>CM038670.1:155171479-156501479 GCA_021605145.1 Aegilops bicornis | reverse complement strand
TAATGTTTCCACCTACTCTCTTTTATAGCACAGGGTGAGTTAAGTATAGGGATGATCCACTCGTCGTAAATAGCGCACGTTAGAACATTATCTACATGTTTCATTTTCTTGCTTCATGGCACATGCCTATTGTAAAACATACCTACCGGGAGAAAAGTACCAGTTTGTGAACATGCCATTCCCTTTCTTCATGCACTCATTTACTAGATAGTCGGGAACCTTCTTTTGACTTGACCAGCTTACTTTACTAGTAGAGTAGCAGGCCTTTGCTTACGAACGACCTTACAAAATGGATCAACTAGAAATGAATCGGTGTCATAAGCGAATTTCGCTAACCGTAGTAGTAAATAGCGTGACACCAAGCAATCGATCAAAGCCAACTCAAGTTGTATGGAAGGTGGACGGTCGAATTACCCAACTGAAATGAAGAAAGCAATCCGCATAGCCGGAGTCCAGTTGGATAGTTCAGGCTATGGAAGAAGACATGATGCCAGTTCTCTTATCGATACAGGAAAATGAGCTATTAGTAGAAACTACCTGGAATTGCCGTGAACCATCCGAGAGTAACCGCGCACCCGAGGTGTTCAAAGCCCCTTAGCAATGGGAACGGAATACTTTATTAATAGAGCGTTTGTGAAAGGAAATTCCTGAAATGATGTATCATCGAAATGGTTCATTTCAAAATGTTACCACATCACCGGTAGGATTTCCAGCTTTCTCGATGGTAGGTTTAGGAATTTCTAGCGAAGGAAGGGACCAAGGAAGGAATTCGTAGCCCAGAACCTTAAGCAGAGCTCATAACGTATACGAATGGAAAGATTCCTGCTATTTTTTCCTACCCCAATAGTAAGTATCGGAAAAAGGACTCCTTCTCGAAAGAGATAGGCAGTCATCGCATTATCTACTTGATTATGATATGGAATTGGATCCAACGGATAATGCAAATCGAAAAATCAAGCCCGCCTATAAATGAAATAAATGAAAGTGAAAGTTCAAGATTTAACTGGTAGAGCGAGAGCAGCTAGTTTAGAAGGAAAAGAAAAGGGCGCCTACTCAGTGGTAAGTTAGGTCATTCCTTTCTGGCTATCAGAAAAGAGTATGATCGAGGGTCCCATAAGGCAAAGGGAAGGTGCTCCCCCGGCCTACTACCCTCGGAGAGATTCCTACGGTTTTCTTAAAAAAATAATACATAGGTGGGAAAGTGGTATGAATATGGGGTTCGAAGTCGCCTAAAAGAACCTTTCTCATTCGCAAAGCTAAACAAAGTAGAGAAAAGGGGTCATCCCATTGGCGGGCCGAGCATCAAGCCAACCAAGAAGTCAAAGCAAAGAAGGAGTGACTCGCATGAGTCAACACTTACTACTCAAGTCCGGTATATATATCTCAAATTCGAATATAGAAATGTTAATGTTATGATTTTGGTATTGTTGAAACTGGCTTTCACATGAATAACCCCTTTTGTTATTCTACGTGCACTCTTCCGTAAACTAAAACGGGCATTCCCTCATAAACTAATAGGCACTTTCTTACGTGAACCTATTTTTGGTATAGCTTTGCTAATCTTTGATGGCCATCTGTACTTGTGAAAAGAGATAGAGCCGTCTCGCGCATCACTGCTTACTTGTGATCTAGATCTGCATCCTGATAAGGTGCATCCCGTTAAATGATCTTATGTAAAACTTATCACCACGGATAATAAACAGGCAGAGTTTTGAAAAGTACAACTCGATCTTTCACCTCAGCTTATGGTGGTGACTTTACCTATTTTGGAATTTCTATATGTCATCATACCTTTTAGGATCATAACCATCCTCATCTTGTAAAGTTTCTATGGCGAAAAGCGTAGGCGGGTGACCACGACGATTGCACCAAGACTGGTATCGAGTCCCTCGGTAATCAAAATCATAGAGGCCAAAGTTGCTCTTGCAAAAGAAGAGCTATAGGAAGTAGCAAGGCATCCCACATGAACCATAAGCTAGAATCTGGTATCAAGAGATGTTATTACAGGTACAACCCTATTTTAAATCCTTTGTATATAGGCATTCGAGGTTTCATAGACAAAGGATAGATAGATGGAAAAAAGCTAGGTTAGATAGTAAGAACTTGGTAATTGAGGGTTGGCCAAAGCAGGATCTATGGTTCGGTTGCTTTTCTTCTCCTGATTTTCTGATCCAAATCCTATTACATTGATTTTTTAGATTCCACTATTTGTTCGATAGCAAGCAAACTCTCCCAATTTAGGACCTTCAGTGATCTTACAACGAACATTGTAAATGACAATCAACGAATTCCGGCAAAATAGAAGATCTACGGGTTACCATAGTCTTCTGATACACAAATAGGATGCCGCACTCTTAAACAAGAGGTTGCCACTTAGCATAAGGAAAGGGAAGAGTAAGGCCAGCATTGACTAGAGCTACTGATATCTCGGGACACTATGTGAAATAGCTACAATATGCTTGCTATTCTGGGAAGATAAGTCATGCCTTAGGAAACTAGTCATGTTATGATCGAATTGGAATGTGCGGGCTTTGTGACTACCACTGATTGGAGGATCAAGAAGCCTACTAGTTCACTCTTCCTGCGATATCTGATCAATCGCTCTGCGGTTGTCTGATTCTATCACTAGCTTTAGGTTATTCCTTCTCGGACCTGACGTCTCCATCACTACTAATAAGGAAGGCCACTTTCTTTTGTATCGAGCCTTCAAAACGCAACGCAGTAGAAACAGATAGCTGAGTAGAGAGTGCGGCTGAAGCATCCATAGCTTAGCGATTATGTTCTTATAGATAAGGATTAGACGGATGTAGACAACCAATAAATCTAAGGTGAACCAATAGAAATAGAGTCTAGTGGAAGCGGTCATCCCGTGGGGAGAGACTCAAGAATATGATAATATGATGACTCCGCTGCGCTGCTCTGCTGACTAGTCGTTTCCTCTTCTAAGTCAATAACCAGCTTCAGTTCATGCTCCTTGCTGGCATAATATATTAAGCTGCATTGGATAAACAATCGAAACTCCGTAATTGTTAATAGTAGGGTAGCGAAGTAGCCGGGGTTGCACGCGTCATCAGAATTCTAGTATAAGGAAGCGACGGAAGGAAGGTGATCACAAAATACGAATACGTAAGGGTTGTGTTTATTGACTATCACAGGAAAATGGGAAGAATTTATCACACATGGTATCAGAGCTGATACCTTCACCCAAACCGTAGATGCCGGCGGTGAAGAAGGAGGTGAGGGCGCCTGCTTTGATTAGGCTTACTGTAAGTTTGTTTGAAGCTCCGGAGTCTAGTCTACCAATGGGTGCTATGGTGTGTCCTCCCCTCTAAGGTCTCGCTTGGGTAATCGACTCTTACGACCCACACAGGAGAGGGTTTTTCCCAACCGTTCATGCCTCTCGGCTATGAAATAAAAGAGTGGGCTCTTTGAAGCTAGGTATTAAGCACAGGAAGGTATGGGAATATAGCGAGCACTTTCTTAAACCGAGATGTGCATTCGTACAAAGTAATTTAGTACAGACTATCGAAAGCATTGTCATTTTGCGATTTGAGTTCCGGAGATACAGGTGGTAAGTTATGGGTAATGCGGGGGAACTTTAAGACGAGATAGAATACCTAATATGGGAGTGGTTTAGGTGAGAGAATAGCTCCTTACCAAACCAATCGAGCTATTTGCCATGTTTTGACAAATGACCTAACTTTGATGTGATGTGCCCGCCTAGCCGGATCATTCTTAGAGCAATCGAGGTTACCGAATTACGGCCTTCCGTACAAGAACGGCACTATTGTAACTCGCTATGGGCCTCCTGCCTTCTTGAAAGAAAGCGGCTTTTGAAGAAATTACTCTATTTTACGCATTTAGTTGAAGCGAATTCAAAGAGCTCTATCGAGCAAGGAAGGAGTATACTATCTTGTAGCTGGATAAGCTAGATACCAAAACTTTGATAAAGATTGAGGCAACCCATTTGAGGAAGAACCGGACGGACCCCTATGGAGATGGCATAAACAATCCTTTGACGAACTTTACGGTTAACATAGAATCTATGAGTTTTTCTTCTAATTACTACTACTAACATTATTCAATCTGGTATCCAAGAATTTATTAAGCTCATCCAGCAAGCACATGTACACATCTTGGATTTTACCGTCTTAAGATGGAAGAAGATTCGTTCTCCTACCCATTTCTAAGTTAAGCAAGAGATAACTCATAATTTGATATGCACACTTTTCGCATCTTGGGTCACTGGAACACGATGATAATTACTCACTCCTTCATCACGAGAAAGGATCTTGGCTATGAAAAAAATGGATCACTAGCTTGCGCAGCAAATTGAATGAAACTTTCGTCCAAGTAAACATTTCAGTCTGGTGTTCGTTATACCATTTAAGGGCATCATCTAAGTTCAAGAACTTTGGATACTTAAAGGCTCTGACACATGCTAAGTGTTGACTGAGATTCTTTTTCCGACGGTGGTTTTGTGCTTGAGGTTGAGGATGATCGGCGAGAAAAGAGTAATAAACTTTTGACAAATCACGCTCATGAAAATGCAATACACTTGAACGGTAGATTCTACCACGGAAGTCCATGAATCTTTGGCAAATAGAATTGATAACCTTCGTATCTCGTACGCAAGTCTTATTACAAAATCTTCATAACTAGCCTTTTGCACCTGTTTTCATAATTTATTTCACGGTATGTTATAGCTACAAGCATTCTTAATACCTTTGACGTTATTGAAGTAGCACTCCCTCAATATGTCCGAGGCTTCTGTCGGATTCACGCGAGCGAGCATTTGGTAAAAGAAGCCCACACTCAACTAAACATTGACGATTCTTTTCCAGAAATCTCAAGAGCCTTTTGTTTATTTCAAACGCTTGAGACCGAAGCCCATTCAAAATATCACACATCTGCTTGTATTCTTTTTATGTAACTTTATATAGAAGTGGTTTAAGTCATGGGAAGTTAATAGCGAAAGTGATTCTAGATATCCCCGTGGGTTTGCATAAGTAACCTCCTATCAGATCCGATAATGTATCAGGATCAGACACCCTCTCTGCTGGTTGCCAATCCAAGGGTTTGCAAAGCATCGGAAGATTGAGTTTGATAGGGAGCAGATTTATGTTCAAATTGCACATAGCATAACAAGAACTCTCTATATACCCTTGACCTTTCTTAAGAACCAACCTTTGGATCTTCTTTTGTTACTCCCCTATCTGTTGATATATGTAGAACATTTATTTCAATCATGAATTGGAGCAAGTATTTCCCGATATCATAATGACACTGAATTTTTTCTTTTTCTCTTTTTTGCTAGCACCTTTGGGCTGAACAACATCCTTAGCGATTCTACCTTACTAGTGAGTACTGCTTCCACCTTACCACTACACGGTGCTTTGTATTGTAGAAACCTTGCTTGTTCTCATACAGTTGAATTAAGTTGATCTATAAATCTAGCTGCCTTAACTTCGGATGATTCCTGAAGAGTGTTGAATACCAAGCCTAGTACATGAATCATGATAGCCTCAAGTGTATAGATACCAAACATCTTAAGCATAGGTAAGCTGCTTGGTAGGCAACCCTTTAGATATTGCTTAGCGTTAGGCTGATCTTTATTAATCAAGAACTTTACTATGTTAGGAGTTACTTTAAATAGATTATCCTCATCGAACTTCATTGTGCAATTTGCAATTTGATTCTGTAAATCTATTAATTCAGTATCGGAAAACACACCATTTTGATTCTTCTTTTCATTAATCAACAACTTTCTAACGTCATCCTGATACATATCAACATTAGAAGTCTTTTTCGTTTTGTCAATATCCAACAGCTTAGCGTAGTAATCGTTCCAGAACTCCTTAATAATACGTGCATTTTGCAAAGATTTCTCATTCTCAATGCTATCATCATATGTCTCGGAACAATAAAATGGAACCTGCATACTTTTATTTGTTACCCTTACTAAACCGCAGTAAGGATACGAATACGATTGAAATAAACTACTAGAATCTAAATATAAGGAAAGGATCGAGAATAAGTACTAATGCTCAGATAATACTTTTCCCCGGCGATGGTTTAGCGGATTCGGAATTGTAACCAAGCATCCTGGGTTCTATACCCGATTCAACACTAGAGCATGCAGCCGATCCTGGATACATAACTATATAAAGTGTGCCGCTTTTGGATCTTTATTGGTAGCCGATCTTTCACTTCGCCTCTCCACTCCCATGCCTTTCTTGGTCGGACCAACCCAACCGGCGATTTCCGACAAGTCTTTACGCTTAGAGCAAGAAGCGGAACCAAAATAAAGCTTTCTTTATTTTCATTTATGGATAACCAATCCATTTTCCAATATAGTTGGGAGATTTTACCCAAGAAATGGGTACATAAAATGAAAAGATCGGGACATGGGAATAGATCTTATACCAATACTGACTACCCATTTCCATTGTTGTGCTTTCTAAAATGGCATACCTATACAAGGGTTCAAGTTTCGATCGATATTTGCGGAGTGGATCATCCCTCTCAAAACGAAGATTTGAAGTTGTCCATAATTTCATCGAGTACTCGGTATAACTCACGCATTCGTGTACAAACAAGTGCGTACGAAGTAACACGAATATCTCCGGTAGTCAGTCTATTTCCATCACCGGCCGGTGGGAGCGAGAAGTATGGGATATGTCTGGTGTTTCTTCCATCAATCATCCGGATTTACGCCGTATATCAACAGATTATGGTTTCGAGGGTCATCCATTACGAAAAGACTTTCCTCTAAGTGGATATGTGGAAGTACGCTATGATGATCCAGAGAAACGTGTGGTTTGAACCCATTGAGATGACCCAAGAATTTCGCTATTTCGATTTTGCTAGTCCTTGGGAATAGCGTGGCGAAGGATAATTCGAATCTACATAGGTCTAGTCCAGGGACAAATCAATAGGAAATGCTATTTGCTTCTTAAGAAGAAGAACTTTTTTGAAATGAAAGAGTTTCCACGGGCGTCGGATATCATTTCTTCAAATGAGGAAGAAGTGTTATCGAAGGATTTCCTTCCATTCTTCCTAGTATGGAAGAAGTAAAGAAAAAGTACCCCGTCTCGAACTATACGAAAGGGCACTGGTTTTTTCTTTCGGTTTCATTGATAGCAGAAGAGTACGCTAGCTAGCGGAGCCTGAAAACGCTTGCTTGCGCCCCACCCCTACGGAAACTATTGCATATGCTTGCTGCTCGCTCAATGTCAGTAGAAGGGAAGAAAAGATGGTCACTCCTTTTAGGAACATGGCGAGCCTTACTTACGACTGTTGCACTTCACTCGCTGCTCGTTCATTCACTTGCTCAGGAACTCGCTGCCTCGCCAGAAGCGACTAGTCGCCTCCTTTCCTCCACCGAAAGATGCTTAGCCGAAGCGGCGAAGGAGGGAGCTGGGGAAGGCCGACGATGGCAATGAGGGGAAGCTGTCAGAGAAGCTTTGCCCTTGCTTTACATAAATTGTTATGAACTTACTAAATGACCTTATTTATTCTCCGGAACGCTAGCAAATCTAATAGTTCCATCTGCTCTTCTTAACTTAAGAACGAAGGCCGCCATCCTTCTTATTCAGGAACCCTTTTTTGAGGAGGGCGTATCCTCGAAGGGAGAGTGGCCGAGCGGTCAAAAGCGACAGATTGTAAATCTGTTGAAGGTTTTCACGAGAGTTCGAATCCTGCCTCTCCCACTTGTTGTAGACTTAAGAGAAGAGAAAGTAGGCGGAAGCCTAGGAGGGCCAACCGAGCGAAGCTCTTTTTTTTTGCAGTGCCGTGAAGTGCCATTTTCTCGTATGCGTTTTAGAGAGGTTGTCGAAAAAAGAAGATCTATAGAGATTCCCCATCTATATCCAATCGAGAATAGAAGCGAGTCGCTTCCGGCGTCGGCTTGTAGTCTCTGCAGTCGGCACACGCACGCGCCGCCATCATGCCTCCTTGGTTCGGGACGAAGCCAAGCGAGACATACGATAGACGAAGGAAGCGCCCACCCAGCAGGAGGGCTAAAACCTGTAGTTTTGAAGTTGCAAACTCCAGCTTCGAAGCTGGAGTGCTTTACCCTTTTTTAAGCAAGAATCACTGTCTTGAGCGCCTTGCGCGCTCAAGAACAAGCAAGGGATGAGCGCTTTGTTGCTAAATCGGATACGTTTTCTTGCTGGGGAAGGCTAGTTTGATCGAGGATTGGAGAGGAGGGAGAGGTGGAATAAAAAGCTCGGGATGGATTTTGGAGTCTTTGTGCGAGCCGTATGCGGTGAGAGTCGCATCGCACGGTATGGAGGGGTTCGCGTCTATACGTGTAGTGTGGTGGTTGGGCCTACCCACCCTATTTGTTCCATGATGTATGGGTCTCTTGGAGCTACCCACTTCGATCAATTAGCCAAGATTTTGACCGGATCTGAAATCACTGGTGCTCGATCTAGTGGTATTTTTATGGGGATTCTTTTTATCGCTGTAGGATTCCTATTCGAGATTACTGCAGTTCCTTTTCGGGCGGCGAGGACGGACGGCCCCTATAGATAGTAGGGTAGGGTGGGTGGTACCGCTCAGATAGCGGCCAATCCTCCTAACTGCAGCAGCCGATGCTTAGACCGCGTGAAACTCATCACTACCTCGTAAGGGCGTTGAGACCATAGCATGTTACACAAAAGCGCCGCTTTCTCAGGAGTGTTGTCACACAGCTGCCGACTAGAAGAGCTACTCGCTCTGTAGTGTTGTCACACAAGATAAGCACGCCGCCCGCCGCTGGCCGGGCGAATCGAAGTTATCTTCGGTCAACTGTCCACCCAGTCAAGTGCAAAAATACGGTGGAATCACATAGCGCCGCAGCTGCGGTGTGCTTCCTGCCCACGAGGAAAGAAGAGCGACAAGGTTCAGATTTGATCGCTTGCGGCATGGGAGCTCATTAGCCAAAAATCCCTGGGAAAAAGAAAAGATATCTCGATAACGAAAACCATAGGAGGCTGTATTGGCGAGATCCAAGGGTTCACAGCAGCCCAAAAGAAAACCGCTGGAAGTCCGAGGACCTTTAGTACCGCATCAACCAGCAGCCTTGGCGCCAAGCGACGACCGCCCTTGTCCCTTTCCTTTTTCCATTCAGCCTACTTCTTAGCTTTGTTCCGTCGGTCTAAGGCAAAGCTTAAGTGGTTTGCCTACCTTACCCACTTGATGAAAGGGAACAAACTTCGCTTCCTTGGCGGCTTTATGGATGGATTCAGTCGAAAAAACTCCTTCCTTTTGAAAAATGTGACGCTTTGCGTCTTCGCCCGAGGGTTAGGGTATAGGCCGTTTCGAGCAAGCTTCGCTTTTCTCCCGGCTTTCTACAACTTCCGCTTTAGCTTCCAAAGGCGACCCAATGACCTTTCCGGAATTGGAAGTATTCGTCGCCCTACCCTAAGAAAGAAGTCACTATAAAACAGCTTGCCCTCCAGAAGTACCAAAGGTGCGCGGAGCCCGGTGAAAATGAATATGTTTGCTCTTGAAAGAAGCCTGCCTATTGACTAATATTCGTCTTTAGAATGAAAGTAGCTATGAAGCCCAATCTATTGTCGATTCAAAAGGGGGCATAGTCATATGGGTGGGGTGTTTGTGGGGAGCTGCCTTGGATATGAGGAATTCCTCCAATCTAAAAAAAGAACAAAGAAAGAGTCCGTGACGAAGATCTTTCTTTTCTATGAATAGATAGGAATGAGTGTTCGTTATAGGGGATATGATCCATCTGCTCTCTCTCTCTCTCTCTCTCTCTCTCTCTATTTTCTTTGATGCAATTTAGAGAGAAAGAGCAGTGCGAATTAGAAAAAAAAGAGAATCGGGAGATGATTCCATAATAGATACATAGACATCTAAAGTAAAGGGATGTATATATTATTCCTATATATATCATCTATCTGTGAAAAAAGTAAACATAGTTTGTTTTTGGGTTCCCCGAAGCCCCGAATGGATTGGATCGTTTCTGCTTCTGCCAACGAAATGAAGGCCTCGCCCCTTCCGGATGCTTCTCCGATCCTGAAGTTCTCGCGAACAGAATAAGATGCAGCTCCCCCTCCCTCTGTCTTTTTCCGCTTTGCTAATCTTCCCCTCTAACGCGGGCCGGGCTTAGGCGGGCGCGGGAGGAAGAAAGGAAGTCGAAGAGCGTCTTCTCCTTTGTCCTTTTTTCAGTGCAACACAGGAAAGCAACCTCTTTTTGTAATCCCTGCAGCTTCCCAGAGGCTTGCTTTTTTTTATTGAACGCATGGCGTAGCTAGGACCCCTCCAATCATGTTTGATCCTATGTTCACCCGGGGCCAAAAAGGAGAATTCCGAAATGCCTGCCGACGTTCAGCTAAGGTGCATATCCCTTACCACTAAAGGAAAGGCTCGATGAAGGGGGGATATTAGCTGGGTAAGCAAAACGCTTTCGGAGATTGAGATGTCGATTTGTTTTTCATCGAAAAGGAAGAAAGCCGAGGGGATAGCAGCCTTCCTTCGGGCTTTGCCTGCCGACGTTCTAATAAAGAATTCCAGCTCGGCCCGGGAAAGCGCTGGCAACAACATAAAGAAAGGGGTCCATGTAGCTGCTGCTACCGCCAATCGAGCAAAGAGGTTGGCATCTACTACAAAAGAGAGAATCCACTTCAGATAACCACGTCTACGCTAGGCAGCATGTGGAATGGCCGAGAGCGGACCAAATGGATATATAATTCAAGCCGAGAGTGGAGTTACGTGAACAGCCGTCGATGGAAAACAACTTTCACGCTCGGTTCAGAGAGCACTTTTTCGTTGAGAATAAGTCCTTCCTTTTGTGTGAATTCCCAAATGCGAATTAACAACTTGTGGGGCCCTATCTATGCAATCTCTCGAGCCCCAAGAAAACCCCCTCTCCCTCGGACTCAATCTCTCTTTTGACTCTATATATGTGGGCACCGATATCTATGAGGGTTCACCCACCCCGGTGACAAAGATTCCTTTCTATTGCGCCTAAAATCTCTATTTACGCAAATATGTCACGTGTTTCTATTGTTGCTTCCTATGGGGTACATTACAACAAATCTTCTTTTTCTGCAGCATTGCTTCTATGATCTTAGGAGCACCGGCCGCCATGGCCCAAACGAAAGTCAAAAGACCTCTAGCTCATAGTTCGATTGGACATGTAGGTTATATTCAGATCTGGTTTCTCATGTGGAACCATAGAAGGAATTCAATCACTACTAATTGGTATATTTATTTATGCATCAATGACGATAGATGCATTCGCCATAGTTCCACATTACGGCAAACCCGTGTCAAATATATAGCAGATTTGGGCGCTCTAGCCAAAACGAATCCTATTTCGCTATGACCTTCTCCATTACAATGTTCTCATACGCAGGAATACCCCCGTTAGCCGGCTTTTGTAGCAAATTCTATTTGTTCTTCGCCGCTTTGGGTTGTGGGGCTTACTTCCTAGCCCAGTGGGAGTAGTGACTAGCGTTATAGGTCGTTGGGCGGCCGGAAGGTTGCCATGAGTAAGGTTGGGAGACCGAAGGCAGTTTTCCGTGCACCGGACACGTAGCTTACCGAATCAGTTGCAACACATATGGGAATGCATGCTACGAAAGACAGGGTCGAGTCTGATACATCAACCGTCGACTCCATATCCTTGTACGAGTCCACAATCACTACACGAGATGAACCTGGGTTTGGTGAATGGAAGTTGGCCTTAGGTGTAATAGGACTCCCGCCATCGCGCGATCAGATATTGAGGTGCTCCCGTCGGTTGTTGAACGACGCGAGCCGGGCCGGGCCTCGATTCCTTTCAAAAAGATGAAGGGACAAAGGTGACTAATTCCCCATCTCATTTGGGGCGGAAAACAAATCGACATCTCGATGTGATACAACTCTTTCCATTTTCATTGGGAAAGAACGGCGAAGTCCATCCGAACCCTCCAATGAAGAAATAAGAGGAGAGAAAAGCGCCAATGGCCTTGGCGCTTATCTGGAAGGGGCACGGAGAAATAAAGAAGTGTGGGGAGAAGCAACCGAGCTCATTCTCTTCGCTTCCGGGCCCAAAGCGGTGCTTTGTTTCCTGGCCAAATCAAGGATTTGGGGCTGATTGCAAAAGATATCTGAATAGAAAGATAGATCCATCCATCTATCCAGATATCTAAAAAAGAATCAATTTCGATTTCATGAAACCTTTGATTCAAAGAAATGCGCTTAGCCCCCGCTCAAGAAACGGCTCTGCTGCAATGGATGGCAGAGGGTCCGTAGTACCAAGCTAATCGGAGTGATCCAAGAGCTGGGAAGGGGCCTAGAAGTGCCTACTACTACACCACACTACACTTGGCTCTACACATTTCTGAGCTTACCCCTGTCCGATGTCTGGCGTAACGTTGGGGGCTTCAATCGTCGACTCGTTATCCCCATCTCAGCCCAGGCTAACGGAGCCTGACTTATTCAGGGGGAGAGAGTGGAGCCTATCGAAGCACTCTTGAGAGTAAGATCCTTGGCTCCTCTTCATTCTCTCATAGGGTCTCTGCCCACATGGAAGCGGGGCAGAGATGGATAAGATCAAACACGGGAATAAGAAGCATTTGAAATGCCTTTTTGATCATTTTGATAGAGGGGGATGGATAAAGTGGGCAAAACAGACTCACATTTTTCAATCGAAAAGATGGGTTCCTTTTTCGTCTCGACAAAGAAAGAATCATCTTGAAAACGCTCCTAACCCCTTCGTAGGGCCGTGTATAGTAAGTGATCCGAACCTGCCCGGAGCGAGTTCCCCTTAGAGGCAAGTGAAGTTGGTGAGCCGTATGATGGGCAACTATCTCCTGCGGTTCGGAGAGGACTCAGCTGTTAGTTAGTACCCCCTTGGTTTCGGGGTGGACCCTTTCACTCTATTTTATTATATACGCTTAGCGAAAAGAATTTTTTTGATAGACCTAGGACATGGATTCTATATGAACCAATGGATCGTGACAAGTCGTTACTACTAGCAATGACTTCCTCTTTCATTACTTCATCCTTTCCATATCCCTCTCCCTTGTTCGATCTTACTCATCAAATGGCACTCAGTTCATATCTGTAAGTTCGTTCGATCATTGACAAGGTTCAAAGAAAGGGTGGGACATTCACCATGAAGGCTAAAAGCGAGATAGGCTTTATCGGACATTTTCGCTACAAAGGCAAAGACAATTCCGCGTTTTTTCAGCCGATTCAAATTTAAGACAATTATCCTCACTCAAACTTCAAAAAGTCCTTTTTTCCGATGTAAATGCACCTGTCTCCTTTGTCCTTCCTAATGCTAGTCTAGTCTCCGATTAAAGGATTGATACGGGTGTGCTTCCTTGCAGAGGGTTGTTTTAGACACCTACCCACTGAAACTTCGCTTTGCCACCCGGTATAACCAAAGCCTTCCACAAAGGAATATTTACTTCTGGGTCCATCACGTGTCCAGATACCGGTGCATCCCTTGCCGTTTCCCCATCGGCTGAAGTTGGATCAAAGTCCCCAGACGCGAATGCTCATTATAGAAAGAACTAGGCCTACTTAGGTAAACAGGCACCCCATCACTACCGTAGTAGTGGAAATCTCTAACTTAGGTGTGTTTGCCCATTACTTCTACCCATCTACGCGATTCTGAGATCCAGCCATTGAACCGAGAGATCCTCACTGTTTGACCTACTCAAGTAGGCTTTCTATTGAATATCCACCCGTGGTAATTGCTTGACTGGTAGAAGCACCAAGCTTTGGTACTATAGTCGTATTCGAGCCCCTATTGAGCTGCTTAGTCTTCTCCTTTCTTTAATGATCTTCAACACATCTATTTGAATTCCTCATGAGTGAAGGATTTCGTATGGAGAAAAACCTCTTGAGCGCTATCTGATCTTATTTTTGTATTTCAAATATGGGACCTGCCTTTTTAATGGGACATCCCGGCAACAGGCCTACTCATGCATGTGGCCAAGTACTCGACCAATCCTCGGAGCGAAGGGATGAACGAATTCTCGAGGTCTGGTTCATTGAGGTCAGCATCACATGAAACCTTTAGCACTTCCGTTCAATATTGGATGGAGTATGGCTGGAAGGTCAGCCTAGCTAGTCTTGTCAATTGGCCCTGGCTCGTCTTCTCCTTGGTACCTACCGCTATTGAACTTTGGTACCTATATTCCTGAAACAAGACAGACCTTCATGAAGACCTTCTATTTTGGAATAAGATCGGACATTTCCACATTGAGGTGAAATTACATATGAGGAAAATAATCCTGGACTACGAAAGCTACCCTTGTGTGGTAGAACCAGGTCTTCCACCGGGCGGTCAGCCAAGCATCAAGCCCCTATCTTGATATAGAATAGAAGTGAGTTCACACTAAAAATAGAAGAAGCCCAATGATTTTTTAGCCCTGCTATCAATCACTTCGGTAAAGGGATCGAAAGATTATGGTCTGAAATAGAGATTGGAGAGTCCCTCGTGTGAGTACGTGCCGAAGAGCAAGGAGTGAAAGTGCGTTCATCTTTCTTTCTGCTAGTTGTTTCCTGCTAATAGTGATTAGTGAGTGCCCCATACATAGCCAATGTCCGCCCGTGTTCACATCCAGTCTTCTCTGCACACTAGTGCAGCTTCCACTCTATGCTATGTATGGTAGTCGTTTGACTCAGAATCCTCGATAAAAGCTTTTAGTCCATGCCTAGAAGTTTCAGCCGTGGTCGATCCAAAGAGCCTCTTTTCGATCCAAGAGTCGCATGAGAAGAAAGCTTCCGGTTAGCTTCAGTTAGTGTTAGTTAAATAGAACGGGAACCTCGTAACTATGCCAAGCCCGATCTTGGTTCCAATGCTGCAGAGAAAGGTTATGGGTAAAAAGAAGGTCTTTATCCTGGTGCTAAGGAGACCGGTGTTGCTGATCGAACTCATTTTCTTTCGAGGAGATCGAAAATCTCTGAATTTCTGCGAAACGAATTTACATATTTATTGCGAGGGGCTTTGAAAAGCGAAAGGATGAAGACTGATTTAGATCCTCCGAAAGCGCAGGAAGTATGCCTTTTGAGCTTTTTCTCCACCCGCCTCGAGCATCCTGTTGGAATGGTCCTAGGAAAGACTACACGAGAAATCATTCTCACAGCCAACTTTCCTTCTTCTCGAGCAAATAAATGTAGTATTTAGTCCAACCAATCATTGGTGAATCTATGTCTTCGTGAAAAGTGGAGTATTTGTGCCCAAGATCTTTCTATTCCCTTTAGTAGGTGCACACATCTCGTATGGTAAATATACCTTTGTGCCCTATAAGGTAAGATTGATTGACGGAGTCAAGAGATGGAGATCTTGGTTTAGCAGCGGCTGCATGTCCTTTTCTTTCGTGAAAGGTATGATCTAGAGTGTGATTCTGATCCCATGATTGGGTGCTTGGCGTAGAATGAGTGGAGCATACTAGGAATGCCGAATGCTCGCTTTCGATGAGGGAGCTCTGTTGGAGAAGAGCGGGACTAGAAAGAGGGAATACCCATGTCGTGCCATGTAAGGCCAATAGTTGAGGTACACGGATCCGCACAAAACTCCAAACATGTAAGAATCTACCTTGAAGCAAGGTTTCTCATCGTTAATGCGTTCCATCCTATTGATGACAGCTAATGTTACTAAAAGCTTAGATGAAGAAAGAGCTTCTGAGCGAAGGCTTGTTGGCTTTGGTTGTTGGCGTGGATTATCTTGTTAAGCTCTGCATAGATGGTGAGCGTGAAGAAAGGACACTACCATCAAAGAAAGACAACTCTCAAATGTATTTGCTGGTCTATGATGACCAAGTAGAAGCATCCGTTCCACATAGGTGATTTTGATAGAAGCATAGGCGCAAGCTCTTCTCAAAAGAATTTCGTTTATAGGATTCACCGTCTGCTTGTTTTGTTTTGAATTGACATAGAGAAATCTTTCTCGCGTTCCCTTCATTCAGGAATAGGTGGCGAAGGCTACTTGTTCCTTGTATATACATATAAAGGAAAGGGGTTATTTTTCCTTTACGGCAATAAGAGTTGATTCCCTTGCTTATACTTTTGGATCGATTCCGTGTATTTCACATATTTATGAGTTGTTAGTAGAGATAATCAATTTTTATGGGTAGAGGGAAAGAAAGATCAAGGGAAGAAGCGGGGTAGAGGAATTGGTCAACTCATCGTGCTCATGACCAAGATCGCAGGTTCGAATCCTGTCCCCGCCTAATCATAGTCAAAATCTGAGTTTGATCTGACTCGGAAGGAACGCTTAGCTATATGCTTAACACATGCAAGTCGAACGTTGTTTTCGGGAGCTGGGCGAGAAGGAAAAGAGGCTCCTAGCTAAAGTTGTCTCGCCTGCTTCAAAACTACAGTGGCGCTGGCCACGGCTTTGACCTAACGGCCTCCGCTTTGCTGGAATCGAGAATAGTTGAGAACAAAGTGGCGAACGGGTGCGTAACGCTGGGAATGTGCCGAACAGTTCGGGCCAAATCTCAAGAAAGCTCAAAAGCGTTGTTTGATGAGCCTGCGTAGTATTAGGTAGTTGGTCAGGTAAAGGCTGACCAAGCCAATGATGCTTAGCTGGTCTTTTCGGATGATCAGCCACACTTGGACTGAGACACGGCCCGGACTCCCACGGGGGCAGCAGTGGGGAATCTTGGACAATGGGCGAAAGCCCGATCCAGCAATATCGCGTGAGTGAAGAAGGGCAATGCCGCTTGTAAAGCTCTTTTGTCGAGTGCGTGATCATGAAGGACTCGAGGAAGAAGCCCTGCTAACTCCGTGCCAGCAGCCGCGTAAGACGGGGGAAGTGTTCTTCGAATGACTGGGCGAAGGGCACGAGGCGGTGAATCGGGTTGAAAGTGAAAGTCGCCAAAAGTGGCGGAATGCTCTCGAAACCAATTCACTTGAGTGAGACAGAGGAGAGTGGAATTTCGTGTAGGGGTGAAATCCAGAGATCTACGGCGAACGCCAAAAGCGAAGGCAGTTCTCTGGGTCCCTACCGATCTTTGGGGTGCGAAAGCATGGGGAGCGAACAGGATTAGATACCCTGGTAGTCCATGTCGTAAACAATGAGTGTTCGCCCCTTGGTCTACGCGGATCGGGGGCCCAGCTAACGCGTGAAACACTCCGCCTGGGGAGTACGGTCGCAAGATCGAAACTCAAAGGAATTGACGGGGGCCTGCACAAGCAGTGGAGCATGTGGTTTAATTCGATACAGCGCGCAAAACCTTACCAGCCCTTGACATATGAACAACAAAACCTGTCCTTAACAGGATGGTACCGACTTTCATACAGGTGCTGCATGGCTGTCGTCACCGTGGTCGTATGCGATGTTTGGTCAAGTCCTATAACGAGCGAAACCCTCGCTTTTGTGTTGCCGAGACATGCGCCTAAGGAGAAATTGCCACCGAGTGACGTGCCAAGCGCTTACTACTTGATTGAGTGCCAAAGACGTAGCTGTGCTTTCAGCAAGAATTTCACCATTGGGAGCTGGTGCCTTTCAAGCACTTTCACGTGTGAACCGAAGTCGTCTTGCCCAAGACCCACGGAGACCTACCTATAGTGACGCCAAAGTACCAAAGTGAGCATGGAGGTTTGGTTGAAATTGGTTCTGACGACGCCGAGTTGGCGGCGGAGGAAGACTCGGCATGAAGGCCAGAAAATGGTGTGGAACGTAGTGGTAATAGTACGCGCCCGCCCGAAACAAAGAAAAAGCAGCGTGCCGCACTCACGAGGGACCGCCAAAGTGAGATACCGGAGGAAGGTGGGGATGACGTCAAGTCCGCATGGCCCTTATGGGCTGGGCCACACATGCTACAATGGCAATGACAATGGGAAGCAAGGCTGTAAGGCGGAGCGAATCCGGAAAGATTGCCTCGATTCGGATTGTTCTTCGCAACTCGGGAACATGAAGTTGAAATCGCTAGTAATCGCGGATCAGCATGTCGTGAATATGTACCGGGCCCTGTACACACCGCCCGTCACACCACGAATTGGTTTCGCCAAGCATCGGACCAATGATCACCCATGACTTCGTGGTACCACTAGTGCCACAAAGGCCTTTGGTGGTCTTATTGGCGCATACCACGGTGGGGTCTTCGACCGGGGTGAAGTCGTAACAAGGTAGCCGAGGGGAACCCGTGGCTGGATTGAATCCTTCGCGATGGAAATGCCCTCGCCTACTTGACTAAACTAAGGACCTCAACGGTATAAACATGTAGATTTTCTACTTTTCCATTTTCCTTCTTGTTTATCAATCACCAATCAAGACAAACCGGGCACTAGGTGAGACGTGAAAACGCCTGATCCCATTCCGACCTCGATATATATGTGGAATCGTCTTGCGCCATATGTACTGAAATTGTTCGGGAGACATGGTCAAAGCCCGGAGAAAGAGCAAGAAAACGGATGCGCTTAACGCTAACGGCTTTCGCACTAGTTGCTCAAAAAATCGTATAAAAATCAAGCAAGAAAACTAAAGAAAGCGTTAGCGCATTGGACTCGAAATCCAAATTGTGCTAGTTGACAAAGAAAAACAGAATATAATAGAGAAATATTGGTTCCGACTGGTTGGTAAAAGGACTCTAAATCCTTTGAGTGGTTCGATTCCACAACAGAACAAAGAATGAAATGAATGAATGAAAGCCATGACCATGCCTCCAAAGAGGAAGATCGAGGAACCGTGTCGGCGCCTCCGGTTCATGGGATCCTAACCGCGATGGGGAGATTAGATATTATTCTTTCGTAAGTCCATCCAATGGAGATAGGTTGAGGAGAAAGAAAGGAGAAAACTAAAGAGAAAGATGGACAGTAGATTGACAGTATCCGAATCAAATAAGAAAAAAACGTAGCTATTTCATCAAATCCCGATTGTGTGGGTGTGAAGTGGAAAAATCCCATTCTGGCTGGCAGCGGGCATAGGACTGAAAATCCTCTTTCGCCGGGCCTTTTGGACTCGAAATCCAAACGGAGAGAGTGGTTCGAATCCACCTTAGAACAAACAATGAAAAAGGCGTCGAGCGGGTGCAAGCTCGAGGAGCTAGGAAGGATGGAAGAAAGCTTGACCATTTTTCATCGAACTACTCGAACTTTTTGTTCGAAAAAAGCGGAAATAGCTTCGATTCGAGAGAGGGTTGAGCTTCATCGGTTAGTGTGCACCAAAGGATGAGGTTTCTTTCCGTCCTACAAATTGAAACCGTTCTAGCTTGATACCGCGATATCGTCAAATCATCCAACGGAGCATGGAAACCATTTCGGTGGCGGTAATGGCCTCCAGTAGTTTTCTATGGAACCATACCACTATGGTCATATATATGATTAGACCGTGCCGCTTCACTAGACTTTCCTGAACCATCCATTTGATCCCCACGGTCGTGACACCACTTTATAAACAAAAGTTTCCTAAATCCAATGCAGAATCAAGCAGTAAGAGAAATTCATCATGGTAATTATTAGTCGAAAACCAAAGTGGAACAGAGAGAACGGAGAGTCAGTTACAATGAAAAAATTGTTGAGGAATCATGTTGAAAGAACAACATTCTGTGTCATAAATATCGTATATAGAGATTTTTCATGTATCGACGCTTTTGATTCAATTATGAAAGTACGCTGCATCGGACTTGCACCCCTAGTTACGCAGAAGTGCAAGCATAGAAGCGGATGACCGGACCTTACCAACATACTCAAAAAGTATTCTATATCAGTCTGTGCTCTTGACAAGCAGTGTTTCCAGTCTAGCTGTGTCAAATCGGGTGTGAAGTGTCCTTCTAGGTTCTGGCTAGTAGAGCAGAGGACTGAAAATCCTCTTTAGTTTCACGCATGGGACTCGAAATCCCAATTGTGCTAGCTCTGTGGTTCGATTCCGCAACAGAATGAACAATGAATGAATGTGGGCGGTCAACTGTAAGCCTGTGCTCAGTGAAAGAAAGGACTAGGGAGGGATTGAGAGAAGCTTTCACGGTGGAAAATGAAAAAAGCATATCGTTCTTAGAAATTGTGGAATTTGACTCGCTTAGAGCTATGGTTTAGCATCAAGAGGGAAGTTTTGTAAAAGCAACAGGAAGAATTGCTCAGATACCCGTGAGCGTATATAACTTGGGTCGTGTTATAAATGCTCGCTAAACCTATTGATGGGAGAGGCGAAATTGTAGCTTCGAATCTCGCTTAATTGAATCTCCTGCTCCAAGTAGAATTTCCAGCGTTCAGATATCTGAACCTCTTCAAACAGGGCTTATTGCTATCGATTCGATGATCCCTATAGGTCGCGGTCAGCGAGAGTTCATTATTGGGGACAGACAGACCGGCAAAACAGCAAAGAGCTACAGATACAATTCTCAAGAAAAAAGGAAAGGTGTAATATGTGTTTATGTAGCTATCGGTCAAAGAGCATCCTTCGTAGCTCAAGTAGTAACTACTTTCCATGAGGAGGGGGCCATGGAATACACTATTGTAGTAGCTGAAATGGCGGATTCACCTGCTACATTACAATACCTCGCTCCTTATATGTGAGCAGCCCCGGCTGAGTATTTTATGTACCGCAAACGGCATACTTTAATAATTTATGATGATCTCTCCAAACAGGCACAAGCTTATCGCCAAATGTCCCTTCTATTAAGAAGACCTCCGGCCGTGAGGCTTATCCAGGATGTTTTTTATTTGCATTCACGCCTTTTAGAAAGAGCCGCTAAATTAAATTCTCTTTTAGGCGAAGGAAGTATGACCGCTTTACCAATAGTTGAGACTCAATCTGAGACGCTTCCGCCTATATTCCAACTAATGTCATCTCCATTACAGATGGACAAATATTCTTATCTGCGGATCTATTCCATGCCGGAATTCGACCCGCTATTCATGTGGGTATTTCTGTTTCCAGAGTAGGATCCGCGGCTCAAATTAAAGCCATGAAACAAGTAGCTGGCAAATCCAAATTGGAACTAGCGCAATTCGCAGAGTGACAAGCCTTTGCACAATTCGCCTTTGCTCTCGATAAAACAAGTCAGAATCAATTGGCAAGGGGTCGACGATTAAGGGAATTGCTTAAACAATCCTGTGCAAATCCTCTCCCAAAGTGGAAGAGCAGATAGCTACTATTTATACGGAACAAGAGGATATCTTGATTCGTTAGAAATTGAACAGTAAAGAAATAGTTCAATCACCCCAGAATCGCCGAAATCCCATCGAAATGGAGAGCGGCGCAAGTCTCACACTCTTTCTCTCACTCTCTATCCTCCGCCTTTCAGATTTTCCCTCGTAGCTGATATGTTGAAATATTATTATGTAAGGGAGCTGATCCACGTGATTCAATGGTGAATTCTGATTTCCCCATAGACTGAACCAAAGGAGAAGAATAGAATAATTCACTGGTGCAAAGTGAGCAGCAAACCTTCATAGAAAAGGGAGAAAACCCGGAAAAAAACCGGAAGTCTTGGTCAGAAGACAAATGCTCAAATAATTGAGCTACGATTCAGATCCAAACGATCAAGAAAGGATCCTGCATCGCTCAAGATTATCTCACGCAGGATCAAATTCCACCGATCAACTTGCAGCAGCAGGAGAACTCGTGATGCATAAAGATCTTGTCTTGTACACACTTGGTGGATTAGGCAGAGACAGCCACCGATCAGATTCACCGACCTCGAGGGGACTGAGATGGTGGAGAATAGCCACCAAGGAGAGTGGCAGAAGACATCATATCCAAGGACTAAGAGAGCAGCAAATAAGATGAAATGTAAGTCACCAACAAAGCCATGAGGAAGAGCTCAAGGATTCAGGACACTGGGCTGACCATCCAGGAGAAGGCGACACAGAGGGTATCACAAAAGAATCTGGAAGGTAATCCCTCTTGCTCCAAAAATGCTTTTGCTATCCTAAATGATGTCCCTAATACATATTATTATGAGATTGCTTCCAAAAAGTAATATTAAACTAAAAGTATCCAATGAAGAACCGGGAATAGCTTATATCCAAATTCCTTCTCTATGACTTGCCGAATAGACTTATTCGCAGCCATACACCTGCCTTATTTAAAAGAGTCCCTGTCTCGTGAACGATCGAACTTGGTAAACTTTGAAATAATCGTTTAGATAGCATTAGCCGCTTTTCTTCCTTTTCTCCGCCAGTCTTTCAAGTTCTCACCCTCCCGTAAAAGAAGGGAAATTCTTCTTACTAGCTAGCTTTTATATCTCATGAATAGGGAGTTAAGGAGTGTAACTATAACCTATTTGTCACAAAGTTCAATACTCTCTAGAGGAGGTAAATCAATGGATACGGGTACGCCTGGTTGAAGCTGCCCTACACTTCTATGGGTTGTTCCAGCCTCTGCTAGTGGGTGGTTTTCATTTCTACAACAGGTGCTTGGTTCAAAAAAGCTTATGAGTTGAGTTCGCCTCGGCTAGGATTGGGGGCAGCATTCTCAGATTACTTGACTTGCTGCTAGCTTAGAGGAGAGAAAAGAAATCCCGCTTTCATTTACCTTTAAGTCTGAGAGAAGGCTTTTTCTTTCTATTAAAAGATCACAAATCAGAGGGGTGATCAGTCCTCTTTCAATCCTTCATCTTCTTATGAGTAGCTGCCACAGGGGGGTCCTCATCTGAATCCTCCACTAGCATTGGACCAACAGTCGGTCTAGCTCTCGCTCTTATCCAATTTCCTTATCCTTTCGTGGCAAGGTCGGAGTAGTAGGAAAATACAATTTCTTTTGTTGCATGCGGACCCGCTTGTGAGACTGAAGAAATTGAAGCTAAATGACAATCTTAACCTACTTGCTTACAGGATCCTTAAGAAACTGTGGACTTTTGCACCTTTCTGTCTAGCTTGAGTTATCTTTTAGTTCTCTCCCCTCGGTGCAAAGTGGATAGGAAAGAGTCTTGCTTCCATTCCACTAGCCAAGAATAAGGAGAGTGACTTTCTCTTTTGAACCTCTTAAGCTGACTTGACAAAAAGAGTGGTACACCCCTCAGAGATATAGGGACCGCCATGCTCGTCCACTTTCTTGATAAACGACTCGATGCATTTTCTCTTCCTTGCCGCTGAGACTGAGACATATCAAGAAGATCTATTACTAAAAGGAGATTGGGATCATCCTGTGGTTACCTGATGATGGGAATAACTAAGCATAAATTTGGAAATGAGCACGAAATGTCAATAAATGATTTTTCTCATTATTCGTTATTTCCGGGTCTTTTCGTTGCATTCACTTACAACAAGAAACAACCACCAGCGTTTGGTGCAGCACTTGCATTTTGGTGCATTCTTCTTCCTTTCCTTGGTCTTTCGTTCCGTCATATTCCAAATAACTTATCTAATTACAACGTATTAACCGCTAATGCACCTTTTTTATCAAATCTCCGGGACATGGTCTAATCATGAGGGTAGTATTTTATCATGGTGTTGGATCCCAAGTTTTTATGGATTCCTTTTTTGTTACCGGGGTCGACCCCAAAGCCATAATGTCTCAAAACGAAGAGGCTATAGAGAAACTTTGATTTTTTCCTTTGTCTCCAACTTCGTGAAGAACTCCATTCTATCTCTCCAACAAAAAGTTGGGCTGCGCCCATTGTACACTCCTTCGCTCGGAGAACCCTTGTTGATTCTGAACTTCGCTCGCAAAGTAAGCGCCCTTTAACGGGCCAGCCCTTTTTATGCGCCCGCTTCACCCTGTTTTTGAAAATGAGCTTTGCTCTTACGATACTGGCGCTCACGTGGTTCGCGAGAAGGAAAAAGGACTAATCTTTTGTTACATCTGGCACGAGATGAAAAAGAGAGAGCTTCGTCTATTGATGAACAGCAGATTGACGGAGCTCTTGGCATTGCTTTGTTTTTCTCAACTTTCCTATCAGCGAGTTCCGATCCTTTTGTTCGAAATTTCTTCGTTCGTACCGAACCGCTTGCAGAATCAAATACAGTTCCACAAGATCCTATATCAGCTATACATCCTCCTTGCATTTATGCCGGAGATGTCGCCAGTGCTATGGGCTTTGGGTTATGTAGATCCAAAATGATGAATGGGATTGTGGCACTCCACTCGCCGCCAATGCGGAAGGATGCCACCGAAAAGAATGGAACGCTGCTTCGCTCTGTTGGATGCGTCGGATCCCATATAAAAAGCTCGCTCTTTACCCGATCATTCAAACATTTTGTGGGCGGCGCGCCTGCTCTATTGTTGCGTAGCAATAGAAGCCTGCTCATGCTGCTTCGCGCCCTTTTTTCGCCTTCTCTTCGCCTCCGGACAGGAGCGCTTAATGGACACGGGAGGGAGCAGCGGCGTGTCGCTCAGAATGGAAAGAAAGACACCACTACTTCGCCTCTTTGTTGGACCGCCGGCGCAAACACGGTGGTCTCGACCAGGACCAGGAACCAATTGAATTTGGATCTTGACATGTCGGTTGTTTTTAACCGTAGGCATCTCGCCAGAAGTTGGTGGGCTCATCATGAATTAGGTCGGGTGGCTGGTGGTTTCGGGATCCCGTAGAAAATGCGTCTTTTATGCCTCGGGTATTAGCCACAGCTCGTATTCATTCAGTAATTCTACCCTTCTTCATTCTTGGACCTCGCTTCGAATATTTTGACTCTTCCATGCTGTGTCTTAGGAACCTTTTCAATACGGTCCGGATTGCTAGCTCCTGCTCATAGTTCCGCATGCATTTATACACGAGGAAGATTTTTATGGCGGTTCTTCCTTCTAATTACAGGCATATCTATGACTCTTTTTACCAGATGAAGCAGGAGGCATCGGTCCGTAGAACCTATAAAAAGAGATGGTTGTGGCGCCAAGTACTCTTCTCGCACCTACGCCACTCGGCTCACGCGCAACCCCGCCCGTTATGTTATGTTATGGAAGAATTTAGCTTCTTGTCGGGCTGGTTATTCAGAGCCAAAGAATCGGCTGCCGGATTTCGTCCGTCCGTAGCGCTCGAAGTCACTCTGGCGTGGCGCTGCTGGATACTTCGATCAATAGGAATAGGAGGAAAAAAGCTTATGATGAGCATCTAATGGAGTCGATCAATACCAAGATCTAATTCAAGTTTCTAAATATGTAGTGGAAACGCCTCACAATCTTCGGTTTTACGCCACGCTTAAGGGAAGAAATGTTCTTGGTGGATGCAGGCCCCGGTACCCCAAAAATTTGTATGCAAGATAAGCTTACAGGATCGCCAATCAAGCGAGCCACCAGGTTTGAGAATAAGGTGGGATCCAAGAATGTAGTGGCTGGTGAATCATCGATCAAAAGCGGATTTTTGAGAGATTCTTCATCGATCTAGTGGCCGATGAATCATTGATCAAAGAGCGAGCAGCCGCCAGGTTTAATGATTTTGTGGGGTCCCTGGATGTAGCGGCTGGCGAACCGCTTCTTCTTCCACAAAGATTCAGACAAAACCGAGCTCGGATAGAACTGAAGAAGATTTGGCGAACGAAGAAAAAGGTCAAAGGGTTTATTATAAAAAAATCAAAGGAGGTTATTCAGTAGCCATCGCGGGTTTCATTACTTTTCTTCCATTCAAAAAAGCTCTTCTAAAAAAAAGGATATCGAATGATCGATTCACCATTGATAGCATTAACCCTAAAGGAGGGATATTGTGATAATAGCGGCAGATCAAACAAGAACTTGATGAAAAGATAGAAAAAAATTATGAAAAATCCGAAGCCCACCTTAATCCATTTTGTTGAGGATCTTGCACTTATTCCGCCCTATATTTACATAGCCAAGAAAGGCTCTGGCGATCATGCGTGATCGGCGGAGCGCCTATAGCCTCGCACGGCACTCTAAAATGCATGTTGGGTTGGGCCAAGAAGACTTCGACTAGGGAGACGAAGAATGTAATTGAAGACGGCAGCATAGTCTAAGATAACAGAATGTAAAACCAACAAGTAAGTGGTGGATTTGGATGGAGTCTCGCAGAAGAAGAGTACGCAGCTTAGCGCCGCCCAAGACGTCGATCCCTTTTTCTCGCTTGTCGCCAAGGTCGGTTCATCGAATCCCCTTCCAAACACCAACCCAATCTCCATTCCTTGATGAGAAATGAGCAAGACCATATGTTTCTCAAAAATATAGCCCCTATATAAACCTAGCCCTTACTACCCGAACTTCTTGCCTTCAAATAGGACTAATCGCCTGAACCCGCTTGCTTATCTTCTACGATCTAATTAAGTTAAGCAGTGGTTCTTTTTTTAAGTGACTAGAACTTCTATCAACTACTATTCTAGCACCCAGTTGTGCCATGTGTTTATTCTATTCTATTCTATTCTTCGTATTCCTTTGAATAACTCATCTTTTCGTAAGACAATTTG
Organism: Aegilops bicornis; assembly: GCA_021605145.1. NCBI lineage: Eukaryota > Viridiplantae > Streptophyta > Magnoliopsida > Poales > Poaceae > Aegilops > Aegilops bicornis. The sequence goes on along the minus strand of CM038670.1, from coordinate 156,475,235 downwards.
AAGATCTTCTTAGTCAGCCTATCTGTATTCTTATCCTCTAGTGCAGATCCAATCAGATTTTATAAAGCCAAGGCCCGACATCCATTGTGGGGATCATCTTTATCGAGAGACATGGCCCGGTGGTTTCGATCGAGATTCCTAATCAATAGGGCTAAGAGCTCTTCGCATGATCTGGTCCTACCTTTTGTCTACGCTTATTTTTTGTCCCTTCTCACCGCTGTCCTTACTCGGATAAATTGGAACACATTGATTCCGCTCGCTCCTGCCCTTCGCTTGTGCCATAGTGCTTCCGAATTATTTCTATACCCCTTTGATGATGTAGCCTCTGACTCTCGTGGGTAAACTCCTACTTGATTAGTTAGAACTTCTCTGTCTCAACTCGTGGTCCTATCTATCTTCTTATTTTTAAGAGATAGGGGTTTGCTATTCTAACGGATTGCTCATATTTATTTACCCCATTGAATAGTTTTTGCCTTGTTTCAGCCCTTCCTTCATCTGAACCTTCCAAGTACTAATCTATCTTTATGGGGAAGACCCTTCATCCGACCTCCTGCTACCTTCACAATTGTAAAAAGTAGTTGAGTCGTGTCTCGCAGAGCAAAAGAGTGAAATGAGGACGTAAGCCCCTAGGTCTTCCTCTTCCTTCTAAACTAATTGCTTTCGCTTGACTCTTCCAAAGAAAAAGTATACCGAGTGGTTGAAGGAAAGCGAAAAGGAATGGCTTTTTCATGTACAAGATCCGGTGAGCGGACATCAAGCAAAAATGGACATACAATCAAAGAGTAAGGAGCAGTTATTTGCAATGACGGGTGGATTGGTCAGAGCTGCAAGGAGAGACTCGGTTATGGCGCGATAAAGAGCTTGCTTCAATGCTCGGATTCCTAGAGAAAGTAAGAGCAGTAGCATATTCATAGGAGAGCTTTGTACTTGAAATTAGTAGTCGGTAGTTGGAAAAAGCTACGAATACAGATTCAAAGCATCAAGATAGGTAGTCCTATCATTAGTTGGCCATCATAGCAATTTAAGTAGAAAGCTTGCTTCGGATCAGATCATTCAACTAAAGCTGTCAGTCGGGTAGGCTTTGAGGAACATTGGGGGTTCCTTATGTTGTGACCGAAAGCAGATATGTCTATTGTGCCCGCAAAAACAGATTTGCAAGGACTTTGCCAAAGGCTTTCTCATTCGGAAAAAACAATTTCAAGTATATTTCCCTTCTCCATTCTCCGCTCGGATGATTGCCGCTTGTGTGAATTTCATTGTTGTGGGTCCTGGTGTGCTCGAATAAGATTGTTTTAGGATTCTATTTAGTTGAATTTCTTGACTCCATGGTGTGCTGGTTATCGAAGTTTATATACCGCCGACCATCCAAAAAGTCAAAGATGGCGCCGGCATTTACTTATTATGCTCTCTTCTAATAGTGGTCCCTTGGTATTCAGGTTGTAAAATCCTGATAGGAAAGTCGACTGTTATACCTTGTTTTTGTAATGGCCTATCTTCTTTAAAAAGCCGAAAGATAAGGATTTCGCAAAACTTTTGCGTTCCTTTTTCTTTGAAGACTCGGTCGTACACGACCATGTTGGCAAAGAGGCTGTGCTTTTTCATGCGTTCAAGGAACGGCTTGGGTGCTCCCACCAGAGCCACATGAAATTTGACCTGGCTCGGATCATCAAGAAGGTGGAAGGCCTCCATGCTCTATCTGCCCCCTTCACCCATAAGGAGATTGACGAGGTGATCAAAGAGACGCCGGCCGATCGTGCTCCAGGCCCGGACGGTTTCAGTGGTAGTTTCATCAAATCGTGCTGGCACATCATTAAAGGGGATTTCTATCGGCTGTGCTCGGAATTTCATGCAGGTACTCTGGACCTTGAGAGCCTGAATACAGGTTTTATAACTCTCATCCCTAAAATTCAGTCGCCAGAAACTGCTAACGACTATCGTCCAATCACCCTGCTGAATTGCTGCCTTAAGATCCTGACCAAGCTCCTTGCTAACCGTTTGCAATGAGTTGTCCTCAAAATTATACATAGAAATCAGTATGGATTTCTAAAAGGCCGCTCAATTCAAGATTGCGTTGCGTGGGCTTACGAATTCGTTCATCAGTGTCAAGCCTCTGGGCGTGAGATTGCAATCTTAAAACTGGACTTCGCTAAAGCGTTCGACACGATTGAACATGCTCCGATGATGGAAATTATGAAGCACATGGGTTTTGACGATCGGTGGCTGGGATGGATCAAATGCTTATTCGCGACGGCTAAATCCTCTGTTCTACTCAACGGTACACCGGGCAGACAGTTCTTTTGCTTTCGTGGGGTACGCCAAGGAGACCCGCTGTCCCCACTTATCTTTGTGCTCGTTGCAGACCTGCTGCAAGCTGCCATTAACGACTCCTACAGACCGGGCAATCTCCATCTGCCAATCCCAACTAGGGATGAGAACTTTCCTGTGATTCAGTACGCCGACGACACAATCCTTGTGATGCCCACGAGGAAAACCAAGCTAAAACCATCAAGTCCATCTTGCAGGACTATGCGTCCTTGGTGGGCTGCACATCAACTTTCGAAGTGAACTCTCGTTATACCAACACCGCCGTGGACACCATCGCCGCTTAGCTGGTCTTTGGCTGCGCCGTTGGATCCAGGCCATTCTCAGACCTCGGGTTGCCCAGGGGAACGGCCAGGCCGACTGTCGCAGACCTCATGCCGCTGGTGTTGTCGGTTGAGCGCAAACTCTCCACGACAGCCTCTCTGCTTGACCTTGGTTCGAAGCTCACACTAGTGAACTCCGTGGTGACCTCCCTGGCAATCTATGCGATGTGCTCCATCAAGATTCCCCCGAAAATACTTGAACTTTTGGATAAACTGCGGCGCTACTGTCTTTGGGCAAAAAACACAGACGATGGTCTGAAATCTGTCTCTTTGGCGGCCTGGGAGTTAGTTGCAGGCCCAAGAACAAGGGTGGGCTCGGGGTGCTCGACCTGAAAATCCAAAATCAGGGTCTGCTGCTTAAACAGTTACACAAATTCTATAACCATGCGGACATCCCATGGGTTGATCTTGTGTGGAACACGTACTACGAAGGCATGGTCCCGCATGCTTCTGGATCATGTGGGTCGTTCTGGTGGAGGGACGTCATGAATTTGGCGCCAACCTACAGAGCGATCTCTTCGGTTGAGGTGGGGGACGGGAGCTCAACTTTGTTCTGGAAAGATGCCTGGCATGGTGTCACTCTGGCTGACAGTCACCCTCGCATGTTCTCCTTCGCCAGACATGAGGATATATTCACAAAATGCTCCCGACGCCGCCAACGCCGCCAAAATTTCCATCTCCTCATTGCCGATCCAAGCTAGAGAAGAGTTGGACGATCTTCAAGCCTCCCTGGCCGATATGGAGCTCGCGGAGGTGCACGATGCCTGGAACCCGATTTGGGGATCGGAGGAGTTCGCTGCCAGCAAATTCTATCTTCATTGCTTTCGGGATGTGGAAGCGGATGATGCATTCAAATGGAAGGTTTTTGTGTGGCTCCTCCTTGCGGATAGGTTGAACACCCGAGGTTTGCTCAAGAGGAAACAAATGAAGTTGAGAGGTGACAACTATACCTGCCTGCTGTGTGATCGTCCACCCGAAGAAACGGTTGAGCACCTATTCTTCCGCTGTGATTTCAGTAGCGCATGTTGGGGGAAGCTGGGGATCACGTGGCCTCTGCATGGCAATCGGGTGCAACTCTTGCATGCAGCTAAAAACACGTGGGGCAGGCCGATGTTCATGGAGATATTCATCATAGCCTCTTGGAGCGTTTGGAAGGAACGCAACAACAAACTGTTCAGTAACATGGTGCCAACCGTCGAGGGGTGGACCCAGAGATTCAAAATGGACTTCGGTATGATGAGACATAGAATCAACCAGGCCCTGGTGCCTTTTGTTGATCAGGTCGTTGACCTGTTCTAGCATCTTAGCCTTGTACCTTTGTTGTATAGGGATATCTTAAACCATTCTGCACTCATGTAACTTCTATCACATGTAATCTCGTGTCTTGAATAGTAATACAAAAGTCAGTGGGGGGCTGCCCTCACTGTCCCAAGCTTTCAAAAAAAAATCAATATAATGTAGGCATGTATTCCGTAAATAGTCATACATGCTTATGAAAAAGAACTTCCACGAAATCTTTTGTCCTACCCACCCATGGTAGCAGGGTCCATACTGAAACTAAGAAATATTAAGGCCTCCTTTTAATAGAGAACCGGAACAAAGCATTAACACATAGTGAATACATGAACTCCTCAAACTATGGTCATCACCGGAAAGTTCCCAATTATTGTCACCTTGGGGTTTATGGATCATAACTCGTAATAGGTGCATATGAATTGCAAGATCGGATCAAGAACATAGATATAATGGTGATAACATAAATGGTTCAGGTCTGAAATCATGGCACTCGGGCCGTAGTGACAAGCATTAAGCATAGCAAAGTCATAGCAACATCGATCTCAGAACATAGTGGATACTAGGGATCAAGCCTAACAAAACTAACTTGATTACATGATGAATCTCATCCAACCCACCACCGTCCAGCAAGCCTACGAAGTAATTACTCACTCCCTATGGTGAGCATCATGAAATTGGTGATGGAGGATGTTGGTGATGACTCAATAATAAAAGCAAAATAACATAAATGCAAGTAGATAGGCCCTTCGCAGAGGGGAGCAGGGATTTGCAGAGGTGCCAGAGCTCGAATCTTAAATCAGAGATAAATATAATTTTGGGAGGTACACCTTTCCTATCAACATTACGACCAAGATTTTCAATATGTTCCATGCTAAACAAATTAGCGGCGGTTCCCCAGCGGTAAAAGTAAAGTTTACTCCCCCTCCACCGACAATCGCAAGCCATGGCTAGCCGAATACTCGGGTGCCCTCCATACTAACAACAGTCCGTGGGAGTTTTGTTTAATTATTTGTAAATTTTTATCATGGGACTGGGCATTCCGACTAACAGCCCCTCTCATGCAAGGACAAGTGAATAAACACTCGTCATGAGAATAATCTGTTTAGCATGGAAGATACTGACCACCCCCTGTCGCTCCATGAGCTTTACGGGCACACACAAAAAATGTTCATTTGAATATTTAGAGGTGGCACATGCAAATTTAGTTGGAACGGTAGGGTAATACTACATATAGGTAGGCATAGTGGACTCACTTGGAATAACTTTTGGTTTAAGGATTTTGATGCACAAGCAGCATTCCCGCTTAGTACAGGCAAAGGCTAGCAATGAGGTTGAGAAGTGACCAACTAGAGAGCGAAAATGGTCATGATCGTGCATTATGTTCAATTAAAATTGAGTACCAGCATGAGTAGGATATAAACACTATGAACATAAATATCATAGAGGCTATGTTGGATTTGATTCAACTACATGCTTGAACATGTGCCAAGTCAAGCCACTTGAAACATTCAGAGGATGGTACCATATCATCATACTACATCACAACTATTTTAATGCATGTAGACACTCATGATAGATCATTGTCAACTATTTTAAGCATGCATGAGCAACTATAACCTCTAATTGTCATCACAAACATGTTTAATCATAATATGTTGAATCATGGATACCGAGTTAAATATATTTACAAAAACAAAAACAAGTTGAGTTCATACCCGCTTTTCCTGCCACAGTCACTTCATCATATATCATCATTATTGCCTTTCACTTGCACGCCCGAATGATATGAAAATAATAATAGTGCAAGGGTACCGTGAACTAAGCTGGAATCTGCAAGCATTTTATTTAAAGGAGAAGACAAAATAATTTGGGCTCTTTGTTAGATCAACAATAATGTATATGAGAGCCACTCAACACTTTCATCATGGTCTTCCCCTAGATACTACTCAACAAAAAAAAGAATTTCAGAGAAACACACTGATTTTTTTGGAGTTTTTAGTTTTTCTTGAAAGGAAACACATTAAAGAAAGAAAAAACAAGAACGAGAAAAACTATTTACACAAAAAATCTCCCAACAAGCAAAAGAAGACAAGAGAAATCTTTCTGGGTTTTCTTTTAATACTACAACTAAATTAAACTGGAAAGAAAAACCGAAAAGAAGCGGGAAATATTTTTGGGTTTTATAAAGTTTTTTCAAACACACAAGAATAAAGCGAGAAAAAAAATAAAACTAACATCGATAATACAATGAAAAAGTGTTAACACCGACAACTGAAATGAAGTATGTGAACATGAATGTATTGCCGCTGCAAATATGTACTCCCCCAAGCTTAGGCTTTTGGCCTAGCTTGGTAATCACCATCGATAATAGCCATCCGGTCCCATGTAAAAGTGTTGTGGCGGCACCACCTGAGCGTCCCACTCTCGAGGCTCCTCCTTAGCCTCTGCCTGGGCATTTTGGTAAGCGACAATATCCATTGGTAGGATGGTGTATCCGTTCCTAGCATGAGAATCAAACAAAGCAGGTGCAGGCAACGGAATAATATCATGGGTATCCACACAGAATACCAAGTTATAGCAAACAGGGTTAAGAGGCTCCGTGGCATCAAGAAAGCGGTGGTCTGCCATCGACTGGCGATCTAAATAAACTCTAGGCAACAAATAATCATGTTGGCGTATCTGAACATTAAAGTGACTCGCTAAGCGAGTGGCATAAATACCACCATGGATTTTACCCTTAGTTATGTTAATGTGTAGACGACGTGCAGTGATAGCCCCTAAGTTATAGGTGTGGTCATTGTGGACACGACGTAGGATGGAGAGGTCAAGGGCACTAAGTATACTGCCCTTCTCTCTAGCAATCAAACACCTCATGATAAATAAGGAAAAGTAGTGCACACAAGGAAACTGCAGACTAGTAGTTGTGGCTTTCGACATGCCCCTCTCCTCATCTACTGTCAAAGTGAGGAGGAAGTCCTCAAACTCTGCTGGTCTAGGCTCTCTTAGTTCCCCATCAGAGGGAATTAAACACATCTCACAAAAATTAGTGAGCGGTATCTGATGGGTTTCAAAATATAAATTAAACCGCACCGCAGGAGGTTCATGCCTACTCAGGAAATGAAAGTTTTGCACAAAGGAATTTATAAGGATGTGGTGTTGGTCACACTCATCTACGAGGAAGTTGGTGAGCCTGGCATTTGCAATGAATTGGGCAAACTCTTGATGGAACCCGACCTCATCCATGAAGGCGTTCTGTGGCCAATCGCACGACCGCACCTTCGTTGGTCACGGAGTGTTGAGATCGATGTCCGATGATTCCCCAATGACTCCCCTGGCACTCCTTTTGGAGGAATACTTTCAGAAGATACTCATATTTTTCTATGAACAAATTTCTGAAAAAAATTGGGTCACAAAATTTTGTTAACAAAACTTCACCAAATTGATAGCAACTACTCATATGGATGTCTAGAGGCTATATCAAGCATACAAACTACTTAGAGCTTAATGAATTCAACATGCAAGCTCATTTACAGCAGCACCAAGAGTAGCTAAATACTCAAAATATAAACCACTAGAAAAAAAACTAATTGGAGCAATGGAGGAGTCACATACCAAGTAGCAATCTGCCAAAATAGTTTAAAAAATGGAGCTTCAAGCAAGGAGATCGAAATCCGCAGGTTTGTGAGCAAGAACACACGAGAGAGAGAGAGAGAGAGCTACAGAGAATTTTTTTGGAGGTAGGTGCTGAAGTGATCTAAAGGGATAAGTGATGGGGCCTTGTGGGGCCCACTACCCACCAGGGCGCGCCTGATGGGTGTGGCGCGCCCTGGTGCGTAGTGGGCAGTAATTTTGTAATTTTGTAGCAAGTGCAACCGTGACGATAGCAGTAGTAACTTAGCAAGAAAAATATAGGATAAATTCGTAGGCATTGGATCGGTGACTTTTTGGATGATATTCATCATGAGACAGTTATAACCTAGGGCGATACAGCACTAACTCTAGTTTGTCAATATAATGTAGGCATGTATTCCGTAAATAGTCATATGTGCTTATGGAAAGAACTTGCATGACATCTTTTGTCCTTGTCGGATCTCGGGTTTCGGCAAAACCCTTAAGGTTCGAACTCTGGGGTGCGCGCGAAGATCTCTCCCTCACAGATCACGCCCTCACATGCTTCACGATCTCTAGGCTAGCTCAGCAAACTTGCAATACTGTTTTGGGCCACCGTTGCGGTGTAATACCCTACTCCAGTGTGGTGTGGTGGATTGCCTCTCGGGCTGAGGATGAATAGTACAAGGGGAAGAAGAGCCTCCTGAGGCGAGGTGTTCTTGTGCTTGGTGAACTTTTGTGGGTGAGGATTCCATCTTCTCCTACTGTGGTGGCTAGTCCTATTTATAGAGGCCCTGGTCCTCTCCCCAAATATTGAGCAGGAAGGGAGCCACAACGGCCAATTTGAAAGGGGACAACTAGTACAAGCTATCCTAACAAAAGCAGTCTTCGCTTGCTAAAGGCTCTGGTGGTGACGGCGCCTTGGGCTCCACGGTGACCTTCGCCTTACCGTCCTGCTGGTCTTGATCTCGTTGCACCGATATGGAAACCTTTGCTTGACGCCTCGGTACTCCTCGCCTGTGATTGCCTCCTTAGCACCAAAGAGGAAACAAGGACACCGTGCGCGCTGGTGCCCGCCTGGCTCCCGCCTGGCCTTGGTCGTCATGGCTCATGTCACGAGAGCCTGGCGAGGTTTGCCTTGCCTTGATCTCTCCGCCCCTCATGAGCCAGCCTGGTGAGGCCGCTCCCGAGGAGGTCTTGTGTCATCCGCCTCGCGAGGCTTGGCCCCTCGCAAGGGTCTTGAAAGCTTGTTGGTGAAGATGGGCCGTACGGGCCCGCTCGTAGAGCCACACCGTGGGCCGCAAGAAGGCAAGTCTGGGGACCCCCGTTCCCAGAATGCCGACAGTAGCCCCCGGGCCCAAGGCGCGCTCGGACTTGGCTTCGAGGCGAAGCCAAAGGGCAAGTGCGGAGCGCTGCGGGCCCCATTAGCATGCGGCCTTGGTCCAAGCGTGGCGGTTGATTGTACGTGTGCGCCTCCGCTTCCCCATGCTGCCTCGACAACTGCCCGACTGTCAAAAGGGTGGCATAGATAGCGCTTGCCTTCATTGCTTCCTTTCACCTTTCTCCAGATCCCCTTTCTTGCTCCCTGCGAGGAATCAAGAAGTACCCCGCGGGGGCGTGTAGGCTCCGCAGTGTTCTTGTTGATATTATTCTGGTTATGAAGTTGTGTGCATGCGTGTCCCGTTTCGGCTCGGTTTCCCCTTTCCAACCTCGCGACAGCTTGGTGCTCTACGCTGACAGGTCCCGGTCCCCAGGAAGGTTTCAGCCATCGCTGGTATGCCAGGTCGCGATGCCGTGGTCAAGGCTAGGAGGTGAGCGGCCCGAGGTCTAGTAAGAGTTCATGAGGCACAATGCTCAGGAGGTCCCCTTTAGCGCCCAAGGGAGACTACGTTGCCGTAGCGGGGCAGCACAAATACGAACTTCATGCTGTAGTGATCGATTGAGCATGGAACTTATCTTGGCAGTCTAGGGTCGGTCCTTCGTGAGATGCCAGGCTTGTGCTCAGGCGGTCATAGTTTAGCCAGGTTGGGCCCGTACGAATCTTCCTCTCCTCCCATGCTCTCCTTCGTGCTCTACGTCCTCAGGTCCCGGCCCTCGAGCGAGCTCAGCCACCGCTATATGCCAGGTCACGATGCCGTGGTCAAGGCCAGGGGTGAGGGCTGGAGAGCCAGTAAGAGCTCCTGAGTCGCGATGCTTAGGAGCCCCCCTTTTAACGCGCAAGCAGATTACAGGGGAGAAGAGGGAGCCCGTGGTACCGCTTGTTGTTGTCCTCAAGAGGTTCCTGCAAATCAGCACGAGTTAGGGCGCAGATTGCCATTATGATAGCCGAGCGGCCACTGATTGCTTCGCTAGAGAATGGAGGCATTGAGGGCCTGGTGAGGTGGCGCGCGTGGCCAGAGCTGGGCCGCTCAGATTTTTCGACGTTGCAGGGACGGACCCAAGCACAAGCGCCGTGCCAAAGTGAGCAGCTACCGTGGTAGGTGACAGTCAAGCAGGTGATAGTCATAATAGATTAAGCATGGAAAGCAAACTGGCTTAAGTAAATGCAAGGGAGGTATGTGCCACTGGGTCAGGCCCGAGCGGCTTGGGGATGATGCAGCCCGAGGAGCGCCCCCAACAAGCTAAGCTAACAAATAGAAAGGCATACATGCCACAGGGACGGACCCACGCAGCCTGGGAATGATGCGGCCCTGAAGGTGCTCCTAGCTAAATAAACTTGGAAAACGTCACCTGGTTCTGTTGATGAAGGGATATTGGGGCACTTGAAGACACGCGGCAAAGGGGCTGCTCCTCACGAGCCACCGGGGCCCTGAGCCTCGGGACGCTCTAGGGGTCCAAGCGGTTCCTTGAGGACCGTCTCCGTCTCCGCCAGGACTGCGTGGTGCCTGGCCTCCTGAGCCGCCAGGATGCGCTGCAAGTTGCGTTGGTAGGCGGATGCCATGCTCGGCAGGCCGAAAGGCATGCAAACGTAGCTGTGCGGTGGGCCCTCGCAGCGTCCCACACGCGAAGGCCAGAAGAGCTCCTGAGATGCGGCCCTGTTGAGCCCTGGGATGTCGATGCAGAAGCACAGCCCGGCACCCTCGCCTGGGTGGGGGGCTGCGCCAGCTGAGCGGCGATCGCCACACATGGCCCTCGCATCCTGCAGTTCCTGAGTGGTTTTGGTAACGAACTCCTGAGCGATGGGTGCTCCTCGCCCTGTGTCCTCCTGAGGAAGTTGTGCCACGAAGCACTCCTCCAAATGGTGCCCGAGCGCCTCCCTTGTGATGTTGGCAAGGTCTGAGGCCCTCCAGAAGAGGGCCCCTGAGCCCTGCCCAAGGAGGGCGCCAGGCGCGCCTTCCTATGCGAGGGAGGGAGGCGCCCCAGGTGTGGGCACTGATCCTGACGAGGTACCTTTAGCGATGTCACCCTCCTCGGGTCCTGCATGGAGTAGCTGCTTCTTCTTCTTGGGGACAACCTCAGGAGGGTATCGAGCTGCACTGTTGTCGGGGTCTTCGATTGACGCTGCTTGGAAGGCGCGCTCGAGGGAGCACATCGCATCTCTTTCTTCACAGGGGACTGTGATGATCCTCCCTGGCATCTTGAGGACATTGTAGCCGTGGTGCGCCACCGCCATGAACTTGGCCAGAGCTGGATACCCGAGGATGGCATTGTATGGCAGACGGATGTGTGCGACATCGAAGTCGATGAGTTTGGTGCGGTAGTTGTTGCATTCTCCGAAGGTGACAGGGAGGCGGACCTGCCCTGAAGGTTGTCGACGTTTCGATGGACAAAACGTTAAGCCCTACACCACCGTCGATGAAAGTCTTGGTGACTTGTACTTTGCTGATGATGGGTGAACAGAGCATCGGGAGAGCACCAGCAGTGGCCGCACACTTGAGCTGATCTGCCGAACTGAAAGTGATGGCGCACTTGGACCACCTGAGCGGGCGTGTGGCTTCGATCTTGGGGAGGACTATGTTCACCTCGCGGGCAAACTACTTGAATATGCGCTATGAGGCTGGGACTTGAGCTCGGCCCAGGATGCATGCGATGGCACGCGGCTCCTGGAAGCCCCCAGCCCCTTCGTCCTGATGGTCGTCTGATAACCCACAAGTATAGGGGATCGCAACAGTTTTCGATAAGTAAGAGTGTCGAACCCAACGAGGAGCTAAAGGTAGAACAAATATTCCCTCAAGTTCTATCGACCATCGATACAACTCTACGCACGCTTGACGTTCACTTTACCTAGAACAAGTATGAAACTAGAACTACTTTGTAGGTGTTTTTGGATAGTTTTGCAAGAAGATAAAGAACACATAAATAAAAGCTAGGGGCTTTTTAGATGAAGACACAACTAAGTTAGTTTTAGTAAAGAGATTTTTGTCACGAGAAAGTTATTTGTCCCTAGGCAATCGATAACTAGACCGGTAATCATTATTGCAATCTTATTTGAGGGAGAGGCATAAGCTAACATACTTTCTCTACTTGGATCATATGCACTTATGATTGGAACTCTAGCAAGAATCCGCAACTACTAAAGATCATTAAGGTAAAACCCAACCATAGTACTAAAGCATCAAGTCCCGTTTATCCCATACGCAAACAACCTACTTACTTGGGTCTGTGCTTCTGTCACTCACGCCACCCACCATAAGCAAATCATTAACATATTGAAACCCTACAGCGGGAATCCCTCACGCTTGCGCGACACGGAGAGCACCATAGGACAGCACCAATAATAAAACATGCAACTCAAACCAATCTTTATCATCAAATAACCCATAGGACAAAACGGATCTACTCAAACATCATAGGATAGCCATACATCGTTGGGAAATAATATATAGCATTGAGCACCATGTTTAAGTAGAGATTACAGCGGGTAAGAGAGAGGTTACGCCGCTGCATAGAGGAGGGAAGAGTTGATGACGATGGCGGTGATGATGACGGCCACGGCAGTGTTCCAGCGCCATCGGAAGAGAAGGGGAGAGGGGGCCCCTTCGTCTTCTTCTTCCTTGACCTCCTCCCTAGATGGCAGAAGGGTTTGCCTCTGGTCCTTGGCCTCCATGGCGTGGGAGGGGCGAGAGCCCCTCCGAGATTGGATCTATCTCTCTGTTTCTCTCTGTTTCTGCGTTCTCGTGTGCTGCCCTTTCACCGTTTCGTATATATATATGGAGATCCGTAACTCCGATTGGATCGAAACCTTCGTCGTGATTTTTTTACCAAAAATTAGCTTTCTTTTGGCCGAAGAAGGGCATCAACCGCCTTACGGGTGGCCCACGAGGGTCAGGGGCGCCCCCAGCCTCGTGGCCACCTTGGGCACTGTCTCGCGTGGATTTTTCTTCCTGAATTTTCCAAATACTCCAAAAATAAACTCCGTCCGTTTTTATCCCGTTTGGAATCCGTTTGATATGGATATTCTGCGAAACATAAAACATGCAACAGACAGAAGCTGGCACTGGGCACTGGATCAATATGTTAGTCCCAAAAATAGTATAAAAATTGCCAAAAGTATACGAAAGTTGTATAATATTGGCATGGAACAATCAAAAATTATAGATACGACGAAGATGTATCAGCATCCCCAAGCTTAATTCCTGCTCATCCTCGAGTAGGTAAATGATAAAAAAGATAATTTTTGATGTGGAATGCTACCTAGCATAATCTTGATCATATGTCTAATCATGGCATGAATATTAAGACACGAGTGATTCAAAGCAATACTCTATCCTTTGACATAAAAACAATAATACTTCAAGCCTACTAATAAAGCAATCATGTCTTTTCAAAATAACATGGACAAAGAAAGTTATCCCTACAAAATCATATAGTCTGGCTATGCTCCATCTTCACCACACAAAATATTCAAATGATGCACAACCCCGATGACAAGCCAAGAATTGTTTCATACTTTTGATGTTCTCAAACCTTTTCAACTTTCATGCAATACATGAGCGTGAGCCATGGACATAGCACTATATGTGGAATAGAATATGATGGTGGAGGTTGTGTGGAGAAGACAAAAAGGAGAAAGTCTCACATCAACTAGGCGTATCAACGGGCTATGGAGATGCCCATTAATAGATATCAATGTGAGTGAGTAGGGATTTCCATGCAACGGATGCACTAAGAGATATAAGTGTATGAAAGCTCAAACTGGAAACTAAGTGGGTGTGCATCCAACTTGCTTTCTCATGAAGACCTCGGGCATTTGAGGAAGCCCATCATCGGAATATACAAGCCAAGTTAATAAAAAATCCCATTAGTATATGAAAGTGATAACTCAAGAGACTGTCTATATGAAGAACATGGCGCTACTTTGAAGCACAAGTGTGGTAAAAGGATAGTAACATTTCCCCTTCTCTCTTTTTCTCTCATTTTTTCTCTTTATTTTTTATTTTTTTGGTGGCCTTCTTTGGCCTCCTTTTTTTTATTTGGGCTTCTTTGGCCTCTTTTATTTTGATAACCTCACATGGGACAATGTTCTAATAATGATGGTCATCACACTTTTATTTACTTACAACTCAATATTACAACTCGATATCTAGAACAAATATATGACTCTATATGAATGCCTCCGGCGTTGTACCGGGATGTGCAATGATCTAGAGTAGCAATGACATCAAAAAACGGACAAGCCATGAAAACATCATGCTAGCTATCTTGCGATCATGCAAAGCAATATGACAATAAATGCTCAAGTCATGTATATGATGATGATGGAAGTTGCATGGCAATATATCTCGGAATGGCTATGGAAATGCCATGATAGGTAGGTACGGTGGCTGTTTTTAGGAAGATATAATGAGGCTTATGTGTGATAGAGCGTATCGTATCACGGGGTTTGGATGCACCGGCGAAGTTCGCACCAACTCTCGAGGTGAGAAAGGGCAATGCACGGTACCAAAGAGGCTAGCAATGATGGAAGGGTGAGAGTGCGTATAATCCATGGACTCAACATTAGTCATAAAGAACTCACATACTTATTGCAAAAATCTATTGGTGTCGAAACAAAGTACTACGTGCATGCTCCTAGGGGGATAGATCGGTAGGAAAATACCATCGCTCGTCCCCGACCGCCACCCATAAGGAAGACAATCAATAAATAAATCATGCTCCGACTCCATCACATAACGGTTCACCATACGTGCATGCTTCGGGAATCACAAACTTCAACACAAGTATTTCTACAATCCACAACTACCCATTAGCATGACTCTAATATCACCATCTTTATATCTCAAAACTATTGCAAGGAATCAAACATATCATATGCAGTGATCTACAAGTTTTATGTAGGATTTTATGACTAACCATGTGAATGACCAGTTCCTGTCATCTCTCTAAATAGATATAAGTGAAGCACGAGAGTTTAATTCTTTCTACAAAAGATATGCCCACGCTCTTATAAATATAAGTGAAGCAAAAGAGCATTCTACAAATGGCGGTTGTCTAAGTGAAGACAAACAGGCAATCCAAGCTTTAAATGATATAAGTGAAGCACATGAAGCATTCTATAAAGCCATACTCAAAATATATAAGTGTCGGGGAGGCTGATCATACCCGCGGACACCTATGGGGCCGGCGGAGCAGGCCCCTTGTGGTTCGGAGGGGGGCGGAGATCGCACGAAGAGCGGATCGAGGCGATGCACACGAGCAGTTTACCCAGCTTCGGAGCTCTCCGGAGAGATAAAACTCCTACTGCTGCTTGTTTGATCTATTGTGTTCTTGCCAGGGAGCAATGCGAGCTACAAAACCTAGCGTGTGTGTCTCTGGCCTCCGGTGGGTCGAATGAACCGAACCAGCCGAACCTTGCGAAAACGCGAACCTCCTTCACGCTGCACTCGGGCCTCCTTTTATATGCTCAAGGGTCTCCGACAGGTGGCAACATAGACGGGGTACAAATGTAAAACTGGAGTTGGTACACCTACTTGAATAGTGTACAAAGGTGCAAAATACCTAACTCGACGGCAAGGGGCAAAAGCAATAAATGCCTGTCATTGTCGCCAAACAAAGGTAATGTAGAGACCGTCAGTGCGCCTCGCCGCCACGATGGCGAGCCTGTCAGCGCCGCTTATCGCTGCTCTCCGCTGGCTGCACAGCTGCTCGACACGCCGCGCATGGAACGGTCCTGCATGGCGACACGCCGCTGGGTGAGCTGGAGCGGAGACGGAGAGAGTTGCATGCCGCGGCAAGCGCCTTTGCCGCGCCGAATCTCTGTCGCGCCCGGAGACTTGTCGTGCTCCGAGCCTTCCCGGCAAGCTCCTCTTGCCGGGTCCTTGTCTTCTGCATGCCTGGAGTGGCCTTCCCGACAAGCTCCTCTTGTCGGGGCCTTGTCTTCTCAATCTAATACTTTGTTCTTGAATGGCTCCAAGGGAGCCACGGAGGATATTGGCGGTGACGAGGCAAACCTTGCCGCGGGGTGCTGCAACTGTCCGTGCACGAGTACGGGATAGTAGGGTACCCCTACTCTAGTACACCGACAGGAGCCCCCGGGCCTGGGCCGTACACGGTGCCGAGCGCTTGTCGGGCCAGGCCCAGAACTATGCACGGACACGTGTGGCCTCGACCACGCCGCAACTCACCTCGGACCCACCACGATCTCCACTAACGGCACGCACCGGACGTGGCGTCGTGCGAGAGATCGTGGGCGCGGTCGTGGGGGTTCTTTATTAATATAAGCGGAACGTCCGCCCCCTCCTCCCCTTTATAAGAGGAGGAAACAGAGGCGGGCCGACCACCCCTGCCATTGCTGTCTTGTCAAGAAACCACCGCCGCTCCCCTCTTCTTCTCCGGTGCGAAGAGGGCAGCCGCCCGCCCCCCTCTCGCCGCAAGCACACTCACCGCCGTCGACCTCCTCCGCCCTCCTCGCCATGGCTCTGAAGGCCGATAAGGAGAAGGGCGTCAAGTCGGCCGAGGCGCAGCGGCTCATGGCGCGCGCGCAAGGAGCGAAGCCATCTTCCCCCGCAGCTCGGCGCGACGGGAGCTGCGGACGCCTTCTACCTTTTCTCGGTCGACGGAGACTCAGGCGCATCCAAGACGAGGGTGCTCCCGCCTCCGCCGCTGATCCGCCCCCAACAGGTACCCTTTCTTCGCCATTTTCTTCTATTATGGTCTTTGCCCGCCAGATTCCGAAGTTCTTTGCGACATAATGAACACCTTTAGCCTCCGCCTCCTTGATTTCACCCCTCAACGCCATCTTGACCATGGCCATTTTCGCACATTTGTGCGAAAACTTTGTCGGAGTCCACCCGAATGTGGCACTCTTCCGCCATTTCTTTGTTCCTCAGCCGAGAGAGGAGAGGCACTTGCCGGAGGGATATTCGGGTCTCTAGGATCGGCAAGAAAGAGGCCTACCTAGAGGGGAGTTCGGAACAAGTGGGAGGAGTGGAGAGCCAATCGGTGCTGGGTCGAGAGGAGGACCCATGACCTTTCACCGCCATGCGCCAAACCCCAATAGCGCGCTGCAAGGATTGGAGTAACTTGGCGCCGGAGGATGCGGTCAAGATAGCTGTGACCCAATTCTGCGCCTCGGGCTTGCCGGGTTGACAAGAGAGGCAGTTGGCGCAGACTTCATTCGCCGCCAGATCGCTTCCCTTGCAGAGGAAAGGAGGAGGCCTGCTTGGGAGTTCCGTAACGCGGCGGACATCATGAGGCTGCGCCGGCCTGAATTGGAACTTCACCATTGTCATGGTGCTGGATTGGTGCTGCTCGAGCTGTTCAAGAACGACCCGAACATCCAGAGTGGTTCAGGTTGCCGCGAGGGGTCGCCCCATTGTGCAACAACTCGGCGCCGACCAAGCATCCGCGCCATGATGCCACTGGCGACTCCCACGGGATCGCCCCAACCTGGCAGGAGCCCCGACGAGGTCGTGGCAGCAATTCTTTGATGACTTGCAAGAAGTGCCGATCCGCGCCGACGAAGCGTAAGAGGCTCACCCGCGACACCACCGACCAGGAGATGGCGAGGATCGCCACCAGGGTGGAGGAGGCGGCAGCAGCTGCTGCCGCTGGGGCCTTCGGGTTCACCGTGGAGGAGGTGGACGCGGCGAGGGCGGCAAGCTCTGCCGAGCGACGGAGGTCGCCCGGCGAGGAGGACGAGCTTGTCGAGCCCGAGGCCAGGTCGAGTGGACCCGCCGAGGGCGCTTTCTTCCCACCGCCAAGCGACTTGCCGCCAGCTGAGCCCCGGCTCCACCGAGGAGGCGTCTCCGCAGAGTTGGAGACGAGCCGGGGTGACAAACCGCCCACAGCAAGAAGCTGCTGGCCGACGCGCTTCCACCGCTGCAAGCGAGGTTGCCGCTGAGCGCCACACCTGCGGCGACAACCGGGCGGAATCTTCTCAGCCACCGCCGACGCCCGCTTAAGCGCCTAAGAGAGCCCACCCGCCTCATCGCACCGGTGGCTGGACGGTGTTTGACTTCTCCGCGCTCTGCTCCGAGGAGGAGGGCGAAGAGTAAGCTTCTCGAGATTGTGCTTGTATTTCTTCATTTTTTATTGCTTCATCTTGAATCTGATTTGCTTGCTCGGACTCTTTTCTTTTCGTGACGCTGGCCCAGAGCGCGAAGAGGGCCAAGATCCCGACGATCGTTGTTGAGGACGATTCTCCTGTGGCGACGGGGACGCGTCCGAGACCGCCTTTGCCGAACCGGCAACCCTCCCTGAGCAGCCCCTGCAGTAAGTGTGCAGTTTTCTTCTTACTATTAGGTGTGCAGGGGTGCTCCTTCATTGTTGATATCGTGTGTGCTTGTGTAGGAGCAGAGCAGCCTCATCGGGAGGGCTCGAAGCCGCCTCCGAGATCCTGCCCGCTGCCACTACGCCGCCAAGGGAGAACTCCCCGGCAAGGGAGCTCCCTCCGACAAGGGAGGCCACCCCGACAAGGGAGGCCACTCCGGCAAGGGAGGCCACTCCGGCAAGGGACGGCGCCACGACCCTCCGGGTCGAGGTCGTGAGCTGCGGATCCCGCAGGTAACTCCCTTACGAAAAATTTTCCTTGGGCTTGCTTTCTTTTGTTTCTCTTTTGAACATCTGCTGACTGCCCTTCTTCGTCTGGGACGCAGACCCGATGGAGGTCGAGGCCGCCGCGAGGAGGAAATGGCATGGCAACACCGACGAGGCCGCCGTCGAGGAAGAAGAGGTCATCGTCGTGGAAGAAGAGGCCGTCGCCGACGAGCCTGTTGGCGAGGAGGCCACCGAGGTTGCCGACGCAGAGGCCGGCGAGGGGTCGGGCGGTCGTACTGACGGCCCTGAGGCCGCAGGAGCGGCAAGTGCTACACCGACAGCCGATTCCCCCGCCGCTGCCGTGGCGTCAGGCTCCGAGGAGCCCCAGCCCGGCGACTACCTGAAGGCCGGTGAAAGCGTCTTCATCAAGCTCCCCTGGGAACCGAGTTCCAGGGCGCTGGTCGAGGGCGAGACCTTCGACGGCGAGATACTCGCGTCCGCTGGGCTGACGCTGGTGGATGCGCCAAGCAGCAGCAGCGGCGAGTCCGAGGAGGAGCAGCTGCTGAAGAAGCTGTTGTCTCTCTACCGCACCCGCCAAGCCAAGTTAGAGACCCGGGAAGCCCTTGTCGCGAGGGCGGGAGCGGACATGGAGAAGCGCGCCGAGGAGCTCCGGAGCGCCAACAAAGAAGCGCTCCGCGACGTGGCGGACGCGCTGGGCGCCTTCGCAGAAGAGCGCACGGCCTTCATCCTTGAGAAGGCCGCAGCTGATGAGGAGCAGCGGATGGCTGCCGAGAAGCTCGCCGCGCAGGAAAGCGAGCTGGCGCAGCAGAAGGTCAATCTGGACAGCCACGAAGAGGACCTTGTCGCGCGCGAGGATTCGCTTGGCGGGCGCCCAGAAGCGGCGACGCTGCCGCAGCCGCCGAGGCCGCCAAGGAAGAGCTGAAGGCGAAGGTGGCACAGCTTGAGGCCACCCTCAAGAAGAGCGGCGAAGAGCTTGCCGTGCTCAAGCGTGAGCGCCGAGAAGGACGCTTACACTGGGGCGAAGCTGCAGAGCCGTCTCGCTGATAGGGCCAAGGAGCTCGACGCCGCCAAGGATTCCAAAACGGATCTGGAGCTGAAACTGGCCACTCTGACGCAGACGTTGGATGGCGCCAGAGAGCGGGAGGTGGGCTTGTTGGAGGCGATCAAGGCCAAGGAGGAGCTGTTGGCGAATGCTGTCTCTGTCCAGAACACCTTGAGGGAGAGCGTGGAGCACTGGACCGAAGGTCTTGTGGACACCGCCGCCGACATCCACAACGAGCTGATGGAGTTGGGGATGGCGGACCTCGCGTACTCCTCCGACGAGCATCTCCAACCCAGCGCCAAGCTCAGCTTGTTCTTCAAAGGCGTGGCGACGGGCCTCCAGCATCTCCGAGAAGAGGTCCCGAAGCAGCTGGCCGAGGAATCGCGCCAGGTTTGTGCAGGGGGCCTCAAGAAGGTGTTGATGAAGGTGGCCTTCCGCAACCCGGGCCTCAACCTTAACGGCGTCCTCAGATCCTTGCCGTCCGACGCCAACGTGGAGGAGCTCAAAGCCCTTGTCGCACCCATTGTGGATAACGTGAACAAGATCAAGCGGATCGAGGGCGACCGCGTGGACTAGGCCGCTAACCTTATCTTTCCCTTGTCGCTGCTGATCATGTTTAGAAAACTTTGTTAGATCAGCGACAAGTTATTCTGTAATATACTCTATCTTATGTGAATCGATCAATGCAATGTTATTTCCTCTATTTGATTTCTTCCTTTGTATGCGTTTCGCCTTACGCATTCGGGGACTTGTCGGTGCGGGCACTTTTGTCATGAAGCGCCGAGTGCGGAACGTCCGGCTTCGTGGCAAGGTGCCGCCTCCGACAAAGCAACCTTGTCGCGACCAGCCGCAGCTCACTTAAGTTGTTGAGCGGACTCAAACAAAGAAGGGCGTGACTAGCCGGGCGAGTTGGTCCTCTCGCGCATGTGTTTTCCATACAAAGTACTATCGCTCGAGGAAGATAACTTGAAAATTTAAAAGTTGATTGCTCAAACTTTGGCAACTTAGCTTTTCGGTCTCTTGCTTCCCGATGAGGTGGAACTTCCTCGAGCGCCCCTGGTCCATAGTATTATCTCTTCCTCCCCCTGGTTAACTTGTGCGCGAGGAGCCTTCTTTCCTTTGAGAAAAGAAAAGAGGAGGAAATAATATTATGGAGCCTAGCGGCTCGATTCTCGCTTACCGGGTGTGGTTGCTGCACAAAGTGTTAGCCAAAGCATGCAATAAATTGATGAAAGCATGAACTTGACAAGTTGTGCGCATAACACACGAAGCTTTTATCGATGCACGGGTCTGCGCCCGGCTTTGTACAAAGGATTACATGCAAGCTGCGGCAAGACTTGTTAAAGGTGGTTGCCGGAACGGGTTCCGACAACCGCTCCCTATGGGTAAAACTTACGAAGATGCTCAATGTTCCGGGAGTTGCTCACCGGAATGCCATCTTCGGTCTCAAGGCGGACAGCGCCAGGCCTAGTGACTCGTTTCACCCGATAAGGGCCTTCCCACTTTGGCGTCAACTTGTTTGAATTCTTGGCGGACTGAACGCCGAAGAACAAGGTCGCCTTCCTCGAGACTTCGGCACTAACCCTGCGGCTATGGTAGCGACGCAGGGCTTGTCAGAAGCGAGCGGCTCGCGACAATGCTCGATGACGATCCTCCTCGAGGAGCAGCGCGTCATCTTGTCGCAGCTGCTCTTGCTCAAGCTCATCATAAGCGAGTACTCGAGGCGATTCGTATACGAGTTCCGTGGGGAGAACTGCCTCTGCTCCATAGACTAGAGCAAAGGGTGTCTGGCCGGTGGCTCGATTTGGCGTCGTCTGATCGACCAAAGAACCACCGGCAGCTCCTCGATCCAGCTTTCTTCCGCACTTGTGCAGCCTGTCGAAAGTTCTCGTCTTGAGCCCGCGAAGACTTCAGCATTTGCCCTCTCTCGCTGACCGTTGCTTCTCGGTGAGCAACAGCAGCAAAGGCAGACCTTGGCGCCAAGGTCTTGGACGTCGCATGAAGGTGCGACTGCGTGAATTGTGTGCCGTTGTCGGTGATGATCCGGTTGGGGATCCCGAAATGGCAAACAATTGACCAAGAACTTGATCACGACTGTGCTGTCACCTTCCTCACTGCTTCCACTTCCGGCCACTTTGTGAACTTGTCGATGGCGACGTACAAGTACTCAAAGCCCCCGGCAGCTCGGGGGAAGGGGCCGAGGATGTCGAGCCCCCAGACCGAAAATGGCCAGGATAAAGGGATCGTCTGGAGAGCTTGAGCTGGCTGGTGTATCTGTTTGGAATGGAACAGGCACGCTTCACACTTGGTTACTTGTGCAGTTGCATCCTGGAGGGCTGTCGGCCAGAAGAAACCTTGCCGGAAAGCTTTGCTTGGCAAGTGCTCTTCTTGCGCCAATGTGGTGACCACATATGCCTCCATGTATCTCTACCAACAGCTTCTGTCCATCTTCCCTGGCAATACACTTCAATTTCACACCGTTGAGTCTTCTTCTGTACAGTATGCTATCGACAAACTGGTACATACTTGACTGCCGGGCTATTCTTTCCGCTTCTTCTTGCTCTTCGGGAAGTTCTCCTGTCTGAAGGAAATGGACAATCTGCTGCGCCCATGTTGGAGCTTGTGGCTCGACAACAAGGACTAAAGGCACATCTGCTGCTGCGGGAACATCAGCTTCTACGGCAAGAGCCTGCGGCTCTGCGAGTTAGATGCTCCCGACAAGCTTGCCGGAGCAAGACATGTCGGAGCGCTCGCTTCAACAAAACAAACCTCGGGGTCTGCCGGAGCAGACTGCTCCTCAAAGATCTTGGTGTTGATCTTGGGGACCTTTGCAACGACGGCTTCGGGAAGCTCACGGAAAGTAGTCACCAGAGGCCAACTTCCTCTTCTTGCCTTGTCCTGTTGATGGTCTTACGGTTGATTGAGTCAGCTTGAGCACGAAAATCCCTGGTTCCACAGGCAACTTAAGTGCAGCGCACTTTGATAGGCCGTCAGCAATATCATTCTGAGCTCTTGGAACATGTTCCATTTGCAGGCCGTCAAAGTGCTCTTCTAGCTTCCTCACTTCATCGACGTAGGCTTCCATCAACGGACTCTGGTAATCTTTGTTCACTTGGAGGACGACGAGTTGCGAGTCACCCCTGACAATAAGCTTCTTGATCCGAAGGTCCACTGCGATCCTGAGACCGGCAAGCAAACCTTCATACTCTGCAGTATTGTTTGTCGCTTGCTCCTTGGGAAAGTGCATCCGGGCGACATACTTGAGGTGCTCTCCGGTGGTGCGATAAGCAGCACGCCAAAGACCGGCGCCTTTGCAGCGAGAAGGCACCATCAAAATACATCAGCCACTCTTTTCTTGCTTCTTTGACGGGAATGCTCGTCTCGAATCTCTTCATCCGGCGTTGGCGCCCATTCTGCTATGAATTCTGCCAATGCTCGCTGGATAGTTGATGTGCTTTAAAACTTAAGACCAAAGCTCGACATCTCTAGTGCCCACTCGACAATCCTGCCTGTCGCTTCTGGATTCTGCAGTATCCTCTTCAGGGGAAAGCGAGTGACAACTATGATCTCATGTGCTTGGAAGTAATGGCGGAGCTTTCTCGAGGCCATGAGGAGGCCGAAAAGCAATTTTTGCACACCAGAGTACCTTGATCTAGCCCCCTGCAGGAGGGAACTGACAAAGTAGACTGGGCGCTGCACCATCCTTTTCTGCATCTGTTCATGCGTCTTCGCGGACTCGTCCTTGTCGGGACCAGAGCTTGTCGGCGAAGCCCTTGCTTGTCGCTGGATGTGCTTGCCGCGGTTGTGGGCTCGTCATCCGCCTCCCTCTCCGCCACTAACGCAGCACTAACCACTTGATTGGTTGCCGCTATATATAGCAGCAACTTCTCTTGTGGCCTAGGTGCGACAAGTGTTGGAGTGGAGGACAGGTATCTCTTCAAGTCTTGCAGCGCAGCCTCCGCTTCGAGTCCATTTTATGGACCTGCCTTTTTCAAAATCTTGAAAATGGCAGGGCGCCAGCAGAACCTAGAAATAAACCTCTTTGAGAGCAGCCACGAATCGGCAAGTCTCAGACACCCTTGACGCCTCCGGTGCTTCAATCTGCTCAATGGCCTTGATCTTGTCGGGATTAGCTTCAATCCCTCGCTGAGACACGAAGAACCCGAGAAGCTTGCCGGAAGGGACTCCAAACACGCACTTCTCGGGGTTGAGCTTGGGGTTGATCTTGCGCAGATTTGCAAAGGTCTCGTCCAAATCTTGAACCAAGGTTGCTTTGTCCTTGCTTTTGACCACTATGTCATCCATGTAGGCTTCTACATTTACGTGCATTTATGGCTCAAAAGCTTCATGGACTACCCTTGCAAATGTTGAACCAGCATTCTTCAAACCGAAAGGCATCCGTATGAAAACAAGATATGTGCCACATGGTGTGATGAATGCGGTCTTCTTCATCTTCTTCAGCCATGAAGATCTGATGGTATCCTCGAGTATGCATCAAGAAACGAAAGCAAATCACATCCAGCCGTGGTGTCAACAATCTGGTCAATGCGCGGCAAGGGAAATGGATCTTTGGGACAAGCTTTATTAACATCCGTGAAGTCAATACAAAGTCTCCATTTTCCATTTGCCTTGGCGCACGACTACTGGATTGGCCAACCACGAGGGATGGAGCACTCCTCCGACAAGGCCCGCCGCCTGTGATTCTTGATCTCTTCGCTATGAATTCTTGGCGCTCCACCGCTTGCTTCCTCGACTTTTTGCTTGACGGGCCAAGATGAGGACAAACGGCCAGCGGTGCTCAATCACTTTCACAGGAACACCGGGATATCGACGGTTGCCATGCAAACACGCCGACATTCGCCCGAGGAAAGCAACGAGCGCCTTTCCTATTTAGGGTCGAGAGAGGCACCGATGGTGAAGGTACCCAAAGTGCCGCCCCTCCTTGGCGGGCACCTTCTTGGTCTTCGGCGGAGCCACCATCTTCTTGCACTTGCCGGTGGAGCTCGATGAAAGGCCCTCGACGGTAACGCTGCACTCAAGAGGTGCGCTTGCGGAGTGAGGATCGAGCCCTTGTCGGACTTGGACTTGGTCTTCTTCCCGGAGCTTCAGCGGCAAGTGTTGGGCAGTCTGTCGCGGCTGCTCCATCCCGGTAGATCTTGTCGGTACAGATAAGGGCATCCTTCTTGTCGCTGTGGACAGAGATGACGCTTATCGGGCCTGGCATCTTGAGTAGGTTGTAGGCGAGGTGAGAGGCCGCCATGAACTTGGCGTAGTCTTTGACGGACCAAGTATCCCATTGTAAGGCAATGGGAAATCGGCAACGCCAAATGTAACCCTCTCGATCCTGAAGTTCAGCTCACTGCCAAATGTGACCGCAACGTAATCTTCCCTTCGCTTGCTCCTTCCCGGATCGATTCCTTGGAAGGTACCGGTCTCTTCGAGCTCGCCGTCAGGATTTGAAGCTTCGGAGCACCGCGGAGGAGATCAGATTCAAGCCGCCCCGCCATCAACTAACATTTTGTGACCTTGAGGTTGCGGATGGTTGGAGAGACCAACATCGGCAAGCACCCGACCGCAGTTATGCGATCGTGGTGGTCCTCAATATCAAAAATGATAGGCGTGTTGGACCACTTCGAGGCTTGCGTGACTTCACGGATGGTTCCGCTTGCATTGACCTCCCGCATCCATTGCTTGAGTTGGCGGTGGGAGGTATGCAGGGAAGCACCTCCGCCAACGCAGAACCTCTCGTGGCTTCGAAACTCCTGCTCATCGGCGTCGTCGTCCTCCATATCTTCGTCTTCATCATCATCTTCATCCTTGTCGCGGCCGCGAGGAGGTCGATCTCCATGTCGCTGCTTGACTTTGCCGCGGCGTCCTCCCCGGCCGGGATGTTTCTTGCTTGCTCCCCCAACACCTTCCTGGGCCTTCTCCTTGTCGCGCCGCAGTATTTCAGCTCTTCGCTGTTCGACAAGCTGCTCGACTTTCTTGCAGCTCGGAGGTCGTGGCCCTTGGTGCGGTGGATCTTGCAAAGTACTACTTGTCGGAGCTGTCTCGCTTGTCGTGGCCGCCACCGACCGGTGGTTGGCGTCGTGGCAACCTCCTTGCCGGAGCCACCAGCCTTGGCGTTCTTGTCGCCACCTCCATTGCCGGACTGCTCGATCGCTAGCACATCTCCGCCTTCTTCTTCCTGTTGCCTCGCCGCCGGCCCTTCTTTGCCGGGCGGTGTCATCACCGTCGAGATCCTGCTTCAGATTCTCTCCGAGTCTCCTCCTTCCTCAAAGACGTGCACACTTGTCGGCCAAGGCGTACAGCTCATCGACGCCCTTGACTTTGCATTATCGCCATCTCCTCCTCATCCCGCGGTTCCGCACATTCGATGAAATGCGCCGATCACCGCGCAGGGTGGACGTCTGGGATGTTGTAGTGCACACGGTGAACCTCCGAATGAACTTGCGCAGGACTCTCCTTCCTTCGGGTGAGCAAGTGAAGGTCACTCTCTTGGCCATGAGGTTTGTGGCCACCGTGAAGGCGCCAACAAACCGATGGCACAGATCTGCCCAAGAGGATATGGAGCTGTCCGGCAAGTGCATGAGCCAAGATCTCGACGTTGGGCTTGAGCACGAAGCGGGAAGTAGTTGGCGAGATCTTGTCGCCCCATCCCCGCAGCCTGCACCGCGATGGTGTCGATGCCGAGGAACTCCGACGGGTGCGTATCGCCATCATACTTCTCCGCACGCCTGGCTTGAAGTTTTTCCGCTGGGCCATCGGACTTGCCGCAGCTCACGAGTGAACGCAGGGCAACCTACCGCGTACGGCAAGTTGCCTGGCCCCTCCGGCGCGTGCATGTCTACAGAAGGCCCAGCGCGCTTGTTGGACTGACGTCGCGCTTCTCTTGGCGCCGATGCGAAGTTCGAGCGCCCTCTTGTTGTCGCTCATGAAGAACTTGGCGCTGATCGCGGCGAAGCTCGCGGATCCGACGACGCAGCGGAGTCGCTGCCGAGGTGGATCCGGTGAGTCGGCGATCTTGGCCTTCTTGGCGCAGAGTGCACGGTGGTTGCACCTCCGACAGTTTGCCGCCATCGGCTCGTGCCTTGTCGTCTCGCCGCCGCCGCAATGATGGCGTTGGTTGCCGCGAGCGTCGCCGCTGGCAAAGCCGATGAGGCTCGATAGTGGCCCTCCACTCGCCGACCTTGTCGGCCGTTGGAGGATAGTCGAGGAGCAGGTGAGCTCTTGCCAAAGCTTCGCTGGAGTAGTAGGCGGCATTGGAGAACGGTGCGAGGCGGGACACGCCGGACTTCTAACTACGTTAGAAGGAGCAGCGCCCGTCCGGCGACCGTATCTCACTAGTGCCGCATGTTGGCGCCGCATGCTGGTCTTGAGGGTCTCGATCCAGCGAACGTATGGCGTTGTGAACGCCATGACGTTGTTGGTCCCGCTGCCTCTGAGATGGGCGCTGGGGATGCTTGGACGCCGAGGTTTGCGGTGCCTTGTCCTTGGACTTGGCAACGCCGCGAGCACCTTCGCCGGGCGCCCGCCCTTTCCACCAGCGCCGCCCCACCACCCGCTTTGCTGCGGTGAGGGTGGGTACGACGCGGACGGCTCTGCTGCCGCCAAGCCTTCTTTTTCGGTGGCATGTTGAGGAAGATGTTGATGACGCTGCTCGCGTGAACGCCGGATCGGATTCACACGGCCTCGACGCTTCTACAGCGCGCGCCAGAGATGTCGGGAGGCTGATCGCACCCGCGGACACCTATGGGGCCGGGCGGAGCAGGCCCCTTGTGGTTCGGAGGGGCGGAGATCGCACGAAGAGCGGATCGAGGCGATGCACACGCAGCAGTTTACCCAGCCGAGCTCTCGGAGAGATAAAACTCCTACTGCTGCTTGTTTGATCTATTGTGTTCTTGCCAGGGAGCAATGCGAGCTACAAAACCTAGCGTGAGTGTCTCTGGCCTCCGGTGGGTCGAATGAACCGAACCAACCGAACCTTGCGAAAAACACGAACCTCCTCTACGTTGCACTCGGGCCTCCTTTTATATGCTCAAGGGTCTCCGGCCAGGTGGCAACATAGACGGGGTACAAATGTAAAAACAGGAGTTGGTACACCTACTTGAACGATGTATGCAGTGCAAAATACCTAACTCGACGGCAAGGGAAAAAAGCAATAAATGCCCGTCATTGTCGCCCAAACAGTGTAACAGAGACCGTCAGTGCGCCTCGCCGCCACGATGGCGAGCCTGTCAGCCGCTTATCGCTGCTCTCCGTTGGCTGCACAGCTGCTCAAGACGCTGCGCATGGAACAGTCCCGCATGGCGACACGTCCGCTGGGTGAGCTGGAGCGGAGACGGAGAGAAGTTGCATGTCATGGCAAGCGCCTTTGCCGCGCCGAATCCTTGTCGCGCTCGGAGACTTGTCGCGCCTGAGCCTTCCCGGCAAGCTCCTCTTGCCGGGGCCTTGTCTTCGCGTGCTCGAGGTGGCCTTCCCGACAAGCTCCTCTTGTCGGGGCCTTGTCTTCTCAATCTAATACTTTGTTCTTGAATGGCTCCAAGGGAGCCACGGAGGATATTGGCGGTGACGAGGCAAACCTTGCCGCGGGGTGCTGCAACTGTCCGTGCACGAGTACGGGATACTAGGGTACCCCTACTCTAGTACACCGACAATAAGTGAAGTGCAATGAGCATCATATAAATCAATCAAGGACTATCTCATACCAGAATGGTGCATAAAAGAAAAGTGAAAACTAAATGCAAAAGACGCTCCTAGATTTGCACATATCACATGAATGAAACGAATCCGAAAACATACCGATATTTGTTGAAGAAAGAGGGGATGCCTTCCGGCATCCCCAAGCTTAGACGCTTGAGTCTCCTTGAATATTTACTTGGGGTGCCTTGGGAATCCCCAAGCTTGAGCTCTTGCCTCTCTTCCTTCTTCTCACATCAAGACCTTCTCGATCATCGAACACTTCATCCACACAAAACTTCAACAGAAAACTCGGTAAGATCCGAAAGTATAATAAAGCAAATCACCACTCTAAGTACTGTTGCAAATCAATTCATATTTTATTTTTGCATTGTGTCTACTGTAATATAACTTTTTCATGGCTTAATACACTGATATAAATTGATAGTTTCATCAAAACAAGCAAACTATGCATCAAAAACAGAATCTGTCTAAAACAGAACAGTCTGTAACAATCTGAACATTCACCATACTTCTGATACTTGAAAAATTCTGCCAAAATTAGAAAAAATAAACAGTTTGTACAGAAAGACAGTGCAAAATAATCAGAACCATTTGACGTTCCAGTAAAAAATTAAAAATCATGCACTACAGCCAAAGTTTCTGTCCTGCACCGCACAAACCAACAAGCATTGTAAACATCCTAAAGGAAAACCTTGGCACATTATTTTTATAATACAATGGAATTGTACAAGGGGATAATATTTTTTGTTGAAATGTTTCTGTAATCAAGATTCACAAAGTTTCCGTGAGCATGAACAAAGTTCAAGGAGCTCTCCCACTTCAACAATGCTTGTCTTTCTCACTTTCACTTTCCTTTTTGAAAAAGTTTTGGGTTCCCCTTTTTTGTTGTTTTTAAACTATATGAAAGAACTCAACAGAAATAAATGACTCTCTAAAACTTCCGGGTTGTCTCCCTGGCAGCGCTTTCTTTAAAGCCATTAAGCTAGGCATATAGTGCTCAAGTAGTGAATCCACCCGGATCCTAAGGTATATCAAAGTCTATTTGAATTAGCAATGATTTGTGATTTAGTAGTGAGCACAAAGTAACATATATCAAGCAATGATGAAGTCTAACTCTCTTCCTATGCATCAGCATGTCATAAAAGAACAATTCATGCACACATAGTAAAGGCCAATGCATAGTATAAGCAGTTTCTTGCAATTTTATCATGTGGGAAACATAGAGAGGTGGAGATATAGTTCCTCACTCATAATAATTGCAAGTAGGAGCAGCAAGCACATGCATATTATATCTATCAAAATCATCATGTGCAACGGTAAAAGGCAACCCATCAATGTAATCTTTAATAAGTGCAAATTTCTCCGATATAGTGTAGTCGGAGAATTCAAAAAGATAATAGGACTATCATGCGTGGGTGCAATAGCAACAATTTCATGTTTAACATAAGGAACTATAGCTAGTTCATCCCCATAAGCATAATTCATATTGGCATCTTGGCCACAAGCATAGCAAGCATCATCAGAAAGGGATATTTCAAAAGAATCAAAGGGATCATATAACAGTCATCATAACAATAATCCTTCGGTAAGCACGAAGGGAAATTAAACAATGTATGAGTTGAAGAGTTACTCTCATTAGAAGGTGGGCACGGGTGATCAATCTGCTCTTCCTCCTTTTGTTCTTTGCTCTCCTCCTCATCTTTTTCATCCAATGAGCTCACAGTTTCATCAACTTCTTCTTCCATAGATTCCTGCAAACTATTAGTCTCTTCTTGGACAGCGGAGACTTTCTCAATAAGTGCATTAATATCGGAATTGTATTCATAATTCTCATAGCAATATTCGAGGATAGCTAAATTTTCAGATCTATAAACAGCATCATCAAAATCTTGAAACTCTTTAAACATAGATTCAATTTCATAAGCACCCATAAAAGCAACAAATTCTTCTATTTGTTCCACATCATAGTAATCATATATACCATTAGCATAAGAAGATAAGGTTTTATTATCATTAAATTTGCATGAAAAGGGAAGGTTTGGAGCCTTCATCCTAGAGCAACAAGTATAATCATAACTCAAGCATACTTGCCGAGCATACCACTTCAATATATAAATTTGATCCCATAATAGTTTCCCTTTTGTGTCAAGCGATAATCCCTAAAGTATTCACGTTGATCCAACGTTACTCCCATTACCAAATTGAATGAGGTTTTCAGGGATTATCAAAGTGGTACATAATATTTTTCACATATTGAGCATCGAGGGTTTTAGGAGGTTCCCCATCTCCATGAGCAGCTAGTACACCTAATTTTTTTGGTATTTCGTGTTCCATATCCATAACTAAAGATATAGGACAACTAAGAACATCAAATAAAAATTACTTAGTGATAAACCAAACAAGCACACACGAGAATATTCACCACACGCTATTGCTCCCCGGCAACGGCGCCAGAAAAAGGACTTGATAACCCACAAGTATAGGGGATCGCAACAGTTTTCGATATGTAAGAGTGTCAAACCCAACGAAGAGCTAAAGGTAGAACAAATATTCCCTCAAGTTATATTGACCACCGGTACAACTCTAAGCACGCTTGACGTTCGCTTTACCTAGAACAAGTATGTAACT
The DNA here is from genome assembly GCA_021605145.1 of Aegilops bicornis. Taxonomy (NCBI): domain Eukaryota; kingdom Viridiplantae; phylum Streptophyta; class Magnoliopsida; order Poales; family Poaceae; genus Aegilops; species Aegilops bicornis. The sequence goes on along the minus strand of CM038670.1, from coordinate 156,444,374 downwards.
AGAAGTACTTTGTAGGTGTTTTTGCATAGGTTTGCAAGAAGATAAAGAGTGCGTAAATAAAAGCTAGGGGTTGTTTAGATGAAGACACAACTAAGTCAGTTTTAGTAAAGAGCTTTTTGTCACGAGAAAGTTATTTGTCCCTAGGCAATCGATAACTAGACCTGTTATCATTATTGCAATTTTATTTGAGGGAGAGGCATAAGCTAACATACTTTCTCTACTTGGATCATATGAACTTATGATTGGAACTCTAGCAAGCATCCGCAACTACTAAAGATCATTATGGTAAAACCCAACCATAGCATTAAAGCATCAAGTCCCCTTTATCCCGTACGCAAACAACCTAGTTACTGGTCTGCAGCTTCACACTCACGCCACCCACCATAAGCAAATCATGAACATATTGCAAACCCTACAGCGGGAATCCCTCACGCTTGCGAGACAAGGAGAGCACCATAAGACAACACCAATAATAAAACATGCAACTCAAACCAATCTTGCTCATCAAATAACCCATAGGACAAAACGGATCTACTCAAACATCATAGGATAGCCATACATCATTGGGAAATAATATATAGCGCTGAGCACCATGTTTAAGTAGAGATTACAGCGGGTAAGAGAGAGGTTACACCGCTGCATAGAGGGGGAAGAGTTGGCGATGATGGCGGTGATGATGATGGCCACGACAGCGTTCCGACGCCACCGGAAGAGAAGGGGAGAGGGCGCCCCTTCGTCTTCTTCTTCCTTGACCTCCTCCCTAGATGGGAGAAGGGTTTGCCCTATGGTCCTTGGCCTCCATGGCATGGGAGGGGCGAGAGCCCCTCCGAGATTGGATCTATCTCTCTGTTTTCTCTGTTTCTGCGTTCTCGTCTGCTGCCCTTTCACCATTCGGTATATATATTGAGATCCGTAACTCCAATTGGATCGAAACCTTCGTCGTGATTTTTTACCAAAAATTACCTTTCTTGCGGCCGAAGAAGGGCATCAACCGCCTTACGGGTGGTCTACGAGGGTCAGGGGCGCGCCCCTGCCTCATGGCCACCTCGGGCAGCGTCTCGCGTGGATTTTTCTTCCGGAATTTTCCAAATATTCCAAAAATAAGCTCCGTCTGTTTTTATCTCGTTTGGATTCCGTTTGATATGGATATTCTGCGAAACATAAAACATGCAACAGATAGGAACTGGCACTGGGCACTAGATCAATATGTTAGTCCCAAATATAGTATAAAACTTTGCCAAAAGTATATGAAAGTTGTATAATATTGGCATGGGACAATCAAAAATTATAGATACGACGGAGACGTATCATGGTTGTCGTTCCTTCTTGGTGGTGGCGGCAGCGGAGGAAGCCCAGCATTGCCCTGAGGACGGTCCTCGCGAGGCTGATCCCTCCAGGCGCCCTCGCGAGGCTGATTCTGCCAGCAGTCCTCACGAGGCCGGTCGCACCACTCCTGGCGTGGGCCACGGTCGTTCCAGCGTCCTCCGCCACGTCCTCCTCCTTGGCCGTAGCCCCGGTCGTTGCGCTTGGGGCGTCGGCCGAAGCTTCCATCGTGAATGGCCCTGGGATCTTGACAATCGTTGGTGTTGTGGCTGTGAATGTTGTGGAAGGCGCAGAACAGTCGGCTGCTCTTGGATGACTCGGGCTGGTCCCTGCCGTGCTTCGTGTCTGGCTCTGCCGCAAGTACGACCGCCCCCTTGCGCTTCACGTCCTTGACCTTGAATTCCTTCTCCTCCAGGTCGGTAGTTGGGATCTCGAGAAGGGAAAGGCGCCCTTCCTCAGCCCTTGCGCACTTTGTCGCCAGGTTGAACAGCTCCAGGGATGTGCATAGCTCCTCGTGGATGGCGAGATCCTCCTTCATCTTGACGCCGCGGACGCCATCGGAGAATGCAGAGATGATGGCCTCGTCCGTCACCTTGGGGATCTTGAGACGAACGTTGTTGAAGCGCTGGATGTACTTCTAGAGAGTCTCTCCTGGTTGTTGCTTGACGCGGCGCAGGTCACCCGCGGCCGGTGGACGGCCGCGAGTGCCCTAGAAGTTGGCAACGAAACGGTTGCGCATCTTGTCCCAGGAGAAGATCGAGCCTGGAGGCAGGTTCAGGAGCCAGGAGCGGGCACCATCCTTGAGAGCCATGGGAAACCAGTTTGCCATGACTTTCTCGTCGCCGTTGGCCGCCTTGATGCTCAGCTCGTAGAGCTGCAGGAAGTCCGCGGGGTCGGGGGTGCCGTTGTAGCATGGAGGCAGGTCCGGCTTGAACTTGCCCGGCCAGGCGACGCTACGCAGCTCAGGGGTGAAGGCGCGGCAACCGGCCGTGGTCACCGGGGCCCGTCTTGGAGGTGGGGCTTGTTCTTGGCATCCGCGCACTGCCATGGCACGCGGCGCGGGGCCCTGCCGCAGCAAGTGGTCCTGACGTGGCGGTGTGGGGAGCGGTGGACCGTTCTCTTGCGGGCGAGGGACTTCTTGGCAGCTTCCTTCTTCGCGCAAGACGGCCAAGGGCGTGGGTGGGCCATGAGCAGCAAGGCCTGGCGCCTGTGGTGCTGCCTTGTAGCAAGCAGTGGTGGAGGTGCTCCATGAGCCATGTCGCCCGCAGCTGGCGGAGGGCGAGGAAGCGAGAGGGACAGTGTTACGTCTTGAGCTTGGCGTTGGTTTTCCCTGAAGAGGAGAGGATGATGCATCACAGTAGCGTAAGTATTTCCCTCAGTTTTTGAGAACCAAGGTATCAATCCAGTAGGAGGCCACGCACAAGTCCCTTGTACTTGCACAAAACGATAGCTACTCGCAACCAACGCGATTAGGGGTTGTCAATCCCTTCACGGTCACTTACGAGAGTGAGATCTGATAGAGATAATATTTTTGGTATTTTTGGTATAAAGATGCAAAGTGGAAAGTAAAAGTCAAAGTAAAACAAAGCAAGTATAAAAGTGATGGAGATTGATATGATGAGAATAGACCCGGGGGCCATAGGTTTCACTAGTGGCTTCTCTCAAGAGCATAATTATTCTACGGTGGGTGAACAAATTACTGTTGAGCAATTGATGTAATTGAGCACAGTTATGAGTTTATCTAGGTATGATCATGTATATAGGCATCACGTCCGAGACAAGTAGATCGAAACGATTCTGCATCTACTACTATTACTCCACTCATCGACCGCTATCCAGCATGCATCTAGAGGATTAAGTTAAAAACAGAGTAACGCCTTAAGCAAGATGACATGATGTAGAGGAATAAATTCATGCAATATGATAAATACCCCATCTTGTTATCCTCGATGGCAACAATACAATACGTGCGCAGCCCTTTCTGTCACTGGGTAAGGACACCGCAAGATTGAACCCAAAGCCATGCACTTCTCCCTTTGCAAGAACTACCAATCTAGTTGGCCAAACCAAACGGATAATTCGAAGAGACTTGCAAAGATAACTCAATCATACATAAAAGAATTCAGAGAAGATTCAAATATTATTCATAGATAAGCTGGACCATAAACCCACAATTCATCGATCTCAACAAACACACCGCAAAAAGAAGATTACATCGAATAGATCTCCATGAGAGAGGGGGAGAGCGTTGTATTGAGACCCAAAAAGAGAGAAGAAGCCATCTAGCTACTAGCTATGGACCTGAAGGTCTGAAGTAAACTACTCACACTTCATCGGAGAGGCTATGGTGTTGATGTAGAAGCCCTCCGTGGTGGTTTCCCTCCGGGCGGAGCTCTGCACAGTGCCCCAAGATGGGATCTCGTGGATGTGAGGAAGTTGCGGCGTGGAATTAGGTTTTGGTTCCTGCTCGATCGCTTGGGGGTACATAGGTATATATAGGAGGAAGGAGTACGTCGGTGGAGCAACAGGGGGCCCACGAGGCGGGCGCGCCTTAGGGGGCGTGCCCCCACCTCGTGACCGCCTCTCTGGTTCCTTGGCGTAGGGTCCAAGTCTCCTGGATCACGTTCGGTGAGAAAATCACGTTTCCGAAGGTTTATTCCGTTTGGACTCCGTTTGATATTCTATTTCTTCAAAACACTGAAAAAGGCAAAAAAACAGCAATTCTAGGCTGGGCCTTCGGTTAATAGGTTAGTCCCAAAAGTAATATAAAAGTGGAAAATAAAGCCCATTATAGTCCAAAACAATTAGATAAAGTAGCATGGAGCAATAAAAAACTGTAGATACGTTGGAGACGTATCAGGCATCCCCAAGCTTAATTCCTGCTCGTCCTCGAGTAGGTAAATGATAAAAAGAGAATTTTTGATGCAGAGTGATACTTTGGCATAATTTCGATGTAAATCTTCTTAATTGTGGTATGAATATTCAGATCCGAATGATTCAAGACAAAAGTTCATATTGACATAAAAAATAATAATACTTCAAGCATACTAACAAAGCAATTATGTCTTCTCAAAATAACATGGCCAAAGAAAGTTCATCCCTACAAAATCATATAGTTAGGCTATGTTTCATTTTCGTCACACAAAGATGTTCCCAACTTCTATACCCCCGATGACAAGCCAAGCAGTTGTTTCATACTTAAATAATCTCAAACTTTTTCAACCTTCACGCAATACATGAGCGTGAGCCATGGATATAGCACTATGGGTGGAATAGAATATGATGATGGGGATTGTGTGGAGAAGACAAAAAAATGGAGAAAGTCTCACATTGACAAGGATAATCAACGAGCTATGGAGATGCCCATCAATTGATGTCAACATGAGGAGTAGGGATTGCCATGCAACGGACGCACTAGTGCTAAGAATGCTCAACAAAAGAAAACTAGTGGGTGTGCATCCAACTTGCTTGCTCATGAAGACCTAGGGCATTTTGAGGAAGCCCATCGTAGGAATATCCAAGCCAAGTTCTATAACGAAAAATTCCCACTAGTATAAAAAGACAACTTATGAGACTCACTATATGAAAAACATGGTGCTACTTTGAAGAAGAATATATGAGACTCACTACATGAAAAACATAGTGCTACTTTGAAGCACAATATATGAAATTCACTACATGAAGAACAAGGTGCTACTTTGAAGCACAAGTGTGGAAAAAGAGATAGTAGCATTGCCCTTTTTATTTATTTTATTTTTTTCTTTTTGGCCTTTCTCTTTTTTTTGGGCAATGCTCATCACACTTCTATTGATTACAACATAAGGATTACAACTCGAAACTAGAACAAGGTATGAATCTATACGAATGCCTCCGGCGGTGTACCGGGATGGTGCAATGAATCTAGAGTGACTTGTATGAAAAATAATGCATGGTGGCTTTGCCACAAACACGATGTCAACTACATGATCATGCAATGGCAATATGACAAAAGTAAAGTATGTCATGATGATGATGAACGGAACGGTGGAAAGTTGCATGGCAATATATGTCGGAATGGCTATGGAAATGCCATAATAGGTAGGTATGGTGGCTGTTTTGAGGAAGATATAAGGATTTTTATGTGTGATAGAGCGTATCATATCACTGGGTTTGGATGCACCGGCGAAGTTTGCACCAACTCTCAAGGTGAGAAAGGGAAATGCACGGTACCGAAGACGCTAGCAAAGGCGGAAAGGTAAAAGTGCGTATAATCCATGGACTCAACATTAGTCAAAAGAACTCATATACTTATTGAAAATTTTTAGAATTCATCAAAAATCAAGTACTACGCGCATGCTCCTTGGGGGATAGATTGGTAGGAAAAGACCATCGCTCGTCCCCGACCGCCACTCATAAGGATGCACAAGCCAGGTACACTTCATGTTTCAAATTTGTTACACAACTTTAACCATATGTGCATTCTACTGGATTTGCAAACTTCAACACAAGCACTTCTCAAATTCACAACTACTCAACTAGCACGACTTTGATATTATCACCTCCATATCTCAAAACAATTATCAAGCATCAAACTTATCTTAGTATTCAACACACTTAAAAGAAAGTTTCACATATCTTGAATACCAAGTATATTAATATTAAGCAAATTACCATGCTATTAACGACTCTCAAAATAATCTAAGTGAAGCATGAGAGATCAATAGTTTCCTTAAAACAAATCCACCACCGTTCTCTAAAAATATCTAAGTGAAGTACTAGAACAAAAATTATCACGCTCAAAAGATATAAGTGAAGCACTATGAGCAAAACTATCAAGCTCAAAAGATATAAGTGAAGCACATAGAGTATTCTATCAAATTTCAATTCATATATGGCTCTTCAAAAGGTGTGTACAGAAAGGATGAATGAGGTAAACTAACAAGCAACGACACAAATAATACAAGACACTCCAAGCAAAAGACTTATCATGTGGTGAATAAAAATATAGCTCCAAGTAAATTACCGATGGAAGTGGACGAAAGAGGGGATGCCTTCCGGGGCATCCCCAAGCTTTGACTTTTTGGTGTCCTTGGATTATCTTGGGGTGCCATGGGCATCCCCAAGCTTAGGCTCTTGCCACTCCTTGTTCCATAATCCATCAAAAGAATTTACCCAAACTTGAAAACTTCACAACACAAAACTCAATAGAAATCTCGTGAGCTCCGTTAGAGAAAGAAAACAAAAGACTACTTTAAGGTACTGTAATGAACTCATTCTTTATTTGTATTTGTTTTAAACCTACTGTATTCCAACTTCTCGATGGATCATAAACTATTTTACTAGCCATAGATTCATCAAAATAATCAAACAACACCACGCAAAAACAGAATCTGTCAAAAAAAGAACAGTCTGTAGTAATCTGTAACTAACGCAAACTTCTGTAACTCAAACAATTCTACCAAAATTAGAGGACCTGGAAAATTTGTTTATTGATCAGCAGAAATTGGAATCAATATTTTATCACGTTCTGGTGATTTTTAACAATTCGGCCACTGAGAGCAAAGTTTCTGGAAATTACAGCAAGATCAAATAACTATCATCCAAGAAGATCCAATAGGTTTAACTTGGCACAAACACTAACTAAAAGATAAAACCATATCTAAACAGAGGCTAGATGGATTATTTATTCCTAAACATAAGAAAAAACTAAAAACTAAAAAAATAAAATTGGGTTGCCTCCCAACAAGCGCTATCGTTTAACGCCCCTAGCTAGGCATAAAAGCAAGGATAGATCTAGGTATTGCCATCTTTGGTAGGCAATCCATAAGTGGCTCTCATAATAGATTCATATGGTAATTTTATTTTCTTTCTAGGAAAGTGTTCCATGCCTTTCTTTAATGGAAATTGGAATCTAATATTTACTTCCTTCATATCAATAATTGCACCAATCGTTCTAAGGAAAAGTCTACCAAGAATAATAGGACATGAAGGATTGCAATCAATATCAAGAACGATAAAATCTACATGCACATAATTCCTATTTGCAACAATAAGAACATCATTAATTCTTCCCATGGGATTTTTAATAGTGGAATCCGCAAGATGCAAGTTTAGAGAGCAATCATCAAAGTCACGGAAATCTAGCAAATCACACAAAGTTTTGGGGATAGTGGAGACACTAGCACCCAAATCACACAAAGCATGAAACTCGTGATCTTTAATTTTAATTTTAATGGTAGGTTCCCACTCATCATAGAGCTTTCTAGGGATAGAGACTTTCAACTCAAGTTTTTCTTCATAAGATTGCATCAAAGCATCAACAATGTGTTCGGTAAAGGCCTTATTTTGACTATAAGCATGAAGAGAATTTAGCACGGATTGCAACAAGGAAATACAATCAATTAAAGAGCAATTTTCATAATTAAATTCCTTGAGATCCAATATAGTGGGTTTAGCAACATCTAGATTTTTATTTCTTTCAATCCCACTTTTATCAATTTCATTATCAAGATCTGAAAACTCCGAATTCTTAGAACGCCTTCTACGTAAAGGAAGATCATATTCAGTTTCGTCAAGATTCATATTGCAAAACAAAGATTTAATAGGGGACACATGAATAACTTTTAGATCTTCATCTTGATTTTCATAGGAATTAGAAGAACATGCTTTAATAAAGGCATCTTTGGAAGCACGCATCCTAGCGGTTCTTTCTTTGCACTCATCAATGGAAATTCTCATAGCTATGAGAGACTCATTGATATCATGCTTAGGAGGAATAGATCTAAGCTTTAAAGAATCAACATCAGAGGAAACATTCTATCAACGTTCCTAGCCAAATCATCAACTTTAAGCAATTTCTCCTCAAGCAAAGCATTAAAATTCTTTTGTGAATTCATAAACTCTTTAACACTACTGTCAAATTCAGAGGGCATCTTATTAAAATTTCCATAAGAGTTGTTGTAGGAATTTTCATAATTATTAGAAGGATTACTAGGATAAGGCCTAGGATTAAAATTCCCTCTATACGCGATGTTACCAAAATTATTCCTACCAACAAAATTCACATCCATAGATTCATTATTATTCTCAATCAAAGTAGTCAAAGGCATATCATCAGGATCAGAAGAAACACTCTTAGTAGCAAATAATTTCATAAGTTCATCCATCTTTCCACTCAAAACATTAATTTCTTCTATCGCATGCACTTTTTATTAGTAGATCTTTTAGTATGCCATTGAGAATAATTAACCATAATATTATCTAGAAGTTTAGTAGTATCTCCTAGAGTGATTTCCATAAAAGTGCCTCCCGCGGCTGAATCTAAAAGATTTCTAGAAGCAAAATTCAATCCGGCATAAAATTTTATATAATCATCCACAAGTTCAAACCATGAGTAGGACAATTACGTATCATTAATTTCATGCTCTCCCAAGCTTGTGCAACATGTTCATGATCAAGTTGCTTAAAATTCATAATATCGTTCCTAAGAGAGATAATCTTAGCGGGAGGAAAATACTTGGAGATAAAAGTATCTTTGCATTTGTTCCAAGAATCAATACTATTTTTAGGCAAAGATGAAAACCACGCTTTAGCACGATCTCTAAGCGAAAAAGGAAATAGCTAAAATTTAACGACATCATTATCAACATCTTTTTTCTTTTGCATATCACATAAATCAACGAAGCTATTCAGATGAGTAGCGGCATCTTCACTAGGAAGGTCTTTCATAACAAGATTCAACAAAGCAGTATTGATTTCACAAGATTCAGTATTGGCAAGAGGAGCAATCGGAGTGCTAAGGAAATCATTATTATTGGTATTGTTGAAGTCACACAATTTGGTAGCATCTTGAGCCATCGCGACAAACAAGCAATCCAACACACGAGCAAACAAACGGCAAAGGGGAAAAGAGGAGGAGATTGGGAAAGAGAGGGTGAATAAAACGACAAGGGTGAAGTGGGGGAGAGGAAAACGAGAGGCAAATGGCAAATAATGTAATGCGAGAGATAGGGATTGTGATGAGTACTTGGTATGTTGACTTTTGCGTAGACTCCCGGCAACGGCGCCAGAAATCCTTCTTGCTACGTCTTGAGCTTGCGTTGGTTTTCCCCGAAGAGGAGAGGATGATGCATCACAATAGCGTAAGTATTTCCCCGCTTTTTGAGAACCAAGGTATCAATCCGAGGAGGCCACGACAAGTCCCTCGTACCTGCACAAAATGATAGCTACTCGTAACCAACGCGATTAGGGGTTGTCAATCCCTTCACGGTCACTTACGAGTGAGATCTGATAGAGATAATATTTTTGGTATTTTTGGTATAAAGATGCAAAGTGAAAAGTAAAAGGCAAAGTAAAACAAAGCAAGTATAAAAGTGATGGAGATTGATATGATGAGAATAGACCCGGGGGCCATAGGTTTCACTAGTGGCTTCTCTCAAGAGCATAATTATTCTACGGTGGGTGAACAAATTACTGCTGAGCAATTGACTGAATTGAGCATCACGTCCGAGACAAGTAGATCGAAACGATTCTGCATCTACTACTATTACTCCACTCATCGACCGCTATCCAGCATGCATCTAGAGTATTAAGTTAAAAGCAGAGTAACGCCTTAAGCAAGATGACATGATGTAGAGGAATAAATTCATGCAATATGATAAATACCCCATCTTGTTATCCTCAATGGCAACAATACAATACGTGCCTTGCAACCCTTTACATCCTTTGGGTAAGGACACCGCAAGATTGAACCCAAAGCCATGCACTTCTCCCATTGCAAGAACTACCTATCTTGGTGGCCAAACCAAACGGATAATTCGAAGAGACTTGCAAAGATAACTCAATCATACATAAAAGAATTCAGAGAAAATTCAAATATTATTCATAGATAAGCTGGATCATAAACCCACAATTCATCGGTCTCAACAAACACACTGCAAAAAGAAGATTACATCGAATAGATCTCCACGAGAGAGGGGAGAACATTGTATTGAGATCCAAAAAGAGAGAATAAGCCATCTAGCTACTAGCTATGGACCCGAAGGTCTGAAGTAAACTACTCACACTTCGCCGGAGAAGCTATGGTGTTGATGTAGAAGCCCTCCATGGTGGATGCCTTCCCATGAGCTCCTAACAGGCCCCAAGACGAGATCTCGTGGATACAGGAAGTTGCGGCGGTGGAATTAGGTTTTTCGCCTCCTGCTCGGGTCGCTTGGGGTACATAGGTATATATAGGAGGAAGGAGTACGTCATTGGAGCAACAGGGGCCCACGAGGCGGGGCGCGCCTAGGGCGCCCCCACCTCGTGACCGCCTCTGTTCCTTGGCGTAGGGTCCAAGTCTCCTGGATCACGCTCGGTGAGAAAATCACGCTTCAAGGTTTCATTCCGCTTGGACTCCGTTTGATATTCTGCTTTCTTTGAAACACCGAAAAGGCAAAAAAACAACAATTCTAGGCTGGGCCTCCGGTTAATAGGTTAGTCCCAAAAGTAATATAAAAGTGGAAAATAAAGCCCATTATAGTCCGAAACAGTAGATAAAGTAGCATGGATCAATCAAAAATTATAGATACGTTGGAGACGTATCAGACAGCACAGGGGAGCCCCCTGCGGCACTGACAAGCTCGGCGATGCGGTCGAGCCAGTCCTCGTAGAGGTCGTCGATGGGGCGGTAGCGCAGGAGTTCACGCGCCATGCACAACGCGGCCTGCGCGTCCGTGGGAGCGCGACGGGCGTGAGACGACGAGCCGGCCGGGGTCAGCGATGGAGTGGCGGTGCGGCCGTCCCGCCGCACCGAGGGTTGCCGTGAGGAGGCTTGCTGCTCGTTCCCCGCCGGGCCGATGATGACGTTGGCAGAAAGTGACGGAGAACGATGGGGTGGCCCGCTGACAGGGGCCGTCTGAACGGCGCGAGCGGCGAGTGCGGCTCGGCACTCAGCGCGAGCTCGGCGAGCGTCCGCCATGGAGATGACAAAGCAATGGGACGCGGAGCGACAAAAGGGAAGCTTTGGCGCACCCCTACCTGGCGCGCCAAATGTTGGATCTCAGGTTCCGGCAAAACCCTTAAGGTTCGAACTCTGGGGTGCGCGCAAAGATCTCTCCCTCACAGATCATGTCGTCACACGCTTCGCGATCTCTAGGCTAGCTCAACGAACTTGCAACTCAAAGGACACAAGATTTATACTGGTTCGGGCCACCGCTGCGGTGTAATACCCTACTCTAGTGTGGTGTGGTGGATTGCCTCTCGGGCTGAGGATGAACAGTACAAGGGGAAGAACACCCTCCAGAGGCGAGGTGTTCTTGTTCTTGGTGAACTTGTGTGGTTGAGGATTCCATCTTCTCCTAGTGTGGTGGCAAGTCCTATTTATAGAGGCCCTGGTCCTCGCCCCAAATATTGAGCGGGAAGGGAGCCAACAACGGCCAATTTGAAAGGGGACAGCTAGTACAAGCTATCCTGACAAAAGTAGTCTTCGCCTGCTAAAGGCTCTGGTGGTGACGCCGCCTTGGGCTCCACGGTGACCTCCGTCCTGCCGTCCTGCTGGTCTTGGTCTCGTTGCACCGATATGGAAACCTTTGCTTGACGCCTCGGTACTCCTCGCCTGCGCTTGCCTCCTTAGCACCAAAGAGAAAACAAGGACACTGTGCGTGCTAGCGCCTGCCTGGCCGCCGCCTGGCCTTGGTCGTCATGGCTCACATCACAAGAGCCTCGCGAGCCAGCCCGGTGATGCCGATCCTGAGGAGGTCTTGTGCCGTCCGCCTCGCGAGGGTCTTGAAAGCTTGTTGGTGAAGATGGGTCGTACGGGCCCGCTCGAAGAGCCACACCGTGGGCCGCAGGCAGGCAAGTGTGCGGACCCCCGTTCCCAGAACACCGACAGTCCTACCCTCCCATGGCAGCGGGGTCCTATTGGAAACTAAGGGATATTAAGGCCCCTTTTAATAGAGAGCCGGAACAAAGCATTAACACATAGTGAATACATGAACTCCTCAAACTACGGTCATCAACGGGAGTGGTCCTGACTATTGTCACTCCGGGGTTGCCGGATCATAACACGTAGGAGGTGACTATAACTTGCAAGATCGGATCTAGAATATGAATATAATGATGATAACATAAATGGTTCAGATATGAAATCATCGCACCCGGGCCCAAAGTGACAAGCATTAAGCATGGCAAAGTCATAGCAACATCAATCTTAGAACATAGTGGATACTAGGGATCAAGCCCTAACAAAACTAACTCGACTACATGATGAATCTCGTCCAACTCTTCACCGACCAGCAAGCCTATGGAGGAATTACTCATTCCCGGCGATGGAGAAGGGTTGGTGATGAGGAAGAACGAAGAACCCCCTCTTGGGAGCCCCCAGATCTGGCCTCTCGATGAAGAACAGGAGGTGACGGCGGCTCCGTCTCGTGGATCGCGATAATTCTTTCTCCCTGTTTTTTTGGAATAATGTGATTTTATAGCGTCGGTGTCAGGGTCTGCGGGGCCACCAGGTGGGGAAAACCCACGTGGGCGCGCCAGGAGAGGGGGCGCACCCTGGTGGGTTGTGCCCACCCAGGTGCCCCTTTCCGGTAGGTCTTGGCTCCAGAAATTCTTATTTATTATATAAAAATTCCTCGCAAAGTTTCATTCCATTCCGAGAACTTTTATTTCTACACAAAACAATACCATGGTAGTTCTGCTGAAAACAGTGTCAATCCGGGGTTAGTTTCATTCAAATCATGCAAATTAGAGTCTAAAACAAGAGGAAAAGTGTTTGGAAAAGTAGATACATTGGAGACGTATCAACCATCACCAACTCTACTTCCGTTGTGGTGACTGCGCATCTAGTGGTAAACCCGATCCCATGATCTATTTCCAGCAGCATGATCTTGGGTGCACGGTAGAAATTTTTTATTTGGCGCTAGTGTATTGTACCACATGTTTCAACAAATGACAGGTAGACTGGGGGCGTGCTTACACATTATGAAGGTACGTTAAAATGTGCAACAACCTGGGTTTTGCCCCCCCCTTCTCAGAAGGGTGCCTCTTGTTGGACAATGTGCCATTGAAGACGGGCTGTGTGAAGTGCTACGTGACTGAAGTAAAGTCTAGATTCAGTGAATTTGCCATCAAGAATGTCCTAGGGGACTATGATGAGCAGATGACCTTGGGAGAAACACTGTTAAATCATATCTAGTGGCCACAAAAGGAAATGGACTTCATGGATGAGATCCCTCAAGCCCAACCAAGAGCAACCAATGTCGGCCTTCAACCGGTGACTCTCTCCTTGCCACGATAGCTATCGCGTGCTTCCCCCGAGGAACGTAATACTCATAATCTGACGGCTGATGCATCAACCTGTGATCAGCCTGCCCGACTTCGTGCCGTACATGCCATGTCATCGTTCTCCCCTGAGCAGACAGTGGAAAGGCCTACAACTGCTAAAGACGCACCACCGGTATGACGACCACTGAAGCAGCAGGGGGAGCAACAGCGATACTGCATGCCCAGAAGACCAACCAGGTGGAACGGACTGCTAAGCAGTCCGATGCTTCGGAACTCCCTGCTCAGCAGTCAAACAGTTTGGAACCGCCTGTTAAGCAGTCCAAAGGTCCGGAACCACCTGCTCATCAGTCCGTCGGTTCACAGCCACATGATCAGCATGCCAATGTGTCGGCACTGCCTGATCAGGAAACCAACGCATTGGCACAACCTCCTCAGCACACCGACGCATTGGCACCACCTCCACAGAAGCCCAACATAGCTTCAATGCCCGATCAACAGTCCGATGCCTCTGCTCCTACAGCTCATCAGCGGGTCACAGCAGCACCACCAACTCAGCAGTGAGGCATAACTAAACTGCCTGCTCAACATTCCTTCATAGCTTCACCGTCTGCTCAATAGTCCATGTTTCAACCATCCAGACTGAGGGAGTCCTGGATTAGGGGGTGTCCGGATAGCCGGACTATGACCTTTGGCCGGACTCCTGGACTATGAAGATACAAGATTGAAGACTTCGTCCCGTGTCCGGATGGGATTTTCCTTGGCGTGGAAGGCAAGCTTGGCGATACGGATATGTAGATCTCCTACCATTGTAACCGACTCTATGTAACCCTAACCTTATTCGGTGCCTACATAAACCGGAGGGTTTTAGTCCGTAGGACGAACAACAATCATACCATAGGCTAGCTTCTAGGGTTTAGCCTCTCTGATCTCGTGGTAGATCTACTCTTGTACTACCCATATCATCAATATTAATCAAGCAGGAGTAGGGTATTACCTCCATCGAGAGGGCCCGAACTAGGGTAAAAACATCGTGTCCCTTGTCTCCTGTTACCATCCGCCTAGACGCATAGTTCGGGACCCCTACCCGAGATCCGCTGGTTTTGACACCGACATTGGTGCTTTCATTGAGAGTTCCTCTGTCGCCGTCGTCTTTAGGCCCGATGGCTCCTCGATCATCAACAACGATGCGCTGTGGTCGACCTTTCTCCCCGGACAGATCTTTGTATTCGGCGGCTTTGCACTGCGGGCCAATTCGCTTGGCCATCTAGAGCAGATTGAAAGCTACGCCCCTGGCCATCAGGTCATATTTGGAAGTTTAAACTACACGACTGACATCCGCGGAGACTTGATCTTCGACGGGTTCGAGCCACAGCCAAGCGCGCCGCACTGTCCCGAAGGGCATGATCTATCTCTGCCACGAGACAGTGTCCTGGAGGCCGCTCCAGAGTCCGCTCCAACCTTTAGCTCGGAGCCGACCGTGCCAATCGAGGATGGGTGGCTGGACACCGCCTCGGGGGCTGCGATCTCCACGGCGATTGAGCTGTACGCCTACCATGTCCCTTGCGAAGCTCGTGACTCCAAGGCGCCGGACTCCTCTTCGGACTCCCAGCCTTCCGCGCCCTGCCAATGGAAACCGATTGGGCGCCGATCATGGAATTCACTGCCGCAGACATCTTTCAGCACTCGCCCTTTGGAGACATCCTGAATTCATTAAAGTCTCTCTCTTTATAAGGAGAGCCCTGGCCGGATTATGGCCAGGAAGGTTGGGATGCGGACGACGAAGAAAATCAAAGCCCACCCACCACCCACTTCAGAGTCATTGCCGATGATTTAACCGACATGCTCGACTTCGACTCCGAAGACATCGACGGTATGGACGATGATGCAGGAGACGATTAAGAACCAGCGCCCACAGGGCACTGGAAGGCCACCTCGTCATATGACATATACATGGTGGACATCCCAAAAGATGGGAATGGCGATGGAACAACGGAGGATGACCCCTCCAAGAAACAGCCTAAGCGCTGGCGTCAGCGGCGCCGGTCTAAATCCCGCCACAGCAAAAACGATGATTCCGGCACGGGAGATAATAACACCCCGGACAGTGCCGAAGACAACCCCCTCCAGCAAGATTCAGCGCAGGAGGATGGAGAAGCCAGCCCTCATGAGAGAGCGGCAGAAAAAGAGGTAGAGGACGATAATTACATACCTCCCTCCGAAGATGAGGAAATCCTCGACGACGACGAATTTTTCGTTCCCGAGGATCCTGTCGAACAAGAGCATTTCAAACGCAGGCTCATGGCCACGGCAAGCAGCCTCAAGAAAATGCAGCAGCAGCTTAGAGCTGACCAAGATTTGCTAGCTGACAGATGGACTGAAGTCCTTGCGGTAGAAGAGTATGAACTCGAGCACCCCTCCAAGAGCTACCCAAGACGCAGGCTGCTACCCTGATTAGAGGAGGAAGCACCTAAACCTACATCACCGGTGCATGATATGGCTGCCGGCCACCTTGTGGCCGCGACAGAGAGGCCTCTCGGCCCTCAATTCAAGCCGCACCCCATCGCCGCTCAAAAAATACAAAGGCACGGGGAAATGCGCCAGACCTGCGAGATATATTGGAGGACAAGGCAAGGCAGACATAAGATCGATCTATGGATCGCGGGCGCCCACAACACGTGATGATAACCGTCACGCCGGATATAGCAACTCGCCCGGCCGAACACAAGAGACAAAGCTCATTCGAGCTGCGCCGTGATATAGCCCAATCTGAGGCGCCAAGACACCCGCTATGCTTCACAGATGAAGTGATGGATCATCAAATCCCTGAGGGTTTCAAACCCGTAAACATTGAATCATACGATGGCACAACAGATCTTGCGGTTTGGATCGAGGACTATTTCCTTCACATCCACATGGCCCGCGGTGATGATCTACACGCCATCAAATACCTCGCACTCAAGCTTAAAGGACCAGCCCGGCATTGGCTTAACAGCTTGCCAGCAGAGTCAATCGGTTGTTGGGAAGACCTAGAAGCTGCATTCCTCGACAATTTCCAGGGCACATATGTGCGACCACCAGACACCGATGACCTAAGCCACATAATTCAGCAGCCAGAGGAATCGGCGGACAATTACGGACACGGTTCCTAACCAAGAAAAAATCAAATCGTCGATTGTCCGGATGCCGAGGCCCTTGCAGCCTTCAAACACAACATCCGCGACAAGTGGCTTGCCCGGCACCTAGGACAGGAAAAGCCGAAATCCATGGCAGCCCTCACAACACTCATGACCCGCTTTTGCGCGGGAGAGGACACCTGGCTAGCTCATAGTAACAACATGACCAAGAGCCCTGGTAATTCGGATACCAAGGACAGTAGTGGCAGGTCGCGTCACAACAAGCACAAGCGCCGCATTAACGGCGATAATGTTGAGCATACGACAGTCAATGCCAGATTCAGAGGCTCTAAACCCGGTCAGCGGAAAAATCCATTTAAAAGAAATACTCCGGGCCCGTCCAATTTGGGCTGAATACTCGATCGCTCGTGCCAGATACATGGCACTTCAAAAGTTAGCCAATCACACCAACAGGGATTGTTGGGTGTTCAAGCAGGCAGGCAAGTTAAATGCCGAAAACAATGACAAGAGGCTGCATAGCAATGACGAGGAGGAGCCCCGGCCGCCGAACAATAGAGGACAGAAGGGATTCCCCCCGCAAGTGCGGATGGTGAACATGATATACGCAACCCACATACCCAAAAAGGAGCGGAAGCGTGCACTAAGGGACGTATACGCGATGGAGCCAGTCGCCCCAAAGTTCAACCCGTGGTCTTCCTGCCCGATCACTTTTGATCAAGGGACCACCCACTAGCAACCGCCATGGCGGATTCGCCGCATTGGTTCTAGACCCAATCATAGACGGATTTCACCTCACTAGAGTCCTAATGGACGGCGGCAGCAAAGATGAACTCGCTTTTATCAGGATACAGGGCGCAAAATGGGCTTAGACCCATCAAGGTGTACACCCACAAAGACGACCTTCAAAGGCGTCATACCAGGGGTAGAGGCCAACTGTACAGGCTCAGTAACACTTGAAGTGGTCTTCGGATCCCCGGATAACTTCAGGAGCAAGGAGTTAATCTTCGACATAGTCCCGTTCCGCAGTGGCTATCATGCATGCATCGCTTCGGACGAACCAGACGGTAAAGTTCAATGCGGTGCCGCACTACGCATATCTCAAGCTCAAGATGCCAGGTCCTTGAGGAGTCATTACGGTCAATGGAAACACCGAACGCTCTCTCCGGACGGAGGAGCATACGGCGGCCCTTGCGGCGGAAGTGCAAAGCAGCCTCTTAAGGCAATTCTCGAGTCCGGCTATTAAACGCCCGGACACCGTCAAGCGCACCCGGAGTAACCTACAACAAGACCGCCTGGCACGTTCCGAGCACGCATAGCAATGCGGCCCAAGCCCCAGCCCTCGCGAAATCGCGAAACCAGTATTACGCGTACGTAATTACGCTCTGGAAATACAATGGGCATAGGGGAAGGAGCACGACCACGGCATGCCCAGAATGCGGCTCAACCACACCAGGGGCTCCCGATTGTGTCATTCTTTCTTTCTCTTTCTTCTTTACTTTCAGGACTCCGTTCTCACGAAGCCCTGTCCGGCATTAGAATCGCCGAACACACGATGCAACAGCCAGGGAAGCAGAAAGCTACTTCGAGTGTGTGGCATCTATTACGAGCAATATATCTGTTTTACACAACATCCAGCGGCTTACCCCTGGAGGGAGACATGTTAAAAGTCCCGTCCCTTGCTTATCACACTATTTGTATCGTTCTGCTCTTACATCAGCCCTTTTGAATAAACAATATATAGCTTCTGCCTATTATTGATTTCCCTTATATATATATATATATATATATATATATATATATATATGTTCATTTATGACATTGTGAAACCGTACACTTTTGGTACGGGCAATACACCAGTGGGCTTAAGTACCCCATAACATGGTGTGATAAGTCCGAACACTTTCACAAGTGCGGCACCCGAACTTATAGAATTATATGCATCGGCTCGAATCATGTCTTGCGTCAATAGTTGGGTTTGCCCGACTCCCATGTTTTGGTACCTTACGCCCGTTATATCGGCTAAGGTAGCGCCGGGAGAACCACCGCGATTGTGCCCCGGTTGAGCTAGGTTAAGCACCTCAGTGGAGAAAGCTAAAACTGACCGTCATGATAGGGCGAGAGCCGGTCGCTGTTCGAGAGGTTTTCGAGTCCCTAAAGACTTATGCCGCTTAGAGCGAGGAGTCGGCATTGTCCAGCCTAGGCGTGGATAGCGCCCTGAACTCGATCTTCCGATCACTGTGGGCTTCGCCAAATTTAAAATTATAGAATTCTATGGCTAAGTGAGAGTGTTCAAGCATTATAGTCCGGTTGCCTTGTTCTTTGCGTTGAGCGCCTCCCTCGAAGGACCCAAGAATGGGAACAAGAGCGCTCAAGTTCATCCCGAACAGCCCAGCACTCGTGGCATGGGGGCTGAAGCCAATGACTCGCCATCTCTCAAATTTAATACACGGCCGCACAGAAGGTAATATTTTAAATTAAAAAGTGTTGCTTAGCGCATATGAACAAGTTTACAGAGTACAGGATAACAAATGCGAGTCTACTTAAAAATTATATCTTTGGAGCATTCATCCGCTATAAGGCAGGCACCCTTCAGGACGCCCTCATAAATACATTTCAGGCTTGCGATGCTCCTTCTTCGGTGGTGGTCCGTCCTTCACAAGCTTCTTAGCGTCCATCTTGCCCCAGTGCACCTTAGCAAGGGCAAGGGCCCTACGGGCACCTTCGACATGCACGGAGCGCTGATGACTTCAACCCATGGACGTGCATCCACCACCGCCTCACCAGCCCAAGTAGCTCCTGTGCATGGCTTCCTTCGCCACACCGAACTATGAGGCCCCTCATGGCCTGTTCGGCCACCTTATGGAGCTCGACTAGTTGCTTCAACTAGTCGCTTAAGGGCACCGGATGTTCGGCCTCAGCATACTGAGACCAGAACACCTTCTCCGTCGAGCTCCCCTCCTCGGCTCGGTAGAATGCGGCAGCATCAGCCACACTGCGGGGCAGATCTGCGAATGCTCCTGGAAAGCTCCAGATTCGGGTAAGCAACGGATAATTCACTTTCACATGTTTGCTTTGCATATAGAATGCCTTACCCGCCGCTATCTTCTTCATCACCTCAATCTCCTGGAGGGCTTTTTGGGCTTCGGCCTTAGCGGCCTTGGCGCTCTCAAGGGCTGTAGCGAGCTCGGACTCCCGAGTCTTTGAGTCACGCTCCAAACTCTCATGCTTTTCCACGAGAGCCTGGAGCTCTTGCCGCACCTCCGCCACCAGCACCTCCTGCTTTCCTTGCTCGGTGCGCTATGCGACCGCATTGCTTTTGGCCCGGGACACCGCCTCCTTCAGGGTCGCCACCTCGTTCGTGGCCCCTGCAATATTCATGTTATTCCTG
Organism: Aegilops bicornis; assembly: GCA_021605145.1. Lineage (NCBI taxonomy): Eukaryota > Viridiplantae > Streptophyta > Magnoliopsida > Poales > Poaceae > Aegilops > Aegilops bicornis. Next base: position 156,424,283 of record CM038670.1, on the reverse strand, counting down.
TCATTTTTTGCAAACACATCTTTTAAATACTCCCATAAGGTATTACTTACCTTCCTTGTCCTCGAGCTGCTTTTTGGAAAGTCCGAGCTCGTTCTCGGACTGCTCGAGGCTCTGCTTCAATGCACCAACCTCCGCAGTCAGTGCGGCAGAGGTCACCACCGCAGCCTGCATTCCCATATTGACATACTTATGTTAGACTCCTGCGTATATCTTTTTAGATCCTCGGTTCGGCTTTTTCTTTCCGAACACCAAACTGAGTATCATGGGCTACTGTCTATGCGGTAATATTTTTATACATACCTCAAAGCCTGTTAGAAGGCTGGCACAAGCTTCAGTCAGCCCGCTCTTAGCGGACTGAACCTTCTGGATCACCACACTCATAACAGTGCGGTGCTCCTCGTCGATGGAAGCGCCGTTAAGCGCCTCCATCAAATCATCCGGTGCCTCCGGTTGGACGGAGGTCACCGGCGTCGTAGTCTTGCCCTTCTTACGAAGGGGTCGCCTGTCGGACTCCGGAACCACTGAAGGTTCCGGTACGGAGTCCGGCGCAGGGCCGGACTTGAAGCCCTTCGGGGTTTTATCCCTTTGAGCCCGGATTCCAGGAGGTCGCCTTGCGGCGCCTCCATAGCCACCTCCTCCTGGCTGGGCCCCTTTTGGGACTCCACCCGGCCGTCATGGGCGGAGGAGACGAGGCGGTCGGAAGTGAGGTGCTATTCACCTCCGACGAATCAGGGAGACGCTCGACGAATCGTCGAGCCCATCCTTGGGCGGGCTGCATGGTTATATCCGGCATTATAGGATGTTGTGTGACAAATGAAACGCCACGAGTTATTCTGGTGTCCGGACACTTACGATCTCGCCAGGGGCTTGGCCCTTGGAGCCCACCCCTCTTCGCCGTCGTCGGCATTGGTGGTGTAGTCCGAAGGGATGGTCCTTCCCTTCTTGGACCCTTCGGCCTCCTCGGTGGGGGCAGCCTTCCTTTTCTTCTCTCCCCCCGCTGGGGGAGAGGCCTCTTTTTCCTCCTCCGCATCTTCGCGGGAGGAGTCCGCCTCGGCGTCGTCAGACGATGAGTCCAATAATACCTGGCGCCGGGAGCTCCTTCGAGTTCCCGTGGCCTTCTTGTTGGCCTTCTTTTCCGGCACCACGTGAGGTGCCGGAACCAGCAGCCCCGTCAATTGGGCATCCACTGGGTCTTCTGTCAAGGGAGCCGGACAGTCGATCTGTCCGGACGTCTTCAGCCAGTCCTGTCAAAGGTGAGGGAGTTTTAGATCCTGCATAGAGTCAAACTATGAAAAAAGAGTCCCGTAAAGGGTAAAATAATGTAACATCCCAAATTTTCAATTTGGAATGTTATACATTAAATCATCATGCATTACATATTTTCTTGCATTTTGCCGATCCTAGAAATTTCACGCAACTCAGGGACCCTCGGAGAGAGTTGGAGATTTCGTTATTTTCATATTTGAGTTTTCTCAAATTTTGAAAAAGAGGATCATTTGATTTTATTTATTTTATCTTCAATTATTTCTACTATCAAAATATGAGAGAGGGAATAAAATGACTTTCCCAAAATAAAGAAATAATGAAGATTTAATAAAAAAATCAAATAAGATTTTATTTCGGAGTTTTCCGTTCTTTTTATTTGCCTTAGGGAAAAATGCGTGTTTTCAAAAATTGCATTTTAGGCCCCGTGTAAAAGTTCATTTTGTTCGACTCGTTTTTAGGAGTCGGGAAAAATTTACTTTGTAAATTTTGGAGTTCGTTTAGATTTTTTTTATTCGTTTTTCTGCACGCTATATATTTAAAAAATGCTTGCGCGACCGGGCTAAGGGCTCACCGAGCCGCCCAAATGTCCTTCCCTCAAGGCCACGCAGAGCCGCCGCCAAGAAGTCAATCCGAGGAGGATTCCTCCTCCTCCTCCTCCTTGCTTGCCCCTCCCCAAGCTACCCTCCCCTTTAAATACCCAAGACCCCCTCTCCTCCCCAACCCTTGCCGCCACCGCCTAACCCGCAGCCGCCGCCGCCGCCCCTTGCGCCGCCCGCCGCCGCCACCGTGACGTTGTTGCCTCACCACCTAGCCACCACCCCGCCGGAGCCCCACATCGTCGAGGTAGCCGCGCCACGCCACCCTCCCCCTCGGTTCGGTTTTTTTATAAAAACCGTTCCGGTTTTCTTTTCCGTTGTCGGTTTTTTTCCAAACCCAAGAACGGTTTTATTTTTCCGGTTTTGTTGTTTAGCGGCGTCACGGACCGCTCGTCTTAACGAACGTGATCACCGGTTATTCCCGGTTAACGAACGTCCGCTCGTTTAACCGCTCGTCGCTTTTTCTTTTAATCGGATTTAATCCGCTATTTTTCTGATCACGATTTCAGATCCGATCTTCATTCTAGTTTATCTTCTCGCTCGTTTATCGGAATCAGGTGATTCAAGCGCCTAGAGTTTCGTTTCGAAACCGCCGTTCCGACTAATCAACTTAAACAAAGTTTTGCTACTGTAAAATTTGACCTAGTTTCAACTTGCTAGAACCGAGTTGTTTTCTTCCGCCGGATGTTTTCCGTTGTTTTGTTTGATTCGTTTTCTTTTGCAACCAGGGTTCTTAAGTTGAAATTTCTGGTCAGATCTTTTATTCGAGATTTATCCGTGCATTAGATGAGTACTTATTGTATGCTTGTTGTTTGTCTGCGATAGATCACCCGGAGTGCGCCGCTTGTTATTTGGAATCTCTAGGTTTCGCGGATCATCAGCAAGGCAAGTAACACTTGATCATACTTTTTCTACTACCCAGTTTTATGCATTAGATCTATTCCTCAAACACTTGCATGATTAGGATCTAATTAAATTGTGGGATGGGAAGTAGATGAGGTAGTACCTATTACCTGTTTTATTACTAAACCTTGGGAGTTACTTCTACGTTTGCTTATTTGCCATGCTATGCTAGTAGACGTGGATTGGGTGAGTGTATTCCATGACAGATGTGAGATTGTTAAATTAATGGTTTATTTAAGGTGGCAACTTAAACACACATCTGGGTGGATTGAGGCACTGGGGTATCCAAAGTGATTGCCTGTTTTTTTGGGACCGCCACCTGTGCTCAAAGGGATCATGAGATTATTCAAACTAGTAACTTCCGTGTGCAGCCACAAGCCATTATGGGCTCGGCATAGTTGAGTAAGTCGTATGAACTCTTATAGTGGTGGACTAGCAGATGTAGGGGATGTAGGTGTACCGGTCTACCCGTCATAAGGTGCTAGCGCTTCTGAAAGACTATGTCTCGGTCATCCGTTTCTCAAACACCCTGCAGTACGAGAAGTCAAACGGAGGCGATTGAGTCTTGTGGGGAAAAGTGCACAAACCTCTGCAGAGTGTATAAACTAATCATGATTAGCCGTGTCCCCGGTTATGGACATCTTGAGTATCTAGTACTTGAATATCCTGTGGATCTCAACATGTTACTCTAATTAATATTGTTGGGTTTTTAATGAGTACTCTTAATTGGGATTGAGGATGTCATCAACCATTCTCAATGTTTAACAACCACCATGATAGTTAAACAAATTTATTCCTTTGCAGAGGGAAAAACTGGCTTTATGCAAAATCAGAATCAGTAGAGCTTTTTTCCACCAGCCACATATGCATGTAGTACAGGCTTATCATTCATTATTCTCTATGTGTTACATTGCGGCATATTCCATGTCTTGACCCGTTTTGGGCTGCAACTTTCATGTTGCAGACTTTTCAGACGACGAGTAAGGTGCTTTAGGTCGTGGTTCTATTCTCAGTGATGCCGCTGGAGTTGATGGACTCACTTATTTTCCAAGTCTTCCGCTGTTATCGTTAATAGATGGCCTTAAGCCATATTTATTGTAATAAGTCCTCTTTTGGGGCAACGATGTAATAAGTGTGTGATTGCTACTCTGTTATAAATCCTTCAAGTAATCTTGTGTGGTGTCGACATTCGATCCAGGGATGACGCCTTTGAGCACGAGACTTGATCCATTCGGTCGGGTCGCCACAGAGATGGTATCGAGCACACTGTTGTGAGGACACGACCACTAAGTTAAAGCCATAGATCACTACTCTCTTCACATTTTCTAACTCCTCATCTTTTTCTACACTTTAGGATGAAGGACACGAAGATCAAGTACGCCCAACCAGATGAAGGCACACCTTTTGGATTTCACTTGAAGGAAGTCACCAAGTACCTGAACATTGGACTACCAAGCTTCACCGGGACTTTCAACGCCACTGCTCAAGAAGAGCGCTGGAAGATTCAAGCTCACGTTCGGGAAGGACATTCGCCCCAATCACCAAGCCTATAGATAGTGTTTTCGGTGCACCAACCTGGAGTGCAGGAAAGAGCATGGCAGCTCATATCACCATGGGACGCATTGGAGAAGTTTACCAAGAAGACCTCAAGGACACCATCTATCGATTTGTATGCGCGAAATGAACAATGGGAGATAGTCGGCACCAAGAAGGATAGATCCATTGCAGCTTTCATCCAGGAGTTAAACCCGGCACATTCGACGCCAGGAGAACCAGATGTGCAATGATATGATCGAATTGAAGGATGCGAAGGGAAGGATCATCGAACTTGAAGAAGAACTAAAGTCTACACGTAAGGACTACATGGACGAGATCGTGGCTGTAGCAAGACACAATAACGATCTTAAGTATGAGATTGAAGAACTCAAGAAGAAATTGGCGCCAAGAATGAAGACAAGTACATCGATCGTCCGAAAGCAACTACATCATCATCAGCGACACCGATTCGGATCCAAGTGAACCCGTCTTTGAAGACGAAGCTGGAGCAGACATCATGGAGTCTTCCACCGGTTCAAATTAATAGATGACCCCACATATTAGTAGTATTCCCTCCATGTAACATTTTAGTTCACGCACTTTTGCGATAGTTAGACCGTTGTAAGCCCTTTGTTTGAATTGAATGAAGTGATTTTGTGTGCATTTGCTCATATACATTTGGGTAGTGTTTCTCCTTAGACCTCACTCTATTCTTAATTTCTCGTCTTTTCTAAACCCATCAGATGCCTCGAGACGCGACCCGGGTTTGTTTTTCCACGGAGATCACCCAGTTGATTCAGCAGCAGTAACACTTTGATCCAAACACCGGCATGTAACCAAGGCAACAACAACAACCCACCGCCACCACCACCAGTTGACCATCTGGCTCGTTTCTTTAGGCTGAACCCGCCGGTGTTTTCCAGTAGCACCAAGCCGATAGTAGCAGATGATTGGCTCCGTAAGGTAGGGAGGGAGTTGACCACTGCAGAATGTACAGATGGAGAGAAGGTGAAGTTTGCTGCACACCAGCTTGAAGGACCCTCAGCAGCATGGTGGGAGAATTTTACAGCCACCTACCCTGTAGACACTATCACATGGGACCAGTTTCAGCAAGCTTTCAAGACCGCCCATGTCTCGGCAGGAGCTATGGCCATGAAGAAGCGTGAGTTTCGCAATTTATGCCAAGGAGGAAGGACTGTTGGCAAGATGTGGATGATTTTAGTAAGTTAGCACGTTATGCCCCGGATGACGTTGCTACAGATCTGACTAAGGTGAGAAGTTTGGAAGGACTAAATGATGAGTTAAGCATGCAGTTGATGGTAGCAAGTTTCAATAACTACCAGGAGTTGGTAGACCATGCCCTCATGATTGAAGGAAAGCAACGAGCAAATTGAGAATCGCAAGAGGAAGTATGGGCAGGGAAGTATAACTTTGGAGCCCAATGAAGCCCGTGCTATAACCCTAAGCAGGAGTTCGGGCCAGCATACCCATGGAGGAGGTAATTCGCACAACCATAATGGCCACAAAAATGGGAATGGGAATGGAGGAAGCAACGGCCAGAACGGACCACACCATCAACCCCAACCAAGAAAGACCTGAGCCATGTCACCGTTACAAGTGTTCCAAGACCGGACATTATGCAAATGACTGTCCCGAAGGCCAAGGTGGAAATGGAAGCTCGGAAAGAAGCCAAACCCTTTCAACAGGGGACGGTGAACCACATTGATGTGGAGTTGGTTGAAGATCAGCCCGATGCACGATGTCGGTAAGTTTTTGGTTAAGTCACTTACTGCACTAGTTCTTTTCGATACCGGTGCAACGCATTCATACATATCAACGGGATTTGTAGAAAAGTATAGCCTGCCTACTCAGATTCTTAAAACCCCTATGCTAGTAAGCTCACCAGGAGTGGAATATATGGCCAGACAAGGATGTTTTCAAGTACCATTAAGTATAGGAAGGCATGTGTTCCCGACGGAATTGATCATTTTGGAATCCCAAGGATTGGAGGTGATTCTCGGTATGGATTGGCTGTCGATGTATGGGGGGAACATCGATTGCACAAGTAAGACGATTTTGCTCACCACACCAGAAGGAAGAAGGATTAAGTATGTATCGCGACATGGACCAAATAGGAATCAAGTAAATTCCTTATCAGGAGTTGTGCAGGAAGAGGTGCCAGTGGTGAAGGATTTCCCTGATGTATTTCCTGAGGAATTGCCAGGAATGCTACCGGATAGAGACATTGAGTTTTTGATTGAACTTTTGCCAGGTACAGGCCCAATATCGAAGCGACCATACAGGATGCCCGCACAGGATTTGGCGGAAATCAAGAAGTAGATTAAGGATCTATTGGATAAAGGTTATATACGCCCAAGTTCTTCACCTTGGGGATCACCTGTACTTTTAGTAGAGAAGAAGGACGGATCGTTAAGGATGGTTGTTGACTATCGTGGTTTAAATGAAGTAACAATCAAGAACAAGTACCCACTACCAATGATAAATGATCTGTTTGATCGTTTGCAAGGAGCTAAAGTGTTTTCCAAGATCGATTTGCGATCAGGGTACCATCAGTTGAAGATTCGAGAGCAGGACATACCTAAGACAACATTTACCACGAGATATGGACTGTATGAATATACCGTTATGTCATTTGGACTGACTAACGCTACCGCCTATTTCATGAACCCGATGAACAAAGTGTTTATGGAGTTTTTGGATAAGTTCGTGTGGTGTTCATAGATGATATTTTGGTTTTCTCGAAGAATGAAGAGGAACATAAGGAACATTTGCGATTGGTTTTGGAGAAACTAAGGGAACATCTGTTATATGCCAAGTTCAGCAAATGTGAGTTTTGGCTAAAGGAAGTTGGATTTCTTGGACATGTTATATCCGGAGAAGGGATAGCAGTTAACCCCACAAAGGTTGAGACCGTAACCAAATGGGAAGCACCAACGACAGTTGGAGAGATCCGGAGTTCCCTTGGACTCGCAAGATACTACCGAAGATTCATTGAGAATTTCTCAAGGATTGCAAAGCCTATGACGGAATTGCTGAAAAAGGATACCAAGTTCATATGGACTGAGGATTGTGAGGCAAGTTTTCAGGAGTTGAAGAAAAGATTGGTTACCTCACCAGTGTTAGTTTTGCCAGATCAGACCAAGGATTATGAGGTGTATTGAGACGCTTCACGCCGAGGACTTGGAGCAGTGCTTATGCGGGAAGGAAGAGTTGTTTCGTATGCTTCACGACAGCTAAAGCCTCATGAGTTGAATTATGCCACACATGACTTGGAGTTAGCAGCCGTTGTGCATGCATTGAAGACCTGGAGACATTTTCTCATTGGAAATCATTGTGAGGTGTACACGGATCACAAGAGTTTAAAGTACATCTTCACCTTGAAGGAATTAAATCTCGCATGAGAGGAGATGGTTGGAGCTTATTAAGGATTATGATATGAGATTGCATTATCACCCGGAAGGCTAACGTTGTAGCAGACGCGCATTGAACCGTAAGAGCCACGTCAATACACTAATGGTGGGAGGAATACCCAAGGAGTTAGCCGAGGACCTTCGAGAGCTATGTTTGGAAATAGTTCCGAGAGGCTATGTAGCAGCATTGGAGATTCAGTCTACGTTGATGGACAAAATCAGAGAAGCTCAAAAGGCAGATAAGGAAGTTGCCTCTATAAAGGAGAAAATGAGCGAAGGAAAAGCTAAGGGATTTCATGAGGATGAGCACGATACCCTATGGTTTGAGGACCGTGTGTATGTGCCAAATGACCCGGAGATCAGGAAGTTGATTCTGCAAGAGGCACATGATTCACCATATTCGATTCACCCTAGAAATACCAAGATGTATTTGGATTTGAAGAATACTTTCTGGTGGACCGGAATGAAGAAAGATATTGCAGAGTATGTAGCAGTTTGTGATGTATGTCAAAGGGTGAAGGCAGAACATCAGAAGCCAGCAGGATTGTTGCAACCATTGTCGATACCGAATGGAAGTGGGATAAATTAGGCATGGATTTCATCACAGGTTTGCCAAAGACTCGCTCGGCTATGATTCGATTTGGGTTATAGTCGACCGCTTGACGAAGGTAGCTCATTTCATTCGATCAAGACTACCTATAGCAGTGCTAAGTTGGCAAAGATATACATGACCAGAATTGTGTGTTTACACGGAGTTCGAGGAGTATCAGACGTATAGAGGAACCCAATTTACCTCAAAGTTTTGGAATCGGTTGCACAAAACATTGGGAACCAGTGCTGAATTTAGTACTGACTTTCCACCCACAGACCGATGGATGACCGAGAGAGTCAATCAGATTTTGGAGGATATGTCGAGAGCTTGTGCACTAGATTATGGATCTAGTTGGGATGATAACTTGCCGTATGCAGAGTTTTCTTATAACAACAGTTACCAAACCAGCTTGAAGATGGCACCTTTTGAGGCTTTATGCGGAAGGAGGTGCAGGACACCGTTATCATGGGACTAAGTCGAGACCGTCGATTGTTTGGACCTGATTTGATTAAGGAGTGCGAGCAGAAGGTTAAGTTGATTTGCGATAGGCTCAAGGTAGCCCAGTCCTGACATGTAAAAGCTATGCGGATTCAAAACGCAAGGCGATAGAATATAAAGTTGGAGACAGAGTATATCTTAGAGTATCCCCACTTCGAGGAGTTAAGCGTTTTGGAGTTAAAGGAAAATTAGCACCGCGTTTCGTTGGACCGTATAGGATCTTGCAACGCATGGGAGAAGTTTCTTATAAGCTGGAATTGCCAGAGGGACTGTCAGGAGTTCATGATGTATTCCATGTTTCTCAGCTGAAGAAATGTCACTCCGAGATGGCAGAGGTACCGTTAAGAGATACAGTGCCACTTGAAGCAATTCAGTTGAAGGATGATTTGACATATGAGGAGAGACCGGTCAAGATTCTCGATTATGCCAGCAGAGTTACTCGCAGCAAGGTTATCAAGTATTGCAAAGTACATTGGAGCCACCACACTGAGGATGAAGCCACCTTGGAAAGAGAAGAAGATTTGCTCAAGGACCACCCTCACCTATTTTCTAGCCAACCCGAATCTCGAGGGCGAGATTCATCTTAAGGGGGGTAGGTTTGTAACATCCCAAATTTTCAATTTGGAATGTTATACATTAAATCATCATGCATTACATATTTTCTTGCATTTTGCCGATCCTAGAAATTTCACGCAACTCAGGGACCCTCGGAGAGAGTTGCAGATTTCGTTATTTTCATATTTGAGTTTTCACAAATTTTGAAAAAGAGGATCATTTGATTTTATTTATTTTATCTTCAATTATTTCTACTATCAAAATATGAGAGAGGGAATAAAATGACTTTCCCAAAATAAAGAAATAATGAAGATTTAATAAAAAAATCAAATAAGATTTTATTTCGAGTTTTCCGTTCTTTTTATTTGCCTTAGGGAAAAATGCGTGTTTTCAAAAATTGCATTTTAGGCCCCGAGTAAAAGTTCATTTTGTTCGACTCGTTTTTAGGAGTCGGGGAAAATTTACTTTGTAAATTTTGGAGTTCGTTTAGATTTTATTTTATTCGTTTTTCTGCACGCTATATATTAAAAAAAATGCGCAGCGCCCGACTGGGCCAAGGGCCCAGCCGAGCCGGCCCACCGACCTCCTCGCGTGCCACAGCAGCACCGCCACCGCCCGGCGAATCCGAGGAGGATTCCTCCTCCTCCTCCTTGCTTGCCCCTCCCCAAGTTACCCTCCCCTTTAAATACCCAAGAACCCCCCGCCTCTCCTCCCCAACCCGGCCGCCGCCGCCAGTGCCGCCGCCGCCACCGTGACGTCGTCGCCTTGCCGCCTAGCCACCACCCCGCCGGAGCCCCACCTCGTCGAGGTAGCCGCGCCATGCCACCCTCCCCCTCGGTTCGGTTTTTTTTTATAAAAACCGTTCCGGTTTTCTTTTCCGTTGTCGGTTTTTTTCGAAACCCTAGATCGGTTTTATTTTTCCGGTTTGTTGTTTAGCGGCGTCACGGACCGTTCGTCTTAACGAACGTGATCACCGGTTATTCGGTTAACGAACGTCCGTTCGTTTAACCGCTCGTCGCTTTTTCTTTTAATCGGATTTAATCCGCTATTTTTACGATCACGATTTCAGATCCGATCTTCGTTCTAGTTTATCTTCTCGCCGTTTATCGGAATCAGGGTGATTCAAGCGCTGGAGTTTCGTTTCGAAACCGCCGTTCCGACTAATCAACTTAAACAAAGTTTTGCTACTGTAAAATTTGACCTAGTTTCAACTTGCTAGAACCGAGCTGTTTTCTTCCGCCGGATGTTTTCCGTTGTTTTGTTTGATTCGTTTTTTTTTTGCAACCAGGGTTCTTAAGTTGAAATTTCTGGTCAGATCTTTTATTCGAGATTTATCCGTGCATTAGATGAATACTTATTGTATGCTTGTTGTTTGTCTGCGATAGATCACCCGGAGTGCGCCCCTTGTTATTTGAATCTCTAGGTTTCATGGATCATCGACAAGGCAAGTAACACTTGATCATACTTTTTCAATTACCCAGTTTTTATGCATTAGATCTATTCCTCAAACACTTGCATGATTAGGATCTAAATAAATTGTGGGATGGGAAGTAGATGAGGTAGTACCTATTACCTGTTTTATTACTAAACCTTGGGAGTTACTTCTACGTTTGCTTATTTGCCATGCTATGCTAGTAGACGTGGATTGGGTGAGTGTATTCCATGACAGATGTGAGATTGTTAAATTAATGGTTTATTTAAGGTGGCAACTTAAACACACATCTGGGTGGATTGAGGCACCTGGGGTATCCAGTGATTGCCTGTTTTTTTTGGGACCGCCACCCAGGCTCAAAGGGATCATGAGATTATTCAAACTAGTAACTTCCGTGTGCAGCCACAAGCCATTATGGGCTCTGGCATAGTTGAGTAAGTCGTACGAACTCTTATAGTGGTTGACTAGCAGATGTGGGGGATGTAGGTGTACCGGTCTACCCGTCGTAAGGTGCTAGCGCTTACGAAAGACTATGTCTCGGTCATCCGCTTTCTCAAACACCCTGCGTCGAGAAGTCAAACGGAGGCGATCGAGTCTTGTGGGGAAAAGTGCGCAAACCTCTGCAGAGTGTATAAACTAATCATGATTAGCCTTGTCCCCGGTTATGGACATCTTGAGTATCTAGTACTTGAATATCCTGTGAATCTCAACATGTTACTCTAATTAATATTGTTGGGTTTTTAATGAGTACTCTTAATTGGGATTGAGGATGCTGTCAACCATTCTCAATGTTTAACAACCACCATGATAGTTAAACAAATTTATTACTTTGCGAGGGAAAAGCGGCTTTATGCAAAGCGTAAATCAGAGAGCTTTTTCCACCAGCCACATATGCATGTAGTACAGGCTTATCATTCATTATTCTCTATGTGTTACATTGCCAGCATATTCCATGTGCTGACCCGTTTTCGGGCTGCAACTTTCATGTTGCAGACTTTTCAGAAGACGAGTAAGGTGCTTTAGGTCGTGGTTCTATACTCAGTGATGCCGCTTGAGTTGATGGACTCACTTATTTTCCAAGTCTTCCGCTGTTATCGTTATTAGATGGCCTTAAGCCATATTTATTGTAATAAGTCCTCTTTTGGGGCAACGATGTAATAAGTGTGTGATTGCTACTCTGTTATAAATCCTTCGAAGTATTGTGTGGTGTCAGCATTACTGATCCAGGGATGATGCCTGAGCACAGAGACTTGATCCATTCGGGTCGGGTCGCTACAAATAACTTACCTCGCTGGCTTGATGCTGCGAGCTGAATCCGCGATCTTCCGTCGCGGATGCGGGAGCTTCGGCGCCCTTGAACAGCACCTTCCAGGCGTCTTCATACGTAGTGTCGAAGAGCCGGTTCAAGGTTCGGTGCTGTGCCGGATCAAACTCCCACAAATTGAACTCCCATTCCTGGCATGGGAGAATCCGGCGGATGAGCATCACCTGGATTACGTTGAAAAGCTTGATATTCTTGTCCACCAGGTTTCGGACGCAGGTTTGGAGTCCGACCAGCTCTTCCGAATTGCCCCACGTCAGGCCCGTCTCTTTCCATGAGGTGAGCCGTGTGGGGAAGCCAGATCAGAATTCGGGGGCCGCCACCCATTGAGAGTCGTGCAGCTCGGTGATATAGAACCACCCCGATTGCCACCCCTTTATGGTCTCCACAAAGGAGCCCTCGAGCCATAGGACGTTGGCCATCCTGCCCACCATGCCGCCTCCGCACTCCGCTTGGCGGCTGCCCACTACCTTCGGCTTGACATTGAAGGTCTTGACCATAAGCGAAGTGGGGCTGGATGCAGAGGAAGGCCTCGCACATGACGATAAACGCCGAGATGTTGACGATGAAATTCAGGGCCAGATCGTGGAAATCTAGGCCGTAGTAGAACATGAGCCCCCGGACGAATGGGTGAAGTGGAAACCCTAGTCCGCGGAGGAAGTGGGGGAGGAACACCACCCTCTCATGGGGCCTGGGGTGGGGATGAGCTGCCCCTCGTTGGGGAGCCTATGCGCGATGTCGCTGGACAAGTATCCGGCCTTCCGCAGCTTTTTGATGTGCCCCTCCGTGACGGAGGAGGCCATCCACTTGCCTCCCGCTCCGGACATAGTTGGAGAAGGTTGAGGTGGGATGTGCGGACTTGGGCGTTGGAGCTCGAGTGCGCGGAAATGGATAAGCAAAGGAGGAAGAAGGCGTGTGTGAAAAAGTGTATTCTTATCCCCTTATATGGACGGACTAAGCTATGCGTCCCCACCGGCCTGATAAAACTCGCTTATCTCCCAAGCGTCGTAATCAATGGCGTGGTTGGGTTACCCATGCCCGTATTGATGAGAATCCTAGAATAAGGGGACACGATCTCTGCTTTGACAAGACGTGCCAAGGAAACCGCTCCAAACGCTACCGAGGTTGGGCAGTAAAAGCGATTCGAATAAAGGCTTGGCCGTGGTGTGATGTCATGCTGCGGGATACGTCAGCAGATTGACATTGTGTAAATGTTATTCTCTCTACGGTGTTATGTGGAACTTATTTTGCAGAGCCGTACACTATCCTCGTGTTCAAAATCTTCTATGAAGTATTCGGAGGAGGAACCCGCCTTGCAATGTCGAAGACAATATGCGCGCCGGACCCGTCGTAATTGAAGCCTGGTTCAGGGGCTACTGAGGGAGTCCTGGATTAGGGGGTGTCCGGATAGCCAGACTATGACCTTTGGGCGGACTCCTGGACTATGAAGATACAAGATTGAAGACTTCGTCCCGTGTCCAGATGGGACTTTCCTTGGCGTGGAAGGCAAGCTTGGCGATACGGAAATGTAGATCTCCTACCATTGTAATCGACTCTGTGTAACCCTAACCCTATTCGATGCCTATATAAACCGGAGGGTTTTAGTCCGTGGGGACGAACAACAATCATACCATAGGCTAGCTTCTAGGGTTTAGCCTCTCTGATCTCGTGGTAGATCTACTCTTGTACTACCCATATCATCAATATTAATCAAGCAGGAGTTGGGTTTTACCTCTATCGAGAGGGCCCGAACCTGGATAAAAACATCGTGTCCCTTGTCTCCTGTTACCATCCGCCTAGACGCACAGTTCGGGACTCCCTACCCGAGATCCGCCGGTTTTGACACCGACACATATCTTGCACCAGAAGTGCTTCTAGTGCCAAGAATAAAGGGAGCACGACCACACCCACAAGGAAGCGGCTCCCAAAACTGAGGAGGAATGAGAACGATAGCCTCTTACTAAAAGCACTCTTCGCCCAGAACCAAATTACCAGCAAGTTATTCAAACCGGAGAGTAGTACTGGTTTTGACAACTTGCCCGATGAAGAAGTTGAAATGATACTTGCTAAAAATAAAGAAGACGTACTTGAAGCACGTAAGTACGTCCATGGCCAACCATTTCTTGTTGGTGAATACTTTGAGGAGTGCAGTTCCAATTGCTGCAAATTACATAAATATTGCATGGATGAAATGTCCAAAGACCATGAGATTTTGCTAGTCCACTACAACAGAGATCATTTCCATAACGATCATGGTGCAACAGTTTGGAATTCGAGGACTTTCATCTCTTCTTCAACTTCAATGTGTTTGCTGCTACTCTTGTTAAATGCTTGATGTTGTAAGTACTTCACAAACTCTAATCAACTTCTGCATACAAGGCTGTAAACGAAAAAAGTTGACTACATTGTATTCCTCTCAGGGGATTGATGGCGTAGAGAACAGCAAGGGAGAGAGCGTATTTCATCGTTCCTGATGTAGCGAATGGCACATTATTATGTGGTACCATAGATAAACAAGAGTGGGCCATTGGCAAGGTTGCCAGTATATTGGATTTGACGCCCCATGCAAAATTCTTTCTCCTGCCATATCATGAAGATTAAGTCAAATAAACAACCATGCATACATAGATCGTCTTTCATATTTTGACATAGTTCATAAGTTCATGGTTTTCTTAATCTGTAGCATTCACTGGATCTTGGTAGTCATTGTTCCAAAGCAGAACAGAGTTTACAACCTAGACTCTCCCAGAAAGTCAATAAAGCCTCAGGATCTGACGCATCTTCAGCAATTCATGGCTAGGTATTGAATTCTATGATGTTGAAATTTGCATTCACATCTAGTTCAAGAACTGGGTATGTGTAAATTCATCTTGATTTGCAGTGTGCTGGCATTGTGCAAAACTAAACCAGGAACCGGTTCAATAGTGAACTACCTCTAGAGCACGAGATCATTTCTTCGGTAAGACACTGAAATCTATTATTTTTGGAAAATGTGTCCAAAAGTTTTAAAATACCTTTTCTTGCACTAGTCAAATGTTCAAGTTTATAAATAAACTTCTTTCTATTTCTCTCCAAATAAAAAAATAAACATCTTACACCGGTTAGGTTGTTCCTAACAGGGCAAATACATGACTAATTCTGTATCAACCTGTGTGGATGCTATGTTTGCAGACACATGATCTCCATCTGCAAATCTACTGATTGTTGTAATAATGATCTTGAAATAGTACCAATAAGTATGTATCTTAATTAATATCTTCTACTCCACTTGTATGGCGCATTCTGATCTAAAAATCTTATAGCTCATCTTTGAACTGATGATCCTTGAACCGCTCCCCGTTGGTAAATTGCTGGTTGTTAGGAGATTTATCAGCAAATTCTTCCTGAATTACTACATCAAGCCCACTGGTGATAATGAATATTTCAACATGGTTGTTCCTCAAACAATGAGTTTGCATTCAACTAGAGTTAGCCGCTAAACATATATGCATGGATGCATTTTTCCATGTGATGAGGTCTTCGTATTTCGTACACTATGATTATGTACTGCATATGTCAATAAATTAGTGGAATTTAGCTAGCATTTGTTCATTTGCATATTGTTGCAAATTCTGATGAATGTTCTTCGTGTGGAAACTATTGGTTCAATTGCATATTGTGGAGGCAAATTTGCTTTTTGCAGGGCGATTCAAATGCCATATTTTGCTTTAACCCGGCCAATGAAGCGCACACGGTTCAACTAAATGAGCGTGTGCGATCCAGAACAGAAAGCAGACATCACTTATAGCGCAATAGTCGGTGATACACAACAAATCGCAAACTATTTGCATCACTTCTACGTTCGCATAGGGGCTCATGAACTATTTGTCATAGCACATTCTCGCACACGAGAGCTTAGAGGAAACGGTGCCCAATGAAAAATGCAATCTCACTCATAAATTGTTCGAGAAACTTGTGTGATGATGTCATGCATGTCAAACGATTGCATAGAATACTCGTGTGTGATGGGACACATATCGAGCATAGTTTCTATGATGGCATGTGTGCCTTACGTACTATTTCAAAACGGTCGAATGTCAAACACCCCTACGCAATTAGAAACATTTGACTTGTGAGAGACGTGGGTGACTGATCACCAGTCCCACGAGTGTGCCAGAATATAGTGTGTGCGATATGTTCTTGCATCACATACGATTACATTTGGCAACGCGTCTGCATCATCGCCTCCTATCGCCAATGGTTTCTGGGTCGTGTGGAAAGGATCCCCCTATCACACACATAAGTTGATGGTTTAAAACTCTGTCATGGAAAGGGGTTAAAAACAATTTCTATAGCACTTCACTGCACCAGTGGTGGTATATATTTAGTAACAATGAAATTAACATAGTCTGCATACCAAGGATTATTAGCAGAAGTAGAAGCATTTATAATAGCTAATTGCTTGTCAGGAAAACTATCATCAATAGGCAGTGGGTCATCAAGAACATTTTCCATTCTAGACAAGTTATCTGCTACATGATTTTCAGCTTTGTTTCTCTCAATAATATGCAAATGAAACACTTGCAATAAAAGAACCCACCTAATCAGCCTATGTTTAGCATCTTTCTTTTCCATAAGATATTTAATATAAGCATGATCAGTGTGAATGGTTACTTTAGAATCAACAACATAAGGCCCGAATTTATCACATGCAAACACAACTTCTAAAAATTCTTTCTTAGTAGTAGCATAATTCTTTTGAGAACCATCTAGAGTCTTACTGGCATAATGGATAACATTCAATTTCTTATCAACTCTTTGACTCAAAACATCACCAATAGCATAATCACTAACATCACACATAATTTCAAAGGGTAGGTTGCAATCAGGTGGTTGAACAATATGTGCAGAAATTAAGGCTTTCTTAAGTGTTTCAAAGGCTTCTACAGAATCATCATAAAAACCAAATGGAACATCTTTTTGCAAAAGATTAGTAAGAGGCCTAAATTTTTTAGAGAAGTCTTTTATAAACCTCCTATAGAAACCAACACTACCAAGGAAACTTATACCTTTAATATCTTTAGGACCTGGCATTTTCTCAATTGGATCAACTTTAGCTTTAGCCACCTCAATACCTCTTTCAGAAATTTTATGCCCAAGGACTATACCTTCATTCACCATAAAGTGACACTTATCCCAGTTTAAGACAAGATTGCTCTCTTCACAACTCTGCAAAACTGGATCAAGGTTGCTTAAGCAATCATCAAAAGAGGTTCCGTAAACGGAAAAATCATCCATGAATACCTCAACGATCTTTTCACAAAAATCAAAGAATATAGCAGTCATACATCTTTGAAAGGTAGCAAGTGCATTACATAAACCAAAAGGCATACGTCTATAAGCATAAGTTCCATAAGGACAAGTAAAGGTGGTTTTCTCTTGATGTTCTTGTGATACAGGTATTTGAGAAAAACCAGAATAACCATCTAGGAAGCAAAAGTGTGTATGTTTAGATAATATTTCTAACATTTGATCAATAAAAGGAAAAGGATAATGATCCTTTCTAGTGGCTTTATTCAATTTCCTGAAATCAATTACTGCCCTATAACGGTTACAATTCTTTGTGGGATAAGTTCATTTTTATCATTAGGAACAACAATAACGCCTCCTTTCTTAGGGGCACAATGAACATGACTTACCCATCTACTATCAGCTATAGGATAAATTGTACCTACTTTCAGAAGCTTTACTATTTCTGTTCTTACCACATCCATCATGTTAGGATTCAGACGATGTTGATGACCAACAACTGGTTTAGCATCAGGCTCCATACTAATCTTGTGCTGGCATAAGGTGGGACTAATGCCCTTAAAATCATAAAGTGTATATCCAATCACAGCACGGTGCTTCCTCAGAGTTTTAAGTAATCTCTTTTCTTCATGCTCTGAAAGGTGAGCATTGATAATAACAGGATATATTTTCTTTTCATAAAGATAAGCATATTTTAGTGTATCTGGACATTTATTTAATTCAAACACATTATCATTCTTACGTGGGAGAGGGTCTCCTAGAGTTTTAAAATGCAAATTATGCTTAAGCATAGGTGCTTGTTTAAAGAGTATCTCATCTATTTCATTTCTTTCATTCATATGCTTATCGTTTTCATGGTCTACCAAATATTGTTCTAATGGATCAGTAGGGGGCACAACTATAGAAGCAAGACTAATAATTTCATATTTACTAGTCAATTCCTTTCATGTGGTTTTTTACAATGCTTGGAGAAATTAAACTCCTGAGATACATCACCAAACTTAACTCTAACCTTTTCTTTAACACAATCAATTTCAGCATTAACAATATTCAGGAAAGGTCTACTGAATATAATGGGACAAAAATTATCTTGTTATGATCCAAGTACTAAGAAATCAATAGGGTATTTGATCTTACCACACAAGACTTCAATATCTCTAACAATCCCAAGTGGTGAAATAGTATCTCTATTTGCAAGCTTAATAGTAACATCAATATCTTCAATCTCAAGAGGTGCAATAGCATTCACAATTTCTTGATATAGAGATAATGGAATAGCACTCACACTAGCACCTATATCACATCAACCATGATAGAAATGATCTCCAATCTTAACAGAAAAAATAGGCATGCCAACTATGGGCTTATTCTTATCTAACATATCTTGCTCATTTCTAGTAGGTTTAACAATTCTAGCAGCCTTAGAATAGAACTAAATAACATGCCCATCAATATTACCAACCAAGAGATATTAACCATTGAAATATTAGGTTCCATATTAATTTGTTCAGAGGGTTTAGGTGTTCTAACATGACTCTTATGAACCACAACTGTAGCTTTAGCATGTTCCTTAATCCTAACAGGGAAGGGAGGTTTCTCAATTAAGCAGTAGGCACAACTAGATCAGCATTATAAGTGATTTTTCATCTTTATCTATAATATGTTCCTCACAATTTTCTTCAATAGGTGGATGAAACTTAAACCATTTCTCCTTACGGAGATCAACATGAGCAGCAAATGATTCACAAAAAGTGGCTACTATTTTAGATTCCAGTCCATATTTGGCACTAAACTTATGAAAAGCATATGTTTCCATAAAAGATTTAACACAATCAAACTCAAGATTTATACCCGACATCTTCAGAGCCGTGTTTATTCTTACCAGAAGATCCCATTTGAATTCAATAGTTTTCTTCATAAAAGAACCAGTAGAAGAAGTATCGAGCATTGATTGATCATTATGAGAAAGCCGAGCATAAAAGTTTTGTATACTATCTCTCTTGAGAGATCGTGATTGGGGCATGTGTGCCTCATATATTTAAGCCTCCCCCAAGCTTGAGCGATAATTTCTCCTTCACGAGGCCAAAAATTGAATATATAATTCTGATCAAGATGAACCAAATCCATA
Source organism: Aegilops bicornis (assembly GCA_021605145.1). NCBI lineage: Eukaryota > Viridiplantae > Streptophyta > Magnoliopsida > Poales > Poaceae > Aegilops > Aegilops bicornis. The sequence continues at coordinate 156,404,736 of CM038670.1, read as the reverse complement.
GGATAAAACTTCTGGTGAAATTCCAGCTTTAAGCGGGTCCAGTCCCATGTTCTAATGTCATCCAATAGCCTATACCATGTCAATGCCTCCCCCCAAAAAGATAAAAGGGAATAATATGTTCTTAACTCCATTCTCGGATAAACCTGCAAGCTTAAACAATCCACAAATTTCATCTATATAGATCAAATGCATATCAGGATGTATTGTTCCATCTCCTCTATAAGGATTAGGTAGCAGTTTCTCTAACATACCAGAGGGAGTTTCGTAGTAAATATTTTTAGTAGATTCAGTAGGTTGAGCAGAAACTCTTATTGCTTCCGGTCGAGGTGAAGATACCCCAAACAAGCCCCTCGAAGGATTATTTTCCATAGAAAGAAGTGACGGTAAATTTCAGCACGTAACAAAAGTGTTTCCTTACCAAATTGCACTTACCAAAGGCGCTTCAGTCCTCGGCAACAACGCCAGAAAATAGCCTTGATGACCCACAAGTAGAGGGGATCAATCATATAGTCCTTTCAAAAAGTAAGAGTGTCAAACCCAACGAGGAGCAGAAGGAAATGATAAGCGGTTTTGAGCAAGGTATTCTCTGCGGCTACTGAAAGTAGCGACAACAGATAGTTTTGTAGCAAGGTAATTTGAAACAAAGGACAAGCCAGAACATTCTCTTATAATGAGAAAAGTGTTCTTGGGGCCACATGGGAATTGTCGTCTAGTCACGGTCATCATGTTTATTTGATTCACGTTCACGACTTTGATAATTTGATATGTGGGTGGACCGGTGCTAGGGTGTTGTTCTTACATGAAGAAGAAACCCTCTTGTGATTACCCCCTCTCGCAAGCACCCGTAGCTACGAAAAAAAATTAAGATAAATCTAATCATAGCATGAAACATATGGATCCAAATCAACCCCTTATAGAATAACACATAAACTAGGGTTTAAGCTTCTGTCACTCTCGCAACCCATCATCTACCTATTAATATCCAATGCCTTCCCTTAGGCCCAAGTATGGTGAAGTGTCATGTAGTCGACGTTCACATGACACGACTGTCGGTGTCAAAACCGGCAGATCTCGGGTAGGGGGTCCCGAACTGTGCGTCTAAGGCGGATGGTAACAGGAGGCGGGGGCACGATGTTTACCCAGGTTCGGGCCCTCTCGATGGAGGTAATACCCTACTTCCTGCTTGATTTATCTTGATGAATATGAGTATTACAAGAGTTGATCTACCATGAGATCGTAGAGGCTAAACCCTAGAAGCTAGCCTATGGTATCATTGTTGTTGTCCTACGGACTAAACCCTCCGGTTTATATAGACATCGGAGGGGGCTAGGGTTACACAGAGTCGGTTACAAGGAAGGAGATCTACATATCCGTATTGCCAAGCTTGCCTTCCACGCCAAGGAGAGTTTCGTCCAGACACGGACGAAGTCTTCAATCTTGTATCTTCATAGTCCAACAGTCCGGCCAAAGGATATAGTACGGCTGTCCGGAGACCCCCTAATCCAGGACTGCCTCAGTAGCCCCTTAACCAGGCTTCAATGACGATGAGTCCGGCGCGCATATTTGTCTTCGATATTGCAAGGCGGGTTCCTCCTCCGAATACTCCATAGAAGATCTTGAACACAAAGGGTAGTGTCCGGCTCTGCAAAACAAATTCCACATACCACCCCATAGAGAACGATATTTCCCCAAATCTAATCTGCCAGCCGCTTTTCATAATGTGACGTATTGCCGTGGTCTGGCCATGACGAACTGTCTTTCTCAATCAGCCTGCCATTGCACGTTTTGCGAGGCAATTTTATTGGCACGTATTATCGAAGCAGAGATCGTGTCCCCCCTTATTGCGGGATTCTCATTAATACGGATGTAGGTAACCCAATCGTGCCCGTTGGTATGACTCCTCGATTTTAGGCAAGTCCCAAACAGCCACACGGAGGACGCTTGATATTCATCCCCTTTATAAGGAGTCCAAGGCCTGTCCTTTTTCTTCTCGCACTCAATCAAATCCTTCCCCCGCCTCGAGTTCCAACACCCAAGGCTCAGGTCAGGCACTTCGGACCTTCAACCATGTCCGGATCCAACCTTCAAGGTCGGTGGATGCCCTCCTCTGTCACAGAGGAAGACATCAAGAAGCTAAGAGAGGCCAGGTATTTGACCGGCGAAATTTCGCACAGGTTTCCTGCTCGAGGGCAGGTCATTCCCACTCCCGAACCCAGTGAGAGCGTTGTATTCATCTCTCACTTCCTCCGAGGTCTAGGCCTTGCTCTAGATCCCTTTGTTAGGGGGCTCATGTTCTATTATGGGCTGGATTTCTATGACCTGGCCCCGGATTCCATCCTTCACATCTCGTCGTTCATCGTCGTGTGTGAAGCCTTCCTCCGCATTACCCCACACTTCAGCTTATGGCTCAAGACCTTCAATGTGAAGCCGAAGATGATTGAGGCGTCATAAAGTGCGAGAGGTGCCGCAATAAGCAAAGGCGCCCGATGTTCCATGGCCGAAGGGTTCCTTCCGGAGGTGTCGATTAATGGCAATGGGAGTGGTTTTATATCACAGCTCCCGAGGTACCAAGTGGGTGGCCGCCCTGCACATCACTCGGGCCCCCTCCTGGCCCAGCGTCATGGATCAACAAAGGGTTGGACTGGGGCGATGAAGCGGCGTGCCGATATTGCAGAGTCGCATCCGAGATCTCCTCGAGAGAGATGTCGGCTGGTAACTGATAATGCAAGTAATGCTAGTTCGTCGAGTCCTGCCTTGCAAACGTCGACCCCTCCGAATGTGGGAGTTCAACCCGGAAGGACTGCGAGCTATTCAGCACTTCCTCGGCATGACGCTCGAAGAGATGTACAAATTGTTCTTCAGACCACAAATAAGGTGTCTGGACCTCACCGAGGATGCGGGTTTGAGCTGCAATCGCCCAGATACCCAAGTAAGTAATCCCGTGGCCGAATATGCTGTTTTTTAGTTGTCACAACATCATTCTGAAAAGTCGCTCTTTGACCAGGACTGGGAAACAAAGGCGAAGATGATCAGGTGTTCGGCTCCCCTTCTTCAAGGCTCAGCAGATCTAGTATTGGTCAGAATGCTCGAGCCGGTGCCTTATTAGGCGCCCTCAGGGCAAGATAAAAGGGGGAATAAAGAGGCTGAAAGCGGGCCTCACTCATTATTCATCCAAACCGGGGGAATTAGCGCCTCCGCGAAGGAGGATAACTGGGAAGAAGAATTTGAAATTCCCTCTCCCCAAGGAAGGAAGAGGACCACCTCTGAAGACCCGGAAACAAAGGTTTCCAAGCGGGGGAATAAATCTTCGCCAGAGGGTCCTGCCTCGGGGGGTACCCTTGCCGCACAGTGTCTGCAAGGGGATCAGCCCTCCGCCGAGCTGTAAGTAAACAAAAAGTACTTACTAGTAAAAATATCCTGCTTTACCTCTGAGGACAATAACCGAAGCATATATCTTGCAGTTCGGATCGTAGCCCTTCTTGACAGAGTTCATCTTCGGGGGATCTTCTTCCGGAGATGATAGAGAGCGAAACACCTCCCATGCCACCCCGCCTCATGAGGCGGGCGATGCTGAAGTGTCGTCGTGAAGGGTTTCTCCTGATCCGCCATGGCCATAGAGTAATCCCTCGGCCACCCGAAGTCCTTAGCATGCGGCTCCTAAGGAGAGAAACAGAAAGAGTCCGGAACCGTCCGGTGTGCGATCGGACGCACTGAAGGATCTTCTGGAGCAAGCGGCTATCTCAGAAGCGCATCGTACACTAATGGGTACGGTGATTCAGAGGATTTCATCCGCTGAAAGCGGGTTGCATGAAGCTTTTATGAGTCTGCTGAAAGGCTTTGAGGTACGTGAAATAGTGTATATTTTTTACAGTACCACACACGTTAGGTGTGCCCTATGCAGATAGTAGCCCCTGAGGCTCTGGTTGGCGTCGAGAATGGCGGCAAATAGAGGATCATAGTCCCAGGTGATAATCAGTCCGCCTTAATGTGCAGGTGGCGGAGGGTCCGGTGGCTAGCCAGACTGGTGAGTTTGCCGAGCTAAAGCGGCAACTTGATGCGGCAGATGCCGACATCGTACTTGTCAACAAGCGGCTCGATGACGCACAGGGTATTTGATTTCTCCGGCGATCAACATATAGTAAGAGAAGCATGATGCTAGTATCTTTAATATGTTGTGACTGCAGATGGAGCTGCCGCCATGGAGACCCTTCGGGGGGAACTTGCCCGAGCCAAAGAACAAGTCAGGAATAGTGATGCGGCCGCTCTAAAGGCGGTCGAAGAGCTGAGAGCCGAACAGGCTGCGCATTGCCAAAGCAAGGAAAAATAGCCAAGATGGGCGCTGAGTTGAAAGACGCCGCCGACCAGTACCAGCTTCTTGAAAAAGAAATCCAAGCGAAGGCGGCGGACCTGGAAAAGGCCATGGTAGCAGCCATTGAATCCCGCTCTAAAAATCAGAGCGGTGAAGGAGGAGCTGCGTCAAGCTGGAGATATCGCAGCTGGGAAGCCCTTTTTGTTGCGGACAAAGTTCGGAGATCTGAAGTATGCCCCTCTTGATCAACTATGGAGTTATGCAGACGCATACGCGGATTTGGCAGCCAGTGCTGCTGATGCGGCCAAGTACTTCAAGGATCAAAAAGATCGCGAAGTGGAAAAGCTGTTCTGGTCACAGTTCGATGTTCAAGTGCGTCCGCTGCTGTTGAATGAGCGAATGACCGAGTGGGCCGAGCTCCATAGATTGTCTGGGCTTGCCACGAGGTCTGTTGTGGATCATCTGTGACCGGAAGGGCCAAGGCCGAATAGTCATTTTAGTTTAGTGCAATAGTTCCTTGGTGTTGTGCTGCACATCGACGCTATAAAGAGGTCGGCGTGCATAGAGGGTGCGTGGATGGCACTTCCCCGTGTCAAGACATATTGGGCAGAGATGGAGGCCACCGCTATTGTAACTCCGAGTTCGGCCGTGGGCCGACTATCTGCCGAGCACTACTTTGAAGAAGTCCTTGAAGGCGATCGTTCAATAGAAGCTCAGTGCTCAAAGAATATTATGTTCTAGTGACATGTATTCCCATTGTAAAAACAATGTTTTATTGAATTATAAAGGCTATGTTTATAATTTTGCCTGAAAGTATTATGATGCCTCCTGTGCGGCCGTTAATGTATATGTGTATATAACCTGAAAGTTTGCAATCTTCGGCTTCAGCCCCCACGCATATAATGCGGGGGTGTTCACAAAAAACACGTATTCACACTTGATCCAACGTCTTGGTCCATTACGGAGGTGGTAGCGCAGCGAACAAGGCAATCGGACTATATTGCTTTAACACTTTCACTTAGCCATAGGAGTTTGACGGTGGGACTACTATATAGCCCATGGTACCTTCGCGCTCGTCCGAATATGGGGCGCATACGTACATGACCGGGAAACGGCCCTTCGTTAATGCGGAGGAATCCCGAAGATTCCGCTAAGTCATCGAGTGGTTGACCAGTCTCGCGCTTTATCATGACAGTCAGTTTTCGACTTTCTCTACTGAGGTGCTCATCTGGGTGAACCAGGACACAATCGCAGTAGTTCTCCCGGTGCCACCTTAGCCGATAGAACGGAACGTAAGGTAGCAAAACACGGGAGCTGGGAAAACCCAACATTTGACCAAAGACATGATTCGGAGCTGATGCATATAAGGCCAAACTCGTGATGCCGAACACTCCTTAAGGTATTCGGTCAGTATAACATATGCCGGGCTGAGCAATGCCCTTGATAATGAACCCCGAGTGTCCAGGTACGTGAAATGCTCTGACGTGGCAAAATGCCAATAACGTCAGCGTCCTTCTCGGTTATACTCAGTATCTGGAGGATGTGAACAACAAGAGACAGTAAAAAAGGTTTACGCAGGGTCTTAATCTAAAAAGAATCCTTTGAGCGGGTCCCTGCTGCACGTCTGCGCATGTATCTCCGTTGTGCCGTATCCTGGACGGGTGTGGCACGATTGTCATGTATAAAAGAGAAGAACTTAGGTGAAAGTTGTCGTGCCAAAAAATTGGTTATTTTCAGTAAACCATTAAAATTCAACATGAGTCAAGTTGAGCCGAACTAGCCCTGATTACACGCGAGAAGCCCCTGGTGCCATCTATGAGGGTATAACCATCAAACCAATCTTGGGTTTATCTAAGCTATTATAGCTAGTAATGCGCCGGACTCGTCTAGCCGTGTCTGCGGTCTTGACGACCGATCCTTTATTCTGGTTGGAGGGGCCATTTAGTGTTCGGCTGTTAAAGTCGTCCCACATTCTTCCGCTCGTAAGGAGAGTTCAATGTTTCCGCTAATGGTGATGATGCCACGTGGACCGGGCATCTTAAGCTTGAGAGAAGCGTAATGCGGTACTGCGTTGAAACGGGCGAAAGCCGCTCTTCCGAGTAGTGCTTGATAGCCACTTCAGAACGGAGCGACGTCGAAGGTTAACTTTTCGCTTTGGAAGTTGTCGGGAGAACCGAATACAACCTCTAGTAATAGAGAGCCCGTGCAGCGGGCCTCTGGGCCTGGTATTACTCCCTTGAAGGTAGTATTACTGTGGCTGATTTTTGTCGGGTCTATCCCCATTTTGCGGACTGTGTCCTGATATATCAGATTTAGACTACTGCCGCCGTCCATGAGGACTCGTGTGAGATGGTATCCATTTATTATTGGGTCTAACACGAAGGCAGCCAATCCTTTGTGCCGGATGCTTGTCAGGTGATCCTTACGATCAAAAATGATCGGGCAGGCCAACCAGGGGTTGAACTTAGGGGTGACGGGCTCTACGGCGCTTGTGTCTCGGAGTGTATGTCTACCTCTCCCCTTCGTCACGTGGATCATGTTGACTGTTTTAACCTCTGGTGGGAATTTTTTCTGTCCCCCAGTGCTTTGTTGGCGAGGTTCGTCCTCGTCTTCGCTTGGAGTCTCCCTCCCCTTGTGTTCGGCGTTTAGCTTATCGCCCTGCTTGAAGACCCAGCATTCTGTGTGGGTGTGATTTGCAGGTTTATCGGGGGTGCCATGAATCTGACGTAGTTTGTCTAGAATCTTGTTTAGGCTGGACAGTCCATCTCTGCTGCCTTTGAGAGGCTTTTTCGTCTGATCCGGTCAAGAGCCCCTGAATCCGGCGTTTACCGCCGTATTCTCTGGGTTGTCTTCTGTATTTCGATGCTTGCTTTTGTCGTGTCGTGGTTTTCCATTGCCATCCCTAACTTCGGATGTGCTTGGGTCGCTGGTGCTACTGCGGGCTAACCAGCTATCTTCGCCCGCGCAAAAGCGGGTCATTAGGCTTGTCAGGGCTGCCATTGTTCTCGGTTTTTCTTGGCCGAGGTGTCTGGCGAGCCATTCATCTCGGACGCTGTGCGTGAAAGCTGCTAAGGCTTCGGCGTCCAGGCAGTCGATGATTTGGTTCTTCTTAGTGAGGAACCTGTTCCAATGCTTTCAGGCTGACTCTCCAGGCTGTTGAATTATATGACTTAAATCGTCTTCATCCGGAGGTCGGACATAAGTCCCTTGAAAATTAGTCCGGAAAGCATCCTCGAGCTCCTCCCAACTTCCAATTGAGTTTTCGGGGAGGCTTTTCAGCCAGTGCTGAGCTGGTCCTTTAAGCTTGAGGGGTAAGTACTTGATGGCGTGGAGATCGTCTCCGCGAGCCATATGGATATGGAGGATAATGTCCTCAATCCAGACCCCAGGGTCTATGGTCCCGTCGTACGCTTCTATCTTCACTGGTTTGAATCCTTCTTGGAATTCGTGGTCCAGCACCTCATCGGCGAAACATAGGGGGTGTGCGGCGCCTCTGTATTTTCATGTATCATGGCGTTCGGACGGTTGTGGTATTCGGTTTTCCTTTTGTGCCGGAGCGCGCTTCCTAGATCCATAGATGGATCTGGTCATACTGGGTTTTTGGCGCAAGTCCTCACGTGGATCGTGTGTTGACTTATGTTCGGCCTTGTTAGCCGCTCTATCGCAGCCATAAGGTGGTTGATTCGACCGGTTGGCCGTTTTGTTTTTCGGCTGTGTGGGCTCGAGGGCCTCATCGTCGAATTCAGGCAATAGCTTGCGTTTTGGATAGCTCTTTGTGTGGTAACTTCCACCATACTTTTCTTCGTTGTCGAGCACTTTGTTCCATCTGCTGTTGAGCATAGTTTGTGCAGCCTTAAGCCTTTGCTTCTGCTTCTTCAGACTCCTTGCTGAGGCAATAAGCCTTCTGCGGAGGTTCTCTTGTTCTAGGTGCTCTTCCGGGATGATGTTGCATCTTCGTCCCGACTGTTTTCCTCTCTAGAGGGGGATTGATGAGCTTTATCCTCGGTGTCGCCGTGCTCGGACAGCGGATCCGTACTATGTTCTCCGTTTGCTGGTTCATCCTGCTCTACCGCTGGGTCGATGTGGCCGTCGTTTCCCCTGGAGTCGACTGGGGTGTTGTTTTCTCTTTCGCTGTTATCACTGTTTTTGCCGAGGCGGGATTTGGAGCGGCGCCTGTGCCAACGCTTTGTTGGCTTCTCGATGGAGCTGTTCTTTGTTACATCCTTCCGTTCCTCGTCATTGTCTTCTTTGGGTGTATCCACCATGTATATGTCATGTGATGAAGTGGCGGTCCAGCGCCCTGTGGGCGGTGGTTTCTGTTAAATCTCTGCATCGTCGTCCATACCGTCGATGTCTTCGGAGTCGAAGTCGAGCATGTCGGTTAAATTGTTGACAGTGGCTACTAAGTGGGTGGTGGGTGGGCAGCGTATTTCTTCATCGTCCGCATCCCACTCTAGCCGGACATAGTTCGGCCAAGGTTCTCCTGACAAGGAGAGGGACCTTAACGAATCTAGCACGTCGCCGAAAGGCGAGTGCTAAAAAATATCCATGGAGGTAAACTCCATGATCGGTGCCCAATCGGATTCGACAGGCACGGGCATAGGCGGCTCGGAGTCCGTGGCCGGGGACGAATCTAGTAGTTCGGCAACACGGCTCTCGTAAGGGGTGAAGTCAGTATTCGGCTCTATCACCACTAAGAGTGTGGCCTCCACGGCGGGGTCTATCCACCCGTCCTCAGATGGCGCGATTTGCTCCGGATTGAGGGCCGGAGTAGTTGCAGGTGTGATCTCCCGAACACTGTCCGTCGGCAGTGCTAAATCATGCTCATCGTGATCGTGCGGCGCACTTGGCATGGGCTCGAATCCGTCGAAGATCAAGTCTCCGCGGATGTCGATCGTGTAGTTTAAGTTTCCGAACCTGACCTGGTGGCCACGGGCCTAGCTCTCGATCTGCTCCAGTTGGCCAAGCGAGTTGGCCCATGATGACCCATAAGTATAGGGGATCTATCGTAGTCCTTTCGATAAGTAAGAGTGTCGAACCCAACAAGGAGCAGAAGGAAATGATAAGCGGTTTTCAGCAAGGTATTCTCTGCAAGTACTGAAATAAGTGGTAACAGATAGTTTTGTGGTAAGATAAATTGTAACGAGCAACAAGTAACAAGAGTAAATAAAGTGCAGCAAGGTGGCCCAATCCTTTTTGTAGCAAAGGACAAGCCTGGACAAACTCTTATAATAGGAAAAGCGCTGCCGAGGACACATGGGAATATCGTCAAGCTAGTTTTCATCACGTTCATATGATTCGCGTTCGGTACTTTGATAATTTTATATGTGGGTGGACCGGTGCTTGGGTGCTGTTCTTACTTGAACAAGCATCCCACTTATGATTAACCTCTATTGCAAGCATCCGCACCTACAACAAAAGTTTTAAGGTAAACCTAACCATAGCATGAAACATATGGATCCAAAGCAGCCCCTTACGAAGCAACGCATAAACTAGGGTTTAAGATTCTGTCACTCTAGCAACCCATCATCTACTTATTACTTCCCAATGCCTTCCTCTAGGCCCAAATAATGGTGAAGTGTTATGTAGTCGACATTCACATAACACTACTAGAGGCTAGACAACATACATATGATCGAAATATCAAAAGAATACCAAATTCACATGACTACTAATAGCAAGACTTCTCTCGTGTCCTCAGGAACAAACGTAACTACTCACAAAGCATATTCATGTTCGTAATCAGAGGGGTAATAATATGCATAAAGGATCTGAACATATGATATTCCACCAAGTAAACCAACTAGCATCAACTACAAGGAGTAATCAACACTACCAGCAACCTACTAGCACCAATCCCGGACTTAGAGACAAGAATTGGATACAAGAGATGAACTAGGGTTTGGAGATGAGATGGTGCTGGTGAAGATGTTGATGGAGATTGCCCTCTCCCGATGAGAGGAGGGTTGGTGATGATGATGGCGATGATTTCCCCCTCCCGGAAGTGTCCCTGGCGAGTAACAGCTCATGGAGCCCTAGATTGGTTCTGCCAAGGTTCCGCCTCGTGGCGGTGGAGTCTCATCCCGAAAAGTTCCTTCTTGTTTTTTTATCATGGAAAGACTTCATATAGGAGAAGATGGGCATCGGAGAGCCACCAGGGGGCGCACGAGGTAGGGGGCGCGCCCAGGGGGCGCCCCCCACCCTCGTGAGTAGGGTGTGGACCCCCTGGCCTTCATCTTTGGCGATGATTTTTCTTTATTTATTTTAAGACATTCCGTGGAGTTTCAGGACTTTTGGAGTTGCCAGAATAGGTCTCCAATATTTGCTCCTTTTCCAGCCCCGAATTCCAGTTGCCGGCATTCTCCCTCTTCATGTAAACCTTGTAAAATAAGAGAGAATAGCCATAAGTATTGTGACATAACGTGAAATAACAGCCCATAATGCGATAAATATCGATATAAAAGCATGATGCAAAATGGACGTATCAGCCCGCAGTGCGAAGCCGCCGAATATGAAGATCTGTTCGGGGAGGAAAACCTCACCCTGGACCGCATCATTACCGATGATCGAAGGAGCCATCAAGCCTTATGGCACAGAGGAACTCTCAATGAAAGCAACAATGTCGGTGTCAAAACCGGCGGATCTCGGGTAGGGTGTCCCGAACTGTGCGTCTAAGGCGGATGGTAACAGGAGGCGGGGGACACGATGTTTGCCTAGGTTCGGGCCCTCTCGATGGAGGTAATACCCTACTTCCTGCTTGATTGATCTTGATGAATATGAGTATTACAAGAGTTGATCTACCATGAGATCATAGAGGCTAAACCCTATAAGCTAGCCTATGGTATCATTGTTGTTGTCCTATGGACTAAACCCTCCGGTTTATATAGACACCAGAGGGGGCTAGGGTTACACAGAGTCGGTTACAAGGAAGGAGATATACATATCCGTATTGCCAAGCTTGCCTTCCACGCCAAGGAGAGTCCCATCCGGACATGGGACGAAGTCTTCAATCTTGTATCTTCATAGTCCAACATTCCGCCCAAAGGATATAGTCCGGCTATCCAGAGACCCCCTAATCCAGGACTCCCTCAAACGACTAAAGGAAGAATAACATACATATAATCAAAATATCGAACAAATACCAACTTCACATGATTACTTATAACAAGACTTCTCCCGTGTCCTCAAGAATAAAAGCAACTACTCACAAATCATATTCATGTTCAGGATCAGAGGTGTACCGAATATGCTTAAGGATCTGAACATAAAATCTTTCACCAAATAAACCAACTAGCATAAACTACAAGATGTAATTAACACTATTAGCAACCCACAGGTACCACTGAGGTTTTGGGACAAATATTGAATACAAGAGATGAACTAGGGTTTGAGATGAGATGGTGCTAGTGAAGATGTTGATGAAGATTGTTCCTCCCATGATGAGAGGATCATTGGTGACGTCGATGGTTTCGATTCCCCCCTCCCATGATGAGAAGGAGGGGCCAGAGGCCATCTGTGCCCCCAAGGCATCAGGGCGCGCCCCCAGGGGGGTAGGCGTGCCATGTTGCCTTGTGGGCAGCCGGTGGCCTGCCTCTGCTACTTCTTTGCTCCATTATTTTTTTATTCAATAAAAAATCTCAGTGAAGTTTCAGGTGATTTGGAGCTCCGTAGAAAAAATAGCTATATATGTTGTAGATCTTTTAGGTCCAGAATTCTAGCTGCCAATAATTCCCCTCTCCATGTAGATCTTGCAAATCAAGAGAGAAAAGTCATTAGAATTGCATTATATAGTGAAATAGTGACCAAAAGCGTTGTAAATAATAGTAGGAAAACATGATGCATAATGGACGTATCAGCGGGGCACCATGCATACTTGTGTCATAAACACATTATACATATGAAACATGGTTTCTTGATTATGAAGATCTAGCTAGAGCTTGAAATTTACTATTATTTGAAATTAGTATAAAGTGAATTCAAAAATTTGAATTCGAGTTCATATGGTACAAGTAGTTCATATCTAAGTTGACAATAACCACGTGGTGTGTCACTGGTGCGCGTCGGTGCTATACAAACGGTTTTTAACCCCTTTCCGTGACGGCATTTGGAACCATCGCCAAGTGAGTGTGGGCGATAAGGGGGTCCTTCCCACGCGACCCAGAAACCGTCGGGGATAGGGCCCCTACAGTATTCTGTGGTGCTACGTTTACGATGCGCGGCCCATCACAACCGGTTCACTATTATAGAACATTTATGATGCGCGGCCCATCACAAACGGTTTACTATTAAGAAGATTAGCTAATCGTCGTACGAGTGTTGGACAGGATTACAAAACGTCGGACCGTCGGAACATCGTCGTACACGACAACTATCGCACGCGCTATTATGTGGTGCAACGTTTACGATGCATACTTCATCAGAAATAGTTCATGGTTCCGAATCGTGTACGATAAGGCAACTAACAGAAACGTTTAGTTTGCCCGCACCGTTTGTGATATTGTCTGACATCGCACACGCTTTGCAAACGACAACTGTGTGCATGCTTCCACACGTTTCCTCTCTGTGAACTGTCTCGGATTATGGTGCATATCGCAAATGTTTGTGTTTTACCAACCGTGTGTGCCATAACAACCTGGAGAGCGTAATTTCACCATAATTCAATTGCTGCTTTTTCAAATTGTACCGGATTTGGATTTGGATTTGAATTTGAATGTATGCTACAGCTTTATTCATATCCAGCAGGTTCAAACAACCAATGCATTATTCGATTCATAGGTACATATGTTCAAGAATTACATAAGTACCAAATAAAGAATGATGAACTACAGTTGTATAGTTGTACTATTAAAGACGGTAAAGAAAGAGGCGAAATATATTTTGGTTGCTGAACAAGGTGAAGCGGAATGCCCATATTGTGCCCTCCTCCATGCAGAAGGCACGCAGGGCTCTAGTCCAACCCCTTGTGATGGCCGACCGCCCATCCTTCACGGTCTTCATGAAAATTTCTAGATAATCATCATGTTCTGGTAGAAATACTTTAACCTTTGCATGCCCACCAATCATGTAGTTTGAGAGGTAATCTTGATTAAACTGCTTTGGCAACCACTGCAAAGGAAAAAGATTCAGACATTGTCATCTAACAGAACTCATTATGGGCAGTAAAAACAAGGCTGCAGAGTTCTTACTTACCATCCTGCAATTCGTTGTTTTCTTGGATAAAGTGTAAATAAATAGTTTAATTGCCATCTTTGGACCCATATTACTAACAATCTTTATCAGCTTCCTCACTTGATGCTGGTTCACCGATATCTCATTGCCCCATCTGTGAGAAAGGGTCGAAGCGTGGATCTTTACCAATGACATATGTACCTAAAAGCACCAAGTTAAAATTAGAAGCTAAACAACAATTGCACAATGATGTAGTACAACACTCTTTTATAATATGTCTATATACATCCGTATGTGGTAGTCCATTTGAAATCTCTAAAAAGACAAATATTTGGGAACGGAGGGAGTATCTTATAACATCCAATATACTCACATCTTAGATGAATTAACACCTTATATTATGGGCTGGAAGGAGTTTAGTGCATTCTTACAAATTATCGGCTGATTAACTGCTGCTGTATCCATGGGTTACAGTTAGTTTGAGCTAGTTCGGTATCAAATAGCCCTAAAGTATATCTAAACATGAGGGCTAGTTTGAGCTAGTTGCATATATAACCCACCCAAAAAAACTATCCAACCCAAGAGGTGCTAATTGGAGCTAGTTCTCCTAGTGCATTTATTAACCCTGCCATCCAAACAACTCTTTGGATGGAGTTAGTTCAGGGTTAGTCATAAGCTAGAAACTAACTCTAACCTCTAGCTAAGTTGAGTATCCAAACAGGGCTGTGTTGTTGTTGTTGCTACTGCTGCTCTTCTACGTATATCTAGACATCATTAGAACATTAATGTAACACTCTTCCTTGTTGCTATGTAGCCTAGGATTGCATATTTAGACATCAAGTACAGTGCATGTTGCTATCTAGCCTCAGATATATTACATATGGCCCTAGTTAACCTAATGATAAATGGGTTGCAGATATATTGAGTTAAAAGTCTGATTCACTGATTAGTCCCTTATCAGCCGCCGGCCTATATGGTACCAGCTATCGATATCCTGAACAGTGAGCAGATATAAGCCATGGGATGAAACTAGCCTCGATGGAAAACAATAGTCGTTCCCAAAATTGTCTTGTGTAGGTACATCGAGAAGCATGTTAAGAACAATAGGCTAAACATCTACCAAAACTATCCATGGCAGACAAAATAATCTCCAAAAGATAGCTTCAGTGTGCAGGTTTAGGCACGCTAGTAAAGCAAAACAAGTGGAAAGGTGTGCTAACTGCAATAGGCCTAACATTTAACAACAAGCAAACATAGTCATTCAAACTGGTATTGTGCCGGTCTAAGTACTCAGGTTATTGTTAAATAAAAATGGAAAGGCGTGTTAACTACAAGATGCAGCAACCAAATGTAGTCATTCATAGTGGTATTGTTGAAACTGGTACTTGGTAGATCCAAAAATGTTGAGAATTTTGGAAGAGCCTTGACGATGAGATAAGAATTGTTGGCAAAGATTGAGGCAAGGAATTTAGGTAGAAAATGCATGGAACTTAAACTGTAAGTGTGCTATGGGTGATTCCGAATTAGTGGAATATTTAATATAGCTCCCTAACAATATTGAGAGACTTTTATATGTTGTAAATAGAAATCACCATGTGAATTCCCTCTATTTAAATAGATCAAAAGATCTATGCAATTTATTTAGTTGAGGTTTTTAAAAATTAAATGACATGCTGGCATGATGACATGATGCAATGCAAAAATAAATAGAGCAAGCACAAATAAAAACACACGGAGGTCACAAAAATATGGAAGTCTTCTGGATCGTCGGTCTTGGGGCGTCACAACACTCCACCACTACGAGAGGATCTCATCCCGAGATCTAAGGATGGCACCGGAGAGAAACGGAAAGGGAAGAGGTAAAACAAAGTTGCTTCTTCGACAAACGAGTGAAACCACGAACCTTGAGATGTCGCAACGCTTGAAGAAATGACACGACAGAGGTGAACATTGCAAAAACCTTGTAGGTTGAAAGACATGGAAATAAGAGCTTAACGGATCAAAAGGAATATGAAAGCACTCCAGTAGAAAAGAGAAACAAGGAACACCATGTGAACCTTGGAGTTTGCAAAGCTATGAATGACGAGAACAATGGACGAGAAGTACATGCAACCACTCCAGTTGAAACGAGATGTACAAGTAACGATAAAGATCAATTACGACAACACTCCGGTTGGAAATGAAAGGGATAGACTATGAGCTTGGCAAAATGAAAGCACTTGAATGAGACTCTGATTAAAAGAGGAATGATAGACCCAACACTCCGGTTAAATGGATAAGCACGAAAAGAACTTGATCTTGGCAAAACGAGATGATGGGTGAAAATAGCAACATCACAATGCCTACGGTAGAATTGAAAGAATGCAATGAAAAGAACGGATAAGAAAACAACATGTTCTACATCAAGTGAATTTGAGAGAGCATCCTTGCAAGAAGGTTAGAACGGAGTTGTTGGAAGGTCAAAACGAAAGGATATGATCCTCATGGGCTTATGGAGACATCCCAAAATTATGAGGTGACAACTGCCACTCACGGAATTTTTTTGATTGATAGCTAGAAAAGATAGAAAACTTCTTCCACCAAGATGATAGAGAGATAACTTGGATCATAGGTAATCATCGGAAAGAGCAACATTCCCAATGGAAGGCTTTAGGTGAAATCTATACCAAGATAACTCCAAGGAAGAAGATGATGGGTTTAAATATCTCATTCACGAACTTGTGTATCATGAAACATGAAGGAAACTGTCAAAATGACATAACACCATCTCAAAAGATAAGGTAGAAAGAATTGCACTTCGGAATGCAAGATGAAGAATGCTTGAACTCCTCCAAACAAAACATGTGTTGAACACCATGCTTATTTTAGAGTATAGCTTGGCGGATCTTAACTCGAGAGAAACTTGAAGGACAAATCGAGAAAATTGAATCCTTGACGAACCACCATGTAGAGCCTCCATGAAGAACTCCGGTAAACAAAAGGATGATAGAAAGAAAGAGAAGTTGACAACACAAGGTGAAGCCTTGCAGTGACAAGATGAAGCTTTGAAATGATATAACCGAGAAAACTTGGAACTCCGGAAAGAAAGATGAACAAATGAAATCAAGAATTTTGATGATCCTCCGGAATAAGGAATTGAATTTACTCGATGAAACAAGAATAAGAATTACATTATGCTGATCCTTCACCAATTAAATTGATGGCAAGCAATGGATTTGGCATACTACTTATCCTCGTGGAGAGGATTAAGATAGATATGGCGCAAACTTGGGAAGGTCTTCAACGAACCACCGGTAGGATTGGAAAGAATGAATGAATCTATATGATAACGAAGGAAGAGAACTCTTGAACGAACCACCGTAAGAACTGAAAAAGAACGAAGAAAAAGAACGAATCACCGTAAGGAATTAGAAATGAACGAAGATACTTGAGAGAATTTAGATACATGAGCACGGAGAGATCATGAACTGATTAGTGAATACTTGAATGATGCACCGGTAAGATTTGGGGAACAAGAGCTGAAAGCTGGAATGAATAATTATGACATGATGGGCTTAGAAGAATCAAACTGAAAAGACTCCTGAATTGCTCCGGATGGGTGAAAAGAATTCTCACAATCGAAAACAACTATGAGAGGGCGGCATCAAACTAGAACCATGAATCTTGAAGAGCATGGAGCAAGATTTAAGAGAAACTCTTCTTTGGTCTTCAAAATTCGAGAATGACAATGAGAAACACCACCATGAATTGTTGAGGCACTCCGGAATGAAAAATAGAAGGTTGACCCATCGATGAAAGAATTTGGAAGATCTTGGAGAAAGCCATGACTGATGAAAACCCATTCTTACGTCAAACTTTGAAAGAATTTGAGAATCGCTCCGGATAAATTAGAAGAGTCGTAAGATCACGGAAAAAGACACGTGAGTTAGGGCCCACTCAAAAGAACCCTTTGTTGAGCGATTGCTTGAAAAGAGAGATTGCACCGGTTGAATTAAATGGCTTGAATGAGATAGCATCCTCAAAAGAACTTGAGTGAATTGAGAATGGAAACTTGAATCTTCTGAGATATCTTCATCACTCCCAACCAAATGAATAGCGAGAAGTGAATGATTACGAGATACACCGGCATGAGAAAGCATTGTGAAAAGAGGAAAAGGGATAAGATCAACACCAAAATCTTGAACTAAATCCACGGAGAAGAAAATTAGAATGGAACAATGATAAGGTTGAAACTTCCTTAGCGTCTTCATGAGAAATCACCGGATAAAACATTAAAGGAAAAGAATGAAGAAACTTCACTCAATAAAATGGATACTTGATTAAGAAATCTGAGTCCTTGAAGAAAAAGGGTGGGAGGGCGGGAAAAACAAAGACAACTTGGGACGGATGAAGCAAGCACCGTTGCAAAGAACTGAGAATTGATCTCGCGAATGGGGAGAATGATGGGATCATCCTGAAGAGAAGCGCACCGGTGAGAAGAAATTGAGATGACAAACTCGATGATCAAGAAGGATTAGTATTCACGTAGAAATATGAGAACACCATTTAGGAAAGGTATGGAATCAACACTTGACATTGAAGCAACTCGAATACCACAACTTAAAACAAAACAAAGGATTGGCTTGCAGAATAAGCCGGAAACAAGCATATGATAGATCCCATATCGTATCGTGGTATTATGCATTGGAAAGATATCCTACGAGATACTTGAATTCTACTTATAAACTCCCGAAACTTTACTGGTTATGCAATCAGGTGTTGGGGATACAGGGGACACAAAATATATCACCCAAACTAACAATACCTAGATCCAGTTGTATCCATCCTTCAACACATAACCAAGAAACCTTCGGAAATCGTTTACCTCGACCTTCGAAAAGCATCCGTTATACGAGTTATGGCAATACTCTCGAGCTCGCCCCAGTACTGGGTTATCGAGGTTATCTCACCAACAACTGCATCAAAGAGATTTTCGATGTCGGCGAAACTCAGGTATTCCAGAACTGCAACGGTAAAATTGCGACGACAACACCTCGGAGCTCAACTCCCCGGGACACTGCCACAACCCCTAAATGTCAGGAGGCACCAAGAACAATGTTCTCGTCACAAAATCATCGAAATGATTCCAAGATACCCGTGTGATCCTAAAAAAAATTTAGTGAAATTTGAGGAGAGGAAAGACAAAACATCTACGTCAGGAGGCCTCACCAGAGCGATGGAGGGACTGAGGAGTAAAAAGAATCCTACTCTTCGATATATATAATCCTAAGACTCAAAACATTTTTTTCTAGACTCAACAACGCCAGCGATTCGATCAAGCAGGGGGCTCCTAAGTCGGGGATGGCTCTGATTACCAACTTGTAACGCCCTCGATGCGGCTAGATCTCACAGGTGTCGAAGCACGACTTAGAGGCATAACCGCATTGAAAGCAATGTCGCAAGAGAGGTAATCTTCACACTACCAATGTAATTCATAAGGGAAAGAGATACTTAGTTGGCTTACAGTCGACACTTCACGCAATACATGAGTAAAGCATTACATCATATAGATACAATCAAGGTCCGACTACAGAACCAAAAATAAAAGAAGACTACCCCAAATGCTACACAGATCCCCGATCGTCCCAACTGGGCTCCACTACTGATCAATTGAAACGAAACAACACAATGAACAAGATCTTCATCGAGCTCCTCCTTGAACTCGGGATTAAATCACCTGCACGGTTTCATCGGCACCGCAAACTGGTTTTGGAAGTATCACATTAGTCACGGGGACTCAGCAATCTCACACCCGCGAGAGCAAGACTATTTAAGCTTATGGGTAGGAGAAGGTAGTGAGGTGGAGCTGCAGCAAGCGACTAGCATATCTGGTGTCTAACATACGCAAATGAGAGCGAGAAGAGAAGGCAAAAGCACGGTCGAACAACTATGGTCAAGAAGTGATCATAGAACAACCTACGTCAAGCATAACTCCAACACCGTGTTCACTTCCGGACTCCGAGAAGAGACCATCACGGTTACACGCGGTTGGTGTATTTTAATTAAGATCAACTTCGAGTTTTCTACAATGGACATTAACAAATTCCCATCTGCCTCATAACCGGGCACGGCTTTCAAAAGATAATACCCTGCAGGGTGTCCCAACTTAGCCCATTATAAGCTCTCACGGTCAACGAAGGATATTCCTTCTACCGGGATGACCCGATCAGTCTCGGAATCCCGGTTTACAAGACATTTCGACAATGGTAAAACAAGACCAGCAAAGCCACCCGAATGTGCCGACAAATCCCGATAGGAGCTGCACATATCTCGTTCTCAGGGCACACCGGATGGACAAGACGTCGGGTTGGCATAGACCCTGGATTTCCCAGGGGGCGCTGGACATCGCCCAGGTTGGGCCAGCACTCGAAGGAGCACTGGTCCGGGGGTTAAAATAAAGATGACCCTTGAGTCTGCAGAACCCAAGGGAAAAAGGCTTAGGTGGCAAATGGTAAAACCAAGGTTGGGCCTTGCTGGAGGAGTCTTATTCAAAGCGAACTGTCAAGGGGTCCCATAAATCACCCAACCGTGTAAGGAACGCAAAATCCGGGAACATAATACCGATATGACGGAAACTAGGGCGGCAAGAGTGGAACAAAACACCAGGCATAAGGCCGAGCCTTCCACCCTTTACCAAGTATATAGATGCATTAATTAAATAAGAGATATTGTGATATCCCAACATAAACATGTTCCAACATGGAGCAATCTTCAACTTCACCTGCAACTAGCAACGCTATAAGAGGGCTGAGCAAAGCGGCAACATAGCCAAACAACGGTTTGCTAGGAAAGGTGGGTTAGAGGCTTGACATGGCAACATAGGAGGCATGATATAGCAAGTGGTAGGCATCATAGCATAGGCATAGCAAAAGAAGCGAGCAACTAGCAAGCAAAGATAGAAGTGATTTCGAGGGTATGGTCATCTTGCACGAGATCCCGCAAGGAAGAACAACGAGTCCATGAAGAAGACAAGCGGACATAGTCGAGCGAATCCTCACAACTCCGAACGAAACCGAAGCTAACGAGAGAAGCAACCCGGAAAGAAGCAAACAACATAGTAAACAACCATCACATACACATGGCATGATGCACAACCAAGTATGATGCATGTCCGGTTTAAATAGCATGGCATGGCAATATGCACAAACAAAACTACAAGTTAAATGGAGCACAATATGCAACGAGTTGCATATTGACGAAACACCACATCAATTATTTAGTTCTCTCTCGGTTTATGTACCCAACAACATTAACTGTGGTTAAGCATGGCAAAAGGTGAAGCATAATTAAACTACCTATTTAGGCAAGTTTAAATGAGGCCGGAACAACTAACAACAATTCCAGAAAACCCCCATAGTTATTTAGCAATTTAATGGAAACAACAAATATAAACATTTTAAATGTTATAATTATGATGCGGATGACATGTGCAAGTTTTAAGCAATTTTATGAAAATGTTGACATGAGCAAGATACGAGGCATTTGTCACCGTGGCGGAAAGAAAGGGTGTCACGGCGACGAATCCAAAAATGATGCCACGGCAACATATCGGTTCCAGTAGCTCATGGAGATAACGGTGCAAAAGGAAGCGTGCGGATGTGCGAAACATGCTAGAGATGGTGGGGTGCTCCCGACTACCGGGTTCCCACGGGTTAGTGGCATGGAAACGAGTGACAATTCGGACACGGTGCAAACACAAGCATCTCATACAACATGCATTCGTTCACGGGCGTCATCTCGATGGTTATACCTTCCAAGGAAGCATATTCGTAACGGATTGAGTCGGTGCGAAGTAGAGGAAGTAGTGGTACACGGCGAAGGTAGTGGAAGTAGTGGTTCACATTTCATAGTGGAAGTAGTTGTACACATTCGTTTCGGAGGGGTACTTGACGAATCCAACGTCTTCAGGGCGACGGTAGTGGTACACACAACGTCGGGGTACTTGTCGGTCCGGTCTTGGCGGTGTAGATGTACACGTTGGAGAGGGACTTGTCGCATCCAAAGTCTTCGCTGGGGGAATCGTGGTACATGGCGAATCCGCGGTGTCGTGCATGTTCCAATATCAAACTTGGAGGGACACTGACGGCGTGGTACTTGGCGAATTCGGAGACGGCATAAGACGAACTTGGCGGTCCTCGTTGACCTGGTACTTGGCGTCTTGTACTGGCCGATCCAAAACGAAGAAAGACAAAAGGGCCTCTGGTGGACAGCAGCAAGGCAACTCATGCCCGACAATGAAGCAACAAAATCGGCCACGATGTGGTGGTGGAGCAGAACACCAAGAGGCAGGGCGTCGGCGAGGGAGACGGGACGCGCACAGCAGAGGCCAGCGGCAGCGCACGTCCATGGCACACACGAGGACGAGCAGGACGTCGAGGAGGGCAGCAGAGGCAACGAGGGGAGCAGAGGGGCCAAGGCCATGGTGCGCGGAGGAGAAGCAGGGCCAGGAGCGACACGGGAGGAAGCAGGGGCGACGCTTGGGGCTCGGGGTGGCGCTCGGCAAAAGGAGCAGCTCCGGCGATGGCGCTCGCCAGCGCGGCGCCGAAGACGGCAGGGGGTGAGGAGGAGGGAGCAACGTCCTGGGGTAGTGTGGCGAGGCGAAGACGACGACGAACTAGAGAAGGAGCTGCAGCTACAGCGAGCATCGAGGGCCACGGGCGCGGGGAACAGGGGCGCCATGGGGATCGGGCGCGGGCGCTCCTCTCCTGTGCGATGCGTGTGTGTGGCGGCGGTGAGGGAGGACGAGAGGGAGAGATCGAGAGGAGGGGTCGGGGCTAGGGTTATAGGCGCGGCTGGGCCTTGGGCCAAATGGACTGCCGGGAAGCAGGCCGGCCTGGCTGCTGGGCTCTCTTCTCTCTCACTCTAAAGAAAGAAAGAAACAGAGAAAAGAAAGAAAAGAAAGAAAAGAAAGAGAGGTTAGAGGAAGAAGTTGGACACGCGGGTAATTTTCCCGGACTCACAAAAATGAGCTTGATCCAAGAAAATAGAAAGTGAGCATGGGCGTGAAGTTGAATTCAAACTCATTTGAATTTAATTCAAATGAGTGTAAGAAGGAAGTGGGTATTTGGTAGATCCAAAAATGTTGAGAATTTTGGAAGAGCCTCGACGATGAGATAAGAATTGTTGGCAAAGTTTGAGGCAAGGAATTGAGGTAGAAAATGCATGGAACTTAAACTGTAAGTGTGCTATGGGTGATTTCGAATTAGTGGAATATTTAATATAGCTCCCTAACAATATTGAGAGACTTTTATATGTTGTAAAGAGAAATCACCATGTGAATTCCCTCTATTTAAATAGATCAAAAGATCTATGCAATTTATTTAGTTGAGGTTTTAAAAATTAAATGACATGCTGGCATGATGACATGATGCAATGCAAAAATAAATAGAGCAAGCACAAATAAAAACACACGGAGGTCACAAAAATATGGAAGTCTTCTGGATCGTCGGTCTTGGGGCGTCACAGTTTGCCCTACATTTATTTTGCAAAAATGAATGTTTGTTGATCAGCACCGGCGCCCATGGCAGAATGGAGTAGGTTCCAAAAATGCTGAGTTTCATTTTGGAACTTCGGATGACAGAGTAATCAGAAGTCATCGTGTCAACCCCATACATGACTTCTCAATGGCTTACCCCTTTGCAAAAATTGTGAGGTTTCGAAACCAGACTTAGAAGCGGTGATATTAGTTTGAACCTCTCTGATATCCATGTTCAGCGGATCACCGCGAGAGTTTGCAGCTGATGAGCTGAATTTCATTTCTAATATCAGTTTGAACCTTGTAATCTTCGAATTTGAGCCATTTAACTCTGGAATAGCTAACTCGACTGCGATCTTCGACATTATTGCACACAGTTGGTTTCTTCCACCATGTGCACTATAGAGCGCAAAATTAATTATCGAACTCAAGTGTCCATCATCACCCTTCTATGTAACATTGACCTCATCACCCATGGGTAAACTTATGACCGAAGTCATTCCACACACTTCGTTTTTACAGAGCTTTTTGCCAATAAACACCCACGATTTGTCCCTCTTCTAGCCGATGCATGGCCAAACTAGCTGGGCGGGAAGCTTGCGCGGTAAACAGTGCGGTAGCACGGGAACAGGCTCCCCGACAATACATTTGGCGCCTCTTCGAGCCCACGCGTGCGGTGCGGTGTTGTCAAGCATGCACTGGAATCCTCCGATATGAACATCGTGACAAGACGTGACGATTACAGGCCGGTCGGCCCCCATTTATTACAGCGGCCATTTAACCCGTGTGTCTCTTCAACCTTTCGATCATGCCTCACCATTGCAAGAAGCACACCCACCACAAGAAATTCTTAGAGGGTATCCTGCGCGGCTCCAATGGCGCTCCGAGCGGCTGCCGACGACGAGCAACAGTTCACCATGCGTGCCGTGGTGGACACCCACCGAAGGTTCATGGACCTCTTGGTGGTGTACACCAACGACCCGGTCTGGGTGGAGCACTCTATCCACATCATGGAGCTGTTGCTTGCCGAGGAGAAGTACAAGGTGGTCGAGTTCGACCTTGAGTACACCTGCGCTCGTGCCAGGTCTCGTCCCAACGTCGCCGTCGCCCAGATGTGCGTGCGCCACCACGTCCTTGTCTACCACTACTGCCTGGCCACAAGGCCTTGCGAGCGTTTCGCTAGGTTTGTCAACAGCCCCCACTACATGTTCGCTATGGTGGACATCACCAATGATGTAAAGGCGCTCGAGAATTCGGGCATCGCCTACCAGAATCTTATCGACATCCAGGGCCAATACAAGATCTGGGGCAGCAAGGAGCATGAGAAGGACTCACTGGTTCACCTCGCCGAGGCCATCATCGACCCCTACTACAGAGACATGAATGATTTGTGCAACAAGGATAAGTGTGCCTGGCACTTGGCCTGGATGGAGAAACTCGACAAAGCTCACGTCGTGTACGCGGCCAAGGAGGCGTACACGAGCTACAACATGTACAGGCGGATCGTTGACATGAGGAAGTGCCTCCTTCCCCAAAACGGTCAGGGATCCAGCCGGAAGCATGGCAATGGCAAGCGTCATGGCAACAATAAGTAGATGATTAGA
This sequence comes from Aegilops bicornis, assembly GCA_021605145.1. NCBI lineage: Eukaryota > Viridiplantae > Streptophyta > Magnoliopsida > Poales > Poaceae > Aegilops > Aegilops bicornis. The sequence continues at coordinate 156,380,141 of CM038670.1, read as the reverse complement.
TCCTCATTTCTCCTACTTTAGTATGCATGTAATTGCTTACTTTGGTGTGTGGAAATGTTATGTGTGTAGTCACTTGTGTAATTGTATGCTTAATTTGGTTATGCAATGTTGTCTTTTTAAGTATATATGTTGATGCTCTATAGACAGAGCGTAGATGTTGTGCAGACAACAAAAATCACATCACACATGGACTAAACAATGGAACCCGTCGGTGATGTTTTCATCAATCAATTGTATACCAGCAATCGTTTGCTCACAACACACACGGCTTGTTAGCAGTAATTGTCTGTGTTGTTATCGGTCTTCGCACATGTTTCCGATTACAGACCTGTTTGCCTCGTATCACACACATCTTGCTCATTTGAGTCATTTCTGTTCTCATGTCTCAACACAAACAATTCATCCGAGTGAACCGCATGCCGTATATCGCACACACCTTTGACCTGGCTGACCGTTTCTTTTGTGTTGCCTAATCACAAACAGTTCATCCGAGTGAACCGTATGCTGTACATCGCACACACCTTCATCTGGCTGCCTGTTTATTTTGTACCTCCTCATGGCAAACAATTAGTTGAGATGACCCGTATGCCCTGCATCGCACACGCAACTAAAATCTGAACCGTGTTTGATGCATCCTCCATCGCAAATGTTTTGCACCTTTTTTGACGGTTTTTTACACCACCATTTGTGATTATGGCATCGCACATAGTTTCGTCGAAGGGTCTCTGATCGTAGTGTCTTGTTAGCAGCTGTCGGTGTCAAAACCGGTGGATCTCGGGTAGGGGGTCCCGATCTGTGCGTCTAGGCTGATGGTAACAGGAAGCAAGGGACACATATGTTTACCCAGGTTCGGGCCCTCTCGATGGAGGTAAAAACCTATTTCCTGCTTGATTAATATTGAAGATATGGGTAATACAAGAGTAGATCTACCACGAGATCGTAGAGGCTAAACCCTAGAAGCTAGCCTATGATGGTATGATTGTAATTGTGATCGGCCTTCTAAGGACCAACCTCTCCGGTTTATATAGGCACTGGAGAGGGCTAGGGTTTACATCGAGTTAGTTACAAGGAAGTAAAATATAATATCCGGATCGCCAAGCTTGCCTTCCACGCCAAGGAAAGTCCCATCCGGACACGGGTCGAAGTCTTGAGTCTTGTATCTTCGCGCTTCAATAGTCCGGACGATGTATATAGTCCGGCTGTCCGGATACCCCCTAATCCAGGACTCCCTCAGTAGCCCCTGAACCAGGCTTCAATGACGATGAGTCCGGCGCGCAGTCTTGTCTTTGGCATTGCAGGGCGGGTTCCATCTCCGGATCCACAAAATGATCTTGACATGCCACCGTAGAGAGAATGATATTTCACAAATGCAATCTGCTGACAACTTTTTAGGCAACATGACGTGTCATTACGGTCGGGTCATTACTCGAACCATTTTCTCACAACCAGCCACAGCGCATATTGCGAGGCGGTTTCCTTGACACGTCTTGTCAAAGAAGAGATCGTGTCCCCTTATCACGGGATTATCATCAATACGGGTATGGGTAATCCCGGCACATCATCAATCATGGCGCTTGGGAAGCAAGCGATTCCCAATGGGCGAGTGGGGAGGCGCACCGCTTTTGTCGCCTCTATAAAGGGACAAGATTTCTCCATTTTTACCCACGCCTTCTTCCTCCTTTGCCCATTCTTGCCTCCTCGAGCTCCAGCGCCCAAGCCCAAGTCTTCTCCGCACAGCCAAACATGTCCGGAGCAGGAGGCAAGTGGGTTGCTTCCACCGTCAAGGAGAAGCATATCGCAAATCTTCGGGCGGCCGGATACTTGGCCGCAGACATAGCGCACCGGCTACCGGATGTTGGGCGGGTCATCCCGACCCCGGGACCTCACGAGAGGGTCGTGTTCGTCGCCCACTTCGTCCGTGGACTGGGGTTTCCACTTCACCCCTTCGTCCGCGGGCTCATGTTCTACTACGGGCTAGATGTCCATGATATAGCCCCAAATTTCATCCTCAACATCTCGGCGTTCATCGTCGTATGCGAGGCTTTCCTCCGCATCTGGCCTCACTTCGGCATGTGGCTGCAAATCTTCTGCATGAAGCCGAAGATTGTACGCGGCCAACAAGCGGAGTGCGGAGGGGCCATGGTGGGCAAGATGCCTAACGTCACTTGGTTGGACGGCTCCTTTGCGGAGACCGTAAAAGGGTGGCAATCGGGGTGGTTCTACATCACCGAACCGCGCGGCGCCAACTGGGCGGCGGCCCCTGAGTTCCGATCCGGAGCCCCCATGCGGCTCACCTCCTGGGAAAGGAAGGGCCTGACTTGGGGCGAACCTACAGAGCTGACCGGACTCCAAATCTGCATCAAGAGCATGAAGGACAAGAACATTAAGCTCGTCAACGTGATCCGTGTCATGCTCGTCACGGATTCTGCGGTGCCAAAGGCGGGCATTCAATCTGTGGGAGTTCGTCCCGGCCGAACACCAGACGCTTCAGAGGCTCTATGGCATCAAGCACAAAGACGCGTGGAAGGAGTTGTTGAAGGCCTCCGAAGTACCTCCTCCCACATCTGAGGACCGCGGACTTCATGCAGATGCCCCAGCGGCCCAAAGGAGTTTTGGGACTACCACCGGATTCGGTTTTTCCCAATACATTCGTGGGGGAGTCTTAAGTATTTGTGTATATTTATCAGGACTATATGGAGACAGCGAAGCAAATTGACTGTCCGGCTCCGCTGCCAGAAGATCCAGCTGATGCTCTCTTGACAGAGATGCTGATCTCGGCGCCCTACAAGGCACCGGAGAAGAAGGCCGAAAAGAAGGCCCCGGGGACCAGGAAGGGTCTCCGGCGTAAGGTTGTGCCAGAAGCCTCATCCGAAGACGACGAGGCGCACTCCTCCCCCGAAGAGGAGGAAGAAGAAGAAGAAGCCGCCCCATCCGGAAAGGATGAGAGGCCTGAGGAGACGGGTCGTGGGGCCGGGAGAGGCCCTCGACGCAAGGCCGTCATACCCACATCGTCTGATGACGACGAAACAGATTCCTCCCGCAGAGGCAGGGGGAAGCAAGAAGAAACTCTACCTCCCTGCACTAGGGAGGAGAAAAAGAGGAAAGCCGCCTGCTACCTCTTGAGCACTGCGTTGGTTTTCCCTTGAAGAGGAAAGGGTGATGCAGCAAATTAGCGTAAGTATTTCCCTCAGTTTTTGAGACCCAAGGTATCAATCCAGTAGGAGGCCATGCATAAGTCCCTCATACCTACACAAAACGATAGCAACTCGCAACCAACGCGATTAGGGGTTGTCAATCCCTTCACGGTCACTTACGAGAGTGAGATCTGATAGATAATATTTTTGGTATTTTTGGTATATAGATGCAAAGTGAAAAGTAAAAGGCAAAGTAAAAACAAAGCAAGTATTAAAGTGATGGAGATTGATATGATGAGAATAGACCCGGGGGCCATAGGTTTCACTAGTGGCTTCTCTCAAGAGCATAAGTATTCTACGGTGGGTGAACAAATTACTGTTGAGAAATTGACAGAATTGAGCATAGTTATGAGTATATCTAGGTATGATCATGTACATAGGCATCACGTCCGAGACAAGTAGACTGAAACAATTCTGCATCTACTACTATTACTCCACTGATCAACCGCTATCCAGCATGCATCTAGAGTATTAAGTTAAAAATAGAGTAACGCCTTAAGCAAGATGACATGATGTAGAGAAATAAATTCATGCAATATGATAAATACCCCATCTTGTTATCCTCGATGGCAACAATACAATACGTGCCTTGCAACCCTTTACATCCTTTGGGTAAGGACACCGCAAGATTGAACCCAAAGCTATGCACTTCTCCCATTGCAAGAACTACCAATTAGTTGGCCAAACCAAATGGATAATTCGAAGGGACTTGCAAAGATAACTCAATCATACATAAATGAATTCAGAGAAGATTCAAATATTATTCATAGATAAGCTGGATCATAAACCCACAATTCGGATCTCAACAAACACACCGCAAAAAGAAGATTACATCGAATAGATCTCCACGAGAGAGGTGGAGAACATTGTATTGAGATCCAAAAAGAGAGAAGAAGCCATCCAGCTACTAGCTATGGACCCGAAGGTCTGAAGTAAACTACTCACACTTCATCGGAGAGGCTATGGTGTTGATGTAGAAGCCCTCCAGGTGGATGCCCCCTCGTGAGCTCCTAACAGGCCCCAAGATGGGATCTCGTGGATACAGGAAGTTGCGGCGGTGGAATTAGGTTTTGGCTCCTGTTACGATCGTTTGAAGTGCGTGAGGTATATATAGGAGGAGAATGCGTCGGTGGAGCGACAGGGCCCACGAGGCAGGCGCCCTAGGGGCGCCCCACCTCGTGACCGCCTCTGTTGTTCCTTGGCGTAGGGTCCAAGTCTCCTGGATCATGTTCGGTGAGAAAATCATGTTTCCGAAGGTTTCATTCCGTTTGGACTCCGTTTGATATTCTGTTTCTTCGAAACACTGAAATTGGCAAAAAACAGCAATTCTGGGTTGGGCCTCCGGTTAATAGGTTAGTCCCAAAAATAATACAAAAGTGGAAAATAAAGCCCAATATAGTCCAAAATAGTAGATAAAGTAGCATGGAGCAATCAAAAATTATAGATACGTTGGAGACATATCAGGCATCCCCAAGCTTAATTCCTGCTCGTCCTCGAGTAGGTAAATGATAAAAAGAGAATTTTTGATGCGGAGTGATACTTTGGCATAATTTCAATGTAAATACTCTTAATTGTGGTATGAATATTCAGATCCGAAAGATTCAAAACAAAAGTTCATATTGACATAAAAGATAATAATACTTCAAGCATACTAACTAAGCAATTATGTCTTCTCAAAATAACATGGCCAGAGAAAGTTATCCCTACAAAATCATATAGTCTGGCTATGCTCCATCTTCCCCACACAAAATATTTAAATCATGCACAACCCGATGACAAGCCAAGCAATTGTTTCATACTTTAACATTTTCAAAACTTTTTCAATCTTCACGCAATACATGAGCAATATAGAACTATATGTGGAATAGAATGGTGGTTGTGGAGAAGACAAAAAGAGGGAAGATAGTCTCACATCAACTAGGCGTATCAACGGGCTATGGAGATGCCCATCAATAGATATCAATGTGAGTGAGTAGGGATTGCCATGCAACGGATGCACTAGAGCTATAAGTATATGGAAGCTCAACAAAAGAAACTAAGTGGGTGTGCATCCAACTCGCTTGCTCACAAAGACCTAGGACATTTGAGGAAGCCCATCATTGGAATATACAAGCCAAGTTCTATAATGAAAAATTCCCACTAGTATATGAAAGTGACAAAATGAGAGACTCTCTATCATGAAGATATTGGTGCTACTTTGAAGCACAAGTGTGGTAAAAGGATAGTAACATTGTCCCTTCTCTCTTTTTCTCTCATTTTTTTATTTTGGCCTTTTCTCTTTTTTATGGCCTCTTTTTTTCTTTCATTTTTCTCTTTTATTTTTTTTATTTTTTCGTCCGGATCTCATCCCGACTTGTGGGGGAATCATAGTCTCCATCATCCTTTCCTCACTGGGACAATGCTCTAACGATGATCATCACACTTTTATTTACTTACAACTCAAGAATTACAACTCGATTCTTAGAACAAAATATGACTCTATATGTATACCTCCGTGATGTGCAGGATATGCAATCATTCATGAGTGACATGTATGAAAGAATTATGAACGGTGGCTTTCCCACAAATACGATGTCAACTACATGATCATGCTAGCAATATGACAATGATGGAGCATGTCATAATAAACGGAACATTGGAAAGTTGCATGGCAATATATCTCGGAATGGCAATGGAAATGCCATGATAGGTAGGTATGGTGGATGTTTTGAGGAAGATATATGGTGGGTGTATGATACCGGCGAAAAGTGCGCGGTATTAGAGAGGCTAGCAATGGTGGAAGGATGGGAAAAGTGCGTATAATCCATGGACTCAACATTAGTCATAAAGAACTCATATACTTGTTGCAAAAATCTAGAAGTTATCAAAGCAAAGTATTACGCGCATGCTCCTAGGGGGATAGATTGGTAGAAAAAGACCATCGCTCGTCCCCGACCGCCACTCATAAGGAAGACAATCAATAAATAAATCATGCTCCGAGTTCATCACATAACGGTTCACCATACGTGGATGCTACGGGAATCACAAACTTCAACACAAGTATTCTTTAAATTCACAACTACTCAACTAGCATGAATCTAATATTATCACCTCCATATCTCAAAACAATTATCAAGCATCAAACTTATCTTAGTATTCAACGCACTCAAAAGAAAGTTTCACATATCTTGAATACCAAGTATATTAACATTAACCAAATTACCATGCTATCAACGACTCTCAAAATAATCTAAGTGAAGCATGAGAGATCAATAGTTTCTTTAAAACAAATCCACCATTGTGCTCTACAAGATCTAAGTGAAGCACTAGAGCAAAACTTATCACGCTCAAAAGATATAAGTGAAGCACTATGAGCAAAACTATCAAGCTCAAAAGATATAAGTGAAGCACATAGAGTATTCTATCAAATTCCAATTCATGTATGGCTCTCTCAAAAGGTGTGTACAGCAAGGATGATTGTGGTAAACTAAAAAACAAAGACGCAAATAATACAAGACGCTCCAAGTGAAACTCTTATCATGTGGTGAATAAAAATATAGCTCCAAGTAAATTACCGATGGAAGTAGACGAAAGAGGGGATGCCTTCCGGGGCATCCCCAAGCTTTGACTTTTTGGTGTCCTTGTATTATCTTGGGGGTGCTATGGGCATCCCCAAGCTTAGGCTCTTGCCACTCCTTGTTCCATAATCCATCAAAAGAATTCACCCAAAACTTGAAAACTTCACAACACAAAACTCAATAGAAATCTCGTGAGCTCCGTTAGAGAAAGAAAACAAAAGACTACTTTAAGGTACTGTAATTAACTAATTCTTTATTTATATTGGTGTTAAACCTACTGTATTCCAACTTCTCTATGTATTATAAACTATTTTACTAGCCATAGATTCATTAAAATAAGCAAATAACACACGATAAACATAATCTGTCAAAAACAGAACAGTCTGTAGTAATCTGTAACTAACGCAAACTTCTGGAACTCAACAAAATCTACCAAAATTAGAAGACCTGGACAATTTTTTTATTGATCAGCAGCAATTGGAATTAGTATTTTATCACGTTATGGTGATTTTTAATAATTCGGGCACTGAGCGCAAAGTTTCTGGAAATTACAGCAAGATCAAATAACCATCATCCAAGAAGATCCAATAGGTCTAGCTTGGCACAAACACTAATTAAAACATAAAACCACATCTAAACAGAGACTAGATGGATTATTTATTCCTAAACAGAAGCAAAAAGTAAAAAAAAACAAAAAAAATTTGGGTTGCCTCCCAACAAGCACTATCGTTTAACGCCCCTAGCTAGGCATAAAAGCAAGGATAGATCTAGGTATTGCCATCTTTGGTAGGCAATCCATAAGTGTCTCTCATGATAGACTCATATGGTAATTTTATTTTCTTTCTAGGGAAGTGTTCCATGCCCTTTTTAAGGTAAATTGGAATCTAATATTCCCTTCCTTCATATCAATAATTGCACCAATCGTTCTAAGGAAAGGTCTACCAAGAATAATAGGACATGAAGGATTGCAATCTATATCAAGAACGATAAAATCTACGGGCACATAATTCCTATTTGCAACAATAACAACATCATTAATTCTTCCCATAGGCTTTTTAATAGTGGAATCCTCAAGATGCAAGTTTAGAGAGCAATCATCAAAGTCACGGAAATCTAGCAAATCACACAAAGTTTTGGGGATAGTGGAGACACTAGCACCCAAATCACACAAAGCATTAAGCTCATGATCTTTAATTTTAAATTTAATAGTTGGTTCCCACTCATCATAGAGCTTTATAGGGATAGATACCTTCAACTCAAGTTTTTCTTCATAAGATTGCATCAAGGCATCAATAATGTGTTCGGTAAGGGCCTTATTTTGACTATAAGCATGAGTAGAATTTAGCACGGATTGCAACAAGGAAATACAATCAATTAAAGAGCAATTTTCATAATTAAATTCCTTGAGATCAAATATAGTGGGATTAGCAACATCTAGGTTTTTACTTCTTTCAATCCCACATTTATCAATTTCATCATCAAGATCTAAAAACTCCGAATTCTTAGAACGCCTTCTAGGTAAAGGAAGATCATATTCAGTTTCATCAAGATTCATATTGCAAAACAAAGATTTAATAGGGGACACATCAATAACTTTTAGATCTTGATCTTGATTTTCATAGGAATTCGGTTTAATGGCCCTCTTATTGACTAAGGTAGCTTGCGTATCCGAAATTTCAGCGGTCAACTTTTCAAGACGAGAAATTTGGGATCTTATACCATCAAATTCTTTAGACATATCATCGAGATCTTTATTCATATAACTCATAAAACCTTTTTGTTCCTTAAGCTCGTTTCTAAAGAAATTATTATGCTCAAATTGCAGAACCATAAACTTCCTGACATTGGTTTCGATCTCCTCTAACCTTTTAAGGTGAAGATCACCAAATCTAGGTAGAGCCATCGCGACAAACAAGCAATCCAACACACGAGCAAACAAACAGACGAGGAAAATACAACGGGAAAAAGAGAAGGAGATTGGGAGAGAGAGGGCAAATAAAATGGCAAGGGTGAAGTGGGGGAGAGGAAAACTAGAGGCAAATGGCAAATAATGTAATGCGAGAGATAAGGATTGTGATGGGTACTTCGTATGTTGACTTTTGCGTAGACTCCCCGGCAACGGCGCCAGAAATCCTTCTTGCTACCTCTTGAGCACCGCGTTGGTTTTCCCTTGAAGAGGGAAGGGTGATGCAGCAAAGTAGCGTAAGTATTTCCCTCAGTTTTTGAGAACCAAGGTATCAATCCAGTAGGAGGCCACGCACAAGTCCCTCGTACCTGCACAAAACGATAGCTACTCGCGACCAACGCGATTAGGGGTTGTCAATCCCTTCACGGTCACTTATGAGAGTGAGATCTGATAGATAATATTTTTGGTATTTTTCGTATATAGATGCAAAGTGAAAAGTAAAAGGAAAAGTAAAAACAAAGCAAGTATTAAAGTGATGGAGATTGATATGATGAGAATAGACCAGGGGCCCATAGGTTTCACTAGTGGCTTCTCTCAAGAGCATAAATATTCTACGGTGGGTGAACAAATTACTGTTGAGCAATTGACATAATTGAGCATAGTTATGAGTATATCTAGGTATGATCATGTATATAGGCATCACGTCCGAGACAATTAGACTGAAACGATTCTGCATCTACTACTATTACTCCACTCATCAACCGCTATCCAGCATGCATCTAGAGTATTAAGTTAAAAACAGAGTAACGCCTTAAGCCAGATGACATGATGTAGAGGAATAAATTCATGCAATATGATAAATACCCCATCTTGTTATCCTCGATGGCAAAAATACAATACGTGCCTTGCAACCCTTTACATCCTTTGGGTAAGGACACCGCAAGATTGAACCCAAAGCTATGCACTTCTCCCATTGCAAGAACTACCAATCTAGTTGGCCAAACCAAGCGGATAATTCAAGAGACTTGCAAAGATAACTCAATCATACATAAAAGAATTCAGAGAAGATTCAAATATTATTCATAGATAAGCTGGATCATAAACCCACAATTCATCGGTCTCAACAAACACACCGCAAAAAGAAGATTACATCGAATAGATCTCCACGAGAGAGGGGAGAACATTGTATTGAGATCCAAAAGAGAGAAGAAGCCATCTATCTACTAGCTATGGACCGAAGGTCTGAATTAAACTACTCACACTTCATCGGAGAGGCTATGGTGTTGATGTAGAAGCCCTCCATGGTGGATGCCCCCTCCGTGAACTCGAACAGGCCCCAAGATGGGATCTTGTGGATCTGAGGAAGTTCTTGGCGGTGGAATTAGGTTTTTGGCTCCTGTTCTGATCATTTGGGGTACGTAGGTATATATAGGAGGAAGGAGTACGTCGGTGGAGCGACAGGGGGCCCACGAGGCAAGGGGCGCGCCCTGGGGGGGCGCCCCTCACCCTCGTGACCGCCTCTGTTGTTTGGCGTAGGGTCCAAGTCTCCTGGATCACATTCGGTGAGAAAATCACGTTTCCGAAGGTTTCATTCCGTTTGGACTCCGTTTGATAATCTGTTTCTTCGAAACACTGAAATAGGCAAAAAACAGCAATTACAGGCTGGGCCTCCGGTTAATAGGTTAGTCCCAAAAATAATATAAAAGTGGAAAATAAAGCCCAATATAGTCCAAAACAGTAGATAAAGTAGCATGGAGCAATCAAAAATTATAGATACGTTGGAGACGTGTCACCGCCCCGGAGGGGGAGGCTGGGACGCCCAAGAAGGGAAACATGTCCCTTCCGGACTACTCCACCACGGCCGCTCATAGCGAGGAAGAGTGGCTGCCCAGGGGGAAGCCCCTAGCACGATCGCAAGTGTCTGCACTCTACCGTGATTTTACTTCATAGTTGTTTGATAACACCGAACATATATGAAGTCCGGCCAGGGCTCATCCGGAGGTGTCATCTTTGGATGGGTCTCTGAGCGCTTCAGAGATGAACTCGCTCCCGATGGCCACCACTCCTCAGCCTGCTGATGACACGGAGGTGTTGTCCCGAAGATTCCCCGAGCCGGGGGAGGTGACCCTGGAGACTCCCCAAGGCGGAATTCTAGATGTCGGACATGCGGGGTTCAAGATCCCCGTGGATCGCGTCGATGAGAGCCGCAACAAGGCGGACTCTCGACTGAACACTGCTCCGGAACCTTCGACGGTTCTGGACTTAGGCGGGCAGCCCCTCGTTAGGGAGGGCGAGCCGCCCGTCTTTGAGACTTCCGTCAGCGTCAGCGGGCGCGGATAGTGCAGTGGAAGCGCTTGGCGCTTCCATAGATGAAGAGCACCGTACTCTTATGAGTGCGGTGATTCAAAAGGTTCTGTCCGCCAAAAGAGGACTAACCGAAGCCTGCACAAGCCTCCTGACAGGCTTCGTGGTAAGTAATAGAAATGTGTGAAATGAACACCCGATAGGTAGTAGCCCCTGAGACTTTGTTTGGTGTTCGGAAAGAAAAGCCAAACGGAGGGTCAATTGTAATCCGCAGGAGTCTAATAAGCATTTATGTGAATAAGCAGGCCGTGCTGCTTGTCGCTGCTACCCGCACAGCTGAGGTTGCCAAACTAAAGCGGGACCTGGAGCAGGCGCAGGGAGAGCTCGATCTCACGAAGAGGCAGCTCAAAGAGAGCAAAGGTGAGTGATTCTCCGCTCTTATTTATGTAAATATAGAGAAAAGTATTTAATCTGACGATGAAGCGTCGTGACTGTGTGACACTGTCCACCGCTGAAGTGGCGTCCCTGAAGAAAGCGCTATCCGAGGCCGAAGAAAAGGTGGCCTTGGAGCGCGAGAAGCAAAGTGCTAGAGTGGGAGAGGTACAGCAAGAGCTCCAGGACCTCGGCATAAAGTTTGAGTCCGTGGAGCATGATCTGAAGATGAAAGAGGCTGATCTTGCGAAGGCCCTTGTGAGTATGAAAGACGCCAAGGCCGAAGCTGAGAAGGCACAGCAGGAGATCCAGGAGGCCAAAAAGATAACGGCGGGTAAGAAATTCTTTATGCAAAGCAAACATGTGGAGGAGGCGTTTCTTTTACTTACCCGGATTCGGAGCTCTCCAGGGGCATTCGCAGATCTGCCACGCAGCGTCTCAGACGCCGCGGAGTTCTACCGTGCCGAGGAGGGGAGCTCAACGGAGAAGCTGTTCTGGTCCCAGTATGTTGGGGCCGAACACCCAATGCCTCTGAGTGACCAGCTGAAGCAGTTGGTCGAACTCCACAGGGCGGCCGAAGTGGCTATGAAAGATTTCATAGTCCGGATGTGGCCTGGTGAGCCCCTGCCCACTAGCTACTTCGGCCTGATCAAGCGGATGGTGAATGCCTGTCCGCGGCTTGAAGTAATCAAGCGATTCGTTTGCATCGAGGGTGCCCGCCGGGCCTTTGCCCGCACGAAGGTGCATTGGGGCAAGCTGGATGCGGAGAAGCTGGTGAAGGACGGTCCGCCAGAGGGCAAGGAGCATCGCCATCCCGAGAAGTATTATGATGGTGTTATGAAAGGCGCTCGTCTCGTGGCCGATGAGTGTTCCAAGGAAAAGATCTTCGACTAAATGTACCTCTGCCGCTATTGTAATTTAAAGACGAAGTTACTTGTGCTATGTAGAACTGTTTGATTTAAAATATTACCTTCTGTGCGGCTGTTTATAGAATACTGAAAGTAGGCGGTCGTCGGCTTCCGCCTCACGCAACTAGTGCCGGGGTGTTCCTGGAAAAACCCGGATACTCTTTATCCAAATGTTTGGTCCCTTAAGGAGGTATCCGGCGCAGTGAACAAGGCAATCGGACTATTCGGCTTTATAACTTTCACCTAGCCATAGAAGTCTACAATTTTAAATTTCGTCGAAGCCCCTAGAATCCGGAAGACCGAATTGGGGCGCCATATACGCCTAGATCGAAAGAAGCCGATTTATCGCCTAAAGCGGAAAATCTTTAAGGATTTTAAGACCTCTCGAATAGCGACCAGCTCTCGCCACATCATGCCGGTCAGTTTTCGGGTTTCTCTACTGAGGTTCTCGACCAGAAGAACCGGGACACAATCGCAGTAGTTCTCCCTGCGCTACCTTAGCCGATATAACGGAACGTAAGGTACCAAAACAAGGGAGCCGGGCTAACCCAACTGTAGACCCAAGACATGATTCGAGCTGATGCATATAGTGCTATAAGTTCGGGGTGCCGCACTGTTTAAAGTGTTTGGACTTTAGTTGCCGTAGAACGGGGCGCCATAGGAAGCCCCTGGCAAACGGACCGTACCAAAGTGTACGGATGCAATATCAAAGAAACATTTGTAAGGAAAATGTTCAAATAACAATAATGAGCTGACGCTATATATAATCTCCCATTGGTGAAAAATACGCTTAAGTGTATCTTTACAATTAATGCATTAAGCGGAGATAAATAGGACTATTTAACATGTCCTATCCGGGGGCAGGCCACGTATGGATATATAAAACAGGTATAACGATCGTAAATAGATTCCACCTGGGTGTTGCCTTATGTGCGCGAAGCCTGTTTCCTCCTTGGTTTTCTCTCCTATGTAAGTCCGACAATCCGGCTCTTCTGAAGAGGCTGCTCTAAAGCACTGTCCTAAAAAAGAAGAAGGACAGGTTATGAAGGTACGTGGCGGTTATCCCGCTTTGTTGACTGAGTCGTTGTTGCACCTCCGCCTATGCCCATGGTATCTTGAGTGCGTAATTTTGTACGTGTGGCACGAATGCTGCTTTGATGGGGCTTGAGCGGAGGCCGGACTGCTAGTCGCGCTCTTGGCGTGCCTTATGATCCTGTTGCGGGGTGCTCCGGACTCTCTTGACAGTGCTTGAAGTTGTTGTCGCCGGATTGGTTTGTCGGAGGAGGCCGCATTGTACTTCCGCCGCGAGGGCTGCAGTATGTTCTTCTGTTCGGAGAGAGCGGTCCATATTCCCGTTCACTGTTATGACCCCGCGTGGTCCTGGCATCTTGAGCTTGATGTATGCGTAGTGTGGTACCGCATTGAATCTAGCGAATGCGATTCGTCCGAGCAGTGCGTGGTAACCACTGCTGAAAGGGACGATATCAAAGATTAACTCTTCGCTTCGGAAGTTATCTGGAGAACCGAAGACCACCTCCAATGTTATAGAGCCCGTGCAACGGGCCTCTACTCCAGGAATCACACCTTTAAAGGTGGTTTTGGTGGCCTTGATCCTTGAAGGGTCAATGCCCATTTTGCGCATTGTGTCACGATAAAGCAGGTTCAGCATCGTCACCGTCCATGAGGACGCGCGTGAGGTGGAATCCGTCGATGATTGGGTCTAGGACCAATGCTGCTGAGCCGCCGTGACGGATGCTAGTAGGGTGATCCCTACGGTCAAAGGTGATCGGGCAAGCTGACCATGGGTTGAATTTGGGGGCGACTGGCTCCATCACATAGACGTCCCGTAGTGCCCGCTTCCGTTCCCGTTTGGGGATGTGCGTGGCGTAGATCATGTTGACCGTTTTCACATGGGGGGTTGGGGAATTTCTTCTATCCCCCCGTGTTCGGACGCCGGGACTCCTCTTCATCGTCGCTGTGCAGCCCCTTATCATTGTTTTCAGCGTTTATTTTGCCGGCCTGTTTGAATACCCAGCAATCTCTATTGGTGTCGTTGGCTGGCTTGTCTGGGGTGCCATGAATTTGGCACGAGCGCTCCAGTATGCGGTCCAGACTAGATGGTCCCTGATTATTTCATTTGAACGGCTTATTCCGCTGACCGGGCTTGGATCCGCTGAATCCGGCGTTGACTGCCGTGTCTTCAGTGCTATCGTCGTTGTTTCGTCGCTTATGTCTGTTACGCCGTGGCTTGCCGTTATTGTCGCGGCCATCCGAGGTGCCAGAATGTGGCGTGGTGCTGCTGCGAGCCAACCAGTTGTCCTCGCCCACGCAAAAGCGGGTCATTAGTGTTGTGAGAGCTGCCATGGACTTGGGTTTTTCATGGCCAATGTGTCGAGCGAGCCACTCGTCACGGATATCATGCTTAAAGGCCGCCAGAGCTTCGGAGTCCGGACAGTCGACTATTTGGTTCTTTTTTGTTAGGAACCGAGTCCAGAATTTCCTGGCTGACTCTCCGGGTTGTTGAGTAATGTGGCTCAGGTCATCGGCGTCTGGTGGTCGCACAAATTTTCCCTGGAAGTTATCGAGGAATGCTCTTCCAGGTTTTCCCAACTGCCAATGGAATTTGCTGGCAGGCTGTTTAGCCAGTGTCGGGCTGGTCCTTTGAGCTTAAGGGGAAGATATTTGATGGCATGTAGATCATCTCCGCGGGCCATGTGAATGTGGAGAAGGAAATCTTCGATCCATACTGCGGGGTCTGTTGTGCCATCGTATGATTCGATTTTTACGGGTTTGAACCCTTCTGGGAATTCATGATCCATTACTTCGTCATTGAAGCAGAGGGGGTGTGCGGCACCTCTCTGCCAGGCTATGTGGCTACGCATGTCGAATTGCTCTAGGTGGCTATGTTCGGCCCAGCCGGACTTGTTGAAGGTGTATCCGATGTGACGGTCGTCGTCGCGTGCCGAGGCGCGCCCCCGCGATCCGTAAATCGATCTTGGCTGTCCTATTTTGTTGCCCCGGGTCGTATTATGTTGGCGTGGGGGTGTTGGCTGGTATGCGCACTGATATGCCATTTTATCCCGGCCACGAGGTGGCCGGTCAGCCGTATGGCGCTCAAGTCCGTATTCCTGGGCTGCGGGACTTGATCCATCTATACGTGGAGCGAGTCTTGATCAGCTTGTAGTTACTATCGCTTCTTTTTTCGAGCTCCTCGCGGTGGCTATAAGCCCGGCGCTTGAAGCGCTCCTGCTCTCTGGGATCCTCGAGCACGCCCGAACTTCGCCATCGCCGAGGCTAATCTCGTCTTCGGAGGGCATGCAGCTGTCCTCCTTCGGGTATTCGCCCATCGCCTTTGTTCTTACAGGTCTGACCTGCTCATCCTCTGTTCGGCCTGCTCAAGGCGGGCTGATCGAGTTGTATTCTTCTTCGGCACTATTCAGATTTTTTTCGTCTCCTGGGCCGGTATTGCTGTGGCGGGGCTTGGAGTGGCGCCGACGACGCCCATTCTTTGCTTTTTTCCCTGAGGTTTTATCCTCCATTGCCTCATCGCCATTTGTTTCCTTCGGAGTGTCCACCATATATATATATATATATATATATATATATATATCATAAGAAGAGGGGGCTGTCCACCGCCCAGTGAGTGGTGGTTCATGTTCTTCTCCTACATAAATGCGTCCATACCGTCGATGTCTTGAGTCGAAGTCCGATTACCTCGGTTAAATCATCGACCATGGCAATGAAGTGGGTGGTGGGTGGGCAAAGAATTCCTTCATCGCTTGCCTCCCACTCGGCCGGACATAGTTCGCCCCGAGCCTCGACAAAGAGAGAGACTTTAATGAGTCGACATGTCACCAAAGGGCGAGTCTTTGGAAGATATCCGTAGCGGTGAACTCCATTACGGAGCCCAACCTGGCTCGGCTGGCTCGAGTGTGCGGATTTGGAACCCACGTCCGGATCTGAATCCAGGGTCCAGAGTCATAGGTCACCACAGAGGTAAGACTCGTGTTCGGCTCCATCGCCGATGAGTGCGCGACCTGCGGGGCGGGGTCCATCCCTCCGTCCTTAGGCAGCACGGCCTGCTCCGGATTTAGGTCCGGGGCTACTGCGGGGGTGATACCCTGAGCTTTGTCCGACAGCAGGTCTAAGCCGTCCTCGTCGTGACTGTCCGGTGCTCCTGGCATAGGCCCGAATCCGTCGAAGCTCAAGTCTCTGCGAATGTCCGCCATGTAGTTCAGGTTTCCGAACCTGATTTGGTGGCCAGGACCGTAGCGGTCGATCTGCTCCAGATGGCCAAGCAAGTTGGCCCGCAGGGCGAAGCCGCCGAACACGAAGATCTGTCCGGGGAGAAAGGTCTCACCCGGGACCATGTTGTTGACGATGGTTGAAGGAGCCATCGAGCCTGCTATGACGGCTACGGAGGAACTCTCAATGAAAGCACCAATGTCGGTGTCAAAACCGGCGGATCTCGGGTAGGGGGTCTCGATGTGTGCGTCTAGGCTGATGGTAACAGGAAGCAAGGGACACAGATGTTTACCCAGGTTCGGGCCCTCTCGATGGAGGTAAAGCCCTACTTCCTTCTTGATTAATATTGAAGATATGGGTAATACAAGAGTAGATCTACCACGAGATCGTAGAGGCTAAACCCTAGAAGCTAGCCTATGATGGTATGATTGTAATTGTGATCGGCCTTCTAAGGACCAACCTCTCCGGTTTATATAGGCACCGGAGAGGGCTAGGGTTTACATGGAGTCGGTTACAAGGAAGGAAATATAATATCCGGATCGCCAAGCTTGCTTTCCATGCCAAGGAAAGTCCCATCCGGACACGGGTCGAAGTCTTGAGTCTTATATCTTCACGCTTCAATAGTCTGGATGATGTATATTGTCCGGCTGTCCGGATACCCCCTAATCCAGCACTCCCTCAGCAGCATCCTGCAGTACTGGTTGCAAAGATAATATACAAATGATGGTTTAACTTGACAACAACCATAATTGTAGATTCTTATTCAAATAGAGAAATGAATTCAAATTTGGTTCATATTGCAGCCGGTAGTGTATACATTTGGAATACACTAAAATGTTCATTTGAGTAGGTTACATGCATTATACACCTAGCAAAATATTTTAATTGAACATAACATGGATTCAAAGTATTGAATGGCATCTGTACTAATACATACAATAAAACAGGACAAGACTCTCTCTCTCTCTCTCTCTCTCTCTCTCTCTCTCTCTCTCTCTCTCGTGTGCTGCGAATTGATTTTTTTGTTTTTTTGTTGAGGGAAGTGCGAATTGGTTTGGTACCATACATGTTAGGTCCGTTCTCCCAAAATTTCCGGCCGCGCCTTGTTATCCGGAAATTTCAAGCTATCTCTTTGTCTCTTCATGCTCCAAAACTCTCTACACTTCAACCCGCGCCTTGCTATCCCGAAATTACAACGCGCGCGAAAACTCCCCCCTCGTGTGAAATCCTGACACGCAAAATCCCTATTCTAACCCTGAGCCGAAAGAGCCACCTAGTTCAAATTGGTGCGGGTACTATTGTAACTTACTCTACATTTAAGACAAGTGCGTCTCTAACTCATGGTTCTTCCTCCCATCCCCTCCTTTTCCCCATTCAAAAACTGAGGCCGCAAAAACCTCTCTCCACCAGCCGTCTGCCACCCCACCGCCACCTAGAAGGAGCCTCTTCTCTGATGACATCGTCCACCACAACAAGTGGACATCCCTCATCCAGTGCACCGGATGAGGATCCTTCGTCGATCTTACTGTCCTGACGGTTCAGCCGCCCCATCCCCCATCTGCAAGGAGATGCGATGATTGCCTCCTCTATCGCGCCAACTCCATTCCCACAACGTCGTCTTCACCTGCCCCATCGGAACCGCATCACCCTCACCGACTCCTCAGATGAAGTCGAGGCCTATTCCATGCCACCAAAGAGGTTCTACACTCATCGCATCACATCTTATCCTTGATTTGTCACCACGGCCTCCGGTGCTCGATCCCGAGCCGCCATGTCGTGGCCCCTTCGACGGTGGCATCGCCGACCAGTTCCTCCATGGCAACTCTCCCCCATGGCGTGGCTCCGTCTGTAGTGGTGTCCACATCAGCAAGAGTTGATGTTTCTACTACTCCGACTCTAGCTTGCGATGCTGCCCTGACTCTCACTCGCGCTACTGCTGCATGAGCAGCGGCTCCGGCTCTCTCTCACGCTCCTGCTGCTGCACGAGCTGCTATAGCTACCCGAGCTGCTGCTCCGGGCGCTGCTGCTGCACGACCAGCTGCTCCGCCTGCTCTCTAGTAGTACGTTCCCTGCTAGAGTGGCTATCGATTTAGATCAGTGGTTATTTTCCACTAGTGCTTGAATGGCCAAAACTACTAGTGCACTTCTTCTCTGCTAGTAGTGTGTTTAGTATCGATAGTAAAATCAGTTTCGACAGTAAAATTCAGTTTCAACAGTTAAGTTCAGATATGACAATAAAAGCCATGGTGCGGCTGATGTATTTTATAGCTAGCACTTTTTGGTGATGTATTTTACATCATCTACTGGAGATGCTATTAAAATCCCACTTTAGGATAACATTATGCATCTTGTCACCTTTAGCCTCACCATCGTACACATCACCAGAGCTGCTCCAAGGATGGAACCGTCCATCACGGCAGAGCAGTACCCTCGGCGCCATCTCTAGAGGCCTAAGATCTTCTTCCCTACCTCCGACAACCATATCACCCGCAGCATCCTAAGCAACCAACTCAATGATGTTGAGGTCGACTCGGCTACGCCGAAGAGGTTGTTGTCAGGACCGGATTTTCGGGATATTAAATTCCAGAAAATGGCCCTTGTGCTCAGCAGCCCCAGGACTACTGTTAGCTGATGAGGCACCAACTTGATACAGAAATTCCAAGCAAAAAGCAAAATATGTAGTACAAGACCATTCTGGCCTATGAGTACAACAATTGGTTTCTAGTGGTTGATGGCGAAAGCGGTTTGTGGATCATCGGCGTCTATGGGACTCCAATTTCCACAGGAACAGCTGACCAGGTTAAGTCCTATCTTCACGAGGCTGCTATCACCATGGCTCAGGTTTCGGGGCTGTCTTCGCAACGCTCCTCTCCACGCAAGGGATCTGGCCAAGACAATAGCCAGGGACAAGCCAGTGAGTACTTTGAATGTACTCGCAAACATTATGAACACGGGTATAATATAAAAAATGATAAATACGCTCTGAAATATTCTATGATCACAATGTCAGTCATAAAATAAAATCTCTGATGCATGCAAGCAGGTTATTCATATATATGAATATGCAATAACGGAGTAGTAATAAAATGCACCGATCGGGTGTCAGGAGCGACGCCTCGAAAAGTTAGCAAATAACGAGCATGCCTCAGTCGGGCGTTTGAGCGACACCACATAGAGGGCTTATAAAGTAAATAAATAACTAGCATGCCACAGTCAGGCGTCTGAGAGACACCACATAAAGGGCTTATAAATTAAATTTATAACAAGCATGCCACAGTCGGGCGTCTGAGCGACACCACATAAAGGGCTTATAAGGTAAATAAATAACAAGCATGCCACAGTTGGGCGTCTCAGCAACACCACATAAAGGGCTTATAAAGTAAATAAATAACAAGCATGCCACAGTCGGGCGTCTCAGCGACACCACACAAAGGGCTTATAAAGTAAATAAATAACAAGCATGCCATAGTCGGGCGTCTCAGCGACACCACATAAAGGGCTTATAAAGTAAATAAATAACAAGCATGCCACGGTCGGGCGTCTCAGCGACACCACATAAAGGGCCTATAAAGGATCACAGTGGATATCCAGGAGGTAGAACCATCCCAAGGATACTCGATAATTCAAATAATACAACGGGTTAGTCCATGACAAATAATAATCATGATCATCACAAGTCGTAAGTCATGATCCAAGTTCTGGTTTAACAGTTTCTCCTCCGAAGACCAACCCTAAGACCGACACTTGACCCATCCCTGTTGGAGTAATGGGCCACGGGTAGGCAAACCCGAGCCCCTGGACCTTTCAAAACATCGGGGCAGACTGCGCCCCTCAAAACCCCAAGACGAAGAGCCGCCTTCTGAGAGTCGGCGACAGAGCCGCCGACTGCCCCTCCCAGCCGAGTCCCAGAGACGGCCTCAAGATAAGCCGACTCCCAGCCAGCGACTTCCGGTGAAGCCGGCTACGGGGAGTCGGCCCGCGACTCCAACCGCCTCCTCCTGATGCGACTATAGGCGGACGGGATGGGCGACTATAAAAGCGAGCATAGCCACGAGTGCCGTCTTGTGAGAGATCTCCGTCCGACGCGGCATTGTTACCCACGCTGCCTGACGCGTCAACCCGTGGCAGATCCCTGTGCCCACCATGGCCTGTCTGTACGACCCGAAGACGGCGGGTCCCGCTTGTCGGCGGGAGTACAGAAGACGGTGAGAGTGCCCCAAGACGGACCCGCTGGGAGTCGGCCTCCGAGAGTCGGCCGGCCCCTCCCACGGGCTCCGTGCGCCATTAACCAGACAAGACAGGAGAGGGTATGATGATCGCCCGTCGGTGGCGGCCTTGTTGCCATGACCCCATGACCAAGCTTCAGCGTCATTAGAAGCACTGACTCTGATAATCCGCAGCCGGCAAGACCCGCCAGCGGCGGACAAGGGCTGACGGCCCCATCTTTGGACCGTCGGCGGGGCCCACTAGTCGGCGGGCCCCAAGTCGGCGGAGAAGGCGGCAACTTAAGAGGCCCGGACGGTGGGACTGCGCCCAGCCAGACATTCTGTATCCCCGGGGGTAGGCCTATATAAACCCCCCGGGGCACCCATGCAAGGGGTTGGACCCTACTAGTTTGACACACACACACATAGGAGGAAGAGAAGAGCTAGCCGTGCCCTTCTCCTTCCTCACCCCGAGCAGCTCGAGGAGCAACCTTGTACACACTTTGCCATAGTGATCATGCGGAGACCCCGCAGAGCAGCAGTAGGGGTGTTATCTCCACGGAGAGCCCTGAAGCTGGGTAAGATTCGCCGGCGTGCATGCCTTCGCCTCATCTCGTTTCCAGGCACCAGTGACGTTCTACTCGGCCCCTCCATGATAAGCCACCCTTTGGCATATGTCGCACCCAACCCCCGACATTTGGCGCCCACCGTGGGGCTAGGTGCACCGTCGTCCGGAGACATTCTCTGGACGGGAACCCTCTTCCTCCCTGGCGAGCGCAGCCAGCCCGGCACGCCAGATGGAGTCTGCGCCGACGCGCTGCATGGCGCTGAGGTAGCCTGCGCGGCGAGTTGCCTCACCGAACTTGTCGGTGAAGTTCGCCTCTCAAGCGAGCCTTGCATCCGGCAGACGCGGATGGCCCGAAACCTCCTCGCGGGCCTCCTCGATCAACTCACGTCGCCGGCGAGCTGCCGCCGACACAGGTCCGTGAGGCTACACCAACCCGATCTTTGGTCGACTCCGACACCGCGTCGCTCGACGCGTTCCCCACCAACGTGGTGGTCTCGATGAGCCGCTCCCTCGCGCGGAGAGCGGCGGAAGCTTACCGTCCGCGGAAGTGCTCGTCATTGGTCGCCAGCGAGCCTTCCGGGCGAAGAACTCATGACCCTCTCGGCGGTTACGCAAGACCTAACCGCCCCATTCCGGAAGACGCCGTATTTGGGGCTGGAGCGCGCCGCCTCCAGATCGTCGAAGGCGCGAAGAGGCTGGCAAACATGAGACGCTTGTCAGCAGCCTACCAGCGCGAGATTGATCGCACCGTGGGCGGCTCGCCGGCTCCGACTGGGCCTCGCCGCCTAGGCGCGGTCCAGCAGCGCGGCGTAGCCATCGCCAACCTGTTTGGGGCCAACCGCCTGCATACGCCACGCCCGCGGAGAACATCCGCGCCGCCCAGGCGGCGGCGGACGAGCTGGATAACTTCGAGGGCGAGGAGCGCCACCTGATGACGGAGCGAGTCCAACAGCTTCTCGACGCGGCTGCCGCGCAAGACGAAGCCGGCTGCCGCACGGAGGTGCCGCAACGACAACACGGCGACTTGCCTCCCCGCCGAGATCAAGGCGCGACGTCTCGGACGCCGACTGGCGGTGTCCGTGGAAGAAAAAACAAGGATCCGGCTGTCATCCATAGTCGGACTCACATCTCCATCGAGCGCGACGAAGACGGCCGCCCAAGGGCGGTGGAGCGGCGGGCCGACTATCTGCCCCCTCCTCCCCCCAGAGAGAGGCGAGTCTCCCCGCCGCCCGTCGAGCATCCGACTCTCGGCGACCGCCTTGGTCGCCGAGAGGGAGTCGGAGAAAACGACGCCCGCCCCCGGATCGAGTGACTCCACCGATCCCTGGCGCTGGAAGAAGAAGATGAGTTGGGCCCGCCGTGCTTCGGACCTTGCATCCGAGACGAGCCCTTCCCCAGAGGGTTCACACTCCCCCGAGATACACCCAAATACACCGGCTCCGTGAAGCCGGAGGACTGGCTTGTGGATTACTCCACGGCCGTCAGCATAGCGAACGGCAACAAGCGCGTTGCCGTAAAGTATATTCCCCTCATGCTCCGAGGCACGGCCGGACATGGTTGAACAACGAAGCCCCGCAGCATCAACAGCTCGGTCGACTTCTTTGAGGCCTTCGTCCGCAGCTTCACGGCGCGCCTGGCGACCTCCCAAGCCTCGCTAGCTTTCCTTGTGCGTACAAGGCCCCAACGAGTCCACTCGCGACTACCTCACGCGCTGGGCCGAGCTCCGAAACTCCTGCGAGGGAGTGCACGAGGTGCAGGCTATCGAGTACTTCACCGCCGGGTGCAGAGAAGGCACCCTCCTCAAGCACAAGCTCCTTTGCGACGAGCCGGAGACCCTCGACGAGCTGCTGATCATAGCAGACAAATACGCCACCGCCGACTCCTCCATGAAGACGGAGATCGAAGTCAGTGCGACTGGCAAGGTGGCTCCTCAGGCTCCCAGAACTCCTGCTGGTGACACCAAATCGGCAGCAATGACAGAATGATCCTGGCGCAAGGCCCCGCAGCCGGCTTCCAACAGCCGGCAGGTGGCGACAGTCGAAGACCAACAGCCAGAAGGGCAGCCTCCGGCCAAGCGACAGAAAGGCGGCAAGTCCAACTGGTTGCCGGCCTTCTCTTACGAGCAGACTCTAGATGGTCCCTGCAAGTTCCATAGCGGCCTTGTGGCCGTCGAACCACACCACCGGAAGTGCCAGCGGCTCACCGGGATCGCCAAGGGAAGCGGCCTCATCCCTCCCCGCTTTCTGGCCACCGCCGCCACCACCGCCCAAAGAGCCGGCTGTCGATCCAGTCGCCGCAGTAAAGACAAGCAGTACCCGGAAGAGCATGGAGCTTATGTAGTGTTCACCGGTGTGGCCGGCGATCGCGCGACAAGCGGCTGCAATGAAGAAGAAGTGAATGCAGATGGCGTCGAGATACTCGAGAATTCATGCCTTTGATGCGAGAAACCTATCAGTTGGGCCGGGCTGATCACCCGGAGGTGATGCGAATCCGGGCTCCTACATACTGGTCTTGGGAGCCACCCTTGTCGCGGAAAGGCGGGTCGCTTCGCTTCTCGCGAAGTCTTGATGAAGCGGAGGCAGTAGCATCAACATCCTGTACAAGGACACAATGGAGAAGTTAGGAATCAAGCAAAGACAGCTTCTGAATAGCCGGACTGTGTTCCACGGAATTGTACCTGGCCTTTCCTGCTCACCGCTCGGCAAGATACTGATAGACGTCCTCTTTGGGGACAAAGATCACTTTTACCGAGAGCCAGTCTGGTTCGAAGTGGTGGACCTCGAAAGCCCATACCATGCTCTGCTTGGCCGACCTGCTCTGGCCAAGTTCATGGCGGTCCCCTCCTACACCTACCTCAAGATGAAGATGCCGAGTACCAAGGGGATTCTGACCGTAGCAGCGACTCTGAGAAGTCGTCCGCTTTGTGTAGGCTGAGCGGTCACTGGCCGAGTCCACAGTGATCGCAGATGAGAAGCGGCTTCTTGATCGGGTTGTGGCAATGGCGGCAAGCAGCGGAGATGTCGCCCAACCCCAAGGAGTCGGAAGCGAGGGCTCGTTCAAGCCGGCCAAAGAGACAAAGAAGATACCCTTGGACCGGAGCACCGGAGAGGTCTGTTGTCGTAGGTGCAAACCTTGACGATAAATAGGAAAAGCGAGCTCGTCGATTTCCTCCGTGAGAATCGGGACATTTCGCATGGTCCCCTAAAGACATGCCAGTGTACCGGAATTCGCCGAGCACAAGTTACATGTCCGATCTGATGTGAAGCCCGTCGAGCAGCCCTTACACCGCTGTCGAGAGAAGAGAAGAGTTGTTGGAGAAGAGATAGCCCGGCTCCTCGCGGCGGTTTCATCATGGAAGTGTTCTTTCCAGAGTGGTTAGCGAACCCGATCTTGGTACTAAAGAAGAACAAGCGATGGCGGATGTGTATTGACTACACAAGCCTCAACAAAGCTTGCCCAAGGACCCGTTCGCTTTGCCAAGAATTGATCGGTGATAGACTCCACGATCGGATGCGAGCTGTTGAGCTTCTTAGATGCATACTCAGGATATCACCAGATCAAGTTGAACCCGGCCGACAGATTGAAGACCGCCTTCATCACGCCGTTTGGAGCCTTCTGCTACTTGACCATGACGTTCGGCTTAAGGAATGTCGGCGCCACCTTTCAGCGTTGCATGCAGAAGTGCCTCCTTAGGCAGCTTGGCAGAAACGCATGCGTTCGTGGGACGATGTAGTGGTGAAGACGGAGAAGCGAGGAACGCTGTTGGAAGACCTCAAGTTGACCTTTGAAAATCTGCGCCGATTCGAGATCAAGCTCAACCCGGAGAAGTGCGTCTTGAATTACCGGTGGCCAGCTCCTTGGTTTCCTGGTCTCGAGCAGCGGCATAGAGTGCAAACCCGTGAAGATCAAGGCAATCGGAAGGATGGAAGTACCCGCCGACTGCTAGATGTGCAAAAGTTCACCGGTACATTTGGCGTCCATCAGCCGATTCATCAGCCGGCTGGGTGAGAAAGCTCTTCCTCTATACCAGCTCATGAAGAAGACCACCTTCTTTGAATGGAACCCCAAGGCGGGCGAAGCTTTTCTCCAGTTGAAGAAAATGCTGACTACTCCACCCGTGCTGGCGGCCCCGACTCCCAAGGAGCCCATGCTCCTGTATATTGCCGCCACCACCGGTAGTCGGCCTGATCATTGTAGTCGAGCATAAGGAGGAAGGCAAAGCGCTACTGTCCGAAGACGATATATTACTGAGCGAAGTCTTTGTTGACCTCCAAGCAGAACTACCCCCATTACCAGAAGATGTGTTACGGCGTGCACTTTGCCACCAAGAAGTTGAAGCCTTACTTTCAAGAACATCCGATCACCGTGGTTTGCACGGCCCCACTAGGAGAGATCGCCGGGCGAGATGCTTACGGCGAGTGGCCAAATGGGCCATAGAGCTGGCCCCTACACCATCTATTACCAGCCCGCACCGCCATCAAGTCGCAAGCATTGGCCGACTTCCTCGTCGGCCGGGGCGAGACCCGATACCTCGCCGCCTTGACTCCACCCATTGGCGGATGCACTTGATGGCTCCAAGATGCGCACCGGCTTGGGAGCGGCGTGGTCCTCACTTCCCCCAAAGGCGACAAGCTCAAATGCAGCTGCTGCAGATCCATTTCGCCGCCTCCAACAACGTCGCCGAATATGAGGTGCTCATTCACGGGCTCCGGCTTGCCAAAGAGCTTGGCATTCGCCGGATCCTGTGTTATGGCGACTCCGACTTGGTGGTCCAGTAGTCATCCGGCGATTGGGACGCCAAAGATGCAAACATGGCGAGCTACCGTTTCTGTTCTGACAGCTGAGTGGATATTTTGAGGTGCGAGTTCCTCCACGTGCCAAGAAAGCGACAACGACCAAGCGGATACCACAGCAAGAATCGGCTCCATCCGCCAGCAATACCATCCGCGTCGCCCTTGGCGCCTCCTCAAGCCATCTGTCAAGCCGTCACCAGAATCAGACTCCATTTTTGTGCCAGCTCCCCCTGAAGAAGTTGGATCCGACTCCAAAGCCTCAGCAGACGGCACAAGAATTCTTGCAGACGGCCCAATGAAAGCTGCAGTCGAAGCCGGCCCGGGGACTTCAGAACCCGGCCCGGGGACTGCAGCGACCATTGCGAAGACTCGATGCCTCGGCACGGGGACTGCGCCCGGTCGGCCGAGGACTTCTTCAACCCTAGCAAGCTGCTTTGTGGACTCCAACCCGCCGCCTCCCTGCCCAGCCGCCCTCGTCCAAGTAGCAATACTGGCAATCGAAGAAATAGCAGCACCCTCATGGGCCCAGCCCATCCTGAAGTTCTTAGTAAGCGGAGAGCTACCAACCGATGAGACCTTGGCTCGGCAAGTGCAACGCCGGGCGGCAGCCTACACTAAAGTCAACAGAGAGCTGGTCAGGCACAGCGTCACTGGTGTCTACCAGCACTGCGTCAAGCCAGAGCAAGGCCAAGCGATTCTCGAAGACATTCATCAAGGTGAGTGCGGCCATCATGCAGCCTCAAGAGCACTCGTTGCCAAAGCCTTCCAACACGGTTTCTTCTGGCCAACCGCCCTAGAAGAGGCCAAGGAGTTAGTTCAGAAATGCAAGGGGTGCCAGGTGTTCCGCTCCAAGCCATTTCGGTAAACCAGACTCAAGACTATCCCCATCGCCTGGCCCTTTGCTGTTTGGGGTCTAGACATGGTGGGACCATTCAAAATGGCACGAGGTGGCCTAACTCACTTACTTGTCGCGGTGGACAAGTTCACCAAGTGGATAGAAGCAAAACCCATCAAAAAAGTTGAATGGTCCTACTGCAGTGACTTTCATCGCCGACATCACGACTCGGTACGGTGTACCACACAGCATCATCACCGACAATGGCACAAATTTTGCCAAAGGCTCCCTGGCCCATTTCTGCTGACGCAAGGCATTCGTTGGACTTAGCGTCCGTTGCCCATCCGCGATCAAGCGGACGGTGGAAGGCGAACGGCCTCATCACATGCGGCATCAAGCCTCGATTGGTCGAACCTTTGGAAGCGTTGATTCGGTGCTTTGGCGAGGAGTTGCCGGCCGTCCTCACGGAGTCTGCGCACGACTCCAAACAAGTCAACTGGCTTCACACCCTTCTTCCTCGTCTATGGTGCCGAAGCCGTCATCCCAACGGATATGGAGTTCGACTCCTCGCGAGTCACCATGTACACCAAAGAGGAAGCAGAAGAAGCACGTCAAGACGGCGTCGATCTGCTGGAAGAGGGCATTTGTTGGCACTCGGCCGGTCCGGCATCTACCAGCCGAACTGCGCCGCTATTACAACAAGAAGGTCAAGCCAAGATCATTCCTAGAGGCGACCTTGTGCTCCGGTGATCCGGCGAACAGCCGGCCAGCACAAGCTGTCGGCGCCTTAGGAAAACCCATTCATCATCGGCAAAGTGTTGAGCAGCGACTCCTACTACCTGATCGGCCTTTCGAAGCCCCGAAACGCGGAAGAGGGGCGACTTCGACAAAGAGGCGGAGCGGCCATGGAATGTGAATCTCCTCCGAAGATTTTACTGATTGATGCACGGTATGTACCACGCTACCCTTTGTGTTTAAAGTACCAAGACTTGGGTCCCGAGGCGAGCTCGAGGACGCCCTCTTTGTTATACGTATGATAAGAGTTATGCCTTCGAGTATGTTACTCTTTGATTATGCTATTTGGCACGGGCTCGACTAGTCGGCCGGGGACTCACCTCATGGGCTATGAAATGCTTCTGTGATCAAACAAGTAACGTCTTGATTGCCCAAGCCGTCTCTGTCGAGAAGCCGCATTTCATGAGAAGCGGCTTGTTTTGAGTGGGCGGGGAGTAAGGAAGAACAGGCACCCACAAGAAAAAAATGGCTAAGGACCCAAAGCATAAACATAGTTTAAGTCGGCTTCCAGCCCCGTTTTGTAAAACCGACTCTTAAGTAGTCGGCTTGCCGCTTTCTACCCAACTTGCTTAAAGACTCTAAAAAATGGCCAAGTACTCACCTTCTCAAAGGTAGCCAAGCACTTGACCCAGACGGCAGTCCGCAGAGCGGTTGCCCGATGGGCAAGGCGGCAACTAAGGGAAGGCGACAAAGGAAAAAGCCATAAGAGCAATAAGCAAGGAAAGATAAAATTAGAATAATATTTACACAGCTTAGGCCCTTGGCCGGATCTTGGATAGAGGTTGAGAATACACCTTGGGTGGAATTGTGTGAATTAACAAGTTCTTTCAAAGACTATCAAAAGCAGATAAAATAAAAGGCGAGGCAATGGCCTAGGGAAGCGGCAAATGGGGTCGGAAGGCCGGAGGCGGCAGCGGCGTCGCCAGCGCGGGCGGCTGGGCGGTCTCGGCTTGATCGTCTCGGCGGCAGCTGACGGGCGCAGCCTTCGTTCTTTGGAAGCCTTGATCGAGGTGAGGCTGGTCGCCCGCTCCGTCTTCGGCGCCTCCATGTCGTCTCCGTCCTCCGCCTCGTCTTCCTCCTCGGTCTGGAGTCGATGACCTCCGCCGAGTCCTCGTCGTAGTTCGGGTTCATCGAACCACTCGGCAGCGCCTCCCCACCGCCCTCGGCCGCTCGAGGGGCGAAAGGCGCTGGTGTCCGTGTAGTCGGCAATAACCGCCGCCGCGCTGACGGCAGGCGTCCTCCATGACCCGGCAACTCCACAGGGCCTCGGCCGGAGCAGCGGCCAGCGGTCGAG
This sequence comes from Aegilops bicornis, assembly GCA_021605145.1. Classification (NCBI taxonomy): domain Eukaryota; kingdom Viridiplantae; phylum Streptophyta; class Magnoliopsida; order Poales; family Poaceae; genus Aegilops; species Aegilops bicornis. Next base: position 156,351,105 of record CM038670.1, on the reverse strand, counting down.
ATCCAGCCTTGGATACCACGCCTTGGCGAATTCGGGGCCCGGCGCTCGGCCGAGCAGCGGAACCCTTCCGAGCCTCAAGGCGGCTAGCCGCAACCTCCGGCCGGTCGGCGGTCCGGTGGAGTGCGAGAATTAGCATGTCCGGCCATAGAGCAGCGATCGCTGGCGCCGACAGCTGAAGCCGGCGCGGCATCCGATGGGCGACGCAGAGCGAGCCTCAATGCTCGGGAGCTGCTCGTCAAGGGTGCGAGGCGTTAGCGGCGCTCTCGGCACCACCGCCCGCCAGCGCCTCGCGATCAGCCTCGATGGCTTGATTGGCCGCCTGCGTGTGGCCGGGGAAGGAGTCTGCATAAAATAAGAAGAAGCAAGTCAGAAAACCAGGAGTCGGCCCAACCTATAGTCGGCGGCCCAAAGGAGGAAGTAAAAACAAACTCACCATCGACGATGTCCTCGATTTCATGAAAGCCGGATGTGAGCAGCGCTTCCTTGTCGGTCCAGGAGGAGCGCTCGCTATCAAACTCGGCCAGGAGAGCAGCCTCTTTCTTCTCTGCCTCGTCCCGCGCCGCTTAAGCAGCTCCCTCTGCTCTGCCAGCTGCGTAGCCAACAGGTCGCGCTCTGCGGCAAGCTTGCTGCACTCCTCCTCTTTGGGGCACAAGGCGGTGTTGGCCGTACCCAGCTGGCGCCAAAGAGTGGAGTTGGCCTCTAAAGAATAAAAAGAAGAAGGACGCAAAGTCGTCAGCTAAGAAGGTCGCCAGGAAGATCCGACCCGACTGCGCAGCAGTCAGCCCGAATCTCGGGGACTACAGCCCGCGGGTGCGCCAGCGCCCCCGCGAAGAAGAAAACTCACCTCGGCTCCTCGCCAAGTCGGCAATCCGCTTGCCCAGCTCCTCAACGTTGCGGTTAAAGGCAGTGGCGCGGAGGTTGTGATACTACTGCGACAAGAATTTCAGACAAAGGTAAAAATTTGGAAGTCAGCAGAATAGAGTTCGAGCCGCTGCTCGGCAGTACGGCCCGAGCTTCGAGGACTACACCAGTGGAGTCTTGTTGGCGCCACCGAAGAAGAGCGAAAAAAATTCAAAGAAGAAACATACCCGCGACGGCAGCTCGCGGCGCTTGGTGCATGAGCAGTTCTGGATGGCGTCGCCCTCATCTCGCAACCGCTGGGCGTCCGGGGCGCCCGTGTTCAGCGGGCTGTGCCGCCTCCTCGCACCCTGCTTAGGCGCGGCGCTCGATGCCTCGGCGTCTGGAATGGCGAGCTGGCGGCGCCCGGTCTCCGAAGCGCTTGGCACGAAATCGCCTTCTCAAGATGGCGTCGCTGGCGGCGACTTGAAGAAGCAACCTCGCCACGGCCTGCGTCGTCCGGTCGGCGGCAAGCGGTAGTCCGCCGCTGTTTGCCTCGCTGCAGCTCTCGGGCTGCGGTGGAGGCGGCGAAGTGGCTTCGGCCGTGCCAGCAGGAGAGCCTCGCCGCCTTCCTTCTCCGCGACAGGGACCGCACCGCCGACTCCTCCGTCTACCCGTGAACTCCGGCGGCGGCGCAGAGCTCAGCGGAAGATTCTGGCAGCGCCGGCCCGAGGCAGCGGCCTCCTCGGCTCACCTCTTGGCTGCAAGCGGCTTGACCTCCTCCGGCTTCTTACAGGCGGAAGCCGCCGCTTTCTCGGCCTCCGCCTTCTCCAGACAGGCGGCCTCCTCCTCGTCGCGCTTCTCCTGCGGCGTTACTGCTCCGTCGCTTCCCGGAGGTCGGCGCGAGGTCAATCCGCCGAAGTATTGGCGGACGTCTCTGCCGACCCCATGACGGAGGTGGTGGCGACCCTCTCCAAGGTGAGAGGAGCCCTGATGAGAAAAAGACATATAAAGACTTGGACAAGACGGACCAGAAGAAAACAAGATAAAACAAGAAGTACTTTACGCTGGAGACCAGTGGCGGCTTCTTCACTTCCTTCTTGAAGGCGGTTAGCCTTCGCGACCGCCTCTTCATTTGGGTCATGGCGGCCCATCCCTCGAACTTCTTGGCCCGGCCGCTGGCAAGCTCGTGACCCGGCGCTTCTTCGCGCCGCCTCAACCGCCCAAGGCGGCGGAGGAACTCGCGCTGGATGGCGGCTTTTACATTGACGGCGGGGGACGACTTCCCTTTCACCATCGTCGTCAGGCCAGTCGGCGAAGGTTGCCGAAGGCCTGAAGTCGTCGGCCCCTCCTCCTCCCTCGGCGTCGGTGTCCATCCCCGCCACCCCCAAGTCAGGGTCGTCGGCGTCGCTCTCCGCCCGGTCGGGGACGAACTCACGACCCGGCCCCGTGGCGCCGGCCGAGGGCTGCATGAGGGGGTTCTGACTCGGAAAAGACCAAAGAAAATTAGAGTCGGATTAATTTGAAGAAGGAAAGCAGAAAAGCAAGAGATGACTTACCACGGGCGGGGGTTGGCGGCAGTACGGCTCCTTACCGATCTGCCATTCCTCCGTGAGGCCGCGATTCGCCGGAAATTCACCGTGTCCACCACATGCGTGGGGCATATCTCTGAACCTGAATGGCCCCGGGGTCCGGCGGCGCTCATCCGGCAGATCAGATGAGGTCGGCCTTGGAAGGAAGAACTTCGCCCGGCGCCACGAAGGCTGACGACAAGTCGGCCCGGTCGGCCCTCCAACTACGTCAGCACTCGGAGCTGCGCGACGGGGGTGGCGCCTGCGGGAGTCAGCGTCCTGGCCCGATGGGACCAACTGGGGAATCGCCCCGCCAACTCGTCGGCCACGTAAGGCGGCGGAGTTGACCCGATCGCCTATACAGGCGACGTTCTTCACGTGAAATCGTGCGCTGCCACACCTTCACCGACTTGATGAGTGGGATGGCGGGGAAGGGGTTGTCGGGCACCGGCCTCCTCATGGCGATGAAAGCGCCGCCTGAGCCGGCCGCGAGCACCGTGGGTTCGAGCTTGGCTTGGAAGAATTCCCCACAGCTCGATGGTGGGGAGAAGCGCCATGAAAGCCTTCACACAAGGATGCGAGCGGCGGCCTTTCCACCGGAGTTTGGAGTGAGGTGGTGCGGCTGGAGCCCGTGGAACTCCAGGAATGCGCGGAAGAAGCCGCTCGCCGGCAGCCCTAGCTCGCCCATGAGGTGCGAGCGGAATATGACCCGCTCGCCCGCGGGTCCGCACTAGGTGGGCGCCGGGGATGCGGCGCGTTTGGCAGAGAAACTCGATGATGTCGTCGTCCACAATGGAGCCATCCCACACGCCGGAGCATGCGGTGGGAGGCGCGGCGGCGGAGGAGGAGCTCATCTCCGCGGCGAGGCATGGTTCGGCGCGGCGTGGTTCGGCGCGGCGGAAGCAAGGAGGAAGACGAAGCAAGGAGAGGAAGCAAGGAGGTGGAGTGCGTGCGTGCGGCGCCGCCCCTCCTCCCGCCTACTTATAGGCGCCTAGGCTGAGAAGCCGAGGGGCGGGCGTGGGATTTGCGCCACGCCCCACGCCCCCACGATTTAACCCACGACGTTACTGTGCGCAGTAACGCCGTGGGGAGCCCAACCGCCCGCACGGCCGCAGCGGATCCGCCCGTGCGCCGAGGCACGGTAGTGGCGGGCCCCGCCTGACGGATCTGTCTAGTCGCAGCGTGGGCGGCGGTAGCCAGCCTGCCACGTGGCGTCACGTGGCGGGCCGCATAACGGGCATTTGCACGAAGCTTATCAGGCACGCTGCCCGGATCCCGCCACAACCTTCGAAACCTGTGAGGAGCAAGGCGGCCTCCTGCAAGGCCGACTCCAGCTAGTCGGCTCAAGAGAGAGACGGCGAGCCGAGCCCGGATTCTTCCATTAAAGGGATGAAACTGTTGAGGCTCCTTGACATGTTGCCCTCGGCGCCTCACCGACCGGGGACTCTCAGCCGGAGTAATGGGCCACGGGTAGGCAAACCCGAGCCCCTGGACCTTTCAAAACATCGGGGCAGATTGTGCCCCTCAAAACCCCAAGACGAAGAGCCGCCTTCTGAGAGTCGGCGACAGAGCCGCCGACTGCCCCTCCCAGCCGAGTCCCAGAGACAGCCTCAAGATAAGCCGACTCCCAGCCAGCGACTTCTGGTGAAGCCGGCTACGGGGAGTCGGCCCGCGACTCCAACCGCCTCCCTGCGGTCACGACTACAGGGCCCGGGGCGGGATGGGGCCGCCTCGCAACCCGTCCCTGCCCCGTTCATAAAAGCGAGCATGGCCACAGCGCCCGTCTTGTGAAGATCTCCGTCCGTGGGCTTTGTTGCCCTGGCCAGCCCTAACGTCAACCCGTGGGCGAATCCACAATACCCATGATGGCCTGTTTGTATGACCCGAAGACGGCGGGTCCCGCCTGTCGGCGGGAGTACAGAAGACGGCGAGAGTGCCCCAAGATGGACCCGCTGGGAGTCGGCCTCCGAGAGTCGGCCGACCCCTCTCCCACGGGCTCTGTGCGCCATTAACCAGACAAGATAGGGAGTAGCATGATGATCGCCCGTCGGTGGCGGCTGCTTGTTGCCATGACCCCATGACCAAGCTCGGCGTCATTAGAAGCTGCAGCTACGGTAATCCATGACCGGCGGCAAGACCACGCATGGCCCGAACAAGGGCTGTTATTGGCCCCATGCTAGATCGTCGGCGGGGCCCACTAGTCGGCGGGCCCGAAGTCGGCGGAGAAGGCGGCAACTTAAGAGAATGACGGTGGGACTGCGCCCAGCCGGATGACCCGAGTACCCCCGGGGGGTAGGCCTATATACACCCCCCGAGGCACCCATGCAAGGGGTTGGACCCTAGTAGTTTGACACACACATAGGAGGAAGAGAAGAGCTAGTCGTGCCCTTCTCCTTCCTCACCCCGAACAGCTCGAGGAGCAACCTTGTACACACTTTGCCATAGTGATCATGCGGAGACCCTTGAGCAGCGTGATAGGGGTGTTATCTCCACGGAGAGCCCTGAATCTGGGTAAGATTCGCCGGCGTGCATGCCTTCGCCTCATCCCGTTTCCAGGCACCGGCGACATTCTACTCGCCCCCTCCATGATAAGCCACCCTTTGGCATATGTCGCACCCAACCCCCGACAATCCCAGACTATAGTCCTTAACCATGGACACAGCTATTCGAATAGATTTAATCTCTGCAGAGGGTGTACTCTTTACCCACGAATAACGGATTCCTTTAGTCCATCGAGACTAATTCCGTCTACGGCCTTTTGATTGAAAACACACCTATCCGCACACACCAGCCTAACTTTACCGGGTATGCGGAATCACCCACGACACCCGTTAAGCGAAACTCTAAGTGGGGAGGCTACAACCTCAACTTAGCATGGGATCACAAAATTTATACCACGTGCAAACTAGGGGAGCTACCCCTTCGGCTACAACCGAAAACACCCATGCCCCCGGGCCAGGTGGCATGCCTACCGGATGCCTCCGGTATCTTCCACCATGGCCTCTCTGTACGGGAGTGGTGATTCTGTCTGTTGAGATATATATTGTTATGCTAATTCATGCAGGGAATATTAAAGCCTCCTGAGTCGACCATAGATCGAGTCTTGTTCTGGTAACCCCCATACTTGTTTCGTACGACCACTCGTCCCTACCGTAGGTAGGGTACAACTCAGGAAGTTGTCAACCCCTTTCCTAGCACACACCGACGTACCTCACCATGCCATACCGGACACAACCATCTCGACGGAGGACTAGGGATGGACTCGTGTCTACCCAAGACAGAGGCTTCCCCGGATCTCTTTCGGTATGCATGGAAGGCATTCGAAGGTAATTATTATCACGAACATATCTAACTCCAATAGCATGCACTCATCAACATGCCCTCATGAGTAGCAACGATTTATCACATGAAATAACGGATACTCCATGTCGAGGTGGTCTTGTATCCGTACAAATAACACACATAATATTATGCCACGGTTCATAATGCTTTCCTTAAAGTTGCGGGGAGGCAGGGTGCATTCCAAAACTTTGAAAGTTTTCTCCTCTCTCTGGCAATTCTATTTTTGAAAATATTCGAATTAACACATAATTTAAAAGTGGTACAAAAAAATTGTCTGAAAAATTTAAAAAAAATCTTAAAATAAACTAGACTAAATTTGGGAGAGGTAGGAAAAAGAATCAACTCATTTGGAGTTTTATTTAAAAAGATATAGCCAGTCAAAGTTTAGTCAAATCTCTGGTTTTAAATAAAACAGAAAAAGAAAAGAAAACGATTCGAATAGGTACACGTCGAAGACGTACTCTGGAAATACGCCTCCACTTATGCCTGCATGGACCTGCGCTGGGTCAGCCGACGGTGGGCCGCTGGCCCTTGGTCAGGTCGACCTAGTCTCTGTGCGTGGTCTCCTCCGACCAAAGCAGGCGGGGCTCGGCGAGGCTCGCCCGTGAGCGGAGGCATCCTGACGGAGATCTGAGCACATGGGTGTGCTCGGAGGTCAGCGAACCCGTGGGTACCCGCCATAATCGCCCGACGTTGACGGAATCACCGGCAGCGAAGCTTCGCGGCGGCGGTGTCTTCGGGAAGGCGAATGGGGGTGCAGGATATGGTGGCTCCGGTGGGGATGAGGTGATGGGCGGCTCCGCACGGTCACATGGAGTCGGGTGGTGGCGCTAGATGGACGGGAGGGGCTTCGGTTGCGACGAAATGGACCGGAGCGTGGCAGCGGCCGAACCGGCCGGAGACGGGGGAGACGGCTTCCTGCCGTTACCTGCTGGTCGTGGGGTGCGCTAGAGGGGTGGTACGAGGCTGCTGAGGAGGCTCGAGTGGGGCCTGGGGGTATATATAGCCGGGGAAGGTCGGTTGCCGCGGTGGTGGATAAGGTCGCCGGCGAACCGCCTCTCTGTTGCTGCAGGAGGACGTGGCGGCGAGGCGCTGCGAACAAGCGAGGATGAGGCGGACTGCTCGAGGGCAGGTGGCATGCGGCTATGGCTCGGCGGCGCCCGTCCGTGGCGAGCGCACTATGAACGCCGGCGTACCGCCAAGGGGGCTCTGACAATGGCTGTAGGGCACCGAGGAAGCTTAAGCGCGATACAGCGAGTGGTCGAGGGTGACGCCGCAGCTCTGCGGCCGAGCAAATGCAGCTGGCGGCGAAGCGGCGGCTTTCGGTTGTCTTGGCGCTTCGTGCAAAGCGTGCGCTCTGGGCGTGCTTTCGAACGCAGCGACACGTTCGACGAGAATGCGGGGTGATTTAGAGTGCTCGAGTGAAATTTGGTAACTAACGAGGCTAGGCTAGGGTTTGCAAGTAGATCGATGGACAAAATTTGGTTTGGTCAGGGATTAAGTTCATATCACAAACTAAAATCCATGCCAAATCTGGCCATGCACACAAGGTGTTTGGCAAAATGCTAGGGGCACCTAGGCAGCCCTTGGAGTGGCCAAAATCTCCAGATCCTAGTCTCTTTAGATGGTAAGGAGGGTGCCAGGGTTAGTTTGCCAAGAGAAGAAACTTGTTAGTGCAAATCCTTGAGAAAACCAAACCTGGTCAGATAGAAAAGGATATGGTTTCATGGACTAAAACTACTCCAATGGGTTCACTCTCTTGGACTTAGGGGTTTTGTTGGATGGACTATAAGCATGAGGAAAAATCATGGGCAACAGAGCAACAAAAAATGTGGTTGCTGTACAAATCAACAAGTTGGACCAGGATGAAAATGAGGTTGATTCACTCAAATTTTTCAAAGAACCAAACTGAGTTTTTTCATAAAGTTGAATAATATACTCCTGTTAACATCCCATAATTTTGGTGGGAGTTTTAAAGAAAAATTTAAATAGGTTGTAGTGTAAATCTGCCCACTGGACCAGATTTAAAATTTTGGTGTAGAGCTCAGAATCTCCAATGAACAGAAGATACTTTTACATAGAAGTGATTTAAAAACATCACATGACCTCCCCAAATTTTGGTTGGAATTTGGACAAATTTATCAAATGGTTGTAGTTCAAAATGGGGCTTCAACTAATAAAAAAATCACTTTAAGGAATAAAGCTCGGAGTGCAAAAATTTATGCAAATAAATCCACTGATAATAGAGGTGTTTTTCTTAAGAGGGTAAACAAGTCTAATAAAATAATTGACAGGTTCTCACTTGGGGTAAAAACTCCATAAAAATAAAGAACAGAAAGGTTCTGAAATCAAAAGAGAATCCAGAAAATAAAAGTTTAAGTTTCCTGGCAAAATTTTAATTAATAAAACAAGGTTAAAATTTTTGGGGTGTCACTTGGTGCATTTTATTACTACTCTGTTATTGCATATTCATGTATATAAATAACCTGCTTGCATGCATCAGAGATTTTATTTTATGACTGGCGTTGTGATCATAGAATATTTCAGAGCGTATTTATCATTTGTTATATTATACCCGTGTTCATAATGTTTGCAGTACATTCAAAGTACTCCTTTGGCTTGTCCATGGCTATTGTCTTGGCCAGATCCCTTGCGTGGAGAGGAGCGTTGCGAAGACAGCCCGGAACCTGAGCCATGGTGATAGCAGCCTCGCGAAGATAGGAGTTAACCTGGTGAGCTGTTCCTGTGGAAATTGGAGTCCCATAGACGCCGATGATCCACAAACCGCTTCCGCCATCAACCACCAGAAACCAATTGTTGTACTCATAGGCCAGAATGGTCTTGTACTACATATTTTGCTTTTTGCTTGGAATTTCTGTATCAAGTTGGTGCCTCATCATTCTTGAGTACTCACGGGCTGAGTGAGCACAAGGGCCATTTTCTGGAATTTAATATCCCAAAAATCCGGTCCTGACAATCTTGGTATCAGAGCCAGGCTGACCATTGGCTAATCCTATCTTAGCTAGGTCAATAAACCTAGGTTAACCAACCCACCAGACCTTAACCTAACCCCGACCAAGCTTCCGTGTAAGATAGCCCCACAGTGAGCCTGACCCCTTTTGGCAGTCGGTGCCCAACCTATCAACCTAGCCTGTCGATCATGCGCCAGTGATCGACGCCTTATATGTCTCACTCGCAAGTGTGCGAAGGAAGACTTCGTCCTCTTTTTCTATAAAGAGGGCACGCTAGCCACAACCCAGCACAGCACAACCTCTACCCCAAACCAAGCCATAATGCCTAGCCCGGTAGTGCACAATGAGACCACATCAACCAACCTTGGAGGTTTTGTGACCATACTCGCAAACCTCACCCGTCGTGCCTATGCGTTAGAAGAGCCCCCAGAATATGTTGTGTACCAAGGACCCATGTGTGGTGAGAGCCGTCAATTCTGGGCCACTGTACACATCTACGGTAGGGATCTGTTGCCAGAACGCCCCTACAGGTTCACCGGAAGGACAACTTCCTTTGATCCACAAGCCATCCAACTAGCGGCGCGAGAGGCTATAGTTCAACTCCGGCACTTGTCGCCCAGAGTTAACTGTCGCTCGTTCTGCTACTACCCCAGACGTGAACGGTATGGTAGGCCACCCCAAGTTGCCAACGGAGATCACGAGACGGGGCCTGCATTGTTGCACCTAGTGCGCTATGTGGGTGCACTAGAGGAACTGTTCGATCAAATCACCATTGATCTGATCACAGCTCGTGGAGAGCTGGTTCGCCGAGCCCCGGCGAGAGGAGAGGATGAGCCCGACGCCGACAACCCAATCGTGTTGTTCGGACACCCGATCGAGTCCCTGAGGTCTGCCCCAGCCATCGACCAAGGTGCTTTGATGACCCCAGAAGTGCTTCGTCGCCTTTTGGGAACACGCTCCAACGGGGTTGTGACCAACAATCCCCGAGATGGTCATCATCGCTACCCCGACCCTGCAGTTCCTCAACCACCCCTAGCTAACCCCGACGGTGAAACCCGTGGAGAAGCCTCGACGTCCACAAGGCACGCCCACTTGGATATAAACGAGGTAGACTAAGTCACTCGAGTAGTGCCGAGTCTCAGTGTATGCACATCTTATAATCGTGCGACCTTGTAAATAAACGCAGCCTGTTGTTGTGCCTCTATTTTAAATAGTAACCTTGCATAAATATGTCAGCACGCAGTTGCATATTTTTATTCCGGGCACAGCTACCAAAACAAACCCCGACGACACCCACAGTAACACGTCATTTGAGTGAGATATGTGTATCTGTGGCTTTGACCCCGACCCCATGAGAGCAGAACCAACAAACGAGTGCCCCTCACTGCGGTATATAACCCAGCCCGGATGCTATATAAAGGCCACCTCGTGACCTTGCCAAGAACCCCTCACCTTGTGCACCATCCTCACAACCATTTCTTGCCATGCCGAGCCCTAGTATTTATCTGAGAGCCCCAGATGCAACCCCGGGTAGCTTTGTCAAAATATTGTGGGACTTTACCTGCAGTACCATGGGCTCTACCCAGCCACCCCAAAGACGAAGCTGCTCAAATCGAGAATCACCCCTTCCACCTCGAAATATTGGGCAGTAGTACACATCCCTCCTGTAAACTCAAACCAAGACCCAACGGAAGTCTCCTTCATGGGGAAATCCATGCCAGCTCCACAAATGGCCATAGAAGCGGCTGCACACGAAGTATTTGTCCGCCTTCCATTCGTGGTACCCTATGCCAGTGAAAGAGGGTATTATTATTTTCCGAGTCGTGCAGCACCTGGAGAAGTAACGTCTTTTCCCGGTGGATGAATTGAGAGAGACCCAGTACTGGCCAACCTGGTCCAATACGTCATCACTCAGGAACGTCTGACCCAGCGAGTAATGGGTTATCTCCAGAGTCTCGCGGATTTAAATCCTCAGATCGCCATCGTCAGACCACTGAGGCCCGACCAGGAGAGACACATTCATCGGCTGGTCAACCCACTTTCCCCGATAGAAGAGGAGTGTATTCCAGTACCAGAGATGTTTTCTCGGGACCCCGTCCAGTTACCGTTTGCATTATAGACGTCGCTGTTGTGTTTATTATTGCAATATTTATTTATATGATGTAACCTATGCATGGTACCCTGAGTTTGTGCGGCTAGTAAATTATTTTAGTTTCTATTAATTTGAGTAGTTTTTGTTGCGGTTTAACTCTTACATTTACTATTTTATCTTGCGAAAAATCCTGGAGTGAGATTTCTTTTCCCTGAGTTGCTACATCGTATATCTCCTCACGGCATGGAATTTTTATTCCCGCAGCACCACGACAACAGACCCACAACCACTCGAACACATACACTGCTTGCAAAAACACGTAACCGTGTTGCATCTCACCAACCACCTCCCTAAACGCACCACAGTCTCCGAAGGAGAGATTAGTGGATAATCATCCGGGTACAAGTTACCTCCGACACACCAACAACAGTTAACACCCGGCATCACACCTAATCCTCGTGATCACCGCCACCGTGGAGAGCCAACACCCGAGCGGCAGCATCGCGACGATCATCAAGGAACATCGCGCACAGGAAAACGGAGAGCCCCAAAGATCGCCGCGATCCTCCGCACACACGAGGATCACGTACCAGTCCGGCACCGCCTCCGCCATTAGAGCCTCGTCTCGAGCTTCTGTAAGCAGTAATGGAGGAGAAGGAAGGAGAAGGAGAAGCGAGGCCAGGTGTGAAGGAGAAGAGAGGAGCACCTCGGCCATTTTATAGCTCGGGATCGGTGTACGGTGGGCGAAGTCCACCAGCGCCGCTCCTCGCTCGATCGCCGGTGTTCGGAGGCGAATCCGCAAGCAGTGCCGACAGCGCACTGGCCCGCGAGGTGAGTGCACGCTGCGCCGGCAGCAAGCACACCGCGCACTACCGCAGTACGGCCTAGATGCCCTACGCACTAGACGTCGCCGATGGAGAAAGCGCGGGAAAGCGCGCGGGAGAGAGGAAGAAGAGTGAGCCAGAGGAAGAAGAAGAGACTGACAGTGGGCCCCGGGTGCACCTGTCAGCCAAAGGGAGCACTGTGCTCCCGGGTACGACCAGCGTATTTTAGAGGTTTAGAATTTACGGTAACCAGCATAAAAAAAATCTCCCAACCATAGATTTTTCCATGCAGCGCTAGTGTCCCACACTGTGGATTTTACACCACTTATTGCTCTCTCACTGTAGCCGCATTTTACCGCTTAAGTAAAGTGGTTATTTCTGTTAATGATAAGAGTTTTTGTTTTCAAAACAGCTTTTAGCAAATCTCGGGGACGAGATTTTTTCTTAAGGGGGGTAGTGTTGTGACACCCCAAAAATTTTAACCTTGTTTTATTAATTAAAATTTTGCCAGGAAACTTAAACTTTTATTTTCTGGATTCTCTTTTGATTTCAGAACCTTTCTGTTCTTTATTTTTATGGAGTTTTTACCCCAAGTGAGAACATGTCAATTATTTTATTAGACTTGTTTACCCTCTCAAGAAAAACACCTCTATTATCAGTGGATTTATTTGCATAAATTTTTGCTCTCTGAGCTTTATTCCTTAAAGTGATTTTTTTATTAGTTGAAGCCCCATTTTGAACTACAACCATTTGATAAATTTGTCCAAATTCCAACCAAAATTTGGGGAGGTCATGTGATGTTTTTAAATCACTTTTATGTAAAAGTATCTTGTGTCCATTGGAGATTTTGAGCTCTACACCAAATTTTTAAATCTGGTCCAGTGGGCAGATTTGCACTACAACCTATTTCAATTTTTCTTTAAAACTCCCACCAAAATTATGGGATGTTAACAGGAGCATATTATTGAACTTTATGCAAAAACTCAGTTTGGTTCTTTGAAAAATTTGAGTGAATCAACCTCATTTTCATTCTGGTCCAACTTGTTGATTTGTACAGCAACCACATTTTTTGTTGCTCCGTTGCCCACGATTTTTCCTCATGCTTACAGTTCATCCAACAAAACCCCTAAGTCCAAGAGAGTGAACCCGTTGGAGTAGTTTTAGTCCATGAAACTATATCCTTTTCTATCTGACCAGGTTTGGTTTTCTCAAGGATTTGCACTAACAAGTTTCTTCTCTTGGCAAACTAACCCTGCCACCCTCTTTACCATCTAAAGAGACTAGGATCTGGAGATTTTGGCCACTCCAAGGGCTGCCTAGGTGCCCATAGCATTTTGCCAAAACCTGGTGTGCATGGCCAGATTTGGCATGGATTTTAGTTTGTGATATGAACTTAATCCCCGGACCAAACCAGCTTGTCCACTGATCTACTTGCAAACCCTAGCCTAGCCCTGTTAGTTACCAGCCTCACTCGAGCACTCTAAATCACCCTGGCATTCTGTCGAACGTGTCATGGCGCGTGCTGGGGCGCGCCCAGAAGACTTTTGCATCGCATCTGGCAAAACCGAGCGTTCGCTCGCCGCAGCGCACGGCCTTTGCTCGCTGCAGAGCCGTGCCTCACCCTCGACCACTCGCCAGAACGCGCCAAGCTGCCCTGGTGCCCTCCAGCGCCACCGTCAGAGCCCCCTTGGCGGCACGCCCGGCGTCCGCGATCGCGCCTATACCCGCGGACGGCGCCGCCCGAGCTATAGCCACGCGCCAGCTGTCCTCTGGAGCTGTCCGGCCTCATCCCCTCGCTCGTCTCCAAGCGCTCGTCGCCGCCACGTCCTCCTGCAGCAACAGAGAGGCGGTTCCCTGGCGACCTTATCCACCGCCGCGAGAACTGACCATCCCCGGCTATATATACCCCCAGGCCCCGCTCGAGCCTCCTTAGCAGCCTCGTACCACCCCTCTAGCGCACCCCACGACCAGCAGGTAACGGCAGGAAGCCGTCTCCCCCGTCTCCGGCCGGTTCGGCCGCCACGCCCGGTCCATTTAAATGCCGCAAGCCCCTCCCGTCCATCTAGCGCCACCACCCGACTCCACGTGACCGTGCGGAGCCGCCCATCACCTCATCCCCGACCGGGAGCCACCATATCCCAGACCCCCATTCGCTCCCGAAGACACCGGCCGCCGCGAAGCTCGTCGTCGGTGATTCCGTCAACGTCGGCGACTATGGCGGGTACCCACGGGTTCGCCTCGACCTCCTGAGCACACCCATGTGCTCAGATCTCCGTGGGATGCCTCCGTTCGCCGGCGAGCCTCGCCGGAGCCCCGCCTCTACCGATTCGGAGGAGACCGCAGCAGCGTAGACTAGTCAACGACCCGATGGGCGAGCGAGCCTTGTCAATGACCCAGCGCCGGTCCACGCAGGCATAAGAGGAGGCGTATTTCCAGAGTACGTCTTTGACGTGTACCTATTCGAAACGCTTTCTTTTCTTTTTCTGTTTTATATAAAACCAGAGATTTGACTAAACTTTGACTGGCTATATCTTTTTAAATAAAACTCCAAATGAGTTGATTCTTTTTCCTGCCTCTCCCAAATTTAGTCTAGATTATTTTAAGATTTTTTTTAAATTTTTCAGACAAATTTGTTTTGTACCACTTTTAAATTATGTGTTAATTCAAATATTTTCAAAAATAGGATTGCCAGAGAGAGGAGAAAACCTTCAAAGTTTTGGAATGCACCCTGCCTCCCCGCAACTTTAAGGCAAGCATTCTGAACCCTGGCATAATATTATGTGTGTTATTTGTACGGATACAACACCACCTCGACATGGAGTATCCGTTATTTCATGTGATAAATCGTTGCTACTCATGAGTGCATGTTGATGAGTGCATGCTATTGGAGTTAGATATGTTCGTGATAATAATTACCTTCGAATGCCTTCCATGCCTACCGGAAGAGATCCGGCGAAGCCTCTGTCTTGGGTAGACATGGGTCCGTCCCTAGTCCTCCGTCGAGACGGTTGTGTCCGGTACGGCATGGTGAGGTACGTCGAGTGGTGATTCTATCTGTTGAGATATATATTGTTATGCTAATTCATGCAGGGAATATTAAAGCCTCCTGAGTCGACCATAGATCGAGTCTTGTTCCGGTAACCCCCATACTTGTTTTGTACTACCACTCGTCCCTACCGTAGGTAGGGTACGGTTCAGTAAGTTGTCAACCCCTTTCCTAGCACACACCGCATGAGAGGCCATGGTGGAAGATACGGGAGGCATCCAAGAGCATGCCACTGGCCCGGGGCATGGGTGTTTTCAGTTGTAGGCCAGAAGGGGTAGCTCCCTAGTTTGCACGCTGTATAAATTTTGTGATCCCATGCTAAGTCGAGGTTGTAGCCTCCCACTTAGAGTTTAAACTTAACTTGGGTGTCGTGGGTGATTCCAAACACCGGTAAAGTTAGGCTGGTGTGTGCGGATAGGTGTGTTTTCAATCAAAAGGCTGTATACGGAATTAGTCTCGATGGACTAAAGGAATCCATTACTCGTGGGTAAAGAGTACACCCTCTGAATAGATTAAATCTATTCGAATAGCCGTGTACATGGTTAAGGACTACAGTCTGGGATGGGTCAAGTGTCGGTCTTAGGGTCGGTCTTCGGAGGAGAAACTGTCAAACCAGAACTTGGATCGTGACTTACGACTTGTGATGATCATGATTATTATTTGTCATGGACTAACCCGTTGCATTATTTGAATTATCGAGTATCCTTGGGATGGTTCTACCTCCTGGATATCCATTGTGATCCTTTATAGGCCCTTTATGTGGTGTCACGAGACGCCTCGACCGTGGCATGCTTGTTATTTATTTACTTTATAAGCCCTTTATGTGGTGTCATTTGAGACGCCTTCCGTGTCATGCTTGTTATTTATTTACTTTATAAGCCCTTTATGTGGTGTCATTTGAGACGCCTTGGTATGGCATGCTTGTTATTTATTTACTTTATAAGCCCTTTATGTGGTGTCACTGAGACGTCCGACTGTGGCATGCTTGTTATTTATTTACCTTATAAGCCCTTTATGTGGTGTCGCTCAGACGCCCGACTGTGGCATGCTTGTTATATATTTACTTTATAAGCCCTTTATGTGGTGTCGCTAAGACGCCCGACTGTGGCATGCTAGTTATGTATTTACTTTATAAGCCCTTTATGTGGTGTCGCTCAGACGCCCGACTGAGGCATGCTCGTTATTTGCTAACTTTTCGAGGCGTCGCTCCTGACACCCGATCGGTGCATTTTATTACTACTTTGTTATTGCATATTCATGTATATAAATAACCTGCTTGCATGCATCAGAGATTTTATTTTATGACTGACGTTGTGATCATAGAATATTTCAGAGCGTATTTATCATTTGTTATATTATACCCGTGTTCATAATGTTTGCGAGTACATTCAAAGAACTCACTGGCTTGTCCCTGGCTATTGTCTTGGCCAGATCCCTTGCGTGGAGAGGAGCGTTGTGAAGACAGCCCCGGAACCTGAGCCATGGTGATAGCAGCCTCGCGAAGATAGGACTTAACCTGGTGAGCTGTTCCTGTGGAAATTGGAGTCCCATAGACGCCGATGATCCACAAACCGCTTGCGCCATCAACCACTAGAACCCAATTGTTGTACTCATAGGCCAAAATGGTCTTGTACTACATATTTATCTTTTTGCTTGGAATTTCTGTATCAAGTTGGTGCCTCATCAGCTAACAGTAGTCCTGGGGCTGCTGAGCACAAGGGCCATTTTCTGGAATTTAATATCCCGAAATTCCGGTCCTGACAGTTGTACACTTGCAACATCACTTTTTACTCTACATTCATGTCGATCCCTTAGGGTTATTTTGGTTAAAAAGTGAAGGAGAAACATAGGAATAGGAAATTTTCCTAGGTACTACTACTATTCAATTTAAAACAATAATGAGGCTGGGAAAATCGCATGGAGAGGGCTCCCCCGATCGCTTCCTTCAGTGGTCGTTCGATTCTGGTCAACGTTGTCCTTTTTTTGCTGCTGGCCATTGGATCGTTGGTGGAAATAAAGGTTGTCGTTTTCACCGCGCGGTCAGTTTTGAGTGGGCAATGACTTGCCAATTTTTGGGTGCGGGCGCCGCCTCTCCTGCTGAGCCGCGTGCTCACGTCGTGGGTTTTCCGCAACTCCTGCCGGCGAGTCCGGTCCAAGGTTGCGGAACGGGAGCGAGCGTCGTAGACGAAGTAGTCGAAGTAGTCGTACACGCGAAAGTAAATGACACAGAGAGATATGAGGAGACCAGCTTTATTAATCAATGATCAGGGGTTACAATGATGGGCTCCTCGTTGCTTTATATAGGGACTAGGGGGTCAAGGGATAAGTACCCACTTAACGTAAAGTGGGGGAAACGGGAGGGGCTACCCCGTGCGATACGCACGAGGCCGTCGCCACCTACGAAGACTCGGTTTCCCAACACTCCCCCTTGGGTAATTATCCGTATATCCATGCCTCAAAACTCCGAAAAACCCAGTGGGAAAAATATGGAGAAAGAGCACATAGTATACGTTGTTGTATTGCACGAATTGCCTCGTCAAAACCTCGTGTGAGAAACATCGGAAAACTCACTTAAGGGAAAAAGAGTACAATCCACTCAACCATCATGTTGAGTACTCGATCATCGGGATTGAGATTCTAGCGACGAGTTTGTGAAGTTTCTCCCCTGAACCTTGCATCTCTCTAAGTCTCATCATACCAATTCCACGCACACCTCTCTAAGGTTGATGCGATGTAATGATTTAGTGAACATATCGGCAAGATTGTCACAAGACTTAGTATGCAAAACTTTCACCTCATTCAAGCTGCTGCAGCTCATGTGCATAGAAGAACTTGGGACTAATGTGCTTAGTGAGGTTACTCTTCACATAACCCATACGGACTTGTGCAACACAAGCAACATTATCTTCATAGATAATGGTAGGGGTTTGTACGGTGTTGATCCACATGTCTGCTGAATGTGGCCGATCATCCATGACGATACACACTCTTTTCGACGCTTGAATAGTGCCATGATTTCCGAGTGGTTCGTGGAAGTCGACACAAGTGTTTGCTTGACGATTTCCGTGAAAACGCAGATTCCACCACAAAGGAAAACATATCCGATCTGCGATTTGCAATCATGCGGGTCCGATAGATACCCAAAGATCGGCATAGCCTACAATAGATAGGTCTTGGTTCCTTTTTATAAAATAGGCCAAGATCTTTGGTCCCTTGCAGTAACGGAAGGCGTCCTTGACACCTTTCCAATGTCTTTTGGTAGGTTGAGCTGTACCTCGCATAAGCAAGCGGCGGCGAACGCAATAATCCGGCCGTATGCGATTTCGCGAGATACATGAGTGCTCCAAGCGCACTCGGGTAAGGAAACTCTGGTCCCGAGTTTCCTCCCCTCTTCCTTTGGCCTGAATGGGTCCTTGTGCACGCTGTAAAGACCTCCCGACCATCGGGGTCTTAGAAGGATATGCCTTATCAAATCCAAATCTTTCCAACACCTTACGGGTGTAGGCCGATTGGTGCACTAGAATCCCATCGGGGAATGTTCAAGTTGCAGAACCTAGGCAGTAACTTGGTTTTACCCAAATCCTTCATCTCGAATTCCGACATCGGTAGGAACTCGCTTCCTCAATATCCTCGGTGTACCGATTATGTTTAAATCGTCCACGTACACGAGATTATCTGAGAATCCATCTTGGGATCGCCGTATAAAAACACATGGGCAATCTTTATTGCTCGTGTAGCCCTTCTCATGAAGGAAATAGCTTAGCGATTGTACCACATTCTACCGGTATGCGAGTCCGTACAATGCCTTTTGAAGTTGGACCTTTGTATAGACCCTGTTTGCTCTATCATGGTTGAACAGGGATACCTTCGGAACCTTCATGTATATGTTGAATCCAAGTTACCATACAATTAGCAGTGACAACATCCATTAGTTTCATTTTCAAGCCCATGTTTATCGCCATCGAGATCAAGTATCTAAAGGTAACTCCATCCATGACCGGGAATAAGTCTCCTCAAAATCGACACGGTCGTTGAGTGAACCCTT
This sequence comes from Aegilops bicornis, assembly GCA_021605145.1. Lineage (NCBI taxonomy): Eukaryota > Viridiplantae > Streptophyta > Magnoliopsida > Poales > Poaceae > Aegilops > Aegilops bicornis. The sequence continues at coordinate 156,332,376 of CM038670.1, read as the reverse complement.
GATGACGAGCCTTGCTTTTGTACCGTACTACCTTATTATTTTCATCTCTCTTTCGAACAAAAACCCACCTATGGCTTGAGGCGAATGTGGGGAGGAGTTCGACAAACCGTCCGAACACCTTCCTTTTGTTGAGAGATAATAATTGGCAAGAATTGCCACGCCAATCTTTCCAATCCGACCTTTTCTTGCAATCAGCGGCGTGTTAGGCTCGTGGTCAAGATCTATGATTGAGGCAATTTTCGTAGCAAAGTTGATGTCGACAATCACCGTTGCTCGGTTCGAGGACTCCCATTATAAACATAATTTATGGCCATTTCGTCATGGAGCGCATCCGCGCAAACACTTGCTCTACCAAATTTCCCATTATGGGAGCAAGGTCCTTTAGATTTCAGCGCCCGATGTGTGCGCTCACATCTCCATTGGGTGTTTCCCCTATGGGAAAGTTTAAGTCTGGAATTTCGTGCCTTTGAATTTTCCGTACTTGTGCCAGTCTCGGCGGCTCCCGGTTTCAATTTGGGGTACTTTGGCGACAGGCTGTAATAAATCTCTCTTATCCTTTTTCGTCAGGCGTCCCCGAGTACTTGGGATTTGAGAAGCCGGATTTCTCGTCCTTTTAGGCCTTTGGACGGGAGCGGGTATACCATCATTTTTCTTTGGTATTTCAACCCTTTCCGGTGCATTGCAAGGCGTGCACATGCGATTTTGTCACGATCTTTAAGTCACTAAAGTGGTCGGTGAGTTGATTTGCTAAAAGGCGCAAATCTATTATCTTTGGACTTCTCTCTCGGTCTCGGCGGTCGCGGGTCATGGCGTGGATCCCGTGGCTTGCCACGTGATTTCTCGACTTTTAGCATCAAGGGGTTGATTCTCTCCCCTAAAGTCGGGAAAAGATCCTCGTAAAAAATGCAATCAAAGAAAGCGAGCCGTGACAGTCACTGTCATGGGGTCGAGATACTTGATTATGGACACAGCCTCATAACCAATGTATATCCCCGACTTACGGGCGGGCCCATCGCCCGATCGGCGAGGGGTGGTATCGGTACATATACGGCAACCGAACCTCTGAAGGTGGGACATTTTCGTGCCGACCCTTGCGCAAGTTGAGCGGGAGAGTGGATGTTGTAGGCCGGCGGTCGAAAGTTGATGAGATTAGCCGCGTGTAACACCGGCGTGGCCCCAACATGTAGTTGGTAAATTACAACCACGGAGGAGGCGGTCGGCAATGAATTTAATTCTTTTAATCAATGCCTCGGCAAGTCCATTTTGTGTATGAACATGTGGTACCGAGTGCTCAACTTTGATTCCCATTGCCATGCAATAATCATCGAACGCCTTTGAAGTAAATTCTCCGGCGTTGTCCATTCGAATAGACTGTATCACGATAATCCGGAAATTATTCCTCATTTGTATGATCTGTGAGATCAATTTTGCAAAGGCATGGTTCCGTGTTGACAAAGCAAACATTGGACCATTTAGAGGAAGCATCAATGAGCACCATGAAGTATGCAAAGCGGCCCGTGAGGGGCTGAATTGGACCGCATATGTCCCCTTGGATACGTTCCAAGAACGCGGGGATTTCATCCCTCACCTTGAGGCGATGGCCTAATGACTAACTTCCCTTAAGCGCATGCGAGCACACTGCGAAATCATCGGGATTCGGGAAGTTCTTCACGTTAACATTATGGCCATGCGAGTTGTTAATTATATTTCTCATCATCCTAAGTCCGGGTGGCCTAACCAATCGTGCTGCAGGCGAGAAGAGTTCGAGCTTCTAAAGGCGGTCTTGAGGGTAGTGTACAGGCGGTGCTACTATCTTAGTGTAGTATAGCCCTGTGTCAAACGAAGGAAGCCTTTCGATAACATGTTTACCACCGGCATCCCGCTTTGTGATGAGTAGGCACTCCTTGCCGTGTTCATCATCGGTCTCAACATGGAAATCATTAGCGCGGATGTCTCTAAAGCTCAAAAGAGTACGAGTCGACTCCGGGTACAACAACGCATCATTAATGATCAAAGTTGTTCCCATGGGGAGTATAATAGTGGCTCGTCCGGAGCCAACTATGTGAGAACCGCGGCCGGCGATTGTCATAATACTTCCCGGAGATTTTTAATGGACTCAAAGTACTTAGTTTCTCGTAAAATGGTATGAGTGGTGGCGCTATCGGCAAAGGCACGTTTCCTCCATTCAGGCGCCACACGCAGCGTTCTAAAATATGACATCTAATTAATGTAATGAGGAAGAAAATACATTAAAAATAAATGCACACATCTCGAGAACATAACATGCTATGATGTATAAATAATGGAATAAATGAATAAATGTCATCCAATCGCCAAAGTAAAGAATAAGTTTATGCTCTCATAGAGCTTACAACCAAATCGAATTTATTCAATTTTATTGTATCAAATCACGGAATCATGACAACCAAAGAGGTATGCTAAGTGGACTCGGTGAAGAAGCCATTCACTTCAGCCGCAATCTCCATACTAGTGAGCTGATCCTCCTTAGAAATCATCTTGGAGGCTGACATCAATGTCTAGTGGCGGCGCCGCGCCTTGAGGCGACCATGTGGTCAACCTCCATGGCGACATGGGCGTCGGTAGAGACCGCCAAGGCTGCCGTGATGGGCACCACGGGGGTCGCCTCTATGGGCGCAACAGGGGGAGTAGCGATCATCACGGGTGCCGCCTTGGGCGCCGGTGGTGCTCCCTCCTGAACCAAGGCGAGGTGCGTCTCACGCGCCTTCCGAGCCTTGTATGCTTCAACGACCTCCGGTGGTGCGACCTTGGCGGGAGAAATGCTCCACCGAGCCTGGCAGGCGATCCTGAGGTCATTGTCCTCCCTTGCACGGCTTGTTACCTTGGCAAGGCGGGGAGGTGAAGGCCCTTCTTCTTGCCCTTGCGGCCCTCTTCTTCTGTTGAGGCTTGCGGACTTTGAGAGCGTTCACCTCTGGCGAGAACTCCCCCAAGTGGTTGCGCGACAAAGTTCTTTTGAGAACCTCATCCTGCGCCTCCGCCACACGGAGGACGTCAATCAACTCTGAATACCTCGTATAGTTCCCCTGGCGGTAGTTCCGTGAGGACTGGACCGCGTCGGGGTGGAAAGTGGATAGGGTTTTCTCAATCTTCTGGGAGTCGGTAATCTCAGTACCACACAACCGAAGAGTCGTACAAATCCGGTGCAGAGCCGAATTATACTCCCCAACCGTATTGAAGTCCGCAAACCTCAGACGGATCCACTCTGTCTCTGCACGTGGCTTCACAGTGTACTTCAGCCACTCAAACCGCTGCATAAGAGCGGTCCAAAGGCCAGAAGCACTGCGCTCAGCCATATACTCATCTTTCAGAGTAGGTGACAGGTGATGACGGAGAAAGTCACGAGCCTGCGCATTCTCGATTTCGAACTTGGGATCGATGGCGGCGGTGGGCCCCTTACCGATCGCCCTCGGGAGGGATTTGCCACGGAGAAAAATCTCGCGATCGAGGACCATGACAGTAGTTCAGCCTGCAGGCCAACTCGACAAACTCCTTGTGGACAATTCCGGCCATCTACGATTTATGCAAAAATCATGAGATTACGGGTAATCTTTTGCACAAAGCGATGTTGATAAACTTATTCAATAAAAAGGCGTTCCAATATTTAAAAACATGCTATTATATGACTTACTAAGTGATTAAGAGTGCTAAACAATTAATCTACAGCAGTAAAAACATACAATAATATCATGTTACAAAAGATAGCATGTTAAGCGCATCTCGTATGTGAAAACTAGCCCAAAAATTGAATCCCCGAGGCATTTTTAAGCCCAAATACGCATTTTTCAGCGAAAACAGACAGTTCCAGGGGCTTCTACGCGAAATATTACTGCAGGAATAAAATTCGTGTAAAAACAGGAAACTACGGGGGCTAAAACGCAATATCTCCGCGCTGCCCCAGCGCCACTTTTTTTTTATAGGCGCCACGGCCGCGGCCGGAAAGAGGCCCGAGCAGGCAAGCCGCCCACCCACCTTTCACTCGGGCGCTAGGTTTTCCTAGCGACCGAGTGGGCGAAGCGGCGGCTACGCCATTCGCGGCGGCAGCGGCGCCACGGCGCGGCTGCGATGGCGCGCACACAACCGACCTCTCACCGGCCCCGATGGCCATGCGGTAACGCCAACCGGTGGCGGCGCATACAGCAGCGGAGGTTTCGCCACGCGGCGGCGGCGAGACGCTGCGCTGCAGCCTTGGCACGGCCAAGCGCGCAAGCGCGCGGCCAAATGGTGCAGCGGTGACGGCGGCCGCTGCGGCGGAAGACATCGAGGCTCGGCCATCGGCTAAGCGAAGCGGGTGCGGCGGCGGTGCGGCGGCAAGCGCGACGTGGCGCGTGCGACCAGCAGTCGTGGCGCGGCGTCATCACGGGCCGCGGCCTCGGCGCGATCTTCGTCGCGTTCATCGAGAAAAACGGCGCATGGCTCATCTGGTCTTTGTGCGGCGGTACCGCGATCATCCGGATCGCGATCGCATCGACTCCTATAGTGCGATCAACAAGTTCCTCTTAGTCCAAAAACATCGACATTGGTCGGCGACGTGTTCGTCCGCTCGGTTCTTGGGAGGAAAATCCGCGCCATAGGTACATCAAATCCGAAAAATAATCTAACCGCAAAAACGGAATCATAGTAGCGAAAGGAATCCATTTTTGCAAATAGTGGGATCGGATCTTATACCTCCGCGGGATCGACGAAAGTCTGCGTGATGCAGGCTTGACGCAGGCTTGACGGAGAGTTGATGGAGCGAAGCGTGCTGATAACGTGTTCCGCAACTGGCCGCGAGTCCGGCCCAAGGTTGCGAACAGAGCGAAGCGGCGTCGTAGAGACGAAGTAGTCGTACACGCGAAAGTAAATGACGAGAGAGATATGAGAGACCAGAATTTTATTAATCGATGATCGGGGTTCTGATGATGGGCTCCTCGTTGCTTTATATAGGGAGTAGGGGGTCAAGGGATAAGTACCCACTTAACGTAAAGTGGGGGAAACGGGAGGGACTACCCCGTGCGTAGGCCGTCGCCACCTACGAAGACTCGGTTTCCCAACACACGAAGTAGTCGTACACGCTCGCTCCTGTTCCGCAACCTTGGACCGGACTCGCCGGCAGGAGTTGCGGAACAGTGGGCTCATTGTGGAGGTTTGGCTGATGCATATATACCTTCGTTTTCTGCCAGCGCCTGTGCTGCCCGATGACAAGTGGGCTAGTGTTGCTTCAGATCCCGCTCGTCAGTTGAATTAGCTGCCCGTCCCACGGTGTTTTTCTCGGGTCAAACATGCCTGGGGCCGCTCCTCGCACGCTGCCCACGTCGCGCGTGCGTTATGGGGAGCAGCTGCGCAGGGATCGGCTGGTGCATGTGTACCCGGCTTATGCACCCGCGTCTTTCCGATTGCGATGACAGGTGGGCCGGTCCTGCTGCTGGTCCGCTTGTCGGCTGCACGGTCGTGCGGTGCGGTGGTTAGTTGCGAGGACTGCGCTGGGTAACCGGGTTGGCTGGCGTATGTGCGTGTGGGCCCCTGGCTGATCGATGCATCGTGTGCGCGGCGTGCGTGCCTCACCTCCGTCTGCGGGTTGGAGAGAGGAGATGGAGTGGCAAAATATCTCGCGAGCTTCCCTTTCTGTATTCAATCTCCATCGATCTACTATTGCCGCCGCCTCCTCCTCGATCCATGTGCTCGCCCTTTGCCGCCGTCACCGGAGAGGCTCGCCTCCGCGGCCGCACGCCTTAGATCCGGCGGGAGGAAAAGGAGGAAGAGCCCCGCACTGTCCTGTTCTCCGGCGGCGGCGACCTACGCGCGAGCGATGGGGAGGCAAGGAGGAGAAAGACGCGAGGTGGTGGAGGAGCAGCCGAGGTCGACGACGGCGTCCTTGACGAGCACACGCACAGAAGGGAGGGGGAGGGGTGCAGCCGCTCGTGCGGATCGAGGGGAAGGAGAAAGGTGCTGATGCTGCCGGCTACTTGGGGAAGGGGATGCGGGCGACCTTGGGCGAGTTAAGAGACCTGAGGCGAGGCCGGCGGTGACCTATGGAAGGAAGGGGACGCCGACGACCTTGGGAAGGAAGGTGAAGCCGGCGACCTTGGGAAGGACGGATAGGCCGATGAATTGGGGTAGGTGATGCGGGTGACCTGGGGGAGGGCGGATGGGAGCTGCTCAGGCCGTCGTTGCTGTCGGCAGCCGGCGGCCACCGCCCGTCGCTTGGAAGACGAGGGGAATGGAGAAAGAGGAGTCATATCGGGAAGGAGTTTTGGGCGATGGGACAAGGGGAACAGCAGACGCACCAGGCGGCATGCCTCGCCGTGCCGCTTGGTGGCCGAGATGAGGCTGCCCCATGATCTGTTCCGATGGGCCTCTTCTGCTCGATGGTTGAGGTTCGTCCTTCTCTGGTTCGCATGTTCTTCGCCTTTGCTTTGGATTCGTTGGGCTAATTTCGCATGTTCGCCTTCGTTTCGTTCATGTGTAGTTTGGTACGGTTTCCTGCTGTCGGTTGTGTCGAGCTTGGGTCTTGTTTGTCCTTTGCATTGAGGTTAGTCCACTCCTCTGTGCTTGCCTATATAATGTTTGATGAAATGCATGTGTGCTGACGCTTGTTCTATGGTTTAGCCTACTTTTTCTGTCGCTGGCGCTTCTTCTCGTATGTCCTGCTGCTAACCCAATGTGCTTCTGCTTGCTGCCTCGGGTAAATAGGCCATTATGTTGCTTCTGTGACCGGCGAGTGTTCATTGCATGCATGTGTGTCGTTGTGCTCTGACTGCTTGTTTTTTTGTGTATTTCACAGGTTGTACAATCTCTTCTGTCGCTGCATTGTTCGACTCATCAAGGTTTTCTTCTTTCCTTTCTACTACATTTGTGTGTGTTTTACTTTCAGTATATTCTATGTCATGCTGTCTGCCTTGGTGATCTTTTAAATATCTGTATGTCATGCTGATCGTTTAAATGTTCCGGATATGGTCGGTATCGTGCTACTTAGATCTCGTGTATGCGTGTGAGCAGGATGTGTACGCACGCTTGTTTCCATTCTTATACCTGTTTTGGAGGCCGTGGTAGCTCGATGCCCCTCACGCGCTCCCTCTTTCTGCTGTACACAGAAGCATATTTGCCAAATTCTTGGACTAATTTTTTGCTGCACTGGATGAAGGACTGTATGTAATAAGCAGGTGCCCCCTCTAGGTATAACTTTTTGCTAATAGCATTGAATTTCTCCTGAGATCTGTCTAGACCATTCCAAATGTATTTTAGTTTGGTGTTTGTATTAACTAGGAGAAGAAGGGATGCAACTCGAAAGAATTTGAGATGTATAAACATGAAAGCACTAAAGTTTGCTCGAAGCAAAGATGTCTAGCCTGGATACATATGGCAAGAATCTTCAGAGATTGACTTCTTTTCAGCTGCTATTGAGACGTATACTTGCCCATAGGTCACAATTCATGAAGTTACTTCCTTTTGGTTTTGATCTTGAAATATATGTGTCATAGGTCACAACTGACGAAGTTACTTCCTTTTAGTGAAGGTTTGAATATCATCATATCTTGGCTAAGAGGCAGACATTTCAGAAGGTTCTCGTCTCTATAGATTAGTTGACAGGTTGAAAATTTAAGTTTATTGAAGCTCTCCTTTAGAAGGCAGGGGTCTGCTTTGGTTTCTTGCCATTTGCCTTTCTCTTAAAGTACTTGACTGGATGCATCTGGCAGCTTATAAATCAATAATTTTGATGGTTCTAGTTTTTATATTTATAACTCTTAGGCTTTTCTCTTAAAAATAATATGAGTTATTTTATAGGGGAAAATAGCTTTTGTTCACTTAATAAATCATGTTTGTTATAATTAGTTCTGCTATATCAAAAAGTAGTGCCTCGTGCCGGGTAGCATCCATGTTGGTGTTTCTCCATGTCTTCTTCACCTGAATAGATTGCCTTCCATCTAACAGGGCTGCTGTTCTTGATCATAAAATCTCATATTGTTCTAATTTTACTAGATGAAGCTACAATGGTTGGCTACTGTTGTTGATCATAAGATCTCGTATTGTTCTAATTTTACTAGATGAAGCTACAATGGTTAACATATGTAGTGCAGGTTTTTGGTTTGTTATATTGAACATGGCTGTCGTTCTTGCTCATATGATCTTGTATCCTATATGTGCAAATCATGCCTTTAGGCTACTGGAGTTTCACTATTGTTTAATTTGGGAAGAGTAGATTGATCCATTATCAAGGCCAGCATGAATTTTACGTGATTCAGCACCTTTATTAAGTTTCCCTTCTTTTAGCTTATTAGTTGCTACCTTATATAGTACCAAGCATGATCTTTGGTTTGCCATGTACAACACCGTGCAGTCATTTTATTAAGCTAGCATTAGTAATTTTGCATTTATTATATGGTTCATGTGAAAGTTAAACGTCTGTCCAGTAATACTAATATTAAGTTTATAATGTTGGCACAGTCTGTTATTGCCGTTATCTTCTTGGGAGTACTTGAGAAGGCGTGGCTGGGAATGCGGGGACACGCCATGGCAGAGGCGCGTGGTCGGCAGGAGGAGTCAGGGAGGCATGAAGGTGGACATGTGGATGTTATCGTGGCATTGACACATTTCATTCTACCGATGCTGCATACCAAGGTGAGTGAATGCTATCATGGCCTTAGATGCCCTGTCTAATACTTGCTTGAATTTTTGGTTTTGTATGCTTGGATGTATGTTTAGTTCCCACATTGTTTTTCTCATGTGGAGTTGAAACCACATTTCGTTGGTCCGTGTGGAGGGGGGGCTTTTATAGTCGGTTTACCGTGTCATCTATTCAGAATCAAGCAAATTTGGGTCTCTAAAATACAATCAGGTCGACATAGTAATTTTGACAAGACGAGAGACTATAATTTTTCTGTGTTTCTCTCGTTAATTTTGAAAACCTTTGACAGGAAAATGTTTCCTGTTTTTTGGTCTAACATGTCATAATTTTGTCTCGTGGGTCCATCTATATGAGAACCTTCTAAGTGGAAGTCAAATGGTGGAGCCTCAGTATGTTTTTTTAAGTTAAGTTGAAAAGTTTGTACATGATGTTTGAACTGAAACTTAACTATGTCATGACTGGTACTTCATTTGAGACTCTTGGCTGAGTATGGATACTATGACCAGACCTTCTCCGTCTTGATTCTTAATGCCTTCTTTGTTTTAGTCTCCATCTACATGTGCAATCAATAATTTTAATAGAGATATCTATATAATTTTATTACGCATTGTTTTTCTGCTATGTAAATAACACTTGCCATGACTTTGGCGGTGGTGGTGCAGGATTCATTGGAAGCCACACAGGGCACCCGAGAAGGAGAAGAGGCGAATGCTCTAAAGAGAGGAAATGATAAGTTTTATTTTTTTGTTTTAAGAGCAAGGGAGTTCTTTTATGGCATTAAGAGCAAGGGAGTTTTTTTTTGACGGCATTAAGAGCAAGGGACTTTTTCTTTTATGGCATTAAGAGCAAGGGAGTTGATATGTAGTCCCCTGACTTATTTGTATTCTACTATGTTTACGGCCAAAGCACTCATGATTTTATAGACACATATTTGTAAACAGAAGCCTATGTATTTTTTGCTCAAACAATCACCGGAAAGTGCACATATTTTCAATGTGTACATGATTTTAAATGGGTCTTTGTGAAGATGGTAGCATGCTATCAACTTAAAATGTGTATATACATCTCATTGTAGACAACAATCGACCATGTTTCCTATTAAATAAGATTGAGCCATGGATATTTTTTTCCTCGTCCACAGGGTGCCTCTGCGCCAACCTCTGCGCCATCTGGCGCAACAAGCCCTGTTTTACCCAAAAAACAGATTAAATTTGTTGTCATATGTGCTTGTCCGTAATGAAATCAACTAAACCACGGATTTCTTTTCGACGCTAAATTGGAATCATCAGGTTTCTGCACCATTTGGCACAAGGGGTTCCACAACATGATAACCATATTGTCAATATAGCATTCTACTACAAATATCGAATAGGTCCTTGAAAAATAAACCTATTTTCATCGACAACATGTCTTTAGCAGGTCTCTGCGTCAGTTGGCGCAACGGGTCAACTAGTTATTGATGCATTTGGTTGAATGGAATGGAGCAAAACAAAACTGAAGGATTTTTCCTTTCATGTCTATTTCAAAGGAAAAACATAGGAATTTTAACATCCACCTGGACCTCCTTTTAAAAATCCTATATACGGAAACAAGACTAAGTGCATTAGTGCCATAATAACATTCTAATTGTACACATTTTCTTGTGATTTGACTTTACCATGTTTCTTTGCATTCGTGTGTTCTTCCAATTCCTGTGAACCCGACATCCAAGTTGACAGAAATCCTGTGTTTACAAATGCTCTGTTTTCCGCATGCATTCCTATCCTATACCTGTGTTCTTCCTATCCCTGCATTTTTAGAATCCTGCAAGCCAAAGAAGCCATTACAAAATTACTTCAGTTACAGATAGGTTTCGTAGAAAACTTTTTGTGGTTTGTCCTGCTCCTGTCGCATTGTTCTCCACCTCACTTAAGCTACTCCATCGACAGAAGCGTCCACCACACCAGACATCAGGACTCTTGACCGTCTTTCGCCGCCTTAAATCTCCTTCCCCCTTGCCGGCAGCCACCACAACTGCATCACCATCATCGACTTAGCAGATGAAACATTTCTTGATACTTTTGTGTCTGCTTACGTTATGCATTGCTTAACATTTCTTGCTACTTTATCATCCTGTTCACCTCTTAGACTCCAAGTCAGGTCCAATTTAATGTTCAAACTTGAGTTTTTAAATGCTCGTGGGGAACATATAGACGAAGCAATGAATAGTATCTCCGTCTACTATCATGTTCATCTAGGGTATCTACTATGTGGTCCATCTTGGGTGTGAAATAAATAGTAAAGCAGCCATCATCTGTCTTTTTATTAAAACTAAGGCTATCATCTGCCTGCTATCATTATTTTTGGATCTATCCACTGGTTGTTACCGTCACTCTAGATTTCTGCATACACTCCTTACATAATCCCACTGTAGTTTTTCCCTATGCATGTAAGTTATTGTACACAATCATGCTGATCATGTAGACAAAAAAAGAAGAGTGTTGCGCAGCAATACAGTGTCATGCAGACGTCGCTCCATGGTGGGTGCAATGATAGACCCCACCCATTAGATTGTAATCCAGAGGAAGATAACTGTTCAGAGGTGGAATTAGATGGAACCGACCACGCCTATTTACCCCCTGAGGTGTTTTCTCTAACTTGTCATGATGATGTTGGTCATATCATGCATGTGGCACCTTGCATTGCTTACTTTTGACATCATATATGTCATCTGCTTAGTTTAGACATGTTCTGTAATGCCACATGTTTAGTTTCTACATCATATATGTAAATTATGCAATGCCATCTTTTTTAGCCAGGCATAATACATGTGAAATATGCAATGACATCATATATAGCTAGTGCCATCCTATTTAGCCAGGCATCATATATGTAAATTATATCATGGCATTCCTTTTTTTCATCACATTTCCATTTGTCGACAATGTTTGTACATTCAAGTACTCTTCCTGTGAATTAACCATTTGAGTGGGTGATGGAAAAATCTGGAGTCAAAACAAGGTCTTCGGAGCAGACAATGCTACCTATCGAAGCAGATATCTTGGTGGTTACAATTAGCTCATCAGAGGAGGATTCCGAGATAGATGACCAGTCCTATTCCCCCAGGTGTACGCTCTAACTTGGTAGGGTCATACCGCTCGTATCATATATAGGGTGTCTTGCATTGCATATTTTATACATCATATGCACAATATTCAACGCCATTTTCTTAGTTTAGACACCATATATGTGAATGCCATCTGCTTAGTATATAAATCATATATGTGAATTATATCATGCGGTCCTGTTTAATAGATAACATGTATGTGAATTATGTCATACCAACTTGTTTACTAAAGAAATCATATAATTATCTCATGCCATCATGTTTCGTTAGTCATCATATATGTGAAATTATATCATGTGATCCTATTTAGTTAGACATCATGTGAAAATATGTCATGCTATCATGTTTAGTTAAACAACATGTATGTGAGCTATTTCACGCCCTCCTTTTTCTCACTATATATTGCATGTGTCCATCATACAATGTCCCTACATTCAATTACTTTTCTTGTTAATCATCCATTTGAATTGGAGGGGTTGATGGTAGTATCTAGCGAAGCAAAAACATGGTCTTAAAAAAACAATGCTACATGTTGGCGGAGATAGCTCCTCGGTTGTACTTGCACAAGAACGAGCCTACCACACATAACCCAGACTCTCGCAGATTGTACCACTACTCCGATGGATAGAGAACCAGCTTCACCCAATCTAACCCCAACCCCAATAGATGGTAAGCCAGTTCTAGTTGACACAACACCACCTCCACCACAGAGCTCCCAAACAAGAGCAGTTAATAAGCAGCTCCAGTGCCCAAAACGTGGGGACTACCATGGCGAACCCCAACTCCACTAGTTAGTACACCTATTCCTATGGACAGAGCACAACTAGCCATCCGCAGTTTAGCATCTATCGCGTTTGATGTTGTTAAATCCTACATGCGTATCTTCCCATCATGGAAATATTATACTGAAGATGAAGGAAAAAACCAGTTGCAGGTGTTCCTCCAGGAGATATGTGTAAGTAATTTTATTCATGGCAATTACTTTTCTTTGTCCCATACTTTCTACCTCCCTGCTAGTTATATAGAGCAAATGTTCCCATTTTTATCTATAGAGAATGCCTAATTTGGAAACTCAGGATGAGGTAACCTGTGCTATCTTCAAGGATGATGTGCGACAGTATCGACATTACCTAAAGAAAACGTACATCACCGGCAAGGAAACTCATCAAATTCCCTTACTTTCTCCAGAGACACATTTACGGGACGATGACCTGGAATATCTTGTTCTGTACTGGTCCATACCCAAGAATCTGATAGGGTTTATAAGATAATATTTCATTTTGAAGTACTATATGCATGCATCTTATTGTACTCTATTCTTTTGGAACAAGGGCTTAAACCTATAGAAAACTGTTCTCAGGTAAGATTCCATATCTATGGTGCATACAACTTTGCTCTTGTATCACTGTATTTACTCATACCAACTAAATTTTAAATTGAAGGAACCAATCAAAACTCCAATGGCACAACTGGTATGTTTTGAACATGTTTCTTTAACTGGTTTGTTCTTCTAAATTTCTCTATGTTGATTTCAAATTCAATTGGATAGACAGTTGTCTTCTCATGTCATGCACATTACTAGCATTAAAACAAAGCCAACAGTGTTGTTAGTTGTACACGTATACCCATGGTACCCATATAAAATCCTATGGTGCTATGTAGTTTCACACACTTATATTCTTTCAATGTTGTTTACATAGATATATGTTTGTTTCATGCTTTTATTATGTACTACTTTGCATATAGAAGACATGTTAGTTCAACCACGTCCACCTTACTACTGAACTAGTTTACCAAAATAATTTTCCTATACTACGTGCTAAAGCTATTATGTGTCTGCTTGTTTCTTCTCTTAGACTGCTGACAGAATATTGGAGAAGAGTACCCCATTATGCAATGGTAAAGGAAGTAATGTAGATAAGGTTTAAGAGCGTGAGACAACTCAGATGGTCTCCAACCAAGCTAATAAAATAGATATGGAAAACTATGTTGAAGACAGTGAGACAACCCCAAGATCCTGTCTTGATGTAGTGTTTGAGTTACTGGCCACTACTGCTGGCACAAGCTCTTTAAACTCGCTTCGTGAATTGGTTCAGCTTCTTGATTCTCAACTACAAGCTGAAAGACATCGATCAGCTATGATGCCACAAGAAGCCGAAGGCATGAGGAAGTTCCTGCAGAATTCATATGCATACTTTTTGGTGCAACATCAAGCATTGGAGGATTTTAGCACCAAACTAGAGAAAACTAATCAGCTTTCTAAGCATATTGCCAACATGGTGGATACCCAGGATAACGTTTCCTAAGCTCTTCTCACATATATTTGAACTGGTGGGCTTAGACACCCAGTGTATGTAATATGCTACTTTGTTGTTCCCTATATTTGCATTGGTGGCGAACTTCGATGCCCAATGAATGTAATATGTGTAATAGTCGTAATAGCCTAACATTAGTTGCTTATTTATTTATTTATTGATAGTCTTGTTTATTTGTTTGCTTTTATTGACTGCAATTCTTTTTCCTCGGCTTGCTAATGGCTGCAATAACCATGGGCCATGGGCCTTCTACGGGCCATAGAATCCATGGGCCTCTTATGGGTCATAAGATCCATGGGCCTCCTATAGGACGTAGGGTCCATGGGCCACACATGGGCCGTATTGTTTGTGGGCCAAAATCGGACCACAATATGGGTCATAAACGAGCCAAAATCTCAACCATCAGTTTATGGGCCCAGAACATAACGGGCCATTAACAGGACGGAAGACATCACATGCTTAATTCTATCAAGAGGCATAACATGTCGTTAATGGGAAGGAATACATGAGAGACGGGATGAAAACAGACCAATGAGTTAACTGGCCACAAACAGACCGATTGTAACCATGGGCTCAATTTGGCCCATTAGCGGAACAGGCCACTAACAGACTGTTAGTAATCGTGGGCCTGAAATGAGCCCAAGAATTTATGGGCCCTTAGAAGGTCAAAAGTTAACACTGGTTGGAAATGGCCCAACTAAATCATCGGCCGTTATTGGGTCCAAAGCAATTTACTATTCATTATGGGCCAGAAACACCATAAGCCGTTAAAGGGCCCAGAGTTACAAACAACCTCATATGGGCTGAAAGAAGTCACGGGCCATATATGGGCCAAAAGTGACAACGGGATGGAATCATATTGGACGACCCACATGATGCTACTGGGCTTAATTCGGAAAGGCCACAAAGGGCCGTAAGTTCCTGGACCGTAAGTGGGCTATATGTGAACATGTCATTAACAACTTTCCATGGACCGGCCTGCAAGATTTTGACCAAGTCAAACTGGCTGGCCTTTTTAACCTAAATGGGCCACTGTTGGGCCGTGCCACGTGTCGACGTATCATAGGCGCCTATCATCCATTGAATGGATGATATGTGTTGCAACGCCGAGCTGACATGTTGTTCCTTTGGCCAATGAGAATTTTACACATGGAAAATCGCCATTGGTGTGGCTGTTAAAGGGTTATCGGATCCAAAACCGACCCCGATAGCTTAACTACGACTTGTTACGGTCGATGACACATGTCGGTTACCCTTGAAAAAAATACTTCCATGGTTCACCATTTATTGTTATGGAAGTGGACACTTCTGTGATGATAATTTGAGTATTGTCATCGAACACTTCTATGACAGCATATGTATGACTATCTTGACTCTGTCATAAAATCGTCATGGATGTACATGCATGACAGAAAACGTAACCTGCTGTGACAAACACGTATCATCATTAAAATGTTTTTTTGTAATGACATCTCTTCTACCAGCAACTCTTCGGATTCCCTAAAAGTTTTCTCAAGAGAGTATTGTTATTGCTTACCAATTTTTATGAGCTTTGCTTGGAGATCATCACCATAAGAAAATTCATCATTGACGTAAGCTTTCTGTTTCTTAGGAGGTACCTCTTTTCGGAGCTTTTGCGGTGAAGCCATATGCATGATATTCATCATCACTTGAATTCTTGTTGAAGAATTTGAACACAAGTGTGGAAGCGCATGTGATGCCCGCCATGCCAGAATTATATTCTTCTTCGGATTAATTGATCAACTTCTTCAGACTCAGAGACTTCTTCCTCGGAGTCCATTTGCTTCCCACAATATGCCTTGGCCTTGTGTGAGCTTTTCTTCCAGTTGGAGTGAGAATTGGAAGGAGTTCTTGAAGCAGATCTTGAGGTCGACTTGGAGGAGGAACTATCCTTCTTCTTGGAGAACTTATTTTTCTTCTCATCGTCGGAATCATATATCTTGTTCTTTCTCTGGAAACGCTTGCTACTTCCCATGTTGAACTTTCCACTTGATCCAGCTTCAATTTCCAACATTGGACAATCAAAGATGAAATGCACATGCTTCTTACACTTGAAGCATGTGTAGTCTCTAGAAGATTTTGAGCTTGATGAAGAGTTTGAGTTATTGCTTAAGCTTTTCTTCTGAAACTAATTCTTTTTCTGGAAGCGCTGAAATTGCTTTGTTATCACTACAAGATCTTTGCTGATACTGTCAGGGTCATCGAAATCTTCATCAGCATTGTCATCAATTTATGAAGAAGATTCAGCCAAAGCTTTGAGTGTGTGGTTCTTTTGGTAGCTTAAAACATACAATTATCTCTTTCCTTCTTTTTATTCTTCATGGGTTTTCAACCTCTCCATATCATCAGCTGGGTCAAGACTTGTAGCAAGGCCTTACTTTGATCATCAAAACTGGCGTGTCAAAAGAATTATCCAGGGACCGAAGCAACTTTTTCACTATCTGATGATATGTGATATCTTCAGTGCCAAGGCCGTATAGCTCATTAGAGATGTCACTGAGGTGGTTAAAGGTTTGCTGACAATTTTCATCCCCGAGCCTTTCGAAGCGGTTGAACCAGGCATGAGGAATATCAATTTGTGTTTCTTTCGAAGTTGATTCACCTTCATTGGTTTTTTGCAATCTGTCCAAGATTTTTTTTGCTGATTCAAGTCTTCTATAGCGAATGAATTGTGCTCTAGGAAGATGATTGCAGATAACATCATTTGCATGAGCATCAAGTTGCATGAGCCTCTTATCATATGTTGTGAGATAACCAGGAGCCTCAATCATGTATCCATTCTACACAATGTGCCACATATCATCATCGATGGCCTTGACACGAATCCTCATCCTTTCTTTCCAAAAAGGGTAAACCATCCAATCAAAGTTGGGAATCTTCTCCGTAGATGAAGGAGTCCTGGATTAGGGGGTCCTCGGGCGTCCGGACTGTGGTACGTGGGCCGGATTGATGGGATGTGAAGACATAAGGCCGAAGACTATCTCCCATGGATGGGACTCTACTTGGCGTGGAAGGCAAGCTTAGCGTCCGGATATGAAGATTCCTTTCTCTGTAACCGACTTTGTACAACCCTAGCCCCCTCCGGTGTCTATATAAACCAGACGGCTTAGTCCGTAGAGGACAAGAATAATCATAGTCATACAGGCTAGAGTTCTAGGGTTTTAGCCATTACGATCTCGAGGTAGATCAACTCTTGTAATACTTATATTCATCAAGATCAATCAAGCAGGAAGTAGGGTATTACATCCTTAGAGAGGGCCTAAACCTGGGTAAACATCATGTCCCTCGTCTCCTGTTACCATCGACCTTAGACGCACAGTTCAGGACCCCCTACCCGAGATCCGCCTGTTTTGACACCGACATTGGTGCTTTCGTTGAGAGTTCCGCTGTGTCATCGTCAAGAGGTTCGATGGCCCCATCGATCATCTACAATGACGTTGTCCAGGGAGAAACCTTCCTCCCCGGACAGATCTTCTTATTTGGCCACTTCGCACTGCGGGCCAACTCGCTTGGCTATCTAGAGTAGATCGACAGCTACGCCCCTGGCCATCAGGTCAGATTCGGAATCTTGAACTACGTTGCGGACATCCGCGGAGATTTGATCTTCGAAAGATTCGAGACCGCGGCGGTCACTCCCCGTCACCTCGATGAACATGACATAAATCTGTCATCGGACCACATCCAGGAGATAGCGCCTGCAACTTCCCTGGCCCTAGATCTGGAGCAGATCACGCCATCCGAGGACGGGAGGCTCAACCCCGCCACGGAGGCCGCAGACTCAGCAGCGTTGGAGCCGCACACAGACCCAACCTCAAGAGAGATCTGTGTTACCGGAACCTCGGAACGTTTCTGGCTACAGGTTCCGAAGCATGTGCGCCCGTGCAGGACGAGCCTGATCGGACGTCGATCATCGAATTCAGCTCGGCGGACATCTTTCGGCACCCGCCTTTAGGCGACGTGGTAAACTCATTAAGAACACTCTCCTTAGCGGGGGAATCACAACCGAATTATATCCGGTCCGAACTGGAGGCTGATGACGGAGGATTTTGCTTCCCACCCACCGCTCACTTCATAGCCACTGTCGACGACCTAACTGACATGCTCGATTATGGCTCCGAATTCATCGATGGTATGGACGACGATGCCGGAGAAGAGGAGGCCCAAAACCCGCCGTTTACTGGACGTTGGACGGCCACCTCCTCATATGACGTATACATGGTGGACACACCTGAAGAGAACAAGGGCGATAACAAGAAGGATCCAGTTGAGGATAAACCTCCTGAGAAACCACCAAAGCGCCAGTGTCAGCGGAGCCGCTCTAAATCACGCCGCAACAAAGATAGTAACACCAGCGCAGGAGAAGATAACACTCCGGACGGTGCCGAAGACAATGAAGACCCCGTTGAGGCAACTTCCAAACAAGATGAACGGGAAGACGAGCAAGTTAGCCCTGATGAGCAGGCCACACATGAAGACTCGGAGGACAGTAATTATCTTCCGCTCTCCGAGGATGAGGTGTGCCTCGGCACTGAGGATTTTATCGTGCCCGAGGAACCTATCGAGCAGGAGCGCTTTAAGCGCCAGCTAATAGCCACTGCAAGGAGCCTGAAAAAGAAGCAGCAGCAGCTTCAAGCTGATGAAGATCTGCTCAACGATAGATGGACTGATATCCTAGCAGCCGAGGAATACGGCCTCAAGCGCCCTGCCAAAAGTTATCCGAAGCGCAAATTTCTACCTCAGTTCGATGATGAGGCGCTGGAGCCCATACCATCATCGCGCAATACGGCTGACTGACCAACACGTGGTCGGGATGAAGCGGCAACTCAAGCCGGACACCAGCCGGCCCCCCCTCACCGTAATGGCAGAGATAAAACAGCTCGGGGACATACATATGATCTACGGTAGGACCTGGACAGTAGAGCAGGTCAGAACAGATCAATCTATGGATCACGGGGACGTGCCCCGACATGCGACAACGACTACCTAGCCGGACGCAACAATTATACCCACGCTCGGGCTGAGAACCATAAACGGACTTCATCCAAACTACGTCGTGACGTGGCCCGATATAGAGGTGCCATACACCCCCTTTGCTTCACTGACGAGGTAATGGAGCACGAATTCCCAGAGGGGTTTAAACCCGTAAACATCGAGTCATATGAAGGGACAACAGACCCCGCGGAATGGATCGAGGAGTTTCTCCTTCACATTCATATGGCCCGCGACGATGATCTCCATGCCATCAAATACCTCCCACTAAAACTCAAAGGGCCAGCCCGGCATTGGTTGAACAGTCTGCCCAAAAACTCCATCGGCAGTTGGGAGGACTTGGTAGAGGCCTTCCTTGAAAACTTCCAAGGTACATACGTTCGACCTTCGGATGCCGATGACTTAAGTCACATAATTCAACAGCCCAGAGAGTCAGCCAGGAAACTCTGGGCTAGGTTCTTAACTAAAAAGAACCAGATCATCGACTGTCCGGATGCCGAAGCGCTGGCGGCCTTTAAACACAGCATCCGAGATGAATGGCTCGCCCGACACCTCAGCTAAGAAAAGCCGAAGTCTATGGCAGCCCTTACGGCACTTATGACCCGCTTTTGCACGGGTGAAGATAGCTGGCTAGCCCGTAGCAATAATAATGCAAACGAGCCTGGAACTGCGGAAGCCAGAAATAGCAATGGCAAGCCCCGACGCAACAGACACAAGCGCCGAAACAACAGTGATAATACCAATGACACGGCGGTTAACGCCGGATTCAGCGGCTCCAAGTATGGCCAGCGGAAGAAGCCGTTCAAAAGGAACAGTCCGAGACCATCCAGCTTGGACCGCATACTCGATCGCCCATGCCAGATACATGGCACCCCCGACAAACCAGCCAATCACGCCAACAGAGACTGTTGGGTTTTTAAACAGGCTGGCAAATTAAATGTTGAGAACAAGGAGAAGGGGTCGCAAAGCAAGGACGATGACGAGGAGCCCCGGCCACCGAACACAGGGGGGCAAAAGAAGTCCCCCCCCCCCCCCAAGTTAAAACGGTGAACATGATATACGCTACCCACATCCCCAAGAGGGAACGCAAGCACGCACTCAGGGACATCTATGCGATGGAGCTGGTCGCCCCAAAGTTCAACCGATGGTCTTCCTGTCCGATCACTTTTCATCGCAAGGACCATCCGACCAGTATCTGTCATGGCGGTTCAGCCGCACTGGTCCTCGACCCAATCATTGATGGATTTCACCTCATGCGAGTCCTTATGGACGGTGGCAGCAGCCTGAACTTGCTCTATCAGGATACAGCACACAAAATGGGCATTAAACCCTCAAGAATTAAACCCACAAGGACTACCTTCAAAGGATTAATACCAGGTGTAGAGGCCCGCTGTACGGGCTCAATCACACTAGAGGTTGTCTTCGGATCTCCGGACAACTTCCGAAGCGAAGAACTGATCTTTGATACCGTTCCCTTTCGCAGCGGCTATCACGCACTGCTTGGACGAACCGCATTTGCGCGCTCCAACGCGGTGCCACACTATAAATATCTTAAACTCAAAATGCCCGGACCACGCGGTGTCATAACAGTCAATGGAAACACAGAACGCTCCTTCCGTACCGAGGAGCACACCACTACGTTAGCAGCAGAAGTACAGAGCGGCCTTCTCAAACAGAACCTTAGTTTGTCGGCCGAGCTCCCGGACACTGTCAGACGAGTCCGGACTACTCTGCAGCAGGACAGCCCAGCTCGTCAAGAGCTCGACTAGCAATTTGGCCTCCATCCCAGTCCCAACCAAGTGGCGGCATTCCTACCGTGCTTACATAATTACGCACTCAAAATACCATAGGAGTAGACGGAGGCATAACTAGCTTGTGATCCATAATACGGCTCGACCGCTCCTGGACACACATACTTTCAATTTTTTTATCCTTTTTCGGTCTCTTTTCCATAGGTTTCTTCTGGCGACCTGATCATCGGTCCTCTTGATAGGATTGATACACCAAGATGGCGAGAAAGACTGGCGTACAAGGGAATTCCTAGGTGGTCTCTTTAACCATCACTCTACCTACTTTCAAGACCCGCACGCAGCTCTCCATTGGTTGTGGCATGTTAAATAGCCCGGATGCTTATCGCACCACTTGTACAAATACATTTTGACGTATTAATGAAACTATAATGGAAACAGTTAGCGGCCCAACTTCTGCGGCACTAGCTTACTATCCCTTTTTCCTTTTTTTTCTTTCTTCTTGAAAATCTTTTCAAGTTGCGCCCATACACATTGCTACGCTTTAATCTAACAGGGGCTTCATTGTGACCCATAATACGACAACAAAGTCCGAACACTCTTTACAGAAGAGTTTGGCACCCCGAATTTAGCATTATATGCATTGGCTCCAAATCATGTCTTTGGTCAATAGTTGGGTTGACCGACTCCTGTGCTTACTACCTTACGTTCCGCTATATCGGCTAGGGTAGTAAAGGGAGAACTACTGCGATTGTGTCCCGGTTTATCCGGATGAGCACCTCAGTAGAGAAAGCCGAAAACTGACTGTTATGATGCGGCGAGATCCGGTCAGCTCTTCAGAGGTTTCAAATCTTTAGCAATTTTTTCCGCATTATGTGATGAATCGGCTCTTACCCGATCAGGTGTTTACAGTACCCTAGTTCGGATACTAGGGGCTACGCCTAAATTTTCATTGTCAAACTCCTATGGCTAAGTGAGGGTGATAAAGCCAAATAGTCCGATTGCCTGGTTCGTTGCGCTAAACACCTCCTTCAAGGACCAAACAATTGGATCAAGGGTGTTTAGATTTCATCCCGAACACCCCCCTACTACCTACGTGGGGGCTGAAGCCGATGACTGGCCAACTCTAAAAATTTCATAAACACGGCCGCACAGGAGGTAAAATAGTAAACATGTATTATATTACATAGCCTAACTTGTTTCGTAATACAGAGCGAGATAATACGAATGTATTCATTCAAAGATTACATCTCTCGTACATTGCTCCACCACAATGCGGGATCCCTCCAGGACATCGCTGAAATATCGCTCGGGCGTGCAGTGCTCCTTGCCCACGGGCGGTCCCTCGGTCACGACCGGGACGGCATTCATCTTCGCCATTGCATCTTGACACAGGTGAAGGCCATTCGCGCACCTTTGATGCAGACCAATCGCTTGATGGCGTCAAGCCGAGGGCAGGCATCGACTAGCCGCTTCACGAGCCCGAAGTAGCTGCTGGGTATGGCCTCGGGACGCCACAGCCAAATTATTAAGTCCTTCATGGCCAGTTTGGCCACCCTGTGCAGTTCGACCAGCTGTTTCAGCTGATCGCTGAAGGGCACCGGATGTTCTGGCGCAAGGTATTGCGACCAGAACAGCTTCTCCGTTGAGCTCCCTTCTTCGGCTCGGAAGAATTCCGTAGCGTCAGACACGCTGCATGGCAGATCCGCAAACGCCCCAGGAGAACTCCAAATCCGGGTCAGTAAGAGATATATCTTCTTCACATACTTGCTTTGCATAATAAAAGCCTTACCTGCCGCGATCTTCTTGGCCTCTTGGATTTCCTGGAGGGCGCCTTGGGCTTCGGCCCGGGCCTCTTGCGTGCTTTGGCGGGCCTTCGTGAGTTCGGACTCCTGGCCCGCATACTAGCTCTCCAAAGAGTCGTACTTCTTTAAGGCGTCCTGGAGCTCTTGTTGGACCTCCTCAACCCTGGCCTCGTGCTTCTTCCGGGCGGCTTGTTCCTTCGCTGCCCTCTCCTCGGCCTCGGCCAGTGCCTTCTTGAGGGTTTCAACCTCAGTGGCCGCTCCTACAAATATCATAGCACAATGGTCAGTACACATCATTTATTCTTTTCTGAACATACAGCAATCGATCACATACCTTGCTCCTGCTCGAGCTGTTTCTTTGCTTGGTCGAGCTCTTCCTCGGCCCGCTTCAGACTCTGCTTTAGTCCAGAGACCTCAGCAGCATGAGAGGTTTGCTAGCAACGATGCCTTCTTATTCACATAAGACATATTTAGTTAGTTCCCTGCGAAAATTACTTGATCCTCTATCCGACTTTTCTTTCCGAACACCAGACAGTGTCTCATGGGCTACTGTCTATACTATGAAATTTTTGCGTCGCTTACCTCAAAGCCTGTCAGCAGGCTGGTGCAGGCTTCGGTTAGTCCACTCTTGACGGATTGAACCCTCTCAACCACTGTACCCATAAGGGTACGATGTTCTTCCATGATGGAAGCGCCTCGTAGCGCTTCCAGCAGATTATCCAGTGCCTATGGATGGACAGAGGTCACCGGCAGTACCGGCACACCTCCTCCCTTCGGAGGAGGTTGCTTGCTTGGCTCCGGAGTTGTGTAAGTCTCCTGGACTGTATCCGGCTGGGAGCCGAATTGAATCTGGCCCCCATCGCCTGTCTCCATCGGGGCTTTCCCCCCGAGGTGTCCGGTGGCCGAGGAGTCATCCTCTGGCACCGCCCTGACGGCCTCCTGACCCTCTCCCTGGCCAGGGAAGGTCCTTCGGGACAGGACCTTGGCATCGCCCTTGGCCCGGGGAGAGTGAGCCGTTGGTGGTGACTCGCTGGCCATCGCCTTCGAATCTTGGGAACCCCCTGAGGAGGATCGCAGGGAGCTATCGTGGGCCGGACTGCAATTGCATAATTCAAACATGTTAAAGCTATGAAGTAGAGGTGCCAGATATACGGACGCAGCAGGGTTTTTAACACTTACGATGCGGCCAGGGGCTTGCGTCGGGGGCGCGGCTCTGGGCTGCTGTCAACATCCCACGCGGAGTTTTTCGTGAGGGAACCCTTCCTCATCTTGGACGCCTCCGCCTCCAGATTTGTGGAGGCCGCCCTCTTCTTCCTCCCCCCCCTCAGGGGAGAGCTGCTCTCCTCTTTCTCCTCCCCGTCGTCTTCGGCGGCGGAGGAATGAGTCTCGTGGTCTTCGGACGTCATGTCCGAAGTTCCTTTGCAGCAGGGGCCACTCCGGACCCCCTGGGCCTTCTTCTTGGCCTTCTTCTCCGGCGCCTTGTAGGGCGCCGGAACCAACATCTTCGTCAGAAGAGGAATTGCTGGTTCCTCTAGCAGCGGAGCCGGACACCGAATCCGCTCCGCTCTCTCTGTCCATTCCTGAAAAAAATATAGTGGAGTTTGGATATCTGCCTCAAATAAGCAAGTAAAGGATACACCTTGGAACGTGAAAGACTTGCCGCACTGGCGGGATGGGCCAGATCATGCCCACGGTCCTCGGTGGTGTCCGGCGGCGTCTCATTGCCCTTAAAGAGCAACTTCCAGATGTCTTCGTGCATGGTGCCGAAGAGCCTTGCCAAGGTCTGGTGCTTCTCCAAATCGAATTCCCATAAAGGACAGGATCGACTCTAGCATGGAAGGATCCGGCGAACTAGCATCACCTGGATCATGGTGACGAGCTTGATGTTTTTGTCCACCATACTTTGGATGCGCATATGCAGCGCTATCAGCTTGTCCGACAAAGACCAATTTGGGCCCTTCTCTATCGAGGAGGTGAGCCGCATTGGGGCGCCGGACTTAAACTCGGGAGTCGTGGTCCAAGTGGCACCGCGGGGCTCTGTGATATAGAACCATAGTTTCTGCCACTCTTAGGCAGTATCCACGAAAATACCTTTGGGCCATCTGACATTGGGCAGCTTGCTCACCATGGCGCCTCCGCACTCCGCATGTTGGCCATCCACTGCCTTTGGCTTCACGTTGAAGATCTTAAGCCACAATCCGAAGTGGGGAGGAATGCGGAGGAAGGCCTGACACACGACAATGAATGCCGAGATGTTGAGGAAGGAGTTTGGGACTAGATCATGGGAATCTAGCCCATAATAGAACATAAGTCCGCGAACGAAAGGGTGGAGAGGAAACCCTAACCCGCGAACGAAGTTGGGGATGAACACCACCCTCTCATTGGGCTTCGGGGTGGGGATGATTTGCCCCTTGGCCGGAAGCCGGTGGGTGATTTCTTTCGCCAGATACCCGGCCTCCTGAAGCTTGGTGATGTCCTTCTCCTTGATGGAGGAGGCCATCCACTTGCCTTGCGCTCTAGATCCGGACATGGTCGAGTGTTTGCTTGAGGAGGAAAATATGAGGACTTGGGCGCTGGAGCTCGAGAATGGGAGGGTAAAGAGAGAGAGAAGGCGTGGGTGAAAGAAGGGAATCCTTATCTCCTTATAAAGGCTGTGAATATCAAGCGCCTCCCCACTCGCCTTAAAACTTGCCTATTCCCAAGGGCTGTGCAAACGACACGGTTGGATTAGCCACGCCCACATTGATGAGAATCCCGCAATAAGGGGACACGATCTCTGCTTTGACAAGACGTGCCAATGAGAGCGCATCTCGAAGCGGCAGGCTGAAAAACGGTTCGAAATAATGACCGGGTGATGACATAGTGTCACATTAGCAAAAGTTGTCAGCGGATTGGACTCGTGAAATATTATACTCTCTGCGGTTGCGTGTGGGATTTGTTTTGCAGGGTCGGACACGTTCATTGCGTCCGAAGACTGTGTTGGAGTATACGGAGAAGGAACCCGCCTTGCAATGCCGAAGACAATTTGCGCGCCGGACACCTCGTCATTGAAGTCTGGTTCAGGGGCTACTGAGGGAGTCCTGGATTAGGGGGTCCTCGGGCGTTCGGACTGTGATACGTGGGCCGGATTGATGGGCTGTGAAGACACACGGCCGAAGACTATCTCCCGTGTCTGGATGGGACTCTCCTTGGCGTGGAAGGCAAGCTTGGCATCCGGATATGAAGATTGCTTTCTCTGTAACCAACTTTGTACAACCCTAGCCCCCTCCGGTGTCTATATAAACCGAAGGGCTTAGTCCGTAGAGGACAAGAATAATCATAGTCATACAGGCTAGACTTTTAGGGTTTTAGCCATTACGATCTCGAGGTAGATCAACTCTTGTAATACTTATATTCATCAAGACCAAAAAAGCAGGAAGTAGGGTATTACCTCCATAGAGATGGCCCGAACCTGGGTAAACATTGTGTTCCCCGTATCCTGTTACCATCGACGTTAGACTCACAATTCGGGACCCCTACCCGAGATCCGCCGGTTTCGACACCGGCAGTAGACTTGAAGTTCACTGTGGAAGACACACTCAACTCCAAGGTTGTTATACCTTAAAAAGTAGAGACAAGGAGTACCTTGCTCTAATATCAATTGTAGGATCGACAGGTATCTACCAGAGAGGGGGGATGAATGCGAGATATAAAATTTCTTTCAAAACTTGAATGTTCTCAAGACAACACAAGGTAAATCGTGTAGTTCTACAAAGGAAAACACCAATAGGAAAGAAATATGATACAAACAGAAGAAATTTCTCCCGAAAGATAACTACCAGGGCACAGATGGAAAACTGACAACAGAAAACGTTACTGAAAGTAAACTACAGAAAGTAATGCAAAGGATGAGATGAAATTTGTGGTGCTCGATGACGACAAAGGATTTGTTCGACCGATCCACTTTTCTGCAAAAGAACTATGTATGACTGGAGGGACTTGTGATTGAACATAATATAAAAACTCTCCGTACTATTCTCCTTGACCACTTTTCTACTTGTGTCAATTCACTCTCGGAAGATACTCAGGCTATCTCCATAGTCTTGACAAACTTAGTCTTCGGAAACCACAATTACTCTTGGTCACTCGGCTAGACACCTAATCGTCTAGAGAGTTAGCATCTCTTAAGAGTAATAGGTTAAAAGCTCTCAACTTAGTTCTCTGTGATGCTCAAACACTAACTAAGTTTCACTCAAATCTTTCTTAGAGGGGTGCTCAAACAAACTTCTTTGGAAAATCAACTGAGCAGCCGAGTGTAACAGGATGTGGGGGCTAGCTATAATAGAACACTACCTGAAGCAAAAGTAAGGTTGACTCGTCTACTAGAGCAATTCTCTCAAAGCCCAGAAGAACTTTGCCTTCGGCTGGGAGGTAATTACTTTTCGCACGAAGAGATTTATCTCAACACACTTGGGATATTTTTTTCGTCAAGCATCATAAAGAGATAAGTCTCTAAAAAGTGACCCCTCTCTTAATATTACGGTGGTCCTATGATTCAATGGAAGAAAATGAAACTGCAAAATAAATGCGCTACATCTTCAGTTCATCTTCATTCTTCTCTGCTACAGTCATTTTCTCTCGGATGTCACATGTAGCAATTGGTTTGACTCAGAAGTATTTTGGGGGGCCAACTCCAACACACAATCTCTTTGATTGCAATCTCCATGATTGCCTTAACATTCTTCTCTTCTTTGTAGAAAAAAATCTTCCAAGTTTATAGAAATATCCTCCGAACTCTAGGGCCTGTTCTCTCTTTGCACGCTAGAAAACACATTAGTCCATCACTGCTTTTATTCAACAATATCCAAAACTCCCAGGGCACTCGATTGCACCAACAAGTCTGCTAGAGAATAGTGGCCTACCAAAATTCCATTGGAATGGAGTCCAGCCAAAACCGCTTGGTGCCCTAGTTAAATTCTTCTAGTCTAGTCTGATAAGTTGTTTCGTTCCTCCTTATGATGTTGTTTATAAGCATTGCCATAAGATCCTTGCTAAACCTTGTAGTATGCATGCATGTGTTGTGATACTACTTTGTCAAAAAGCATGCTAGTTTGATTCTTGCGATAAGATGTCTGACGCTCCAACTAGTGGATTAGTGCATGTGACAACCATCACTCTACTCCAGGACATTTACATGTTCAAAACCTTCCAACCAAAAAAGAGAAAATAGGGCCAAGCTAGAAGTACTTCCCAACACATAAATAAAGCGCCTAGGCTCTTTAATTATTTATTGATAGTAGCAATCAAGTAAATATCATGGCTAATAAAGTGTCGTAATATACACAATTATGCAAGTATGCCTGATAAAACATGTTGACTCAAAGAGATGTTGAAACTTATCTGTTATTAAAAAATAGATAACATAGAACAAAGAACAAACCATAAAAGAAGAGATCCAGAATAAAAATTTCAACGACTAGAAAAAATGCCTTCACTCAAAGAGCCAGACCGAGACTAAATGTCCCTCCTTATTAACGATGCAATTCCTGCATCTTAACCATGACAAAAGTAAATAAAATGAGATGACTGGAGATCTTATCCCTCGTTACATGGGAGCAAAAGGACTGTAAGAAGATGCTCCAGAGTTTGCCCCACTACAACTCAAACCTTAGATTGTCAAAAAACTACATCATATCGTCATTGGAGAAAGCAGGTGTTGGACCTGTTGCTGGCACTGTTGTGGCCTCCATGACTTAGTCTTTGTAGACCAAGGTGCTGCGGTCCCCTTGGACTTGATGTCAAGCCAACCCACTTGCTGCTGTTGAAGCGCTTGATACATCATCAGAGGCCCCATGTCGATGTTGTTGGTGACCTATGGAGCTTGTGGTTGGAAGACCGGTGGGTTCTGAGTTCTGACTGATTTTTGCGATGCGCTCACCAAGGTTCTTGAGGATGACCTCCAACTTAGGGGCAACAAGGGTAAGCTCATGGACGTCGAGGCTACCACCGAGCATGGCCTTGTGTAGGAGTATTCTGATCTCGCGATCCTCACGCTCGCGTCTACACCTGTTGGCCTCTTCTTGGAGATTAGTAATCCGCTCGATGAGGAATTCCTCCTGGCTCACGGTATTCTTGAACTGCACAAGGTTTGGCATGTCCTTGTACCGATTCAGGATCGCCGCCGCATCAACATGGGATGGGAAGACATCTGGCACCGAGGAACCCTCACCATACACCAGCACACAAGCCTTGGTGTTGCACATGGTGCCCAACTCACCTGCCTTCTTCATCATGCTACTGCGACACTTCTCGAAGGTAACATGCCGGGTTGACCTGTTGTGGATGTACCGGAGTGCCACCTTCTTGCGAGCCATTGCCGACCGAAGGGTAAAACTAGAAAAGGGAAGGGAAGTCACTGGTTTTGTAAGCTGAAAGCAAGTCAAGAGGCGTCAATTTATAGAGGCGGATCGACGAGGATGAGAAAATTGCAACGTTTTTCCTTAATTGTGCGTATCTCTAACTTTGGCATAAATTTACAACATTCCAATCTAAATCTGTATGACACGGTCATGCTAGGTAGCTCATTAATGTGTTATAACAACACAATTTTCTGTTCATTACGCACAATCTTTCAGAATCGTTTGAGAGAATAATGGTGAAAATACTATTTTGTAAGCATATGATGAATAAGCTCTGGAAAGTGTCCCTGAAAGAACCATGCATCTTTATTAACAAGATATGTGTTTTAGCTACGTTTACAAAATTAATTGTGCATTTAGTTTTCTCTAAAGTTGGATTATTATATAAACATGCAAATCTCCCCATCACCATGTTCAGAAAATATCAATAAATAACGCACATAGATTATCCCAAAATAGTACTGCACATCAATTACCGATGGGAGCTTACCAATGGAGGGCCTAATTTTGCACCTCACTGCTTCCTCTCAGCTAGGAAGGAGTTGCCCCCCTCCCCCCAAGTGCAAGGGGTTGTGATTGCTTGAGAATTTATGATTATTTACAAGGATTTTTCATTCGGTTTTCACTAAGGTTCCGTTGTTTCTAACGTTAATCCTTCGAGAGAGAAGAAAACCTGTTTTCCATTGTTTTGTAGGAAAAGCATGTATGGAAGGAAACCAAAGTGAATTACAACAAATCAAGCCAAAATGGAGCAACTTCCATGTTGAAAGTTTTGTCACCTAGTGCACCAGAGCGAAAGATGGGCTTCCATACGGGCACATGCGCTTGTATGGCCGGCCGTATGAAGTGTCGTACCCTCTCATCTATAGAAGACACTTTTGTGAAGGGGTAGACACATCATAGAAACATAGCTACCACAACCACACCTAGAACATGGAGAGAGAGAAGAGATTCAGAGAAGAAGAACCACCAGAGATCCTTCTAGTTTTGTTCTTCCATCTCCATACTCATACTCATATTATTTCACCTTCAACATTGTAAGAGGAATTCCAAGTTGTAAGATCAGGGTGTAAACTTTATTCATACACATCTGGAGATTGAGACTTATTTATTCATTCATCTTATTGTCGATCTTCACGGTATTATTGATATGGTTTTTAGGGGTTTATTCTATGAGATGATTGGCTATTCTATTTCAATGTGTGAGTAATTCCCCGAGGCGTGTGACGATGCCCTGGACTAGGTGGTGCTAAGCACGTTGGCCTTCCAGTCATGGGTCAGGCCGAGGACCCCCAGACAACCAAGTAATGGGCCATGTTTGGCATGCCCTTGGCATACTCGATATGGAATCCTACGAAGACTTGGCGCACGCTTCAAGACACATTTGAATCATTGGCATGCTTATCCCTTAACCAACCTACATGTAACCCTAGGTATCCCCGTTGCCTATATAAGCAAAGGGGTTTAGACCATAGGGCTAGATTCATTGACATAAGATCTCGAGGTCGATCATCATGTACTCTGTACTCCATCCCAAATCAATACAATAGAAGTAGGAGATAGGATTTTACCTCTTTGAGAGGGCCTAAACTTGGAAAAAACTTTGTGTCCCTCTTTATCTTGTTATCATAAAGCTAAAATCATCAGCTTGGGACCTGCTACTCATGATGGAGTTGTTGAATTTCTCCGAAGAGGAAGGGTGAAGCAGTATAGTAGAGATAGTATTTCCCTTAGTTAAGAATTAAGGTCATTGAACCAGAAGGAGATCACACACAAACAACATGAATGGTCACTACTTCAGGATGCTGCTAATGCAACACATAAATCAGAGACCCTTCGAAGAAACTGTTTGTGATGCATCGCAAACAGTGTCGTAATAAAACCGTAACCAATAAGACAAACTGTGTGTGATCGCGGAGACATCAAGCACAATTTAGATTAGAGTTGCTGTGTGATACGTGGCATATAGTTGATCCATATGAACTATTTGTGATGATCCAGAACAATAGAAATGGTCAGCCAGACCAAGGTGTATGCGATATACAGCGTACAGTTCACTCGGATGAACTGTTTGCGATTAGCTAACACAACGGAAATAGTCAGCCAGATCAAGGTGTGTGCATATACAACATACACTTTACTCGAATGAACTGTTTTTGATTAGCCAACACAACGGAAACATCGGCCAGATCAAGGTGTGTGTCGTGTGTGTTAGACGGTATACAGTTCACCCAGATGAACTGTTTGTCATGAGCAAAAACAACAGAAATGGTTCAACTTAACAAGATGTGTGTGATATGCGGCAAACATGCCAGTAATCAGAAATGTGTGGGAAGACCAATAACAACGCGTAAGATTCCTAATAACAAGCCTTGTGTGTTGTGGGCAAACGCTTGCTGGTATACAATTGTCAACGATTGATGAAACCATCACCGATGGGTTACCTAGTTTAGTCAATATGCGATGTGATTTGCCCTGTCCGCACAACATCTACACTCTGTCTACAGAACAACAAAATATATACTTATAAGAACATCGTTGCATAACCAATTAAGCATCCAGTTACATAAGTGACTACACACATAACATTTGTACACACCAAAATAAACAATTACATGCATACCAAACTAGGAGAAACGATCATCTAATCATCTACTTGTTGTGATGATGATGGTATCGGTGAGGTAAACCAGTGAGTTCTTCTCCATCGAGGTTGCGTGCCAGGCATGCTTGCCCTTGTTGAAGGAATCCTTCATGTCTCTGTAGTAGGGGCCGACGATGGTATCGATGAGGTGAACCAGTGAGTCCTTCTCATCCTTACTGCTGCCCTAGAGCTTGTATTTCCCCTGGATGTGGACAAGATTCTAGCAGGCGATGCCTGAATTCTCGAGTACCTTTACATTGTTGGTGATGTCCACCATAGCGAACATGTAGTGAGGGCTGTTGACAAACCTCGAGAAATGCTCGCAAGGCCTTGTGGCCAGGCAGTAGTGGTAGACGAGGACGTGATTGCACACACATCTGGGCGGCGGTGACCTTGTGGTGAGACCCGGCACGAGCGAGGGTGTACACGAGATCGAACCCGACCACCTTGTACTTCTCCGCGGCAAGCAACAAATCCATAGTGTGGATGGAGTTGTCCACCCAGATTGGGTTGTTGGTGTACACCGTCGAGAGCTCCGTGAACCTTATGTGGGTGTCCACTATGAAATGCATGGTGAACTGCCGCTCACTGTCAGCAGCCGCTGGGAGCGCCATTGGAGCCCTGCGGGATACCCTCTCAGAATTTGTCGTTGTGGGTGTGCTTCTTGCAATACTGGGGCGTGATCGAAAGGTTGAAGAGACACAAGGGTTAAATGTCCACTATAATAAATGGGGATGGCCGGCCTGTAATCGTCACGTCTTGTCATGGCGTTTCTAGCAGAGGATTCTAGAGCACGCTTGAGCACCCTACACGCATTTCATTTGACCACACATGGGCTCAAAGAGGCGCCAAATGTATTGTTGGTGAGCCTGTTCCCACGCAAGCTTCCCGCCTGGCTAGTTTGGACACGCGTCGGCTAGAAGAGGGTGAAAATTGTGGGCGTTTATTGGCAAAAGTATTTGCAAAAATGTGGTGTGTGGAAAGACTTAAAGAAACGCACACATTCGACAATAAGTTTACCCGTGGGTGATGAGGTCAAAGTTACATAGACGGGTAATGATGGACACTCGAATGCGATAATTCTGCACTCTACAGGGCACACAGTTGAAGAAACAAACTGTGTGCAATAATGTCGAAGATCGCTGTCAAGTCCGCAATATAGATCATTTGCGATGAGATCGACAGGGGAAACACATTCGAGCATGGTAAATAAAATGAAGTCCATTAAGGTCTAGATATTAATCTTCTAGTGCATAATGAGGTCGAAATAGTAGTACTGCCAATATACGAGTCTCATATGATGCCATTTCAATGATTGTACCACAAAAGCCCAAAATATTACAAAGTTCAAATTCCTGAGTTAGAAGGCTCAAATTCAAATATTACAAGGTCCAAACTGATATTAGAAATGAAATTCAGCTCATGCAGCTGCAGACGCCCGCGCTGATCAGCTGAGCATGGACATAAGAGAGGTTCAAACTGATATTACCACTTGAAACATTTGTTTTGAAACCTCAATATTTTCGCAAAGGGATCAACCACTGACAAGTCATGTGTGGGCTTGACATAATGACTTCTGATGAAATTCAGCTTCTGCAGGCCTTTTCCATTCTGCCGTAGCGGCCGGCTGATCAACAAACCATTCATTTTTGTGAAATAAATGTAGGGTAAACCTTATTACGTTTAGCACCCTTTCTCTCACAACAAAGAACTTGGCGAATATAATCTCTAATAAGGTCCCTCAATAGGAGTTCAAAGTAATTTTTGAGAGATGCAAATTAAGGCATTCGATGTGATTGTTATATTGTATCACATTGTCCACTATCGGGCCTAATCTTATCTGTAAAAAGAAGAGAACGTATTAGTGCCTATATGCAGTTTTGAACACTACTACATGGCTCTTTGGTTTGCAGGATTTCTAAAGTACACGTGGCATGCCATCTTTGGTCCTACATGATTAACATGTTCATTTGATTATAATATAGAAAATGTAGGCTTCTTCACAAGAGGTTGGAGTGGACGGAGATTTCCCTACGAAATCTAGTACAAATGAATCCAAAGGAGAAATGCTTATGCATTGTAACCATATGAATCAAGCAACCACTATAGGTAAGAACATGTATGTACTGAAATTAAGGATGGCAATTTTACCCATGGGAACGGGTACCCGTGGATACCGTACCCGCCTGCATGGGCAGGGTATGGGCACAATTTGATACCCATGGGTAGTACCCATACCCTACCCGTTAAGTCATGGGTAGGGCACGTGTATAGCCTTTTACCCATGGATATACTCATACCCTACCCGTTTATACTGGCATGTGGACTTTGGACTTTACACGTGATTCACAAGTGTACCTATGGTAAAGTTGTGTCATGAGCTTGTGAACTTATGTTAAAGTTGTCACCAATTCAATTTTGATTGAGATAATTGTCATGTACTCATCTACCAGTTATTGAGGTGAGATCAATGTTTTTTTTCAAATGTGCTATAGATGAATGTAAACTTGCGAATAATATGTGTACTGTTTGATCTACCCGTTGAGTACCCAATGGGTATGGGTTCCCATCGGGTATGGGTACGGGTAAAGTTTCATACCCATGGGTACGAGCGTGGGTAGAAATTTGTACTATTGACTACACAGATATGGGTATGGTATTGCTCTACCCACCGCATACCCTACCCATTGTCATCCTTAACTGAAATCCTCCCAAATTCCTTTAGAAATCGTAGTACATTCATCATTGTAAACATGGGAAAAGCTACCAAAAAATGAACTTCCTTATGGTTAGCATTTAATAGGAAAGGAGCATCACCTCGATATATAGCTTCTCTAGGCACAAAAAGCATCTCAGGAAACTTACAACTTGGTCCAAGTTGGGGCCGATATATTCTAGTGCCAAGACCTTCACTTTGCACAGATACGAGGTCAGGCTTGTCGGAATCATTTTATGGATGATAGACAAACATACATCTTGAAAATTAGAAATAATGATAATTTCAAGAAGGATAAGAAGAAGGCGACTGTTGTACGTGAACGTGTGTGGATCCAATAACAAGTTCGGAGAATCTGACAGAAGAGTAGCCCACCACTGTCAATTTCAGCACAGAAATGACAACGATTCTTGTTGGACCTTGTTGATCAACTACAAGTAATCTCTGAAGTAAAGGTGTGTCCTCAATGAACATACTGTGATACACCTTATGTGATATCTTATTGCAGCACCATCAACACACATAAATTGTCCGGAGAGTCATGGAGGTGATGTGGATGCTACTCAACCCATTGATCGCCTAAAGGCGAAGGTACTCGAGTGCAGTACAGCCGTCGAGTAGGCGCTCCATGTCATCCCTGGGGATGCAGACGACGAGGTGCTTCAGTCGTGGGAGAAAAAAATGGGCGCGTCATTAATCAGGGGGTGGGGGCGGTAGTTCATAAACCTGGCGAGGCGTAGCACAGACGGTGGCAGCAAGCGCATATGTCCATCATTAGAACTGAGCTCCTCGAGCTGATCTAGGGTCAGGAATCATAACCACTCATCAAGCTTGGCTTGGTCCTTGATGTTGGAATGAAACTTGCCCATGATAAGGCCTCTGATTGGGCCATGGTGCCTGCAGAGGATCGGGGACAATGCGTCCAAGCTTTTGCTATAGCCATGGCATAGCTTGTGATCGATGAGGTCGAGAGGGGTGGAGTGCCATAGGGGGGCGCCATTGTCGGGAAATTACGGTTGTTTGTGCGCCATATTTGATTAGGAGGAGGGAGATGATGACTATCAACATATCATGAGGGAGGGTACTAAAGAAGTCTAGGCCTGCCGGAGTCGCTTGCCGTTCTTGCTCGACCTGCCTCCGCTTGTTGGCAGCCTCGTCCTCCACCTCCGGAGTCTCCTCAGCGGCGGCGCCATCTGATAGGAGTGGGAGTATAGGGAATATTTAGTTAGAACATGGCAAAAGAAAGGTGTATTGCTAACTAGAAGTTACTAGGTAGGAACAGAGTCAGAAAATGGAATCCCAATTAGTTTCTTAAATACTACACAATTCCTTTGATATTGCTAGGTAAGTCAACATGCATATACTTGAAAAGAACACTTACTTGGAACAAAGTCTGGATGGATGATATCGTCGGGGAAGTTAGCATATATCATATCGACATCATTAGATAACACATATACATATAAAAAATGTGGCGTCAGCACATTTTATAATAATGCAAATTTAGCAGGTAGAGTTTATGAAACATTATATATCCTGTGACAGAATGAACCATAAATCATCAAGTGATCTTGATGAAAGAAATGCATAAATAGAGAACACACAACTTAGTGCAACGAAATTAAGAGTCTGATTGGTTTGCTACCAATATTTAGAAAAATCAAAAGTTGCCAACACTTGGCAACCTTTTGTGAGATTGGCAATGAACAATGGAATGCAAACTAATCTCTAGCGAACATTTGGTAGTTTCAAAATTTTGGCATGCCCACGAATTTTGGCATCAAACCAATTTACATGCCATAAAGTAGGATTAGGATTTTATGGCTATTTTGTAGACAGATCCATAGACTTTGGTTCGATTTTTAACTCAATCATACGTACATACCAATCTAGACACTTTTTTTGGCACAAACATATATGTAGGACATTCAAAATCAATTGCCAAGGTCTGGCTAGGTATTATTAGCATGAACACTAACCCTAGTCAAATTATTAGCAGAAATCATTTGTACAGAAGAAACAATTAATCACTTATCATTTGTACCATCAAACAATCAATACACTACACGGATCTAACAAGTCTTACTCAGATTTTTAGGGATTGAGAGAACATAACCATAGGATTCCTAATCCAAAAGGTGGAAGGCAGGACTAACCAGAGAAAACCTAGGATATATTTGCCACATAAATGGGTATAGATGACTAACCGGTTCTCCGTCCTTCCCGGAGTGGTCGTCGGAGTCACTGTGGACCTCCGGCACTGGCTGGGGAAGGACGATGGTGTCGACGATGTTAAGGTCGCGCTTCTTCCCGCGTGATACCTCATCGTCGGCAACGACAACCTCTGTCTCGAGCTTCAAGCCATGATCAGGTGCTCTAGCCGCCCGACGTTGCCACTCCCTCCGATGGTGCACTTCAGTAGCAACCTCATACACTGACGGCGGTGACGACTGAGAACGGTGTCGAGGATGCTGGCGGAGAGAGTGGATTGTGTGTGTTTAGCGAGAATGGGGGATGCAGCCGCCTATTATGACCAGCGGCTCGGGTGTGCCGTTAATATGGAGCAGTGGGAGCGAGGCAGGCGACGGTCAAAGGGTTGTCTTGCCTCTAGGTGAGCATGCACTACGGACTGCTCCAATGGCTACCGTCATTTTACAAAGCTACGCGTACGCTTCCCGGTGCCATTGTGCAATGAACACGCCTCCCGTCAATTCACAGACCGGCCCGCACGCCTCCTGGTTTGTCTGTGCGGTGGACTGCTTGCATACGTTCCATCAACTCACGCCTGCTCTTGCACGGCACATGGGATGCGTGGTGGCACACATTTTATTCTTTTATTTTTTGATGATTAGTTCTACAGATTTATTACTTAGCCGAAGCATGGCACATACATTGTTGGTCTCATGCCCATGGTTTGAATAAATAAACCATTTGCGATATTGGTTGCCAATTATTAATAATCTCCCATTTGTAAGAAGCTTATATCAAAAAATTCTCAAATTTAACAAAAAAACAATATCACAGTCTGTTGGTGTCCATACGACACCATGATAAGTTTTATGAATTTCAACTAAGTTTTGGATTTACTAGATTTTAAAAATCAAGATTCTCTATGTTTGAAATTTCTTGCATGGGGACTAAACATGCACCCATGGACGCACACATGATTTTCCAGTTCATTTTCGTGCACTATCACGTTTGCATGTAGTTCAAATTTGATTTTTACACATTAAATCCCTAGGAAATCAACCAATGTATAAAAATGTTTGAATAATCTTAGTTTTTTTAAATTTTAACAGGCCACTCCTTTGGTCACATGTTCACTGCTGAAAAGTTTTGACATGCTCGGAAATGGCGGTGGTGGTGCGGTGTGTGTGTGTGTGTGGGGGGGGGGGGGGTCTGGCAGTACACTACGCATCGTGAGCCTCCGTGTGGGATTGACCGGTTTGTGAGGCAGGTGCCACATAAAAGTCGTGAATTAGTTATTTAAAACATTACACAACCCTTTCATATATACATATTTGGGACACATGCATAAATTGGTGGTCCTCAGACACTCCCTCATGCGGTTATTAGCGATGCGCCCATTCGTTAGCCCGCACATGTTATCACTTTTGACCGACAACGAGAGGCATTTGACCAAAGGTGGATTCATATTGGACTGTGTTATGGTGTAGATCAAGGTGAGATTCTAGATCAAAGTTTGAGCACTTGCGTACACAAGAATCCCTCCCACCGGCTCGAACTGAGGGGGACTACGTATCGTGAACCTCCGTGTAGGGGTTTCCGATTTTCGAAGCATGTGCCACATCAAAGTTGTGCTTTGGGTATTCAAACACCACACATCACCTCTTTAGGCCACATACAGGTGGTGGTTGTCCTAGGACACTCACTCGCATGTGACGCTTCCATCTGTGGGCTCGCGAGGTCGTCTTCCATCACTTTGACCTACAACGAGAGAGGTTAACTTCACCAACAAGGAGGATTTTTTTGTTTGTGTTATAGTAGGAGTATATATAGGACGCGTCAAAGAGGGGGGAGGGTACCAGCATACACTATGCGTCATGAACCTCCTCTGTGTGGGGACTTTCAGGTTTCCATGGCACACTGGTACAGCGAGGTGCTATACAAACGGTTTTCAACCCCTTTCAGCGATGACATTTGGAACCGTTGCCAAGTGAGTGTGGGCAATAGGGGGGGTCCTTCCCACACAAGCAATAAAATATCGGGGATATGCCCTCCTGGCACACACGCTCGGCAAAATGAGGTCGTGTGCGACCGGCGGGCGCTCAAATATGGTTATATGTACAGTAATACTAAGAAAATACAATTATACAGGCGAAATCATTTCCGGTCGTAAGTACATCCCACACAGCCAGTCCCCGCTAAATGTTTCCGTTCGTATGAACATCCCGGATAGTTGCTCCAAGGAAAACGTTTCCCTTCACAGGTACATCACACACAATTTTCCCCGTTAAATCGTTTGTGATAGCGTTGCCATTGCACACAATATTAACAATTTTATCGTTTGTGTTATTGAATGCGTCACACTCGGTGCATAGAAGAAACTGTGTGGCAAAGGCTGTCCATCACACACAGTTTTTATGTGGTAAACGTTTGTGCAAGGTGGCCTAACGGAAACAGTTTTCAAGAGAATGTCGTGTGTGATTGTTCATTGATCCAACACAGTTTATTCCTAGAAACTATGTGTGTTGCCTGAGGTCATTGCCCATGGTGTTTTCGGAATAACCGTTTGCAATAGAAAAACCTGCTAATTTGCCAATTAGCAGGCTAATTGCCCTATTATTAATAATATATTTATTAATCTAATTGACATTCATATTAAGCGCATAATATATATCGTTTCCATATTAAGGAAGCAGGATTTCATAATTGATATACATCGGAGTACAACATGATATAGCTTCAGCACTCAGCTACCCCATTACACAACTGCACCAGCACCAAGTTTCACATGCAACATCTAGAACCTTTCGAAATTAGCATCATATATGGTACATAGAAAGATGCATCTCATCTAGAAAATTGCTGAAGCGGAAGGCGAATATTGAGCCTTCATTCATGTTGAAGGTCTTTGCAACTTTAGGTCGGTGCCTGTGGATGATTGACCGCCCATCCTTTGTCCTCTTCTGGAACACTTCAATATTGAACCATAGAGGTGGTTTGAGAGGTAATCATCATTGAACTGCTTTGGAAAGGCCTGAAAACAAGGATGTGCATAAATATCTTCTCTATATTGGAAATGGGGCAAAGGAATAAAAAAAGGCAAGGTATAACAGTTAGTACCATCTTGTAGTTAACTGATGTATTCTTCATTTTGCAGAAAAAGATCTTGTTGTTTTTTGTCGCTAATTTATTTATTCTAACAATCTTTCTAAGTTTCTTGACTTGATTGATATTCATGGACAACTCACTCGCCATATGAAAAAAGGGTTGAACAGTGGGTCAAAACCTCTGATAGCAGGACCTACATGTGCAAGACATAATTGTCAAAAACCTAAATATTAGAATGGTTCCTGCAATTGCACAATAATATGCTATTAGACAACGGACCATGGACATGCTAACCTCGATTGTAAACCTCAGTGCTTCCCATTGTTTCCCGGCAACACATATATTGTAGTTAGTCATCAGGTTAAGTAAGGGTTCGCATGCTATCAGTAAAATATGTTGATGGAAAATAAGCACATTGCAGATTCATCAGATTAATTCAAGCCACATGGAAACCCCACTTATCCAAACCAAGCTTGATTAAGAACTAGGAAATATAGCACTTGTATATGTTTCTCATGTATTAAGTGCAGCCAAATCTGACTTATTCTGTCGGCATTCTGGGAACGGGGGTCCCCAGACTTGCCTGCCTGCGGCCCACGGCATGGCTGAGCTAGCGGGCCTGTACGACCCATCTTCATCGACAAGGCATTCAAGACCCCCGCGAGGGGCCAAGCCTCGCGAGGCGGACGATGCAAGACCTCCTCAAGAGAGGCCTCACTAGGTTGCCTCGCGAGGAGCGGAGCGATCGAGGCAGGGGAAACCTCGAGAGGTTCTCTTGACGTGAGCCATGACGATCAAGATCAGGCGGGCGCCAGCGCGCACAGCGTCCTTGTTTCCTCTTTGGTGCTAAGGGGGCAAGCGCAGACGCGGAGTACCGAGGCATCAAGGAAAGGTTTCCATATCGGTGCAACGAGACCAAGACCAGCAAGACGGCAAGACGGACGTCACCATGGAGCACAAGGCGGCGTCACCACCAAAGCCTTTTGCAGGCGAAGACCGCTTTTGTCAGGATAAGCTGTACTAGTTGTCCCCTTTCAAAATGGCCGTTGTTGGCTCCCTTCCCGCTCAATATTTGGGTAGAGGACCAGGGCCTATATAAGTAGAACTAGCCACCACCGTAGGGGATAACTCATTTAGAGGCATCTCACCTAATCCTTAGCCACACACCGATCACAAGAACACCTCAATCTCAGGAGGCTGTTCTTCCCCTTGTACTATTCATCATCAGCCCAAGAGGCAATCCACCACCACCACACTGGAGTAGGGTATTACACCACAATGGTGGCCCGAACCAGTATAAATCTTGTGTCCCTTGTGTTGTGAGTCCGTCGAGTTCGTTCTCGATATCTTAGCTAGTTAGGACGTGGATCGGTAGGGAGGAAATCTTCGCACACACCCCAGTGTTCGAACCTTGAGGGTTTTGCCGGAACCCGTGATCTGACATTTGGCGCGCCAGGTAGGGGTGCGCCGAAGCTTCCTTTCTGTTGCTCCACGCCCAGTTGCTCTGTCGTCTCCATGGTGGACGCTCGCCGTGCTCGTGCTGAGCGCCGGGCTGCCCTCGCCACCCGTGTCGCTCAGAAAGCTCCCGTCGGTGGGCCACCTCGTCATTCTCCGTCGCCTGCTACCAACACCGCCACCGGCCCGGCGGGGAACGAGCAGCAAGCATCCTCGCTGCACCCCTCGGTGCGGCGGGACGGCCGCACCGCCACTCCATCACTGACCCCGGCCGGTTCCTCATCCCATGCACGTCGCGCTCCCATGGACGCGCGGGCTGCGCTCCTCATGGCACACGAGCTCCTGTGCTACTGATAACCCACAAGTATAGGGGATCGCAACAGTTTTCGAGGGTAGAGTATTCAACCCAAATTTATTGATTCGACACAAGGGGAGCCAAAGAATATTCTCAAGTATTAGCAGGTGAGTTTTCAATTCAACCACACCTGGAAACTTAGTATCTGCAGCAAAGTGTTTAGTAGCAAAGTAATATGATAGTGGTGGTACCGGTAACGAAAGTAAAGACAGCAAAAGTAATGTTTTTGGTATTTTTGTAGTGATTGTAACAGTAGCAGCGGAAAACTAAATAAGCGAGAACCGGTATATGGAAAGCTCGTAGGCACCGGATCACTGATGGATAATTATGCCGGATGTGGTTCGTCATGTAACAGTCATAACATAGGGTGACACAGAACTAGCTCCAATTCATCAATGTAATGTAGGCATGTATTCTGAATATAATCATACGTGCTTATGGAAAAGAACTTGCATGACATCTTTTGTCCTACCCTCCCGTGGCAGCGGGGTCCTATTGGAAACTAAGGGATATTAAGGCCTTCTTTTAATAGAGAACCGGAACAAAGCATTAGCACATAGTGAATACATGAACTCCTCAAACTATGGTCATCACCGGGAGTGGTCCCGATTATTGTCACTTCGGGGTTGCCGGATCATAACACATAGTAGGTGACTATAGACTTGCAAGATAGGATCAAGAACACACATATATTCATGAAAACATAATAGGTTCAGATCTGAATTCATGGCACTCGGGCCCTAGTGACAAGCATTAAGCATAGCAAAGTCATAGCAACATCAATCTCAGAACATAGTGGATACTAGGGATCAAACCCTAACAAAACTAACTCGATTACATGATAAATCTCATCCAACCCATCACCATCCAGCAAGCCTACGATGGAATTACTCACACACGGCGGTGAGCATTATGAAATTGGTGATGGAGGATGGTTGATGATGACGACGACGACGAATCCCCCTCTCCGGAGCCCCGAACGGACTCCAGATCAGCCCTCCCGAGAGAGATTAGGGCTTGGCGGCGGCTCCATTTCGTAAAACGCGATGATTTCTTCTCTCCGATTTTTTTCTCCCCGAAAGCCAATAAATAGAGTTGGAGTTGGCGTCGGAAGGTCTCCAGGGGGCCCAAGAGGTAGGGGGCGCGCCCAGGAGGGGGGGAGGCGCCCCCACCCTCGTGGACAGGGTGTGGGCCCCCTTGTCTTCATCTTTGGCGAGGATTTTTTATTATTTATTCTAAGATATTCCGTGGAGTTTCAGGTCATTCCGAGAACTTTTATTTTCTGCACATAAAACAACATCATGGCAATTCTGCTGAAAACAGCATCAGTCCGGGTTAGTTCCATTCAAATCATACAAGTTAGAGTCCAAAACAAGGGCAAAAGTGTTTGGAAAAGTAGATATGACGGAGACGTATCAACTCCCCCAAGCTTAAACCCTTGCTTGTCCTCAAGCAATTTAGTTGACAAACTGAAAGAGAAAAAGAAAAACTTTTACAAACTATGTTTGCTCTTGTTGTTGTACCTATGTCAAGCCAAAGATTCAGGTTTTCAGCAAAGATCATAACTAACCACATTTGCAATAACTCCTAGGTCTCATATTTACTCATATCAATAACATAATCAGCTAGCAAGCCATAATAATAAATCTCAGATGACAACACTTTCTCAAAATAATCATAATATGATATAACAAGATGGTATCTCGCTAGCCCTTTCTGAGACCGCAAAATATAAATGCAGAGCACCTTCAAGGATCAAGGACTAACTGGACATTGTAATTCATGGTAAAAGAGATCCAATCATAGTCATACCCGATATAAATTAACAGTAATGAATGCAAATGACAGATGTGCTCTCCAGCAAGTGCTTTTAATAAGAGGGTGATGACTCAACATAAAAGTAAATAGATAGGCCCTTCGCAGAGGGAAGCAGGGATTTGTAGAGGTGCCAGAACTCGGTTTTGAAATAGAGATAAATTGTATTTTGAGCGGCATACTTTCATTGTCAACATAACAACTAAGAGATGACAATATCTTCCATGCTAAACAAATTATAGGCGGTTCCCAAACAGAATGGTAAAGTTTATACTCCCCCTCCTCCACAAGCATCAATCCATGGCTTGCTCAAAACAACGAGTGCCTCCAACATTCAATGGGTCCCAGGGGTAGTTTTGTTTGCAATTATTTTGATTTAGTTTGCGTAAAGCATGGGACTGGGCATCCCGGTGACCAGCCATTTTCTCATGAGTGAGGAGCGGAGTCCACTCCTCTTGAGAATAACCCGCCTAACACGGAAGATAAGGGCAACCCTAGTTGATATATGAGCTATTCGAGCATGCAAACCAGAATGTTTATTTGAAGGCTTAGAGTTTGGCACATACAAATTTACTTGGAACGGCAGGTAGATACCGCATATATGAAGATATGGTGGACTCATATGGAATAACTTTGGGGTTTAAGGGATTGGATGCACAAGCAGTATTCCCGCTTAGTACAAGTGAAGGCTAGCAAAAGACTGGGGAACTAGAGAGCGACAACAGTCATGAACATGCATTAAAATTAATAAACATTGAATACAAGCATGAGTAGGATATAATCCACCATGAACATAAATATCGTGAAGGCTATGTTGATTTGTTTCAACTACATGCGTGAACATGTGCCAAGTCAAGTCACTTAAA
This sequence comes from Aegilops bicornis, assembly GCA_021605145.1. NCBI lineage: Eukaryota > Viridiplantae > Streptophyta > Magnoliopsida > Poales > Poaceae > Aegilops > Aegilops bicornis. The sequence goes on along the minus strand of CM038670.1, from coordinate 156,288,207 downwards.
TCATTCAAAGGAGGATACCACCCCATCATACCACATCACAACCATTTTAATAGCATGTTGGCACGCAAGGTAAACCATTATAACTCATAGCTAATCAAGCACGACACGAACAAATATGATATCTAATTGTCATTGCAAACATGTTTATTCATAATAAGCTGAATCAAGAACGATGGACTCATCATATTTACAAAGAGGTCGAGTTCATACCAGCTTTTCCCATCTCAGTCAGTCCATCATATATGTCATCATAATTGCTTTTCACTTGCACGACCGAACGATGTGAATAATAATAAGAGTGCACGTGCATTGGACTAAGCTGGAATCTGCGAGCATTCAATAAACAGGAGAAGACAAGGCAATATGGGCTCTTGGTTAAATCAACAATGATGCATATAAGAGCCACTTCAACAATTTAATCATGGTCTTCTCCTACTGACCACCAAAGAAAAGAAAAGAAATAAAAACTATTTACACGAGAAAGCTCCCAACAAGCAAAAGAAGAACGGGAAATATTTTTAGGTTTTCTTTTTAATTATTACTACTACAGCAGGAAAAATAAACTAACACTAATTTTTTTGGTTTTTCTAAGGTTTATTAAACACACAAGAAGAAAGCAGGAAAAAGAAAATAAACTAGCATGGTTATAACAGTGAAAGAGTATGAGCACTGACATCTAGCAATGAGTCTAGATGAGTGTATGTGAACATGAATGTAATGTCGGTGGGAAATACGTACCCCCCCCCAAGCTTAGGCTTTTGGCCTAAGTTGGTTTATTGCCAGGGATAGCCTGGCGGATACCCGTAGGTGTAGCTGGGGTCGTACTGTGATGCAGCGGCTATCGCCTCCTGAGCTGCAGCGTGGCGTCGATCCTCCTCCTCTATTCTCTCGTACTGATTTTCCTCCTCTCTGGTAATATTATTTCTTCCTTTTGTGCGAAAATCAAAGAAGGCAGGAGCAGGAAGAGTAACATGGACAACATGCCGTTTGTTAAAGATTAGTCGATACTGGAGAGGTGGTTCAGTCCTCTCAACAAACTGGTGGAAAACCATAGAATCAAAATCCAAATAAGTAGGGGGTAACTCCATATCACCCTCACGAATGTCTATCTCAAGAAAGTTACCTAAGCGGGTTGCATAAATTCCTCCAAAGAAATCTCTGTTATGTCTATTATGATTCAACCTACGAGCTACAATGGCTCCTGTCGGAGTAATTAGACACGGATACCTCGAAGACGGCAAGACGATATTTCAAGACATCGGGGCTAGCAAAACCCTCGGTCAAGCTTGACCGCTCCTGCCCGGCTCCCCGTCCATTGCTACTTTCTGCCGGCCCATTGCCGACGCCAACCAGCCGGTTTGTCATTGTCTGACCAGGACACCGACAAGACCCCGACGAGACGGCCATACCGCGGACAAGACAACCATACCGCGACACCATTATGTACAGTGTACCTTGTCCCTGGGCACTATTTATGAAATAACCCAGGGGACAAGGATGACATGCACCATGCCTTGCCCATGCCACCACTTAGCTTAGATAATAAGCTAGCCACACTATATATATGGGTATCCATCCATCCATCCAGGGGAGGCTCACGGCCACGAGCGCCACTATGGCCTCTTGGCCATTCACTCCCACGCATGCATGCTAGCTAGCAAGATAGCTAGCTAGCTCACACATACATCCATTCATCCATCCACCCACAGCTAAGCTCATACTTGTGCTCATATGCATATACGAGGCCGGATGCCAGGTACCTATGGCACCGACCTCAGATACAGCTCCAGGAGCACTCTGTACTGGATATATTAGATACACTAAGACATGCAGCAGTAGGAGTATTTTCTTTCCGAAGAGCTTCAGAAACCATCAAGCTACTCTTCGCATACCCGCTCCGGTCCTATCGGCAGTTAGCCTTACCCTCACACTAAGCCCTTGTGGCATCCGGCCGACTCACAAGCCCGTGAGAATACCACTTACGACAATGGCGCACCGTGGGTCGGTACTATGCTACCGCGCTGCTGCCGGTTTCGCTGTCCGGGCGGGACCATCTTCGCCTTCACTGCCGCAGCGTCGCGCCGTCTCTCCGGTAGCGCTCGGGGGCTCGACATCGACCCGCCCCCGGAGCGGCCGTGAGGGGCACCGCGTCCTCGTCGTCGGCCTCATCACCGTTACGGTGCCGGCCGTCAGTCCGTGCGTGCGCCGCGCGCGGGCTTCGCTTCGGTCGGCTGCATCCGTGCGCGCGTCGTGCCGCGTCTCTCGCATCTGCTCCCCTCCGCGTTGTGCCTTGCTCCGATCAAAGCGCGCGGTCGCTTCTACATACGCTAGAAAGCAGGCCAGATACACGCTCATGCCCAAGCTAGCTTGCTACCTTTCCATTGGCTCTGCTAAGCAAGCCAGCTAGCTACCTTGGCCCTTGTTCACGCAGGCGGGTAGCCTCGCGGGCGTCTTTTTCCACCGCGCCCGCGTACACAGAATCTGGCTTGACCCCAGCCCCCGCTGCTCCGTCTGTGGCCGCACGCATGCTCCATCGCGGCGCCTCGCTCCGGCCAACTGGCTCCCCTCCGTACAGGCGCTAGCTGCAGCTTCTGTTCGCGCGGGCCGCCAGCTCCTCCACGACTGGCCTCCCGTGCGCGAGCCCCCGCCCGTGCTGGTGCAGGCCGCTGCCCCGAGCTCCCGCTCCCCGTCGTACCTGCTCCGGTCGGCACCGGCCTCCCGTCGGCTCCCGCGCCGCGCCCCCACGCGGCCCTGAGCTCGTATCGGCGTCCTCCGTCGGGCGCCTGCGCGCTTCGCCTCGCCCGGCCGCCCCGCGCCCCTGCGGCGCCGCCGGGTCTGCCCCGCCTCAGCCGGCCACAGCCGCGCCCGGGCGCCTCGCCTGGCCTCTGCTCCACCCGGGCTCCTCGCGAGCGACCCCCACCTGCCGCCTCGCGCCGCACTCCACCTCCAGACGGTCGCCGGCTCCGCTGCGCCCCTTCGCGTCCGCGTGCCCGCGCGCTTGCCGGCTCCGTCTGGCCTCTCTCGCCCTCGCCCCGGGTCCGCGCGCGCCGGCCGCCCGCTGGCTCTGTCTGTTAAGCCCCGGCAACCCGTACGGTCTGCAGGTCCTCTTCGCGGCGCACCCGAGCTCCTTCGTCTGCGCCGCTACCGCGTCTGTCCGCCTGGTCGCCGGGGGCCGGCCTCCGCATCCGGCATCCGCGCCAGCTCCTGCTGTGTGCTTCCCCGAGACGGCTGCGCCCGCCGTATCCTTACCGCCTGCCGGCTCCGCCCGCTGGGCTCCACGCGCACCAGCTGTTGGCCCGGCCGCCTGTCCGTCCCGCACTGCCCGGCTGTCCGGTTCGTGACGCCCGCATGCGCCGGCTCCGCACCCGAGCCGGCTTTCGTGCGCCACGTTCGGCCTCCCGCGCCCCCTCGCCGGCCTCTGGAGCACCTGGCCGAGTCGCCCTCCGGCCTCCCCCACTCCTCACCTGGGCGCCGACTCCTGCGCCCGCCTGCTCCACGCCCAGCCTCCCGGCCTCCCCGCAGCCGGCCTCCGCCCGTCGCCGGCACTCGGCATCGGCTCCGTCTCAGCGCCCGCGCGACCCATCCGAAGCTCCTCGTCGCACCCGGCCCGCCGACTGCTTGCTGGCCGGCTTCTAGCGAGCCGGCTCCGTCCCTGCGCCCTGCGCCTCCCCGCCATCCCGCAGGCTCCGGACCTCCACCCGCCAGGCCGGGTTGCTGCCCCATGCCGCTCCTTGCCAGCCACGCGCCCGGCCACCGCGTTGCCGCGCCGGCCGCTTGCCCGGCCTCCGCGTGGACCGGCTCGCGCCCTTGCCATCCGTGCCCGCGCACCCGTCTCCCGCGTCCACCGGCCGGCTCACGGCTCCGCCTTCGCGTTGGTTTGCCGCCGCCTGCTGGACGCCGGCTCCCGCGCCCCGGCCGGCTCCGCCCGCGCCAGGTCGGGTCCGGGTCGATCGCCCACGCCCTGCATTGCTGGAAAAAGTGTATATGCAGCCGGGTACAAAACAAGAAAGAAGTAAAGGTCGGTTGCTCGCGTGCAGCCGGCTAGAAAAGTCAAGATGCCATCTTATGTAAAAAAAAATGAAGTGTCCGGCTGCCCACATGGAGTCGGACAGAAAGAAGAGAAAGAAAGTGGCCGGCTCCCGCCACCCGGATGACCACGTCGTGCCGGTTTCCCAGACGGCCGGCTCCTGCCATCCGGACAAGCCGGGTCCACACGCCCGCTACCCGGCTTTGCAAAGAAAAAAAAAGAAAAAAAGAGATATCGGATGCTGAAAAAAATTAGTCTGGATGACTCGTCCGCCTGCTTCGCCACTCGGACGGTCAGTCATGACCCGCGCTGCAGGTTGTGCCAAGCCGGCAGGAATGCCTCCTGCTCCGATAACACATCCAATGGTCTTGTTGTGGCCCGTGAAGAAGAAGACAAAGTAGTTCTTGGGAGATCCGCCCGACCGCCAAAGACTCGGAGATTTGGGTTACTACCAATGAGTCTTAACGCGCTTCATGAGGAAGAAGACAAAGTAATTGCGGGAGATCCGGCCTGACCGCCGATCGGCCCGAATCTCGGGGGCTACACTCGTGGGTGTCTTGACACGCCTCATGAGCAAGAAGACAAAGTAAATGCTGGAGATCCGGCCCGATCGCCAAGCAGGCCCGAATCTCGGGGGCTACACCAAGTGGGTGCGCTGGCACACCCCCATGGAAGATTCCAAGAAGCAAAAACAAGAAGAGTTTGTCATTTGCCAATTGAAAGAAAAAAATAAGAGGAGGCGTTGCAGACTTCGTCGCCGCATGGCTGTGAGCAGCTCGGCAGCGTTCACTTCGCCGCTGGCCAGTCAAGCCCGACCGGCTGGACCCTCCTCGAGTACCCGGAGGCTCGAGGGCTACACCCAGCGGGTGCGCCGGCGCGCTCCGGGAGCGCCGATCACGCCGGCTGTCTTCGACGACCGCGACTACACGAAAATCAGTCCAAAAAACCTCCGCCCAACTTTGCCAAGTTGCCCAGAGGCTTGGGGGCTACTGTCAGAGTAATTAGACACGGATACCCCGAAGACGGCAAGACGGTATTTCAAGACATCGGGGTTAGCAAAACCCCTCAGTCCGACTGCCCGGCCGATCCTGCCGGCTCCCCATCCGGCCCTTTCTGCTTTCGGCCGGTACATCATTGCGCTAACCAGCCGACTGCAGCCCGACACGACACCGACAAGACCCCGACGAGACGGCCATACCATGGACAAGACAACCGTACCGCGACACCATCATGTACAGTGTCCCTTGTCTCTGGGCACTATTTATGAAGTGACCCAGGGGACAAGGATGACATGCACCATGCCTTGCCCATGCCACCACTTAGCTTAGATAGTAAGCTAGCCACACTATATATATGAGTATCCATCCATCCATCCAGGGGAGGCTCACGGCCACGAGCGCCACTATGGCCTCTTGGCCATTCACTCCCACGCATGCATGCTAGCTAGCAAGATAGCTAGCTAGCTCACACATACATCCATTCATCCATCCACCCATAGCTAAGCTCATACTTGTGCTTATATGCATATACGAGGCCGGATGCCAGGTGCCTATGGCACCGACCTCAGATACAGCTCCAGGAGCACTCTGTACTGGATATATCAGACACACTCAGACATGCAACAGTAGGAGTATTTTCTCTCCGGAGAGCTCCGAAGCTGGGTAAACCACCGCGTGCTACTCGCATACCCGCTCCCGGTCCTATCAGCAGCAGTCTTACCCTCACACTAAGCCCTTGTGGCATCTGTCGACTCACAAGCCCCCCGTGAGAATACCACGACAGCTCCCATATGATAAGATTGGTCTCCTAACACAGCACTTCTAAGAATGCTGAGATCAGGGGCACACATGTGACATGCTTCATCCTTAGCATTTATGCATCTACCTATGAAGAGAGCGAAATAATGTATAGCAGGAAAGTGAATGCTCCCTATAGTGGCTTGCATTATATCTCTAGATTCCCCCACAGTTATTCTAGTGAGGAAGTCTCTATATTCATATTTAGGGGGATCCCTGACACTACCCCAAGATGGAAGTTTGCCAGCAAAAGTGAAATCCTCTAAGTCCATGGTATAAGATTTTTCATAAAGGTCAAACATGACTGAAGGAGAATTACGAGAAGATGAAAACTCAAACCTCCTCACAAATGAACTTGTGAGATCATGATACTGGGGGCATTTGTCAGCCTCAATGTCCTCAAGACCGGCATTACGCAAATATGCGTTAAATTCTTCTTTGATTCCCGCTTGATCCATAAAATTTTCCGAAGGCCATTCACAGGGCCTCACAGGAGCGTCTCTTGGTGGTTACTCGTCAGCATCACTCATTGCAAGCCTGGGGCCTTGCTTCCTTGAAGAACCACCTTGGAACAACTTCCTAAACATATTGTTTTCTCTGAAAAAAATCTGAAATTTTTAGTAACTTCAAACAAAAGTGAACCAACTTCAATAAAATTGGTAGCAACTACTCCTACTAGTGCCTAGAGCCTATATCAAGCATTAGAACTACTTGGAACCATATAAATTTGACATGGAAGCTCAAGAACATGGTCCTATGCAGCACAAATTTGCAAAGAATAAAGCACTAGAACAAAAACTAATTGGACCAATGGAGGAGTCACATACCAAGGAATAATCTCCCCAAGCAGTTTTGCGAGAGGTGCTTTGAGCAAGGAGATCGAAAATCACAGCAAAAGTGGCTGGAACACAAGCTTGAGTTGGTTTTTCGGGTTTGTGTGAGGCAGAGAAAGAAGATGGGTGCAGGGATAAGTGGAGGAGGGCCACCGTGGGCCCACGAGGCAGGGGGCGTGCCCTCCACCCTCGTGGCCAGGTGGCAGCTCCCCATGTAATTTTTGCACAAGAAATTCTCAAATATTCGAAAAAATCATATTAAATTGGCATGGCATTACGAGGACTTTTATTTTCGGGATATTTTTATATTGCCGGATAAATCAGGAAATGCATGTAAAAATACTATTTTTACTTTATTTCAACTAAATAACAGAAAGTATAAAGAGGGTACAGAAGGTTGTGCCTTCTAGTTTCATCCGTCTCATGCTCATCAAAAGGAATCCACTAACAAGGTTGATCAGGTCTTGTTAACAAACTCATTCCGATTATCATGAAACCGGAGAAATTTTGAATAACACTATGTTACCTCAACGGGGATATGCACATCCCCTGTAATAAGTATATCATATTTCTTCTTGACAGTGGGGAGAGGAAATTCAAAACCTCCAAATATAATCGATGGAATTTTTCCAATAGAGTTGATACTATGAACTTGAGGTTGTTTCCTCGGAAAGTGTACCGTGTGCTCATTACCATTAACATGAAAAGTGACATTGCCTTTGTTGCAATCAATAACAGCCCCTGTAGTATTAAGGAAAGGTCTTCCAAGAATAATAGACATACTATCATCCTCAGGAATATCAAGAATAACAAAGTCCGTTAAAATAGTAACGTTTGCAACCACAACAGGCACATCCTCACAAATACCGACAGGTATAGCAGTTGATTTATCAGCCATTTGCAAAGATATTTCAGTAGGTGTCAACTTATTCAAGTCAAGTCTACGGTATAAAGAGAGAGGCATAACACTAACACCGGCTCCAAGATCACATAAAGCAGTTTTAACATAATTTCTTTAATTGGAGCATGGTATAGTAGGTACTCCTGGATCTCCAAGTTTCTTTGGTATTCCACCCTTAAAAGTATAATTAGCAAGCATGGTGGAAATTTCAGCTTCCGTTATCTTTCTTTTATTTGTAATGATATCCTTCATATACTTAGCATAAGGATTTGTTTTGAGCACATCAGTCAATCGCATACGCAAAAAAGATGGGTCTAATCATTTCAGCAAAGCGCTCAAAATCCTCATCATCCTTTTTCTTGGATGGTTTGGGAGGAAAAGGCATGGGTTTCTGAACCCATGGTTCTCTTTCTTTACCATGTTTCCTAGCAAAGAAGTCTCTCTTAACATAACGTTGATTCTTTGATTGTGGGTTATCAAGATCAACAACAGGTTCAACTTCTACATCATTATCATTACTATGTTTTGCATCATCATGAACATCATTATTAACATTTTCACTAGGTTCATGTTCATTACCAGATTGTGTTTCAGCATCAGACATAGATATATCATTTGGATTATCAGGTGGTTCAGCAATAGGTTCACTAGAAGTTTGCAAAGTCCTATCATTTTTCTTTTTCTTCCTTTTAGAAGAACTAGGCATATCAATATTATTTCTCACGAGAATCTTGCTCGATTCTCTTAGGGTGGCCTTCAGGATACAAAGGTTCCTAAGTCATTCTACCAGTTCTAGTAGCCACTCTAACAACATAACCATTTTTCTTACTATTCATTTCATCAAGCACTTCTTTCTGAGCTTTAAGTACTTGTTCTACTTGAGCGGTAACCATAGAAGCATGTTTTCTAACAAGTTTAAGTTCACCTCTAATATTAGCCATATAATCACCCAAGTGTTTAATCATATAAGCATCTTGTTTTAATTGTCTACCAAAATAAGCATTAAAGTCATCTTGCTTAAACATAAAGTTATCAAACTCATCCAAGCATTGACTAGCAATTTTAGTAGGAGGGACTTCAACTTTATCATATCTATAGAGAGAATTTACCTTTACTACCTATGTCGGGATATCGGGATCAGGAGGTTCTTCGGTGAATAAAGAATTGAGATCATATACTTCAACAACAGGCGGTAAATTAAGACCATGTATTTCTTCAATAGGAGGTAAATTCTTAACATCTTCAGCTTTAAATACCTTTTTCTTTCATAGATTTCTTTGCCTCTTGCATATCTTCGGGACTGAGAAATAGAACACCTCTCTTCTTCGGAGTTGGTTTAGGAATAGGCTCAGCAATTGGCTCTTGAGCAGGCTCAGGAGGTGCCCAATTATTTTCATTTGTCAACATATTATTCAATAGAATTTCAGCTTCATCTGGTGTTCTTTTCCTGAAAAGAGAACCAGCATAATTATCCAGGTAATCTCTGGAAGCATTGGTCAGTCCATTATAAAAGATATCAAGTATTTCAGGTTTCTTAAGAGGATGATCAGGCAAAGCATTAAGTAACTTGAGAAGCCTCCCCCAAGCTTGTGGGAGACTCTCTTCTTTAATTTCCACGAAGTTTTATATTTCCCTCAAAGCAGCTTGTTTCTTATGAGCAGGGAAATATTTAGCAGAGAAGTAATAAATCATATCCTGGGGACTACGTACACAACCAGGATCAAGAGAATTAAACCATATCTTAGCATCACCCTTTAATGAGAACGGAAATATTTTGAGTATATAAAAGTAGCGCGATCTCTCATCATTAGTAAACAGGGCAGCTATATCATTTAACTTAGTAAGATGTGCCACAACAGTTTCAGATTCATAGCCATAAAAAGGATCAGATTTGACCAAAGTAATTATATCAGGATCAACAGAGAATTCATAATCCTTATCGGGAACACAAATAGGTGAAGTAGCAAAAGCAGGGTCAGGTTTCATTCTGTCTCTAAGGGATTCTTTACTCCATTTAACCAGCAGCCTCTTAAGTTCATATCTATCCTTACAAGCAAAAATAGTTGTAGAAGATTCAGCATCAAAAAGATAACCCTCAGGAATAGCAGGCATATTTTCATCATCACTTTCATCATCGTTTTCAGGTTCAATAATTTCTTTCTCTCCAACCCTAGCAATTTGTTCATCTAGAAATTCACAAAGGGACACAAGAGTATCAAGCATAGAAGTAGTTTCATCATAAGTATCATGCATAGCAGAAGTGGCATCATCAATAACATGCGACATATCGGAACGAATAGCAGAAGCAGGTTTAGGTGTCGCTAGCTTACTCATAATAGAAGGTGAATCAAGTGCAGAGCTAGATGGTAGTTCCTTACCTCCCCTCGTAGTTGAGGGATAAATTCTTGTCTTAGCGTCTTTCAAGTTCATCATAGTGTCCAGCAGATATAAATCCCAAGTGACTCAAAGAATAGAGCTATGCTCCCCGGCAACGGCGCCAGAAAAAGGTCTTGATAACCCACAAGTATAGGGGATCGCAACAGTTTCGAGGGTAGAGTATTCAACCCAAATTTATTGATTCGACACAAGGGGAGCCAAAGAATATTCCCAAGTATTAGCAGCTGAGTTGTCAATTCAACCACACCTGGAAACTTAGTATCTGCAGCAAAGTGTTTAGTAGCAAAGTAATATGATAGTGGTGGTAATGGTAACAAAAGCAAAGACAACAAAAGTAACGTTTTTGGTATTTTTGTAGTGATTGTAACAGTAGCAGCGGAAAAGTAAATAAGCGAGAACCAGTATATGGAATGCTCGTAGGCACCGAATCAGTGATGGATAATTATGCCGGATGTGGTTCGTCATGTAACAATCATAACATAGGGTGACACAGAACTAGCTCCAATTCATCAATGTAATGTAGGCATGTATTCCGAATATAATCATACGTGCTTATGGAAAAGAACTTGCATGACATCTTTTGTCCTACCCTCCCGTGGCAGAACGGTCCTATTGGAAACTAAGGGATATTAAGGCCTCCTTTTAATAGAGAACCGAAACAAAGCATTAGCACATAATGAATACATGAACTCCTCAAACTACGGTCATCACCGGGAGTAGTCCTGATTATTGTCACTTCGGGGTTGCCGGATCATAACACATAGTAGGTGACTATAGACTTGCAAGATAGGATCAAGAACACACATATATTCATGAAAACATAATAGGTTCAGATCTGAATTCATGGCACTCAGGCCCTAGTGACAAGCATTAAGCATAGCAAAGTCATAGAAACATCAATCTCAGAACATAGTGGATACTAGGGATCAAACCCTAACAGTAATAACTCGATTACATGATAAATCTCATCCAACCCATCACCGTCCAGCAAGCCTACGATGGAATTACTCACGCACGGCGGTGAGCATCATGAAATTGGTGATGGAGGATGGTTGATGATGACGACGGCGACGAATCCCCCTCTCCGGAGCCCCAAACGGACTCCAGATCAGCCCTCCCGAGAGAGATTAGGGCTTGGCGGCGGCTCCGTATCGTAAAACGCGATGATTTCTTCTCTCCTATTTTTTTCTCCCCGAAAGCCAATAAATAGAGTTGGAGTTGGCGTCAGAAGGTCTCCATGGGGCCCACGAGGTAGGGGGGCGCGCCCCCCACCCTCGTGGACAAGGTGTGGGCCCCCTGGTCTTCATCTTTGGCGAGGATTTTTTATTATTTATTCTAAGATATTCCGTGGAATTTCAGATCATTCCGAGAACTTTTGTTTTCTGCACATAAAACAACATCATGGCAATTCTGCTGAAAACATCGTCAGTCCGGGTTAGTTCCATTCAAATCATACAAGTTAGAGTCCAAAACAAGGGCAAAAGTGTTTGGAAAAGTAGATACGATGGAGGCGTATCAGCTACCACCCAGTCGACGACCTCTACGATGACGGGCTCGACCGAATCGCCGAGCTTGTCCGCGCCGCGGGAGGCTTCCCTGCGCTGTCCCTCTCTCCGCCTCACCCTCCGCCAGCTACAGGCGACGTAGCTCACGGAGCACCTCCACCACCTCTGCCCCAAGACGGCGCCCTGGCGCCAAGGCGCCTTGTGACTCATGCGCGACCCACCGCGTCCGGCACCCGCTCGTGAAGAAAGAAGCTGTCAAGAAATCCCTCGACCGCAAGAGAACGCTCCACCGCTCCTCGCACCGCCGCGCCAGGATTGTTTGCTGCGGCAAGGCCCTGCGCCGCTTGCCGTAGCGGCACGCGGGCGCCCAGACCAAGCTCCACCTCCAAGGCAGGCCCCGGTGACCACGACCGGCTGCCGCACCTTCACCCTCGAGCTGCATAGCATCACCTGGCCGGGCAAGTTCAAGCCAGATCTGCCTCCTCGCTACGACGGTACCCCCGACCCCACAGAGTTCTTGCAGCTCTACAAGCTGAGCATCGAGGCGTCCAACGGCGACGAGAAAGTCATGGTGAACTGGTTCCCCATGGCTCTCAAGGATGGAGCCTGCTCCTGGCTTCTGAATCTGCCCCCAGGCTCGATCACCTCTTGGGACGAGATGCGCAACCGTTTCGTTGCCAACTTCCAGGGTACTCGCGACCGCCCACCAGCCGCGGGTGACCTGCGCCGCGTCAAGCAACAACCAGGAGAGACCCTCCAGAAGTACATCCAACGCTTCAACGACGTCCGCCTAAAGATCCCCAGGGTGACAGATGATGCCATCATCTCCGCGTTCTCTGATGGCGTCTGCGACGTCAAGATGAAGGAGGAGCTCGCTATCCACAAGGAGTTGTGCATGTCTCTTGAGTTGTTCAATCTGGCGACCAAGTGCGCAAGAGCTAAGGAGGGGTGCCTCTCCCTCCTTGAGCTCCCAGCTGCGGACTGGTAGGAGAAGAAAGCCAAGGCAAAGGACGTGAAGCGCAAGGGAGCAGCCGTGCTCGCAGCCAAACCGGACACCAAGCGTGGCAGAGACCAGCCCGAGTCATCCAAGAGCAGCCGAATGTTCTGCGCCTTCCATAACCTGCATACCCACAACACCAGCGACTGTCAAGAGCTCAGAGCCATCCGAGAAGGACGCTTCGGTCGACGCCCCGAGCGCAGTGACCGGGGCTATGACCGAGGAGGAGGACGTGGTGGCGGACGCTGGGACGGCCGTGGCCCGCGCCAGGAGTGGCACGACCGGCCTCGTGAGGACCGCTGGCAGGATCAGCCTCGCAAGGGCACCTGGAGGGACCAGCCTCGTGAGGATCGACCTCAGGGCAACGCCGGTCTTCCTCCACTACCACCACCGCCAAGAAGGAATGACGACCACCATCAAGACAAGGGGGCTAGTGGCTTCCAGGAGACGCGCGCTATCGCCTGCATCTTGGGCGGAGCTCAAGCCCCAACCTCCCAGCGTATCTTCAAATAGTTTGCTCGTGAAGTGAATGCAGTCCTCCCCAAGCTCGAGGCCACGCGCCCGCTCAGGTGATCCAAGTGCGCCATCATGTTCAGTTCAGCAGATCAGCTCAAGTGCGCAGCTACCGCTGGCACCCTCCCAATGCTTTGCTCACCAGTCATCAGCAACGTGCAAGTTACCAAGACCCTCATTAACGGTGGCGCACGACTGAACGTCATGTCCGTTGACACGTTCGACAACCTCCAATTGCCATATGACCAGCTTCAGCCTACCAAGCCGTTCTCAGGAGTGACCGACGGTTCCACCACACCGATAGGGCATGTCCGCCTCCCTGTCACCTTTGAGAATGCAACAACTACCGCACTGAGCTCATCAACTTCGACGTCGCCTACATCCTCCTGCCATACAATGCGATCCTCGGGTACCCAGCCCTGGCCAAGTTCATGGCGGTGACTCATCACGGCTACAATGTCCTCAAGATGCCAGGAAGCGGCGAAATCATCACGGTCCCATGCGAAGAAAGAGATGCGGTGTGCTCCCTCGAGCGTGCCTTCCAAGCTGCAGCAATCAACGACCCGACAAAGAAGGGCGGCGCCCTCGAGACCACCCCAAGAAGAAGAAGCGATTATACTGCAGGACCTCAGGAGGGTGGTGTTGCAGCTGGAACCTCGTCAGGATCAGCGCCCTCACCTGGGGCGCCTCCCTCCATCACATAGGAAAGCGCGCCCGACGCCCTTCTCGGGCAGGGCCCGGGGGCTCTCTTCTGGAGGGCCTCAGACCTTGCCAACATCACAAGGGAAGCGCTTGGGCACCACTTGGAGGCGTTCTTCACGGCACGTTTCCCTCAGGAGGACACAGTGCGAGGAGCGCCCATCGCTCAAGAGTTCATCACCATGACCACTCAGGAACTGCAATATGCGAGGGCCATGCGCGGCGACCGCCGCTCACCAGGCGCAGCTCCCCATCCAGGCGAGGATGCCGGGCTGCGCGTCTGCATCGACGTCCCAGGGCTCAACAGGGCCGCCTCTTGATACGTCCCCAACGTATCTATAATTTTTTATTGCTCCATGCTATATTATCTACTGTTTTGAACATTATTGGGCTTTAATATTCACTTTTATATTATTTTTGGGACTAACCTATTAACCGGAGGCCCAGCCTGTAATTGCTATTTTTGCCTATTTCAGAGTTTCGCAGAAAAGGAATATCAAACGGAGTCCAAACGGAATGAAACCTTCGGGAAAACGTGATTTTTAGGAAGATTATGATCCAGGAGACTTGGACCATACGTCAAGAAACAAAAGAGGAAGGCACGAGGTAGGGGGGCGCGCCCACCCCCCAGGGTGTGCCCTCCACCCTCGTGGGCCCCCTAATGCTCCACCGACGTACACCTTCCTCCTATATATACCTATGTACCCCCAAACGATTAGATACGGAGCCAAAAACCTAATTCCACCGCCGCAACCTTCTGTACCCACGAGATCCCATCTTTGGGCCTGTTCCGGAGCTCCGCTGGAGGAGACATCCATCACGGAGGGCTTCTGCATCAACACCATAGCCTCTCCGATGAAGTATGAGTAGTTTACTTCAGACCTTCGGGTCCATAGTTAGTAGCTAGATGGCTTCTTCTCTCTTTTTGGATCTCAATACAATGTTCTCCCCCTCTATCGTGGAGATCTATTCAATGTAATCTTCTTTTTGCGGTGTGTTTGTTGAGACCGGTGAATTGTGGGTTTATGATCAAGATTAACTATGAACAATATTTGAATCTTCTTTGAATTCTTTTATGTATGATTGGTTATCTTTGCAAGTCTCTTCGAATTATCAGTTTGGTTTGGCCTACTAGATTGATCTTTCTTGCAATGGGAGAAGTGCTTAGCTTTGGGTTCAATCTTGTGGTGTCCTTTCCCGATGTGATGGGGGCAGCAAGGCACGTATTGTATTGTTGCCATCGAGGATAACAAGATGGTGTTTTTATCATATTGCATGAATTTATCCCTCTACATCATGTCATCTTGCTTAAGGCGTTACTCTATTTTTCATGAACTTAATACTCTAGATGCATGCTGGATAGCGGTCGATGAGTGGAGTAATAGTAGTAGATGCAGGCAGGAGTCGGTCTACTTGTCTCAGACGTGATGCCTATATACATGATCATACCTAGATATTATCATAATATGCTCAGTTCTGTCAATTGCTCAACAGTAATTCGTTCACCCACCGTAAAATACTTATGCTCTTGAGAGAAGGCACCAGTGGAACCTATGGCCCCTGGGTCTATCTTCATCATATTAATCTTCCAATACTTAGTTATTTCCTTTGCTTTTTACTTTGCTTTTATTTTACTTTGCATCTTTATCACAAAAATACCAAAAATATTATCCTATCATATCTATCAGATCTCACTCTCGTAAGTGACTGTGAAGGGATTGACAACCCCTTATCGCGTTGGTTGCGAGGAGTTATTTGTTTTGTGTAGGTACGAGGGACTCATGCATAGCCTCCTACTAGATTGATACCTTGGTTCTCAAAAACTGAGGGAAATACTTACGCTACTGTGCTGCATCACCCTTTCCTCTTCAAGGAAATCCAACGCAGTGCTCAAGAGGTAGCAGAGAAGATTTCTGGCGCCCGTTGCCGGGAGTCTACGCAAAAGTCAACATACCAAGTACCCATCACAAATCCCTTATCTTCCGCATTACATTATTTGCCATTTGCCTCTCGTTTTCCTCTCCCCCACTTCACCCTTGCCGTTTTATTCGCCCTCTCTTTTCCATTCGCCTCTTTTTCGCTTGGTTTGCTCGTGTGTTGGATTGCTTGCTTGTCACGATGGCTCAAGATAATACCAAATCGTGTGACTTTACCAATACCAACAATAGTGATTTCCTTATCTCTCTGATTGCTCCTCTTACCAATACTGAATCTTGCGAAATCAATGCTGCTTTGTTGAATCTTGTCATGAAAGATCAATTCGCCGGCCTTCCTAGTGAAGATGCCGCTACTCATCTAAATAGCTTCGTTGATTTGTGTGATATGCAAAAGAAGAAAGATGTTGATAATGATATTGTTAAATTGAAGCTATTTCGTTTTTTGCTTAGAGATCGTGCTAAAGCTTGGTTTTCGTCTTTGCCTAAAAATAGTATTGATTCTTGGAACAAGTGCAAAGATGCCTTTATCTCTAAGTATTTTCCTCCGGCTAAGATAATCTCTCTTAGAAACGATATTATGAATTTTAAGCAACTTGATCATGAACATGTTGCACAAGCTTGGGAGAGGACGAAGTTAATGATACGTAATTGCCCTACTCATGGTTTGAGTTTGTGGATGATTGTACAAAATTTTTATGCCGGATTGAATTTTGCTTCTAGAAATCTTTTAGATTCGGCCGCGGGAGGCACTTTTATGGAAATCACTTTAGGATAAGCTACTAAACTCTTAGATAATATTATGGTTAATTATTCTCAATGGCACACTAAAAGATCTACTAATAAAAAAGTGCATGCGATAGAAGAAATTAATGTTTTGAGTGGAAAGATGGATGAACTTATGAAATTATTTGCTAGTAGGAGTGTTTCTTCTGATCCTAATGATATGCCTTTGTCTACTTTGATTGAGAATAATAATGAATCTATGGATGTGAATTTTGTTGGTAGGAATAATTTTGGTAACAAAGCATATAGAGGAAACATTAATCCTAGGCCTTATCCTAGTAATTCCTCTAATAATTATGGAAATTCCTACAACAACTCTTATGGAAGTTTTAATAAGATGCCCTCTGAATTTGAGACTAGTGTTAAAGAGTTTATGAATTCGCAAAAGAATTTTAATAAGATGCCCTCTGAATTTGGCTAGGAACGTTGATATAATTTCTCTTGATGTTGATTCTTTAAAGCTTAGATCTATTCCTCCTAAGCATGATATCAATGAGTCTCTCAAAGCCATGAGAATTTCCATTTATGAGTGCAAAGAAAGAACCGCTAGGATGCGTGCTAAGAAAGATGCCTTTATAAGAGCGTGTTCTTCTAATTTCTTTGAAAATAAAGATGAAGATCTAAAAGTTATTGATGTGGCTATTAAATCTTTGTTTTGCAATATGAATCTTGATAATGATGGGACTGAATATGATCCACCTTTACCTAGAAGGTGTTCCATAAAATCGGAATTTTTAGATCTTGATGCTAAAATTGATGAAAGTGGGATAGAAGAAATCAAAACCCTAGATGTTAATAAACCCACTATTTTGGATTTCATGGAATTTAATTATGAAAATTCCTCTTTGATTGATTGTATTTCCTTGTTGCAATCCGTGCTAAATTCTCCTCATGCTTATAGTCAAAATAAAGCCTTTACCAAACATATTGTTGATGCTTTGATGCAATCTTACGACGAAAAGCTGGTGTTGGAAGTTTCTATCCCTAGAAAACTTTATGATGAGTGGGAACCAACTATTAAAATTAAGATTAAGGATCATGAATTCTATTCTTTATGTGATTTGGGTGCTAGTGTTTCCACTATTCCCAAAACTTTGTGCAATTTGCTAGGTTTCCATGATTTTGATGATTGCTCTTTAAACTTGCACCTTGCGGATTCCACTATTAAGAAAACTATGGGAAGAATTAATGATGTTCTTATTGTTGCAAATAGGAATTATGTGCCCGTAGATTTTATCGTTCTTGATATAGATTGCAATCCTTCATGTCCTATTATTCTTGGTAGACCTTTCCTTAGAACGATTGGTGCAATTATTGATATGAAGGAAGGAAATATTAGATTCCAATTTCCATTAAATAAAGGCATGGAACACTTCCCTAGGAAGAAAATAAAATTACCATATGAATCTATCATGAGATCCACTTATGGATTGCCTACCAAAGATATCAATACCTAGATCTATCCTTGCTTTTATGCCTAGCTAGGGGCGTTAAACGATAGCGCTTGTTGCGAGGCAACCTAATTTTATTTTTAGTTTTTTTTTATTTTTGCTTATGTTTACTAATAAATCTTTGTTCTAGCCACTGGTTAGATTTGTTTTTATGTTTTAATTAGTGTTTGTGCCAAGCTAAACCTATAGGATCTTCTTGGATGATAGTTATTTGATCTTGCAGAAATTTCCACAAACTTTCTGTTCACGAAAATAATTGTTAAAAATCACCAGAACGTGATAAAATGTTATTCCAAATTCTGCTGATCAATAAACAAATTTCCTAGATCGTCCTATTTTTGCTGATTTTTTGGAGTTCCAGAAGTTTGTGTTATTTACAGATTACTACAGACTGTTCTGTTTTTGACAGATTCTGTTTTTCGTGTGTTGTTTGCTTATTTTGATGAATCTATTTCTACTAAAATAGTTTATAAACCATAGAGAAGTTGGAATACATCAGGTTTAACACGAATATAAATAAATAATGAGTTCATTACAGTACCTTGAAGTGGTGTTTTGTTTTGTTTCGCTAACGGAGCTCACGAGATTTCTGTTGAGTTTTGTGTTGTGAAGTTTTCAAGTTTTGGGTGAAAGAGTTTGATGGATTATGGAAAAAGGAGTGGCAAGAACCTAAGCTTGGGTATGCCCATGGCACCCCCAAGATAATCTAAGGACACCAAAAATCCAAAGCTTGGGGATGCCCCGGAAGGCATCCCCTCTTTCGTCTACTTCCATCGGTAACGTTACTTGGAGCTATATTTTTATTCACCACATGATATGTGTTTTTCTTGGAGAGTCTTGTATGATTTGAGTCTTTGCTTTTTAGTTTACCAGAATCATCCTTGCTGTACACACCTTTTGAGAGAGCCATACATGATTTGGAATTTGTTAGAATACTCTATGTGCTTCGCTTATATCTTTTGAGTTATATAGTTTTGCTCTAGTGCTTCACTTATATCTTTTAGAGCACGGTGGTGGATTTGTTTTATAGAAACTATTGATCTCCCATTCTTCACTTAGATTATTTTGAGAGTCTTAAATAGCATGGTAATTTGCTTAAATAATCCTAATATGCTTGGTATTCAAGAATAGTAAAACTTTCTTATGAGTGTGTTGAATACTAAGAAAAGTTTTATGCTTGATAATTGTTTTGAGATATAAAGATGGTGATATTAGAGTCATGCTAGTTGAGTAGTTGTGAATTTGAGAGATACTTGTGTTAAAGTTTGTGATTCCCGTAGCATGCACGTATGGTGAACCGTTATGTGATGAAGTCAGAGCATGATTTATTTATTGATTGTCTTACTTATGAGTGGCGGTCGGGGACGAGCGATGGTCTTTTCCTACCAATCTATCCCCCTAGGAGCATGCGCGTAATTCTTTGCTTTGATAACTTGTATATTTTTGTAATAATTATATGAGTTCTTTATGACTAACGTTGAGTCCATGGATTATACGCACTCTTCCTCCTTCCACATTGCTAGCCTCTCTAATACCGCACACTTTTCGCCGGTATCATACACCCACCATATACCTTCCTCACAACAGCCACCATACCTACCTATAATGGCATTTCCATAGCCATTCCGAGATATATTGCCATGCAACTTTCCACAGTTCCGTTTATTATGACACGATCCATCATTGTCATATTGCTTAGCATGATCATGTAGTTGACATCGTATTTTTGGCAAAGCCACCGTTCATAATTCTTTCATACATGTCACTCTTGATTCATTGCATATCCCAGTACACTGCCGGAGGCATTCATATAGAGTCATATTTTGTTCTAAGTATTGAGTTGTAAGAAAATAAAAGTGTGATGATCTTCATTTTTAAAGCATTGTCCCAAGTGAGGAAAAGGATGATGGAGACTATGATTCCCCCACAAGTCGGGATGAGACTCCGGACGAAATAAAAAAAGAGAAAAGAGGCAATAAAAAAGAAAAGGCCCAAAAAAATGAGAGAAAAAGAGAGAAGGGACAATGTTACTATCCTTTTACCACACTTGTGCTTCAAAGTAGCACCTTGATCTTCATGATAGAGAGTCTCTCATTTTGTCACTTTCATATACTAGTGGGAATTTTTCATTATAGAACTTGGCTTGTATATTCCAATGATGGGCTTCCTCAAAATTCCCTAGGTCTTCGTGAGCAAGCAAGTTGGATGCACACCCACTTAGTTTCTTTTGTTGAGCTTTCATATGCTTATAACTCTAGTGCATCCGTTGCATGGCAATCCCTACTCACTCACATTGATATCTATTGATGGGCATCTCCATAGCCCGTTGATACGCCTAGTTGATGTGAGACTATCTTCTCCCTTTTTGTTTTCTCCACAACCACCATTCTATTCCACATATAGTGCTATTTCCATGGCTCACGCTCATGTATTGCTTGAAGATTGAAAAAGTTTGAGAATGTCAAAAGTATGGAACAATTGCTTGGCTTGTCATCGGGGTTGTGCATGATTTAAATACTTCGTGTGGTGAAGATAGAGCATAGCCAGACTATATGATTTTGTAGGGATAACTTTCTTTGGCCATGTTATTTTGATAAGACATTATTGCTTTGTTAGTATGCTTGAAGTACTATTATTTTTTATGTAATTATTAAACTTTTGTCTTGAATCTTTCTGATCTGAATATTCATACCACAATTAAGAAGAATTACATTAATATTATGCCAAGTAGCACTCTGCATCAAAAATTCTGGTTTTATCATTTACCTACTCGAGGACGAGCAGGAATTAAGCTTGGGGATGCTTGATACGTCTCCAACGTATCTATAATTTTTGATTGCTCCATGCTATATTATCTACTGTTTTGGACATTATTGGGCTTTATTATTCACTTTTATATTATTTTTGGGACTAACCTATTAACCGAAGGCTGATACGTCTCCGTCGTATCTACTTTTACAAACAGGTTTGCCCTGGTTTTGGACTCTAACTTGTATGATTTGAATGGAACTAACCTGGACTGACGCTGTTTTTAGCAGAATTGCCATGATGTTGTTTTATGTGCAGAAAACAGAAGTTCTCGGAATGACCTGAAACTCCACGGGATGTCTTATAAAAAATAATAAAAAATCCTCGCCAAAGATGAAGACCAGGGGGCCCATACCCTGTCCACGAGGGTGGGCCCCCCCCTCCTGGGCGCGCCCCCTACCTCGTGGGCCCCCTGGACACCTTCCGACGCCAACTCCAACTCTATATACTAGCTTTCGGGGAGAAACAAATCAGAGAGAAAGTTTCATCACGTTTTACGATACAGAGCCACCGCCAAGCCCTAATCTCTCTCGGGAGGGCTGATCTGGAGTCCGTTCGGGGCTCCGAAGAGGGGGATTCGTCGCCGTCGTCATCACCAACCATCCTCCATCACCAATTTCATGATGCTCACCGCCGTGCATGAGTAATTTCATCGTAGGCTTGCTGGCCGGTGATGGGTTGGATGAGATTTATCATGTAATCGAGTTAGTTTTGTTAGGGTTTGATCCCTGGTATCCACTATGTTACGAGATTGATGTTGCTATGACTTTGCTATGCTTAATGCTTGTCACTAGGGCCCGAGTGCCATGATTTCAGATCTGAACCTATTATGTTTTCATGAATATATGTGAGTTCTTGATCCTATCTTGCAAGTCTATAGTCACCTACTATGTGTTATGATCCGGCAACCCGAAGTGACAATAATCGGGACCACTCGGTGATGACCATAGTTTGAGGAGTTCATGTATTCACTATGTGCTAATGCTTTGTTCCGGTTCTCTATTAAAAGGAGACCTTAATATCCCTTAGTTTCCAATAGGACCCCGCTGCCACGGGAGGGTAGGACAAAAGATGTCAAGCAAGTTCTTTTCCATAAGCACGTATGACTATATACGGAATACATGCCTACATTACATTGATGAATTGGAGCTAGTTCTGTGTCACCCTATGTTATAACTGTTACATGACGAACCGCATCCGGCATAATTATCCATCACTGATCTGGTGCCTACGAGTTTTCCATATACTGGTTTACGCTTATCTACTTTTCCGTCGCTACTGTTACAATCACTACAGAAATACCAAAAACATTACTTTTGTTGTCTTTACTTTTGTTACCGTTACCATCACTATCATATTACTTTGCTACTAAACACCTTGCTGCTGATATTAAGTTTCCAGGTGTGGTTGAATTGACAACTCAGCTGCTAATACTTGAGAATATTCTTTGGCTCCCCTTGTGTCGGATCAATAAATTTGGGTTGAATACTCTACCATCGAAAACTGTTGCGATCCCCTATTCTTGTGGGTTATCAAGACCTTTTTCTGGCGCCGTTGCCGGGGAGCATAGCTCTATTCTTTGAGTCATTTGGGATTTATATCTGCTGGACACTATGCAGAACTTGAAAGACGCTAAGACAACTATTTATCCCTCAACTACGAGGGGAGGTAAGGAAGCGCCATCTAGATCTCGCACTTGATTCACCTTCTGTTATGAGTAAGCTAGCGACACCTAAACCTGCTTCCGCTATTCGTTCTGATATGTCGCATGTTATTGATGATGCCACTTCTGCTATGCATGATACTTATGATGAAACTACTTCTATGCTTGATACTCCTGTGTCCCTTGGTGAATTTCTAGATGAACAAATTGCTAGGGTTGGAGAGAAAGAAATTATTGAACCTGAATACGATGATGAAAGTGATGATGAAAATATGCCTGCTATCCCTGAGGGTTATCTTTTTTATGCTGAATCTTCTGCAGCTATTTTTGCTTGCCAGGATAGACATGAACTTAAGAGCTGCTAGTTAAATGGAGTAAAGAATCTCTTAGTGATAGGATGAGACCTGACCCTGCTTTTGCTACTTCACCTATCTGTGTTCCTGATAAGGATTATGAATTCTCTGTTGATCCTGATATAATTACTTTGGTTGAATCTGATCCTTTTTACGGCTATGAATCTGAAACTGTTGTGGCACATCTTACTAAGCTAAATGATATAGCTGCCCTATTTACTAATAATGAGAGATCGCGCTACTTATATATACTCAAAATATTTCCGTTCTCATTAAAGGGTGATGCTAAGATATGGTTTAATTCTGTTGATCTTGGTTGTGTGCGTAGTCCCCTGGATATGATTTATTACTTCTCTGCTAAATATTTCCCTGCTCATAAGAAACAAGCTGCTTTGAGGGAAATATACAACTTCGTGCAAATTAAATAAGGGAGTCTCCCATAACCTTGGGGGAGGCTTCTCAAGTTACTTAATGATTTGCCTGATCATCCTCTATAGAAACCTGAAATACTTGATATCTTTTATAATGGACTAACCGATGCTTCCAGAGATTACCTGGATAGTTGTGCTGGTTCTCTTTTCAGGGAAAGAACACCGGATGAAGCTGAAATTCTATTGAATAATTTGTTGACAAATGAAAATAATTGGGCACCTCCTGAGCCACCTCCTGAGTCAGCTCCAGAGCCAATTATTGAGCCTATTCCTAAACCAACTCCGAAGAAGAGAGGTGTTCTATTTCTCAATCCCGAAGATATGCAGGAGGCAAATAAATCTATGAAAGAAAAAGGTATTAAAGCTGAAGATGTTAAGAATTTACCTCCTATTGAAGAAATACATGGTCTTAATTTACCGCCTGTTGAAGAAGTGTATGATCCAATTCCTTATTCACTGAACAACCTCCCCGATCCCGATATCCCGACACGGTAGTAAAGGTAAATTCTCTCTGAGATATGATAAAGCTGTAGTCCCTCCTACTAAAATTGCTAGTCAGTGCTTGGATGAGTTTGATAACTTTATGTGTAAGCAAGATGACTTTAATGCTTATTTTGGTAGACAATTAAAACAGAATACCTTTATGATTAAATGCTTGGGTGATTATATGGCTAATATTAGAGGTGAACTCAGACTTGTTAGCAAACATGCTTCCATGGTTACCACTCAAGTAGAACAAGTACTTAAAGCTCAGAAAGAAGTGCTTGATGAAATGAATAGTAAGAAAAATGATTATGCTGTTAGAGTGGCTACTAGAACTGGTAGAATGACTCAGGAACCTTTGTATCATGAAGGCCACCCTAAGAGAATCGAGCAAGATTCTCAGAGAAATAATATCGATGTACCTAGTTCTTCTAAAAAGAAGAAAAAGAAAAATGATAGGACTGTGCAAACTTCTAGTGAACCTGTTGCCGATCCACCTGATAATCCAAATGATATCTCTATGTCTGATGCTGAAACACAATCTGGTATTGAACATGAACCTAGTGAAAATGTTAATGATGATGTTCATGATGATGCTCAACCTAGTAATGATGATGATGTAGAAGTTGAACCTGCTGTTGATCTTGATAACCCACAATCAAAGAATCAACGTTATGATAAGAGAGACTTTGTTGCTAGGAAACATGGTAAACAAAGGGAACTATGGGTTGAGAAACCCATGCCTTTTCCTCCGAGACCATCCAAGAAAAAGGATGATGAGGATTTTGAGCGCTTTGCTGAAATGATTAGACCCATCTTTTATGCGTGTCACGATTGGTGATATGCTCAAAATGAATCCTTATGCTAAATAAATGAAAGATATTGTTACAAATAAAAGAAAGATAGGAAGCTGAAATTTCCACCATGCTTGCTAATTATACTTTTAAGGGTGGAATACCAAAGAAACTTGGAGATCCAGAGTACCTACTATACCATGCTCCATTAAAAGAAATTATGTTAAAACTGCTTTATGTGATCTTGGAGCCGGTGTTAGTGTTATGCCTCTCTCTTTATATCGTAGACTTGACTTGAATAAGTTGACACCTACTGAAATATCTTTGCAAATGGCTGATAAATCAACTGCTATACCAGTCGGTATTTGTGAGGATGTGCTGTTGTGGTTGCAAGCGTTATTATTTTAACGGACTTTGTTATTCTTGATATTCGAGGATGATAGTATGTCTATTATTCTTGGAAGACCTTTCCTTAATACTGCGAGGGGCTGTTATTGATTGCAACAAAGGCAATGTCACTTTTCATGTTAATGGTAATGAGCATACGGTACACTTTCCGAGGAAACAACCTCAAGTTCATAGTATCAACTCTATTGGAAAAATTCCATCGATTATATTTGGAGGTTTTGAATTTCCTCTCCGTACTGTCAAGGAGAAATATGATATACTTATTATTGGGGATGTCCATATCCCGTTGAGGTAAATATAGTGTTATTCAAATTTCTCCGGTTTCATGATTATCGGAATGAGTTTGTTAACAAGACTTGATCAACCTTGTTAGTGGATTCTTTTGATGAGCATGAGATGGATGAAACTAGAAGCACAACCTTCTGTACCCTCTTTATATTTTCTGTTCTTTAGTAGAAATAAAGTAAAATAGTATTTTTCCGTCTGCATTTCTGGTTTATCCGTGCAATATAAAAATATCCCGAAAATAAAAGTCCGCAGAATGCCATGCCAATTTAATATGAATTTTTCGGGAATATTTGAGGATTTTTAGTGCAAAAATTACATGAGGGAGCTGCCACGGCCCACGAGGGTGGAGGCGCGCCCTACCCCCTGGCGCGCCCCTGCCTCGTGGGCCAAGGTGGCCCTCCTCCACTTATCCTGCACCCATCCTCTTCCTCGTCCTCACACAAACCCGAAAAACCAACTCAAGCTCGTGTTCCAGCCACTTTTGCTGTGATTTTTGATCTCCTTGCTCAAAGCACCTCTCGTAAAACTGCTTGGGGAGATTGTTCCTTTGTATGTGACTCCTCCATTGGTCCAATTAGTTTTTGTTCGAGTGCTTTATTCTTTGCAAATTTGTGCTGCATAGGTGACCATGTTCTTGAGCTTGCATGTCAAATTTATATGGTTCCAAGTAGTGCTAATGCTTGATATAGGCTCTAGGCACTTGTATGAGTAGTTGCTATCTATTTTATTGAAGTTGGTTCACTTTTGTTTGAAGTTACTAAAAATTTCAGATTATTTCAGAAATAATGAAGAGACTTTTGAGGGGCTCGTCGAGCCGAAGCTCGAAGGAAAAACAAAAGGAAGAAGAGCAGAAGCCCAAATTTAATTTGCCTCGCACCATGGAGGTCCGGTCGTGTGAATGGCCTTCCGATGAATTCTTGAGGAGAGCCGGGATTTATGAGGATTTATATCTATTAATGGAGAACGCCGGCCTCACCGACTTCCTCCGCGACCAACGTCATTAGTATCTCTTACTCACCAATACTTTTGTGCAGAACTTCTACTTTTTCCCTAAGAAATCACCTCCAGCAGTAGAGTTTCATTTATATGACGTTGTTAAGGAGATGACATTGGCTGAATTTTGCGAGGTTTGCAAAATACCCTTTGAGGGTACCTTAGATGAACCACCGTAATGAAGTGGAAGCTTTTATTAACACTATCACTGTGGGAGAAACCAGGAAGGTTTCTGATGCAAGAATTACTAGCATACATTTTCCTGTTTTGCGCTACTTTGCCTTATTTGCTAGTCATTGCTTGATTGGTCATGAGCTGTGGAAACCTTAGTGTTCTGATATTATTATTTTGTTCCATGGTTTATACATAATAACTCTGTTAGTATGGGTGGAATTGTTGCTAGACGGTTAAGTCTCGAACCGTACTAAGGGCCCCATCTTTGGAGGCATTTATGCCTCACGCCTAGCTGAATATTTTGAAATACCTATTAGGCATGAGGAGAAAGAAGAAACAACGTTGCCCCGTGCTTATTTAGATTATAAGAGTATGCTAGCGCATGATTTTCTTGTTAAGAGTCGCGAAGGGGAGCTCAAATATAAATTGTACTTTGACAAACATCACCACGAGACTATTACTTTACTGCTCCCTCTTTGTTTAACTTGTCTACAGGTCCTTACATTGTTCCGTGGGCGGCTGTTCAAGCCTATCGGAATCCTGCACCAGCCGGAACCGGAGCCACAAGATGAGCCTCCATGACACTCTGTTTATTCTTGGGATCTGAGGTGGTTGCCCGGCCGGTGGCGATCGGAGTCCTCTTCATCACATTATGATCCCAACTATTCTTCATCGCAAAGACGACCCGGCTACACCTACGGGTATCCTCCGGGCTATCCACGGCCATAGACCAACTTAGGCCAAAAGCCTAAGCTTGGGGAAAATATGTATTTCTCAACGACATTACATTTATGTTCACACACACTCATTGCTAGATGTCGGTGCTCATACTCTTTCACTGTAATATCCATGCTAGTTTATTTTCTTTTTCCTGCTTTCTTCTTGTGTGTTTAATAAACCTTAGAAAAAAATTAGTGTTAGTTTATTTTTCCTGCTCTAGTAGTAGTAATTAAAAAGAAAACCCAAAAATATTTCCCGTTCTTCTTTTGCTTGTTGGGAGCTCTCCCGTGTAAATAGTTTTTATTTCTTTTCTTTTCTTTGGGGGTCAGCAGGAGAAGACCATGATTAAATTGTTGAAGTGGCTCTTATATGCATCATTGTTGATTTAACGAAGAGCCCATATTGCCTTGTCTTCTCCTGTTTATTGAATGCTCGCAGATTCCAGCTTAGTCCAATGCACGTGCACTCTTATTATTATTCACACCGTTCGGTCGTGCAAGTGAAAGGCAATTATGATGATATATGATGGACTGATTGAGATGGGAAAAGCTGGTATGAACTCGACCTCTTTTGTTTTTGTAAATATGATGAGTTCATCGTTCTTGATTCAGCTGATTATGAATAAACATGCTTGCAATGACAATTAGAGATCATAGTTGCTTGTGCCATGCTTGATTAGCTATGAGTTATAATGGTTTACCTTGTGTGTCAACATGCTATTGAGATGATTATGATGTGGTATGATGGGGTGGTATCCTCCTTTGAATGATTTAAGTGACTTGACTTGGCACATGTTCATGCATGTAGTTGAAACAAATCAACATAGCCTTCACGATATTTATGTTCATGGTGGATTATATCCTACTCATGCTTGTATTCAATGTTTATTAATTTTAATGCATGTTCATGACTGTTGTCGCTCTCTAGTTGGTCGCTACCCAGTCTTTTGCTAGCCTTCACTTGTACTAAGCGGAATCTTGCTTGTGCATCCAATCCCTTAAACCCCAAAGTTATTCCATATGAGTCCACTATACCTTCCTATATGCGGTATCTACCTGCCGTTCCAAGTAAATTTGTATGTGCCAAACTCTAAACCTTCAAATTAACATTCTGTTTTGCATGCTCGAATAGCTCATATATCAACTAGGGATGCCCTTATCTTCCGTGTTAGGTGGGTTATTCTCAAGAGGAGTGGACTCCGCTCCTCATTCACGAGAAAATGGCTGGTCACCGGGATGCCCAGTCCCATGCTTTATGCAAACTAAATCAAAATAATTGCAAACAAAACTCCCCCTGGGACCCGTTGAATGTTTGAGGCACTCGTTGTTTCAAGCGAGCCATGGATTGATGCTTGTGAAGGAGGGGGAGTATAAACTTTACCATTCTGTTTGGGAACCGCCTATAATTTGGTTACCATGGAAGATATCGTCACCTCTTAGTTGTTATGTTGACAAATAAAGTATGCCGCTCAAAATATAATTTATCTCTATTTCAAAATCGAGCTCTGGCACCTCTACAAATCCCTGCTTCCCTCTGCGAAGGGCCTATCTATTTACTTTTATGTTGAGTCATCACCCTCTTATTAAAAAGCACTAATTGGAGAGCACTGTCATTTGCATTCATTATTGGTAATTTATATCGGGGATGACTATGATTGGATCTCTTTTACCATGAATTACAATGTCTAGTCAGTCCTTGATCTTTGAAGGTGCTTTGCATTTATGTTTTGCGGTCTCAGAAAGGGCTAGCGAGATACCATCTTGTTATATCATATTATGATTATTTTGAGAAAGTGTTGTCATTCGAGATTTATTATTATGACTTGCTAGCTGATTATGTTATTGATATGAGTAAACCTGAGACCTAGGAGTTATTGCAAATGTGGTTAGTTATGATCTTTGCTGAAAATCTGAATGCTGGCTTGACATAAGTACAACAACAAGAGCAAACAGAGTTTGTAAAATTTTTTTTTCTCTTTTAGTTTGTCAACTGAATTGCTTGAGGACAAGCAAGGGTTTAAGCTTGGGGGAGTTGATACGTCTCCGTCGTATCTACTTTTCCAAATACTTTTGCCCTTGTTTTGGACTTTAACTTGTATGATTTGAATGGAACTAACTTGGATTGTATTGTTTTCAGAAATTGCCATGATGTTGTTTTATGTGCAGAAAACAACAGTTCTCGGAATGACCTGAAACTCCACGGTATGTCTTATAAAAAATAATAAAAAATCCTCGCCAAAGATGAAGACCAGGGGCCCACACCCTGTCCACGAGGGTGGGGGGCGCCCCCCCCTCCTAGGCGCGCCCCCCTACCTCGTGGGCCCCCTGGACACCTTCCGACGCCAACTCCAACTCTATATATTGTCTTTCAGGGAGAGAAAAATCAGAGAGAAAGTTTCATCGCGTTTTACGATACGGAGCCGCCGCCAAGCCCTAATCTCTCTCGGGAGGGCTGATCTGGAGTCCGTTCGGGGCTCCAGAGAGGGGGATTCATCGCCGTCGTCATCACCAACCATCCTCCATCACCAATTTCATGATGCTCACCGCTGTGCGTGAGTAATTCCATCGTAGGCTTGCTGGCCGGTGATGTGTTGGATGAGATTTATCATGTAATCGAGTTAGTTTTGTTAGGGTTTGATCCCTAGTATCCACTATGTTACGAGATTGATGTTGCTATGACTTTGCTATGCTTAATGCTTGTCACTAGGGCCCGAGTGCCATGATTTCAGATATGAACCTATTATGTTTTCATGAATATACGTGAGTTCTTGATCCTATCTTGCAAGTCTACAGTCACCTACTATCTGTTATGATCCGTCAACCCCGAAGTGACAATAATCGGGACCACTACCGGTGATGACCTTAGTCTGAGGAGTTCATGTATTCACTATGTGCTAATGGTTTGTTCCGGTTCTCTATTAAAAGGAGACCTTAATATCCCTTAGTTTCTGATGCGTCTCCAACGTATCTATAATTTTTGATTGCTCCATGCTACTTTATCTACTGTTTTAGGCAATATTGGGCTTTATTATCCACTTTTATATTATTTTTGGGACTAACCTATTAATCGGAGGCCCAGCCAGATTTGTCGCTTTTATGCCTATTTCGGTTTCGAGGAAAAGGAATATCGGACCGAGTCAAAAGCGGAGCGAAATCAACGGAGAAGTTATTTTCGGAAGGAAACCCACGATGGACTTGGACTCCACGTCGGAAGATACGGAGGTACTCACGAGGGTCGGGCGCCCACCTGGCGCGCCCCCTGCCTCGTGGGGCCCCCATAGCTCCACCGACATACTCCTTTCACCCATATATACCTACGTACCCTAAAACTTCCAGAACAGAGATTAGATCGGGAGTTCCGCCGCCGTAAGCCTCCAGAACCACCAAAAACCAATCGGGACCCCTTTCTGGTACCCTGCTAGAGGGGGGATCCATCTCCTGTGGCGATCTTCATCATCCCGACGCTCTCCATGACGAGGAGGGAGTAGTTCACCCTAGGGCTGAGGGTATGTACCCGTAGCTATGTGTTTGATCTCTCTCTCTCTCTCTCTCGTGTTCTTGATTTGGCATGATCTTGATGTATCGCGAGCTTTGCAAATATAGTTGGATCTTATGTTTCTTCTCCCCCTCTACTCTCTTGTGATGAATTGAGTTTCCCCCTTTGAAGTATCTTATCGGATTGAGTCTTTATGAGAACACTTGATGTATTTCTTGCCGTGATTATCTGTGGTGACAATGGGATATCATGTGCCACTTGATGTATGTTTTGGTGACTAACTTGCGGGTTCCGCCCATGAACCTATGCATAGGGGTTGGTGCACGTTCTTTATTCTCCGGTAGAAACTTTGGGGCACTCTTTGAAGTACTTTTATGTTGGTTGGATAAATCTGAGATTGTGTGATGCATATCGTATAATCATGCCCATGGATACTTGAGGTGACAATGGAGTATCTAGGTGACATTAGGGTTTTGATTGATTTGTGTCTTAAGGTGTTATTCTAGTACGAACTCTTTTATAGATCGATCCGAAAGAATAGCTTTGAGGTGGTTTCGTACCCTACCATAATCTCTACGTTTGTTCTCAGCTATTAGTGGCTTTCGGTGACTCTTTGTTGCATGTTGAGGGATTGTTATATGATCTATCTATGTTCTTATTGTTGAGAGAACTTGCACTAGTGAAAGTATGAACCCTAGGCCTTGTTTCCTATCATTGCAATACCGTTTACGCTCACTTTTATCATTAGTTACCTTGCTGTTTTATTATTTCAGATTACAAAAACCTATATCTACCATCCATATTGCACTTGTATCACCATCTCTTCGCCGAACTAGTGCACCTATACAATTTACCGTTGTATTGGGTGTGTTGGGGACACAAGAGACTCTTTTGTTATTTGGTTGCAGGGTTGCTCGAGAGATACCATCTTCATCCTACGCCTCCCACGGATTGATAAACCTTAGGTCATCCACTTGAGGGAAAATTGCTACTGTCCTACAAACCTGTGCACTTGCAGGCCCAACAACGTCTACAAGAAGAAGGTTGTGTAGTAGACATCAAGCTCTTTTTTGGCGCCGTTGCCGGGGAGGCTAGGTAAGTGAAGGTATATCTTTAGATCTTGCAATCGAATCTTTTTGTTTCTTGTTTATAAAAGAAAACTATAAAAAAATGGAATTGAGTTTGTCTCATACGCTTCATCTTTTTAATATCTTTCGTGAGTATGATGGAAAAGAAAATTGTGCCAAAGTGTTAGAAGAAGAATGCATTAAAATGTTTGGCACTAAATCTTTTAATGATGAGCATGATTGCAATGTTGTTAGTATGAATTCCTTGAATATCCATGATGCTAATGATATGCAAAGCCACAAGCTTGGGGAAGCTATGTTTGATGAAGATGATATTTTTTGTCCCCAAGCTTTGATGAGCAAATATACTATGATGAAAGCATGCCTCCTATCTATGATGATTATTGTGATAACACGTATGCTTTAAAGAATAATGATAACCATCAAACTTGTCATATTGATCTTAATTTTCAATCATATGATAGTTATTTTGTTGAGTTTGCTCCCACTACTAATCATGAGAAGAATTTTGCTTATGTTGAGAGTAGTAAATTTTTTATGCTTGTAGATCATGAAAAGAATGCTTTAGGTGCTGTTTATATTGTTGAATTCATTCATGATGCTACTTAAAATTATTATGAGGGAGGAATATATGCTTGTAGGAATTGCAATAATATCAAGTTTCCTCTCTATGTGCTTAAATTTTTGAAGCTATGCTTGTGTTACCCTCCTATGCTAGTTGATTATTGTTCCCATAAGTTGTTTGCTCACAAAATCCCTATGCATAGGAAGTGGGTTAGGCTTAAATGTGCTAGACATATTCTTCATGATGCTCTCTTTATGTTTCAATTCTTATCTTTTATGTGAGCATCATTGAAATCATCATGCCTAGATAGGGGCGTTAAACGACAGCGCTTGTTGGGAGGCAACCCAACTTTATTTTAGTTTCTTGCTTTTTGGTTCTGTTTAGTAATAAATAATCCATCTAGCTTTTGTTTAGATGTGGTTTTATGTTTAATTAGTGTTTGTGCCAAGTAGAACCTTTGGGAAGACTTGGGTGAAGTCTTTATGATCATGCTGTAAAAACAGAAACTTTAGCGCTCACGAGATTAGCTTCTACTTTTTACTGGGAGTGCTATTTAGTTGATTATTTTTGCAGATGATTACTAGACAAATTCCTCAGGTCCACCAATTTATTTTAGAATTTTTGGAGTTCCAGAAGTTTGCGTTAGTTACAGATTACTACAGACTGTTCTGTTTTTGACAGATTCTGTTTTTCGTGTGTTGTTTGCTTATTTTGATGAATCTATGGCTAGTAAAATAGTTTATAAACCATAGAGAAATTGGAATACAGTAGGTTTAACACCAATATAAATAAAGAATGAGTTCATTACAGTACCTTGAAGTGGTGTTTTGTTTTCTTTCGCTAACGGAGCTCACGAGTTTTCATTAAGTTTTGTGTTGTGAAGTTTTCAAGTTTTGGGTAAGGATTCGATGGACTATGGAATAAGGAGTGGCAAGAGCCTAAGCTTGGGGATGCCCAAGGCACCCCAAGGTAATATTCAAGGATAACCAAGAGCCTAAGCTTGGGGACTCCCCGGAAGGCATCCCCTCTTTCGTCTTCGTTCATCGGCAACTTTACTTGGATCTATATTTATATTCACCACATGATATGTGTTTTGCTTGGAGTGTCATGTCATTTTCTTTAGCTTTTCTTGCTTTTTGAATAAAATATCAAGATCTGAAATTCTTAAATGTTAGAGAGTCTTCACATAGTTTCGTAATTATCCGACTACTCATTGATCTTCACTTATATCTTTCGGAGTAGTTTGTTGTTTGCTCTAGTGATTCACTTATATGTTTTAGAGCAATGATGGTTTTATTTTGAAGAAATAGATGAACTCTCATGCTTCACTTATATTATTTTGAGAGTCTTAAATAGCATGGTAATTTTCTTAAATAATCATAATATGCTAAGCATACAAGACTTGTAAGAATTCTTATGAGTGTGTTGAATACTATGAGAAGTTTGATACTTGATAATTGTTTTGAGATATGGAGGTAGTGATATTAAAGTCATGCTAGTTGGGTGATTATGAATTCAAATAATGCTTGTGTTGAAGTTAGCAAGTCCCGTAGCATGCACGTGTCGTTAAGTTTTGTAACAAATTTTAAACATGAAGTGTACCTGGCTTGTGCATCCTTATGAGTGGCGGTCGGGGACGAGCGATGGTCTTTTCCTACCAATCTATCCCCCTAGGAGCATGCACGTAGTACTTGGTTTTTGATGACTTCTAAATTTTTGCAATAAGTATATGAGTTCTTTTGACTAATGTTGATTCCATGGATTATACACACTTTTACCTTTCCGCCTTTGCTAGCCTCTTGATGCCGTGCATTGCCCTTTCTCACCTTGAGAGTTGGTGCAAACTTGGCAGTGCATCCAAACCCGTGATATGATACACTCTATCACACATAAACCTCCTTATATCTTCCTCAAAACAGCCACCATACCTACCTATTATGGCATTTCCATAGCCATTCCGAGATATATTGCCATGCAACTTTCCACCATTCCGTTTATCATCATTATGACATACATTACTTTTGTCATATTGCCATTGCATGATCATGTAGTTTACATCGTATTTGTGGCAAAGCCACCATGCATTATTTTTCATACATGTCACTCTTGATTCATTGCACCATCCCGGTACATCACGGAGGCATTCATATAGAGTCATACCTTGTTCTAGTTTCGAGTTGTAATCCTTATGTTGTAATAAATAGAAGTGTG
The DNA here is from genome assembly GCA_021605145.1 of Aegilops bicornis. Classification (NCBI taxonomy): domain Eukaryota; kingdom Viridiplantae; phylum Streptophyta; class Magnoliopsida; order Poales; family Poaceae; genus Aegilops; species Aegilops bicornis. The sequence goes on along the minus strand of CM038670.1, from coordinate 156,253,894 downwards.
ATGATTATCATTTAATAGAGCATTGTCCCAAAAAAAGAGAAAGGCCAAAAAAAGAGAAAGGCCAAAAAAAGAAGGCCAAAAAAAAAGAAATATAAAAAAGAAAATAAAAGGGGCAATGCTACTATCATTTTTCCACACTTGTGCTTCAAAGTAGCACCATGTTCTTCATGTAGTGAGTCTCATATATTGTGCTTCAAAGTAGCACCATGTTTTTCATATAGTGAGTCTCATAAGTTGTCTTTTTCATACTAGTGGGAATTTTTCATTATAGAACTTGGCTTGTATATTCCTACGATGGGCTTCCTCAAATGCCCTAGGTCTTCATGAGCAAGCAAGTTGGATGCACACCCACTAGTTTTCTTTTGTTGAGCATTCATAGCTCTAGTGCATCCGTTGCATGGCAATCCCTACTCCTCATGTTGACATCAATTGATGGGCATCTCCATAGCCGTTGATTATCCTCGTCAATGTGAGACTTTCTCCTTTTGTCTTCTCCACACAATCCCCATTATCATGTTCTATTCCACCCATAGTGCTATATCCATGGCTCACGCTCATGTATTGCGTGAAGGTTGAAAAAGTTTGAGATTATTTAAGTATGAAACAATTGCTTGGCTTGTCATCGGGGGTATAGAAGTTGGGAACATCTTTGTGTGACGAAAATGAAGCATAGCCTAACTATATGATTTTGTAGGGATGCTCTTTCTTTTGCCATGCTATTTTGAGAAGACATGATTACTTTGATTAGTATGCTTGAAGTATTAATATTTTTATGTCAATATGAACTTTTGTCTTGAATATTTCATATCTGAATATTCATATCACAATTAAGAAGAATTACATTCAAATTATGCCAAGTAGCACTCCGCATCAAAAATTATCTTTTTATCATTTACCCTACTCGAGGACGAGCAGGAATTAAGCTTGGGGATGCTTGATACGTCTCCAACGTATCTATAATTTTTGATTGCTCCATGCTACTTTATCTACTGTTTTAGGCAATATTGGGCTTTATTATCCACTTTTATATTATTTTTGGGACTAACCTATTAACCGGAGGCCCAGCCCAGCTTTGTTGTTTTATGCCTATTTCAGTGTTTCGAGGAAAAGGAATATCAGACGGATTCAAAACAGAACGAAATCAACTCGAGAAGTTATTTTTGGAAGGAAACCCACCTGATGGACTTGGACTCCACGTCAGAAGATACGGGAGGTGCTCACGAGGGTGGGGGTGCGCCCACCCCCCTGGGCGCGCCCCCTGCCTCGTGGGGCCCCCGTAGCTCCACCGACATACTCCTTTCACCCATATATACCTACGTACCCTAAAACTTCCGGAACAGAGATTAGATCGGGAGTTCCGCCGCCGTAAGCCTCCAGAACCACCAAAAACTAATCGGGACCCCTTTCCGGTACCACTTGGGAGGGGATCCATCTCCGTGGCCATCTTCATCATCCTGGCGCTCTCCATGACGAGGAGGGAGTAGTTCACCCTCAGGGCTGAGGGTATGTACCAGTAGCTATGTGTTTGATCTCTCTCTCTCTCGTGTTCTTGATTTGGCACGATCTTGATGTATCGCGAGCTTTGCTATTATAGTTGGATCTTATGTTTCTTCTCCCCCTCTACTCTCTTGTGATGAATTGAGTTTCCCCTTTGAAGTTATCTTATCGGATTGAGTCTTTATGAGAACACTTGATGTATGTATTGCCGTGATTATCTGTGGTGACAATGGGATATCATGTGCCACTTGATGTATGTTTTGGTGAACAACTTGCGGGTTCCGCCCATGAACCTATGCATAGGGGTTGGCACGTTCTTTATTCTCCGGTAGAAACTTTGGGGCACTCTTTGAAGTACTTTTATGTTGGTTGGATAAATCTGAGATTGTGTGATGCATATCGTATAATCATGCCCATGGATACTTGAGGTGACAATGGAGTATCTAGGTGACATTAGGGTTTTGATTGATTTGTGTCTTAAGGTGTTATTCTAGTACGAACTCTTTTATAGATCGATCCGAAAGAATAGCTTTGAGGTGGTTTTGTACCCTACCATAATCTCTACGTTTGTTCTCCGCTATTAGTGGCTTTGGAGTGACTCTTTGTTGCATGTTGAGGGATTGTTATATGATCTATCTATGTTATTATTATTGAGAGAACTTGCACTAGTGAAAGTATGAACCCTAGGCCTTGTTTCCTATCATTGCAATACCGTTTACGCTCACTTTTATCATTAGTTACCTTGCTGTTTTTATTATTTCAGATTACAAAAACCTATATCTACCATCCATATTGCACTTGTATCACCATCTCTTCGCCGAACTAGTGCACCTATACAATTTACCGTTGTATTGGGTGTGTTGGGGACACAAGAGACTCTTTGTTATTTGGTTGCAGGGTTGCTCGAGACATTCCATCTTCATCCTACGCCTCCCACGGATTGATAAACCTTAGGTCATCCACTTGAGGGAAATTTGCTACTGTCCTACAAACCTGTGCACTTGCAGGCTCAACAACGTCTACAAGAAGAAGGTTGTGTAGTAGACATCAGTTTCCAATAGGACCTCGCTGCCACGGGAGGGTAGGACAAAAGATGTCATGCAAGTTCTTTTCCATAAGCACGTAAGACTATATACGGAATACATGCCTACATTACATTGATGAATTGGAGCTAGTTCTGTGTCACACTATGTTATAACTGTTACATGACGAACCGCATCCGGCATAATTATCCATCACTGATCCGGTGCCTACGAGTTTTCCATATACTAGTTTACGCTTATTTACTTTTCCGTCGCTACTGTTACAATCACTACAGAAATACCAAAAACATTACTTTTGTTGTCTTTAGTTTTGTTACTGTTACCACCAGTATCATATTACTTTGCTACTAAACACCTTGCTGCAGATATTAAGTTTCCAGGTGTGGTTGAATAGACAACTCAGCTGCTAATACTTGAGAATATTCTTTGGCTCCCCTTGTGTCGAATCAATAAATTTGGGTTGAATACTCTACCCTCGAAAACTGTTGCAATCCCCTATACTTGTGGGTTATCACAGGCCCAACCTAGAATTGCTGTTTTTTGCCTATTTCAGAGTTCCGCAGAAAAGGAATATCAAACGGAGTCCAAACGGAATGAAACCTTCGGGAACGTGATTTTTAGGAACATTATGATCCAGGAGACTTGGACCCTACGTCAAGAAACAAAAGAGGAAGGCACGAGGTAGGGGGGGGGGCGCCCACCCCTCAGGGCGCGCCCTCCACCCTCGTGGGCCCCCTGTTGCTCCACCGACGTACTCCTTCCTCCTATATATACCTACGTACCCCCAAACGATCAGATACGGAGCCAAAAACCTTATTCCACCGCCGCAACCTTCTGTACCCACGAGATCATCTTGGGGCCTGTTTCGGAGCTCCGCCAGAGGGGGCATCTATTACGGAGGGCTTCTGCATCAACACCATAGCCTCTCCGATGAAGTGTGAGTAGTTTACTTCAGACCTTCGGGTCCATAGTTAGTAGCTAGATGGCTTCTTCTCTCTTTTTGGATCTCAATACAATGTTCTCCCCCTCTCTCGTGGATATCTATTCGATGTAATCTTCTTTTTGCGGTGTGTTTGTTGAGACCGATGAATTGTCGTTTTATGATCAAGATATGAGCAATATTTGAATCTTCTCTGAATTCTTTTATGTATGATTGGTTATCTTTGCAAGTCTCTTCGAATTATCAGTTTGGTTTGGCCTACTAGATTGATCTTTCTTGCAATGGGAGAAGTGCTTAGCTTTGGGTTCAATCTTGTGGTGTCCTTTCCCAAAGTGATGTAGGGGCAGCAAGGCACGTATTGTATTGTTGCCATGGAGGATAACAAGATGGTTTTTTTTATCATATTGCATGAATTTATCCCTCTACATCATCTCATCTTGCTTAAGGCGTTACTCTATTTTCATGAACTTAATACTCTAGATGCATGCTGGATAGCGGTCGATGAGTGGAGTAATAGTAGTAGATGCGAGGCGAGTCGGTCTACTTGTCTCGGACGTGATGCCTATATACATGATCATACCTAGGTATTCTCATAACTATGCTCAATTATGTCAATTGCTCAACAGTAATTCGTTCACCCACCGTAAAATACTTATGCTCTTGAGAGAAGGCACTAGTGAAACCTATGGCCTCCGGGTCTATCTTCATCATATTAATCTTCCAATACTTAGTTATTTTCTATGCTTTTTTACTTTGCTTTTATTTTACTTTGCATCTTTATCACAAAAATACCAAAAATATTATCCTATCATATCTAGCAGATCTCACTCTCGTAAGTGACCGTGAAGGGATTGACAACCCCTTATCGCGTTGGTTGCGAGGATTTATTTGTTTTATGTAGGTACGAGGGACTCGCGCGTAGCCTCCTGCTGGATTGATACCTTGGTTCTCAAAAACCGAGGGAAATACTTACGCTACTGTGCTGCATCACCCTTTCCTCTTCAAGGAAATCCAACGCAGTGCTCAAGAGGTAGCACCTCTCAGGAGCTTTTCTGGCCTTCGCGCGTGGGACGATGTGAAGGACCACCTCACAGCTACGTTCGCATGCCTTTTGGCCTACCGAGCGTGGTGCTCGCCTATCAGCGCAACCTGCGGAGCATCCTGGCGGCTTAGGAGGCCAGGCACCCACGCTGTGCTGACGGCGATGGAGACGATCCTCAGGGAACCACCTGGACCCCCAGAGCCTCCCGAGGCTCAGGACCCCGGTGGCTCATGAGAGGTGACCCCTTCGCTGCGTACCTTCAGCTGCCTCAACTCTCCTTCGTCAACAGAACCAGGTGACATTTTCCAAGTTCATTTAGCTGGGAGCGCCCCTCGGGCTGCATCATTCCTAGGCCGCGTGGGTCTGTCCCTGTGGCAGGTATCCCTTTTATGTCTTTAGCTTACCTTGTTGGGGGCGCCCCTAGGGCTGCATCATCCCCAAGCCACTCGGGCCTGACCTAGTGGACTGTACCTTTCCCGCATTTACTCAAGCCAGTATGCTTTCCATTCTTAATCCTATAACTACTACCTGCTCGATTGTTGCCTCCCATGGGGGCTACCTCACGCCGCCACGACGCTGGTGCACGGGTCCGTCCCTGCCACGTCGGCAATCCTGAGCGGTCGAGCTCTGGCTCGCGGCACGCCCCTCGCACGTCACCTCACCAGGCCCTCAGTGCCTTCATTTCCTCACGAAGCAACCAGTGACAGGCTGGCAACCATAATGGCAAACTGTGTTCCTCCTTGTGCTGGCTTGCAGGAGTCTCATGAGGATAACAGCAATTGGCACCGCGAGCCCCAACTTCTTCCATGTAATCCGCTCACGCATTAAAAGGGGGGCTCCTGAGCATCGCGACTCAGGAGCTCTTACTGGCTCTCCAACGCTCACCCCCTGGCCTTGACCATGGCACGCGACCTGGCATACCAGCGGGGGCTGAGCTCGCTCGAGGGCCGGGACACGAGGGCGTGAAAGCGAAGGAGAGCGTGGGAGAGGGGAGACTCAATGGGCCCGACCTGGCTACGGCGGATGCCTACCGGTGCATCACGAGGAATCAGCCGGAATCGGCAAGATAAGTCCCTTTTCGAGACCAGCTAATCGTTGGAGCCTAGGGGTCACGCTCGCCGCAGCCCTGTTGCAGCAACGTCGCCTCCCTTTCTTGCCTTACCATGGCTGCTTGAGCGCCAATGGGGACCTCCTGAGCATCGCGCCTCAGGGGCTCTTACTGGACCTTGGGCCGCGCACCTCCTGGCCTTGACCACGGGATGCGACCTGGCATACCAGCGACGGCTGTAGCTTGCCTGGGGACCGGGGCCTGTCAGCGTAGAGCAACAAGCCGTCGCAAGGTTGGAAAGGGGAGACCGAGCCTGAACAGGACATGCGTACACATATTTCCATAGTCAGGATAATATCAACAAAAGACATTACATCCACTTTACATGCCCCCACGGGGTACTTCTTGAATCCTTGCAGGGAACAAAAGACGAGAACTTAGGGGAATCCTATCTACACGACCCCGTGGCGGACGCCATCATCAACAGTGGGCCACGGGAGGCCGGCGCTAACCCCATCCAGATCAGTGATGGCGGCGGCCGGACGTTGCGGCCCTGCTCCGGGCGCGGCGAGGGCTCGGGGGCATGTAGCTGTCGCCACTCGTCTCCGGTGTCTCATAGAGCTCAGGAGAACCGCTGGACTCCCAAGAGTTGCTGCTGCTAGAGTTGCCGCGAGCGGAGCGCGCATCATCCTGGCGCTCCCCTCCGGGGCAACACTCCAAGTGGCGGCCCTCCGCGTCGAAGACCTTGAAGAACAGCATGGAAGCGTCGTCATACTTGAAGTGGACTGCGATGGCGCCCTCCGCACAGCATACCCGCGGGACCTCGCCCCAGTCGCGGGTCATGAAGATCTTGCCGGGGGAGACCGCTTCGTCCTCTGCACCGGTCGCCGGAGCGTCGCAGTCGGCATGCTGCAACCAGAGCTCGAGGGGCCCCCTCGGTGGCATCACGTTAGAGAAGAACCGCGGGAAGTGGATCCAAGAGCTTGGGGCATCGCCGACCACATCATGAGCTCACGCGAGGGGTCTGCCGCATGGACTCCAGGAGCGACGGCGCGCGTCACCACGACACATTGACCTTGGCCACGGCGCGCGCGCCGATGCTCGTCGTTCCTTCCTCTTGAACCCAGGCTTGGGCGTACAAGGGCAGGGATACCCTGGAGGAGGCCGCTCGCACCAAGGCCTCGTCACCACCTGCATCGCCGCAGCGTCGCGGCGGTGAACCAACCTCTTCTTCGGCGGGAGCGGCGCAGGCACGTCGAGGGGAGTCTTTCCCTTCTCCGCAGCAGAAAACCTTCGGATGGGCGCCATTGCTACTAGCAGAGGGTCAAGGAGGAAGAAGCAAACAGGATGGGGAGAAATGGGCAACGAGGGCTCCACCCCCTTCCTCATTTATAGCAGGAGAAGGGCAACCAGCGCCCCCCATGATCACAGGTAATGATGGTTTTCCTTGCATGTCGCAGGGACTTGTCATGTCGGGCAGTTGCCGAGGCAGCATGGGGATCCGGAGACGCCCATGTCCAATCAAGCGCCCCGCATCGACCAAGGCCGCGGGCTTTTGGGGCCCGCGGCGCTCCGCACTTGACCTTTGGCTTCGCCTTGAAGCCAAGCCCGAGCGTGCCTTGGGCCCGGGGGCTACTGTCGGCGTTCTGGGAATGGGGGTCCCCAGACTTGCCTACCTGCGGCCCACGGCGTGGCTGAGCTAGCAGGCCTGTACGGCCCATCTTCATTAACAAAGCATTCAAGACCCTCGCGAGGGGCCAAGCCTCGCGAGGCGGACGACACAATACCTCCTAAAGAGCGGCCTCACCAGGTTGCCTCGCGAGGAGCGGAGAGATCGAGGCAGGGCAAACCTCGTGAGGTTCTCGTGACGTGAGCCATGACGATCAAGATCAGGCGGGCGCCAGGCGGGCGCCAGCACGCGCATCGTCCTTGTTTCCTCTTTGGTGCTAAAGGGGCAAGCGCAGGCGCGGAGTACCGAGGCATCAAGCAAAGGTTTCCATATCGGTGCATCGAGACCAAGACCAGCAGGACGGCAAGACGGAGGTCACCATGGAGTCCAAGGAGGCATAACCACCAGAGCCTTTTGCAGGCGAAGACCGCTTTTGTCAGGATAAGCTGTTCTAGCTATCCCATTTCAAATTGGCCGTTGTTGGCTCCCTTCCCGCTCAATATTTGGGGAGAGGACCAGGGCCTATATAAGTAGAACTAGCCACCACCGTAGGGGATAACTCATTTAGAGGCATCTCACTTAATCCTTAGCCACACACCGAGCACAAGAACACCTCAACCTCAGGAGGCTGTTCTTCCCCTTGTACTGTTCATCATCAGCCCAAGAGGCAATCCACCACCACCACACTGGAGTAGGGTATTACACCACAACGGTGGCCCGAACCAGTATAAACCTTGTGTACCTTGTGTTGTGAGTTCGTCGAGTTCGTTCTCTAGATCTTAGCTAGTTAGGACGTGGATCGGTCGGGAGGAAATCTTCGCGCGCACCCCAGTGTTCGAACCTTGAGGGTTTTGCCGGAACCCATGATCCGACATATTCCTCACATGCACAACAAGACAAAGTTCTACCCACGACAATTGGACATTGCATTGCAGAATTGAACCAAGCAGTTAACTAAAAACCACAACAAATGAACGAGCCATTAACTGAGCACCACATTGCACAATATAACATACTCCTAATAGAAGATTAGAAAGTTAACCAAACCAAGCATGCTTAACAACTCGGAAATATAGCAACTGTATTTGTTTCTCATGTATTTAGTACAGCCAAATTCGATTTATTTCTCACATGGTATACAGTAACAGAATGCACCCACAACAATTGAACATCGCATTGCAGAATTGAACCAAGCAGTTAACTAAACACCACAACAAATGAACCAAACCTTAACTGAGCACCCCACTGCACAATATAACATACTCCTAATAAAAGATCAGACAGTTAACCAAACCAAGCATGCTTAACAACTTGGAAATATAACAATTGTATTTTTTGTCATGTATTTAGTATAGTTAAATTCAATTTATTCCTCACATGGTATACAATAACAGAATGCACCCACAACAATTGAACATCACATTGCATAATTGAACCAAACAGTTAACTAAACACCACAACAAATGAACCAAACGTTAAGTGAGCACCACATTGCACAATATAACATACTCCTAATAGAAGATCAGATTGTTAGCCAAACCAAGCATGCTTAACAAGTTGGAAATATAGCAATTGTATTTGTTTCTCATGTATTTAGTACAACCACATTCAATTTATTCCTCATATGGTACACAATAACAGAATGCACCCACAACAATTGAACATAGAATTGCAGAATTGAACCAAACAGTGAACTAAACACCACAACAAATGAACCAAACTTTAACTGAGCACCACATTGCATAATATAACTTACTCCTAGTAGAAGATCAGACAGTTAACAAAACCAAGCATGCTTAACAACTTGGAAATATAGCAATTGTATTTGTTTCTTATGCATTTAGTACAGCCAAATTTGATTTATTTCTCACATGGTATACAATAACAGAATGCACCCACAACCATTGAAGTTCACATTGCAGAATTGAACAAACAGTTAACTAAACACCACAACAAATGAACCAAACGTTAGCTGAGCACCACATTGCACAATGTATAACATACTAGAAGATCTGACAGTTAACCAAACCAAGCATGCTTGACAATTTGGAAAATTGCACCCTAAAGAATTGAACATCACATTTGCAGAATTGAATCAAATAGTTAACTGAACACGACAACTAATTAACCAAAATGTTAATAAGTGAGCACCACATTGCATGACATATACAACATATGCACTAGAGCAACAGATTGCATGGTAAAAGTAGATAGCACAATTCACTAGAATTTGTTAAGGAAAGGCAGTAGCTAGCAAACTGAACATGGGTCCTTATAGTGAGCTAATAAGACAAGCTACTCCTCATTGTTGGAGATATCAATGACGATTGGCTCCTTCGACATGGAAGAGGGCGAGGCCTCCGCATCATGGGTGCCTTCGTCGTAGTGGTGAGTTGCCTTGAGCCGCTCCGGGCACTAACCTGCTGGCTCTCAACATGAGGTAAGCACATGCACGCTGTGAAAACACCTCGTAGTCTTCATCGAAGGCACATAGGGTGGCCTTGAGAAAATGCCATGAACTGTCGTTTAAAGCAGCCAACCGCGTGGCGGCGTCACTGCGCGAGGCGTCGATGGTGGCCTCGACGGCGAGGTGCTCCTCCAAGATCTGGGGGTCGGCACGAATGTCAGCCATCGCGACCTCATCCGCGCATGCGGTCACGATTTGCTTCTCCGCTGCCAAATGCTCCTTGAGATCCTGGCTATACTACGTGCACTATGGCTTAGGGCGGCGCTTATTTGGTGGAGGGGTCGGTGATTTGTGTGGAAGTTGTCGCACTGGCGGTTGTGGCATGTGGAATGTGGAAGGAGGAGGAGGATGGGGCTCGGGTGTGGATTACCTGCCTGGATAGGCGAGGCCGAGCAGCGTGAAGGCGGGTCGCCGGTGAGGAGGCGGTGCTGCAAGCAAGGAGTGAGGGTTTCAACTTGGAAAGGAAGGCGGAAACAGGGGAAATGTAGATTTTGGGAAGGGGGAGGGGGCGGGGAGGTAGATATTTCTGCGGAAGCCGAAAATTTTGAATCGCTTCAGCGAAAAAACTGGCGCACAAAGTGTCATCAGACGGTGCTGCAGGATATTTTGTACTGCATCTCACATGGTTGGTGATAATAAACTGTGTGGGATCTACTTGATTTTTCATCTTGATTTGAGTTACATAATGGGGTCACAGCGGCAATGGTCGGTGTTTGAATTGCTAGAACTTTTATCTGCAGTGAACATGCAACTATATGTGTGTCGTAAAAGAATTGGAATTATTCAGGGTCGTTTGGACATTTTATACATTAAATTGGTTTTCTAGCCATTTCAGGTGCACAATTCAAAATTAAATACATGCACATGCTCCGGTGCAACAACATGGGTTGTAAAATCAGATATGTGTCCATGGGTTGATGCTTATGTTCCATGCAAGAAATGGGACTGAATGTCAAACACCCTGCCACCGTCACTCGGCCGCAAACATTGAGATACCTGGTTTTCAAATTCTAGTAAATCCAAAACTCGTCTGAAATTCATGAAACTTGACATGCTATCATGGAGCAGCATTAACATGCCATGGTAAACTTGTTGTCCAATTTGGGCCATGTTTGGGTATAAGCCTCTCACAAACCTGGGCTTCTCACAACAAGCCTGATAGTTTCGGTAGAAAACGTTTCACCTTTGGGGACGAAACAATATCCATTGCCTCTTCTTGATTTCAATTTTTTCTCTAGTGTCAACATAGAACAACAGGAGTGTTGTTTTAATTTTTGGAATTTTTTTGGGTTCGTTTGGACATTTTTATACATTAACTGGGGTTTGTAGCCATTTTATGTGCATAATTCAAATTTGAATTACATGCACATGCTCCAGTGCATATAAATTGGTTGAAAAATCAAATCTGAGTCCTCGGGTGCATGCTTAGGTCCCATGCAAGAAATGGGAATGGATTTCAAACACCAGGGCATTGTTGACTGCCGGCAAAATGTTGAGATACTTTGTTTTTAACTTCTAGTAAATCCAAAACTCGTCTGCAATTCATGACACTTGGCATGCTATCATGGAGCGGCATCAACAAGTCATTGTATAATTTTTGTCCCATTTGGGTCAGGTTTGGGTATAAGCTTCTCACAAACCAGAGCTTCTCACAATAAGCTTGATGGTTTCGGTAGGGAATGTGCCACCTTTGAGGACGAAACAACATCCATTGCCTCTTCTTGATTTCAATTTTTTCTCTAGTGTCAACATAGAACAATAGGAGTGTTGTGTTAATTTTTGGAATTTTTCGGGGTTCATTTGGACATTTTTATACATTAACTCGGGTTTCTAGGCATTTTATGTGCATAATTCAAATTTGAACTACCTGCACATGCTCCAGTGCATATAAATTGGTTGAAAAATCAAATATGTGTCCTTGGGTGCATGCTTTGGTCCCATGCAAGAAATGGGAATGAATTTCAAACAACAGGGAACTTTTGATTGTCGGCAAAACGTTGAGATACTTTGTTCTAGTAAATCCAAAAGTCATATGAAATTCATGAAACTTGGCATGCGATCATGGAGCGGCATCAACATGCGATGGTAAAAGTTATGTCCCATTTGGTGTAGGTTTGGGTATAAGCTTCTCACAAACCAGGGCTTCTCTCAACAAGCATGATGGTTTCGGTAGGGAACATTTGACCTTTGGGGACGAAACGATATCCATTGCCTCTTCTTGATTTCAATTTTTTTCTCTAGTGTCAACATAGAACAACAGGAGTGTTGTGTTAATTTTTGGATTTTTTTCGGGTTCCTTTGGACATTTTTATACATTAACTGGGTTCTCTATGCATTTTATGTGCATAATTAAAATTTGAACTACATGCACATGCTCTGGTGCATATAAATTGGTTGTAAAATCAAATCTGTATCCTTGGGTGCATGGTTAGGTCCCATGCAAGAAATGGGAATGAATTTCAAACATCGGGGCACTGTCGATTGCCGGCAAAACGTTGAGAGACTTTGTTTTTAAATTTTAGTAAATCCAAAACTCGTCTGAAATTCATGAAACTTGGTATGCTATCATGGAGCGGCGTCAACATGCCGTGGTAATATTGTTGTCCCATTTGGGGTAGGTTTGGGTATAAGCTTCTCACAAACCAGAGCTTCTCACAACAAGCCTGATGGTTTTGGTAGGGAACGTGCCACCTTTGGGGATGAAACGATATCCATTGTCTCTTATTGCGTTCAAAAAATTTCTAGTGTCAACATAGAACAACAGGAGTGTTTCGTTAAATTTTGGAATTTTTGGGGGTTCGTTTGGATATTTGTATAAATTAACTGGGTTTTCTAGGCACTTTATGTGCATAATTCAAATTTGAACTGCATGCACATGCTCCAGTGCATATAAATTGGTTGAAAAATCAATTCTGGGTCCTTGGGTGCATGCTTAGGTCCCATGCAAGAAATGGGAATGAATTTCAAACACTAGAGCACAGTTGATTGCCTGCAAAACGTTGAGATACTTTTTTTAAAAATTCTAGTAAATCCAAAACTCGTCTGAAATTCATGAAAATTTGCATGCTATCATGGAATGGCACCTGACATGCTGTGGTATTTTTCTTGTAAATTTTAAGAGAAGGCACACTCGAATAACAACCAATAAAGGCATTTTGAAAAAAATAGCTGCCACTTTAATATCAAAACGTTTGTATAATTCAAATTGTGTGCGTTCTGTTAACCATTCGCGTGACGCCACGTGTCTTGGTTTTAATTGCTATAGGAGGTGTCGTGCAGACAGCTGCTTGACTAAACGGGAGGCGTGCGAGCGCAGTCCGGTGCGCATGCTGACCGAGAGGCATGCATGCTGTCCTCCAATGTGCAGGCTCTCCAGGAAGCGTGGGAGCTGTACGCTGCGCAGGCTCACTGGGAAGCGAGCCCTTTGACTTCCATGGCCACCCACCTTCCTCTCTGTTAATGGCGCCCAAGCCGCTGTTTAATACGGGCAGCCTTACTATTCGCCTCCCATTCACCTCCCTCCCACAAACCTCCACCAACGCCATGGCGCAGAATGATCATCTGGCACTAGTCTTCAAGTTTGGTGAAGTCGACTCCGAGCCGGAGGAGATAGAAAATAAGGAGGAATGGGGCCTCATGGACATGGCCCTGAAAGAGCTGCTGCGGTGGTTGCTGCCCCCGCTCCCGTCCCAGCTCCCATCCCCACGCCCGCGCCAGCGACCATCCCCGTTGCATTGACGGGCTGGTTGCCGAGCACTACCACAGAGCTGGAAGCTGCGCGCGCCAGCGAGGTCTCCGCGGACCCACGCGAGCTTGCGTACATGGCAGCGCCAGCGCTCATGCCCGTGCACGCCCCTCCACCCATCACGGCGCCGGTCCTCGTGCGTTTGGCTGCACCCGCCGTGCCCGTGCTCGTGCGCACGCACCCCTCAGTGGCATGGGACGCTGCCGTCGACCGCCACCTCTCAGCGCCGCCAGGTGCCGTCCTCCCGCGCCCCGCCCGTCGATCATGGGACGACATGATGTTTGATTTACAAGTGAAGAACATTTTGTGCTACCTTGAAGACTTCAACAACTGCGTTCCGAAAGACGACAACGACAACGACGGTGTGGCACGTCGCCTCCGCTGCCATCGGAAACAGTTTTTTGGGGTTTAATATTGTATTTCGAAATCTCGATGATATGAATGTAAATTCACAGTGTGACTGAATGAAAGATATGGTTTGAATGAACTTGCATTTTTCTCTCTTAATGTACAGACTTATCAAACAATTTTCTTTTGAAGAAAAAACGTCAATGGTTTTTAAATATAAAACACTCATTGCAAACATTTCAGTTAGAACACCCATTTTCATACCGACAGCTTCCCAGGAAGCCAAGGGAAAATGTGCCGAGCAGGATTTGTGCAGCTCTTGATCGCAAATGTTTTAGATAGAACACGCATGTGCAAAGTGAGAGCTATGGTCTTCCCCCTTAACTCAAGGGAAAATTCGCAACGCAGGATTTGTGCATCCCTTCAACGCAAATGGTTGTTTTGGATGACCTGTGTGCAACCACGTAGAAACAATTTGATAAGATTTGCATCTGTCATATTGGGTATGTTGCCATTTGTCAGACTGGAAACATTGACATTTTTTGATCTAGTAACATTGCCATTTGTCAACCTTGTAACACTGCGATTTTTCAAAATATGCAGCTAAAAATCACTAGCACTATCTAAATTTTGCAAATAAAATCACTAGCACTGTTCATATGGACACCAATACAAAGTGGCATTGTACTTTTTTGTCAAATGAGACCAGTTTTGATGTATTCATTATCTAATTATAGACGGGAGATTATTAATAATTGGGAACCAATATCCCAAACGGATTATTTATTCGAACCGTGGGCGTTAGACCAACATTGGATACGTGCCATGCTTCAGTTAAGCAATAAAGCAGCAGCATAAATCATCCAAATAGAAAAACAATATACGTCCCACCACGCGGCGCGTGTGCCGTGCAAGCAGGCGTGAGTTGACGGGACGCATATGCAAATGTACCATTCGTTACATACAACAAGTCATCAACACACAACAACGACAATGAGGATACAAGTTGGATTATAGATTATTTCCAACAAAAAATTCTAGTAAATACTAAAGTTTATCTCACACAAAAAATAACAAGCAATGAAATGAACTTCAGCTCAACCAATCCTCGGCGTTGGAAACGCTTGCTTTCAACCATAGGTAAGCCTCTGGGAAGGGTTTGAACCATAGTGTGCTATTGTCAATCTCGAGACGAACGCAAGATTGATCATCCAGGCCGAAGCGGCCTATATCAGGACACATATTGTGATAGCTACGGTAGGGAACCATAGCAATGTCCGAGGTATAGATACAGTTGCTTCGCATAAATGGTAGTAACGTTGTGTCAACAGCAGCTGGATCGCCTTTCACCATCATTGGATAGTTTTGTCCAAGGAAGAGCGAGTTTTGTCCAAGACTATCAATACTAAACCAGGGAGAAGGTGTTGGCACTAGCACACTAGTATCCATCCCGAATACCCTACAGCGGATGTTGGAATAGGTCCAGAGAGTGCGACCATGGGAGACAACACCTGCTTCCTTAGTAACATCAGCAGTGCCCTGTATACAGACAAGAAGAGGTGATCCATCAGAATAAGTTGCCAGACGCCACTAAGTATATAGATCTTGCTCGTCCTCATGCTCGTGATCACCACCATCGTCATCTCCCCCTTGGTTATAAAAAAAATTCAAGTATAGGTGGTGGAATGTTCACATGACCTTGGAAACACAAGAAGGTTATTTAGTAAAGGGAAACTAGCTAACCCGCATGCATGTGGATGAAACAATTATAATTACGGTGGAAGACAAACGTACCGAAAGCATCAGGATTCCATGCAAAAATGGTGCCTCGAGTGGTGGCGGCAAACACAAGACCCTCGTATTGAATTGCATCACAATACTCATCCCTGTACAAAAATTGATTTTTGAGCAATATCCATCGAGGCGTGGAAGTAAGGACGGAAACAAGCTTGTCGAAGATAGCAACAACTTCATAGTTCTTGTAATCCCAAGAGCTGTTGGGAACTCGACAAATTGCTATCTTTCGTAGATGACAGTCGCCATGATTGTATTTGAACGTACATAGATCATCTGTGTGCCCAACCTTAGGGCAGCCTGTGATTTTTGGAAGTGGAAATTGGCGACGAGTGTACACATTCACAAGTTCCCCCTCGCAGTTATACCCAATATAAACAACCCAATCTCCATTTGCGCGTGCCCAAGCCTTGCCCTCAAGCGATGGCATCTTAACATCACACATATCATTATCAAGCGGTATCAACTTGCACAAGGCGAGGCTTCCGGCCACCAGCGTCATGGCGAAGAAGATAGGGGAGATCAAACCACTCCTGAACCCTTGGGTTCTTTCCAATGATGTTATTTATTGAGTCGAGAATGGACTTGAACAAACCTGCCATGCTAGCCGAGGTGACGACGTCGCACCGATCAATGATTTCCTCCACCACATCATCTTTCAGATCGAGGCAAGAATAACAGGGTCATTTCCGGCCTGTTCCCTCCATGGATAAGACGATTGAACAATGGCAGAAGGAAGGGTGAAGGTAAATGGAGGGAGGAAGAGCCTGCGACAGCAGTTCCAAACCGAGAGGGAAAGGCGAAGAGGTGGTGGACGGTTGCGACGGTACACGAAAAGACTAGTGGGGAGCGAACGGTTTCCACAAAGGTCACACACTGATGACAAGGCCGAGTGAACCGCATGTCATATATTGCACACACCTTGATCTACCTGACCATTTCTTTTGTGTTGCCTAATCACAAACAATTCATGTGAGTGAACCGTATGTTGTATATAACACACACCTTCATCTAGCTACTCATTTATTTTGTTCCTCCTCATCGCAAATAGTTAATTGAACTGAACCGTACGCCCTGCATCACACACGCAACTAAAATCTGAATCGTCTTTGATGCATCCGTCATCGCAAACATTTTGCACCTTTTTGACGGGTTTTTTACATCACTGATTGCGATTATTGCATCACACACAGTTTTTTCGAAGGGTCTCTGATCATAGTGTCGCGTTAGCAGCATCCTTCAGTAGTTGTAGGTGCCACATCAAAGTTGTGCTTTGGGTATTCAAACATCACACACCACCTATTTAGGCCACATGCAGACGGTGGTTGTCCTAGGACACTCACTCGCATGTGACACTTCCATCCGTGGGCCCGCAAGGTCGTCGTCCATCACTTTGACCTATAGTAAGAGAGGTTAATTTTACCAACAAGGAGGACTCTTTTTGGTTTGTGTTATGGTAGGAGTATGTATAGTACGCATCGAGGAGGGGGTGGAGGGGACCAGCATATACTACATGTCATATATGAACCACGCTCTTTGTGGGGACTTTATGGTTTTCGAGGCAGGTGCCACATCAAAGTTGTGCATTAGGTATTCAAACATCACACAACACCTCTTTGGGCCACACATGTAGGCGGTTGTTGTCCTAGGACACCCACTCGCGTGCGACGCTTCCATCCATGGGCCCGCGAGTCGTCGTCCATCACTTTGACCTATAACGAGAGAGGTTAATTTGACCGACAAGGAGGATTCTTTTTGTTTGTGTTACAGTAGGAGTATATAGTACGCGTTGAAGAGGGGGGAGGGGACCAGCATATACTACACGTCACGAACCTTGCGCCGTGTGGGGACTTTATGGTTTTCGAGGCATGTGTCGCATCAAAGTTGTGCATTATACTGAGTATTCAGAAATCACAACCACACCTTCATAGATATGTTTGGCCCACTTGCAAGCGGTGGTTGTCCTCTGGCACTCACTCGCACGATTATCGATGATGCTTCTCCATCTATGGGCCCGCTTGATCCATCACTTTGACCGACAGCGAGAGAGGTTATTTTGACTTAGGATGGTATTAATTTTTGGTTTGTCTTATGGCATAGGTGATGATGAGATTACATAGTATAGTTTGAGTGCATGTGCGTGCATGAATACCTCCCACCGGATCGAAGTGGGGGGGGGGGGGAGCACACAACGCATCATGAACCTCGTTGTGTGTGGGGACTATACGGTTTTCGTGGCATGCACCACATCAATGTTGTACACTAGGTATTCAAACACGGATGCATCACACACCCCCATACATATGTTTGGGACACATGCACGCAGTGGTTGTCTTCGGACACTGTCCCTCGCGTGGTTATCGGCGGCAAGCCTATTCGTGGGCCCGCGTGGACGTCCATCACTTCAATCGACAACTAGAGAGGTTACCAAGGTGGATTATTCTTCTTTGGTTCATGTTACGATACATATAGTATCTCATGATGAGATTCCAAACCTAAGTTTGAGCGCATGTGTATGCATGAATTAATCCCTCTCACCGGCTCGAAGTGGGGTGACAGACATACTACGCATCATGAACCCTTGCTCTGTGTGTGTACTTTTCGGTTCCAAAGCACGGTGCCACATGAAAGTTGTGCATTGGTATTCAAACACCGCACAACACTTCCATACAAATGTTTGGGCCACATGCAGACGGTGGTTGTCTTTGGGCACTCCCTCACGTGGTTATCTGCGACAAGCTAGCCCATCTGTTGGGCCGCGTGGATGTGCATAACTTTGACTAACAACAAGAGAGGTTATATGACAAAGGTGGATTCTTCTTGGTCTGTGTTATAGTACGTCTTGGTGAGATGTCTCCCACCTACTCAAATTAAGTGTGTGTGTGGGGGGGGGGATGTCTGGTTTGCGAGGCACATGTGCCACATCAAAGCTGTGAATTGAGTATTTAATTATCACACCACCCTTTTCATACATATAGTTGGGCCATCCGCTGGTGTTTCGTATGTGGTCTCACCCATCTTTCACCACAAGCACACATTTGTGGGCCTGCACACGGTTCACCTTTGACCGAAATAGAAAGGGAGTTTAACCATGATGGACTCCTATAGGTTTTGTGTTACGGTAGGATGAGATGCTAGACCTAGCTATCTAGGGGCATGCGTTCATAGCTAGGATTCCCCTGCCGCTGACACGAAGTGGGGGGAGGACTAGCAATACTATGCGCTTTGTGAGACAGGTACCACGTCAAAGTTGTGCATTGGGTATTTGAACATCAAACCGGCTTTTCATACATATATTTGGTCCGCATGCAAGTGTGTGTTCTGACCCTTTCCTGAGTCTTTTTTTGCCAAATTTATAAACAACAGATGAGTCGAATGCAACAACCGTCAGTGATTGTAGGCGCAACAAACACGGTTCCCTCAGACTATCTGTGTGCCACGCCCGTGCCTTTGTCACTCACATCAGCACAGTCGATTGGACTCCACGAGGATTCCCGCAATCTCAAAAATATCTACCCACCTAGAGGGTTTGTTTTGTTTGATAGGACATGATTCTTATGTTTGGATCATGTGTGATGTTTGTTGCTCCCGCTCCCTCCTGCATCCCTTGCAATCTAAAAATATCTACCCGCCTAGAGGTTTTTTTTGTTTGATAGCTGTCGGATGTTGGGTTCCGGTAGACCCTTAAGGTTCGAACTCTGTGGTGTGCATGAAGATCTCTCCCCTACCGATCTACGTCTGATCGTCTCGGTGAGAATCTAGCTAAACGATGAACAACACGAGGGACACAAGATTTCTACTGGTTCGGGCCACCGTTGTGGTGTAATACCCTACTCCAGTGTGTGGTGTGGTGGATTGCCTCAGGGGCTGATGATGAACAGTACAAGGGATGAACAACCTCATGCTATGTCTTGAGCTTGCGTTGGTTTTCCTCGAAGAGGAGAGGGTGATGCATCAAAGTGTAGCGTAAGTATTTTCCTCAGTTTTGAGAACCAAGGTATGAATCCAGTAGGAGGCTCCTCAAAAGTCCCACGCACCTACACAAACAAACTGAGAACTCACAACCAACGCAATAAAGGGGTTGTCAATCCCTTCACGGCCACTTCATGTAAAGTGAGATCTAATAAAGATAGTATGATAAGATAAATATATTTTGGTATTTTATAATATAGATGCAAAAAGTAAAGATGCAAATAAAAGTAGATTGGAAGCAAATATGATAAGAGATAGACCCGGGGGCCATAGGTTTCACTAGTGGCTTCTCTCAAGATAGCATAAGTATTACGGTGGGTGAACAAATTACTGTGGAGCAATTGATAGAAAAGAGCATAGTTATGAGATTATCTAGGCATGATCATGTATATAGGCATCACGTCCATAACAAGTATACCGGCTCTTGCCTGCATCTACTACTATTACTCCACACATCGACCGCTATCCAGCATGCATCTAGAGTATTAAGTTCATAAGAACAGAGTAACGCATTAAGCAAGATGACATGATGTAGAGGGATAAATTCATGCAATATGATATAAACCCCATCTTGTTATCCTCGATGGAAACAATACACACGTGCCTTTGCAACCCTTTCTCACATCGGTTAGGGACACCACAAGATTGAACCCAAAGCTAAGCACTTCTCCCATGGCAAGAAAGATCAATCTAGTAGGCCAAACCAAACTGATAATTCGAAGAGACTTGCAAAGATAACTTAATCATACATAAGAGAATTCAGAGAAGATTCAAATATTATTCATAGATAAACTTGATCATAAACCCACAATTCATCGGATCTCGACAAACACACCGCAAAAAGAGATTACATCGAATAGATATCCACAAGAGAGGGGGAGAACATTGTATTGAGATACAAAAAGAGAGAAGAAGCCATCTAGCTAATAACTATGGACCCAAAGGTCTTTCGTAAACTACTCACAACTCATCGAGGGGCAAGGATGTTGATGTAGAGGCCCTCCGTGCTTCATTCCCTCCAGCAGAAAGTGCGGCCGAAGGCTCCAAGATGGGATCTCATGGATCTGAGAAGGTTACGGCGGTGGAAATTGTGTTTCGTGGTGCCCCCGGATGTTTTCGGGGTACGTAGGTATATATAGGAAGAAGAAGTACGTCGGTGGCCGCCCGAGGGGCCCACGTGATAGGGGGGCGCACCCTATAGGGGGGGGGCGCCCTCCTATCTTATGGATGCCTCGGCTACTTCTTGACTTGCACTCCAAGTTCTCTGGATCACGTTCGTTCCAAAAATCACGCTCCTGAAGGTTTCATTCCATTTGGACTCCGTTTGGTATTTCTTTTCTTCGAAATACTGAAATAGGCAAAAAAAGCAATATGGGCTGGGCCTCCGGATAGTAGGTTAGTCCCAAAAATGATATAAAAGTGGAAAATAAAGCCCAATATAGTCCAAAACAGTAGATAAAGTAGCATGGAGCAATAAAAAATTATAGATACGTTGGAGACGTATCACCTCGCGAGAGGTGTTCTTGAGCTGGTGCGATGAACTGCTTGGGTGAGTTCGATCGCCTCTCTATCTGATGAGCTCTCGACCGGGCGTCCCCTCTCTACTATGGTGGCTAGTCCTATTTATGGAGGCCCTGGGCCTCTTCCCAAATATTGAGTGGGAAGGGCGCCAACAACGGCCATTTTGAAGGGGAACATCTAGTACATGTTATCCTGACTAAAGTTGGTCTTCGGCTGCCAAAGGTGCTGGCGATGATGCCGTCTTGGGCTCCATGGTGACCTCCGTCCTGCCGCTCTGCTGGTCTCGGTCTCGTTGCACCGAAATGGCAACCTTTGCATGGTGCCTCGGTACTCCACGCCTGCGCTTGACCCCTTTGCGCCAAAGAGGAAACAAGGACACTTCACAGGTCGGCGCCCGCCTGGTCTCGATCGTCTTGGCTTGCTTCACGAGCACCTCGTGAGGTACCCCGCCTTGATCTCTCCACCTCCTCGCGAGCCTACCTAGCGAGGCCGTTCCTGAGGGAGTCGTGTGTCGTCCGCCCCGCGAGGCTTGGCCCCTCGCGAGGGTCTTGAGTCTTGTGCTGATGAAGATGGGCCGTACTGGGCCACCACTTGAGCCACGTCGCAGGCCGCAGGCAGGCAAGTCTGGGGACCCCCGTTCCCAGAACGCCGACAATAGCACACGATTATTATGTTTGAACCATGTGAGATGTTTGTTGCTCCCGCGCGCCCACCTGCATCCCTCACAATCTCAAAAATATCTACCCGCCTGGAGGGTTTTTCTGTTTGATAGCACATGATTATTATGTTTGGACCGTGTGCGATGTTTGTTTTTAATCCCTTCACCAAAATTTCCAGTAGCCCCGACATTTTACTCCCGCCTACTAAAATTTTCAGTAGCCGTGACATTTCCCCAAACACCACCTTGTCCCCCTCCAAACATACACCCCAAAACCTCCGCTCTCTCTCTATCTCACACACACACCACCCCTCCCTAGCTCGAATCCCTAGCAAGGTCGCAGCCGCCGCCGCGCTGCCTCCATCGTCAACATCTGTTGGTCCGCCCGTGTGACGCCCCCGATTCAATCGTACACTAATCATACACGCAAACATGTACGATCAAGATCAGGGACTCACGGGGAGATATCACAACACAACTCTAAAAATAAAATAGGTCATACAAGCATCATAATACAAGCCAGGGGCCTCGATGGCTCGAATACAAGTGCTCGATCATAGACAAGTCAGCGAAAGCAACAATATCTGAGTACAGACATAAGTTAAACAAGTTTCCTTAAGATGGCTAGCACAAATTGGGATACAGATCGAAAGAGGCGCAGGCCTCCTGCTTGGGATCCTCCTAAACTACAACGTCGTCAGCGGCCTGCTCGTATTAGTAGGTACCTCCGGTGTAGTAGGAGTCGTCGTCGACGGTGGCGTTTGGCTCCTGGGCTCCGGCATCTGGTTGTGACAACCAGGTAGAAGGGAAAGGGGGAAAAGAGGGAGAAAAGCAACCGTGAGTACTCATCCAAAGTACTTGCAAGCAAGGAGCTACACTACATATGCATGGGTATATGTGTAAAGGGCCATATCGGTGGACTGAACTGCAGAATGCCAGAATAAGAGGGGGATAGCTAATCCTGTCGAAGACTACGCTTCAGGCCACCTCCATCTTGGAGCATGTAGAAGAGAGTAGATGGTAAGTTCACCAAGTAGCATCGCATAGCATAAACCTACCCGACGATCCCCTCCTCGTCTCCCTATAAGAGAGCGATCACCGGGTTATATCTGGCACTTGGGAGGGTGTGTTTTATTAAGTATCCAGTTCTAGTTGTCATAAGGTCAAGGTACAACTCCGGGTTGTCCTTTTACCGAGGGACATGGCTATTCGAATAGATAAACTTCCCTGCAGGGGTGCACCACATAACCCAACACGCTCGATCCCATTTGGCCGGACACACTTTCCTGGGTCATGCCCGGCCTCGGAAGATCAACACGTCGCAGCCCCACCTAGGCACAACAGAGAGGTCAGCACGCCGGTCTAAATCCTATGCGCGTAGGGGTCTGGGCCCATCGCCCATTGCACACCTGCATGTTGCGTATGCGGCCGGAGAGCAGACCTAGCAACCTCCATTTCAAAGGAAGTTGCATTACGCGGTCCAACCCGGCGCGCGCCGCTCAGTCACTGACGTCATGAAGGCTTCGGCTGATACCACGACGTTGACTGCCCATAACTATTCCCACATAGTTGGTTAATGCGTATAGGCCGGTGGCCAGACTCAGATCAAATACCAAGAACTTGTTAAGCATGTTATTTTTAAGTAACCGCGAACGCCGACCAGGGCCAGGCCCACCTCTCATCTAGGTAGTCTCAACCTGCCCTGTCGCTCCGCCACAAAGATCCACCAGAGGGCTGTCGGGACAAAGGTCCTTTCAGCCCCCAATCCGTGAATCACTCGCGGGTACTCCTCGAGCCGACCCGACTTTAGTCACCACATGTATCATGTATAAAGTATATAGTATATACCCGTGATCACCTCCCGAGTGATCACAACCCGATAGTATAGCACAGCAGACAGACAAGAAGGTAGGGCCACTGATGGAATACTAGCATCCTATACTAAGCATGTAGGATTGCAGGTAAAGGTAACAACAAGAGTAGCAAGGACAGGCTATGCATCAGGATAGGATTAACAGAAAGCAGTAACATGCTCTACTCTAATGCAAGCAGTAGAGAGAAGGAGTATGCGATATCTGGTGATCAAAAGGGGGGCTTGCCTGGAAGCTCAGCCAATAAGGAGGGGTCGTCAACTCCATAGTCGACCGGGGGTCGCCGGTAGTCTCGGGGTATACCGGAAAGAAGTAACGGAGGGGGAACACAATAAATAACAGAGCAACCAAAGCATCACAAAGCTTAATATGGCAATACGCGGTGCTAGGGGTGACCTAACGTAGTAGGTGATACCGACGAAGGGGAAAAACATCCGGGAAAGTATCCCCGTTGTTTCGCGTTTTCGGACAGATGAAACGGAGGGGAAAAGTTGCATGTTTGCTATGCTAGGGATGTGTGGCGGACGAACAGATAGCGTATTCGGATTCATCTCGTCATTTTGAGAAACTTTCATGTACAAAGTATTTTCATCCGAGATACGGTTTATTTTATATTAATTTTTAAAGACTTAATTCATTTTTAGAATTAACAGAATTAATTTAATTAGAAAATGTAATTATGATGTCAGCATGATGTCAGCATGATGTCATCAGTCAACCATCTGTTGAGTGGGTCAACAGACGTGTGGGTCCTGTTCTTCATTGACTAAGACTAATTAATCACGATTAATTAGTTAACTAAGTGATGAGGTTAACCTAAACAGAATTAATTAAGTTAATTAATTAATTAATTAATATTTTTTTGTTATTAATTAATTCTTTTAATTCCCTTTTTTAACTTCGAGTATGGGGCCCCCAGCCGCTGGCTATGGGGAGGTTAACGCGCTACGGGCGACGGGTTACGCAAGACGAGCATGGGTGCCCGAACGGGTCGGGCGCGCCTGTGTGGCGGTTGCGGCGGCCGGCGATGTGAGTGGCCGCAGCGGGCGCGGCAGCGGTCGACGCGAAGCGCACATGCGATGGGTGGCACCGTGGTGTGGAGCCGAACAGGGCCGCCACGGCGCTGGTGCGCGGGCGGTAGAAGAAGGAGCAGCGCGTCTGCGGCAGCATGCCTGCTTGGTGCGGCGGGACGCGGGCGCAGCGGGCGAAGTCGACGATGCCGGTGAGCAGAGGCAGCCATCGGGCATGGTGGAGCAGCGGGCGGTGGCGCTGCCTCGGCCGCGAGCGGTGGCTGCAGGGGCGCGAGCAGCGACGGCATTGCGAAAGGTGAGCAGAGGCGCGCGATGGACGCCACGCCGGGCGCCGCAAGAGGGGCAGGCGGATCGCGCGGATGGCAAGCTTGGCCGGTGCATGATCCCGGTGCGGGCGTAGGAAGCGCGAGGGAGCAGCAGCATGTCCATGGCGACCCGTGGTCGCGGCCCGCGATGTGCGCGAGCGATGACGGGAAGGGCGCGGTGATGGGCACGGGGAGCACGATCGAGGACGGCGCCGTAACGTTTGATGGAGAGAGGAGGAGGGGGCCTCACGGGGGAATCGTAGGGCACGGGCAGCGGGGGTCGTGGTGGGGGACGTGGACGACGACGATGATGGCGGAGACGGGGAGGCAGATGGGCGGGGAGGACCAGCGAACGGCGGCTCCGATGAGGCCCTCGGGCGGCAGTGGTGTGGCGCAGCGGTCCGGCGAGGTGGCGACCCGGTGAGGGCGTCGAGCAGCAGGGACGGTTCGTGCCCCGATCCAGATCAGATCGGGGGAGAGAGGAGTCGGGCGAGTGGGGTGGGTGTCGGTTAAGGTTTTCGAGTGGAGAGGTGATAAGGGAGTGGGGGAGTGGTCGGTTGGGCCGGCCTGGTGCGTCGTGGCCCAGTTGGGCCGGTGGTCTGCTGGGCCGGAGCCCAGTGCGGGTGTTTTCTCTTTTATTTTCTTTTAGTTTTGTTTTTCTTTTTCTTTTATTTATTTTCTTTTTCTGTTCTATTTATTTTAGAGCCTTTTAGCATTTTCTAAAAATGAGTTTCCTTCACAACAATTACCTACATAATATTTGGCACTAACAGAACATTTTTGTTCTAATGTTTGAAAACTTTTATTGTATGCCATATTTTGAATTTGAATTTTGAATCGGTTTTTTGAACTAACGAGAGAATAGCAATAGTAACGGAGGTGACGTGGCATCATTAGCAGAGGTTTACTGTAGCTTAATTGTCCGGGCGTCACAATTCTCCTCCACTACAAGAAATCTCGTCCCAAGATTTAAGAGGTAGTGAAAGGGGGGAAGGTTTGGTAATGAGTCTAGCGGGTCTTCTCATTCTGGCTTGCTCTTCTTGAAGAGGTCGGTCCAATACATTGATATCTTCATTTCTCTGCTTCAGGTCATCATGATGAAGCCGACATCATTTCTTCGGGAACTCCATCGTACTTACGAAAGAATAAAGGGGAAGATCGACAATGATAGAATGCTATAAGGGTAATAATCTGGGATTAACCCATGAATGAGCATATGAGTACCTCTCGAGTTGAACAAATAAAACATATCGAGAGTAAAGTTAGAAGGTACAATAAGAGGTTTCAATGCCTAGACAGAAGGTGAAAGGGTTTCAAAGCAACGGAATAATTATTGTGTCTGATGCCAGAATTGATGATCTCATCAGAAGGTGGCTCATGAATTACATACGAGTCTGATACGTCTCCAACGTATCTATAATTTTTGGTTGCTCCATGCTACTTTATCTACTATTTGGGACTATAATGGGCTTTATTTTCCACTTTTATATTACTTTTGGGACTAACCTATAAACCGGAGGCCCAGCCCAGAATTGCTGTTTTTTGCCTATTTCAGTGTTTCGAAGAAACGGAATATCAAACGGAGTCCAAACGGAATGAAACCTTCGGGAACATGATTTTCCAACCGAACGTGATCCAGGAGACTTGGACCCTACTCCAAGAAGTGCCAGAGGCGGTCACGAGGGTGGAGGGCGTGCCCCCCTGGGCGCGCCCCCTACCTCGTGGGGCCCCTGACGCTCCACCGACGTACTCCTTCCTCCAATATATACCTATGTATCCCCAAACGATCAGAACAGGAGCCAAAAACCTAATTCCACCGCCGCAACTTCCTGTATCCACGAGATCCCATGTTGGGGCCTGTTAGAGTTCACGAGGGGGCATCCACCATGGAGGGCTTCTACATCAACACCATAGCCCCTCCGATGAAGTGTGTGTAGTTTACTTCAGACCTTCGGGTCCATAGCTAGTAGCTAGATGGCTTCTTCTCTCTTTTTGGATCTCAATACAATGTTCTCCCCCTCTCTCATGGAGATCTATTCGACGTAATCTTCTTTTTGCGGTGTGTTTGTTGAGACAGATGAATTGTGGGTTTATGATCCAGTATTATCTATGGAAAATATTTGATTCTTCTCTGAATTCTTTTACGTATGATTAAGTTATCTTTGCAAGTCTCTTCGAATTATCCGTTTGGTTTGGCCAACTAGATTGGTAGTTCTTGCAATGGGAGAAGTGCTTAGCTTTGGGTTCAATCTTGCGGTGTCCTTACCCAATGACAGAAATGGTTGCAAGGCACATATTGTATTGTTTCCATCGAGGATAACAAGATGGGTTTTTTTATCATATTGCATGAATTTATGCCTCTGCATCATGTCATCTTGCTTAAGGCGTTACTCTGCTTTTTAACTTAATACTCTAGATGCATGCTTTGGATAGCGGTCGATGAGTGGAGTAATAGTAGTAGATACTGAGAATCGTTCGATCTACTTGTCTCGGACGTGATGCCTATATACATGATCATTGCCTAGATATACTCATAACTATGCTCAATTTCACAATTGCTCAACAGTAATTTGTTCACCCACCGTAGAATACTTATTCTCTTGAGAGAAGCCACTAGTGAAACCTATGGCCCCGGGGTCTATTCTCATCATATCAATCTCTATCACTTTATTTACTTCTTTGTTTTTACTTTGCTTTTACTTTTTTACTTTGCATCTTTATACCAAAAATACCAAAAATATTATCTCTATCAGATCTCACTCTCGTAAGTGACCGTGAAGGGATTGACAACCCCTAACCGCGGTGGTTGCGAGTAGCTATCGTTTTGTGCAGGTACGAGGGACTTGTGCGTAGTCTCCTCTTTGGATTGATACCTTGGTTCTCAAAACTGAGGGAAATACTTATGCTCTTGTGCTGCATCATCCTCTCCTCTTCGGGAAAACCAACGCAAGCTCAAGACGTAGCAAGAAGGATTTCCGGCGCCGCTGCCGGGAGGCTCACGCAAGCAAGTCAACCATACCAAGTACCCATCACAATCCCTATCTCTCGCATTACATTATTTGCCATTTGCCTCTCGCTTTTCCTCTCCCCACTTCACCCTTGCCGCTTTTATTCGCCGTCTCTTTCCCAATCTCCTCCTCTCTTTTCCCTTTGCCTTTTTCCTCGTCTGCTTGTTTGCTCGTGTGTTAGTTTGCTTGTTTGTCGCGATGGCCTTACCTAAATCTGGTGATCTTCACTTTAAAAGGCTAGAGGAGATCGAAAACAATGTCAGGAAGCTTATGGTTTTGCAATTTGAGCATAATAATTTCTTTAGAAACGAGCTTAAGGAACAAAAGAGTTTTATGAGCTATATGAATAAAGAGCTCGATGATATGTCCAAAGAATTTGATGGTATAAGAGCCCAAATTGCTCGTCTTGAAAAAATGACAGCTGAAATTTCGGATATGCAAGCCACCTTAGTCAATAAGATGGCCGCTAAACCGAATTCCTATGAAAATCAAGATGAAGAGCTAAAAGTTATTGATGTGTCCCCTATTAAATCTTTGTTTTGCAATATGAATCTTGATGAAACTGAATATGATCTTCCTTTACCTAGAAGGCGTTCTAAGAATTCGGAGTTTTTAGATCACGATGATGAAATTGATAAAAGTGGGATTGAAAGAAATAAAAATCTAGATGTTGCTAAACCCACTATTTTGGATCTCAAGGAATTTAATTATGAAAATTTCTCTTTGATTGGTTGTATTTCCTTGTTGCAGTACGTGCTAGATTCTCCTCATGCTTATAGTCAAAATAAGGCCTTTACCGAAGACATTGTTGATGCCTTGATGCAATCTTATGAAGAAAAACTTGAGTTGAAAGTTTCTATCCCTAGAAAACTCTATGATGAGTGGGAACCTACCATTAAAATTAAAATTTACGATTATGAGTTTCATGCTTTGTGTGATTTGGGTGCTAGTGTCTCTACTATTCCCAAAACTTCATGCGATTTGCTAGATTTCCGTGATTTTGATGATTGCTCTCTAAACTTGCATCTTGCGGATTGCACTATTAAAAAGCCTATGGGAATAATTAATGATGTTCTTATTGTTGCAAATAGGAATTATGTGCCCGTAGATTTTATCGTTCTTGATATAGATTGCAATCCTTCATGTCCTATTATTCTTGGTAGACCTTTCCTTAGAACGATTGGTGCAATTATTGATATGAAGGAAGGAAACATTAGATTCCAATTTCCCTTAAAAAAGGTATGGAACACTTCCTAGAAATAAAATAAAATTACCATATGAATCTATCATGAGAGCCACTTATGGATTACCTACCAAAGATGGCAATACCTAGATCTATCCTCGCTTTTATGCCTAGCTAGGGGCGTTAAACGATAGCGCTTGTTGGGAGGCAACCCAATTTTATTTTATGTTTTTTGTTTTTGCTTCTGTTTAGGAATAAATAATCCATCTAGCATCTGTTTAGATGTGGTTTTATGTTTTAATTAGTGTTTGTGCCAAGCTAGACCTATTGGATCTTCTTGGATGATAGTTATTTGATCTTGCTGTAATTTCCAGAAACTTTGCACTCAGTGCCCGGAATGTTAAAAATCACCAGGACGAGATAAAATACTGATTCCAATTGCTGCTGATCAATAAACAAATTTTCCAGGTCTTCTAATTTTTGTAGAATTGTTTGGGTTCCAGAAGATTGCATTAGTTACAGATTACTACAGACTGTTCTGTTTTTGACGGATTCTGTTTTGCGTGTGTTCTTTGCTTATTTTGATGAATCTATGGCTAGTAAAATAGTTTATAATCCATAGAGAAGTTGGAATAAAGTAGGTTTAACACCAATATAAATAAAGAATAAGTTCATTACAATACCTTAAAGTAGTCTTTTGTTTTGTTTCTCTAACGGAGCTCACGAGATTTCGATTGAGTTTCGTGTTGTGAAGTTTTCAAGTTTTGGGTGAATTCTTTTGATGGATTATGGAACAAGGAGTGGCAAGAGCCTAAGCTTGGGGATGCCCATGGCATCCCCAAGATAATCCAAGGACACCAAAACGTCAAAGCTTGGGGATGCCCCGGAAGGCATCCCCTCTTTCGTCCACTTCCATCGGTGATTTACTTGGAGCTATATTTTTATTCACCACATGATAAGTGTTTTGCTTGGAGCGTCTTGTATTATTTGCGTCTTTGCTTGTTAGTTTACCACAATCATCCTTGCTGTACACACCTTTTGAGAGAGCCATACATGAATTGGAATTTGATAGAATACTCTATGTGCTTCACTTATATCTTTTGAGCTTGATAGTTTTTGCTCATAGTGCTTCACTTATATCTTTTGAGCGTGATAATTTTTGCTCTAGTGCTTCACCTAGATCTTTTAGAGCACGGTGGTGGATTCGTTTAAAAAAACTTGATCTCTCATGCTTCACCTAGATTATTTTGAGAGTCGTTAATAGCATGGTAATTTGTTTAATGTTAATATACTTGGTATTCAAGATATGTGAAACTTTCTTTTGAGTGCGTTGAATACTAAGATAATTTTGATGCTTGATAATTGTTTTGAGATATGAAGATGGTGATATTAGAGTCATGCTAGTTGAGTAGTTGTGAATTTAAAGAATACTTGTGTTGAAGTTTGTGATTATCGTAGCATGCACGTATGGTGAACCGTTATGTGATGAACTCGGAGCATGATTCATTTATTGATTGTCTTCCTTATGAGTGGCGGTCAGGGACGAGCGATGGTCTTTTCCTACCAATCTATCCCCCAAGAGCATGCGCGTAATACTTTGCTTTGATAACTTCTAGATTTTTGCAATAAGTATATGAGTTCTTTATGACTAATGTTGAGTCCATGGATCATACACACTTTTTTCCCATCCTTCCACCATTGCTAGCCTCTCTAATACCGCGCACTTTTCGCCGGTATCATACACCCACCACATACCTTCCTCAAAACAGCCACCATACCTACCTATCATGGCATTTCCATAGCCATTCTGAGATATATTGCCATGCAACTTTCCACTGTTTCATTTATTATGACACACTCCATCATTGTCATATTGCTTAGCATGATCATGTAGTTGACATTGTATTTGTGGCAAAGCCACCATTCATAATTCTTTCATACATGTCACTCATGAATTATTGCATATCCCGTACATCACGGAGGCATTCATATAGAGTCATATTTTGTTCTAAGTATCGAGTTGTAATTGTTGAGTTGTAAGAAAAATAAAAGTGTGATGATCATCATTATTAGAACATTGTCCCAAGTGAGGAAAGGATGATGGAGACTATGATTCCCCCACAAGTTGGGATGAGACTCCGAACAAAAAAAAAGAGGCCAGAAAAAAAGAGAAAATGCCCAAAAAATGAGAGAAAAAGAGAGAAGGGACAATGTTACTATCCTTTTACCACACTTGTGCTTCAAAGTAGCACCTTCATCTTCATGATAGAGAGTCTCTCATTTTGTCACTTTCATATACTAGTGGGAATTTTTCATTATAGAACTTGGCTTGTATATTCCAATGATGGGCTTCCTCAAATGCCCTAGGTCTTCGTGAGCAAGCGAGTTGGATGCACACCTACTTAGTTTCTTTTGTTGAGATTTCATATACTTATAGCTCTAGTGCATCCGTTCCATGGCAATCCCTACTCACTCACATTGATATCTATTGATGGGCATCTCCATAGCCCATTGATATGCCTAGTTAATGTGAGACTATCTTCCCTCCTTTTGAGTTCTCCACAAACACCATTCTATTCCACACATAGTTCTATATCCATGGCTCACACTCATGTATTGCGTGAAGATTGAAAAAGTTTTGAAAATGTTAAAGTATGAAACAATTGCTTGGCTTGTCATCGGGGTTGTGCATGATTTAAATACTTTGTGTGGGGAAGATGGAGCATAGCTGCACCATATGATTTTGTAGGGATAACTTTCTTTGGCCATGTTATTTTGAGAAGACATAATTTCTTAGTTAGTATGCTTGAAGTATTATTATTTTTATGTCAATATGAACTTTTGTCTTGAATCTTTCGGATCTGAATATTCATATCACAATTAAGAATATTTACATTGAAATTATGCGAACGTATCACTCCGCATCAAAAATTCTCTTTTTATCATTTACCTACTCAAGGACGAGCAGGAATTAAGCTTGGGGATGCCTCGACACGTCTCCAAATAAGATCTATAATTTTCGATTGCTCCATGCTACTTTATCTACTGTTTTGGACTATAATGGGCTTTATTTTCCACTTTTATATTACTTTTGGGACTAACCTATTAACCGGAGGTCCATCCCAGAATTGTTGTTTTTTGCCTATTTCAGTGTTTCGAAGAAACGGAATATCAAACGGAGTCCAAACGGAATGAAACCTTCGGGAACGTGATTTTCCAACCGAACGTGATCCAGGAGACTTGGACCCTACTCCAAGAAGTGCCAGAGGCGGTCACGAGGGTGGAGGGCGCCCCTGGGCGCGCCCCCTACCTCGTGGGCCCCCTGACGCTCCACCGACGTACTCCTTCCTCCTATATATACCTACGTATCCCCAAACAATCAAAACACGAGCCAAAAACCTAATTCCACCGCCGCAACTTCATGTATCCATGAGATCCCATCTTGGGGCCTGTTCCGGAGCTCCGCCGAAGGGGGCATCCACCACGGAGGGCTTCTACATCAACACCATAGCCCCTCCTATGAAGTGTGAGTAGTTTACTTCAAACCTTCGGGTCCATAGCTAGTAGCTAGATGGCTTCTTCTCTCTTTTTGGATCTCAATACAATGTTCTCCCCCTCTCTCGTGGAGATCTATTCGACGTAATCTTCTTTTTGCGGTGTGTTTGTTGAGACCGATGAATTGTGGGTTTATGATCCAGTATTATCTATGGAAAATATTTGATTCTTCTCTGAATTCTTTTATGTATGATTAAGTTATCTTTGCAAGTCTTTTCGAATTATCTGTTTGGTTTGGCCAACTAGATTGGTAGTTCTTGCTATGGGAGAAGTGCTTAGCTTTGGGTTCAATCTTGCGGTGTCCTTACCCAAAGGATGTAAAGGGTTGCAAGGCACGATTGTATTGTTGCCATCGAGGATAACAAGATGGGGTTTTTATCATATTGCATGAATTTATCCCTCTACATCATGTCATCTTGCTTACATGCGTTACTCTGCTTTTTTAACTTAATACTCTAGATGCATGCTTTGGATAGCGGTCGATGAGTGGAGTAATAGTAGTAGATGCAGAATCGTTTCGATCTACTTGTCTCGGACGTGATGCCTATATACATGATCATTGCCTAGATATACTCATAACTATGCTCAATTCTGTCAATTGCTCAACAGTAATTTGTTCACCCACCGTAGAATACTTATACTCTTGAGAGAAGCCACTAGTGAAACCTATGGCCGCCGGGTCTATTCTCATCATATCAATCTCTATCACTTTATTTACTTGTTTGTTTTTACTTTTCTTTTACTTTTTACTTTGCATCTTTGTACCAAAAATACCAAAAATATTATCTCTATCAGATCTCACTCTCGTAAGTGACCGTGAAGGGAGTGACAACCCCTAATCGCGTTGGTTGCGAGTAGCTATCGTTTTGTGCAGGTATGAGGGACTTGTGCGTGGTCTCCCATCGGATTGATACCTTGGTTCTCAAAAACTGAGGGAAATACTTACGCTACTGTGCTGCATCATCCTCTCCTCTTTGGGGAAAACCAACGCAAGCTCAAGACGTACCAGAGTGCACGCGGGAGGAATAACTTAGGGAATAGGGGGTGTACAGGAGAGTCAGGTTTCGATCCTGTGGAACTGTGGGTTATGGGCCCACCACGTGGGTTAAAAGTAGGAAAGGCGGTGACATCTTGCACGATCATGTAAGCAAGGCATGTCAGAGGATATTTTGTCGATTATGTCGGCAACAACATCGGTACCAAGGGCGAGGGACGAAGAGAACGATCTTCCTGCTCGTTAAACGAGGCAGACCAATAGGCAAAGTTCTCGTCCATCAGTGGTTATCGGAATTTCACCAACAATAGTAACAGGTTCTTACTGACAGATTTGTACACCGAGGTGCTTACAATAGCAGTGACTTATTACTTCTTAGATCATATAAGCCTCAAGAAGGTTAAACAAAGCAATGGAAAGGAAAATGTGATTATCAGACTAAACAGAACAATGGAAGGAAAATGTGTTTAAACACATATTTCAGGGGTATATCCTTCCCAAGGACAAGCAGAGCATGATATCCATGACAGGATATAACGTAGAAAACCCTTTAGGAAAGGGGAGAGAGATATCATTACATTACCCATACAACGGTGTTTGGATAATTGAGCAAGAAACATTTAGCATTGTGCTTCAAATGTTCCTGTTGAAAATCGGAGTACCACAGAAAAGCTTCGACATAGCATTGACATGGTCTTCAAGCAAAGGTCGGACTTTAGATACTCAATGGATTCATCAGGAACAGATTATAGAATAAGTCATTCAATTTCCTCTTGGAAGAATGGTTAACATTGCTAAAAGGAAGAACTATAACAATAGGTCCTCCGGTCAAGTGTGCTAGGCATGACATCACCTTACCGGGTCATATAAAGACCAATATTATAACTCTTGAAAATATGCTCCAACCATCATATCTGACCGAGATTGAGATCTGATTGGTCTTAGGAAACTTCAGACTCAGGATGCCTGAGAAGAAAAGGTGCAAGACAAATTGCCGAGATGACATTGTAAGATTCTCGGGAATGATCGATGGAAGCGAGTCCCAAAACAAGAGTTCATCATTAAACCAAGGATAGGATGAGAGGGTGGCTGATGAACTAAACGACAATTCATGAAGATTTCCAAAAGATGGATTTCCACAATCATGTGAACAAAGAGATAACATTTGTCAGATCAAATGATATAAGGAGATATGCTCGAGGAAAACATACCCAATTTAAACATTGGTTGAAAGGTGCACCCGAAATATGGGCTTAGGTAGCATGATCAATGTTTAGAATGGTGATTCAATAACCAATACACAAGGAATGAAACTATCATTCATTAACTTACAAGCAATAGGGTTGCTAGAAGTTTTGAATTTTACACCTCGCAGTCCATTTGTCGGTATTCCGGTTAGAAACAACACGGAGACCAAGAAAGAATGGTGATTGTAAGAAGTATCACTATACCAGAATTCTTAAGAGGAGGTGAAATTCTCACAACCTTCTTGACATAGAAGATGGTAATACTCCAAAGTAGAACATAACATAAGTTGGATATCAAGGATCTCAAGGTACAACACAAAACATGAACAAGTTTGTGTTGGAGGGAAAGCAATAATGTTGTCGATGATAACACAACTCATCGACGGGCAAGGATGGTACTTGTCATCATGAATTTGATTGATATTTTGGAAGGAGTCAAAATGTGATGATCACAACAAATTTTGTCGAGAGGCTCCACGAAGAAGCAATCAAACAACGACTGCATCAAGTAAAAGGAGTGTTGTAGCGAAAGATTTTTGGACGGATACGTCTCCAACTCGGAATCGAGCTTACTGTTCGAGGTGAAACGATAAGACAAGGAAGATCGATGTAAGCTTAGCTCATCGCCGAAAGTGGTGCTCCGGAAATAAGGACTAGGTAGCACAGTTAAAATCAGCACGATACTGATATAGCCGATCAGGCTAGAAATGACGTGATCGAGTACAAACTCATAAGTAAAAAAAAGATTACTAATAGTTGTTTAATCACGATGCAGACTCGATTCAGTTATCGGTGTCCTTGAGTGTTTAATGATCCAGAGCCCGTGAAAAAATTGAAATCAGTGAGAATGTAGTACTTGATGGAGAACTCATAAGATGTTATGTAGTTCCGTGATATTGTCGAGATACCATAGGGGAATACTCGAAGGTTGAGCAGAATCGAGGTTGGGCAGGCACATTGTTCTGCATAAGACAAGCGATTTAACTTGTCCGAGAAAAGGATCAA
Source organism: Aegilops bicornis (assembly GCA_021605145.1). Taxonomy (NCBI): domain Eukaryota; kingdom Viridiplantae; phylum Streptophyta; class Magnoliopsida; order Poales; family Poaceae; genus Aegilops; species Aegilops bicornis. The sequence continues at coordinate 156,217,951 of CM038670.1, read as the reverse complement.
AGATGATCAATCATGCTCGGAACCACAGTTGCAAAGGACCAACATAGACACAAGATGAACTTATAACAAGGGGACCATTATTAATACAAGAAGCTTCCATGATAAATTCCACAGCGGGTCCATGGGCATGAACACAAAATTCAAGGTCGACTCCCACTTCATCAATGCATAACCTTCCATTCACCTCTCATATTTCAAAACAGACATTACTTGTTGAAAGTTCTACCTGGCGCAATACCAGATAAGTATGACCCATGAAATCTTTCGGGTTCACACTGATTAGGGAAGGTGTTGGTTCAACCCATCGGGGCATCTTAGGAACATATACCACAAACTTCGGAGCAAATAATACAAGCTCTAAAGTAGAGTATTGTTATCAAAGCAGAGGATACAAATTACCAAAGGCATTATATACCCATGAAATGGCTCATAAGGTTATTGAATATGAAGGACACTGTCGGATAATAATCCAACAAGGGGTCATGTGGTCTACAACGGAGCTGATGTGAGTATTGGTACTCAATCAGAGGAAGAAGAAATGCCAAGGCATCAGATTATAGAAACAACTGACTAATTCAAAGCTTAATGCAAACAAATTTTATGATTTCCAAATCAAGGGATCAGAAGCAATCGTTCTGATCAAACATGAAAAGAATCAATAGACTTAGAGGCACAACCGATCAAGGCATTGATTGGTCAAGAAACAGCTCATATCCATGACGTCTGAGCCGGAAGGATAATCCTAGGATTCGACTGATGATGGTGAACATTCACAACTTATTTAATCAACGGACTAAAAAAGATAATGACAAAGGATGCCAATAAGATTACCGGACTTATGGGATTAACCATAATGCAAGCAAGCAAGAATTTCTAGAGCAATAGGATGCTTAGGATTTTCGGAAGATCGAATGGTATTTCGAAGACTGTTGTGAAATGCATGAATCAACCGGGAATGAACGGATACTCGACAAGTGCAAGGATTTATCCGTAGGGGTATTCACGTGACAAAGAACTGCAAGTTGGTAGGCACTAAGTTTTCTCGGAACAATAGAGAGTATTTCAGGGTATCTAGTAATAAGAAGATAATCGGGGGATGATTGTAAGAATGAGAATTGTACGTGGTCATCCATAGGGGTCTATCAATGGAAGGGAATTGCAAAAGCGACGGGCACAAGGCCCAGAGTGGACATCAAAGAGTATCTTCGAAATCTTCTGGGGCACTAAGCAATCATCTGGAGTGAGGGCCTCTCCGGGAGGAAGTAGTTACGAGAACCTAGAGTTAAGAGTTAGCAAATTCATTTAACCCGAATTGAAGAGAGATCAGAGTCCCAGAGTATAGACGAGGAATAAAAGATCCTAATACCACCCAATGGCGACGTGGGCCCATAAGCCACACAGCCATGTTAGTCAAAGTTTTGCAATATCTAGACTCGACTTCGGTCAACGAGTGTGGAAGGGGGCTTCCTACAGGCAGCCGGCTCTGATACCAACTTGTGACGCCCCTGATTCAATCGTACACTAATCATACACGCAAACATGTACGATCAAGATCAGGGACTCAAGGGAAGATATCACAACACAACTCTAAAAATAAAATAAGTCATACAAGCTTCATAATACAAGCCAGGGGCCTCGAGGGCTCGAATACAAGTGCTCGATCATAGACAAGTCAGCGAAAGCAACAATATCTGAGTATAGACATAAGTTAAACAAGTTGTCATAAGATGGCTAGCACAAACTGGGATACAGATCGAAAGAGGCGCAGGCCTCCTGCCTGGGATCCTCCTAAAATACTGCTGGCCGTCGTCAGCGGCCTACACGTAGTAGTAGGCACCTCCGGTGTAGTAGGAGTCGTCGTTGACGGTGGCGCTTGGCTCCTGTGCTCCGGCATCTGGTTGCGACAACCAAGTAGAAGGGAAAGGGGGAAAAGAGGGAGAAAAGCAACCGTGAGTACTCATCCAAAGTACTCGCAAGCAAGGAGCTACACTACATATGCATGGGTATATGTGTAAAGGGCCATATCGGTGGACTCAACTGCAGAATGCCAGAATAAGAGGGGGATAGCTAATCCTGTCGAAGACTACGCTTTAGGCCACCTCCATCTTGCAACATGTAGAAGAGAGAAGATGGTAAGTTCACCAAGTAGCATCGCATAGCATAAAACTACCCGACAATCCCATCCTTGTCGCCCTGTTAGAGAGTGATCACCGGATTATATCTGGCACTTGGAAGGGTGTGTTTCATTAAGTATCCGGTTCTAGTTGTCATAAGGTCAAGGTACAACTCCGGGTCGTCCTTTTACCGAGGGACACAGCTATTCGAATAGATAAACTTTCCTACAGGGGTGCACCACATAACCCAACACGCTCGATCCCATTTGGCCGGGTACACTTTCCTTGGTCATGCCCGGCCTCGGAAGATCAACACATCGCAGACCCACCTAGGCACAACAGAGAGGTCAGCACGCCAGTCTAAATCCTATGCACGCAGGGGTCTGGGCCCATCGCCCATTGCACACCTGCACGGAGCGTACGCGGCCGGAGAGCAGACCTAGCAACCTCCATTTCAAAGAAAGTTGCGTTACACGGGCCAACCCGGCGCACGCCGCTCAGTCGCTGACGTCACAAAGGCTTCAGCTGATACTAGGACGTCGACTGCCCATAACTGTTCCCGCGTAGTTGGTTAGTGCATATAGGCCAGTGGCCACACTCATATCAAATACCAAGAACTCATTAAGCGTGTTATTTTTAAGTAACAGTGAACGCCGACCTCGGCCAGGCCCACCTCTCATCTAGGTAGTCTCAACCTGCCCTGTCGCTCCGCCACAAAGATCCACCCAGAGAGCCATCGGGACAAAGGTCCTTTCAGCCCCCAATCCGTGAATCACTCGCGGGTACTCATCGAGCCAACCCGACTTTAGTCACCACATGTATCATGTATAAAGTATATAGTATATACCCATGATCACCTCCCGAGTGATCACGGCCCGATAGTATAGCACAGCAGACGGACAAGAAGGTAGGGCCACTAATGAAATACTAGCATCCTATACTAAGCATATAGGGTTGCAGGTAAAGGTAACAACAGTAGTAGCAAGGACAGGCTATGCATCAGGATAGGATTAACGGAAAGCAGTAACATGCTACACTACTCTAATGAAAGCAGTAGAGAGAAGGAGTAGGCGATATCTGGTGATCAAAAGGGGGGCCTGCCTGGAAGCTCAGCCAAGAAGGAGGGGTCGTCAACACCGTAGTCGATCGGGGGTCGCCGGCAGTCTCGGGGTCTACCAGAAAGAAGTAGAGGAGGGGGAACACAATAAATAACAGAGCAACCAAAGCATCACAAAGCGTAATATGGCAATACGTGGTGGTAGGGGTGACCTAATGCAGTAGTAGGTGATACCGGCGAAGAGGAAAAACATCCGGGAAAGTAGGACACATGAAACAGAGGGGAAAAGTTGCGTGTTTGCTATGCTAGGGATGTGTGGCGGACGAACAGACTGCGTATTCGGATTCGTCTCGTTGTTCTGAGAAACTTTCATCTACAAAGTATTTTCATCCGAGCTACGCTTTATTTTATATTAAATTTTAAAGACTTAATTCATTTTTAGAATTAACAGAATTAATTTAATTAGAAAATGTAATTATGATGTCATCGTGAGGTCAACATGATGTCATCAGTCAACCATCTGTTGAGTGGATCAACAGACGTGTGGGTCTCGTTCGTCATTGACTAAGACTAATTAATCACGATTAATTAGTTAACTAAGTAATTAGGTTAACCTAAACAGAATTAATTAAGTTAATTAATTCATTAATTAATTAAATAATATTTTTTATTATATTATTATTTTTATATTTTTACGTCTTTTAGTTTCCCTTTTTTAACTTCTGAGGCATGGGGCCCCCTAGTCAGTGGCTATGGGGGAGGTTAACGGGCGCGCGGGCGACGGGTTATGGGCGCATGAGCATGGGCGCCCGAGCGGGTCGGCAGCCTGTGGCGGTTGCGGCGGCGGCGATGCAGTGGTCATGGCGAAGCGCGACGCTGTCGATCGGCAGTGGCGCCTGCGATGGGTGGCGCCGGTGGTGTAGAGCCGAAATAGGGCCGCCATGGCGGGTGTGCGGGTGGTAGAAGAAGGAGCAGCAGCGGGCGCTGGTGCAAAGGCAGGTGTGGTGCGGGACGCAGCGCCAGCGGGCGAAGGCGACGACGCCGGTGAGCGAGGCGGCCAGCGGGCGAGGTGGAGCAAGAAGCGGTGGCGCCGCTCGGCCACGAAGCGGCGGTTGCAGGGGCGCGAGCACGGATTGGCGAAAGGTGATGTAGGCGTGATGGACGCCCGTGCCGGGCGTGCAGCAGGGGGCAGGCGGAGCGCGCGGATGGCAAGCTTGGCCGGTGCAGGATCGCGGTGCGGGCGTAGGCAGCGCGAGGGAGCAGCAGCAGGTCCATGGTGGCGCGTGGTCGCGGCCCGCGATGTGCGCGAGCGGACGACGGGAAGGACGCGGTGATGGGCACGGGGAGCACGGCCGGGGACGATGCCGTAACGTGCGAGGGAGAGAGGAGGAGGAAGGGCCTCACGGGCGAATCATAGGGCACGGGCAGCGGGGGTCGTGGTGGGGGACGGGGACGACGGTGAGATGGCGGAGATGGGGACGCAGACCGGCGGGGAGGACCAGCGAACAGCGGCTTCGTGAGGCCCTCGGGCGGCGGTGGTGCGATGCAGCGGTCCAGCGAGGTGGCGACCCGGTGAGTGCGTCGAGCGGCGGGGACGGTTCGTGCCCCGGTCCAGATCGGATCGGGGGAGAGAGGAGTGGGGCGTGTGGGGTGGGTGTCGGTTAGGGTTTTCTGGTGGAGAGGTGATAAGGGAGTGGGGGAGTGACCGCTTGGGCCGGCCTAGTGCGTCGTGGCCCAGTTGGGCTGGTGTCCTGCTAGGCCGAAGCCCAGTGGGGGGGATGTTTTCTCTTTTAGTTTCTTTTAGTTTAGTTTTTCTTTTTCTTTTATTTATTTTCTTTTTCTATTCTATTTATCTTAGAGCCTTTTAGCATTTTCTAAAAATGAGTTTCCTTCACAACAATTACCTACATATTATTTGGCACTAACAGAACATTTTTGTTCTAATGTTTGAAAACTTATGTTGTATGCCATTTTTTGAATTTGAATTTTGAATCGGTTTTTTGAACAAACGAGAGATTAGCAAGAGTAATGGAGGTGACGTGGCATCATTACCAGAGGTTTACTGTAGCTTAATTATCCGGGCGTCACAGCCCGTGCATGTGACCCACCGATCTTCATACACTAGTCGCTCTGAGGTTCTTAGCTGACGTTTGCGAAACACCCCCTTTTACCACAGATCCCCATCCCCTCCCACACTCCAGATCGTTGCAGCCTAATGTAACACCCCTGTGTAATGATGCTACAGTAATCCCTGAGGTCAAGCTAATCATTTTGGGTATAACAGTGCTTACTCACTTTGATCAATATCCCATTTGAAATTCCAGTCAAATTCTAATTCTAATTCTAAGTGAAATTCAAAATTTCTCAAACATGAAAACTAAAATGTTCAAGTTGTTGCAAATAATCATTTGTTAATAATGGTAGTGAACCAACATTTTTGCAAAGTGTTAAAATGGCCTAAAATAATTAAAATTGTGGCTAAATCTTTTATTTAAATATTTTATAAATTATAAAAATACTAAACTACTTTATTTTGGTGCCATATACCTAATGTGGCAGTGGCCTAAATTTATTAAGCTAAATTAGTTGCAAGTATTATATTTTTTAAAACTGTTTTGTTTTAAAAGGAAAAAAAGAGAACAAAGAGAAAAGCCCCCTGCCCCCTCGGCATAGCCCACCAGAGCCAGCCCATCCAGCCCCCCCCCCCCCCCGCGCACCGGACACCTCCTCCCTGTTCCTTTGACTCGGGCCGCTACAGGCGCCGTTCCCGCCCGACCGCCTCACCGGCGATGCCGGGAGGAGGATAAGGCCGCCAGCGCCCCGACGCCTTGGCCCCCTCGCCTCCCACTCGCCCACTTGCCCCCTCTCTCCCTGATACGTATCCAACGTATCTATAAATTTTTATTGTTCCATGCTATTATGTTATCTATTTTGGATGTTTTATATGCATTAATATGCTATTTTATATGATTTTTGGGACTAACCTATTAACCTAGAGCCGAGTGCCAGTTTCTGTTTTTTCCTTGTTTTAGAGTTTCGCAGAAAGGAATACCAAACAGACTCCAAACGGAATAAAACTTTTGCGATGATTTTTCTCGGACCAGAAGACACCCTGGAGACTTGGAGTGCAAGTTAGAAGAGCCGCGAGGCAGCCACAAGGGCGGAGGGCGTGCCCCCCAACCTTGTGGGTCCCTCGTAGGTCTCCTGACCTAGTTCTTTCTCCTACATAAACTCTTATACCCCCAAAACATCCAGGGGAGCCACGAAACCACTTTTCCACCGCCGCAACCTTCTGTACCCGTGAGATCCCATCTTGGGGCCTTTTTCGGCATCCTGCCGGAGGGGGAATCGATCACAGAGGTCTTCTACATCAACAGAATTGCCTCTCCGATGAAGCGCGAGTAGTTTACTTTAGACCTACGGGTCCATAGCTAGTAGCTAGATGGCTTCTTCTCTCTCTTTGATTCTCAATACAAAGTTCTCCTCGATGTTCTTGGAGATCTATTCAATGTAATACTCTTTTGCGGTGTGTTTGCCGAATCCGATGAATTGTGGATTTATGGTCAGCTTATTTATGAATATTATTTGAATCTCCTCTAAATTGTTTTATGCATGATTTGATATCTTTGGCTTTGGGTTCAATCTTGCGGTGTCCTTTCCCAGTGACAATAGGGGCAACAAGGCACGTATTGTATTGTGGCCATCGAGGATAAAAATATGCGATTTTCATCATATTGCTTGAGTTAATTCCTCTACATCATGTCATCTTGCTTAAGGCATTACACCGTTCTTTATGAACTTAATACTCTAGGTGCATGCTGGATATCGGTTGATGTGTGGAGTAATAGTAGTAGATGCAGAATTGTTTCGGTCTACTTGACACGGACGTGATGCCTATATTCATGATCTTTGCCTTAGATATCATCATAACTTTGCGCTTTTCTATCAATTGCTCAACAGTAATTTGTTCACCCACCATAATAATTCCTATCTTGAGAGAAGCCTCTAGGGAAACCTATAGCCCCCGAGTCTATTTTTACATCATATAAGTTTTCGATCTACAATTCTAGTTTCCTATTTACTTTCTTTTGCAATCTTTACTTTTCGTTCCATAAACCAAAAATACCAAAAATATTACTTTACCGTTTATCCATATCTATCAGATCTCACTTGGTGAATAACCGTGAAGGGATTGACAACCCCTTTGTCGCGTTGGTTGGAAGTTGGTGTTTTTGTGCAGGTATTCGGTGGCTTGTTACGTAGTCTCCTACTGGATTGATACCTTGGTTCTAAAAACTGAGGGAAATACTTACGCGCCTTTGCTGCATCACCCTTTCCTCTTCATGGAAAAAACCAACGCAAGCTCAAGAGGTAGCAAGAAGGATTTCTGGCGCGGTTGCCGGGGAGATCTACACCAAGTCAAGACATACCAAGTACCCATCATAAACTCTCATCTCTTGCATTACATTATTTGCCATTCGCCTCTCATTTTCCTCTCCCCCACTTCTAAAACGATTTTTGAAAAGATTCACCTTTTCTCCGCACTCGTTTTTGTTCCTCTCTTCTTCCATGGCCGAATCCAGAAGTGCTTCGGGTTTTCTGCCAGGTTCAAGTACCTTGGACAACCCATCTGTATTTTCCAAGCTTATAAATAATGATGCAATGGAAAAACTTACTGGGATAGTTGAGGAAGATTTCAATCTTGATGAAGATGATCCCGGAATTTTTCGTTATTTGCTCGATGAATCTTTGAAAGATGCTTGGGATTGGTTGTTGAGGATTTGAGCCAGCTATGTGCCCCAATATCAAATTGAGGTTTACTTAAAAAGCTTTTATTTTGGCCTTCCCCCTTCTTTTAAGAAAGTTTTGGATCCTATTTTTGAAAACGGTTTTCTTGGAGAGGACGCCATCGATGCCTATGAGAAGATGAAATCCATATTTGGGCACCCCAAGGAAAAGGATGTTGAATCCTCCGCAATTATGAGTTTCTATCAAAACGAAATAATTAAAGAGATGAAGGAAAGTTTAGATGCAAATTTTCGCAATGTGCTTAATCTTTGTTCTACGATCAATGGCCATGTGCTCTCACAAAACAGAAAAATAAATGCCATAGATAAGAAATTTCCCTTTTCCTCCCCAATGCCAAAGATGATAATACTTAGATCTATTCGTGATTGTTATGCCTAGCTAAGGGCGTTAAACAATAACGCTTGTTGGGAGGCAACCCAATTTTGTTTTTGTTCTTGCTTTTTAGGTCATGTTTTGCTTTGAATTTTTCATCTAGGCTCTGGATAGATTTGGTTTTGTGTTTGAATTAGTGTTTGTTCCAAGTAAGACCTTTGGGATGGTTTACGGTGATAGTTGTGTTGATCCTGCTGGAAATCAAAAAAATTGCGCTTAAGAAAACAATTCTTATTTTCTGCTGGAGCGTGGAAAAACTCTGAATTTTTTACACAAGACTGATATACGAATTGCCTCTGTTGTCCTAATTTTTCAGAAATTTTGGAGTTACAGAACTAATAGAACACTTTGGATCTTCGCAGGCTGTTCTGTTTTTGACAGATTCTGTTTTTCGCGTGTTGTTTGCTTATTTTGATGCATCTATGGCTAGTATCGGGGGGTACGAACCATGGAAAAGTTGGAATACAGTAGATATTACACATAAAGAATGAGTTCACAACAGTACCAAAAATGGTGATTTATTTTCTTATACCAACAGAGCTTACGAGATTTTCTGCTGAGTTTTGTGTTGTGAAGTTTTCAAGTTTTGGGTAAGGATTTGATGGACTATGGAATAAGGAGTGGCAAGAGCCTAAGCTTAGGGATGCCCAAGGCACCCAAAGGTAATATTCAAGGATGTCAAAAAGCCTATGTTTGGGGATGCCCCGGGAAGGCATCCCTCTTTCGTCTTCGTCTATCGGTAACTTTACTTGAGGCTATAATTTTATTCACCACATGATATGTGTTTTGCTTGGAGCGTCTTGTATGATTTGAGTCTTTGCTTTTTAGTTTTCCACCATCATCCTTGCTGTACACACTTTTTGAGAGAGACACGCATGAATCGTGATTGATTAGAATACTCTATGTGCTTCACTTATATCTTTTGAGCTATGCAAAAATTTGCTCTAGTGCTTCACTTATATCTTTTTAGAGCATGGTGGTGGTTTTATTTTATAGAAATTGATGAACTCTCATACTTCACTTATATTATTTTGAGAGTCTCTAAACAGCATGGTAATTTGCTTTGGTTATAAAATTAGTCCTAATATGATAGGCATCCAAGAAGGATATAATAAAAACTTTCATATAAAGTGTGTTGAATACTATGAGAAGTTTGATTCCTTATGATTGTTTTGAGATATGAACATGGTGATATCAGAGTCATGCTAGTAGGTAGTTGTGAATTTGAGAAATACTTGTGTTAAAGTTTGTGAGTCCCGTAGCATGCATGTTGGTGAACCATTATGTGATGAAGTCGGAGCATGATTTATTTTTTGATTGTCTTCCTTATGAGTGGTGGTCGGGGATGAGCAATGGTATTTTCCTACCAATCTATCCCCCTAGGAGGATGCACGTAGTACTTTGTTTCGATGACTAATAGATTTTTGCAATAAGTATGTGAGTTCTTTATGACTAATGTTGAGTCCATGGATTATACGTTGGTGAACCATTATGTGATGAAGTCGGAGCATGATTTATTTTTTGATTGTCTTCCTTATGAGTGGTGGTCGGGGATGAGCAATGGTATTTTCCTACCAATCTATCCCCCTAGGAGCATGCGCGTAGTACTTTGTTTTGATGACTAATAGATTTTTGCAATAAGTATGTGAGTTCTTTATGACTAATGTTGAGTCCATGGATTATACGCACTCTTACCTTTCCGCCATTGCTAGCCTCTCTAGTACCACGCAAATTTCGCGGGTACCATAAACCCACCACATATCCTTCCTCAAAACAGCCACCATACCTACCTATTATGTCATTTCCATAGCCATTCTGAGATATATTGCCATGCAACTTTCCACCGTTCCGTTTATTATGACACACTCCATCATTGTCATATTGGTTTGCATGATCATGTAGTTGACATCGTATTTGTGGCTAAGCCACCGTTCATCATTCTTTATACACGTCGCTCTTGATTCATTGCACATCCCAAAGACATCACGGAGGCATTCACATAGAGTCATATTTTGTTCTAAGTATCGAGTTGTAATTCTTGAGTTGTAAGTAAATAAAAGTGTGATGATCTTCATTATTAGAGCATTGTCCAAAGTGAGGAAAGGATGTTGGAGACTATGATTCCCCCACAAGTCGGGATGAGACTCCAGACAAAAAAAAGAGGCCAGAAAAATGAAGAAGGCCCAAATAAAAAAGGAGAGGAAAAGAGAGAAGGGACAATGTTACTATCCTTTTTGCCACACTTGTGCTTCAAAGTAGCACCATGATCTTCATGATAGAGAGTCTCCTATGATATCACTTTCATTTACTAGTGGAAAATTTTCATTATAGAACATGGCTTGTATATTCCAATGATGGGCTTCCTCAAAATGCCCTAGGTCTCCGTGAGCAAGCAAGTTGGATGCACACCCACTTGGTTTCTTTTTGAGCTTTCATAAACTTATAGATCTAGTGCATCCGTTGCATGGCAATCCCTACTCACTCACATTGATATCTAGTAATGGGCATCTCCATAGCCCGTTGATACGCCTAGTTGATCTGAGACTATCTCCTTCTTTTTGTCTTCTCCACAACCACCGTCTATTCCACCTATAGTGCTATGTCCATGGCTCACGCTCATGTATTGCGTGAAAGTTGAAAAAGTTTGAGAACATCAAAAGTATGAAACAATTGCTTGGCTTATCATCGGGGTTGTGCATGACTTAAATACTTTTTGTGATGAAGATGGAGCATAGCCAGACTATATGATATTGTAGGGATAAACATTCTTTGGCCATGTTATTTTGTGAAGACGCAATTATTTTGTTAGTATGCTTGAAGTATTATTGTTTTTATGTCAATATTAAACTTTGGTTTTGAATCTTACGGATCTGAACATTCATGAGACAATAAAGAGAATTACATGGATAAATATGATAGGTAGCATTCCACATAAAAAATTCTGTTTTTATCATTTACCTACTCAAGGATGAGCAGGAATTAAGCTTGGGGATGCTTGATACGTCTCCAACGTATCTATAATTTTTTATTGTTCCATGCTATTATATTATCTGTTTTGGATGTTTTATATGCATTAATATGCTATTTTATATGATTTTTGGGACTAACCTATTGACGAGCCCAATGCCAGTTTCTATTTTTTCCTTGTTTTAGAGTTTCGCAAAAAAGGAATACCAAACGAGTCCAAACGGAATAAAACTTTTGCGATGATTTTTCTTGGACCAAAAGACACCCAGGACACTTGGAGTGCAAGTCAGAAGAGCCGTGAGGCGGACACAAGGGTGGAGGGCGCGCCCCCAACCTTGTGGGCCCCTCGTAGGTCTCCTGACCTAGTTCTTTCTCCTATATATACTATTATACCCCAAAAACATCCAGGGGAGCCACAAAACCACTTTTCCACCACCGCAACCTTTTGTACCTATGAGATCCCATCTTAGGGCCTTTTTCGGCATCCTGCCTTAGGGGGAATCGATCACGGAGGGCTTTTACATCAACACCATTGCCTCTCCGATGAAGCGTGAGTAGTTTACTTCAGACCTACAGGTCCATAGCTAGTAGCTAGATGGCTTCTTCTCTCTCTTTGATTCTCAATACAAAGTTCTCCTCAATTTTCTTGGAGATCTATTTGATGTAATACTCTTTTACGGTGTGTTTGCCGAGATCCGATGAATTGTGGATTTATGATCAGCTTATCTATGAATATTATTTGAATCTCCTCTGAATTGTTTTATGCATAATTTGATATCCACTACAAAAAAATATACTTCTGTGATGATACGTGTTTGTTACAGTAGGTCACGTTTTCTATCATGCATGTACATCCATGACAAATTTATGACAGAATCAAGATAGTCATACATGTGCTGTCGTAGAAGTGTTCCATGACATTACCAAAATTATCATCACGAAAGTCTCCACTTCCATGACGATAAATCACGCGTCACAGAAGTGCTTTTGTAAAGGGTGACCGACACGTGGCATACACCATAACGGAATGCCGTTAAGCTATGTGTCCGGTTTTGGATCCGATAACCCGTGAATAGCCCCGACCAATGGGGATTTTCCATGTGTAAAATCATCATTGGCTGGAGGAAACACGTGTCGGCTCACCGTAGGTACAGATGTCATCCACTCATTGGACCCAAATCGTCTATGATACGTCGACACGTGGCACGGCCCAACTGAGGCCCATTCCTGTGAAAAGGCCGACCCCTTTGACTTTGTCAAAAGGTGGCGGGCCGGCCCACGGCAAGCCTGTGAACGGCATGTTCGCATATAGCCCATTTACAGCCCACTAACCCAGGGCCCGTTGACGGCCTATCCAAATTAGGACCATTAGCGTCAACTGGGCCGTCCAATATAATTCCAGCCCGTTTTATCTTCCGGCCCATGTATGGCCCATGAAGTCTTTCGGCCCATATGAGGCCCTTATTACTCTCGGCCCATTAACGACCCGTGGTAAAACTGGCCCGTAATGAATAGTGTATCACTTTATACCCATTAACGACACGTGGTGAAACTGGGCCATAATGAACAGTGTATCACTTTATACCCATTAACGGCCCATTATTTCGTTGGGGCGTTTCCAGCCCATGTTATCTTAAGGCCTTCTCGGGGCCCATTTATTCTTGGGCTCATTTCCACATTCATTTACTTACGGCCCGTTACTGTCATTTTCTTCTTGTGGGCCAAATTCAGCCCGTGGTTACAGTCGGCCCGTTTGTGGCCCGATAATACGTTGGGCCGTTTTCATGTCAAAAAAACCCGTTGGGCTGTTTTCATAGAGTTATGAAATACGGCCTATTAACGGCCTGTTATTGTCCATGAATAGTACGGCCCATGATTGGAGAAATGATGATACACCCCATAGAAGGCCCATGGATTCTACGGCCCGTAAAAGGCCCATGAATCATACTGCCCGTAGAAGGCCCGCAGATCCTACGGCCCATATAGAAGGCCAATGGATCCTACGGCCCGTAGAAGGCCCATGGATCATACGACCCGTAGGAGGCCCATGGTTACAACAGTCCATGTGTTGCCATGATTATTTTGGCCTAGTTTCCAAAGACAGGTTATTGTGGCCACAAGAAAAACACAGAAAAAGAACTGCAGTGACTACAAGCAAACAACTAAACAAGACAATAAGGAAATAAATAAGAAAGCAATTAACGCTAGCCTATTACCTCTATTACACATATTACATCCACTAGGCATCAAAGTTTGCCACCAGTGCAAATATAGGGAACAAAGCAGCATATTACATAAACTGGCCGTCAAAATTGGCCACCAGGGCAAATAAACGCGGCAGCAAAACAATAGCATAACTGAAACAACTTCAGAAGAGCTCAAGAAACATGGTATCCACCATGCTAGCAATAAGCTTAGAAAGCTTATTAGCTTTGTCCTGTTTGGCGCTAAAATCCTCCAATGCTTCTTGTTGCACGGAAAGTATGCATCTGAATGCTCCAGGGACTTCCATGATCCTTCCGCTTCTTGTCGCAAAGACACCGATTGATGTCTTTCAGCTTGTAGTTGAGACTCAAGAAACCGAACTGATTCAGACAGTGAGTTTGAATAGCTTGTGCAAGCGGTAGTGGCCAGTAACTCCAACACTAAACCAAGACAGGACTTTGGGGTTGTCTCACTGTCTTTGAGATAGTCTTCCTTAGCTGTTTTATCAGCTTTGTTGGAGACCAACAAGGATGTATCAATATCTTGAACCTTAGCTGCATTACTTCCTTTACCATTGCTTAATAAGGCACTCTTCCCCAATATTCTGTCAGCATTCTAAAAGAAGAAACAAGCAGACACATAACAGTTTAGCATGTACTAGTATATGAAAGTCATTTCGGTGAACCAGTTCATTAGTAAGGTGGACAGGATTAAATTACCAAGTCTTCTATTGCCAAGTACTAGTACATAATAAAAGCATCAAACAAACATATATCTATGTCCTATGGTCCTTTGCATTGTCTTGCCAAATCAAAATAGAGACATGGTTCAAATCATATCAGTTCAAGACAAAGCAACAGTGAAAGAATACAAAGCATGGGAAAGTACACGACACAACAAGATTTCAGATGGGTACCACGGGTCTACATGTACAACAACACTATTTTCGTTGTTGTGATGCTAGTAATGTGCATGATATGAGAAGTCAACTGTATACACAATTGAAGTTGAAATCAACAGAGCTATTGATAAGAGCAAGCCTGTTAAAGAAACATGCGTGAACATACCTGTTGTGCCATGAGTTTTGATTGGATCCTTCAATTTAAAAATAAGTTTGTATGAGTAAATACAGTGATACAAGAGCAAAGCAGTATGCACTATAGCAATCATAGTTAAAAAAGGCGCGCCTAGGATCTAGGCGTTGGCGAAATGCATTGCGCATAACTACGCTTAATCTGTGCATAACTGCGCATAAGCATGCGCTTTGGTCAGTAAATTGCAAGGCGGTGGCAAAACGCGCAATTAACGCCTAGCGCCTTTTGGAACTATGATAGCAATGGAATCTTAAATTAGAACAGTTGTTCTTCAGGTTTAGGCACTTGTTCTACATGAACAGAGTACAATAACACGCAAGAATATAGTACTTAAAAATAGAAAATGAGCTCATAGACCTTACCACATTCTTGGTTCGGGACCAGTATAGAACAAGGCGTTCCCAGTCATCGTCCAGTAAATGTGTCTCAGGAGAACGTAAGGGAATTTGATGAGTTTCTTTGCTGGTGAAGTACGTTTTCTTCAGGTAATTCCGATACTGCCACCAAGCATTCTTGAAGATAGCAGAGGTATTAGCACAGGTTACCTCATCCTGATTTTCCAAATCGGTCCTTCTCTATAGAGAAAAATGGGAAAATTTGCTGTATTATAACCATCATGGAGGTAGGATGTATGGGACAAAGCAGGAGTAATTGCCATGAATTACATTACTTACACATAACTCCTGGACAAACACCTGCAACTGGCATTTTCCTTCATCTTCAGTATAATATTTCCAAGATGGGAAGATATGAATGATACATCTCCAACGTATATATAATTTATGAAGTATTCATGCTATTATATAATCTATTTTGGATGTTTATGGGCTTTATTATGCACTTTAATATTATTTTTGGGACAAATCTATTAACCGGAGGCCCAACCCAAATTGTTGTTTTCTTGCCTATTTTAGTGTTTCGAAGAAAAGGAATATAAAACAGAGCCCAAACGGAATGAAACCTTCGGGAGAGTTATTTTTGGAACGGAAGCAATCCACGAGACTTGGAGTAGACGTCAGGGAAGCTCCGAGGTGGCCACGAGGCAGGGAGGCTCGCCTGCCCCCCTGGGCGCGCCCCCCACCCTCGTGGGCCCCTCGTGGCTCCCCTGACCGACTTCTTTCGCCTATATATGTCCATATAACCTAAAAACATTGGGGAGCAGAATAGATCAGGAGTTCCGCCGCCGCAAGCCTCTGTAGCCACCAAAAACGATTCGGGACCCTATTCCGGTACCCTGCCGGAGGGGGGATCCATCACCGGTGGCCATCTTCATCATCCCGGCGCTCTCCATGACGAGGGGGGAGTAGTTCACCCTCGGGGCTGAGGGTATGTACCAGTAGCTATGTGTTTGATATCTCTCTCTCTCTCTCATGTTCTTGAGGTGGTACGATCTTGATGTATCGCGAGCTTTGCTATTATAGTTGGATATTATGATGTTTCTCCCCCTCTACTCTCTTGTAATGGATTGAGTTTTCCCTTTGAAGTTATCTTATCGGATTTAGTCTTTAAGGATTCGAGAACACTTGATGCATGTCTTGCATGTGCTTATCTGTGGTGACAATGGGATATCACGTGATCTACTTGATGTATGTTTTGGTGATCAACTTGCGGGTTCCGTGACCTCGTGAACTTATGCATAGGAGTTGGCACACGTTTTCCTCTTGACTCCCCGGTAGAAACTTTATTCACTCTTTGAAGTACTTTGTGTTGGTTTGAATAGATGAATCTGAGATTGTGTGATGCATATCGTATAATCATACCCACGGATACTTGAGGTGACATTGGAGTATCTAGGTGACATTAGGGTTTTGGTTGATTTGTGTCTTAAGGTGTTATTATAGTACAAACTCTTGAATAGATCGATCCGAAAGAAAAACTTTGAGGTGGTTTCGTACCCTACAATAATCTCTTCGTTTTTTCTCCGCTATTAGTGACTTTGGAGTGACTCTTTGTTGCATGTTGAGGGATAGTTATATGATCCAATTATGTTATTATTGTTTAGAGAACTTGCACTAGTGAAAGTATGAACCCTAGGCCTTGTTTCCTAGCATTGCAATACCGTTTACACTCACTTTTATCATTAGTTACCTTTTTGTTTTTATATTTTCAGATTACAAAAGCCTATATCTAGCATCCATATTGAACTTGTATCACCATTTCTTCGCCGAACTAGTGCAGCTATACAATTTACCATTGTATTGGGTGTGTTGGGGACACAAGAGTCTCTTTGTTATTTGGCTGCAGGGTTGCTTGAGAGAGAACATCTTCATCCTATGCCTCCCACGGATTGATAAACCTTAGGTCACCCACTTGAGGGAAATTTGCTACTATCCTACAAACCTATGCACTTGGAGGCCCAACGACGTCTACAAGAAGAAGGTTGCGTGGTAGACATCAAGCTCTTTTCTGGCGCCGTTGCCGGGGAGGTGAGTGCTTGAAGGTATATCTTTAGATCTTGCAATCGAATCTTTTAGTTTCTTATTTTAGCACTAGTTTAGTCTACAAATGAAAACTACAAAAAAATGGAATTATGGTTGCCTCATATGCTTCATTTTTTAATGTCTTTCGTGAAAATGATGGGAAGGAAAATTGTGCTCAAGTACTAGAATAAGAATTATATAGAATGCTTGGCATAAAATATGTGAATGATGAGCATGATTGCAATGTTGTTAGTATGAATTCTTTGAATACTCATGATGCTAATGATATGCAAAGCCACAAGCTTGGGGAAGCTATGGTTGATGAAGATGATATTTTTTGCCCCCCAAGATTTGATGAGCAAATTTACTATGATTAAAGCATGCCTCCTATCTATGATGATTATTGTGATGACACGTATGCTATAAAGAATAAATATAACCATGAAACTTGTCATCATGATTTTAGTATTCAATTGGATTATGCTCACGTGATAATTATTTTGTTGAGTTTACTCCCACTATTCCGAGTGAGAAGAATTTTGCTTATGTGGAGAGTAATAAAAATTCCATGCTTGTAGATCATGAAAAGAATGATTTATGTGTTGGTTATATTGTTTAATTCATTCATGATGCTGCTGAAAATGATTATGAGGGAGGAATATATGCTTGTAGGAATTGCAATAATATCAATTTTCCTCTCTATGTGCTTAAAGTTTTGAAGTTATGCTTGTTTTGCCTTCCTATGCTAGTTGATTATTGTTCCTGAGGGAGTCCTGGATTAGGGGTGTCCGGATAGTCGGACTATGACCTTTGGCCGGACTCCTGGACTATGAAGATACAAGATTGAAGACTTCATCCCGTGTCCGGATGGGACTTTCCTTGGCGTGGAAGGCAAGCTTCAGGATACGGATACGTAGATCTCCTACCATTGTAACCGACTCTGTGTAACCCTAACCCTATTCGGTGCCTATATAAACCAGAGGGTTTTAGTCCATAGCACGAACAACAATCATACCATAGGCTAGCTTCTAGGGTTTAGCCTCTCTGATCTCGTGGTAGATCTACTCTTGTACTACCCATATCATCAATATTAATCAAGCAGGAGTAGGGTTTTACCTCCATCGAGAGGGCCCGAACCTGGGTAAAAACATCGTGTCCCTTGTCTCCTGTTACCATCCACCTAGACGCACAGTTCGGGACCCCCTACCCGAGATCCGCCGGTTTTGACACCGACATTGGTGCTTTCATTGAGAGTTCCTCTGTGTCGTCGTCTTTAGGCCCGATTGCTCCTCCGATCATCAACAACGATGCGCTCCAGGGTGAGACTTTTCTCCCCAGGCAGATCTTCGTATTTGGCGGCTTTGCACTGCGGACCAATTCGCTTGGCCATCTGGAGCAGATTGAAAGCTATGCCCCTGGCCATCAGGTCATATTTGGAAGTTTGAACTACACTGATGACATCCGCGGAGACTTGATCTTCGACAGGTTCGAGCCACGATCAAAGCGCTACCAGACCGTCCCCGAGGGGCATGATCTATCTCTGCCACGGACGGTGTCCGGAGGCCGCACCAGAGTCCGCTCCGACCTTTAGCTCGGAGCCGACCGCGTCGATCGAGGATGGGTGGCTGGACACCGCCTCGGGGGCTGCGATCTCCACGGTGATTGAGCCGTACCCCTACCCCGTCCTTTGGGAAGCTCGTGACTCCAACGCACCGGACTCCTCTCCGGACTCCGAGCCCTCCGCACCCCCGCTAATTGAATCCGATTGGGCGCCGATCATGGAATTCACTGCCACGGACATCTTTCAGCACTCTCCCTTTGGCGGTATCCTGAATTCAATAAAGTCTCTCTCTTTATCAGGAGAGCCCTGGCCGGATTTTGGTCAGGAAGGTTGGGATGCGGACGACGAAGAAATTCAAAACCCACCCACCGCCCACTTCGTAGCCACTGTCGATGATTTAACCGACATGCTCGACTTCGACTCCGAAGACATCGACGGTATGGACAACGATGTAGGGGAGGAGCATGAACCAGCACCTATAGGGCACTGGAGAACCACCTCATCTCATGATGTATACATGGTGGACACACCTAAAGGAAGCGACGACGAGGAACAACGGGACGCTACGAAGGATCGCTCCATCGAAAAGCAGTCAAAACGACGGCGTAAGCGCCGCTCAAAGTCCCACCTCGACAAAGACAACAGCCATACAGACTCAGCTATAGAGCAGGGTGAACCGGTGGACGACGAACATGCTATCGAGCAACCGTCTGAACAGGTCAATCTGGATAAACAACCCGTCCCCGGCGAAGATAACAGTCCGGACGAATTCACGCCGGACAAGTTGCTGGAGCAGAAGAACCTCAACAAAAGGCTCGTCGCCACAGCAAGCAGCCTGAAAAAGCAGAAGCGAAAGCTCAAAACAGCGGAAGATGCAGTCAGAATCAGATGGAGCAAAGTACTCAATATCATGAGATTTAATACGGCGATGCGCGAACAAAGAGCTACCCAAAGCGAAACCTACTGCCCGAATTTGATGAGGAGGCCGTAGAGCCCCCACAATCAAACAACAAGGAGGCCACCCGGTCGGATGGACGACCCCATGACAAGCAGAAAGCGGCAAACGGCGCCGCACACAAGCCGGCATGTGAATCGTACAAGGATTCACATAAAAAAGATGGCCCAATTAGATATATCTACGGGCCAAGAAAGCAAGCTCTAGTAAGCAAGGCAACACATCAAGTATCCGAACATCACGGTACACCTAAATATAGGGGTGCTGCACACCCCCTATGTTTCACCGATGAGGTGCTGGATCATGAATTTCCGGGATTCAAGCCCGTAAACATAGAGGCATCTGACGTAACAATGCACCCTAGAGTGCGGATTGAGGATTACATCCTCCATATACACATGGCTAGAGGAGATGATCTCCACGCCATAAAATACTTACCCCTCAAGCTCAAAGGGCCAGCCCAGCATTGGCTTAAAAGCCTTCCCGAAAACACCATTGGAAGTTGGGAAGAGCTCGAGGATGCCTTTCGGGCAAATTTTCAAGGGACCTATGTCCGACCTCCGGATGCCGACGATTTAAGTCACATGGCTCAACAGCCAGGAGAGTCTTCCTGGAAATTTTGGAACAGATTCCTAACTAAAAAGAACCAAATCGTCGACTGCCCGGACGCCGAAGCCTTAGCAGCTTTCAAACACAACGTCCGAGACAAATGGCTCGCCAGACACCTCGGCCAAGAAAAGCCAAGAACAATGGACGCATTAACAAGCCTCATGACCCGCTTTTGCACGGGAGAGGATAGCTGGCTAGCAAGATGCAGCACCAGCGACCCAAGTACATCAAGTCGAGGATGGAAACGGGAAACCACGACGCAAGAAGGACCAAGGTTTCGACTAAGGGAAACAGCTCAAGAGCACGGCGATTAACGCCGGATTCAAAAGCTCTAGGCAGAATCATAAAAGCTACCCCTCAAGGATAACAGGGACGAGCTATCTAACTTAAACAAAATCTTGGACAAGATATGCCAAATCCACAGTACTCCCGAGAAGCCTGCAAACCACACCCACAGAGATTGTTGGGTCTTCAAGCAGTCCGACAAACTCAATGCCGAACACAAGGGGCTCGACACACCAAGCGAGGACGATGACGAACCCCAAAAGCAGAGCACCGGAAAACAAAAGAATTTCCCACAAGAAATCAAAACAGTGAACTCAATTCACGTAACAAAAGGGAAAAACAGAGCGGCACCCATAGAGGTACGCGCAATACGACCTATCCCAGAGGAGTCCGGCCAATCACCTTTGACCATTGGGATTACTCTAGAAGTATACGGAATGCAGGTTGGACTGCCTTGATATTAGATCCAATAATTGGCGGACTCCAATTTTCACAAGTCCTAATGGACGGCGGCAGTGATCTAAACCTGCTATATCAGGACACAATCCGCAATATGGGGATAGACCCAACCAAATTTCGCCACAGCAACACTTCCTTTCAAGGGGTAATGCCAGGCCCATATGCCCATTGTACGGGCTCTCTACTGCTAGAAGTTGTGTTCGGCTCACCCGACAACTTCCGCCGCGAAAAGTTAACCTTCCACCTCACCCATTTACAAGTAGCTATCAAGCACTATTGGGACGCGAAGCTTTCGCCCGCTTTAAGGCAATACCGCATTATGCATCCCTTACACTTAAAATGCCCGATCCACGTGGCATCATCTCATTAAAGGGAAACATCGAGGGTTCCTCGAGTCCGGAAAATTGTGCGGATGCCTTGACAGCCCCACAATAAACCGGCCTCACCAATACAAGCTCTCGACAGTCGGCGGACCTCGGACACGGCTGGACGAGTCCGGCGTAAACATACAAGGGCTCGCTAGACGCATACCCCCATACAAGGGGCTCCGCGTCTCCACAACAAGAGACAATAAAGCTCAATTTTGCTCATTCTTCGAATTGTACTTTGTTTATATAATATAACGTACATTTCCGCATGATCTTTTTCAACTAAGTTCCTCTCTTTTACAGATGAACACCGTGCTACACCCGTCCAGGATACGGCACAACAGAGACACAGGCAGACGTGCAGCAGGGACCCGTTGCAAGGATTCTTTTCAGATTAAGACCCTGCGTAAACCTTTTTTAATCTCTCTTGTTGATACACATCCCTTGGTTTCTTGCTATAACCAAGGAGGAGGCTGGTGTTTTGGCATGGGCCACGTCAGAATTTCGCGCGTACCTGGACACCAGGGGATTTTTACCAAGGGTGATTGTTCGACCCGTTTTCATAAAGACCGAATACCTTAGAGAGTGTTCGGCGTCTCGAGTTAGGCCTTATACGCATCAGCTCCGAATCATGTCTTTGGTCAAATGTTGGGTTTGCCCAGCTCCTGTGTTTTGCTGCCTTACGTTCCGCTCTATCGGCTAATGCGGCACCAGGAGAACTACTGCGATTGTGCCCCCGGTTCGGCTAGGGGAGCACCTCAGTAGAGAAAGCCGAAAACTGACTGTCATGATATAGCGTGAGACTGGTCAACCACTCGATGACCTGCTGGAATCTTTAGAATTCTTCCGCATTGACGAACGGCCGCTTCTCGGCCAGGCACATACGCGCCCCGAATTCGGGTGAGCGCGGTGCCCCAAGGGGCTATATAGTAGCCCCACTGTCGAACTCCTATGGCTAAGTGAAAGTGATAAAGCATTATAGTCCGGTTGCCTAGTTTGCTGCGCTATCACCTCCTTTGTAGGACCAAGACGTTAGATCAAGTGTGAAAATGTGTTTTCTGCAAACACCCCCGCATTATATGCGTGGGGGCTGAAGCCAAAGACTGCCATCTTTCAGGTTATATACACATATACATTAACGGCCGCACATGAGGTATTTTTAATCCTTGAAAGCACAAGTATAAAAAAGCTTTTAAATTCCATCGAAACATTGTTTCACAATAATACATGGTATTCGAACATAATAGCCTTCGAGCACTGCGTCTCTATTAAACGAGCGCCCTGAAGAACTTCCGGAAAATAGTGCTCGACAGATACCCGGCTTCCGTCCGAATCTTGATATGCAACATCGGTGGCCTTCATCTCCGCCCAGTATGTCTTGACACGGGCAAGAGCCATCCGTGCACCCTCTATGCATGCTGACCGCCTCATTGCTTTGATATGCGACACCGCACCAAGGAACTGCTGCACCAAGCCAAAATAACTCTTCGGCTCGGGCCTTTTCGGCCACAAATAAGTCACGACATTCTTCATGGCAAGTCCAGACAACCTATTCAGCTCCGCCCATTCGGCCAAACGATCGGTTAATGGAAGCGGACGCTTTGGACTACGGAACTGCGACCAAAACAGCTCTTCCATCTCGTGATCCTTTTGATCTCCGAAGTGTTCGGCCGCGTCCGCGGCACTCGCCGCCAAGTCCATATAAGCATCCGCACTACACCACAGCCTCTCCAACTGAGCATATTTAGGATCCGTGAACTTCCTACGCAGCAGAAAGGGCTTTCCAGCCGTGATATCTCCGGCCTGACGTAGCTCCTCCTTCATAGCTCTCATCGCAGAGCGAGCATCCTTGGCCTCGGTGGTGGCCTTCTTCAGGTCCTCTTGCTCCGCTCGAGCTTTTTTTACAAGAAGCTCGCAGCGGTCGGTAGCATTCTTCAACTTCACGGCCATCTCGGCCATTTCCTTCATGCTTCGGCAGTGAGCAGCCTGTTCGGCTTTTAGCTCTTCGGCCGCCTTCAAGGCAGCCGCATCACTTCTCCCGCCTGCTCCTTGGCTCGGGCAAGCTCCGCAAAAGATTCTCCATGGCAGGGGCACCATCTGCATCAAGCATACATGTTGTAAGGCACGGGCATCAAGCTCCCTTACTAGGTGTCCGCGGAGAAACTGCATACCTTGTGACTCGTCCAGCCGCTTGTTGACAAGCGCGATGTCGACATCCGCCACGTCAAGTTGCCGCTTGAGTTCGGCAAATTCATCAGTCCGGCTAGCTACCGGACGCCCTGCCACCTACATAGGAAGGGCGACATATTATATCTGGGATTATGATCCTCGGCACGCTGTCATTGTTGACAACGCACCTAGTCTCAGGGGCTACTATCTACACGGGACGCATCTTATATATGTGGAACCGTCAAAAGGTACATCATTGCACGTACCTCAAAACCCGTCAGTAAACTCCTGGCAGCCTCGTACAACCCGCTTTCCGCGGACGAAATCTTTTCAATCACCATACCCATCAATGCACGGTGATCTTCTGAGATAGACACTCGCCCGAGCAGATCCTTCAACTCGTCCGACCGTGCACCAGGAGTTGTAGGACTCGTCCGATGGCCTTTTTCGAAGGCCGGACACGGAGGGCTCCGAGGGGCCCTATGACCACACTCCACCCCTGCCGGATTCGGGGAAACCCTCCGCGACGACACCTCGGGATCGTCCGCGTCGCTAGGCGGTACGGCAGGGGGAGGCGTTCCGCTCTCCATCATCTTCGGACGAAGATCCCCCGAAGACGAGCTCTGCTGAGAAGGGCTGAGATCCGAACTACAAGGTAAAATTTCGGTCATCTTCAGAAATAAAACAGGGATGTCTTTTATTTTATAAACTCCCCTCTCTACTTACGGCTTGCTGGAGGGCTGGTCTCCTTGGGGAAACAATGCGACCGGGGCATCTTCCGGCGCAGGACCCTCTGGCGAAGATTTCTTCCCACGCTTTGAGGCCTTGGTCTTCGGGTCTCCAGAGGCGGTCCTCTTCTCCCCTTGGATGGAGGGATTATCGATCCCTCCTTTCTTGATAACCTCCTTCGTGGAGGCAGTAGTTTCCTTGTTCCCTCCTTCGCCTTCTTCTAAAGGCACAGCCTCCAGCATCTTAGTTAACACGGGATCCGGCGTGGTCTCAGGGAGGGTGGCCGGACACCTGATCAGTTTTGCTTTTGCTATCCACTCCTGTGTAAGGGACAGCTCTTTTAAGGGCAAGTTTATGATAAATATATGGATAGCGTGTCCGGATTCGGGACTACTTACTTGAGCATCCGGGCGATTGCAGCTCAGACCTGCGTCCTCGGTCAAGTCAGGACACATTGCTTCTGATCCGAAGAACAGTTTGTACATCTCCACGGGCGTTGCGCCCATAAAATGCGGAAGAGCTCATGGTCCCTCCGGATTGAACTCCCACAGGCGGAGGGGGCGATGTTTGCAGGGCAGGATGCAACGAATCAGCATGACCTGCGCTACTACCACCAGATTGATCTCTCTCTCCAGGAGGTCTCGAATACGACCCTGCAACAGGGGCACGTCTTTGGACGGCCCCCAGTCAAGCCCTTTATTGACCCATGACGCCAGCCGCAGTGGAGGACCCGAGCGAAAGGCAGGTGGCGCCACCTTTTTAGTGCCCCTGGGAGCTGTGATATAAAACCACTCTTGTTGCCATAGGCTGAGCTCCTCTTGAAAAGAGCCCTCGGGCCATGGAGCGTCAGCATTCTTGCTTATAACAGCCCATCCGCACTCTGCCTGTTTCGCCTTGATCATCTTTGGCTCCACCTTGAAGGTCTTGAGCCATAATCCGAAGTGAGGGGTAGTGCGGAGGAAGGCTTTGCACATGACGATGAACGATGAGATGTGGAGGATGGACTCCGGATCCAAGTCGTGAAATTCCAGCCCGTAATAAAACATGAGCCCCCTCACGAAGGGGTCCATCGGGAAACTTAGTCCCCGAAGGAAGTGAGACGTGAACACCATGCTTTCACCGGGCTTGGGAGTGGGAATAACCTGCCCTTGGGCAGGCAGCCTATGCAAGATTTCGCCGGTTAGATACCTGGCATCTCTTAGCTTTAGGACGTCTTCTTCCGTGATAGAGGAAGGCATCCACCGGCCCTGGAGGTCGGAGCCGGACATCATCGAAGGTCCGAAGCGCCTGAATCTGGAGCTTTGGGTGTTGGAACTCGAAGCGAGGGGCAGATTTGATGGATATTGAGAAAAAGGAGCGGGGCGTTGGTCTCTTTATAAAGAGGTTGAATACCAGGAGCCCTCCCCATGACCGTTCGGGACTCGCCTTCGATAGAGGAGGTGTGCCAACGGGCACGATTGGGTTACCCACGCCCGTATTGATGAGAATCCTGGAATAAGGGGACACGATCTCTGCTTTGACAAGACATGCCAAGGAAACCGCCTCGCTAAACGCGCTGAGGTTGGGCAGTAAAAACGATTCGAATAAAGGCTTGGCCGTGGTGTGATGTCACGCCATGAGTACGTGCCAGATTGAACTTGTGTAAATGTTATTCTATCTACGGTGGTATGTGGAACTTATTTTGCGAGCGGACACTATCCTTGTGTTCAAAATCTTCTATGAAGTATTCGGAGGAGGAACCCGCCTTGCAATGCCGAAGACAATATGCGCGCCGGACCCGTCTTCATTGAAGCCTGGTTCAGGGGCTACTGATGGAGTCCTGGATTAGGGGGGGTCCGGATAGCCGGACTATGACCTTTGGTCGGACTCCTGGACTATGAAGATACAAGATTGAAGACTTCATCCCGTGTCCGGATGGGACTTTCCTTGGCGTGGAAGGCAAGCTTGCCGATACGGATACATAGATCTCCTACCATTGTAACCGACTCTGTGTAACCCTAACCCTATTCGGTGCCTATATAAACCGGAGGGTTTTAGTCCATAGCACAAACAACAATCATACCATAGGCTAGCTTCTAGGGTTTAGCCTCTCTGATCTCGTGGTAGATCTACTCTTGTACTACCCATATCATCAATATTAATCAAGCAGGAGTAGGGTTTTACCTCCATCGGGAGGGCCCGAACCTGGGTAAAAACATCGTGTCCCTTGTCTCCTGTTACCATCCGCCTAGACGCAGAGTTCGGGACCCCCTACCCGAGATCCGCCGGTTTTGACACTGACAGTTCCCATAAGTTGTTTGCTCACAAAATCCCTATGAATAGGAAGTGGGTTATACTTAAATGTGCTAGTCATATTCTTCACGATGCTCTCTTTATGTTTCAATTCTTATCTTTTAAGTGAGCATCGTTGAAATCATCATGCCTAGCTAGGGGCGTTAAACGTTAGCGCTTGTTGGGAGGCAACCCAATCTTATTTTTGTTCCTTGCTTTTTGCTCCTGTTTAGAAATAAATAATCTATATAGCCTCTGGTTATATGTGGTTTTATGTTTTAATAGTGTTTGTGCCAAGTAGAACCTTTGGGAAGACTTGGGTGGAAGTTCATGTGACCTTGCTGTAAAAAAAACAGAAACTTTGCGCTCACGAGTTTAGCTGTCATTTTTTACAGAAGAGTACTTTTAAGTTGATTCTTTTTCAGAAGATTAATAGACAAATTCCTCAGGTCCACCAATTTATTTAAGAATTTTTGGAGTTCCAGAAGTATACGTTTGATACAGATTACTACAGACTGTTCTGTTTTTGACAGATTCTGTTTTCTATGTGTTGTTTGCTTATTTTGGTGAATCTATGAGTAGTATCGGAGGGTATGAACCATAGATAAGTTGTAATACAGTAGATATTACACCAATATGAATTTAGAATGAGTTCACAACAGTACCTAAATGGTGGTTTTATTTTCTTATACTAACGGAGCTTACGAGTTTTCTGTTGAGTTTTGTGTTGTGAAGTTTTCAAGTTTTGGGTAAAGATTCGATGGACTATGGAATAAGGAGTGGCAAGAGCCTAAGCTTGGGGATTCCCAAGGCACCCCAAGGTAATATTCAAGGACAACCAAGAGCCTAAGCTTGGGGATGTCCCGGATGGCATCCCCTCTTTCGTCTTCGTTCATCGGTAACTTTACTTGGAGCTATATTTTTATTCACCACATGATATGTGTTTTGCTTGGAGCGTCATTTTATTGTCAGGACCCCGATTCCAAGTCACATCGACCTAGCTGGTAACACCTCATATCACTTTGTGGCCTCACGCACGGTATTCCCACGGGTGTCGCCTTACCATGGCCCGGGACCGTTTGCGCCTTTTGGCTCACGTATATGATAGTGTCGCTAGCATCCACATGACAAAGAACCCGGGCCGACATGGCTAGTCGTGAACCCAAAGCGGCACTAACCTATGGGAACAGGCATACATGAATCACATTGAGCATGTCGGTCATCAACGTATGAATTCGGCCTGTAGCACTGGGCTAACAGGACTCCGGTATCCCGGGCTGTAGCAAGCTAGGCAGGACTCCGAACATCCCGCGTGACATTTCCCCGAAGGGACAGACATAGGAACGGAATGAAACACATGCCGGCCAGTCAAGCGTCCAAGCAGTAGTGCTGGGCTAACAGGACTCCGGTGAACCGGGCTGTAGCGGACTACTATCGCTCAGAAGCACGAGACTACATTTCCCCATAAGAGAGGCTACCAAGGATAAACAACTAGTTTGTCGGATCCCACCCATACCAAGCATTTCAATCATACACGCAATATGCATGATATGAGTAAATACAACAAGGCATCACAACAAAACTCTACAACTCAAGTACTTTATTTAAAAGGCTCCGAGGAGCCATACATAACATAGTCATACAGGTAGGGGTCACAAGACCCAACACTCAAGTCATACAATCATACAAGCACATGCGGAAGCAAACTAGTCTGAGTACAGACTCTAGAAAGAAAGAAAGCTTGTTGGAGCCTTCCTATCTACAATGGCCCTTCACAAGTCTTAGATCACCACCTGGTGGCTAATTCACTCGTCGAAGTCAACATCTACATAGAATCCGTCGGAGGGTAGTATTGTCCTCTGAAAACATTGATTAAACAAACATGAGTACAAAAGTACTAGCAAGTCTTACCACAGAATCCTATCATACATGCACATTCTCAAGAAGGAGGTGGAGTTATTTGCAAACAAGCCAGCTTTGACTCTTGGCTAAGCTATCCCACGTGACACACTTTGTAAAGCATTTGTCGCTTTGCAGGTCCACTACTCACCATCACAATACTCCACCGTGGATCCTCTCTCGTCATCCCCGAGAGGGCCATCCACGATACTCACACTTATCTTGAGCCTTTTAGTAGTATCCATTTACTTGTCTATGAACTGATATAGGTAACCCAGAAGTCCTTCTCCGTGGACACGGCTATTCGAATAGATCATATTTAACCCTGCAGGGGTGTACTTCTTCACACACGCTCACCACTTATCGTCGTTTACACGACATGTACTGCAACCTTCAAGCGGAAGCCCAACGTGGGTGTCGGCCACAGCCTACCTAAACACTCAAGTCCCTAGTCCAGGTTTATCGCCTATTCAGGTTCCATCCGCAGGAGTCCGCCGAGGTTTCCCATACAGCCCCGAACGATGTGTGCAGGGGTTCCCGAGATACCAAACGGGCACTTCGGTACACGGGCCACGGTGCCTACCGCAACACAACCCACCCCTAAGGTCAGCGCTATGCGGCCCCCAAAGATGCTACAAACACCAGAAACTACTTGCAACTCCCGGACTATGAACAGGGGTGGTTAAGAAGCCGAGAGGGTCCATTGGTTTCGGGCCCAATGCGTGGTAGTAGCTAGTTCATGGGTCACAAACACAGATCTCAGTTCTTAGGATCGGCTTCAATGAAACAACCCACCATGTACTCCTACATGGCCTCTCATCGATACCTTTACCAAAACGTGTTCAACACTTTCACTCTCGAACCAACACAACCTTTCACTCCAGTTCATCATCCCGATGAGCCGCACTGATACAACTCTAAGCATAGCAAGCATAGCATGGTAGGAATCACAAACATGGCTCAATCAACTCCTACACATGCTAGTGGGTTTCATCTAGTTACTGTGGTATTGACAGGTCATGCAAAGGAAGTGGGTTCAACTACCGCAACACACAACAGTTTGAATCGCGTTGTCTTAATGCAGTAAACGAGAGCAGAAGCGAGAACATGGGTTTGTATCGGAATGATCAATGAGTTGCTTGCTGATGGAACTGGGGTAGAGAACTGCCCTTGATGGGTAGTCGGGGTTATCTTGAAGCGTAACCTATCATGAAAACACAGAAATAAACATACAAACAATATGCAACAATATGATGCATGCTATGACATGGCAATATGGATGTGTGTTGGCCTAATGCAAGTTGAAGGAAGGGGATGAACTCATTTGAATCAAGATTCAAATGATAGCTCATTTGAGTTAGTCCTAATGGTGCAATATCTTATTCTGGTTATTCAGCATAGTTAACTTGTTTTAACATGCATGAAACCTGTACCAATGGATAGAGTGTATTTTTACTGATAATTTTTCATATATAAATCTTTGCATTTGGAGTTATAGAATAAAAGTTATAAGCATTTGAAATTTGATTTATATTCTGGAATTTATTATATAAAAATAAATCCAGAATTTGAGTTAATGCGTCAGCATGAGGTCAGCGTGACGTCAGGGGTCAACGGGGTCGTCCAGGTCAAACTGACCAGTGGGACCCGCATGTCAGGGTTAGTTTAACTAATTAAATTAATTAGAACTAATCCTAATTAGTTAACCGGGGGGGGGTCCACCTGTCATTGACTCAGGCGATCAGGGCCCACTGATCGTGGGTCGATGGTCAACTCGCTGGCGTCTAGCCATGGGCGAGGCCAGCAAGTGAGCAAAGTGCTTTTGCACTTTACGGGCACCAAATGGAGCCTGGGAGCATCTACGTGGAGCTGGAGGTGAGCCGCGGTGTTTGGTGGGGTCGATTAGGTTAGGGTGGCGGAGTGGGCGCCGGCTGACGAAGTCGGGCGGCGGCCGGGGCTCGGTGATGTCGGGTTTGGTGTTAGAGGGCTCGGCGAGGCGCTGGAAGTGCATAGTTAGGCCCAGCGCAACTCGGTGAGTGCGATGGACAGGTGGCGTGGCCGTTGGGTGGCCGGAGCTTCGTCGGCGATTTAGCTCCGCGGGCGGTGCTCGGTGATCGGCGTGCGCTTCGTTGTGGTGCAAGAGGAAGAGAGCGGAGAGGGCGGGGAGTAGCCAGAGCTCACAGTGAACTCAGAGAGAGCCTCGTCGGGTCGGGGCGGTCGATGCGGCGACGGCGATGGGGATCTCCGGCGGCTTCGAGCTCGGTCGAGGTCGGTGTAGAGGCTTGGTGCTTAGAGCGGCGGGACTCGGCTAGCTAGGGGTAGTGGGTGCGGCGGAGCTGCTGGACATGGTGGGGAGGAGCATGGACGGCGGGAGCACGGCGTCGACGGTGGCGCTGCCGGCGATGGCGTCGGGCCAAAGTTGGGGGAGAGCGAGAGAGAAGGCAGGGGAGAATGGGGTGTCCGGGGTCGAGGCGACGACGGAGGTCAGCCAGTGGCGCGGGCGAAGGGGGAAGCAGGGCGGCTGCGTGGCAAGCGCTTGG
Organism: Aegilops bicornis; assembly: GCA_021605145.1. NCBI lineage: Eukaryota > Viridiplantae > Streptophyta > Magnoliopsida > Poales > Poaceae > Aegilops > Aegilops bicornis. The sequence continues at coordinate 156,187,068 of CM038670.1, read as the reverse complement.
CCACTGCCGGCAACCAGTTGCTCGCTGGCCGAGCTAAGCAGCCATTCTGTCGGGCTGGGCAGGCAGTGGGCAAGCAGAGCGTCGTAAGTGTTTTTCATTTTTTACTCTTTTCTAATTTTCCTGCAACTTTGTGGGGTTTTTAAAATACCAAAACTATTTTAAAAATCACCAAAATGCTCTCGGTCACTTGTTGGAATATTCCCAACATGAAACATTTTGGTTTGGCAATTTTGAACATTTAAAATATTTTTCATAATTTAAAATGCTCATTTCAAAAACTTGTGAATTAATTCTAGGACCCTTAGATGACCTAGAAAATGGTGCACCTCCTTTGACATGGGTTACGAACCCAAACAAAGAGGATGAGCATTTTGAAGGGCATTTGATTCATTGAAATAATTTTTAGTAAACCCTAGTTGTTTTAAGGGGGGTGTTACGGGGTTTCTGCCTTCCCATTTCAAATTCAAATGAAATTTAAACATGATGCACACCCTAATGCATGGACTATCCGGGATGTGACAACTCACCCCACTCAAAAGAATCTCGTCCCGAGATTTAGGATCTGTTGCGAAAAAGGTGGGATACTCAAGTCGAAGACGATCCTCCCTTTCCCAAGTTGCTTCTTGCTCGGAATGGTTTGACCGTTGAACCTTTAGAAACTTGATATTCCGACGTCGAGTGGTACGCTCGGCTTGATCGAGGATACGAACGGGGTACTCTTGATAGGTGAGGTTATCTTGGAGATCAAGCGTTTCGTGGTCTACTCCACGGATAGGATCCGAGAAGCAACGCCTGAGTTGGGAAACGTGGAAGACATCGTGGACTCTGGAAAGATGCGGAGGTAGTTCCAATTGGTAGGCAACTTCTCCTCGTTTGGCAAGAATGCGAAAGGGTCCAATGTAACGAGGAGCCAACTTGCCTTTGATATCAATCGATGGGTTCCTTCAAAGGGGTAACCCAAGGTAAGCCTGCTCGCCAATTTCATAAGTCATAGGCTTATGCTTGCGGTCATATTGGCTCTTTTGACGAGATTGGGCTGTTTTCAATTTCTCACGAATAACGCGAACTCGCTCTTTCCGCTTCTGAATCATGTCCGGCCAAAGAGTTGTCTCTCCCGGTTTCACGACGCGATTAAGAGGCGTTCGACATTTCCGTCCGTAAAGAACTTCGAAAGGGGCTTTGCCCAAGCTGGCTTGATAACTGTTGTTATAAGCGAACTCGGCGAATGGAAGGCATTTCTCCCAATTCATGCCGAAAGAGATGACAGAAGCTCGAAGCATATCCTCTAGGATTTGATTGACTCGTTCTACTTGACCACTTGATTGAGGATGGAAAGCGGTGCTAAAAGAGAGACGAGTTCCCATAGCATTTTGGAAACTTTCCCAAAATCGAGAGGTGAAGAGACTTCCACGGTCTGAGTTAATCTCTAATGGAACACCATGAAGAGACACTATTCGAGAGATATACAAATCAGCTAGCTGGCTAGCGGTTATACTCTCACGAACGGGTAGGAAGTGGGCTACTTTGGAAAGACGATCAACGACAACGAAGATAGCGTTATTCCCTCTCTTGGTCCCGGGAAACCCGGTAATGAAATCCATACCAATTTTATCCCATTTCCATTCAGGAATTTCCAAAGGTTGAAGGGTACCAAAGGCCGTTGATGCTCTGCTTTAACTCGACGATTTACGACGCCGCATGATTAGCAATGTATTGAGCGATTTCTCTCTTCATCCTAGTCCACCAAAACCTCTGGCGTAGATCTTGATACATTTTAGTACTACCAGGATGAATGGTGAGAGGAGAGTCATGAGCTTCCTTAAGGATCAATTGCCTCAGGTTGCGCACCTTGGGAACCACTAGACGGTCTCCAAAGAACACGACACCTTGTTCATCAATGGAGAAACAATCTGCGACTCCTTTCTTGATGTTTCTCCTGATTCGGGAGATTCCCGGATCTACCTTCTGTGCTTTGATGATCTGATCCGTAAGGGTAGGTTTCGCCACCAGGGTGGAAAGGAACCCTCGAGGAACAATGTGAAGATTAAGCTTACGAAATTCCTCGTGGAGAAATGGTTGACTTTGTTGTAACATCAGATTGTTACAATAAGATTTGCGACTTAGTGCGTCAACCATGACATTGGCTTTGCCTGGGGTGTAAGATATTCCTAAGTCGAAATCTGTAATCAACTCGACCCAACGTCTTTGCCTGAGATTCAAATCCGGTTGGGTGAAGATATATTTCAGACTTTGATGATCAGTGTAGATTTCGCAACGATTACCAAGAAGGTAATGTCGCCAAGTTTTGAGTGCATGAACCACTGCTGCAAGCTCTAGATCGTGTGTGGGGTAGTTATCCTCATGTGGACGCAATTGTCGAGAAGCGTAGGCAATCACATGACGATCTTGCATGAGTATGCAACCTAGTCCTTGTCGCGAGGCGTCGCAATAGATAATGAAGTACTTAGAAAAATCTGGTGGAATAAGCACGGAGCAGATGTCGAGCGTCTTTTCGGTTCTGAAAGCTGAACTCGCCTATGGCGCCCATTCGAACTTCTTATCTTTCTTGAGGAGTTCGGTTAGAGGTTTAGCAACTTTAGAGAAATTCTCGACGAAGCGGCGGCAATAGCTTGCTAAACCGAGGAAACTCCGAACTTGCTTGACCGATTCGGTGGAGTCCAATCAAGGACGGCTTGAACTCGCTTCGGGATTGACAGCAATGCCCTTACCGGAGATTACATGTCCTAGATAGGTCACTTGGTAACGAATTCACATTTAGAGAATTTGGCATAAAGGCGGTGCTCTCGAAGTTTCATCAATACTAGCCTTAGATGTTCGGCATGTTCTTCCTCGTTCTTGGAGTAGATGAGTATATCATCGAGGTATACCACGACGAATTTATCCAAGTACTCCATAAAGATTGAGTTCATTAACCGAGAGAAGGTGGCTGGAGCATTGGTTAAACCGAAGACATGACGGTGTACTCGTATTGGCCATAACGAGTAACAAAAGCCGCTTTTAGGTATGTCCCGTTCTTGATTTTGATTTGATGGTAGCCCAACCTCAAATCCATTTTGAAAAGATCGAGGATCCAGCGAGCTGATCATATGGTCGTTGATCCCGGGAGCGGATACTTGTTCTTGATCGTGACCAAATTGACGGTCGGTAATCTACAACCATCCGATCCGTACCATCCTTCTTCTTGACGAAGAGGACGGGCAAGCCCATGGAGATGAACTAGGACGGATGAAACCCTTTTGCAAGGACTCATCGAGTTGTTTCTTAAGTTCAGCTAGTTCTAGGGGTGCCATCTTATAAGGTCTTCTAGAGATTGGAACGGTTCCGGGATAAGATCTATCACGAACTCGACATCCTGTCGGGTGGAACACTGGCAGTTCCTTCTGAAAGACATCCGGGAAGTCACGGACTACCGGAATATCTTCGAGGTCCGGAAGGGGTTGGCATTTAAGGAGTAAAGCTAGCGCTTAGACACTCGGGTTAAAACATCCACCGCTTTTGCCCGAAGGATGGGTAAGTTGAACAGTTCTAGTAGAGCAATCAATCTTAGCATAATGGGCTGACATCCGGTCCATACCCAAGATGATGTTTATGTCCGAGGACTTGAGAGCTATTAGAGATGCAAGAAAGACTAATGCATCGACAAGAATTTCATTCCCATGACTTATTCTAGAGGTTTGCCATCTAGAACCAGGAGTTTGAATTTCCATGGAGGTAGGCATGTCACGTAATGTGGTGTTGTGCAATCGAGCATAGCTCTCGTAAATAAATGAATGAGATGCTCCAAAGATCAAAGAACGGTTGCGGATGGCAATTAACAAGAAGCGCATCGAGGACGACGTTGGGATCCTCATAGGTTTCTTCAGCAGAAACATAGTTGACATGGCCACGAGCGGTGGCAACTGGTTTAGCATAGTGCACCTTTCCTGCTGGCTTGCCACGGCCAACAGACTTTCCAACTTGATTGAGGTTGTTCTGGGGACACTCTCGGATGTAGTGGCCCGTCTCTCCACACTTGAAGCAAGTTATCACGTTAGGACGTGGAGCAACATTTGCAGTGGGACCTCCATAAGTCTTGGGCGGAACATACTGCTGGTTGAGGCGAGGCGCCTCAAAAGATGGCCTCGGGTGAACTCGGGTGGTAGAGCAGTATGTGGAACCCAAACCCGGCGCTTCGGGGATCGAGCGGATGAAGATCCAGAGTCACGGATGTGCTTGCGAGAAGCCTCAAAATCAGTCTGCCCGGCCAAGGCCGATAGCCTTATTGACTAGCCGGAAAGAGGTACACTCATGCAGACGGAGATCTCGGCGTAGCTCAGTGGCTAAGTCCCTTGCGGAACCTTGCCTCGCTTCTTAGCATCGGTAGAAACTTCTTCGGGGGCATAACGTGCTAACCTCCCAAATTCATGGCTGTAGGCATCCACTGATAGCCTACCTTGGGTGAAACTGCAGAATTCCTCACGTTTGCGGTCCATAAGACCTTCTGGAATATGATGCTTTCATGGAAGGCGGCCTTGAACTCATCCCAAGTTGTAACTTGTCCAACCGGACGATAGCCTCATAATTCTCCCACGAGAGACTAGCAGGGCCTTCAAGATGATAAGCGGCAAAAGTAACCTTATCGGCTTCAGCCACGTTAGCGAGAACACAGCTTGTGGTGGATGCCGAAGCCAATCATCCGCGTCGAGAGGCTCAACGGAATACTTGAACTTCGGTGGATGTGACTTGACGAAGTCATTGAGTGAAACCACATCATTTCTCGGCTGGCGTGTTGTGTTTTGTTCAATCCGCTCCAATAAGCGGTTGGTCTCACGCTTATTGCGTTCTGCTTCCAGCATAACCTCAGCCAAGGATGGCGGTTGCGGCAGATTCACATTTCTGGCTGCACTAGCTTCTCCCTGCTCCGGAGCAGCAGGAGTGTCGCGAGTGTTGACCATCCTGGGAGACAAAGCAAGGGTTTAAACCAGGATGGCAGAATTAAGCAAGGAAGTGCGGAAGGTAATGGATAGCATGGAATGCAAAGATGTTCATCCGTATGACATGGTAATATAAAACATATATATATACCAACGGTCATACACACCATTCATAGTTTAGTACAAGCCTGACGGAGTACAACTATAAGGAAGGGCGTTACATCTCATCGGAAGCATCCCAACTTCTATACATTATTTTTCTACACTTCCGGAATGATACACACTAAGTCGTATTCCACAAGTCACGCAGGACGGCGGAAATACAACTATTACAATACTAGGGATACTACTACTACTCAGACAGCTCCGTAGTAGTCCTCATAGAAGTCACCTCCCAATCCTGGAAGTGGAACATGATCATCCGGAAACAGACAATCCTGTGGAGCTTGTGGACCATAGGGACTCGGATGTGGTCGTGGTCCAACAAACGGTGGCAAACGAGGCCCACGAGGAGGAGTGATGCCTCCTACCTCACGCCACTCCCTAAAGTCCGGCAGACTCGCCCGCACTGGGTACAAGTCTCTCATGTCCATGTATCCGGCTTGCACGGCAGGTGCAAACCTAGTCAGAGTAGCCCAGTGATCAGCACGGGCATTAAAGAGCTCCATACGCAAGGCCCGGTTTTCACGGTCCTTGTCTTCTAGCAACTCAGTAGTAGTGCGAAGGAGTGAGTCCTCATGGGATGCATCGCTGTACAAACCCTGAAGGTAGCCATGCGCCTGTGGAGGGATCTTTGGCATGTAGCGGAAATCATCATTGACCAAAGAAGGCAGATCCGCTCGAATAATAGTCATCATAGAATAGGCTGCATCTTGCATGTACATTCCAATAGTGATTCCGAGCCCATAAGAACAAAGTGAAGTGGCTCAAGAGCTCCGGGTAAGATGGATAAATCCGGACCGTGCATAGGTATTGGCTTTGATTGAAATCCTCGAATCGCTCCTCGACGGTATATTCAGGATACCATCGATAACCAGCCTCAATCATCACCCTAACCAACATGGCCGTGTGACCGCACACACCAATGCAACGGGTCAGGCGAACCACTTGGTTCTGGGGGCGGGTGGCCATCTGAAAGCACAGCCATAATGCAAAGGCATTAGAATTCCTAGGGAAAATCGGGCAGCATAACATCTGTAAATGCTCAAATCAGATTTGCAAAACCACTCAACAACATCATATCAAGGTTCTGGTTCAAATGATAGCATACTAAACTTTAGTAGCACTGAACTGAGGATGTAACCAACAATCCTATAAGGTACTACGGATTAGTAACATGTGAACCTGATAGAGAAAAGAGAGCCTAGTCCTAAACCCACGTCGAATGAGAAGAGGGTGACTCAGATCAGAGGGCATAAGGTAAAGGAGTAAAAGAGCCTTACGTTCCCTCCCACAATCAATTCCCCTACATATAACTAAAGCATTTCTAGACTCAACATCGACCAGTTTGGCTTAGCGAACCTACAGGCAGCCCTTCTCTGATGCCAACGCTGTCAGGACCCCGATTCCAAGTCACATCGACCTAGCTGGTAACACCTCATATCACTTTGTGGCCTCACGCACGGTATTCCCACGGGTGTCGCCTTACCATGGCCCGGGACCGTTTGCGCCTTTTGGCTCACGTATATGATAGTGTCGCTAGCATCCACATGACAAAGAACCCGGGCCGACATGGCTAGTCGTGGAACCCAAAGCGGCACTAACCTATGGGAACAGGCATACATGAATCACTTGAGCATGTCGGTCATCAACGTATGAATTCGGGCTGTAGCACTGGGCTAACAGGACTCCATATCCCGGCTGTAGCAGGTGCTAGGCAGGACTCCGAATATCACCGCGTGACATTTCCCGAAGGACAGACATAGGAACGAAATGAAACACATGCCGGCCAGTCAAGTGTCCAAGCGGTAGTCTTTGGGCTAACAGGACTCCGGTGAAGGCTGTAGCGGACTACTATCGCTCGGAAGCACGAGACTTACATTTCCCCATATGAGAGGCTGCCAAGGATAAACAACTAGTTTGTCGGATCCCACCCATACCAAGCATTTCAATCATACACGCAATATGCCTGATATGAGTAAATACAACAAGGCATCACAACAAAACTCTACAACTCAAGTACTTTATTTAAAAGGCTCCGAGGAGCCATACATAACATAGTCATATAGGTAGGGGTCACAAGACCCAACACTCAAGTCATACAATCATACAAGCACATGCGGAAGCAAACTAGTCTCGAGTACAGACTCTAGAAAGAAAGAAAGCTTGTTGGAGCCTTCCTATCTACAATGGCCCTTCACAAGTCTTAGATCGCCACACAGTGGCTAATTCACTCGTCAAGTCAACATCTACATAGAATTGGCCGGAGGGGTAGTATTGTCCTCTGGAAAACATTGATTAAACAAACATGAGTACAAAAGTACTCAAAGAAGTCTTACCACGTAATCCTATCATACATGCACATTCTCAAGAAGGAGGTGGAGTTATTTGCGACAAGCCAGCTTTGACTCTTGGCTAAGCTATCCCACGTGACACACTTTGTAAAGCATTTGTCGCACACGCAGTCCACTACTCACCATCACAATACTCCACCGTGGATCCTCTCTCGTCATCCCGAGAGGGCCATCCACGATACTCACACTTATCTTGAGCCTTTTAGTAGTATCCATTTACTTGTCTATGAACTGATATAGGTAACCCAGAAGTCCTTCTCCGTGGACACGGCTATTCGAATATATCATATTAACCCTGCAGGGGTGTACTTCTTCACACACGCTCTCACCACCTACCGTCGTTTACACGACATGTACTCGGCAACCTTCAAGCGGAAGCCCAACGTGGGTGTCGGCCACAGCCTACCTAAACACTCAAGTCCCTAGTCCAGGTTTATCGCCTATTCAGGTTCCATCCGCAGGGAGTCCGGCCGAGGTTTCCCATACAGCCCCGAACGATGTGTGCAGGGTTCCCGAGATACCAAACGGGCATTCGGTACACCGGGCCACGTGCCTACCGCAACACAACCCACCCCTAAGGTCAGCGTATGCGCCCCCAAAGATGCTACAAACACCGAAACTACTTGCAACTCCGGACTATGAACAGGGGTGGCTAAGAAGCCGAGAGGGTCCATTGGTTTCGGCCCAATGCGTGGTAGTAGCTAGTTCATGGGTCACAAACACAGATCTCAGTTCTTAGGATCGGCTTCAATGAAACAACCCACCATGTACTCCTACATGGCCTCTCATCGATACCTTTACCAAAACGTGTTCAACACTTTCACTCTCGAACCAACACAACCTTTCACTCCAGGTTCATCATCCCGATGAGCCGCACTGATACAACTCTAAGCATAGCAAGCATAGCATGGTAGGAATCACAAACATGGCTCAATCAACTCCTACACATGCTAGTGGGTTTCATCTAATTCTTGTGGCAATGACAGGTCATGCAAAGGAAGTGGGTTCAACTACCGCAGCACACAACAGTTTGAATCGCGTTGTCTTAATGCAAGAAACGAGAGCGTAAGCGAGAACATGGGTTTGTATCGGAATGATCAATGAGTTGCTTGCACGATGGAACTGGGTAGAGAACCCGCCTTCGATGGGTAGTCGGGTTATCTTGAAGCAGAACCTATCATGAAAACACACCGAAATAAACATACAAACAATATGCAACAATATGATGCATGCTATGACATGGCAATATGGATGTGTGTTGGCCTAATGCAAGTTGAAGGAACAGGGGATGAACTCATTTGAATCTAGATTCAAATGATAGCTCATTTGAGTTAGTCCTAATGGTGCAATATCTTATTCTGGTTATTCAGCATAGTTAACTTGTTTTAACATGCATGAAACCTGTACCAATGGATAGAGTGTATTTTTCTGATAATTTTTCATATATAAATCTTTGCATTTGGAGTTATAGAATAAAAGTTATAAGCATTTGAAATTTGATTTATATTCGGAATTTATTATATAAAAATAAATCCAGAATTTGAGTTAATGCGTCGGCATGAGGTCAGCGTGTGACGTCAGGGGTCAACGGGTCGTCCAGGTCAAACTGACCAGTGGGACCCGCAGATGTCGTGGTTAGTTTAACTAATTAAATTAATTAGAACTAATCCTAATTAGTTAACCGGGGTCCACCTGTCATTGACTCAGAGTACCAGTGGCCCACCCGTGGGGTCGATGGTCAACTCGCTGGCGTCAGCCGACGAGGCCAAAGGCGGCGGAGCAAAGTGCTTTGCACTTTCTGGGCACCAAATGGAGCTGGGAGCATCTACGTGGAGCTGGAGGTGAGCCGCGGTGTTTGGTGGGGTCGATTGGGTTAGGGGTGGCGGAGTGGGCGCCGTGACGAGTCGGCGGCGGCGGGGCTCGGGTGATGTCGGGTTTGGTGTTAGAGGGCTCGAGGCGCTGGGAAGTGCATAGTTAGGCCCAGCGCAACTTCGGTGAGTGCGATGGACAGTGGTGGCGTGGCCGTTGGGTGGCCGGAGCTTCGTCGGCTGACGAGCTCATGGGCGGTGCGTTCGGGTGATCGACGTGCGCTTCGTTGTGGTGCAAGAGGAAGAGAGCGGAGAGGACGGGAGTAGCCAGCTCACAGTGAACCCGTAGAGAGCCTCGTCGGGGTCGGGGCGGTTCGATGCGGCGGCGGCGATGGGGATCTCCGGCGGCTTCGAGCTTCGGTCGAGGTCGGTGTAGAGGCTTGGTGCTTAGAGCGAGCGGGACTCGGCTAGCTAGGGGTAGTGGGGTGGCGGAGCTGCTGGACATGGTGGGGAGGAGCATGGACGGCGGGGAGCACGGCGTCGGCAGTGGCGCGTCGGCGATGGCGTCGGCCAGTTGGGGAGAGCGAGAGAGAGAAGGCGGGGAGAATGGGGTGTCCGGGGTCGAGGCGACGACGCCGAGGTCAGCCAGGCGCGGCGGGCGGGGGGGAAAGTGGCGGCGGCGCCAGCTGCGTATGCTACAAGGCCACGGCCAAGATTGAAGTTGCTCGTCAAGCCGAGCCAAGCAGCTCATTGGGGCGCCGGGCCGGCAGGGCCGGGCAAGAGCCGAGTAAGTGTTTTTCATTTTTTACTCTTTTCTAATTTTCCTGCAACTTTGTGGGGTTTTTAAAAATACCAAAACTATTTTAAAAATCACCAAAATGCTCCTGGTCACTTGTTGGAATATTCCCAACATGAAACATTTTGGTTTGGCAATTTTTGAACATTTAAAATATTTTTCATAATTTAAAATGCTCATTTCAAAAACTTGTGAATTAATTCTAGGACCCTTAGATGACCTAGAAAATGGTGCACCTCCTTTGACATGGGTTCTGAACCCAAACAAAGAGGATGAGCATTTTGAAGGGCATTTCGGATTCATTGAAATAATTTTTAGTAAACCCTAGTTGTTTTAAGGGGGGGGGGGTGTTCTGGGGTTTCCTGCCTTCCCCATTTCAAATTCAAATGAAATTTAAACATGATGCACACCCTAATGCATGGACTATCTGGGATGTGACATTTATTTTGTTAGTATTTTATTTCTGTTATTTAGAGTAATTTTTTGCATCTCTATTTTCAATAAAAATGTCAAGGATAGCCTTTACTATGCTTATTTTACAAGTCTACATGTTGCTGTTTGAAAAATAGAAAGTTTACCGCTGTTGCAAAAATTCCCTAGAAAAGTAAGAATGTGATCAAATTTTGAAACCTTTTGCATAATAAGCAATGATAAATTTACTACAGTGGGATTTTTTCTTTCATAATTTTTGGAGCTAGGGAAGTATGGATCTTGCTGCATTCTTTACAGACTGTACTGTTATGGCAGATTGCTGTTATGTTTGCATTGTTTGCATATGTTTCTTGTTTAATGATTCTATTTGAGGATAGGAGTATTAAATATGAAGAGGCGTTTAGTATGCAATGTTGAATAATAATTTTAGTCATTTTCTACAGTAGAGTATCATAAGGTTTTTGCATTGGTTTATACTAACTTATCACGCGAGTCCTTGTTGAGTTTTGTGTGGACGAAGCTCTTGAGATTTAGGGAGGTCGTGATATGAGAGGAATTAAGGAGACGCAAAAGTTCAAGCTTTGGGATTCCCAAGGCATCCCAAGATAATATTTCAAGAAGTCTCAAGCATCTAAGCTTGGGGATGCCCCGGTTGGCATCCCACCTTTCTTCTTCAACAACTATCGGTAAGTATCGGTTGATCCTAAGTTTTTGCTTCTTCACGTGATGTTTGCTATCCTTGAAATTTCATTTTATTTTGTTTTTCTTGCTGCTTGAATAAAGTATCAAGATCTGAAATTCTTAAAATGGGAGAGAGTCTTCACATAGCTACATAATTATTTAACTACTCATTAATCTTCACTTATATATTTTTGGAGTAGTTTGTCATTTACTCGTGTGCTTCACTTATATCCTACGAGTAAATGGTTGAATGAGAGAATATCATAAATCTGAAATTATATTTTTTTCATATGCTTATCCCATGGGGAGTAATGACTTCACATATAAGAAGTAGAGGTGGTAAATTTATTGAAGGTTAGCAGACATTGTATTGGTCACTTGAACAATTCATGAAAGAATATTGAAGGAAGAGAGATTTCACATATTAATATACTATCTTGGTCATCTTTTGTAATTGTGAGCACTGACTAAAATATGACATGCTAAAAGGTTGATGTTGGACAAGGAAGACAACGTAATGGGTTATGTTTTCTTATATCCGAAATAAAGTATATTGTCATGGATCGCCCAACACGTTGAGCTTGCCTTTCCCCCTCATGCTAGCCAAATTCTTTGCACCAAGTAGAGATACTACTTGTGCTTACAAACATCCCTTAAACTAGTATTTCCATGAGATTCCACCATACCTACCTATGGATTGAGTAAGATCCTTCAAGTAAGTTGTCATTGGTGCACTACAAAAAAAAATACACTTCCGTGATGATACGTGTTTGTCACAGTAGGTCGCATTTTTTGTCATGCATGTACATCCATGACAAATTTATGACAGAATCAAGATAGTCATACCTATGCTATCGTAGAAGTGTTCGATGACATTACCAAAATTATCATCACGGAAGTGTCCACTTCCATGACGATAAATCGCGCGTCATAGAACTGCTTTCGTCAAGGGTGACCGACACGTGGCATCCACCGTAACGGAACGCCGTTAAGCTATCGGGTCGGGTTTTGGACCGATAACCTGTTAACAGCCCCGACTAATGGGGATTTTCCGCGTGTAAAATCATCATTGGCTGGAGGAAACACGTGTTGGCTCACCGTTGGGACAGATGTCATCCACTCATTGGATAGAAGGCGCCTATGATACGTCAACACGTGGCACGGCCCAACAGAGGCCCATTCCTGTGAAAAGGCCGGCCAGTTTGACTTGGTCAAAAGGTGGCGGGCCGGCCCATGGAAAGCCTGTTAACGGCTTGTTTGCATATAGCCCATTTACAGCCCGCTAAACCAAGGCCCCTTACGCCCTATCCGAATTAGGCCCAGTAGCATCATCTGGGCCATCCAATATGATTCCAAATTGCCACTTCCGCCCATGTATGGCCCATGACGTCTTTCGCCCATATGAGGCCCTATGTAACTCTTGGCCTATTAACGGCCCGTGGTGAAATCGGCCCGCAATGAACAAAGGTATGACTTTACACCCACTAACGGCCCGTGGTGAAATCGGCCCATAATGAACAAAAGATATCACTTTATACCCATTAAGGGCCCGTTATTCAGTTGGGCCGTTTCCAGCAAATGTTATCTTTCGGCCTTCTCAGAGCCCATTTATTCTTGGGCTCATTTCCAGCATTCATTTACTTACGGCCCGTTACTGTCATTTTCTACTTGTGGGCCAAATTCAGCCTGTGGTTACATCGGCCCGTTTGTGGTCCGTTAATACGTTGGGCCGTTTTCATAGCATCATCAAATACGGCCTATTAATGATGGCCCGTTATGGTCATACGGCCCGTATAAGGCCCATTGATGATACGGCCCGTAGAAGGCCCATTGTTTCTACGGCCTGTAGAAGGCCCATTGTTTCTACGGCCCGTAGAAGGTCCATTGTTTCTACGGCCCGTAGAAGGCCCATTGTTTCTACGGCCCGTAGAAGGCCTGCTGTTTCTACGGCCCGTAGAAGGCCCACTATTTCTACGACCCGTAGGAGGCCCAGTGTCACTACAGTAAATATTAGCCCATGGTTATTGTGACCTAGTTTTAAAAAGAACTGCACTGACTACAAGCAAACAAATAAACAAGACAACAAGGAAATAAATAAGCAAGCAACTTATGCTAGGCTATCACGGCTGTTACATTATATTACATCCACTGGGCATCAAAGTTCGCCACCGGTGCAAATATAGGGAACAAAGCGACATATCATATACATCGGTTGTCAAAGTTGGCGACCAGCGCAAATAAACGCCAAGACAAAACAAATCCAGAACTGAAACCACTTGAGAAAATCTCAAGAAACAATATCATGGGTACCCATAATCTTTGGCAAGATGCTTAGCAAGCTTATTAACTTTCTCTTGTTTGGCGCTTAAATCCTCCAAATATTGTCGTTGCACCGAAAATATGCATCTGAATTCTGCAGGACTTCCTCAGTCCTTGACTTCTGTCGCAAAGACATCTCGATCGATGTCTTTCAACTTGAAGTTGAGACTCAAGAAGACGAACTGATTCAGGTAGCAAGTTCAAGAGCTTGTGCCAGCAGAGTGGCGAACTTTCGAACACTACATCAAGACAGGACTTTTGGGTTCCTCACCGTCATCAAGATAGTTTTTATCAGCTTTCTTGGAGACCAACAGGATGTCTCACTATCTTGAACCTTATCTACATTACTTCCTTTACCATTGGATAACGCTGCATCGTTTCTCCAATATTTTGTCCATATTCCAAAAGAGAAACGAAAGCGAGACACATCACATGTTTACCATGTTGTATATGAAACTCATTTTGGTAAATGAGTTCAGTAGTAAAGTGGACAGGATAACAGCATGAAACAAACATATATCTATGTGCCATGGTCACTTTATGGTCTACATCATTCTAGTTTTTGTTGCCAAATCAAGATAGAGACATAGTTCAAATAATATTTGTTCAAGACAAAGCAGAATAGACAAAATATAAGTGTGGGTAACTATAGAGCAATAACAACACTTGTAATGTGCATGACATGAGAACATAACTGTTTATTCAATTGAAACTGAAATCAACATAGAGCAGGTTAGAACAGCAAACCAGTTAAAGAAACAGGTATAAAAGATACATGTTGCGCCATTGGAGTTTCAATTCCATCCTTCAAATTTGAAAATAGTTGGTATGAGTAAATACAGTAATGCAAGAGCAAAGGAGTATGAACCATAGCTACAGAACCTGACCTGAGAACAAATCTTCTTCTCCTTTAAGCGTTGAGTTGGGATTCGGAGTGGTGGTCCTTGTAAGTGCATCTAGTGCCCCTTAGTGATTTTGGTGGATTGAAGACTTATAGGTTAAGGAACTAATGCGTTTGTGAGTGTACATAGGTCTATAAGTCTATGAGGAGTTTGATATTTACAGAGAAAGTCGACCCCTAAAAATGAAGTTCTTCGATCAAGACTTTGATATTCTCAAGACTTTCAAGACTTTGAAAGTGAAGAAATTGGTGTGACCTTGAAGACTTGGTATTCATTTGAGGAACATGAAGCGTGAAGACTTTTGTTTTCATAGTTTCGCTTTTCTCTTTCTTGAGTCATAGGAAACACCGCATCGTTAAAGGGGTCGAGGAAATACTAAGGAAAAATTTCCATGTGATGCTCAACTCAAATCCTACACCTACCAATCCCTTCGGTGAAGCCTTTGGAAATCTCATACGATTCAGTCAATTTCTTCAAGAATGTAGACGAAGTTCTTCCGTGCTCACGAGGAATTTGTTCGACCGAGGAGTTAGGAATTCGCCAAAGGCGGATTGCCTACACAAAGGAGGAACATGATAGCTCCGAGGAATTTGAGAGTCAAACTTCCGACCGTTGTCGTCTTCTTGGCTTGACTGTCCCAAAATATCTTATCCACCTAACGGTCATATCATTGAAGGGCATTTATGTCTTATCATGTCGGGCTGCTCCCTAGGCTATAAATAGCCGCCTCACAACCACTAGCTGGTTGGATGCTCCGAGAGAAACTTGACACTTGTCATTTGAGAGCAACCCATCCTCCGAGGACTTTGAGTGAAAATCATCGAGTGAGGAAAACCCAAAACCAAACCCTACAAACCCAAAGTGATTGAGCATCACTGAAAAAATTGATCCTGCGTGGATCCGACGCTTGTTATCTTTGAAGACTGTGCTTCTTCCAGACGGTTAGGCGTCATGGTCTAGAGCATCCAAGAGGAATTGTGGATCGCCGAGTGACTAAGTCTGTGAAGGTTTGGAAGTCGCCTGAAGACTTACCACGAGTGATTGGACGAGGTCTATGTGACCTTAGTTCAAGGAGAATACGGTGAGGACTTGGTGTGCTGAGCTGCGTGCTCAGCGTCTGGGTGTCCGGGACTGTATGCCCTCGAGTTTAAATACTCAGCCGCTCCAACCAGACGTACAACTGAGACAGCAGTTGGAACTGGTCAACCAAATCATTGTCTTCACCAACCTTACTGGTTCTATCTCCTCAACCCTTTCATTTCCTCATTATTGTGTTGAGTGTTTGTTGATATCTGTGTGTTGAAGACTTTGACTGAAGACTTTCTCAATTTCCTTAGTTCAATTTCTTCAGTCAGTTTGTCTTCATCTTGTGTTATCCTGTGATTACGCTTTCTGTACTCAGTGTTTGTCTTCATTTCATCATGATGACCATGCGTGTATTCTGTTATGCTTACTTCTGAGTACTTGTTCCGCTACAAGTAGTTCTTCGCTAAGGAATTTCCTCACCGGCAAATTCCTCAGTGAAGAATTCATAAAAATCGCCTATTCACCCCCCTCTAGTCGATATAACGCACTTTCAATTGGTATGAGAGCAAGGTACTCCCTTGTTCTGTGTGATTTTGGTTTAACCACCTAGAGGTTTAGTTAGGTCGACCGCAGGTATGATCAAGGTCTTAGAAGGGTGTCCTACCTTTGATGGGACGGACTACCTCTACTGGAAGAACAAGATGCGAATGCATCTTGAAGCAATTGACAACGATCTCTGGTATGTTGTGGAAAATGGTGTTCCCTCAGTCACACCTTCTCTGAATGCTGCCGACGTGAAGAGATTCAAGCAACTCGATTCTCAAGCGAAGAATATCATATGTGGCCATCTCGAGCAAAGGTCAATATGGAAGAGTGAGTGCTTTGGAATCGCTAAGCTCATCCGGGACAGGCTGTCCAAAGTGAATGAAGGAGTCTCAACTCAGCGTGACTCTCGAGTTGATGTTCTTCGGGATCTCTTCAACCGCTTCAAAAGACTCGACAACGAAAATGTTCAACAAACCTTCGATCGCCTCACTGACATCTCAAATGAGCTTCAAGCACTTGGCGCCACTGACATCACCGACCACGAGGTGGTGAAGAAATTGTTAAGATCGCTTGATTCCTCATTTGATACTCCGCACCGATGATACAAGAGCGGCCGACTACAAGTCACTTGATCCTGCCGATATCCTCGAGAGGCTAAATACTCATGAGTTCCAGCTTGCTGAAAAGAGAGATCTCTATGGTTCTAGCTATGGAAAAACACGTGCCTCAAGGCCAAGGTGTGTCCGAATCTGAGTGTGAAGACTCGTAGTAGCCTTGGAGATCCTCAAGAATTAGGCCAGGAGCTAGCACTTTGCTTTCGTGAAGAAATTCCAGAAGTTCACAAGACGTGGTCGCTTTGGAAAATCCTCAAGAAGCAGTGATTCCTCATCCAGTGACTATAAGAGAAGACTTTGTCACAAATGTAAGAAACCTGGTCACTACATCCAAGATTGTCCTCAGTGGGAAAAGGAATTAAAGAAGAAGAAACACAAGGATTACAGTTCTGATGACGCGAAGAAGAAGAAGAAATCATCGAAATCTTCATCATCAAAATCCTCAAAGCCTTCTTCTCACAAGAAGGGCAGCTCCAAAAAGGCTCGGGCATTCATTGGCAAGGAAATGGACTCAAGCTGAATCTGAGGAACATGAGGAAGAGGAGGCATCGAGAAGAATCTGAGTCCGGTGTGGCGAGTCTAGCTCTAGCTCGCCATCGCTTTCACAACAAGTACATCTTCAACTCTGAAGAAAATGACCTCACCAACAATGCGGATGAAGATAGTGATGACTACGCTCCCACCTATTGATTCATGGCAAAAGGTGCCAAGGTACTCAAATATACCTCCTCTGAATCTAGTGAAAATGAATCTGATGAAGATCTAAAGCCCAGTTACTCAAAACTTGCTGAAATTGTTGTAAAACAACAAAGGGCTTTGGAAAAGGTTCAAAACATGCTAGATAAGAGTGATTATATGTTAGGTGAAGAAATGGATCGCACTAACGCCTTGACTGAAAATCTTCAGAGACTTCAGTCTAGGTTTGACAGTCTTCAAGGTCATCATAACACTCTCTTATCTGATCATGAGAAACTTTCTTATGAATTTCTTCAAAGAAAGCAAGATCTTGAGAAGCTAAGAGTGAGTTATGAAGATCTTCAGAAGGAGCGCGATTCATTACTTGCTCTACAAATCAACGCTTCTCAAGAAGAATTTGTTCCTCCATGCTTAAAGTGCATTGAACGTGAATCTGCTAATTCTTCACCTGAATGTTCAAATGCTTCAACTATTACAAATTCTTCACCTGCCTCTGCTATCACTAATTCCTCATCTGAGGACATTGCTAGTATCACTAATGATGCAGGGCTGAAGGAATTGTACATGACAGGCATGTACAAAAGCCTCAAAGGGCATCAGACTCTTTGTGATGTGCTTAAAAAGCAGATCCTCAACATGAACCCTAGGAAAGAGGGTATTGCCTTTGAGAGGAAATCAATGTCGATGAAACATATTGGAAGCCCGAGCAAGATCCCAAAACCTCATGGGTTGCTTTGCAAAGGGACCTCCGATTGATCCATCTAACTTATCCGGCTTTGCATGCGAATCTCCTCATTCTTCCGATGAGTCATTTGACTCCAACTATAAACTGTTCAAAAATCAGAATGGTGAAGTATTTGCTAGATATGTTGGCACTAAGCTGCAGGAACGGTTCCCCTATGAAGAAAATCTGGGTTCCCAAGAAGTGCCTTGAAAGTCTTCGTGTGAATGTCCTCATGACACCACCTGTGAAGAATAGGAACCCCAGATCAAATTCTTCATATGGACCAAATTCTTCATATGGATCCAAGTCCTTATACGGACCAAATTCCTCACGTGGATCAAATTACTCAAAAGGATCAAAGTCCTCATATGATTATCATCGTGCTAACAACTCGCTTTCGCAGGTAGAGCTAAGGGCTATGAATATGTGCATTATTCTTCAAACCAATATGTTCATAAGTCCTCGAAGAATTTCTCTGCTTATTCATATGCTTACCCTAACCTCTCTTATGTGAAACGAAATGGTTTGGAATCTATGCCACCATTCACGTATGGTGCTCGCAGAGTGATGAACTCTTTGCCACCCCTTCAGATGTGGGTGGTGAAGAAAAGGAACTAATCTCTTCTGCAGGGCCAGGTCTCCAGACGTGCCTTAACGTCTGAAGAATTTGCTGGGGACCTGACAAAATGCCTGAAAGGACGCATGCTAATCATGATGAAATGAACTTTCATTTCACACGTCCTCATACTGCTTATCTGAATACTGACTGATGAAATTCATTTGATGAACTTGATATCATATTCTTCACTGATGAAGTATATGAGATCATAAGTTGCACTAATTCATCTGCAGGATGATCAACCCAAAGCCACTGAGTGGGTCCTCGATAGTGGTTGTACAAATCACATGACTGGTGACAAGAATCTATTGATGGATGCTCCCTTATCACCGTCACATCTGAAGCATATCATCTTTGCTGACAAAGGCAAAATTCAGGTATTGGGTCTTGGTAAGGTTGCGATCTCTAAGGATAAACACATGGACAAAGTCATGCTTGTTGAGTCCTTAGGATACAACCTCATGTCAGTCTCAATGCTTTGTGATCTTGATATGGTTGTTATCTTTGGCAAGTATCGTTGTGTTGTGATTATGGAAGCTGAAAATTCCAAAGTCTTCGAAGGATTTAGGATAGGAGACTTGTATATTGTTGATTTCTCTACAGGACCACAACCAGCCGTGTGTCTACTTGCAAAAGCTTCAGAAGGCTGGCTATGGCATCGACGACTTGGTCACGCAGCCATGAGGAATTTGCACACGCTTGCGAAGAAGAAGCATGTCATTGGCATTGAGAATGTCAAATTCTTCAAGGATCACTTGTGCGTAGCCTGTGAAGCTGGAAAAATGACCAAGGCCAAGCATCCAAATGAAGACTATCATGACCACTACTCGTCCCTTGAATTGCTTCACATGGACCTCTTTGGTCCCAATCATTACTCAATTTGTCGTTAATGATGCATCTCTATATGGCTTTGTTATTGTTGATGATTACTCTCGTTACACATGGGTACACATTGTTACTTACAAAAATCAAGTGCGGAAGTCTTCAAACGATTTTCCTCGAGGGCTTCAACCAACTTTGGTGTGAAGATCAAGCACATCAGAGTGACAATGGAACCGAGTTCAAGAATTCGGTCTTGATGACTATCTTGATGAACTTGGTATCACTCATGAGTTATCTGCTCCTTATACTCCTCAAAGAAATGGGCGTCGTGGAGCGCAAGAACAGAACTCTTGTTGAGATGGCTCGCACTATGCTTGATGAATACAAAACGCCTAGTCGTTTTTGGATTGATGCAATTGATACTGCGTGCCACATCATCAACAGAGTATATCTTCACAAATTCTTCAAGAAGACTGCCTATGAACTCCTCACTGACAAAAAACCCAATGTAAGTTATTTCAAAGTCTTCGGTGCTAAATGTTGGACTAGAGATCCTCATCACAATTCTAAATTTGCACCGAAAGCACATGAAGGTTTTATGCTTGGTTACGGAAAGGACTCACACACCTATAGAGTCTTCAACATCACTCTTCACAACATTGTTGACACTGTAGATGTGCGGTTCGATGAAACTAATGGCTCGCAAAGAGAGCACCTACCTTCGTGTTAGATGAACCAAAGACCGAGGAATCTATCAAGTTCAAGGCAACTGAAGATGTCATTCCCTCTTGAAGAAACTGCTGAAGAATTCATTCCTGTCTGTGAAGAACGTCGAGCTGATGCACCTGAAGATAATGCTGAAGACAATGGTGCTGAGGAAAATGATCAAATTCCTCGACGACAACCAGCTCATCCTCGTGTTGCAAAAGAAGTGCAAGTTGACAAGATCATCAATGACATTAAAGCGCCAGGTGCTCTCACACGCTCAAAAGCTTCACATTTATCTAACTTTTGTGGGCACTATGCTTTTGTCTCTATCACAGAGCCCACTAAGGTAGATGAAGCATTCGGAGCCGGAGTGGATTCAGGCTATGCAAGAAGAATTACATCAGTTCGAGCTCAACAATGTCTGGGAACTGGTCAAACGTCCAGATCCTCGCAAGCATAATATCATTGGCACAAAGTGGATCTACCGCAACAAGCAAGATGAAAATGGCCTTGTGGCGAGGAATAAGGCATGACTAATAGCTCAAGGCTACACACAGGTTGAAGGAATTGATTTCGATGAAACTTTTGCACCTGTTGCTAGACTTGAGTCTATTCGCATATTACTCGCCTATGCTAACTATCACAATATCACTTTATATCAAATGGATGTGAAAAGTGCATTCCTCAATGGTAAGCTTGAGGAAAAAGTATATGTTGCTCAACCCCTGTGTTTTGAAGATCCAAAGAATCTCGACAAAGTCTTCAGACTTAATAAGGCCCTCTATGGTCTCAAACAAGCCCTACGGCGTGGTATGATACATTGAAGGAATTCTTCATGAAGAATGGCTTCACACCCAGTTCACTCGACCCTACTCTCTTTACTAAATCTTATGATGGTGAACTGTTTGTGTGCCAAATATATGTTGATGATATTATCTTTGGCTGTCTTGACCAACGTTATAGTGATGAATTTGCCTATATGATGAGTGAAGAATATCAAATGTCTATGATGGGAGAGTTGAAATTCTTCTTAGGTCTTCAAATTCGTCCAACAACACAATGGCATATTCATATCTCAGGAGAAATACCTCAAAGATGTCTGAAGAAATTCGGCATGCAAGATTGCAAAGGTGTCAAAATTCCTATGCCCACAAATGGCCATCTATGCAATCGATGAAAATGGTATTGACTTCGATCACAAGGTATACCACTCCATGATAGGTTCTTTATAGTATTTAAGTCAATCAAGGCCAGATATAATGCTTAGTGTAAGCATGAGTGCCCGATTTCAAGCTACAATGAAGGAATCACACAATAAGGCTGAGAAGAATATTCTTAGATATATAGCTCACACACCAACACTAGGATTATGGTACCCCAAGGGCTCTACTTTTGATCTCATTGGATATTCGACTCGACTATGCTGGTGATCGTGTGGACCGCAAGTCAACATCTGGTACTTGTCATTTCCTGACGATCTTTGGTCCGTTGGTCCTCGAAGAAACAGAACTGCGTATCACCGCTCATCATGCGGAAGCTGAATACATTGCCGCTGGCTCTTGTTGTGCTCAATTGCTGTGGATGAAGCAAACTCTCAAGGACTACGGCATCAACGTGAAGAATGTGTCTCTCTACTGTGACAATGAGAGTGCCATCAAGATTGCTCACAACCCAGTTCAGCACTCGAAGACAAAGCACATTCAAATTCGTCATCATTTTCTTCGTGATCATGTGTTGAAGGGCGACATCTCTATCGAAAGCACGTGAAGACTGAAGAACAGCTAGCCGATATCTTCACTAAGCCCTTGGATGAGAAGAGATTTAGCAAGTTGCGGTGAGCTAAATATCTTAGAATCTTCGAATGTTCTTTGAAAAAGACACACATCCTAACACTTATGCAAAATTGATGACTTAGATGTGCAACACATGAAGAAATGTTTTTCTTCTATCAATGAAGAATAACACTCTAAGTGTGAAGAAATTAATGAAGAATTGTATTCTCAGAATCCTACGACAATAGTACGCGGTGTCTGAAATCATCATTCTTATACGGTGGGTCACGCCACCACCAAAGTTGAAAATCTTCAATTTGAGTTTTTCCTCAGTTTTGAAATTCTTCAGTTTTTCAAATTCTTCAACTTTGCAAAATCTTCACTGTTTCCGTCGTCTTTCTTTATTGGCTATATATATATATGGGTTTATGTCCTCTACATCATTCACTTATGGCTATTTCGTCAAGTCTCTTTTTCTGCTAAGTGAATGTGATCGGACCCTTCCCCCTCTATGCTATACTCAACCCAATCTATTCAAAAATTCTTCATGTGCGTTCTATTTGAAAATCGTTCAAAATCTTCACTGTGTCCTTGTCAGCTGAAGAAAATGTGAACGGAACTTTAAAACTGATCTTATCCAATTTTCGGTTTTGTCATTAAACCGCTCCGCATCCCACGATGCATTATTTTACTCACCCACGTACACGATCTCCACTACACAAAGACGTGGGTGACACATGTCGTGAGAAGGAGAATGGTCGGGGCACGCTCGTCCTAAATCTTCTGCCAACGGTTTTCACCGCCTCTATAAATACCCTCTCCCCTTCCTCACTTCTTTTACCCTGCTCGACCTCTCTCTCCCGCTCGAGCTCCTCAAACCCCAGCGCCGCCGCTGCTCCATCGTCGCCGGTGAGGAAGAGCTTCACTGCCTCGACCTCGTTGTTGTCAGACTCGCTACCGATCATGGAATTCCTCACTCCGCCGCTTGTAGAGATGTCTTCCTCCGCCAAGTTAGAGGCGTGGAAGATCTGAATCGACGAGCTTCACATCTACAACACCCAGGTTCGTCGTGTTCTTCATTTAGGTAAATAAAAGTTACTTTTATTACTCGCTTTGATTCTCAAACTTTCACGAAAATCTTCAAAGGTGTTTATTCTTCAAATCCTCACACACAAACACCTCACAAGCTATCTGCTCTTGATTCGCTTCTCTAAGCAATCACTTTCTTCAAGATTCCTTAATTGTGTGGATCCTCGATCCGCATAACTCGAACCTAAGACAAAGAACGCTTAGTGAAATTCTTCAAAGCTCATCCGGTCAAAATCCTCAAAACTTGTTCTTTACGAAAAACCTTCCGAGAACGCATATGACCTCTCCAAATTCCTCGCAACTATACTGCTCACAGGTACGCATGTCCGTGCTTTGAATCACTAGGTTCTCATCAACTTAACTCATTTGCGGCGTTCCTCAAGAAAAACTGCATACTTCTTCAGAGAACTCAATTGTTCAATTTCCTCAATCAAGAAAATGGCGACGGTAAGAAGCCACGTAAAGGAGGAAAGAAACCGAGGTTATGATCGCTTTTGAGATCCCCGAGGAAATTTATGCCGACTCATGCACACCGATGAAGAAAACAAAAATCAGCGCAAGGTGCGATTCAAGATTGAACGGAGATGGGCAAGGGAATGGAGGGAATACAGATATGTGACTCCAAAGTACATGAAGAAATTCGCTCTCAATCCTCCATGCCCAAGAGCTCCATTGGCAACTGGCCAAGTAGCTGTCCCCACCAGCATCAAGCGTGGTGAGGACTTTCCTGAAGAATGGGCTAAGCGCCAAGCTAAATTGGCAAGACAAGCCAAGGAGGCAGTGAAGAAATTCAATGAGGATTCTGCAACTGCTACAGCTACTGAGGCCTCGGTCAAACCGAGGAAATCCATGCCAAAGAAGTCTGCTCATAAGCCAAGTGCTTCACCATCAGCGCCCTCACGGCCAAGTTCCTCAGCAGCGCCCTCACGGCAAATTCCTCACACTGCTACAGCTCCACCAAAGTCCTCAACAGCTCCGTCAAAGTCCTCAGCTCCTGTGCATCTGGCTACATGTCAAAGGACTGCTGGTTTCTCGATTGCCTCTGGAGTTTCACAGATCGCCAAGAAAGGGCCACTAGAGCCAAAGGTACATTTGTGCCACTGCTGTTGGATCCGAAGAAAGTCCTCGATTATATTGATCTCTGGCACAAAGATCCCAGTACCCCTATGTCTGACTTTCATCTGACCCCTGGACAAAGTCATATGTTGACCCATTTCATCACTGAAGAGAAATGGAAGTTTGAAAAGGCAAGAGAGATCAAGAAGGCTCAATACGAAAGGAGAAGTTTACGAAGAAAAACGTTGTCAAAATGACAATCGAGGAACTTCTCAAGGTCCGTAATGAAATTCAAGACCTCAACAAAACTTCGATTCTTATTATGCCGATTGGCAAGGAGCCAAGGTCGATTCATCAACTGACGAAGAATTTCACAAATGTTGCAACCCCAACGCAACAGGAAATTCCTCAGTTGCGACCTCTGCTCACCGATTTGACGAACATGCCAGCACGACTGATGATTTTCAGCATGCTGATGACAATGCTAGTTCCAGGGCTGATGACTCAATTCCAGCTGCTGAAGAAATTGCCAGGGCATCCACTAGTGGTGCACCTGAAGAAACTGAACAAGACAGGGCAACTGCATCGGGCCATACCAAGAAATTCATCTAGATTCCTCACCTCCTCCTGCACTAACGCCAACTCCAATTCTTCCATCCGCCTCGATGTGAAGAAAACCAAGGCCGCGTAACGAGCTGCAGTGAAGAAAAGGAAGGCATCACCGTGTCAAATTCTTCGGCTGCGAAGAAAATGAAGCCAATGACCAGCTCATTTGAAAATCCAATTGATGTTGTTCCGATTTCCTACAAGCCATCAAAGGACCTTGTTCCTTTTGGAGAAGACTATGAGATCCCACTCGGATCTGATGAAGAACATCATTCTGCTGCTTCGTCCGAGCAGATTGATGAAGAAATTGAAGTGGACGCAGTCCCTTCAACCCCAGTCATTTCCTCACCTATGCCTCAGTTCACAGCTGAAGAGGCTGGTGTTGAGGAAATTGAAGATGAAGATGTGGATATAGGGTGCACCACACGGTGATGAATGATGACTTTTGGGAAAGTCTGCATCCCAATACTCCTCTCTTCACCCCGCTCCAACAGATTCCTCGCCCTCGCACAAACTGTCCAAATGGACTCAAGAAACTCAACCCACCTGCCTGTGCATGAAGAAATTCCAGCCACTAGTGCCGATGAACTGTCACGATCCTCGATCGCACTGTTGAGGAACAAGAAATTCCTCAGCCTGAAGAACCTGAACTTGCGATTCCAGAGGTCGTGATGCAACTCACTGACACTCCACTACCAAAGCCTAAGAATCCTTTCTCAACGAAGCAAAAGTTCAAGGCTGAAGATTTCTTCGGCGAGCATGTATTCTTCACTGATTACAATCCATATGATTCTGCTTGCATAAGGAAGAGGCGTTCGACCGCCACCAAGCCAACTTCTATTCCTCGGTGCTCTTCAACAAGGACAAAATCTTCGATCATGCTCATATTCCTCATGTGGACATGGAGTCTCTGCCAGAGCTTTGAGCCACCCTCGTTGTTCTTCACGACGCAGGACTTCGAATTTCTGCACCGATATCTCGTGGATCGGAATGAAGAACTAATTATTCAATTCTATGCAACGCTGCACATCACCGGAGACGTCAAGACGTGAACTCATGGGTATTAGACTGGATGTCCGAAAATACTCACTACAAGGCACCAAAGAATCTGAATTGCTTCGCGTTTCACCGCTAAGTCCTCCACTTGATGGTGCACGTTGTATCTACAATGAACCGTAACTTTCAAATCACTATATGCAAGCATCGATGAAGCCTTTGAAGCCAAGGTAGGCCCCAAGAACCAAATTCTCGTCAAGGAATTATTGTATGTGCCTCGGACTGTCTATCGGATTCTCGACGAAGACAATGAGTCCTATCAAAGGCCACGACTCGAATGATGAAGAAGTCGTTGGCATCATGAAGAATATGCTTTTCTACATCATCCATGGTGTTCCCGTCAACTTCCATGATTTCTTCATGAGGACTCTGGCAAACATTGCTATGTCACCATTTGAGCTGAAGCCTTATGCGCCTTTGGATAATGAGATTCATCAGACAAGGTCTTCACTCAATTACAAGGTCGATACTCGAACCACCGCAGCTACTTGCCCCGATTGAAGTCCTCAAGCGGACATTTACCTCGAGATGATGACAAGGGCAAGGCTATCGCTGTGATCGATGAAGGCATTCGTCCATTGGATGGACAGTTTAGCAAAGCAGCATCCTACTCCACCAATGATGACTCGCCACCCATGACTCGCCAAGAAATACCTCGGTCAAGCAAAGTCCTCAAGCTATCGCACCTGTGGTGATGATCGATCGTGAGTTACTCCTCGCCTTTCATCGGAAGGTTGATCGCAATCATAAGTGGGTCAAGCGTTAGTTTGGTTCAATTCTTCACAACATGACCTCAACACACAATGCAGTGAAGAAAAACCACTACTACCTCCATGAAACCTTCAAACGCACCTGGGATGTTCTTTCACATGTCTACAATGCAGAAGAACTGACGTCAATGGGACTCAAGGAAGAATTTGACTGGTTTGCACCTCCTCCGAAGAAATACAAGAAGGTCAAAGTTCCTTCCTTGGTGGCCAGCTCCTATTCTTCATCGCGACGACATCGATGAAAATGAAGACTTGGACGACACCGCTGCAGGTCCTACTACAACAACCGACCCCAACAACGCCGGGCGCCCTTCTTCAACTTGAAATTCTTCAGTGAGCGTTAGTCCTCGCCGATCCTTTTGGTAATTTGATGACAAAGGGGGAGAAATTTGAGTTAGTCTTCAAGCGGGTCTAGTTTATTGCCTATATACAGTAATTTATTTTTGTTAAGTTACAACTCTTGTTCTTCTGAAACTTTTATTGGATCGAGTGGTAATCTTAAACCCGATGGTGCTTTGATACTTTTGATGCATTTGCACTACGCTTTGATTCTCTTGAGCTCCTTGAAAATCTTCACAGCAAATCTATTTGAGCTCTGATACTCTTGATGCGTAATTTTGCATGCTTGTTCCTCATTAATGTTATCGCACGCATGCTGAATTACATCAAGCACCATATTTCATCATGCATTTCAAATTCTTCATACTATATGTCAAATGCGTGTATGAATTACAAGATA
This sequence comes from Aegilops bicornis, assembly GCA_021605145.1. NCBI lineage: Eukaryota > Viridiplantae > Streptophyta > Magnoliopsida > Poales > Poaceae > Aegilops > Aegilops bicornis. The sequence goes on along the minus strand of CM038670.1, from coordinate 156,159,840 downwards.
TAGGGGGAGATCTCCATGATTCAACTCTTCAAATGTGCATTGCCTCAAGAGCAAATTCCTCACTATGCACATCTTCAGGGGGAGTTCTTCTATATCTTGCAATCAAATTCTTCATTATCTGTATTTACACTTCATATGTTTATCCCCATTGAAAACTTAACCTATATTGTCATCAATCACCAAAAAGGGGGAGATTGTAAGTGCATCTAGTGCCCCTTAGTGATTTTGGTGGATTGAAGACTTATAGGTTAACGAACTAATGCGTTTGTGAGTGTACACAGGTCTATAAGTCTATGAGGAGTTTGATATTTACGGAGAAAGTCGACCCCTAAAATGAAGTTCTTCGATCAAGACTTTGATATTCGAAGACTTTCAAGACTTTGAAAGTGAAGAAATTGGTGTGACCTTGAAGACTTGGTATTCATTTGAGGAACATGAAGCGTGAAGACTTTTGTTTTCTTAGTTTCGTTTTCTCTTTCTTGAGTCATAGGAAACATCGTCTTTGTTAAAGGGGTCGAGGAAATACTAAGGAAAAATTTCCATGTGATGCTCAACTCAAATCCTACACCTACCAATCCTTCGAAAGTGAAGCCTTTGGAAATCTCATACAGTTCAGTCAATTTCTGCATAGCAGAGACGAAGTTCTTACATTGTCACGAGGAATTTGTTCTCGACCGAGGAGTTAGGAATTCGCCAAAGGCGGATTGCCTACACAAAGGAGGAACATGATAGCTACGAGGAATTTGAGAGTCAAATTTCCAACCGTTCTTTGTCTTCTTGCCGCCTGTCCCAAAATATCTTATCCACCTAACGGTCATATCATTCAAGGGCATTTATGTCTTATCATGTCGGGCTGCTCCCTAGGCTATAAATAGCCGCCCCCGACAACCACTAGCTGGTTGGCTGCTCCGAGAGAAACTTGACACTTGTCATTTGAGAGCAACCCATCCTCTGAGGACTTTGAGTGAAAATCATCGAGTGAGGAAAAAACCAAAACCAAACCCCTACAAACCCAAAGGGATTGAGCATCATTGAAGAAATTGATCCTGCGTGGATCCGACGCTTGTTACCTTTGAAGACTGTGCTTCTTCCAGACGGTTAGGCGTCATGGTCTAGAGCATCGAAGAGGAATTGTGGATCGCCGAGTGACCAAGTTTGTGAAGGTTTGGAAGTCGCTTGAAGACTTGCCACGAGTGATTGGACGAGGTCTGTGTGACCTTAGTTCAAGGAGAATACGGTGAGGACTTGGTGTCCTGAGCTGCGTGCTCAGCGACTGGGTGTCCGGGACTGTGTGTCCTCGAGTTTAAATACTCATCCACTCCAACCAGACGTACAACTGAGACAGCAGTTGGAACTGGTCTACCAAATCATTGTCTTCACCAACCTTACTGGTTCTATCTCCTCAACCCTTTCATTTCCTCATTACTGTGTTGAGTGTTTGTTCATATATGTGTTTGAAGACTTTGACTGAAGACTTTCTCAATTTCCTCAGTTCAATTTCTTGATCGGTTTGTCTTCATCTTGTGTTATCATGTGATTACGCTTTACGTACTTTCGGTGTTTGTCTTCATTTCATCATGATGACCATGCGTGTATTCTGTTATGCTTACTTCGAGTACTTATTCATTGCAAGTAGTTCTTCGCTAAGGAATTTCCTCACCGTCAAATTCCTCAGTGAAGAATTCATAAAAATCGCCTATTCACCCTCCCTCTAGTCGATATAATGCACTTTCAGTCCTCGTGCTTTGGGCACTGCAGTTCCCTTACTAACCGCTCGTGTTTGGGTGCTCTGTGGTGGAGATGGTGCTGTGTCAGCTGGAACTGGGTTACTATCTACCGTTGTTGGGGTTAAAAGGGGTGTAGCTGGTTCTCTGTCCAACTGGGTAGGGGTACAATCTGCGCGAGTCTGGGTTATGTGTGGTGGATCTGGTCCTTGGGCAAGTACAACCGTGGTTCTATCTGCATCTACTGGTAGCACAATCTTTTCTGAATACCGTGTTGTTACTCCCTTAGATACTGCCATCACGCTCTCCAATTCAAATGGCTGATAAACAAGAAAAGTAACTAAAAGTATAGACATTGTATGATAGACAGGTGCAATGGATAGTGGGGAATAAAAGAGGGCATGAAATAATTCATATTTATGTTGTCTAACCAAACAGGATAGCATGACACAATTTCACATATATGATGGCTAACTAAACAGGACAGCATGACACAATTTCACATTATGATGGCTAACTAAAAAAGATGGAAAGACAAAGTTCTAAATATGAGACTATGTAAACAGGATGACATGACATAACTATATAATGTGTTTATTAAATAGGTTGGCATGCCATAATTCACGTACATTCATGGATAGAATGCCATAATTCTAAATATGATGACTGTAAACACTAAACAGGATGAGATGATATAACTATATGATGTCTTTATTAAATGGGTTGCCATGCCATAATTCAGATAGATGTTGTGTATGTACTATGTAAACATGATGGCATGATATAATTCAAATATATGTTTATATAGTAAGCAAGTAAGCAGATGGCAATCTATATATGATGTAAAAACTAAGCAATGCAAGACAACATGCATGACATGGGTAATATAACCTGCCAAGTTTGAGCATAGACCTCGTGGGGAAATAGGACTGGTCATCGGTCTGAATCCGCCTCGAGGAGCTCTCTATAGCCAGCAAGATGTCTGCTTCAAATAGTAGCATTGTCTGGCTCAATACCTTGTTTTCACTCCAGATACTTCCATCACCGCTTCAAATGGCTGATGCATGGGAAGAGTAGTTGAATATACAAACGTTGTTTCCATAAATGGAACACGTAATACAAAAAAATGATAGCATGATATAATTCACATACATGATGATTGGCTAAACAGCATGGCATTGCATAATTCACATATATAATGCCTCTGCAACAAGATAGCATTGTAGAATTCACATATATAATGTCTTGCAACAAGATGGCAATGCATAATTCACATATATGGTAATTAGACATTGAACAGGTGGCATTCACACAAAGCATGTCTAAACTAATCAAATGACATAGCAATGCGAGACACCATACGCACGATATGAGCAACATAACCCTGCCAAGTTAGAGCATACAACTCGGGGGGAATAGGACTGGTCATCCGTCTCTCAATCCTCCTCACGAGGAGCTATCCGTAACCAGCGAGATATGCGCTTCGTCGAGATAGCATAGTCCTTTCGAAGACCTTGTTTTCACTCCAGAATTTTCCATCACCGTGTCAAATGGCTGATGCACACGAAGAGCAGTTGAATGTACTAACATTGTTGACGAATGTAATATGTAACGGAAAAAAAGATGGCCTGATATAATTTACATATAAGATGACTGGCTAAGGTGATGGCATTGCAAAATTCACATATATGATGCCTGGATAAACAAGGTGGCGTTGCATAATTCACATAAACGATGAATAAACTAAACATATGGCATTCGCACAAAGGATGTCTAAACTAAGCAGATGACATATTTGATGTATAAAGTAAGCAATGCAAGACACCATATGCATGATATAACCAACATCAGCATGCCAAGTTAGAGCGAAGACCTCAGGGGGTAAATAGGAGTTATATTCTCCTTCTGAATCCCCCTCAGAACAGATATCTTCCTCTCGATTACAATACGAAATGCGTGGAGGGGGGGGCTGCCTTTGCGCCTACCATGGAGCGACGTCTGCATGAAATTATATTGCCACACAAGGCTCGTCTCTTTTGCTCTACATGTTCTGTTCCATTGTTTACGATAACTGTCATGCATAGGAATAAAACATAGTGAGATTATGTAAGGAGTGCATGCAGAAATCCAGAGTGATGGTAGCAACATGTGGATAGACCCAAAACCAAATAGCAGGCAGATAATGGCTTCAGTTAATAAAAACAGATAATGGCTTCTTTACTGTTTGTTTCCCACCCAACATGAAACTCATAGTAGACACCGGAGATTAACCAGATAGTAGGTAGATACTATTGATAGCGGCCCTGATATGTACCCCACAACCATTTAAAAACTCAAGTTTGACCATTAGTTTGGAGCTGACTTAGAGTCTAATCGGTGAACAGTGACGATAAAGCAGCATGTAATATTAGCGATGCATAACGAAGCAGACACGAAAGAGTGCGACCTCTCTTGCGGACCCGTAGTCCTCGAGGTCATCCGCTCGGTTGATGATGGTAGTGTAGTTTTCATGGCTGCGGTAAGGGAAGAAGATCCGAGGCGGCGAAAGACAGTCTGGAGGCGGGATCCTCGCTCTGCTGGACCCTTACATCGTTGGAGTAGCTGAGCTGGGGTGGACGACGCAAGAAAGCAGGACCGGGACAAACCACGCAAGGTTTTCTTTGACAACTATCTGTAAGAGAAGTAATTCTGTAAGGGCTCGTTTGAATTGGAGGATTCCAACAATGCAGGGATAGGAAATAGACATGAATAGGATAGGAATGCATGTGGAAAATAGAGAATTTAAAAACACAGGATTTCTGCCAATCTGGGTGTTTGATTCACAACAATTGGAAGATCACAGGATGCAAAGAAGCATTGTGAGATTAAGTCAAACCACAAGAAAATGTACGGTTATAATGCTATTATGCTACTATCTCTTAGTCTTGTGCTTCATGAATAGGAATTTGAAAAGGAGGACAAGTGAAAATTAAAATTCCTACATTTTTGTTTCAAGGAGACACTAAAGGAACAAATCCGTGTGCTCAGTGGACTATATATATAACATGTAGAGTAAAAAAGAGATGCAACAAGTTTACAACCTCTTTCGCGAAGCCATGTCGATCTCAGCGTGATTGGGTTGGCCAGTGAGGATGCTCCGGCTGACTTTGCTGTCGGAGGAGGGTAAGAAGATCTTAGGCATCTGGAGATGGAGCCCGAGGTACTGCTCTGCTATGATGAAGGGTTTCGTCGTTGGAGCAGCTCCATGAGTTGTACGACGCCGAGGCTGAAGCAGGACAAGAGAGACAACGAACAACGTTAACCTGAGTGGAATTCTAATAGCATCTCCAATACATGACGTAAAATACATAACCACAAAATGCTAGATGTAAAATACATCAGCCGCTCATCTCTGAACTTAATCGTCAAACTGAACTTAATCCGAAATCGAACCTAACTGTTCAAACTGAATTTTGCTGTCGAAACTGAGTTTTGCTGTCGAAACTGAACGCACTAGAAAGGTCACGCTACACGTCGGTCGACTGACTTTTTCATCTCTGGTCAATCGATTTTGCAGCCGTTGGATACGAAATCAAGGGCCTGCAGTTCATCTTCAACGTCCACCCCCCTGAGCCGCCAGCCACCACCGGCTAACAAAGAACCCCCGCCGGCCGGGCGGTCGCCTCACCGCTTCAAAAACACTCCCCACCATCGGACCGCGCCGCCTGCCATCCCTCTAGGCCCCTGCGTCGAAGCTTTTCTCCGGCGATCCTGAATGCCACCGTCCCCGCTAACGCTTCGCCACCGCCGCGACCACCGCCCCATCCCGAACCCTAAGATAGATAGTGGGGTACCTCTCCGTGAGCCTCCTCCCGCTGCGGCTGGTTCTTCCTTCACCTCGGCGAGCCCACCCTTGAAATCGATCGACCCAAAAGTCGATTCAGTCGATCAAGTGTAGCCAAATCGAGCAACATCGCAAGCAAGAGCAAGAGCGAGAGCAGCGGCGTGAGCAAGAGCAATAGCAAGCGCAGACGTGCAGGGGACCGAGAGCAAGAGCGAGCAGCAGCATAAGCGAGAGCTAAAGTAGCAGCAGCTCCTACTGATGTGGACGCTGCCACCGAGGGAGCGACGCCATGGAGGAAGTGGCCGTGACGCCGTCGTGGATGGAGTCAGCGCCGTGTCGGCTCGGGACCGAAAGCGCCGGCGACCGTGAGATCGAATCAAGAAGAAAATGCGGCGATTAGTGTACAACCTCTTTGGTGGCGCCGATTAGGCCGCAGCTTCATCCGAGGAAATGGTGATGATGATGCTCTTCTGGTGGTGCAGGTGAATACGGCGGTTTGGGAATGGAGGTGGCGCGAAAGACGAGGGGAACGTCGGGGCAGCTCCTTAGAGGTGGAGGACGGGGTGGCTGAACCGGCAGGACGATGAGATCGACGACGGATCCTCATCCAGTATATGGTGGATGAGGGACGTCGAGGTGTTGCTGTGGACGACGTCGTCGGGGAAGAAGCTCCGGCTAGGTGGCGGACGGAGCTGGGTGTGGGGTTTCGTCGCGGATTTTCGCGGCCTCGGTGTACGAATGGGTGGGCGGATGGGATGGCAGTGGGGAACCATGGCTTAGAGACGCGCTTGTCCGAAATGTGGGGTAAGTTATGAAAGTACCCCCCACCGATTTGAGGCGGTTCTTTCGGTTTAGGGGTACCATGGGCATTTCGCGTGTCGGGATTTCACAGGAGGTGGGAGTTTTCACGCGCGTTGTAATATCGGAATAGCAAGGCGCGGGTTGAGATGGAGGGAGTTGTCGGAGCACAACGAGACAAAGATATATCTTAAATATTTCGGGCTAACAAGGCATGGGTTGAAATTTCCGGACAAGCCTAACATGTACTGTACCAAATCAATGCGCACTACAAATGTCATTCAAAACTTTGAATTCATGTTATGTTCAATTAAAGTATTTCGCTACGTGCATAATGCATGCAACCTACTACTCAAATGAATGTTTTAGTGCATTCCAAACGTATATACTACCGCTTCAATATGAACTAAATTTGAATAAGATCTACAGTAATGATTGTTGTGAAGTCAAAGCATTTGAATTCGTTTGTCTGTTTTAATAAGATTTACAATAATCATTATTGTCAAGTTATACCATCGTTTGTGTATTATCTTCACAAAGACACCACATGATCGATGTCGAGTTACATATGAACTATGTGTACTATATGAACTCGAACTAGATTTTTTGAATCCACTTTATTTTGACTTCAAATCACATTACATTTCTAGCTCTAGCTAGATCTTCATAATCTAAACCATGTCTCATATGTATAATGTGTTTATCACATTATGTATGGTGCCCCACCCCCTACGCCTACAAGTATTTAGATGTGAGTTGCAAACACCACACATTACCACAAATTCAAATAAAATGTGAGAATGTTCGATATATATATAGTATTGTTTAGATTGCTCGATATTTAGTTGTAAGCTGCAAACGCCGCACACTATCTCAAATTCAAATAAAATGTGAGATTGTTTGATGTATAGTATGGTTTAGATTGTTCGGTATTTAGCTGTGAGTTGCAAACGCCATGCATTATCACATTATGGTATAACATGTGCACATCACGTGTATCACCCCTATATTCATGCATGCAATGTTTAAAACACTATGATCTCCTATTCAAATATATGAATCCGCTTTCATATCAAATTATGATCTTTGTTAGTCTCTTACACCCACACAGTCCTCTAACCTTTGTAGCTACCACTAACTTTCTCTCGTGCATGCACACGCCCTCCTCGCCCTCCCCCTCCCTCGGCATTCTATCCACCGGGCACATTCATTTTTCCTTTAGTTCGTTCTCCCAGAGTCTCCACAACTCCTTTCCGACACACACCGATCGATAAACCTCTCCAATGATGCTCGCCACAAAGATACACACAGCTTCAATCTCCTCCTTTGTGTGTCCTTGCCTCGTGTCTCTCATATGGTCAGACACACGTGTAAACTCTCACCCCTCTTTTAATAGATCTCACAACCGCACACTCCTCCCTCTATCCAGCTAGTAGTTGGGCCTCTCGCACCACCTCCTAGCTCCATTCTCTCTGTCTATCCGTCTCGCTGGGCCTTATTTGCCTCTAACAATTGGACGTACACCGACCGATCTCTCGCTATACATATAACCAGCTAGGTCCTTATAAATCCTTTTTACCCACACATCGATCGATCTACCTCATTAGTTGTGTCTCTCCCTTCCTCCGACAAACAACAATTGATCTACCGATCTAGTTAGGTTTGCTTACCAAACACATGGTTCCCCTTCATCATCCATGGATGCGTCTCGACAGATCTATCACGCACAGGCACACACAGAAACATATCCCCACTCTTATTGATAACATTGCAGTTCCACCCTCAGTTTTTCTAGTAGGCCTCTCCCAACATCTCCTTGAAGAAACTCCATCACCCATCCATCTCTCTACCCCTCTCCCTCCCCCTCCCTCCCTCTCTCTATCCTCTCTCTCTCTCTGTCCCATCATATTTCCGGCCCTTGAGTTATGTATGGATGTCGACCGATCTCCCTCATGACATAGCTGGGTCTCTCCTTCTCAACACATATACGAAGTCGTTCTACCTCTATAGTTAGGCCTCCGCCTACCCCTCCCCCACCCCTCCCCCCCACACACACACCAATACATCAAGCGCTCTAGTCATGTCTCCTGCCACACACAAACTTGACATGTGCCCTCTAACGTTCCGGGTAGGCCACCGCCCTATATCTTTGACTTGCACACACACGCAATTTCGATGGCTCTCTTCATCGATCTCGCACCCACCCGCATTTCTTGATCCTCTCTTCGACTCTATCGATAGCTATGACCCTCCCTCTCTTCTCGTGGATTGCTCGACCCTCTATGTATGATATGGATAGGCCTCCATTTCACACACATTGCATGCAAATTTTGTTTGAGATGTCATCGACACATATTCCCACAAATAATTCACGAAATCAACCCCCACCCCACCCCCACCCCCACCACAAAACAAAAAACACTCACGAACGCGGTTTGTATCTCTCACACACACCCACGTAGGTGGGGGACGTGCACAAAGAGAAGAGGTGCATGCACGACGCACGTACTCCCGTCTCTTTCCCAACCACACCCGCGCGGGTACACAGTGGAGCTCGTTTATGTACAAAAAAGGCAGCCCACGTGGTAATTTGGCACGTGTACTGGTTGTCCACTTGGTGGAGGGAGGATCATCTACCATGGGTGAACAAACAAATCGCGAATTGACGCGTTATGTTAAATTAAAAAAAGAGGCAAACCATGTGGGGCCTACCTTAGAGGCAAGGCTCTATACACTGGAGTACTTTTGATGTGTCCCGTCAACTCGCAGAACGAGGAGAAGCTTGCTTAGTACGCCGTCTCCCCCGCCCACGGGCGCGGTGGCTTGCAGGATGAGGTGAAGCTTGCTCCTCCCTCGCCCATGCGCGCGGTGGCTCGCAGGACGAGGAGAAAAATTTACTACTCCCTTCGTTTACTCCTCGTCCCTACTACCTTGGTTATAGAGATTATATCATATTGTTTGGAATATATTGTCCTTAGTAGATTTCAATATGAACTACTAGTACATACTCCAAACACTGATGTATATAGACGTATTTTAGAGTGTATATTCACTCGCTTTTGTTCGTATGTAGTAGCACTCTCCCTCGCCCCTCGACCCTCGCCCACGTGGTGGACGTGCAGAAATTCATTCGGTCTCATATAGCCAGAACGATATATACTGCACTACCATTATTGCTCGACTTCCCGAAGTGGCGAAGAGCCAATCGCAAGGTTAATATTTTGGAGATGCCAAGTGCAAGGTTATAGGAGAACGAGTAGTAGGTGATGCGGCATTTATAAATAATTTTGTTTTCTTCAATGGCACGTACGCAATATGATAGGTTCATATGGAGAGAAAAGGAAACCGCTCCACTATATACATAGTCAGGACGGGCCAGCCTACACGGTTGCTTCATGGGTTGCTCTCTTCACACTCTCTCGCACAAAACGATTGTGGCCACATCTCTAACATCCCGGCGGATCACGTCCACTTGGGGAAGGGGTGGATGCTTAGTGTAGATGCGGTGTCCGTCGCCGACGGTGAAAACCCACTGTCGGCATGTCCCGATCAGGGGTCCCCGCCATTCTCTCTCACAAAGCCGGTGAGGTTGCCTTCGTCCCTTGCTCACTGCCGCGACATGGGCAGTTGCTGCCTCCCGCCGCCCTCCTCAAGGTCGAGCTACGTCCCTCAGGTACAACCCCCTTTACAGCCGGCTTGCACCACTGCTCCAGCTGCCCACATCACTCCCTGTGGATATTTCTCTACTTCTTTGCCCCGCACATACCTGATACCTCTACTAGCTTCTACGTACTGTATTTGTGATGAGTTTATGTCTCATCAACTAGTCCTAGTAATATTATTCTAATCACGCTTCTTCAATTTCTTTGCCACAGGGATGCTCATCTCGATTTTGGTGAAACTGCACAAAATGATCCGATGGTCAAAAGGTTGCAAACTTCATTTATTAGGAAGCTCGAACGCTTCAAAGAAATTGAAGCCTCGTCAGGGTTCATGGTTCAAGGGCTAGGGACTGCATGGATCGCTTTTTTCTTTAGTTGCCTCTCTGTTCCAAAATAAGTGTCAACTTTAGTAGTAGTACAACTTTGTACTAAAGTTTGCACAAAGTTGAGACACTTATTTTCGAACGGAGGGAGTACATATTTGCTATGATCTCATCAATCATTGAGATGCAATAGCATGCATGTTAGTCTCCTTTGTATTTGATGAAATGTTGCAACGGGCAACCTTGGACGCAAGATACATGTAACAGAGCTGGAAGCTTCATAGCATTGTACAAATTTATCTCACGATAAATTACAAGACGTACTAGTACTATACTAGTACTTCCTCCGTTCCTAAATATAAGTCTTTGTAGAGATTTCACCATTAACCACATGCGGATGTATATAGATGCATTTTAAGTGTAGATTCATTCATTTTGTTCCGTATGTAGTTCACCTAGTGGAATCTCTATAAAGACTTATCTACTAGTAATAGCTAGCCCCCACTACTAGGAATTCTCTATCCTCTCCTTGAGCCACATCATCAAAATTGACGTAGCCGTTAGATGAAGTAAATCAGTCATAATAGCTGTCTAATCTAGACGTTGAGAGGCTCAGCACTAAGCCAGATGCAAGCATGCAGAAATACCGTGGCACATGCATGGTAGTGGGTTTTAAATCACATCAACATGTCTGCATGCAAGCATGCACCGGTAGCATGCATGTAAGTGAGATTTTAAGTCCCATTAACATGCCAAAATGAAAAATATAATCCCATTATGCAGTAGGAGTTGGCTGATCTTTTTTCCTTATGTGGGATGATCTAAATGATGATGGGAGTTTATTTAGTTTGGCTACCACATTTGTCATGCGGTTATAGATTTTTTTAGTTCTATGAAATCGATAATTTTATGTGAGAGAGATATACCGTTGTTCCACGGCAACAAGCGGGGACTCATCTAGTAATATTTAGGAACGGAGGGAGTACTATGTAAAGAGTTAGGTGTCGCACGGTGATAGTGTGAGGTGGGCCATGTAATCACTAAGGCTGCGTGTTTTCACTGCTCTTGCACTCCTCTGCTGTAAGAATGGAGAAAATTGTAATCTACTACCTCCTTTCGCCGAAAGTGTGGGACATCCAGCAGTCCTACCACCTCAGTAATAAAGACCAATGAGCCGTCAAATCACATAGACCCAGCAGTAAGTTGGACGGACGAAGCAACCATCACTCTTGCGCCAGTGAGAGGTCGCGTCCGCTCTGCCCGGGCATGAATGCGGCACCGATTCTTTGGAGCGGCCGACTGCTTTCAGCGGGAAGCGCAGACGGGCGGTGGAGGGGCTTTGGGTGGGCCAGGCTGGTCAGGAGCGAGCGTGGCAGCTGCCCGCATGTCCCTACCGGACACGCCCGAAAACGAGATGATGCACCGACTCATGGCTAAAATCATACACTACACACCATTTCTCTCAGTAGGAGTAGGTCGATCTGTCGCACACTCTAACACACACATCCTGTTAAACACACACACGCACACGCATGCACCTTGGTCCTGTTGCACCTTCTAACGTGACTTATTACACCTAGACGGAGGGAGTAGTAAGTATACGAGATACGGTGGCACACTGACTTAAGTCGAATACAAGTGCCGAAAATTTGTGTGCATGTTATAATAAGGATTCACTTAAAATAGTACGTGAGAATGAGGGATCAATTGGACGTTGTTCCCGGCAAAGAGCGAGATGTGTGAGGTAGTAAGATACATCACTGGGCGCTTTTAATTTTTCTTATTAATTTTTTTGTTTCACCCTCCGACCGGTGGGACCCAACGACTACGTGGAGAGAGGTAAGGTGACTAAGGCTGCATTATTTCTGCACCATTGTGGATAGTCTTACCACCAAAGCCACATGACATGATTATGATTGAAATCCTAATGACTCCCACACACACACGAAAAAACACGTCATGCCTGTTACATGAATGCAGGAATGTATAAAAGGTTATTTTCCTCTCGTTGAACATAGCGGGAGGGTTGTGTAGCTGGTTAGCCTGTTCGCTCATCAAACTTGAGGTCTCGGGTTCGATAACTACACTTGAGCATAATTTTGCCAGGGAGGATTCTTTGACCGGTCAAAATGTTTTCTAGGGTTTGCATGCTTCACACTCTCTCTCCAAGATATATATACACGCTGGAGCCTCGGTAGCTTGTAGTTGCTCTCTTCACACTCTCTCGCCCTCTCCCGCTAGAGCTGGATCCTCAGCGCTTGTAGTTGCTCTCTTCACACTCTCTCGCCCTCTCTCCAGATCTAAACAAGACTTCGTTGGCCTCTCTCTCCCCTCACTGCTGCTCAAAGAGCCGGCAGGATCCGTCCGCCCGGAAGGGAGGAGGCTTAACGATGTCGCCGTCGGCGAGGGAGGGAATCCACTACCAGCGTTGCTGTTCACTTTCCACCCAGCGGCGGCGCGGGAGGGCCTCCGACCCTTCTTCTTCGCCGCCGTCCCGTCGCCCACCGAACCACGCCCCAAGAACCTTAAGGTATATTTTCCTTACTCCACATGCATTGCTCTAGCTGCATATATACCATGAATCTAGGACGTGGTTCAAAGAGGAAAGGAGTGGGGGAAAGTAGTGGGAAAAGTTGTATATAGCATGAATCGAGGACGTGGTTCAAAGAGGAAATGAAGGGGGAAAGTTGTATAGCATGAATCTAGGACGTGGTTCAAAGAGGAAAGGAATGGGGGAAAGTAGTGGGGAAAGTTGTATCGCATAAATCTCAGACGTGGTTCAAAGAGGAAGGAAGGGGCGAAAGTACTAGTTAAAAAAGGAAAGGAAGGGACAAGGCTGTAGAGTTTGAGCAGGACAAGATTTGCTGCGCTCACATAGGGAAAGGTGTCTAAAGATAACAAAACTGGGACCAACACAAATATGCTCCTTGGTTGTTTGTTCTTTGTCGCAACAGACTATGCATGACCACAGTACATCGGTAGATGCACATGGTGCTGGTGCTTCCACTGTCACGTGCAACTCATTAGCTGTTTTTAATCTATGGCCCTGTTTGGTTAAAAACTCCCTAGTCCCTACCTGCTTGGTTCTAGGGACAAAACATGGACTAGAGGTTATTAAATGACATGATAAAAGACCGTGTTACCCCTAGTAATGAACTAATAGAAACAAGGTGTGATGAGTGGCAGGGGCAATTGTTGGAAAAAGTCCCAAAAAGACTCCCTCGGGGTCTTCTTTCTTTAGTCCCAAATGCCCACTTTTAGTCCCGAAAAGTCCCTCCTGTTTGGTTTAGATGTGACTGACACAGAGTTTTTTTAGTCCCTACACCAAAATGTCCCTGTAAACAAACACCCTCTAATAATGCCACTAGAAAATTGATGCAATGCCACAGTTAAAAGCAAATTACATGTTTAACGAATTTTATTGTTAATATAATCTCTAGGTTAATATTAATTAATGCCACCATTGGAGAAATGCTACTGTCTTGCTTTCTTTCCCTTTTAGATCAGGTAGATGCTTCTTTTTGTTGGCTTCGTGTCATCCACCGTTATTGACCACTAATTGTTTCCTTTGCACCTCTGTAAACAGGGTTATCTACTTCACCTCGTTGCCATTGTGACCTTTTGTTGCACTGCACAAAACACTTTTGTTTTAAGAGTGTTTTGTGCAGTTCAACCAAAATGTCACATCGACAACGTTGCTTGATTGCTTGATCTTAGTGGAACTGCACAAGAGGAGATCTTACTTCCTATCTGTTAAGGCGAATTTGGTTCAGATCTTCTTCTTGTGAGTTGTTTGAATTCCGCATCATGAGAGGTCAAGATTAGCCTTCTTTCACATGATTCTGCAGCAGTGTGCTTTCATATGTTGTGCTACTTGTACGATAATGTTGCTTGATTTTAGTGAACTGCACAAATGGAGACAAGACTTCCAATCTGTATGTGCACCGTAATATCCCATTGAGGTAAGATAAGGATATTTCACAACTGTTGGCCTGTATTTTGCCACTTTCATTAGAAAATTAACTTTAGTGCTATACTTGTGCTCCCTAATTGACATGCCAAATCTTACATTGAAGGCGAAGCTTGTCTGTTATTGAACCAAGTGATGATGCGGAAGAACAAGCGGAAGAAAAACAAAAATCAACTCCCGGTGCTGTAATGGAGCACTGGAACTGTGATGACACAAGTAATGATATAGTTTTGCATCTTAATTTATTGCTATGGCTGGAACGAGCAATTGTTTTGCCAATGATTTGATGCCATACGTAATTATCTCTACTTGTGCAAACAGGGATCTTCTTTGAAGATACCATATATTTTAGTGGAACTGCACAAGAAGATGTTCGAAACATTAAACTAATCGAGGAGTATATAGTAAGCATGGCCACCCCCGTAGATAGCAACAGATGGTTCCCGAGAAGTGCTTCATCTGTATGCTCTACACAATCAGCCTCCTGAGAAAGGTTGGTACTCGCCCACTGATTTCATCCATATGATTGAGCTTTGTCATCTCTATTGGTGTTGGGCTACTGCTTAGATACTGTCATGGAAAAGTGGTATTGTCCTTGGGAAGTGCTTCATCTGTGTTGTTTTAAATATTTCCTTTCCTTTTTTTCGAGCAAACATGGATGCTAGCATTTAGTAGTCCTCTTGTCTTTGCACAACAGGATCATCTTCCTCTGAAGAAGAATATGGAGTATGTGAAGTGACCAGTTCCGATTATGCCAGGATGAAGAAGCACTGTCTATCTTCTCATCAGAAGGAGCAGTTGAAGGATGGTTACGTTACTCCCCACAAGACCAAACTAACTTCAGCTCAGAAGGACTGACAAATCTCCATTTTTTGTTGTGATGCACGAGTACAATGTTGTTCTAGGATTCTTTCTGGTGAGTTCCATTTTTCTAAAAGTGTGCTCTACATGGACCATGTATGTGCCTGTTGAAACTATCAATTCATAGTACAGTTTGCTTTATACTAATCACTTCTTTGTATTTGTGCAAACAGGGGTGCTCAGCTTGATTTCAATGGGAACTGCACAAAATGTTCATGAATACATCGAATCATTCATTTCCACCACAAGAAAGGAGGTGCCCATAAGTTCAAGGTGTTGCAACATATAAGGGCGAAATCATACAAGCTACGCGCGAATTTGGTTGATTTTGGTGGAACTACACAAAAAGAACAACTAGTTTATTTAGCACGAGTTGCCAAGTCAATGTCCAAACTGATGGCAAACACTGCCCATTCCACAATCGTAGGCAATGGATATTTTGGAATGGGACAACCTTGTCAAATTTTGCTCATTGATTTTAGCAAGATATGCGTTTGATATTTTCGAATGGGACGCCCTTTGCTGTCGGCGGCGATCAATTTTTCTTTATTCTTTAGTTGTGAAGTAAATATTGCCTCGACATGTGAGTCGCTGAGATGCATAATCATCGATTGTTTTGAATGTTCTCTATGAATTGCCAGGCCTGTGTGTTTGATTGCAATGTACGTAAACGCTAAAAAGCTGCTCAAGCTCTTTGTACTCATACATTCCTTTTACAGCACATTGTGAAAGTGCATACTTTTTTGTATAAGATAAGTCAAAGTAGAGATACTTTGACTGCAAACAAAACTTGTATGCAGACTAGAAAGGACCGGAGGGAGTACATGTGAAACTGCTGCAAATGTGGTGATCACCCTGGGAATAATGCTAGTACGTATTGTTTTGCATGTTCATCCAATGCCAGTGATAGGAATTCGAACTAATCGAAATAAATTCATTCATACACGGTCGGACTTCATATAAACATGCCGGATTTCAGTACATTTCATACATTCTTCAACTAAAAACGGGTGTTTGTGGCCGCATGCATCTCCCAAATGCAGAGGCCGGGGGTCATCCTCCTTTTCGAAAAAAACTAAAAAGGGGTGCGCTAGAGGTATAATTAATTAACCGAAGCTACCCACCTGTGTCCCGCTGAGCCGAGAAAGCTTGGTGACTTAACTACAGGTGCGATTGCAGAACTAACATGTGGCCTGTTGGGCCCACATGTCACCACCAATCGCACCAGCAGTTAAGTAGAAGCAGCGTTCTTCTCCAGCGCAGCTCTCCGACTCCACGTCGCCGCCAAGAAGCTAAACGACCGTCAATGGTCAACCCGACTAGCTTGGCTTCAATCGGAGGGTAGCAGCGGTGGCCTTATTTGGACCCAAGCGGCAGCGACCTACCGTGTTCTACTCTTCCTCGTTTTCTGTGTGGCGCGGCCTCGTTGGCAGCGGGGCGGGGCCTCGGCGGAGCCGGCGATGCCTCTGTCTCGTTGCCGGCGAGCGGCGCGTCAGCAGAGTGGTGGAAATCCTCCCCCATGTTGCCGGCACGGTGGGGCCTCGGCTGAGCCGGTGATGTCCTCTGCCTCGTTGGTGGCGGGGCGGGGCCTCGGCGGAGCCGGCGGTGTCCTCTGCCTCGTTGTTGGCACCGCGGGGTCTCGGCGGAGCCGGCGGTGTCCTCTGCCTCGTTATTGGCGCCGCGGGGCGTCAGCGGAGCAGGGCATCATCGACGCCGGCGGAGCGGGGACTCATCGGAGCCGGCATTGTCCTCTGCCTCGTCCTCGGTCTCGCCAAACAACGCCTCGCCCGCTTCATCGCCCTCTTTGCTAGCCTCTTTGTAGGCGGCCGCAGCCTCCGCCACCCGCATGTGGTACCGCCAGCGCTCGAGGCGGCCCTTGCGGGCGGAGCGGTACGAGTCGAGCAGCTCCTCCCGCTCCGCCCGCTCCGTGGCGATCTGCTCCTCCGCCTGCAGGTGCTCCTGGAGGTGATGGTGGTTGTAGGCGGCGTCGGCCTGCGTCTCTCGGAACAGCTCCTCACGCATCTGCCTCACCCTGTCCATATATTAGGCACGGGCCTCGCCGATGGTCATGGTGCAATGCACCGGCGAGGATGGCGCGGAGGAGGGGGTTGGCGCCGGATCGTCGAGTACAATGTTCTCCATTGGGACGTCGTCGTCCTCCGGCTGCCTGCCGGCCAGCCGGTCGGCAGCAATGGCTGCTATCTCCTTGTGGTCTGTCGTCCGCCCATCCCGAAGAATGCTGGAGCGCGAGGAAGCCATGGTGGGTAGTAGTGGTGTGGACAGGAGAAAGGCAACGAATGCGGATGACTGCGGCTATGGCCGGCGCATCAGTTTATATAGCAATGGTGGGCAGGCGGAGGGACGGACGTGTGACGGCGGAGTAGCCGCCTCGGCAACCGCGTATCATTAATGTGTGCGGCAGATGGACGGACGGACGGCACTTGTGTCGTTTGAAGGCGAAGCAATCGCCGAACCGGAAGCGGGCGGCCGGCGCCGATCAAGCTGGCGGAAAGTGCTTGGGCGAGGATATCACTTTACTTGGATTGGATGACAATGGGGACCCACCAGGTCCATAGCCTCACGTACGCAAGTGCCTCCTTATTATATATATATATATATATATATATATATATATATATATATATAGGGTGGGTCTATTATGATAACACCCCTTAAGACCTTATTCTGCACACCGGAAAACCTTATTCTGCACACCACCAACAGATCGCGCCGCCGCCCCTCCCCTCCCGACCTTCTACCGCGGCAGCGGCCTGGGCTAGCCGCCGCCCCTCCCCTCCCGGCCTTCTTCCGCGGCGGCGGCCTGGGAGAGATGCCGCCCCTCCCCTCCCCGCTTTCTCCCGCGGCGGCGGCCTGGGAGCGACGCCGCCCCTCCCCTCCGGGCCTTCTTCCGCGGCAACGGCCGGCAGTGACGCCGCCCCTCCCCTCTCGGCCTTCTTCCGCGGCGGCGGCCAGGCAGCGACACCGCCTGTCGCCTCTCGGCCTTCTTCCGCGGCAAGCACCGAGAAACACCAGCCTATCGGCCTTCTTCCACGGGAGCAACTCGGTAGCGCCGCCACCGAACTCCTCAGGGCCTGCAATTAGCTGTAATTCATCAGATGTGGATTGGTGCTGCCTCGACATCAAACCAATTCGAGCAAGGAGGAGTGTGCGCAAGGTTGCTTCATCCACTGTAGCTTCTTGGAATAAGTATGCATCAACCTTCAGAGCAAATCCTCCTTCCCCGTTCACATTGAGCAACGTCCAGACCGCCCATGAACTTCTTAAGGGCAAGTGGACTGCACGGGCGAACGTGAAAGTTGTGCAGGAGGACGAGAAGGGAACTTCCTCCTGTAAATGCAAGAAATCACTGCATCACGAGGTAAGCAGTACACTTCCTAAACCATCTCAGTGTTTATCATAGACAAATCAGTACAAGAAGTACAGCGCGTGATTATGCAGTACAAAACTTATGCAGTGCGGTTGCTTCAGTTCGTTGTGGGGGAAAATGCAGTACGCTTGTATAGGTTCATTACGTATAACGATGCAGTGCGGTTGCTTCAGTTCACCTTGAGGGGTGATGCAGTCACCGTGCATTGCTTCGGCAGTACCATTTTGAACACATTGCAGTTCGCATGATTCAGTTCATTTAACCTGACAATGCAGCTCGGTCATTTTGTGTGCAGGAGATGACGTTCAGCAGATAAAAAATGCCGCGCATAATTGACAGCACTGAGAACAACAACTTTCAGAAGAGTGGATATTCTTCTGACAGAGATCTCGGCTGGGTTACCCTCGAGATTCCTCATGGATTCTTCACGACGACAAACAAAAAGTACTCTCCACAAGAAGATTTTTCCTGTGAAGAAGATGTAGTTGAAGATGACGATGATGTCACATTAAATGCGGGAAGGCACTCACCAACGCGATGATGAAGACGATGACGATGAAGATGAGCCGATAACAGTTCTCAACCCAGAGTATAAGCACGAAGTTCACTACGTTTGGACAACATGTCCCAACAGAGATAATGATGACGCAGCTTGAACACGATGTTGCAAAGCATATGATGATTATGTCTATGATGATGTGCCACTGCTCCAAAATTTTAAAACCAATCCACCGAGACATCGTCACAACACTGGATTACCACCACGTCCACCTGCCGCACCCCAAAACAGAGCTCAGCGTCTACCTGCTGCACCAAAAAACAGAGCTCAGCGTCCACCTGCTGCACCGAAAAACAGAGCTCCAACCAGACCTGCTGCATCAACTTCGACGCTGCGACCACCAACGGTGCCTCGGTCAAAAGTAAACAGCAGGTACAAATCCTCCTCACTGTTACCGCCGCGAGATCCTCAACTACACACATCTGCTATAACCCCGCCATGTCCAATACAACCCGCGAGCTGCAAACACCATCAAAGTAACGACTCTACACACATGTAAGTTTATGGTGCGAAAATAAAATAGTTACAAATCCATACAGATAACATTGCGATTACACTGATATTTCTTGTGAGCTTTGGCTAGGAACATTGCGAATGCTTTATTAAACTCGTATGCACTACTCGTATTCAAAAAACAGAACAGAACAAATTTTCTCATATAGCATTTCAATTAATGCAGGATAAAAACATGCCGCTCAACCTCGTACCTGCTGCTGGAATGAAGTTCACCACGTACAAAAAGGCATGGGACTTTTACAACAATTATGCAAGATGTGCAGGGTTTGTATACGCAAGAGGGCAAAACACAGGACAAATTCCTACATTGTCTGCTCAAGAGAAGGGGTCCACAAGCGAGGTACATGTCGATTATCACCGGGTACGTCAGAAGACATCAAAAAGGATTGGCTGCAATGCAAAGATTAGAGTTAAAAAAGGAAGGATGGAAAATTTGTGATAGAAATGGTTCAACTCAACCACAATCAAAAGATGCTGGAAAGCCCCGGGATGCTTCTGCACATGCGATCGCACAAAAAAGACGATCCTTTGATAGATCAATTAGTGAAAGACATGCAACTGGACAACCACACACATGCTCAGATGATGTCGACTCTATCGCGTATGTCCGGTGGTCTGCAGTACATGGGACATACTAGCTGCGACTGGGTAAATAGGTAAGCACGTAACAGAGCATATCTCTTGAGCATTCTGTCTGTAATTATTCCCTATTTGGTGAGATAAGTTTGAATTGTCTATGAAAATGCAGGAAATGTAAGTTTGCGGAGAAGAGTCTCAAGATGATGTCAAGAAACTTCTGAATTTCTTCAGAAAATGCAAAAGATAAACCCAGAGTTCTTCTATGATTATGACGTTGATGCAGATAACCGTGTAAGAAACGTCTTTTGGGCGAACGCAAGTTGCAGAGGATCGTATGAAGATTTTGGAGATTGCGTTACATTTGACACGACCTATAAAACTAACAAATTCCACATGCCTCTGGGAGTGTTTGTGGGGGTGAACCATCATCTACAAAGCACCATATTTGCTATTGCACTCGTGCGAGATGAAACAATACCATCATTTGAGTGGGTTTTCAAAACCTTTCTTAGCTGTATGAACAACAAGCCGCCAATCTGCATGCTCACAGGTACAAAAAATAAAAAACACCTACATACTTACGTTTTGTTTTGTGCACTTATATTTCTTCCATCTATCTTGCAAACACACAAACAACTTAATAAAAAAAACAATGTTTGTCTCTTCTCAGACCAGTGTTCTTCGATGAAGGCAGCATTAAAAACTATCCTCCCACAAACTCTGCATATAAGCTGTGTCGGTGGCATATCATGAACAAGTACAAGGACCACCTCGCCTTTGTCAGATAAGGCGCACGAGAAGCTCGAGGATCTAACTCAATGCGATCTTGAACCACCCACTAATGCCGTCAGAATTTGAACGAGCATGGAAGAACCTCATTCAGAGGTACAACTTGCAAGACGACGAAGTGATGAATTCACTGTGGGATGACAGGCACGAGTGGATCCCAGCTTACTACAAGGAAATTTTTTGTGCTCGGATGACTTCCACACAGAGAAGCGAGAGCATGAACCGCATACTGAAGAAAAATTTTGTCAGGGAGAAGCATGATCTCCATCTGTTTGCTCAGCAGGTGGACAAGTGCATTCAGACCAGGAAGGCCGTCGAGCACGCAAAGACAATAGCAAATGAGGTAAACAAAATGTCAATCAAAAACTACTTAAAAATATGAATAAAAAACAAACAATTTTTTCATTTCTCTGGATCGTAACAGTGCATTTGTGATCATGCAGTCAGAGGTAAAAACAACAACAAAGTTTGGCTTCGAAGTTCAGCTATCAAAAGTGTATACAAGAGCAGTGTTTGCAGATTTCAAAGAAACACTCTACCGTAGCTTGCATTGAGCAGAGCGGTGCCACGAGAACCCGACAAAGTATCTAGTACACCACTACAACAGATCAGATGCATTTGATTTGGGCAAGGCATAATTTCCAAGTGGTCGCCGATGAAGAGAAAGGTGTCTCTGAATGTGAGTGCAAACTCGGACACACAAGGTGAGACTCCTAGCAAAAAAAAATTCTAGATTCTCATAGTCATGCACGAAAGCTAACTTACTGAAATTTAAAAGTACATATGCATGTGTAATTCACGAAACCAAATGAAGTTCACTTCTTTAAAAAATGAACAAATAATGAAAAAAATACATGTTTACTAATTTCATGCAGTTCACTTACAGAACACAAAAAAAATGTGTTTGTCTGCAGGCCTCTTCTGCGT
The DNA here is from genome assembly GCA_021605145.1 of Aegilops bicornis. Lineage (NCBI taxonomy): Eukaryota > Viridiplantae > Streptophyta > Magnoliopsida > Poales > Poaceae > Aegilops > Aegilops bicornis. Next base: position 156,137,921 of record CM038670.1, on the reverse strand, counting down.
CCATGTCTTATGCATGCTTTCTCATTTGAGAGTACTCAACATTCCTGAGGTGTACATCATGAAGAGATACACCCGTAACGCAAGATCAGATGCAACGTTTGACAGAAGAGACTACGAACAAACAGCACCAGATGGAACCTCGCATTTTTGCCGTAGAAAATTGCTGACAGAAACAACAATGAACCTTGCAAACAGAGTGACAAGGTCAGACGCTGGGTGCCACAGAGCGTTGTCTGGTATGAGAGCACTGATAGAGGAAGTTGACGTGCTCAACGAAGAAGAAGAAGAAGCAGCAAAACTAAAGCAAGCAGAGAAATACCAACATGACAATAAAGTCGAGGAAGAAGAAAAAGCTAAACACATTGGAACTGGTGCTATCAAAAAAGAAACAATTCTTCCACCTCCTGTTTCAAACACAAGAGGAAGAAAGAAAGGGGGAGACGCAAACCAGAAAAAGGTGGCATGCAAGGAGAAAATGATGACAAAAGCAAGAAGCCACTGACTGGTGGGCAGTGATGGTCGCCCACTGGGAGTAAGAATGTGCAGAACATGTAATGAAGTCAGCGGCCACAATTCCAGGACGTGTAAAAAAAGAAATGAACAAGAAAAACGAGGACATGGAGATGCACAAGAAAACAGAAATTCCACTCACAACACTAAGAAATGGACGAAACGGAGACGTTGTAGCATCTGCAAAAAGAGGAAGAGACACAATTCAAGAACCTGCCTCAAAAGAAAAAGAAAAAGATCAGAAAATGAGGACGACGAAGAAGGTGAGATCAAAGAAGAATATGATGACACAACTGAAGAAGAAATGGCTTATGAAGAAGCAGATGGAGAAGAGGAGGAAGAAGAAGAGAGTGAAGAGGACGAAGAACGTGAAGAAACTGAAGAAACAGTGGCTTATGAAGAAACAGATGATGAAGATGATGAAGAGGAAGAAGAGAGTGAAGAGACTGAAGAGAGTGAAGAGGACGAAGAACATGAAGAAACAATATCAACAAGACCACCACGAGGAAATGCTTCAACAAGCGCGCGGGGATCAAAGAAGGATGCAGTTTACAGCACTGGAAAACGAAAACCACCATCAACCAGCACGCGGGGATCAAAGAAGGATGCAGTTCTCACCACTGGAAATCGAAAGCAGCCAACAACCAGCACGCGGGGAGCAAAGAAGGATGTAGTCCACATCGCTGAAAAAGAAAGCAGCCATCAACCAGCGCGCGGGGAGCAAAGAAGGATGCAGTCCACATCGCTGAAAAACGAAAGCAGCCATCAACCAGCGCGCAGGGAGCAAAGAAGGATGCAGTCCCCAGCGCTGAAAAACCAAAGCAGCCATCAACCAACGCACGGGGAGCAAAGAAGGATGCAGTCCAAATCGCTGAAAAACCAAAGCAGCCATCAACCAGCACGCGAGGGGCTACAAACACAAAGGTGCAGAGACAAGAACCAGCAACACCGCCATGGAAAACAAAAGAAAGTGCAACATTAGACACGCTCCAGTCACCGCGCAGAAGCAGCAGGCTAACGACCAAATAGATGAACAAACAATAAATTAATCGTATGCATAGCAATTTGCTTAACTCTATGACTTATGTATCAGTTTAAATTTTGTGTAAACCATGCAAGAAGAAAATGGTATATAGAGTATACCATATATATATATAGCAGTCTTGAGTAAAACATTGACACATTTTGATTCAAAAACCATGTAAAAAATGTTGTTAGCTCACTGCAGTCCAACAAGTAGTACATATAAAATGCATTTCAATATGTTGTATGGAACTTGCAAAAAATGCAGTACGCTTCGAACTATCATGCAGTACAATAGACTAACTACATGTAGTACACACAATGCAAATTGGGAAAAATGTGGAAACATGTAATGCTCAGCTGACATATAAGCAGTTCACATACTGTAACCATGCAAACACAAATTTACCGTTGGATAATAATTGAAGCGGTTCAGATCACAAAAGTGCTTATTACAAAACACATCACAAAGATGAAAGCGTTCAACACGCAGAAGTACTTATTACAAATCAACCTCATAACCTTAGCCAATCACGTCAAACGTGATTCTAACAGTACGATCCTCGAGTTCAAAGAAGTTGAGGACAACAACTTGCTCAGACTTCAGGCCGCTATCAACGACAAATTCCTTCCACCCTTTGTGCAGACACAAATTACCGTCAACGCTTAATCTGTACTTGGCTGGTTTAAGGTATCCATTACCAAGAACAACTTCAAGAATTCCTTTCTTCTTGAGTCAAGACATACCTAACATTTTTGAGGAATTTTCTGTAAAAAATAATAAAACTGTTTGAGAACGAAACTAGCAGTACAATTCTCATGTTTTGAACAGAGATAGATGAAGTGCACAATAGTCCAACAAGTAGTACATATAGAACATTTGAATATGCAGTATGGAACTTACAAATATGCAGTTGTCTTCGAACAATCATGCAGTGCTATAGACTAGCTACATGTAGTACACACCATACAAAATTGGAAAAAATGTAGAAATATGAAGTGCTCAGCAAATATATAAGCAGTTCACATATTCTAACCTGTAAACTAAAACATAAGCTACATGCACACGAGGAAAAAAACAAGAAAATAAGAACATATTGCAGTACGCTTCAAAAAACACAAAGAAAAAAGTGCGTTCCTAAAATACTACAAAAAAAACACTAAGAAAAAAAATCATATCTAACGAAACATACCATCTTGTAGTGAGTCTCCACATCTGTCGGCGTAAGCTGATGGACAAATGGACTCGTGCAGCCAAGGCCACGCGGCGTATGAGAATAGAACGCAGAATCGTTGATCGGCCCATATCCAATCCTTCGTGAATCTTGTACCATATGCAAGCTGCTCGGCTCGCCTGATTCGGCACAATACCTTCCCACCACGACGAGCACACGACGGGCCTGCGAGCAAGCTAAACAATTGCAGTACCTCGGCACACCACAACCATGGCCACAGCAGAAGAGATACGCACAGGGGCCTGGAGCCATCGCAACAAAAACCTAGAGAAAGGAGAGAACTTGCGGCTAGAGGAGAAAAATGAAATGCAAACGAAGGGTATAAGTTAGCCTTCATTTATATAAGAGAAATGCAAAAAGGTCAAAACTGAAAATTAGAGGGGACTTAATGGAAATTATGTTCCCAAGAATAAAGAACAATCAATGAATGCTTATGTTACCATAGAAAGAGGAACGGAAAAAGAAGGTGTACTTTGACTGCAGAAATTCCCACGAACAAAACCACAGATCATTAAAAAATAATACTCTGAGAAATTATAATCCACGGACCATTTTATGTGTGCAGTTCTCCAAATTCGTACCAGGTAGTTCACTATATGTGTGCATGAAGTGCAGTACGTGCTTTTTGGCACAAAGAAGGATGCACGCAAAGGTACACCCGCACACCCGCAAAGACGTAACTATGATTTAATGCAAAGGTACAACCGTACACTAAGAAAAAAGGATACGGAAGAGGAAAAACAATAAAGAAAAATGATACCAATGCAGTGCACAAAAATGTAACCCAGAAAATGTGAAGTACGGTATGCGTGCAAGTGAAGTACTGAAACTAAATTAATGCAGTGCACGCATGATTTACTAAAAAAATTGACCACCCAGGTGCTACCAGCCCCAGCCAGTCTCATAATAGGTCTGCACCCACAGAAGGGGAGTCGTTCTGAGCCACAGTGCATGGGGCCGGTTGCACGTGGGCCTACAGGTCATAGAGCATATAGCTACGAGCGCCGTGTATAAGCACCGAGATAAGTATACGGAGGAGTTCGACCAGTATGCCTCGCCAGCGCTTATAAACAGGTCGGGCGCGCCTTCCCCGGGCGAGGTGGGACTAAACATTAGGACGCACACACAGCGAAACGGGAACAAAGCCGTGCTCACAGGCTGACTTGGACCCAAGTATGTATCTAAACTAGCCGAACAAAGGCCCAACAAGGCCGACTAAGAAAAAACAATAAGTTAAAAAAATGGGCCCCCCACCCCCCTTTCCCTACCCCTCCCGTACCAGCGATTGCAGCAGGTACAAGCAAAAACAAGATGCCGTACGTAGCTGTAAACAATACAGTGCACTACGTTACACGATGCAGTGCGGTATGGCAATCTAGTTCCCGATTACCCCTACACGAATAAATAAACTCAAAAAAGCGGTGAAATGCACATGTATACACAAGTGCAGTACTGAATTCTAGATGATGCAGTGCACGTCTATATTTTAATGCAGTTCATTATCGCACAGTATGCATCTACAAAACGTAACAAAACGCCCGTTCGCATAGAAAAAAATGGTGGTTAAAAAAATGTGCTGATAAAAAAACCCACCTTAAAAAAAACCCACGTTCGCATACATACACCCGATCGGAGCAGTTCCATCGCCACAAACCCACGATCACAGATGCAAAACCAACCCACGATCCGCACAACCGCATCATCGCCAGTAGCGATCGTGCTTCATCCGACGAGGCCATCCCACCCCGCGCCTCCCCTTAAATTCAGACTTCGCCAAAGGCCTTCTCATCCACAACAACACAAGTATCCATTGCGCTCCCACCACCGGCGATGACGTTCACCGACGAGTACAAGGGCGACAACGCCGTGGAGGCGCACGACAATACCAAGTTGCACGTCATCCACACCAACAACAAGAAGCAGATGGCGATCACCCTCGCAAGAAGATCTGGCGCCACCTCAGCCTCCAAATACCACAAGATCGTCGGAATTGATCTCGAGTACGACAACGACCCTGAAGCGACGCAGAAACCCGCCCTCTGCCAGCACTCCATCGGCAAGAATCACCCGGTGCTGCTCTTCCAAATGAGCGACACTGAAAGGTGCACCATCTTCGACAACTTCGTCGCCGACCCCAGGTACACCTTTGCAGGCTTCTCCATCGACGGAGACAAAACCAGGCTCGAGCGCGTCAAACTGGAGGTCGCCAACTTCGTCGACATCCAGAAGGAGTGGAGGGTGCCCGACGCAACCAAGCCGCTGGACTCCCTCGGAGACGTCTCCGGCGTGCTCATCGACGATTACTACAACAACATGAAGAAGAAGATCACCGACGCCGAGCACCACCGCTGGGCCATCCTGCCTCTGTCCAGGAGGCACATCAAGTACGTGGAAAAGGACGCCTACGCAGCGTACGAGATATGGAACCGCATCACCCTCACCCAGGACGGCCTTCGCCGTGCAAAGCTGGAGAAGGAGGAGCCACCCAAGAAGCGCGCCAGGAGTAGCTGGGGATGGGGGGAGCCAGACTGGTGAAGAAGAACATGGTGCCGGCGAGGAGCCAAGAATGCCAGCGTTCTTTTAGAATTATCATCAAATTTGCTTTGTGTTGTTTTCTTATGTATCGTTAGTTTGCTTGTGTGCTGAACCTAGTTTGCTTGCCATGCACAATCGCTGTAATGATGAACTCAGATTATGTTAGTTTGCTTTACATTCAACTTAGCTTGCTGGTGACGAAATTGTCGTCTGCAGAATGCAAACAGATTTGATGCAAAGGTAAGTTACAAGATTTAATGCAGTACACTGAATTTGTCGAATGAAGTCTTAACATACCCAACAAAGCAGTGCACGAACATAAATTTGAAAAAAGGAATACATAAGAGCAAAAACACAAATAGAAAAACGCAAAACACGTAAAATAATTCAATACAGTATGGAAGTACACGAAAGTACAGCACAGAACCATAATGAGTGAAGTACAGGTATGATTTACAAAGCAGTGAACTCCCATACATTGGGAAAAAAGATTAACTGATAGCAAAAAGATGGAAACAAAAAAAGGACAACTGTACATGCAAAGACAAGGCATATACAATGCAAGATAGAACAACGATCAATGCAAAGTGCACACTCCAACATTGAAAAAAAACACAGGCAGAAATATAAAAGAAAAATATTGACCACCCAGGTGGCACCGGCCCCAGCCAGTCTCGTAATAGGTCTACGCCCACAGAAGGCGAGTCGTTCTGAGTCACAGTGCATGGGGCCGGTTGGACATGGGCCCACAGGTCATAGAGCATATAGCAGCGAGCGCCGTGTATAAGCGCCCAGATAAGTATACAGAGGAGTTCGACCAGTATGCCTCGCCAACGCTTATAAATAGCTCCGGCGCGCCTTCCACGGGCGAGGTGGGACTAAACATTAGGACTCACACACAATAAACAGGAACCACCGTGTGCTCACAGCCGACACAGGGCCCAATTGCGTCTTCACTACTGAACACAGGCCAACAAAGCCCACTAAGAAAAAACAATATGTTCAAAAATAAAACATTAAAAAGAAAAATGACAAACATTTCTTAAATGAATAACAACAAACAAAATAAAATGTGCTTAACCTTTGTAAGAATATTAATAAATAAAACGCAGGAAGCCCAATGTCAACTTACAGATTCAGTCAGCGACGTACAACAACGCAGTTCTCCACGTGGAAGCACAAACTATTTATTTTTTGAATTGCAGTTATCTTCTCTCTGCAATGCAGTATGGCTGAAAAAAGAATGCAGCCACATTACTTAACCAAAACACTCCGACAACCCCTAGCCACATTACCCTCCATCCACACAAACGCTGTATTACCACAAAGATCAAGAAAAGAAAAGAAAGAACACCATCAAGAGAAGAAAAGAAAGTACATCTGTGTGAATCAAACTGCAGTACACTACGTGGACATGAGCAGTTCGTTTCTGGTAGAAAAGAAGTGCACTGACTTGGACAATTGACCGAAAACACAATCATCACATTTTCTGACAGTTGTGTCAATACATTGATTTAATCACGGAAAAAGAGGCGACGACGTCCCGGATTTCCAACGCACTAGCAAGAGCCTCCTCATAGCAAAACCTCTCGGCAGTTGCCACGTAAACTTAAAAGCGAGCCCACCACGCTACCGCCCCGCTCCACCTCTCCCACATCCTGTCAAGGAGAGCAGAGGAGAAAACACAACTGCTTCGTCGCCCCAAAAAACCCAATTGCATCTTCTTCTCCGCTCTTCCTTTCACTAACCTCTCTCTCTATAACAAACACCAGAGAACACACGAGAATCATGGCGGATGCACCTCTGTGCAAGCAGCGCCGCAAGTACACCAGGGAGCTCCACGACGTCCACCTCCACGGCAATCACAAGCTCCACGTCATTTGCATAAGCAAGGGCAAAGACGTGGACAAGATGATGTCCACGTTCAGGAGGAACCTCGGCGGAATGCCTGTCAAACTAGTCGGCGTTGATGTCGAGTACACACACTACGAGAAGCCACAGCGTGCAGCGGTACTACAGCTATGCGTAGAAAAAGAATGCCTTGCCTACCACATATCTGCAGCTAAAGACAGGTAAGAATAACTGTTGCTTGCCAATATTGATTTTAAATTTTCTTCACTGCAATTGCCATAATATTTAACCTTTGGTTCTCATTCTTGAAAAAGCGTGGCATATGAATTTATTGACAGTTTTGATCTGGCTCCATGTATGTCACTCATATGTTCACTTCTTGAATGATATTATCTAGCAATACACGCAGTTTAATTATAGTTTCTTCACTGCAACATTACCATACAAAACATGTATGAAATTAGGTTCAGGAATACAAGCATACACAAAACATGCATTGTTTATGCAATCTATTATCAGATTTAATAGTTATGTTGAACAAAGTATTAGCAACTGCTCAATGCAATGATTCAGATATCCATATTGCGATTCAGTTTCGAGAAAAACACAAAAAAAACATTGCTAGTTCTAAAGAAATAAAATATATTCACTCTATACAAATATATTGCAGGCCAATGGAACTAGACAAATTCCTGATGAATGATGAGTACACCTTCGTCGGATTCGCTATTGAAGGAGACAAAAGCAAGCTGAAGGTATCTGGTTTGGAGATCAACTACATTGATATTCAGGTTGAATGGAGAGACCCATACAATAAAAGAAGTTTGACTCTTTGGCTGATGTTGCTGGCAGGATGATAGACATTCACTACAATGACATGAAGAAAAAAATTAACCGCAAGGAGGATCATACTCTGTGGGGATTTTGCCCGCTGCCAAACAAGCTTATCAAGTATGCAGCAATAGATGCATTCGCAACATATGAGTCATGGAGAATCATCTACGATGTCATAATGGGAGTAGACAGGGCAAAAAGAGACAAAGAAGAAAAGAAGAAGAAGAAGAAGACTGTAATCAAATACAGCAACTAGAAAAAATCAGAGCTGTGTTAGTCTCACTTTACTTTAAGCGTTGTGGTGTTCGTTGTTTCATGTATGCAAGATTTTGATAATGTCCGTTGCTTCATATAGAATATTTCTTTTATAAAAACAATGTAAGTTTGCTTGTGATCAATTGCTTTCGCAGAAATTAGTTTGCATTAGAACAAGTATATACACAACTTTGAAAAATTTAATGAGTGACACCAAAACATAGTATGCACATACAAAACATAACAGTCCACAAAAAATTGTAATTATATAAAAATAAAAATTAATATTGATATATCTAAAAAATATAATCCATGTACATTTCTAAACAAACGTCAATACAGTTCACAGAACCAACATAAGGTAGTTCAACAAGTGTATCCGTGAAGTGCAGTACATGCATAAATGAAGAACGACGACAAGGGCCCCAACATAAACACTTGGTACACGAAGTGCAGTACTCAACGTTGGTGAAAGCAGTACAACAAGAGCCCCACCCCCTGCTCGGCCTCGCGCTAACGCATGCAGTGCGCTTGGTTGACAGGCGCAGTGCAGACATTCTGTTTTTTCCATCAAAGGGGACGTGCGCAAAAACCACCCCCACACCATAAGATAGACAGGGGCGCTACGGGGTATAGCCGGATTCGCTTACGCATGCGGCCGCGGCAAGCAGCGTCGCCGCCGCTGCTCCGGCTCGTTCAGGCTCGGCCTCGCAGGGGATGTGGAGGGGTCACGACCCCCTCCCACCCCTTGCTCGGCCTCGCTTAACGCACGCAAAGGCGCTTTGGTTAACAGCGCAGGCGGACATTCTGTTTTTCCATCAAAGGGGACGCGCGCAAAACCCCCCCCCCCACACACACACCCGAAGATAGACAGGGGGCGACGGGGTATGACGGACTCGCCAACGCATGCGGCGCCGCGGCAAGCCGCGTCGCCGCCTGCTCTGGCTCGTTCTAGGCTCGGCCTCGCAGGGGGATGTGGAGGGGGGGTCACGACCCCCCTCCCACCCCTGCCGGCCTCAAGGCTAACACACGCTTGAGGCGCTTGGTTGTGAGGCGGTCAAGACATTCTGTTTTTTCCATCAAAGGGGCGCACAGAAACCACCCCCACACCATAAGATAGACAGGCGGCGGGTATGACGGACTTCGCTGCGCATGCGGGCGCCATGGCGGCAAGCGGCGTCGCCCGCTACCACGGCTCGTTCAGGCTCGGCCTCGGAGGGATGTGGAGGGTCACGACCCCCTCCCCACCCTGCTCGGCCTCGCGCTAATGCACTTGATCGCGCTTGGTTGACAGTGCGGTCTGAGACATTACATTTTTTTTTTTCGATCAAAGGGGCCAGCAAAACCACCCCCACATCCTAAGATAGGCGAGGCGGCGAGGGTATAGCGGACTCACCTCGCATTCAGCGCGGCAAGCAGCGTCGCCCGCCTGCTCGGCTCGTTCAGGCTCGGCCTCGCAGGGGATGTGGAGGGGGTCACGACCCCTCCCCACCCCTGCTCGGCCTCGCGCTTAACGCACGCAAAGGCGCTTGGTTGACAGCGAGTGCGCTTGGTTCGACAGATCACGGACATTCTATTTTTTTCCATCAAAGGACGCGCAAGAACCCCCCACACCCTAAGATAGACAGGCGACGGGAGGTACGGACTCGCCCTCGCATGCGGTGCCGCGGCAAGCAGCGTCGCCGCTGCTCGGCTTCGTTCGAGGCTCGGCCTCGCGGGGAGGATGTGGAGGGGGTCACGACCCCCTCCCCACCCCTGCCGGCCTTCGCGCTTAACGCATTGATGCGTACAAGAACAATACAAAAAAAATATAGACAACTAAAAAAATTTGGGGGGCGGACCCCCCCCCCAAACCCCCACCCACCATGTACCTTAACATACAAACAAATAAAAAACCAACTACAAACCGCAACTATAGGCAAAAGTAATGCGTTTTTGTTACGACAGAAAAAAGCAGTTCGGTGTCATAAAGCAATGCAGTTTCGGCATGCACACACGTGCAGCACTTTGCTTGAATGCCAAAAAAAATGCAGTTCTCTTATATTGGACAAAGAAGTTCGGCATCAAATGCGATACAGTTCATCGAACACATATCATACATATAAGCGTGACAAAAATGCCAGTTCGCATAGACCGTGGTAGTCAACAAAAAATAAAATTATACACTTATATATATTGTATCGATTATTGATACAAAATACACATACATATACAAATTCATCCACATGCCTTTGCCGCATAAACGAACAAGAAGAAAACACAACGACAAAAAAGTCTTTCTCATACATAGTCAGCACACACAAACACAACATCAAAACCTAGCTATTGTCCACGCACAGCCTTTTGCACCCAGTAGAAAAACAGTGCCCCAAATGACTGTTACTGCATCCGCGATTGCGACAGGGAAGTGAGCCCGAGGTCCGCAATCAGTTCACGTAACTCAAGAGGCATGTCTTCATAACACAACATGTTCAAAGGATTGAACAACAGCTGGAACATGTACTCCGCCTTCCAATCTTCAGCAGTAGGCTGAAAAAAGAAAACAAATGCAAACAAGTGATTAAAAAAGGTTGTCATAAAGACCAAACAAGTAAACAGACAACACAGAAGCGGTTACGTCGGATTTCAAAATTTTCTCAACTAGACGTTGGCCGTCATACAACTGCGCCATCCTCAGAACATAGATCCCACACTCATTTGCTCCCTGCGCTGGCACGACCGGGTAAGATGGCTTCTCTGCCAATTTAACCCAGTCAGGAAGGTTCTTCGATTTATACATTTTTTCACCATAAATCGCCTTCAGCAGCTGAGTCACTCCTCTTCTGGCAAAAAAAAAGAAGCACAAGGTAAGAATAACACACATCACGGATCAAAAAGTTGATATTCAAACGAACCCAAAAAAAAGTTGCTCTCAAACATCTAAACAATCCCTCTTTTAAGTGCACGTGAGAAAAATGCAGTCTGTCGGCGCATATGTTGAAGTTCACTACATAAACAATTGCAGTTTATAAAAAAATACAGTGGGAGAAACACAAAGAAAGCTTTACGGTTGGCAAAGAAAAAATAACATACCACTTCAGTGCAATCTGCGTGGTAGTCAGTCCTGCGCCACCTTGTTGTGACATCAGGATGGCTAGTGTACTTCCTACTGTCATGGATATCAAGGGTCTAGCGATGCTGGTTCATCGTGTATAAGGAATAATGACCATCCTTGAATCGCGGCATCATAATCTGTTCGCATAAAAAAAATGAAATCAAAAGTTCTTTCGACACGTACCACCAGGACCACTGTTCCAAAAATAACTATAAAAAGAAACGCAACAAACCAGGAAGAATAAATGACAAAAAACAATGAATTTACCAGTTTTGCATCCAACAGGTTTGCGCTGTCGTTCACAAAAAATTTGAACTGATTAACTCCATCTTCTAAAACAAACGAGCTATGCACAACTGGCAACACCGGATTTCTGTCATTATCTCTCGCCACAGAGGTTTCCATCTTCTAAAACAAACGAGCTATGCACAATCAGACATGCGATGCAAGTATGCGTATACAATGCAAGATCTGAGAACAACGATCAATGCAGTGCACACTCCAACATTGAAAACAAAAACACACAGGGCAGAAATATAAAAAGAAAAAAAAAATTGAAAACCCAGGTGGCATCGGCCCCAGCCAGTCTCGTAATAGGTCTACGCCTACGTATATGAGTCGTTTTTGAGTCCGTGCATGGGGCGGTTGCACATGGGCCCACAGTGTCATAGAGCATATAGCAAATGAGCGCTGTATAAGCGCCAGATAAGTATACAGAGGAGTTCGACCGTATGCCTCGCCAACGCTTATAAACAGGTCCGCACGCCTTGCGAGCGAGGTGGGACTAAACATTAGGACTCACACAGTAAACATGAACCAGCCGTGTGCTCACAGGCCGACCTGGGCCCAATTGCGTCTTCACTACCAGAACACAGGGCCAACAAAAAAAAAGAGGCCACTGAATTTTTTTTTTAAAAAATGCCACATACCATACACAAACACAGGCCCAACCACGCGTTCGCAGTTCGTCGTGATATGACAATGCAGTTCGCTATTCTCAAGTAAGCAGTACTGTTCCTTCTTGAATGCATTCGTGTTCATTGAATCAGACCCAATCCACCACCTAACGCCAACCACAACATTTATTACTTCCATTGCTCGATTGGTTGCATAAAAACTTATCCATTCGTGCTACAGACTAACACAACTCCTCCCCCCGTTCCTCATTTTCCTCAAAACGTAGATCTAGGGTTCATCACATCCACAACTCTTCTCTGGAATTCCACTGAACCCGCCATGGACTGCAAGTGCGGGTGCTTGGCAAGGATGGCGCCGGTAGCGGACACATGCGTCTACGCAGAAGGCCTACAGCTCACCAACACCGAGTGGCGCAGCATGCTCGTACTGATGATACCCAATGAGGGTTTAAATGCGCCATTTCTTCATCGCCTCACAACCATAGATCTGAGAAAGTTGGGTATGTTTTCCACTCACAATTTTTGGACATAATCTAGACTGCAAATACACATACGAATATATAGTTCAATCAATTTGTTAAGTAATATCAACAAAAATACAAAACAGAATTTGTATTGTTGATCGATCTGTTAGCTATTAAGACTAGATGCTTCCACCTATCTTTCTTGATACCATACCATGTATCGACATATGTACAAAAAAAAAGGGTCAAGACATAAGCGTTGCGATTATATTAACATCTTTGGAGAAGTACACTTTATTCATCGACATTGCACGGTGCACACATGTTGCTTGATATAATATATATCACAGTAAAACTAGGAATCAATTGCGTACATAAGTTTGTTCATACATTGCAACTACTTTACAAAATATAATCATATGTATGTAACTATTTAAGTAAACATAAACAAATCATACTAAGTATAAAAAAAACATTTGTTGTTTACTTATAAATTCTTTATCCACCCATTACAATATGCGTAAAGCGCCATCCATAATAAAAATTCATGCTCCGAGTTCAGGAAGCTTACTTTGGAGACAGAACACAAAAATGGCTATGGAGACATGGAAGGCGACTACCACATCGACTCAAGACTGCATCAACATAACTACTGGTTGGAAAGATTTTGTCTCCCACAATGGCTTTGAGTAGGAGAAGTGGCCATGGTCTTTTCTACAAAGAAGAAGACTCCATCAAGTTTACAATATTTGCACTCTAGGTCATCTAATATGAAGCAACCAATATTTCTAATGCTTTGCTTATCTTTGTATGCTTTTAAAATTATGTCAATCAGACAAATTGAACAATGCCTATTTAAAGTATGCAACCTCAACTACGTCATTTTATCATCCTTTTAGACAAAGTTGCTGTTGGCAGTAATGCAGTTCTCTCGAACACATAGTGTGGTACTAATAATAACAAAAGGCAGCCCTCCGAACAGTAACAAGGAAATGCAAATGGTCGAAACTTTGCAGTTAACATATGATGCTCAAAAACAATTCTCATAGTATGCAGTTCAAAAAAATTCTTATAATAACTATTATTATAACACAAGCGTATCATGGACCATCCCTTCTAATAGCGAGAATAGAACATTAACAACACCGCTAATGCGATGTAAATGCATATTATGCAGTCATCTAGAACACGTAATGTAGTAAACACAGAATGTAGTTTACGAAAGGAGAAATCTCATAAACAGCCATAACCAATCGTAATAAAACTACAACGAAATGCGCTACCAAATAAAATGCGATTGCACTACAACGTATGCCGCGACTACAACAAATAAAATTAAAGCGGTAAAACTACAGACAATGTGATAGGCGATAGAGGGTCAATTTCACTCGCACTTCCATAACTCGCCTAAAAATTCTCTGACCACTAAACCATCGAAATATACACCCTCAAAAATTTACATGGAAGATATGGCAACTTGACGAACAGCATCACCTTTCATTTAAAAAACGCGATTCAAAAAATGACAATTATACCCGCAATACAATGAATTCAATCCTATAGCAACAGTAATTACAATATTCAAACACGCTTGGACGGGCAAAAATCAAAAAAATCAACAAGAACAGGAGGGCGAATGAAGCTCACCAGCCCGCACAACCAACATATCAAGAATTGAAAACTAACTCCTAAAAATTAACGAATTATAGAGTGAACGGACCGATTAAAACGAACGCAATCAAAGAATTCCTACTAAATAAAAACATCCGAGTACAAAAAAAATCGCATCTGACGCGAACACGAACGAGAGAAAGCTCGTCGCCAAATCCATCGATTTGCAAGCACTCTAGTATATTTTCACGTAAATCGAGAAGAATAAAGCTAAAATGAGATGCGAGACACAAACTGAATCATCCCGCGACACCCGATTCCACATAGAACGCAGGCGGAAAACCGGAAAATGAAGCAGTTCTCCTGAAGCATTGCGATTGCTCAACGTAAAGAAGATCACGGTGCACTTTCGTTCGGCGATGCGGTCTTGAGGCGGTGTGCGAGAATAGTTATATATATATATATATATATATATATATATATATATATATATATATATATATATATGCGGTCTATTATGCTAATATTAGCAGAATAACTATTCTGCACACCACTTCGGCACTGCACGCTCAATAGAAGCGCACTGCATCATTTTGACGACGAGCATTGCAATAGAGACTAGTGAACTTCGTGTCGAAAAAAATTGCACGCGGTGTTTTTTCGGTACTGTTTTCGCTCTAATTTTTTAACCGTTTAACCAAATGAGGCGTGTAATATACCATTGAAAAGCTATGGATTAGGCGCAACTTTGACATGTTGAACACTTTTCGAGATTCCACACGGTTTAAGAGCAGTTTTGAAAATAGTGCGGCGGATGACGAGTGGCTGCGAGCGTTTTTTCGCGTTTTTTTCTAAACTGCTTGTCGGAATGAAGCAAATGATACGCCGTTGGATAGATATCGTCGAGGCGCATCTTTTTTGATATATAAATCTTTCTCTAACTCATTATGGTTTAAGAGCAGTTTCAAATTTACTAAATCGCGGAATTCTGTTTTTCAAATTTTTTCAAATTTTCGGTACTGTTTTTGGTCCAGTTTTTGAACCGTTTATTAAAATGAGGCGTGTAATATATCGTTGAAAAGCTATGGATGAGGCGCAAATTTTATATGTTGCAATGTTTTTGAGATTCCTTACGGTTTTAAGTTTATTTTGAAAATCGTGTAGCGGACGACAAGTGGCAGCTGCTGGTATTTGCGAAATTTTTACAAACCGCTGCTCGGAATGATTCAAACGATACGCCGTTGGAAAGGTATCGATGAGGCGCAACTTTTTCATGAAGAACTCTCTCTCTATAATTCTTTATGGTTTAAGAGCAGTTTTAAATTTACCGAAATGCGGACACTCTGTTTTTCACGACACCCAAATCGAGGTGCGTATTTCATCCGACTGAAAACCGCACTGCATTGGACGAAATGCCGCACTGCATTAGACGGGGAAGAGAACTGCATGGTTTCTTTTTTGTGGGACGTAAATTTTTGAAGACGAGGAAGAAAATCACACTGCTTTTAGATTGAAAACCGCACTGCATCAGACGGGCTAGCAGACTGCATGATTTCTTTTTTGTGGGACGCAAACTTTTGAAGACGAGGAATTAAACCGCCTTTGCGTTTAGACTGAAAACCGCCTTTACAAATGAACGGGCTAGCGGACTACATGATTTCTTTTTCCTTTTCCATTTACATAAGAAGGGCTTCCTCGTGGGTTTTCCATTTTCCTTTGACATAGCGAATCACAAGTCATCACACAAACGAACTACATCAGATTTCTTCAATAATTACAAACTAAATTTTGCATTTTTTTCTCTTCTCCTGCAATAGCTAACTGAAGTCCACTTGATTTTTTTTCTAAGAAAAAGAACAAAACCAAAAAAAGTATCACCTAACGGAGGACCATAGCAGCAAGACTGCACGCATACACACCCCACTTGCAATCATTTTTCAAAACAAGTGAATCCACTTTTGACAATACATTTTGTCATCTAAAAAACAGATGACCGAGGGGGTGGACTGCACGCATACACACACCGCTTTTTGCAAGCATACACACAATGAACTGCATAGTTTCTTTTTACATTATCTCCACTGATATAACTCACAACCTTCTATAGCAACGAACCACACTATTTTTTCAGATGAGCTGCGTCAATGAGGCGTACTGCATCTAAAAAGAAATGGACTTCTCCATGGATTTTCACAATGTACTGCAAAAAATATTCAGTGAGCTTCAAAACATATTCAAAGGAGCTGCAACCGTCGGGGGAAGCAGTAGCAAACAGGGAGGAGCTCATCGAGGGGGAGGGGAACCAGATTGATGCTGGTTGGGAGCGGCACCCGATAGGAGAACTTCTCCTTCCTCCTCTATGCTTGTGGCCTAGCCCACTGGTGAGGGTGCATCCAGTGGGGAAGTCAAGGGCGCGGCGCCTACGGTGGTGGCCCGGAGCACCCCTTCGTGGAGGTGGTGGCCGCGTGTGGCCGGTGGTGGCGGCCCGGAGCCCCTCTGCCTCCCCTGGACGGATCTGGTGGTGGGGCCACAACACGGGATCCAAACCACGGGGTAGGGGGGGAGAAAGAAGTGGGCTCGGGCAGGGCCAGGGCGCCGGCGCTGGCAACGAAGGAAGTAGGGTCGGCGAGGTGGGGCTGACTGGGGAACACGCGTGGGGGATCCATGGATCCAGTGGATCCAGGCGTGATGGAGGCCGGATCCGACGAGCGCCGACGTCCACGGACACTGGAGGGGAGGGAAGGGTGGCAGTGGGAAGCCGGGCAGGTGCGAGAGAGGGAGGCGGAGAGAGGAAGCCAGGTAGTGGTCGTAGGGGGGCAGTGGGCGCCGGATCCGGTGAAGGGGGCGTCGTCGGGGGCCAGTGGCGGCCGGATCCAGCCATCGCCGCGGAGTGCGTCGACATTTGGGAGGGTGCCGGCCCGAACCGGCCATGTTGGAGGAAGGAGGCGGGGTGGGGCAGGGCCCCGATGGAGCTGGAGGAAGGAGGAGGCACTGCAGCTGGGTCGTCGGTGGTGGGAGCACCGCCGCGGGGTAGGAAGTGGTCGGGGGTGCGGTGTCCTGACTCGGGGGGCTGGCGCAGATCGTGAGGAGTAGGTCTTGGGGAGGACCGACTGGGGTGGGGGGAAGAAGGTGGAGAGGGGAGGTAGTGGGATGAGAGTAAAGATTGGGTGGGGTTGATCGGTTCGGCTGGATCTATCGGTTAGGGTGGTGTGCAGAATAAGGTTTAGGTGTGCAGAATAAGACTCTTAAGGGTGTTATCATAATAGACCCACCCTATATATATATATACACACACACACACACACACACACTAGTAGAATGCCCGTGCGTTACCACGGGCTACAATGTATATTATTATTTTTGAAAAGACAGAATGCATATATATGAATGAAACAAATGATTAAGATTGCCTCCATGGTCGAAGCTCATTTTTTCCTCATATGTCCGGGCATGTATGCACACCCAGCTGGCTCCCCAAAGTTCAATTGGTATTGTCCGGTCTGCTCCAAATTTCGACCATGTGTGGGAGAGAAATGTGATTGTACGGACTATCCATCATGTTATTTCCAACACATGGGCCCAACACAAAAACTCCACCCTACGAGGCACGCTTCCCTTTTTCTGTCGACCTCCCCTTCCCTCGATTTCTCACCATAGGGGGACATTTTTCGTTGGATCCCTCTCCTTTCAAACCGGATGGCTCCCACCACACCTTTGCCATGGTGCCCTGTTGGAGCCATCTCCTTTCAAATCGGATGGCTCCCACCACACCTTTGCCATGGTGCCCTCTCTTCTTCACACCGTACTTCCCCACAGACCGCCAAGGTGGAGTTCCCCGCCAGATGCCCTGCTCTCTACCCTCATCCCCACCCCACGTGTTCATGTCGATTCACCACCGCAATCAAAAGGAGGAGGCATGTGTCGTCAATGACGCCCCCAGCCAATAAGGCAGATACAATGTCTCCTGGCCCATTCTCATATTGTAACATACAGTTAAATGTCGTGCATTACCACGAAAAATATATATGATATATGTTGTTGGGCATTCCAAGAGCTATAAAATACTTGGCTCATTTATACATAACCTTTAGGTCTATCCTCTCAAAATTACTTGTTAAGTTATGTGACATTTATTTCATCACATAAATAGCCGCTTCTTTCTTTTTAATTGAAGATGATAAATAAGAAAAATATAGCAACTTCTCTAACTCTCTTTTCGCACAGCCAACCGTGTCATGCTCTCCCACACGGCTAGCCGGTCGTTGGGGCATTTTCCACATCTCATACCCCTCCCCCAGCTATCAAAAAGTGTTGTCTGAATATCTCACTTCACGCAAAACTTTAGATGTCGTGTTGAATCTAACACATGTCCGAGCAAGAAAAACTATTTAGAAACACGTTCATACTAAGGATAATATAATACTCTCACTGTCGGGAATTACTTATCAGATAAATGGATATATCTAGACATATTTTAGTTCTAAATACATATATTTTTATTCGTTTCTGCAACAAGTAATTCCAGACAGAGGGAGTACATGATTATGTCTACATCCTCTAGCAGAATGCTTGTGCATTTCCGCAGAACAATATCAGAAAAATGCATCCAATGAAGTGTTTCATCTTAGTCTTAATAGGTATAATGCAATGGAGGGTCATATGCCCCAATAGCAACATGTGTCATTGGTTGGTTGTTGTGTGAAGTGTGATACTCTTGTTGTTCTTATCTATGTCTTGCTAAATGTCAATCGATGTTCTCGCTTCCTCCTTCTATGTGCAACACATCTCTTTATCCTCGTGGCTTTACTCTATTATGTCGATCACATCTGTTTCACTTCATTGTGTCTCTTCAATCATCACCTTCTATGTCCATCACATCTCTTTCACCTCATTATGTCTCCTCCATCACCACCTCATAAGGTGACTGGGGCTTGTCTCCTAGTTTTTTTCCTTTCCGCAAACCCCTTGATGTGTACTCACATATATGATCATGAAATTAAGGATAGTGTACAAAAAACACGTCGTAATTGTCACTAATGATTGTTGAGTAAAATAAGAAACCACACATAGTTGTATTCAGTAGTACTATAGTTGGTATTTTGTCTTGCATTCCAATCTTTGCTTACTATTACCGAATCTCTAAAATGAATATGAATGCGTTATCTTTATGAACAGTATGTAATCTGATTTAGCAATGTCTGTCACTTCTCTTTCACCTCATTATATCTCCTTCATCACCACCTCATAAGGTGACTGGGGCTTGTCTCCTAGTTTTTTTCCTTTCCGCAAACCCCTTGATGTGTACTCACATATATGATCATAAAATTAAGGATAGTGTACAAAAAACACGTCGTAATTTTCACTAATGATTGTTGAGTAAAATAAGAACCCACACATAGTTGTATTCAGTAGTAATATAGTTGGTATTTTGTCTTGGATTCCAAACTTTGCTTACTATTACCGAATCTCTAAAATGAATATGAATGCGTTATCTTTATGAATAGTATGTAATCTGATTTAGCAATGTCTATCACTTTGGAACCTGTTGTTAAGAAATCTCAGAATAGCCATTTCCTTTTTACTTATGTTTTCCCTGTCAAAAGGATAGCACCTTCTTATGGTGAAATTCCTTTGCATCCATAGGATTCCAAAACATAATTAGCTAAGGAACAATAAGATAGTTGGAGCAAACACACTTCAAAAATAAATTAGCGAACATACATTTGATCAAGTCAAGGGTGCATGGTTACTTCGATCGGTGCAAGCTTCACAATAAGTTGAGAAACTGAACATTTAAAATTGACTAAGTACTACAGAAATAATCCAAGCAATCTTACTATATATAGTAGGATTGCTTGGATTATTTCTGTAGCTACTATTATAAGATGGGCTTACCTTCGTTAATCAGATGAACATGATCAAGGGGGACATTAACTAAGAAACATAATATCAAAGATTAGTCAGATGAACATGCTCTAATGTAGGTCGTAGTCCAATGTTCTCTGATGACCTTGTGACAAGGTTGAAACGTAAATGATTTCTTAAAAAAACATAAAAAATCTATTAGATAACAATAACCTGCATATTGCCAAATGCGACTAAATCCGAATTCATATGCAGATGCATTCTGTAGTTTTCCATGGACAAACAGATATTTCCAAAATCAACATACAACCTCCTGCCCTCCTACATAAAGCTATCAGTTTTCTTGGTATAATTAACCTGCTAATCTAATAAAACGCTAGATGCAATTGTGTCTCAGAACAATCTCTCGAAGGTTAGTACTGAACCAAATTTCTCCACAAAGTAGCACATAGTCCATGAGAAAAGAAAAAAAAATATTTCATATAACTAACTGAACAAAGAGACACTGCAGTTCCATGAAGGAGCACACATTCCGTAATATAATTCATAGCAGTACAGATATGTTCCTATGAATTGCATCAAGGAAGTGGAGAAAAGTAGTACAACTTCCATGGTTCCATTACTGGCGACAAGGCAGTGGAGGAAAAAATAGCGTTTGTGGCCCAAAAGGTTGCATGCTTCCAGGGTGGAAAGGATTTTTGCAGCACCGCTGAAGGTTAAGGCAATGTCAAGCTTCAACAACGAAGTAATATATTCAGATATGAGTAGTTCATGTTTGTTTAAAAAATCATACGTCAACAGAGAAAAAACCACAAGACCAGATAATTGGTGTAATTTTACGACATGGCTCTCAAGTATTTGCAACTATAAGATCCAGAGGCGGACATTTAAAATGTCAAAATACCTCAAGGAGACCATATAGAATAGTTTTTCTGTATTCCTTCTCCAGCAACTGATTTACTTCTTCTGTCAAACGTTCATGTTTGACTGATTTAGTTGGAGCATTCTCAATTGTAGCACTTCCTTCAGGATTATACATAGAGATGTCCCATCAATTCTGATGATTCGATGTACTGGATGTCATGCTTTATTTTTGCTGCAATTATTTCAGATTGTGTACCACATACTTCTAGGTATCCTAAATGTATAACACGGTTATAATTCACAAGATTTGTATAAGAACTTCTACAGTCAATGTCTCGTAAGTTACTCATAGCACTGACTATACCATAGTATGCACCAACGATGGTCAATAGTAACTTTTAGAGACCAGACATGTTGAAGTTGATCTTGATGGCTTGCACTGAAAATGCTGTATCAAATGTTACCGTCCATAAAAGATGCAGAAAATGTCCAACAAAAAGAAAATACATCTCTCTTGCAGCAGATATGATTACTCTAGTCTCCACTCCAACAAAAAGTGTTGTATTCTTCAATTGCAGGCCCTCAAAATTTGGCAACTCAGTAGAAAATTCTGCAAAATGAGCTCCATCTGCAACAGTTTGTGAGGATGAAAAGAATATATTATATCTCTCATGCTGATAACATATGTGTAACAACGGTTATTACAAAACTTCCAGCGCGCATAAGCAGTCCATATTATAAAGGTTATCACTAAATTGCAGCCACAAATTACTTGTAGTTCCACTTTTCATAAAAAAACGTAGTTTCAAAAGATCAGAATTTATTCCTTGGAACAGATCTTTCAAGAAACAGCAAGCATCATACACATGACGAAAACACTGCTCTGTAACAGAATGAATGAGCTAAAGTGAATGCAAGCATGCTTTTAGTGCTTAGTCTATAACAGGCTGGTAAAGTTCCTCCTTGTTCCCATGCTGTTCATCATCCCCTGTTGTTCATCATTCCCTGTTAAAGAGGCGACATCATCTCGATGTAAAATCATCTTGATTGGCTCAAGGGAATAGATAGCAAACACACCTCCTTTTATCGGATTATTATGATGTGCCGCAGCGAGTGGTGGTTTATGATCTCCCTCGCCACATTCTCATCAATCCGCAAATACACCAGGACACCCAAAAGTTTGCCCCGTTACTATATACGCAGTAGGGGAATCCCGACGGGATAAGAAAAACTCGACGGAGCAGCCCATGCTGGAACGAATAGATCACAGGGGAGCCCTAATTACCTTGAAGCCGCATGGGATGTACTTCATGGCGACGACCTCCTCGGTCTCCTTGTTCCGCTTCAGCCGCGTGATGCAGACATTGCCGTCGCCGATGTCCTTGAGCACCTCGTACCTCTCCATGGATCCCGGCCTGTGTCGAGCTGCTGCTGAAGGCACCGGCGCTCCTCTCCTTGCGTTGGGGCAAGGCCTGCACCTTGACCTTGCAGATCAACTCCTCCAAGTCCGCGCTCGTGGGATCCCGTGGACTCGTCGGTCTTGGTCGAAGGTGATGTCGGCATGGCGGCTGGTGGCGGCATGGAGGTCGCTAACCCTAGTGCGTTGAGGGATCAGGATCGGGTTGTGCGTGCCAAGAGAGAGAGAGAGAGAGAGAGAGAGCGAACCGTGCGGAGATGGGGGCTGGGTTTTTCCTCTTAATTTGGATTAAACAAAGCGGTGGCATAAACCGAAGGTGGGCTACGTTAAAAAAACACTGGTGGCTTTGATGGATGGGGGTGGGACCGTGGGAGGCGAGCGAGCGAAGGAACGACGTAAGGACTGCTCCTTTATGAGTATATATATATATATATATATATATATATATATATATATATATATATATATATATATATATATATATATATATATATATATATATATATATATATATATATATATATATATATAGGACAAATGTTTCCTACAAGCAGTGGTAGTTACCACTACTTGCGTTTTGTATGTTGTATGTAGTATCTATCGAAACCGAGAGTATGTACGTGTAGTATGTAGTATATAACAATGATTAGTTAGTATATATACTAATTTTTAGGTAGTATGTATCATATTTTGAGTATGCTTTTTTTTACATTATAAATATGTACGCATTTCACAAATATACAAAAAACTATGGGTTCATATGCAATTTTTTCATTTAACTTGCTTTGAAATATCTTAGATATAGTATATGAATATATTTAAAATAATAAAATAATATATATAGTAGCACATGGTAGTATATGAGATATGTGGGTAACTACCACCGGGTGGTAGGATGGATTTTCCCTATATATATATATATATATATATATATAAAATTTATTTTGCTTCCTCCTGGTTTCCTGACATCACGGTCCCACACCATTGTCTACCTATGTACTCCCTCCTTTCCGGTTTATAGGGCTTATCTCAAAATTTTAGTTTTTCCATTTTATAAGGCTCAATTTGGTTGTTTTCCATCACATGTTCAGATTCCAAGGTGCATTAAATCATTGCATGCAAATATTAAGAGAAAATTAACCAATGCATGTACTTTATGCATGCATGCATTGCAATTAATGCATTGATAAACATAATTTTTGAGGATAACAAGAGCATTAATTAGGTGCTTTTGCAAAACTAGAAAAAGTATTCCACCACTCGCCATCTACCTTGATTGGTGAGATTTTTGAATTGAGCATTATAAACCGGAAAGGAGGGAGTAGTCAATAAATGATAGAATTGCACAAGAAGCGGCCAACAGCTGGGACCAAGCGCCTCTAGCAGTATTTGTGTTTTTGAGGTGTGAGCACTGCAGAGTTTTTTGATGTTTACCCTAGATATTAATTTTTCTCCTCTGAACAACAATGAAAACATCTCTGCAGGTATTAACTGGGCGGTTGTGGCCCGTCTAGCCCAGGCCAGATATCCAGCCCAGATATTAATTTTTTCCAAGCTGAAAATGGCTAGCCCAGCTATACTTTTTTTAGGAATACCCAGGCAAGGTCAAGTTGTTATTCTCCGCCCTGCTGTGCTGCAAATCTTTCCTAGGAGGGATGCATTAGGCTTAAAAAGAAAATGGGCTTTAAGAAATAATAAATGAGATGTAATTATAAAAACTGGGTAGTAACTATAAAAAAATGCACCAAACAATGATTACTTTATAAAATATTATTTTTGGAATATTGAAAATTTTAATTTCATTAATTGTTGCGAGCGGAATGTTTTGTTGGATTTTTACGCAATATAAATTTATATTGAAATTGTATTTAATCTGACTAAAATTTCAGGATAAAAATATTCGGATCCCATAAAAATGTGGGAAATTTTATTGAATTCTGTTTTGAACGGTTGGTTGAAATGGGCTGTACTTTTAACAAACCGTAAATGGGCTGATCCATTAGAATTCAAAAATGGGCTACACATTCTTACAAATCTCAAATGGGCTATAAGTTCTCTGCCACACACTTACGGCCTTACTAAGTTGTGCGTCCCTAAAAAACAGAGTTGACGGGTATGCAAGGCTTTGTCAACTTATAGGCAACACACGGTTCTAACAGCAGTGGCCGTTGGATGTCCATCCAACGGATGCCGTTCTTCTTCTTCAATCTCGGATATTCTAGCTTCACCCGCCCAAAAAATGATTCATCCCCCCTGACATCTTGGGCGCACCGTTTCAGAAGCTGACCTGTGGGCCTACTAAGTTGAGGTACCAAGGGCTTTGTCAACTTAGTCAATATAAACGATTCTAGCTGCGGTGGTATGACGATGTCCATCCAACGGCCGTCGTGCTTCTTCAACCTCTGGTCTTCTTGCTCCGGCCGCCCAAAGCAGCGCCCGGTCGTGCCGCTTTGCTCCACGCCTACCGTGGCGGCTGTGTCTGCCGCGGAGGCCTCACCGCCCCTACTACTCCCACCGTGGCGGGCCATCTTTCCACTCACCCAATCGACCCACACCCCCTGTTATTCTGCGGCGACGCGTATGTGCGAGTGAACCCTTGTACTCCTCTTCGCGTGTGCATCCACTGCCGCGTCTTCCCCGGCTCCGCGTCGTCCCCTTCCTAGGCCTCGCCGGCGTCCACCGCCGTGGTGCTCTCGGCGCGGCTTGGTCAACGTGGTCAAGGAATGACTTCCATCGGACGTGGACTATACGTGGAGAGGCTGACAACTGGGTCCACGGCAGCCGCAAGGAAGTGCCTCCTTATTACGAGTAAAATAATTATTCCTCCACCGGACAGCGGGGACCCACCGGACGGGCCACCGTATTTCGCGAAAAAAATGATTCGCCCCCTGACTGCTGGGACCCACGAGCTACATCTTCGCACGCAAGGAAGTGCGTCCGAAAAAAAAACGATTCGCCCCCCTGACTGCTGGGACCCACCAGCTACATCTTCGCACGCAAGGAAGGGCGTCCAGAAAAAAAAAATGATTCGCCCCCCAACTGCTTGGACCCACCAGCTACACCTTCGCACGCAAGGAAGTGCGTCCGGGCAAAAAAAACGATTCGCCCCCTGACTGCTGGGACCCAGCAGCTACACCTTCGCTCGCAAGGAAGTGCGTCCGCAAACAAAAGCGATTCACCCCATTGCTGGGACCCAGCAGCTACACCTCGCACACAAGGAAGTGCGTCCCGCAAAAACGATTCGCCCCGATTGCTGGGACCCACCAGCTACATCATCGCATGAGCAAGGAAGTGCTGACGGTCGGGACCCACCTGGTTGAAGCGTCGTGGTGTTGTCATCCTGGTCGTGACGTGTAATGCATATCTTGGTTGATGTAGAAGCGCACGCGTGTCATAGTAGAGGCGCCGCGACGTCGTAGAGTAGAGGCGCCGACGTAGCATGTACACGTCGTCTGCCGAGTGGTGCAAGAAAGAAAATCTGATCACGTATGTGTACATACGGGCGGGGTCTCGAACGCCTAGTCGCACATACCGCAAAACGGAGGAAACGGACCTCCTACAGTCGAAACGGGGGTCCTGTTGATCGGGAGGGGTGTGGCGTACCGCAAAACGGAGGAAATGGACCTCCTACGGTCGAAATGGGGGTCCTGTTGATCGGGAGGGGTGTGGCGTACCGCAAAACGGACGAAACGGACCTCCTACGGTCGAAACGGGGGTGTTGATCGGGAGGGGTGCGGCGTACCGCAAAACGGAGGAAACGGACCTCCTACGGTCGAAACGGGTGTCCTGTTGATCGGGAGGGGTGTGGCGTACGCATAAAAGCAGACGAAACGGACTTCTGTTGGGCGCTTCACGGTGAAACAGGGGAGGGTGTGGCGTCGCAAAAGCAGGACTCCATGAGATCTTGTTCATCTCCACCGTCGACCTCCTCCAGCCTCCACGGGCTACCGTCGACCTCCTCCAGCCTCCACGGGCTCCTGTTCATCCAGCCTCCACCGCGCGCTACTCCACCGGCTACTGTTCAACCACCCCTCCACGGGCACCCCTTCACCGTCTACTGTTCATCCAGCCCTCCACACCACGGGGTCCTGTTCAACCACCCCTCCACGGCCACCCCCCACTGTCTACTGTTCATCCAGCCCTCCACATTACGGGTTCCTGTTCATCCAGAGGCAACGCCGCCGCTCACTGTTCATCCAACCCCATAGCGCTCACTAGCAA
Organism: Aegilops bicornis; assembly: GCA_021605145.1. Taxonomy (NCBI): domain Eukaryota; kingdom Viridiplantae; phylum Streptophyta; class Magnoliopsida; order Poales; family Poaceae; genus Aegilops; species Aegilops bicornis. Next base: position 156,111,225 of record CM038670.1, on the reverse strand, counting down.
CAGTAGCTAAGAATCGCTCCATCGGGTTGATTAACGACCATCGATCGATCGCTCGGGTTCGATGAACGCGTAGCTCGCAGTGCAATCGCTTTCGGTTGATTAGAGCCCAACGCCTTGCTCGGCTTGATTAGAGCCAACACCTCGCACACCTGCAGCAGCGTCGACGAGAAACGCAGCATCGCTCTGCCCCGACCTCCCACCGTAACCGGCAACTCCCGAAATTTTCCTCCCCTCACTTCTACCACGGGTTTTTCCGTCATGGACGGCCCAAAGAATGTCATGCAAGCTGCGTCTGGCCCGCCAGTGATGAAAAGCCCATTTTACATCATGATTTTTTGTCATATAAGTAGGAGCCCACCACATCTATGATGATACCGGGTTTTGTCACAATTATTGTCATAGAAGTGTCATATGTATGACAGAAAAAAATTTCGTTCGGCCCAAAATGTCACGGATGTGTCTTTTTTTTTGTAGTGGTGCATGCAATAAAAATTGCTCTCTAAATATGTATGATCTTTTAGTGTGGAGAAAATAAGCTTTATACGATCTTGTGATATGGAAGCAATAAAAGTGATGGACTGCATAATAAAGGTCCCTATCACAAGTGGAAATATAAAGTGATGTTCCCTCGCATTAAGATTTTGTGAATCCAACTATAAAAGCGCATGGCAACCTCTGCTTCCCTCTGCGAAGGGCCTACCTTTTATTCTTGTCTTTTACCTTATGCAAGAGTCATGGTGATCTTCACCTTTCCTTTTTACATTTTATCCTTTGGCAAGCACATCATGTTGGAAAGATTCTGATGTAAGGCATCATGAGCTATTACTGTTGACATTACCCTTGAGGTAAAAGATTGGGAGGCGAATCTATAAGCCCATATCTTTCTCTGTGTCTGATTAAAACTTTGAACCCATAAATATCGCGTGAGTGTTAGCAATTGTGAAAGACTAAATGATAGTTGTGTATGCGGAGTTTGCTAAATCAAAGCTCTGACATAGACTCTTCCTAAAAATAAGATGAATTGTAATTGTTTGATGACTAATAACACAGTTTGTTAGTTTTCCAGAAAGTTTATGATCTATACTTCAACATGTGAATAGCTTGTTACTTGATCATGAGAAGCTTTATGAGATGAGCTACTGTTATGATATAATGTGATGCTAGAAAAGGTGATTGAAATTATCATTGATCAAACTTGTGCACCTGCTAGCATTCACACTTCATAAATTATTTCTTCTATCATTTACCTACTCGAGGACGAGCAGGAATTAAGCTTGGGGATGCTGATACGTCTCCAACGTATCTATAATTTATGAAGTATTCATGCTATTATATTATCTGTTTTGGATGTTTATGGGCTTTATTATGCACTTTTATATTATTTTTGGGACTAACCTATTAACCGGAGGCCCAGCCCAAATTGTTGTTTTCTTGCCTATTTCAGTGTTTCGAAGAAAAGGAATATCAAACGGAGCCCAAACGGAATGAAACCTTCGGGAGAGTTATTTTTGGAACGGAAGCAATCCAGGAGACTTGGAGTAGATGTGAGGGAAGCTTCGAGGTGGCCACGAGGCAGGGAGACGCGCCTGCACCCCCTGGGCGCGCCCGCCACCCTCATGGGCCCCTCGTGGCTCCCCTTACCAACTTCTTTCACCTATATATGTCCATATACCCTAAAAACATCGGGGAGCAGAATAGATCGGGAGTTCCGCCGCCGCAAGCCTCTGTAGCCATCGAAAACCAATCGGGACCCTGTTCCGGTGCCCTGCCGGAGGGGGGATCCATCACCGGTGGCCATCTTCATCATCCCGGCCCTCTCCATGACGAGGAGGGAGTAATTCACCCTCGGGGCTGAGGGTATGTACCAGTAGCTATGTGTTTGATCTCTCTCTCTCTCTCTCGTGTTCTTGAGGTGGTACGATCTTGATGTATCGCGAGCTTTGCTATTATAGTTGGATCTTATGATGTTTCTCCCCCTCTACTCTCTTGTAATGGATTGAGTTTTCCCTTTGAAGTTATCTTATCAGATTGAGTCTTTAAGGATTTGAGGACACTTGATGTATGTCTTGCATGTGCTTATCTATGGCGACAATGGGATATCACGTGATCTACTTGATGTATGTTTTGGTGATCAACTTGCGGGTTCCGTGACCTCGTGAACTTATGCATAGGAGTTGGCACACGTTTTCGTCTTGACTCTCCGGTAGAAACTTTGGGGCACTCTTTGAAGTACTTTGTGTTGGTTTGAATAGATGAATTTGAGATTGTGTGATGCATATTGTATAATCATACCCACGGATACTAGATGTGACACTGGAATTTCTAGGTGACATTAGGGTTTTGGTTGATTTGTGTCTTAAGGTGTTATTCTAGTACGAACTCTTGAATAGATCGATACGAAAGAATAACTTTGAGGTGGTTTCGTAACCTACAATAATCTCTTCGTTTGTTCTCTGCTATTAGTGACTTTGGAGTGACTCTTTGTTGCATGTTGAGGGATATTATATGATCCAATTATGTTATTATTGTTGAGAGGCCTTGCACTAGTGAAACTATGATCCATAGGCCTTGTTTCCTAGCATTGCAATACCATTTACGCTCACTTTTATCTATAGTTACCTTGCTGTTTTTATATTTTCAGATTACAAAAACCTATATCTACCATCCATATTGCACTTGTATCACCATCTCTTCGCCGAACTAGTGCACCTATACAATTTACCATTGTATTGGGTGTGTTGGGGACACAAGGGACTATTTGTTATTTGGTTGCAGTGTTGATTGAGAGAGACCATCTTCATCCTACGCCTCCCACGGATTGATAAACCTTAGGTCATCCACTTGAGGAAAATTTTCTACTGTCCTACAAACCTCTGTACTTGGAGGCCCAACAACGTCTACAAGAAAAAGGTTGCGTAGTAGACATCAACGAGCATACGATTTAACAACATCAAATGCGATAGATGCTAAAGTACGACTAGCTGGTTGTGCTTCCTCCACAGGAATAGGCGTACTAACTGGTGGAGTTGGGGTTCGCCGTGGTAGTACTGGCCCTTTGGGCACTGGAGCTGCCTTACTAACTGCTCTTGTTTGGGAGCTCTGTGGTGGAGATGGTGCTGTGTCAATAGGAACTGGGTTACTATCTGCTGGGGTTGGGGTTAGATTGGGTGAAGCTGGTTCTCTGTCCATCGCAGTAGGGGTACAATCTGCGAGAGTTTGGGTTATGTGTGGTGGAGCTGGTTCTCGTGCATGTACAACCGGGGTGCTATCTCCACCAAGAGGTAGCACTGTTTTATTTGAAGACCGTATTTTTAGTCCGCTAGATGCTGGCATCACCCGCTCCAATTCAAATGGATGATAAACAGGAAACATAGTTGAATGTACAAACATTGTATGAGAGAAAGATGCAATAGATAGTGTGGAAAAAAGAGGACATGAAATAGTTGACATGTATATTGTTTAACTAAAACGGATAGCATGACATAATTTCACATATATGATGTCTATCTAAACTAAATAGCATAGCATAACATAATTCAAAGATATGATGAATAACTAAAACAGCGTGCCAAGTTAGAGCATACACCTCGGTGTGGGAATAGGACTGGTCAACCGTCTCTGAATCCATCTCCGAGGAGCTATCTGGACCCAACAAGAGATTTGCTTCGACAGGTAGCATTGTCTGCTCTGAAGGCCTTGTTTTCACTCCAGATTTTTCAATCTCCCACCCAAATGGCTGATTCACAGGAAGAGTAGTTTAATGTACAAACATTGTCGACAAATGGAAATGTAATGAAGAAAAGGATGAGCAAGATATCATTCAAATATATGATGCCTACTTAAACAGGATGGCATTGCACATTTCACATGTATTATGGCTGGCTAAAAGACATGAGACTGCATAATTCCCATATATGATATAGAAACTAAACAGGTGGCGACAGAACATCTCTAAACTAAGCAGATGACATATATGATGTCAAAAGTAGGTACTGCAAGGCAACATGGGCATGATATGACTAACATCATCATGCCAATGTAGAGCAAACGCCTTGGGGGGTACATAGGAGTGGTCAGCAGCGTCTGAATCCGCCTCAGAATAGATATCTTCCTCTGGATTACAATCCGGAGAGGGGTGGGGAGGGTTTTCCATTGAACCCCCCATGGAGTGATGTCTGCATGACATTGTATTTCCGCGCAAAACTCTTCTCTTTTTCTCTACATGTTCAGCATGACTGTGTACAATATCTAACATGCATAGGAAAAAAATGGTGAGATTACGTAAGGAGAGCATGCAGAAATTTAGAGTGATGGTAACAACCAGTGGATGGATCCAAAAATAATGATAGTAGGCTGATGATTGCTTTAATTTAATAAATGGATAGATGATGATTGCTTTACTATTTGTTTCCCACCCAATATGAACAACATAGGCATACCCTACGTGAACCAGATATTGGACAGAGATACTATTCGTTGGTTCCTCGATATGTGCCCCACAACTAATTTAGAACTCAAGTTTGAACATTAATTTGGACCTGACTTGGAGTCCAAGAGGTGAACATGACGATAAAGTAGCAGGTAATTTTAAGCAATGCATAACATAAGCAGAATCAAAAGAGTGCGACCTCTCTTGTGGACCCGTGTACTCCTCGGGTTCATCTCACGAGTCGATGATGGTGATGCCATTATGTGGGTGCCACGGCGAGGAAGGATATCTCGAGGCGGCGGAAGACAGTCATGAGTCGTGATGTCCGGTTTGGTGGATGTTTACGTCGATGGAGCACCTCGGGTGAGGTGGACGACGTCATGGCAGGAGCAGGACAAACCACACAAAGTTCCTTCGACACCTACACCAGAATCAAGTAATTCTATAAGGGCTCATTTGGCTTGCATGATTCTAAAAACGCAGGGATATGAAAAACACCGGAATAGGATAGGAATGCACATGGTAAACAGAGCATTTGTAAACACAGGATTTCTGACAACTTGGGTGTTTGGTTTATAGGAATTGTAAGAGCAGAGGAATGCAAATAAACATGGCCAAAATAAAGTGAAACCATATGAAAGCGTGTACAGTTAGAATGTTATTCTGCCACTAATGCACTTGGTCTTGTTTTCATGCATAGGATTTTGAAAAGTAGGTCCAGGTGGATGTTTTCCTTCATTCTTTTCAACAAAATGCATGAATAATTGAATAGTAGAGTGCCATTGGAAAATTCCATATTGCTATGTTTTTCCGTCGAACCAAAATAGCCCTAATGGATGGACATGAATGTATAGTAGTAAGTGATGCAACATGTGTACAACCTCTTTGCCGTAGCCGTGTCGACATTAGCATCATTGGGTTGGACGCTGAAGCAGTTGAGGCAGAGGTGGCTGTCGGAGGTGTGGAGGAAGATCTGAGGAATCTGTAGACGGCGTCCAGGGCACTCCTCTGTTGTGATGGATCGCTTTGTCGATGGAGCAGCCCCTGTGAGCCGTAAGACGTCAAGGCTGAAGCAGCACAAGACAGACATCATAAATCTCAAGTGGGATTCTAATAGCATCTCCAATAGATGATGTAAAATAGATGTAAAATTTACATCACCAAAAACCACCTGACTACAAATGTATGAGGTAAAAACTGTTGACTCTGAACTTAATTGTCGAAACTGAAATTTCTTGTGGAATCTGAATGTTACTGATCGAAACTGAACGCATAATGGTAGCAGAGAGGCACTTGACATGTAGTTTAGGGACGGCTGCCTGCAGTTCATCTTACACTGCACCCCCTCGAGCCGCCACCACCACCGGCCGAACCGCCCGGCCCAGCTGCCGCCCTCGCCGCCGAAACAACTCCCCACCGCCGGTCCGCCGCCGCCCTGGCCAGCCCTATAGGCTCCCTGCCCCCCACCTTGATCTCTAAGATAGATAGTGGGGTACCTCTCCGGTGAGCCCCCGTCCCCGCTGCGGGTGGTTTTTCCTTAACTCCGGCAAGCCCCCCGACCCCCTGAAAATCGACTGACCCAAAAGTCGATTCAGTCGACTGAAGTGTTGCTAAATCAGAGTAGAGCTGTAGCACGAGCGAGGGAGAGAGCAGCAGCAGCAGCATGAGCGAGCGAGCGAGAGCCAAAGCAGCAGCTGCTGGGCGAGCGATCGAGCGAGAGCCGGAGCAGCAGCAGCAGATCCGGCTGGTATGGACGCCGCCGCCGAAGGGGCCTCGCACTGGGGAAGAGCCGCCGTGGAGATGTCGCCCGCGGCGCCAGCTTCAAGGTAGCTGCTCCATGGGGGTGCGGGGTGGAGCACCGTCGGCGCCGGGAGGTCGAGCTAAGGAGAAGGTGCGATGTGATGAGTGTACAACCTCTTTGGTGGCGCCGAGTAGGCGTCGGCTTCGTCCGAGGAGTCGGTAAGGATGTTGCGGTTCTGGTGGAGCAGGTTAAGGTGGCGCTGTGGGGATGGAGCAGCCGTGATAGATGAGGCGATCATCGGAGCAGCTCCTTGGAGGTGGAGGACGGGGCGGCTGAACCGGCGGGACGACGAGATTGATGACGGATCCTCATCCGGGGAGGTGGGCGAGGGACGTCGAGCTGTTGCGGTGGACGACGTCGTCGGGGAAGAGGCTTCGGCTGGGAAGCGGTGAGGTGGCGGACGGAGGAGGGTGGGGTTTCGCGGCTGGAGTGGAGAGGTTATGGCGGCCTGGGATTTCGAATGGCAAAAAGGAGGCCATGGGAGGGGGTGAACCATGACTTAGGGACGCGCTTGTCCAAAATGTAGGGTGTGTTACAAAAGTATCCCCCACCGATTTGAACTAGCAGCCCTTTCGGCTCAGGGCTAGAAGGGCGATTTCACGTGTTGGGATTTGGCAGCTGGAGGGAGTTTTCGCGCGCGTTGTAATTTCGGGATAGCAAGGCGCGGGTTGTGAAGGCGCCAGTTTTGGGGGCACGATATCTGAATTTTCGAGATATAACAAGGCGCGGGTTGAATTTTAGGGACAAGCCTAACGTTTAATATTGTACTTGTACGTACCAAATCAATTCGCACTTCCCTGAACCAAAAAGAAAACGAAAAAATAAAACTATTCACACCACACAAAGAGAGAGTCTTGCCCCGTTTTACTATAAAAATTATATTCAAAGCTACTCTCTCCTTCCATCTATATAGGGCCTAATGCGTTTTTCGATGCTAACTTTGACCAAATATTAGAGCAATAATATATGACATGCAACTTACACAAATCACACCGTTAAATTCGTCTATGAAAGGTTCTTTCAATGATATAATTTTCACATTATGCATGTCATGTACTATTAATCTTGTCAATGGTTAAAGGCGGTCTTAAAAAATGCATAACGTCCTATATAGATGGAAGGAGGGAGTATGAATCCATGTTATGTCCAATTAAAATGTTTCGCTTGCTGTACAATGCATGTAACCTACTCATACCAACATTTTAATGCATTCCGAATGTCTATACTACCGCTGCAATTCGAACTGAATTTGAATTCGTTTCTCTATTTAAATAAGAATCTATAATCATGATTGTTGCCAACTTCAACCATCATTCGTGTATTACCTTAATAACACATCACATGATTACTATAGAGATATATATGAACTATGTGTACTACATGAACTCGAATTCTATTTTTTTAATACACTTGATGTTGTTTCCAAATAATAGTACATTTAACGTACTAACTATATATTCATAATTTAAACCATGTTCCATATGTGTACACCGTGTTTATCACACATAGTATAGTGCCCTGCCCCCTACATTATGATAAGTATTTAGACCTGAGCTGCAAAAGCCACACATTAGCCCAAATTATGATCAATGTTCTATATGTAATACGTAGTACTAGCAAGATGCCCATGCGTTCCACAGAACATCAACATGATCAAGGGGAGGCCTAATTTGCAAATATGGAGAGGGGTGTGGGTATCTTTTTTCAAAATTGCCATATTTTCCTTCCTATCCGTCAGATATAAATCAGACGACTTATATTGCAGGATGGCACCATCATCAACAACTCCGTTTTTTAATAAGAGTAGAGATAAAATATATTATATGTAGTATAACATGTTCATAACCACACCATGTGTATCACCGTTATATATATTCACACATGCGTCGGTTTAAAACACTATGATAAATTCTTGAAATATCCGAATTCGCTTTTTATAATGAAGTATGATCTCTATTCGTCTTCTACACCCACACAATCATCTTATCTTTGTAGCTAGTTAGGGCTAACTTTCTCTCGTGCGTGCAGACGCCCGTGTCCCTCTCACCCTCCCTCAGCATTCTCTAGCTCCATTGCGCAAATTCATCTTTTCACTTTAGGTCGTTCACCCATGGTGTGTGTAGGCCCCCCAGCTCCTTCTTTACGGCACACATCGATCGATATGCCTCTCTAGCCAGGTGTGCCTAGCACAAAACACAAGCTTCCCCTCTTATCTTATCACCGTCCATGCCTCACTCCCACCACTCTTTTCATCGATCTCATACTCGCACACTCCTCCCCCCTTGATATAGTATTACTCTGGCACCACCTCCTAGATGCATCCCTCTCTCTCTATCCTTCTCCCCGTGCCTCATTTGCTTCTAACACACACATGCATGTATACCGATCGATCTCCCAACATATACCTAGGTCGACTTTAACTATTACCCCCCATCGATCGACGTACCTCACAAGTTATGTCTCTCGTTTCTCTGACAAAGGACGATTGATCTTCCTATGTAGTTATGTCTGCTTACCACAGCCATATCGCCCCCCCCCCCCTCATCATTTGTGCATGCCACCTGACCCGTCTCTCACACGCACGTGCACAGACAAGCAGCCATCCCCTCTCTTATTTATATTGCAGGCATGCCCTCCGGTTGTATAGCAAGCCTATTCCACTATTTGTTAGAAGCAACTCCACTACCACCCCCTCCAACACTCTAGCTCTGTCTCTCTCCCAACCTTATTCCTCTCCTACACATATGCATGGATGCCGATCGATCTCGCTTAATACATGAGGTAGATCGATCTCTCTTAATACATGAGGTAGGCCTCTCTCCACCTCCACACATATACCAGCCATTGTAGCTCTATACTTAATTAGGGCTCCCTTCCCCCACAACACACCGATAGTCGAGCGCTGTAGGTAGGTATCCATGCCACAGAGACAAACTGCACCTGTCCCCTCTCACTTTCCAGTAGGCCAGCCACTCTATATCTTTGACGTGGGCACACACAAATTCGATGGCACTCTTTATCAATCGCGCGCGCGCACACACACACACACACACACATCATGCCTCTCTTCGATTCTATGGACACCTTAAGTCGATAATACCTCCACTCTCTTCTCGTGGATCGCCCCTATATATATATATGTATATATATATATATATATATATATATATATATATATATATATATATATAGGAAAATGCATCCTACTACCGGTGTAGTTACACCCATTTCTCATATACTACCATGTGGTAGTATATACTCTACTTTATTACTTCTAGTATGCTCATATACTATATCTAAGATACTCCAAATCAAATTATGTGAAAAAATTGCATGTGAGCCCATGTTTTTATAATATTTGTGAAATACGTACATATTTGTACGTAAAAAGGAGTATGCTCAAAATATACTACATACTACATAAAAATAGTATATATACTACCTAAACATTCTTACATACTACATACTACGCGTACATACTCTCCGATATGATAGATACTACCTAGAACGTATGAAACAAAAGTGGGAGTAACTACACCCGGTAGTAGGAAAAATTTGTCCTATATATATATAGATGATATATCCAGGACTCTATTTCACACACATTGCATATGTTACATTTTTTGATTGACCCCACCCCCCCCCCCCAAAAAAAACTCTCGTGAACCCACACACTATATCTCTCTACGTTTGTATCTCTCTCACACAACCCCACGTAGGTGGTGTACGTATACAAGAAGAGAATAGGTGCACCGTGCACGTACTCACGCTTCATGCCCAGCCACACCCGTGCGGGTACATGGTGGAGCTCATTTCTATACGAAATGGCAGCCCACGTGCTAATTTGAACGCGTGTAGCGGTTGTTTACCTACGGAGGTCGTGTACCACGCGTGCATGAAACAAAGTTCGGCTTGATGTGTTGGCGCGTTATTTCTAAACAAAGTTATATCGCTCAATGGCACGTACACAGAATATAAAATGATTTTTATGGAGAAAAAGATAGTCTGCTCCACTATATACAATGGAGCCTGCCTGCCTGGTTTGTCTCTCTTCAGAGTATCTCACACAAGGCTGCGGTGGCCTCTCTCTCTCACCGTTGGTCATTTATTCGTCCGCATCCCGTCCGCCGGCAGAAAGGGAGGACGTGCATCGTTTCTCCGTTCGACGGCGCCGAGGCAGCACGTCCCGATCTGCGGTACACGTTGTTCTCTCTGACCAAGCTCCGACGTGGTAGGGCCTACGCCACCTGCTCGCTGCCATAGTGTGGGCTGATTCCGCCCGCCTCCTCTCACCTAGTTACATCCCGACGACCTCCAGGTATCCCCTTCGGCCTTGCTCCACTACCCGTCTTCCCACGTCGCTGCATGTGGATCTTCCATAGTTCTTTTCCCAAAACATAGCTCATTCGACGTACTTTCCATATTGCAGTCTCGTCCTCACACTGTTTTAGACAAACACAACCGTGTTGTTATCTTCCCTTAGGACAAGGAATATGCTTCTTTTTTGTCGTCGCATGTTTCATCAACTGTTATTGGCCAGCAATTGTTTCCTTTCTACCCTTTTTTTGCAAACAGGGCTATCCATTTCACCTTGTTGCTATTGTGACCTTTTGGTGAACTGCACAAATCACTTTTTTCTTAAGAGTTCTTTGTGCAGTTCTACCAAAATGTCACAAGGGCAACGTCACATTTCAGTGCGACTGCACAAAGGGAGATTGATTTTGCTCTATCCTCCTTATCCAACTCCGAGCCTAATCTTCTCCAACTAGTTAGTCTTAAGAGAGACTACAAAAGTGATCGGCTTCTATTTGTGTGTTTATTGTTTCATCAGCAGTCTTCTATTATCGTAATCACACTTAATATCTTTGGAACAGGGACGCTCAACTCTATTCTAGTGGAACTGCACAAAATGATCGGAATGTTGCATGCTCCAGACAACTACTTTTTTCCCAACATGCCTTATTGATTTAGACAAAGCTGGGGGGACGTTGTTGCCAATGAAAGCAAGGATCAATTTTAATTTAACACCTTCTCACAACTTTATCTTCAGTTGTGATGTAAGTATTAGCTCTGATTAGCAAGGATGTTATTTTTTTATTGTTTCCGAAAGAGCATCGATGGCAAGACACACGAAACAAAAGCTGAAAGTTCACACCATTGTACAATTTCATGTCGCTGGAAAATTATTTGTATAGTACGTCAATTATGTAAACAAATCTTTGGAAGCTTGATAGCATTGCCAGAAGCCTCTTCGGCATCCGGGTCCATGTGCCATGCACAAAATTATACTCCTTCGTTCCTAAATATTTGTCTTCTTACAAATTTCAAATGGACATATTTTAGAGTATAGATTCACTCATTTTGCTTCGTATGTGTACTCCCTCTGTTCCTAAATATTTTTCTTTCTTGAGATTTCAACAAGTGACTACATACGGAGCAAAATGAGTGAATCTACACTCTAAAATATGTCTATGTACATCCGTATGTAGTAGTCCATTTGAATCTCTAAAAAGACAAATATTTGAGTAGTCACTCGTTGAAATCTCTAGAAAGACAAATACTCCGGAGTATATTTAAGAACCGAGGGGGTAGTGCATAGCCGCATGGGAGACTCAGACTGGCTGTTGCGCCGCATTAATAGTGAGTAATGAGCAGTCAAATCATAAGCCCCACCTTTCCCACTGTAAGTTGCTCGGAAGAAGCAACCATCAATACGCTCTTCTTTGAATCCGCTCATACTACTCCATCCGTCACTGTTTATAGAGCGCGCTTCAGAAAAAGAGAAAATCTCTCGGACCAAGGCGACTAGCGATCGGCCTGAAAAATAGCATTGGTAGTTATAGCACGGCGTCTATTACTAGAGGAAATAATGCATACAAACATGCATGCAGTGCTTCCACCCCGGGTACACACATGCATGCACTTACTCCACTCCGTAGTACTACATCGAGAGAAAATTGCGGTTACCACGCCCTTATTAATTGAGCATTAAACCAAACGCGTCTAAAGTCTCTCTGGTGGTGGAAATGCATTGAGAGAAATGCATCATAATGAAGCGCGCCCTGTATACTCTAACGGAGGGAGGAGTAGTATGAAGGTGCAAAACCAAGTACGCGTATGGCCAGTTGGTCAACGCACCTCCTCTTGGCATATCACTGACATGTGGGACCGGGGTGTGAGCAAACCGATCTCAATTGACGGCAAAATGGCCAACCCGCTGTTCCTTGAGAGAGACGAGGAGCGAGAACACACAGACGGGCTCGCACGAAGGCCAAGATATATTTGAGCATGGTTGATCGATATCATCATTACATGTTGGGCTGCCATTTTCCGCCCTTCTCTGGAATAAATGTGTACTTTATTAGAGATTAAAAAAATAAGAGTACAGAGCCTCCACCATGCGGTTCTAGTAGTAGTACTACCCGTACTACTAAACCTTTCGCTTGGTTCTTCGCCTCTTCGTGAAGTCGAACAATGATGGTACTCCGCATGTTCGGTACTACGGTGTATGCCTCTGGCAATCTGACACCGAATGAACTGATGCATGTCCACCGCCTGGGCGAGGGTACGTTGCATTTAGTCAAAAGGCGTAAGCGAGCTTCACCTTGTCCTGCAAGCTTCTCCTTGTTCTGCGAGTTAACGGGACACACCAACAAGTAGTGCTAGTCCATACTCCCTGCTTTCCGGTTAATATGGCTTAATCTTTTTTGCGGGAAATGAGAGAGCTTTATTCATATATAAGCATTCTTAGAACGATAAGCCAAGACAATGGTCACTAGGAAGAGAGGTACCCCGCAAAAAAAGAAGTAGGAAGCGAGGTGTTTCATCAAGCCAGCTCTCGGCCTCATTCAAAGTGCAGCAAGCACGGTTCGCACAAAGATGCGCCGCAAGGTTTGCTGACTTGTTTACATGCTGAATAAAAAAAAAGAGGAAATATTACCGAGCGCTCCTATTTGTAACAGGATATGAGCCAAAATTAAGCGAGAATTGTGGCGAGTGTTCCATGCAATCAACTTCCATTATCACATGCGAGAACCCTCGAAGAGAACCAAATGTGTTGAAGATTGCTTTATCACATTTTAAAAATATAATAAGAGTGCAGACGCTCCTCCATCCGGTTCCTAGTACTAGTATAGTAGTACATACCTCTATAGACTATAGTAGTAGTACTAGTACTAGTAAACTTTGCGCTTGGCTGTTCGCCTCTTCGGGAAGTGCAACAATAATAGTACTACTAGTATAGTGTATGCTTCTGGCAATCTGACACCGAATTAACTGTTGCACGTCCACCGCCTGAGCGAAGGACAGCTTGCATTAGTCAAAAGTTTCTCCTTGTCCTGCGAGCCACCGCGTGCAAGCTTCTCCCTTCCTGCAAGCTTGTCCTCGTTTGGCAAGTTGACAGGACACAGCAAAGTAATGCTAGTCCATACTGCCTCCTCTCCGGTTACTATGGCTTAATTTCAAACGAGATAAATACACTGTCTGTCACTGTATATTTGTAAAAATACGGTCAGTGGCCTTCATAATACGCCATTGCGCTCAATATATACATTTTCCGGTGTTTATATGGTCACTAGTACACCCTGGCTGAGTATGTGTGTGCATGCACGTGTAGGTTGAGCACTTGAGCGTGATCGTGTGTGTTCTGTCATGTGCTTGGACATACATGCATTAGGGCGTCGCGCGCGTTTTTGCGTCCATGTGTACGTGTGAGTGTTGCATACACGTAGGGGGAGTACGTGTAGGGGCCACTAAAGGAGCAGTCAAATCACACAGTAAGTTAGTCGGAAGAAGCAACCATCATTTCACTCTTCAATGACATGTACGCAATATAAAATGGTTGATATGGATAGAAAAAGAAAACCACTGTATACGCTAGCAGGAGCCTAAGCTACAAGCCTGCTTGCTTGGGTTGCTCTCTTCACAAGCATAGAACGACGGTGGCCACACCGCTGGCCACATATCCGGCCTGATCCCGCTGCTGGGGGGAAGGGAACAATATTCTGCGTAGACGCGGTCGACATCGGCAAGGGAGAAAATCCACAGTCGGTGCGTCCCAATCGGGGGTCACCGCGGTATGGGACGATGCCACGTCCCAACCGCCCTTCTAGCTACAGCCCGACGCCACAGGTAGTCCATCTTCCTTTTGGAGCCGGCTTGCTCCACTGCCACAGCCCCCCACGTAGCTCCATCTCCATGTCGATCTTTCTCTACTTCTACCGGCTTCTACTTGTGATGAGTTTATGTCCCATGAACTAGTGCCAGTACTATTATTCTAATCACACATCTTCAATATCTTTGCCATCAGGGATGCTCAGTTCGAATTTAGTGGAACTGCACAAAAGCATCGTATGATCCGAGGGTGCCAGCCGTCTTTCCTTCGACAGGTTCTACCTGGCCAAGAAATTAAATCCTGTTTAGGGTTTAGGGTTTAAGTCGTAGTGACCCCATCAGTAGTTTTTCTTTCGTACATGCTCTCACAACTTTTGTCTTTAGTCGTGAAATAAATAGTGCTATGATCTGTGAATCATTGAGACGCATCAGCGTGCGTGTTAGTTTTCCTTTGTATGTGATGGAATGTTGTAATGGGGCAACCTTGGAGTAGGAATGAAAATAGAGTGGAAAGTTTCCGTTTTTCCGGAGAAAAATGGAAACGGAGAGAAACCAACGTTTTGAGCAAAACCAACGTTTAAATCGCGTCTGTCGCGTTCGTGTCTCACCCTCCTCCACGGCTCGACCCCACAGGGTCGCTCGGCATGCCACTCACTGCAAACCGAGTATACGATAACTTTCCCGCCTTCTTGTCGATGGATCACGCCATGGAGTACTAGTACTACTGTAAGAGATTGACAAGTTGGGGGAGGACAGCTAGCTGTAGCACGGACTCCCAAGAACTTTTTACATGCATGTTGTGGCCGGCTATTGCGACCTTTGAACGTGGAGCAGTCGCGTGCACCAGGAAGCGGCGTGGGCAATGCTCTCTCGGCCGGCGGGCCGCTTCAATGCCGGCACCAGTGAGAGGTCGCGTCCGCTCTGGCCGGGCATGAATGCGGCACTGACCGTTTCGGGCGGGAAGCATGCGCGAGTGATGAAGAGGGTTTGGGTTGGTCAGGAGCGGCCGTGGCAGCGGTCCGTACGCCCGCAAACATGAGATGATGTACGTTAATATTGCCACGTATATAATTAACAACGTAAATAATGTGCCAGTTGGACAAATATGATTGGAGATGGAGATGGAAATTGAATTTTACGTAAACACGGATATGCATGTCTATGTCTATGTGTGTGTGCGCGACGACTCTCGCGACCTGGAAGCGGGGGCGTATTTTTGATCGAGTTTTCTTTCTTGGTACATTAAAAAATTGTCCACCAGTTTTCGTTTCTTTTTTCCGGGAACGCGCGTATTCTATTTAAAACCATTGCTAGAGATTGTTTTACTCCATTATAGCCTCTTGTTTGATAGAGTTTCTCGCGTCTCGCTCTCTCACCCTCTCCATATCAAAACAAGATGACAGTGTCAACACTATCTCTCTCCTCACCGGTGGTCACAGATCCGGCTGAATCCTGTCCACTGCGGGAGGTAAGGAGGTGCAGCATTGACGTTGTCGCCATCGGTGATGGAGGAAGCCGATGCACACCATCCTCTCGGAGCCGGCGCTGGCGCGGACGAAGGTCCTCCGCGCCCTTGTTCGCTGCCGTCGTGTGGGCAGATCCCGCCCGCCCGCCTAAGCGACATCTCGCCCACCTGAGGTATAACTTCTTGTACTGGTCCAGCTTCCCAGGTTGCTGCATGCGGGTTTTCTTCTATGCGACTACTCCCGAGCTCCCCATGTATAGTAGCTAGAGTTTGTCGGCTGGTCCAACATCACCTACTATTATAGAGGAAAGGCCACTCGAAAAGTTGTCCTGATTTATGCCTTAGTGGAGGTATACATGTTGTTTCGACAAAAAGTACATGGTGGTTGTGCGGTCATTGTCGATTTGCCCCTATTGCTGCTGCTAATCTAATACTATCACTGGTTAAATGAAGAAATGCTTTTTCTCTCGGGTATCCTGGTTTAGTTCCCATCAAGATAATCATGATGCTTCTGTTTGTTGGTGTACTTTTCATAATTCTTATTGACAATTGAGATGTCGTTGTTAATCTTGTAAAACAAAGTAACAACACTATATCCCTTTTTTATATTTTTGGAAATAGCGATGCATATCTCCATACTTGGGCATGTCTTCCTCAATTTTAGTGGAACTATACAAAATTGGATGGCCATTGTTGTTCCGCCTCACTGTCCTCTGCCACGTGGTTCTTCCTTCCTGAGCTTGACTACTGAGAAGAAACAAACCACAGTGAGGATTTGTCGAACTTCATAGGTGCCTCACCCAAACTTGATGCCAAATGGATGATGCATCACCACAATGACCTATCGATGCTCATGGTTGCGCCTCATGGTTGCGTCGGCTGGTGAAGCTGATCGATTTTCAATGAAAAACAAGTTGTCTTCCATCAGTGCTCTTTGCTTGTTACCCACAAAGATGATATCTGTCGGTGTCAAAACCGGCGGATCTCGGGTAGGGGGTCCCGAACTGTGCGTCTAGGCGGATGGTAACAGGATACAAGGGACACAATGTTTTTACCCAGGTTCGGGCCCTCCCGATGGAGGTAAAACCCTACTCCTGCTTGATTAATATTGATGATATGGGTAGTACAAGAGTGGATCTACCACGAGATCAGAGAGGCTAAACCCTAGAAGCTAGCCTATGGTATGATTGTTGTTCGTCCCTACAGACTAAAACCCTCCGGTTTATATAGACACCGGATAGGGTTAGGGTTACACAGAGTCGGTTACAATGGTAGGAGATCTACATATCCGTATCGCCAAGCTTGCCTTCCACGCCAAGGAAAGTCCCATCCGAACATGGGACAAAGTCTTCAATCTTGTATCTTCATAGTCCAGGACTCCGGCCAACGGTGATTGTTCGGCTATCCGGACACCCCCTAATCCAGGACTCGCTCAGTAGCCCCCGAACCAGGCTTCAATGGCGATGAGTCCGGCGTGTAGATTGTCTTCGGCATTGCGAGGTGGGTTCTTCTCCAAATTCCATTTACTTGTCGAATAGTGTCCGGCTTCTGATAAATGCTGCGCTCCTTGGCTTCCACGCCCAATAATGGCCATCTTCCACGTGTTGAATGAATGCGAAAAGCCAGGGTATTATTACACTTATCCCCCTAGTTGCGCAAATGAGCCGTCTATAAAAGGGACGAGGATCTAGATCCGAGTCACACCATCCTCCCTCCGCGAGCTTTCATCGGAGCGCCTCTGACAAAAATCCATTCCATCATGGACAGTTGACGCAGCTCCTCCTCTCACGCTCCCAGCCCTCAGCCTGGAAATTGGGAGAGATGCTCAGTCCTGCATAACGAGCTAGTGACACTCAAAACCAAGGGATTTCTTCCCCCGGCCTTCATGGTTCCAGTTCGAGCCGGACTCGCCTCCTATAAGGGCGGAAAGCAAGCGGAGAGTGTCCCCGATCCCTCCAAAGGAGAGCGGGTATGCTTTATCTCTTATCTAGTAAGAGGACTCAGATTTCCAATTCATCCGTTTCTCCGGGGGCTCTTGGAGTTCTACGGCCTCTAGTTGCACCACCTTACGCCTGCCTCCATTTTGCACATCGCGGGCTTCGTGGCCCTTTGCGCACTGTTCTTGGGCGTCGAGGCTCATTTTGCGCTGTGGAAGAGATTATTCTGCCTTGTACCCCGTTCTCATGAGGGGTCAATATATCAAGTGGGTGGAGCCGAGCTGTGGCGCATCGCTGGGACCGGATATCTATCCGGAACCCCGAAGAAGGCGTCCGAAGATTGGCCTTCGGAATGGTTTTATATAGAAGACGTCCCGTTGCCGGATCCTGTTCGGATCGGGCTCCCGGAGTTCAGCAATGCTCCTTTGAAGAAACGCCTGAGTTGGCGCCCGCGGAGCCCCCAGAGGGAAGAAGACAGGGACGTCCTATACCTGATGAGCCGAATAAGATGGTTAGCTCATTCCGGACTGACCATGATCGGTGTCATGGCCACATGTATTATGCGGGGGGTGCAGCCGCTCCAGTATAGGGGCCACCCCATGTGGGATTTCAACGGGGAGGACGATGCCACCCGTCATGGCCGTAAGGGGCCAGAATCGGTCACCGATCTGGTGAAGATCTTGTCCGTGCTGTACAAGGGAGAAGAAGAAGATTTTCTCTGCGTCAGTCCATTGAACGTATTTTCTATGAACAATCCTCGAAGCTGGGTAAGCGGACATTTCTTTTTTGCACATCCGATCCGTATTCCCATGGTTAGGTATCTCATTTTGTGATTTTGACGCAGGAACTGCGCCAGGCCGTAAAAGACATAAACAGCCCGCCTCCACAACCCGAGGATCCGGAACGACTCCTCGATCCGGCCTCCCAAGAGGATCCGTACATATTGGTGGAGCTGATTGATGGGGTATTTCACCAACTGAGCATCGATAATGGCTTGGTTGCCATTACGGCCGATTACCCCGGAATACTTCCAGCCTCACAGTAATCGAGACCGAGGTCCCAATACTACGATAATGACCCATCCGTGCTTATTTTTTATCACCGTATACCAATGGTGTTTCAGAGGGGTGCCTTCGAGGCAGGAGGCCGAGCCTGGCGGCTAGCCAACAAGGGGCACGGCCCCAGGCTAAAAAAGAAGTGCGGTCCGGATCGAAACATCACAAGAACGGGTATGGCGCGTCACCATATTCCCAGGACTGATTCCTGGAAGGTGTACTAACGCTGGTGCTCTCTTCAAGAAAAAGAGCGCTCGTCGGACTGTGTCCGGAGAGGTTGCCAATCGAGCCACCGCCAGCCAGGCTCCAAAGCTGGGTCCAGAAGCGGAGGCGAGCACGAGGCGTGCGTCGGATGCTCCTCCGATAGAGGATGCCGACAGATTGTCCGCCACCAACTCCGAGGTGGAGAGCGCCATGAATCATAGGCGTCGCCGGACAGTTCTTCGTGACGCATGTTTCTCCCAAGAGGCATTGAATGCCTTCAACTCGGGAGATGCGCACCTCCGTGCCGCTCAAGATGGTCTAGCCAGAGCCACAGAGCAGTATGTAAAGGACATACGGGTGAGGAAATTTGACGGTTATATATGCCAGTAGCCCCCGAGACTTAAAATAGTTAGAATAGCTGATTTAAGGATCATTTGTTATGCAGGATCTTACAAAAAAAGAATACCCGACTGTACCAGGAGCTTGAAGAATGCAAGGCCCAACTTGAGGCCGCACTAGCCGCCATCTGGGGAGCCACAGAGACCCCCTCTGGTAATATATGCTTCAAAATATAAGTAGTTTGTGAAGTGCGGCGTGTGTGTAAATCTGACAATAATATTGCAGATGGCGCCGGACTAGATCTGGACAAGCAACAGCTCTTGCGCCGGTTGAAGGCCGGCGAGAATGTGCTTACAAGTGTGAGGCAAGAGAAAAATAATCTTCAAGATGCCCACACCCATCTGGGTGAGGAACTGAAGGATGTTCGTGCCCAGCTGTCTGACTCCGTGAAGGAGAATCGGCGACTTCGTTGCAGCATTTATAGTAAGTGCTTGAGCGAACTTTGAAAAAGAGTTCGGCGAGGAAGTCAGCTAACAGAGTTATGTCTGTAGGTATGCTCACGGGTCGTCCTGCAGAGGAAATGCCCGGTTCTACGGGTGACCTTCTTCCCGAGCTATTGCAACTGCACGAGTTCGGCAGGTGATGAAAGGCGTCGCCCAGGCCTTGTGGCCATCTATCTCCCTGCCCGAAGGCCTTGGAGAGCTTGCAGAGAAGCTTCAGGGAGCACGGCGGCGCTTCCGACTATGGAAGATATCGGCCTGTCGTCAAGGCGCCAGGGAGGCCTGGGCCATGGTGAAGACGCGGTACACGAAGGCGGACCCAAACCACATGGCCGAGGTCGGACCTGTGGGGCCCGACGGGAAGGAGATCCCTGTGAGCTTAGTGTACGGCCAAGTAGAGTTGGCATAAAGTATTCCCAGCAGGACTGTAAACTAGACAGCCTATTAGATGGCATTGAAGAGGAATGTAATCAGTCAATTTGACTATGTAATTTAAAATGACATGTAAAATGCCTTCTAGCTAGATTGTAGATCGTTTGTCATAGCGGACCTTTTCGCTTCAACCTCGGGACCCAATAGTCCGGAGTGTGTCCGAATACCCTCGTGGATATGTAAAAACCGGGGCATGCGTGGAGACCAGGCGTAGGGGTCATGAGTGCTTTATCAGACAAGTGCCCAACTAGTTATGTTATATTACATGGTTAGTAAGAAACATCTTCACAGGAGAATAGTTCCGTTAGGGGTTCCTTTCCACAGGAGGCATGCCCTAAAGTGCATGTCCGGACTGCGAAAAAAGCATAAAAAGCATCCGGGGGCAGATAAATGAAAAATAAAAATTGTCTTTTAGTTCACCGACCGAATATTCCCTTAAGAACGCTTAGCTTCGGCTTCACCGATCCCCGAGGTACACGTCCGGCTGACCCGGCAGTAACAATCGCAGAGGTGCTCCCTTTACGACCTAGCCGAACAATCGGGATCGTAGGGGTAAGCACAGGAGCCAAGCAACCTAGCTTGGCCAAAACTTAAGTCATATCGATGCATATAATGGTGAATAAAAGGTACATGCGGAAGTGTGACACATGTGTTGGGCATAAAACCCATATAAATAAGCTTCTGTTAAAGAAGCCCCCAGGTATAATGAGCACGGATAGCGCGTCAAGTGTGTGCGAACAATGCGCAAACGAGCCTTTAACGGCTTCGGAAAAAAGGAGGAAGAAGGAGAAAACTAAAAGACAGCTTAAAGTATAAAATATAGATGGAGGAAGGAGACGAACTCAGAATCTGGCGCCAGGTGTAGAATCTTCGGAGATGGGCTGCGTTCCATGGGTTCGGCTCGAGTCGGTTATCCGATGTGTTTCGTAGACGGTAAGCTCCGCCGGTCAGGACTTGGTCAATGCTGAAGGGACCCTCCCATTTGGGCTTGGGTTTGTCCTTTTTCTTGTCCGGCAGGCGTAGAACTAGTTTGCCAACATTGTAAGGTTTGGCCCGTACTTCCCTGCTTTGATATCTTCGAGCCTGCTGTTGATAGAATGCGTAAGCGAGCTTTTTGCCACGTCGCGCTCCTCCTCCAAGGCGTCCAAACTGTCCTGCCGATCGAGCTCGGCTTCTCTTTCTTCATTACATGCGCACGCGAGGTGAGTCATGAATTATGTCGCAGGCAAAACTGCCTTTGCGCCGTATACCATAAAAAATGGTGTGAATCCGGTAGTGCGATTCGGTGTGGTCCGCAGCCCCGTAGCACGGAGTCGAGCTCCTCTACCCAGTGCGTGTTAGATTCCTTGAGGGACCGCACTAGTCTGGGTTTAATGCCGCTAATGATTAGACCGTTTGCTCGCTCGACTTGACCGTTAGTTTGGGGTGATAGAATGAAGCGTAGTCGAGCTTGATGCCCATGTTTTTGCACCAGAGTTTGACCTCGTCGGCCGCGTGAAGTTCGTGCCGTTATCGGTGATGATGCTATGGGGACGCCAGAACGGTGTACTACCCCGATATGAAGTCTATCACCGTCCGGATTCGCCGTCTTTACAGTGCTTGGCCTCTATCCATTTGGTGAATTTATCCACCATGACCAATAGGTAATTTTGCTTGCGGGTTCCTCCTTTAAGGGGTCCAACCATGTCAAGCCCCCAGACCGCAAAGGGCCAGGTGATGGGTATAGTTTTGAGGGTGGTGGGTGGCATGTGGCTTTGATTAGCAAAGAGCTGGCAACCGACGCATCGTTGGACTAAGTCCTGAGCATTCCGCCCGCCGGGCCGGCCAATAAAATCATGTATGGAAGGCCTTGCCTAATAGGGCCCGGGCTGCGGCATGGTGCCCACCGAGTCCGGCATGAATTTCAGCCAGGATATTCTGCCCTTCCTCTTCGGAGATACACCTTTGAAGGACTCCGGTTGTGCTTTTCTTATAAAGCTCTCCCTCATGGACCTAATAGGCTTTAGACTGCCGCACTATGCAGCGGGCCTCGTTTTGGTCCTCGGAAGTTCTTGCCTAGTTAGGTAGGCTAGGAATGGATTACATCCACGGGCAATAACTGCCATTATTGCGTAATGACGGTGTTATTTCGTTGGCTGCACCACCAACTATGTTGGAATGTTCGGTGTGGGGCAGTGTGGTTGGGTCCGGGTTGTTATTTCCGGACTCTGCCTCCCATAATACGGATGGCTTGAAAAGCCTCTCTAGGAATATGTTGGGGGGGATGGCATCGCGCCACGCCAATGCGTACAACACGTCTGCTGCCTGGTTGTTATCCCGGGCTATATGGTGAAATTCGAGCCCCTCAAACCGAGTTGACATTTTTAGGACGGCATTGCGATAAGCTGCCATTTTCGAATCCTTGGCATCAAAGTCCCCATTTATTTGGGATATCGCGAGGTTCGAATCCCCACGCACCTCTAGGCGTTGAATGCCCATGGAGACTGGCATCCGGAGACCATGTAGAAGGGCCTCATATTCGGCTGCGTTGTTGGAGTCCGTGTACATTATTTGAAGTACGTATTGGACTGTATCTCCGGTTGGGGACGTCAGAACGACGCCAGCCCCCAGGTCGGCCGACATTTTTGAGCCGTCGAAGTGCATGATCCAGTTGGAATATGCAAAGTACTTTTTAGGGAGTTCGGCTTCAGTCCATTCGGCGACGAAGTCAGCCAAAACTTGCGACTTAATAGCTCGCCGTGGCTTGTAGGTTATGTCGAACGGGAGGAGCTCAATGGCCCATTTAGCAATCTGGCCCGTTGCGTCGCGGTTGTTTATAATGTCATTAAGAGGTACTTCGGAGGCTATCGTTATCGAACACACTTGAAAGTAGTGTCACAGCTTCCGAGATGCCATGAACACCGCGTATGCTATCTTTTGATAATGCGGGTACCGTGACTTGCATGGAGTTAGGACAGTGGACACGTAGTAAACTGGTTTTTGGAGAGGGAACTTGTGTCCATCCGTTTCTTGTTCGACAACGAGCACCGCGCTTACAACTTGATGGGTTGCTGCGAAGTATAATAGCATTGGTTCGCCCATGTTGGGCACGGCCAGGACCGGATTTGTTGCCAATATGGCTTTGATTTCTTCGAGTCCGGCCGTGGCGACATCTGTCCACTCGAAGTGTTCGATGTGCCGGAGGAGGCGATAAAGGGGTAATGCCTTTTCTCCTAAGAGGGGATAAAGCGGCTTAGAGCCGCCATGCATCCAGTCAATTTTTGTATTTGTTTGAGGTCTTTGGGGATATCCAATTGTGACAGAGCTCGGATCTTGGCTGGGTTTGCTTCAATTCCTCTACCGAATACAATGAAGCCCAAGAGCTTTCCAGCTGGTACGCCGAAAACACATTTTTCCGGGTTGAGCTTGATGTCATATGTTCGGAGATTGTCGAATGTGAGCCTCAAGTCGTCGACTAGGGTTTCGACATGCTTGGATTTGACGACCACATCGTCTATGTATGCCTCCACCGCTTTTGTCGATCTGGTTTGCGGACATGTCCGAATCATGCTACCGATATGTTGCGCCGGCATTTTTGAGCCCAAAGGGCATTGTGTTGAAGCAGAATGGGCCGTATGGAGTGATGAATGTCGTTGCGGCTTGGTCTAGCTCTGCCATCTTAATTTGGTGGTAGCCGGAGTATGCGTCGAGGAAACACAATGAATTGTGTCCTGCGGTAGCGTCGATAATTTGATGGAGGTAATACCCTACTCCTGCTTGATTAATATTGATGATATGGGTAGTACAAGAGTAGATCTACCACGAGATCAAGGAGGCTAAACCCTAGAAGCCAGCCTATGGTATGATTGTTGTTCGTCCCCACGGACTAAAACCCTCTGGTTTATATAGACATCGGATAGGTTAGGGTTACACAGAGTCGGTTACAATGGTAGGAGCTCTACATATCCGTATCGCCAAGCTTGCCTTCCACGCCAAGGAAAGTCCCATCCGGACACGGGACGAAGTCTTCAATCTTGTATCTTCATAGTCCAGGAGTCCGGCCGTGATGATAGTCCGGCTATCCGGACACCCCCTAATCCGGGACTCCCTCAGTATCCCCCGAACCAGGCTTCAATAACGATGAGTCCGGCGCGTTGATTGTCTTCGGCATTGCGAGGCGGGTTCTTCTCCAAATTCCATATACTTGTCGAATAGTGTCCGGCTTCTGATAAATGTTGCGCTCCTTGGCTTCTACGCCCAGTAATGGCCATCTTCCACGTGTTTGAATGAATGCGAAAAGCCAGGGTATTTTTACAATTACCCCCCTAGCCTCGCAAATGAGCTGCCTATAAAAGGGGCAAGGATCTAGATCTGAGTCACACCATCCCCCTTTGCGAGCTTTCATCGGAGCGCCTCTAACCAAAGCCCATTCCATCGTGGACAGTCGACGCGGCTCCTCCTCTCGCGCTCCCAGCCCTCAGGCACTGAAATTGGGAGAGATGCTCGATCCCATACCGAGCTAGTTATACTCCAAGCCAAGGGATCCCCCCCAGGCCTTCATGGTTCCGGTTCGAGCCGGACTTGCCACCTACAAGGGCGGAAAGCAAGCGGAGAGTACCCCCGATCCCTCTAAAGGAGAGCGGGTATGCTTAATCTCTTATCTAGTAAGAGGACTCGGATTTCCAATCCATCCGTTTCTCCGGGGGCTCTTGGAGTTCTACGGCCTCCTGTTGCACCACCTCACTCATGCCTCCATCCTGCACATCGCGGGCTTCATTGGCCCTTTGCGAGATGTTCTTGGGCGTCGAGGCTCATTTCGGGCTGTGGAAGAGATTATTCTGCCTAGTACCTCGTTCTCATGAAGGGTCAATATATCAAGTGGGCGGAGCCG
Organism: Aegilops bicornis; assembly: GCA_021605145.1. Classification (NCBI taxonomy): domain Eukaryota; kingdom Viridiplantae; phylum Streptophyta; class Magnoliopsida; order Poales; family Poaceae; genus Aegilops; species Aegilops bicornis. The sequence continues at coordinate 156,086,081 of CM038670.1, read as the reverse complement.
AGCTATGGCGCATCGCCGGGACCGGATACCTATCCAGAACCCCAAAGAAGGCGTCCAAGACCGCCTTGAATGGTTTTACATGGAGGACGTCTCGCTGCGGATCCTGTTCGGATCGGCCTTCCGAGTTCAGCAATGCTCCTCTGAAGAAGCGCCTAAGCTGGCGCCCTCGAGCCGGAGAGAAGATGACCGGATGTCCTTTATTTGATGAGCCAAATAAGGTTCTTGGCTCATGCCGGATTGACCATGATAGGAGTCATGGCAATCTGCATAATGAGGGGAGTGCAGCCACTCCAATACAGGGGCCACCCCATGTGGGACTTCAACGGGGAGGACGATGCCACCCGCCATGGCCGCAAAGGGCCAGGATCGGTCACCGAACTGGTGAAGATCTTGTCTGCCATGTATAAAGGGGAGGAGGAGGATTTCCTCCATGTTAATCCACTAAAGGAGTTTTCTTTGAATAATCCTCGGTTGGGTAAGAAAACATCTTCGTGACCTGTCCGATCCATGTTCCCATGGTTAAATATCTCATTTCGTGGTTTCTGCAGAAGCTGCGCCGGATCGGAGAAGATACACAGCCCGCCCCCACAACCCGAGGATCTGGAACGGTCCCTCGATCCGACCTTGGAAGAGGATCCGGATATAAAGGTGGAGTTGATCGACGGGGTATTCCACCAACTTAGCATCGACAATGCGTTGGTTTCCATTACGGCTGATTACCCCGGAATACTTCCAGCCTCACAGGTAAATGAGACCGAGATCCCAAAACCCTGATAATGACCCATCCATGCTTTTTTTTTATCACCGTATACCAATGGTGCTTCGCAGGGGGTACCTCCGAGGCAGGAAGCCGAGCCCGCGGCGGCTGGCCAACAAAGGGCACTGCGGCCCCGCAGGCTAAAAAGAAGTGCGGTCCGGATCGAAACTCCGCTGCATCGGTATGGCGTGTCACCATACTCCCAGGATTGATTCCTGGAAGGCGTACTAACGCTGGTGCTCTTTTCAGGAAAAGAGCGTTAGCGGACCGAGTCCGGAGAGGTTGCCGATCGAACCTACACCGGCCAGGCTTCAAAGCCGGGTCCGGAGGCTGAGGCGAGCACGAGACGTGCGTCGGATGCTCCTCCGACAGAGGATGCCGAAAGTTTGTCCGCCACCAACTCCTAGGTGGAGAGCGCTTTGAATCACAGGCGCCGCCGAAAAGTTCTTCGTGACGCATGTTTCTCCCAGGAGGCCTTGAATGCCTTCGATTCGGGAGATACGCACCTCCGTGCCGCTCAAGATGGTCTAGCCAGAGCCACAGAGCAGTATGTGAAGGACATACTGGTAAGGAAATTTGTGATTACATATGCCAAGTAGCCCCGAGACTTAAAATAGTTAGAATAACTGATTTAAGGATCATTTGTTATGCAGGATATTCTGAGAAAAGAATACGCCGATCGTCGGGGAGCTTGAAGAGTGCAGGCCCAACTTGAGGCTGCACTAGCCGCTCTGGGAGCCACACAGACCCCCTCGGGTAATATACGCTTCAGAAGATAAATAATTTATGAAGTGCGGCGGGTGTGTAAATTTGACAAAAACATTGCAGATGGCACCGGACTAGATCCGGACAAGCAACAACTCTTACTCCAGTTAAAGGCCGGCGAGAGCGTGCTTACGAGGGTGCGGCAGGAGAAGAATAACCTCCAAGACGCCAACACCAAGCTGGGTGAGGAACTAAAGGACGTTCGTGCCCAGTTATCTGACCCTGTAAAGGAGAATCAGCGGCTTCGTCGCGGCATTTTCAGTAAGTGCTTGAGCGAACTTTGAAAGAGTTCGGCGAGCAAGGCGACTAACATAAACGTGTATGTAGGTTTTCTCACAGGTCATCCTGAGGAGGAGATGCCCAATTCTTCGGGTGATCTTCTTCCCAAACTGCGTCAGCTGTACGAACGAGTCCGGCAGGTGATGAAAAGCATCGGCCAGGCCTTGTGGCCATCTATCTCCCTGCCCGAATGCATTGGGGAGCTGGCAGAGCGGCTTCAAGGAGCACGACGGCGCTTCCGACTATGGAAGATATCGGCCTGCCGTCAAGGCGCCAGGAGGCTCGGGCCATTGTAAAGACGCGGTACACGAAGGTGACCCAAACCACATGGCCGAGGTCGGACACATGGGGCGGATGGGATGGAGATCCTCAGAAAGTTAGTGTACGGCCAAGTAGAATTGGCCGCCAAGTATTCCCAGCAAGATTGTAAATTAGATAGCCTATTAGATGGCATTGAGGAGGAATACAATGAGTCGAGTTGACTATGTAAAAATATGACATGAAAAAATGTCTTCTAGCCGGATTGTAGATCGTTTGTCATAGCGGACCTGTTAAGCCGACCTCCGGACCCAATAGTCCGGAGTGTGTCCGAATACCTTCGTGGTTATATAAGAACCGGGGTATGCATGGAGACAAGGCGTAGGGGTCATTGTTGCTGTATCAGACAAGTTCCCAACTAGTTATGTTATATTACATGGGTAGTAAGAAACATCTTTCAGGGAGAATAGTTCCGTTAAGGGTTCCTTTCGCTGGGATGCATGCCCTAAAGTGCATGTCAAAGCTGCTATGAAAGCAGAAAATCATCTGGGGGCAGATGGGTAAATAATTAAAAATCATCTTTCAGTTCACCGGCCGAATTTTCCCTTAAGAACGCTAGCTTTGAGGCTCCCTTTACCACCTAGCCGAACAATCGGGAACGTAGGGGTAAGCACAGGAGCCAGGCAACCCAGCTTGGCCAAAACTTAAGTCATATCAATGCATATAATGGTGAATAAAAGGTACATGCAGAAGTTTGACGCATGTGTTGGGCATGAAGCCCGTATAAATAAGCTTCCGTTAAAGAATCCCCCAGGTATAATTAGCGTGGACGTCGCGTCAAGTATGTTAGAAAAAAGAGCAAATGACCCTCTAGAGGCTACAAGAAGAAGAAGGAGGAAGGAGAGAAATAAAAGACAACAAAAAGCAAAAATGAAAAATGCGGACGGAGGAAGGAGACGAACTTGGAGTCCGGCACTTAGGCCTAGAATCTTCGTAGATGGGCTGCGTTCCATGGGTTCGGCTCGAGTCGGTTATCCGATGCGTTTCTCAGACGGTATGCTCCGCCGGTCAGGACCTGGTCGATGATGAAGGGACCTTCCCATTTGGGCTTGAGTTTGTCCTTTTTCTTGTCCGGCAGGCGTAGAACTAGTTCGCCATTGTTATAAGCTTTGGCCCGTACTTCCCTGCTTTGATATCTTCGAGCCTGTTGTTGATAGAATGCGGAACGAGCTTTTGCCACGTCGCGCTCGTCCTCCAATGCGTCCAAACTGTCGTACCGATCGAGCTCGGCTTCTCTTTCTTCATACATGCGCACGCGAGGTGAGTCATTTATTATGTCACAGGGCAAGACTGCCTCTGCGCCGTACACCATGAAGAATGGTGTGAATCCAGTAGTACGATTCGGCGTGGTCCGCAGCCCCGTAGTACGGAGTCGAGGTCCTCAACCCGGTCGTGTTAGATTCCTTGAGGGACCGCACTAGTCCGGGTTTAATGCCGCTCATGATTAGACCATTTGCCCGCTCGACTTGGCCGTTGGTTTGAGGGTGATAGGCGAGGCGTGTCGAGCTTGATGCCCATGTTTTGCACCATAATTTCACCTCATCGACCGTGAAGTTGGTGCCATTATCGGTGATGATATCTTGTGGGGACACCGTAACGGTGCACTACCCCTGATATGAAGTCTATCACCGGTCTGGATTCGGCCGTTTTAATAGGTTTAGCCTCTATCCATTTGGTGAATTTATCCACCATGACCAATAGGTATTTTTGCTTGTGGGTTCCTCCCTTAAGGGGTGCAACCATGTCAAGCCCCCAGACCGCGAACAACCAGGTGATGGGTATAGTTTTAAGGGAGGTGGGTGGCATGTGGCATCGTTGGACTAAGTCCTGCGCATCTGCCCGGGTCGTCGGCCAATAAAATCCTGTACGGAAGGCCTTGCCTACAAGGGCCCGGGCTGCGGCGTGGTGCCCACCCAGTCCGCATGAATTTCAGCCAGGAGGTTTCGCCTTTCCTCTTCGGAGATACACCTTTGAAGAACTCTGGTAGTGCTTTTCTTATAAAGCTCTCCCTCATGGACTTTATAGGCTTTAGATCGCCGTACTATGCAGCGAGCCCCATTTTGGTCTTCGGGGAGTTCCTGCCTAGTTAGGTAGGCTAGGAATGGTTCCTTCCACGGGGCGATAACCACCATTATTTCGTGAGCGGAGGGTGTTATCTCGATGGCAGAGCCTCCGTTTGTATCAGAGTGTTCGGCGTCAGGCAGTGCGGTTGGGTCCGGATTGTTATTGCCGGACTCCCCTTCCCATAGTACGGATGGCTTGAACAGCCGTTCCAGAAAAATATTGGGTGGGGCGGCATCGCGTTTTGCACCGATGCGTGCCAATATATCCGCCGCCTGGTTGTTATCCGTGGCTATTTGTTGAAATTCGAGCCCTTCGAACCGTGCGACATCTTTAGGACCGCATTGCGGTATGCTGCCATTTTGGATCTTTGGCATCAAAGTCTCCGTTTATTTGAGATATTGCGAGGTTCGAATCCTCGCGCACCTCTAGGCGTTGAATGCCCATGGAGACGCCATCCGGAGGCCGTGCGAAGGACCTCGTATTCGCTGCGTTGTTGGAGTCCGTATACATTATCTGAAGGACGTATTGGACTGTGTCCTCGGTCGGGGACGTCAGGACGACGCCAGCCCCCTGGCCAGCCAACATTTTGGAGCCGTCAAAGTGCATGATCCAATTGGAGTATGCGATGTATTCTTTAGGGAGTTTGGCTTCAGTCCATTCGCCACGAAGTCGGTTGAAACCTGCGAGTTAATAGCTCGTCGTGGCTTATAAGTTATGTCAAATGGGAGGAGCTCTATGGCCCATTTAGCAATCCGGCCCGTCGCGTCGCGGTTGTTTATAATGTCATTAAGAGGTACTTCAGAGGCTACCGTTGTCGAACACTCTTGAAAGTAGTGTCGCAGCTTCTGGGATGCCATGAACACCGCTTATGCTATATTTTGATAGTGTGGGTATCGGGACTTGCATGGAGTTAGGACAGTGGACACATAATAAACCAGTTTTTGAATAGGGAACTGGTGTCCGTCCGTTTCTCGTTCGACAACGAGCACCGCGCTGACAACTTGATGTGTTGCGGCGATATATAATAGCATTGGTTCGCCCGTTAGGCGCCAGGACCGGATTTGTTGCCAAAATGGCCTTTATTTCTTCGAGTCCGACCGTGGCGGCATCCGATCCACTCGAAGTGTTCGGTCTTGCGGCGGAGAGAAGGCGGTAAAGAGGTAATGCTGTTCTAAAACGGGAGATAAAGCGGCTTAGAGCGCCACGGCGTCCCATCAATTTTTGTATTTGTTTGAGGTCTTTTGGAATATCCAATTGTGACAGAGCTCGAATCTTGGCTGGGTTTGCTTCAATTCCTCTACGGACACAATGAAGCCAAGGAGCTTTTCCTACCGAGCGCCAAGACGCATTTTTCGGATTGAGCTTGATGTCATATTTTCGAAGATTGTCAAATGTGAGCCTCAAGTCGTGTACTAGAGTTTCGACGTGCTTGGTTTTGACGACCACGTCATCTACATATGCTTCCACCATTTTGCCGATCTGGTTTGCCACACATGTCTGAATCATGCGCTAATATGTTGCGCCGGCGTTTTTGAGCCCTAAGGGCATTGTGTTGAAGCGAGCGGGCCGTATGGAGTGATGAATGCTTTGTTGCGGCTTGTGCAGCTCCGCCATCTTGATTTGGTGGTAGCCGGAGTATGCTTCGAGGAAGCACAATGAGTCGTGTCCTGCTGTGGGCCAATGATTTGATCAATTCGAGGGAGGCGGAAGGGATCCTTTGGGCAAGCCTTATTAAGGTCTTTGAAATCAACACATAGGCGCCAGATTTATCCTTCTTTGGTACCATCACCAGGTTTGCTAGCCAGATCCGGATGTTTTATATCTCTGATGAATCCGGCTTGAAAAGTTTGACTAGCTCCTCTCCCATGGCACATCTCTTGGGTTCGAAAACGCCAAAGAGCCTGTTTGGTAGCTTGAATCCTTTTAGGATATTTAGGCTGTGCTCGGCCGGTGATGCGGGATTCTGGCATGTCTGAAGGGTGCCGAGCAAAGATGTCCCAGTTTTCTTGTAGAAATTCTCGTAGTCTGGCGTCTACATCGGTGTTTAATTGTGCCCCAATGGAGGCCGTCTTTGCGAGGTCCGTTGGGTGGACTTGGAATTTGACTATTTCATCTGCTGGTTTAAAAGAGGTGGACTTGGATCTTTTATCAAGTATCACATCGTCCCTGTTCACCGTGGAGCGCATCGGGGTGAGTTCTTAGGCCGCTAGGGCTTCGGATAGTGCCTCGAGGGCTAGTGCGGCTATTTTGTTTTCGGTAGCGAGTGCTATGTTCGGATCACTAGCGAGAGTTATGATTCTGTTGTGACCGTGCATTTTAAGCTTCATGTACACATAATGGGGTATAGCTTGAAAAATTGTGAATGACACTCGTCCTAATAAAGCATGATATCCGCTGTTGAACGGGGCCTCTTGATTTGTGACCTCCTCGGACCTGTAATTGTCCTGTGAGCCGAACACTACGTCCACCGTGATTTTTCCCTGTCAGCAAAGATGCTTCCCGGCTAGGGATTATTCCTCTAAAGGTTGTGCTGCTTCGCTCAATGCGGTTCGATCTACTTCCATTTTTTCGAGGGTTTCCTCCTAGATGAGGTTTAGTCCGCTGCCGCCATCCATGAGTACCTTAGTAAGGTGAAAGCCGTCTACTATCGATTTGAGGACCAATGCGGTGGTGCCCGGGCAGTTCGAATTTAGGTTAAATCACGGCATTGAAGGTAATAGCCGTGTCACTCCATGGATTTATTGTTGCTACTTGGTAGACTTCGGCAAGGTTGCGGAGTGTTCGTTTTCACATGTTATTTGATGTGAAAGTCTCGAAGACTGTTAACACCATACTGGTGTTGCTGGGCTGGGATTCTGAAGCTAGAAGCTCTTCACCACTTTTGGCCACCTGCCGTAGTATCCAACATGCTCGAAGGCTATGAGTTGGAGTGGCGCCCTCTGTGCTATGAATTTTGCAGGGTCCGTTTAGCCAACCCTCCAAGACGGTTTTGTACCCTTTAGGGGTTTTTGGTTTTTTGGTATTCAACCCGGGTGCTTGATAATGATGCACCCTTTTGTTCCGGACTAGGTATGTATTCGGGCGGATTATCCCAAAATTTACTTTCGGCTTTCCAGGCGCTCTCCATCGCACAATACTTTTGTACTATGGTCACCAAGTCACCAAAGCGTGTAATTTCGCGACGACTTATGGCGTTTAGGATTCCCTTGTCCATGCAATTATTGCAGAAAATTGGGATTGCGTCCTCCTCTCGGCAGTCCTTTATCCTGTTCATAACCAGGAGGAATCTGGCCCGATAATCATGTCTTTGTTTCTGCGGGCTCTTGCCGAATTCTAGAGATATCGCTAATGCTTGGGTTGGGGGGGTGGCGGTAAATCCGGAACCCCGTCCAATTTAGGACTCATGGGTCGAGAAGTTTCGAACTTCGGAAGTTTGGATTTTGAGTGTTATCCAATGAGTCCAATCCGCCTCGACTTTAAGCTCGGGGCTTGATCGACATCCGTCCCTCCGGGAATCCGGCATGGGGGATCGGGAATCGGACGTAGCTAGTCCTTAAGGTAGAAGAAGAGTCGCCGCATTGCTCCTCTATCACAGCAACATGATGGGTGGCCTGGGGAGAATTGATCTCTCTCAGATCGGTTTTAGGCCCGATCCGGTCGTAATCTGTGGTGACTCCCAGGGTGGCGATCCGATCCAAGAGCTCGTTTATGGAGGAGAGCTCGATCGGATCTAACTGTTCGGCAAGTTCCGAACTAACATGGAGATTGGTTTCGATGACTCGAGAGGTCATCGTCGGCGCGGCGGCCGAACTAGCGGTCATGAGAAAACCGCCTAGCCGAAGAGTCTGACCGGTGGCCAAGGCTTCTTTGGCGATGGCATCGTCTTTAAAGACGAGATGAGGCATCCTGCCTGAGGGCAACGACACAGAGGAACTCTCAATGAAAGCACCAATGTCAGTGTCAAAACCGGCGGATCTCGGGTAGGGGGTCCCGAAGTGTGCGTCTAGGCGGATGGTAACAGGAGACAAGGGACACGATGTTTTTACCCAGGTTCGGGCCCTCTCGATGGAGGTAAAACCCTACTCCTACTTGATTAATATTGATGATATGGGTAGCACAAGAGTGGATCTACCACGAGATCGAGAGGCTAAACCCTAGAAGCTAGCCTATGGTATGATTGTTGTTCGTCCTCTGGACTAAAACCCTCCGGTTTATATAGACACGGATAGGGTTAGGGTTACACAGTCGGTTACAATGGTAGGAGATCTACATATCCGTATTGCCAAGCTTGCCTTCCACGCCAAGGAAAGTCCCATCCGAACACGGGACGAAGTCTTCAATCTTGTATCTTCATAGTCCGGGACTCCGCCAACGGTGATAGTTCGCTATCAGGACACCCCTAATGCAGGACTCCCTCAAAATCCTTCGTCAGTTCACCTTTGTTGCATTGGAGATGCATTCGTCTTTAAAGTTGGTGCAATTTTATTTACACAATTGGCTATGAACCAAATGTTTCCTCGAAGAAGGATCGACGTTGGTACTAAGAGCATAAGTTTTGTATTGATTTCTAAGCCTTCTCACAACTTTGTCACGGATCCCGTGTACTTTTTATTTGTCCAGCTATTAACTTTGATTAAAAAATGGTGTGGACTAAAAACCGGATGGACGTAGTAGCCCTCCATTTTATTTACTCCGCATATTAGATTTGGTGAAGTCAAACTTTGTAAAGTTTGACCAAGTTTAGGCCGAACACAACAAACCATAATTATTAGAGAGGGCAAACTGTACATACTCTCAAACCTTTCCGATAATTGAAATTAAAATTCTTTATTTGTACACACTCTCACACGTTTCCGGTAATTTGGCGCATGTCTGGTTGTTCACTTAAGGGAGGGTAGTGTACCTTGCACGTGAAGGAGAGGAAGTGCGACCAGGACACGTGGATCGTTAGTTCATCGAAGTACTCCCTCCATTCCAAAATATTTGTCTTTCAAGTGGTTTGCAATGGACTAACACATATGAATGTATATAGACATTTTTTAAAGTGTAGATTCACTCATTTTCTCCGTATGTAGTCATTTGTTGAAATCTCTAGAAAGAAAAATATTTAGGAATAGAGGGAGTAGTAGTTTTCTTCACTGGTACGTTAAATAAAGAGTTTCGTTTCGTACTTACACAATTTAGAACGATTGTTATGGAGAGAATAAGAAAACCACTCCACTATATATTAGTCGATAGGCGAGTACTATATGGGCCTTGACTTCATTGACTTTAGTGCACCTGCCTTTGGGTTTATGACAGGTGGGCCCAAAATGTGGCTAGCTCACCTGTCATACAGCCAAAAGCAGGTGCAGTTAAGGCACCGGAGCTCAGTCTGTACTACAGTATATATATAAGCTGGAGCCTCAGCGCTTGTTTGCTAGGGTTTGCACTCTCCACACTCTCGCCACACTACATATATATACACACGATGGAGGCTCAGCATTCCTTTGCTAGGGTTTGCTATATTCACTGTCTCTCACCCTCTTCACCAGATCTAAACAAGACTACGTTGTGGCCTTTGTCTCTCTCATCCCCCTCACAGCTGGCGAAGGAGGCGTCCGGATCCCGTCGCATCGGGGAAGGGAGGAGGTGCAGCATTCACTCTCGCCTTCGGCGAGGGAGGCAATCCACCGTCGGCTGCGCTTTTCTCTTTCACCCAGCGCTTTGTCTTGGAGGGCTACCGACACTACGTGACGTCTGGTAGATATGCTCTGCATGGCTAAAAGTTTCAAAGAGAACAAATATGGGACCAACATAGATATGCTGCTTGGCTACATACTGCATCACTCATGGCCCGAGGCAGGCGAGCGCCCGTGGTGCTGATACAACAGGTTTCCTCTTTGGTGCTACAGAGGCAAGCGCAGGCACAGAGTCCTGATGAATCAGGCAAATGTTTCCATTTCCATGCAACAAGACCAAGACAGCAAGGACGGCAGGATGGAGGTCATCGCCGAGCCCACCATGGCGTCACGACCAGAAGCTTTGCAGACGCAGACCACCTTTCGTCAGGATAAGATGTACTAGTTGTCTCCCTTCGAATTTGGACATTGTGGGATTCCTTCCCGCCTTCGTTTTGGGGGAAGAGAACCAAGGCCACTATAAGTATAGCCTAGCCACCACTAGAGAGGGGACGAATCATTCAGTCGATCCACACCCTCTCACCAGCTCACACAAACACAAGAACTCACCTCCTCAGGATGTTCTCCCTTTGTACTAGCTCATCCTCAGCCCACCTCAAGGAAAATTCACCACAAAGCCCGAGTAGGGTATTACACCGCAAGGTGGCCCAATCCTGCGTAAACTGCCTTGTTCTATTCTTCTTCAGTTCATCAAGCTAGGTTGTGAGATCGACAAGTTGGCAGATGGGGGAGGTTGAGTTCTTCGCACGCACCCCAGAGTTTGAATCTATCTAGGGTCCGCGGAGCCCCGAGTCCGACATTTGGCGCGCTAGGTAGGGGTGCGTCGGAGCCTCTCTTCCTCCGACCGATCCGCCACCATTTTGACATCCCCATGGCTGACACTCGTTGAGTTTTTGCTCAGCGCTGGGCCGCCGTCGCCGCCCGCGTCGCCCAGATAGCGCCCGCAGGCGACGGCATTCCCCGTCATTCCCCATCGCCTGCAGCCAACGCTGCCACCGGCCCCGTGACCCATGAGCAGAAGGCTTCGTCGTCGCAGCCTTCTATGCGGCGCGATGGGCGCGCCACCACTCCGTCACTGACTCTGGCAGCTGCTTCGTCTTCCCATGCTCGTCGCGGGCCGGCGAACGCGCGGGCTGCATTGCTCATGGAGCGTGAGCTCCTGTGCTATCGCCCGACCGATGGCCTCTACGAGGACTGGCTGGACCGCATCGCCGAGCTCGTCAGCTCCGCGGCAGAGGCCCCTACACCATCCTGCTTGCTGCCTCCCCCGCCGCCTCTTACGGGCAATGTGGCCCATGGTGCGCCTCCTCCACCTCCCAGGCAAGACGTCGTCCTAGAGCCAAGGCATGAGGCTCCTCGGTGCGACCCGCCGCGCAGGGCACCGGCGCGTGACGAGGAAAGCTGTCGGGTGGTGCAGCGGCCACAAGGAAAAGCGCGTGCACTCCCAGCACCGCCATGTCAAGACTGCGTGCCGCTCAAGGCGGTGGTGCGCGAGCGCCAAGATCAAGTTCCACCCACACGGCGGGCTCCGGTGAGTGTGGCAGGCTGCCGTGTGTTCACCCCGGAGCTGCGCCGCATCGTCTGGCCAGGGAAGTTCAAGCCAAACCAGGCTCCATGCTACGACGGCACCCCGACCCTGCCGAGTTCCTGCAGCTCTATGAGCTGAGCATCGAGGCGGCCAACGGCGATGAGAAAGTCATGGCGAACTGGTTTCTCATGGCCCTCAAGGATGGCACGAGCTCGTGGCTCCCGAACCTCCCGGTGGGATCGATATCCTCCTGGGATGAAATGCGAGAGCGTTTCATCGCCAACTTCCAGGGCACTCGCGACCGCGCACCTGCTGCGGGGGACCTGCGGCGCATCAAGCAGCAACCAAGAGAGACCTTGCACAAATACATCCAATAATTCACCAACGTTCACCTCAAGATTCCCAAGGTGTCGGATGAGGCCATCATTTCGGCGTTCACGGATGGCGTCCGAGATGTCAAGATGAAGGAAGAGCTCGCCATACACGAGGACATGTGCTCGGCCCTGGAGATGTTCAACATGGCAACCAGGTGCACGAGGCCCGAGGAAGGTCGCCTCTCCCTCCTTGAGCTTCTGGAGGCCGACCCAGAAGATAAGAAGGCCAAGGCCAAGGACGTGAAGAACAAGGGTCCAGCTATGCTCGCGCCTGAACCTGAGATGAAGCACGGCTGCGACCACCCAGAGTCATCCAAGGGCAGCCGCCTGTTCTACGTCTTCCACAACATACACAACCACATCACCAATGGCTGCCCAGAGCTCAGGGCCATCCGTGACGGGCGCCTTGGTCACCGCCCCGAGCGTAACGACCGAGGTTACGGCCATGGAGGAGGCCGAGATGGAGGACGCTGGGACAACTGCGACCCCCGCCAGGACTGGCGCGATGAGCCTCGTCAGGACCGCTGGCAGGGCCAGCCTCGCGAGGGCGCCTGGAGGGATCAACCTCGCGAGGACCGTCCTCAGATAAATATTGGCCTTCCTCCACTGCTTACGCCACCAAGGATGAACGAAGACCACCACAAAGATGATGGGGTTGGGGGCTTCCAAGAGCCTCGTGCCATCGCTTGCATCCTAGGCGGCGCTCAGGCCCCAGCCTCCCATCGCATCTTTAAGCAGTTCGCTCGCGAGGTGACCGCGGCCCTCCCCATGCTCAAGGCAACGCGTCTACTCAGGTGGTCCAAGTATGCCATCACCTTCGACTCTACTGATCAGCTCAAGTGTGCGGCTACTGCCGGCGCCCTCCCGATGCTCTGCTCGCCTACCATTAGAACGTCCTCCTCACCAAGACACTCATCGATGGTGGTGCAGGGCTCAATGTTCTCTCCGTGAGACGTTCGACGGGCTCCAGGTGTTGTACGACTAGCTTCTGTCTACCAAGCCTTTCTCAGGAGTGACCGATGGCTCCACCACCCCGATAGGGCAGATCCGCCTCCCTGTGACTGTCGGTGTCAAAACCGGCAGATCTCGGGTAGGGGGTCCCGAACTGTGCGTCTAGGCGGATGGTAACAGGAGACAAGGGACACGATGTTTTTACCCAGGTTCGGGCCCTCTTGATGGAGGTAATACCCTACTCCTGCTTGATTAATATTGATGATATGGGTAGTACAAGAGTAGATCTACCACGAGATCAAGGAGGCTAAACCCTAGAAGCCAGCCTATGGTATGATTGTTGTTAGTCCTCTGGACTAAAACCCTCCGGTTTATATAGACACCGGATAGGTTAGGGTTACACAGAGTCGGTTACTATGGTAGGAGATCTACATATCCGTATCGCCAAGCTTGCCTTCCACGCCAAGGAAAGTCCCATCCGGACACGGACGAAGTCTTCAATCTTGTATCTTCATAGTCCAGAGTCGGCCGTGATGATAGTCCGGCTATCCGGACACCCCTAATCCGGGACTCCCTCGGTATCCCCGAACCAGGCTTCAATAACGATGAGTCCGGTAGCGTTGATTGTCTTCGCATTGCGAGGCGGGTTCTTCTCCAAATTCCATATACTTGTCGAATAGTGTCCGCTTCGATAAATGTTGCGCTCCTTGGCTTCTACGCCCAAAGAATGGCCATCTTCCACGTGTTTGAATGAATGCGAAAAGCCGTGGTATTTTTACAATTACCCCCCTAGCCTCGCAAATGAGCTGCCTATAAAAGGGGCAAGGATCTAGATCTGAGTCACACCATCCCCCTTTGCGAGCTTTCATCGGAGCGCCTCTAACCAAAGCTCATTCCATCGTGGACAGTCGACGCGGCTCCTCCTCTCGCGCTCCCAGCCCTCAGCCTGGAAATTGGGAGAGATGCTCAGTCCCGCATACCGAGCTAGTTATACTCCAAGCCAAGGGATCCCCCCCAGGCCTTCATGGTTCCGGTTCGAGCCGGACTTGCCACCTACAAGGGCGGAAAGCAAGCGGAGAGTACCCCCGATCCCTCTAAAGGAGAGCGGGTATGCTTAATCTCTTATCTAGTAAGAGGACTCGGATTTCCAATCCATCCGTTTCTCCGGGGGCTCTTGGAGTTCTACGGCCTCCTGTTGCACCACCTCACTCATGCCTCCATCCTGCACATCGCGGGCTTCGTGGCCCTTTGCGAGATGTTCTTGGGCGTCGAGGCTCATTTCGGGCTGTGGAAGAGATTATTCTGCCTAGTACCTCGTTCTCATGAAGGGTCAATATATCAAGTGGGCGGAGCCGAGCTATGGCGCATCGCCGGGACCGGATACCTATCCAGAACCCCAAAGAAGGCGTCCGAAGACTGGCCTTCGGAATGGTTTTACATGGAGGACGTCCCGCTGCCGGATCCTGTTCGGATCGGCCTTCCGGAGTTCAGCAATGCTCCTCTGAAGAAGCGCCTAAGCTGGCGCCCTCAGAGCCCCCGGAGAGAAGATGACCGGGATGTCCTTTATTTGATGAGCCAAATAAGGTTACTGGCTCATGCCGGATTGACCATGATAGGAGTCATGGCAATCTGCATAATGAGGGGAGTGCAACCACTCCAATACAGGGGCCACCCCATGTGGGACTTCAACGGGGAGGACGATGCCACCCGCCATGGCATAAAGGGCCAGGATCGGTCACCGAACTGGTGAAGATCTTGTCTGCCATGTATAAAGGGGAGGAGGAGGATTTCCTCCGTGTTAATCCACTAAAGGAGTTTTCTTTGAATAATCCTCGAAGCTGGGTAAGAAAACATCTTCGTGACCTGTCCGATCCATGTTCCCATGGTTAAATATCTCATTTCGTGGTTTCAAGCAGAACTCGCTACGGACTGCGGAGAAGATACAGCCCGCCCCCACAACCCGAGGATCTGGAACGGTCCCTCGATCCGACCTTGGAAGAGGATCTGGATATAAAGGTGGAGTTGATCGAAGGGTTATTCCAAAAACTTAGCATCGACAATGCGTTGGTTTCCATTACGGCTGATTACCCCGGAATACTTCCAGCCTCACAGGTAAATGAGACCGAGATCCCAAAACCCTGATAATGACCCATCCATGCTTTTTTTATCACCGTATACCAATGGTGCTTCGCAGGGGGTACCTCCGAGGCAGGAAGCCGAGCCCGCGGCGGCTGGCCAACAAAGGGCACTGCGGCCCCGCAGGCTAAAAAGAAGTGCGGTCCGGATCGAAACTCCGCTGCATCGGTATGGCGTGTCACCATACTCCCAGGATTGATTCCTGGAAGGCGTACTAACGCTGGTGCTCTTTTCAGGAAAAAGAGCGTTCGCCGGACTGAGTCCGGAGAGGTTGCCGATCGAACCTACACCGGCCAGGCTTCAAAGCCGGGTCCGGAGGCTGAGGCGAGCACGAGACGTGCGTCGGATGCTCCTCCGACAGAGGATGCCGAAAGTTTGTCCGCCACCAACTCCTAGGTGGAGAGCGCTTTGAATCACAGGCGCCGCCGGACAGTTCTTCGTGACGCATGTTTCTCCCAGGAGGCCTTGAATGCCTTCGATTCGGGAGATACGCACCTCCGTGCCGCTCAAGATGGTCTAGCCAGAGCCACAGAGCAGTATGTGAAGGACATACGGGTAAGGAAATTTGACAGTTACATATGCCAGTAGCCCCCGAGACTTAAAATAGTTAGAATAACTGATTTAAGGATCATTTGTTATGCAGGATATTACAGAAAAGAATACGCGACTGTCCCAGGAGCTTGAAGAGTGCAGGGCCCAACTTGAGGCTGCACTAGCCGCTACGGGGGGAGCCACACAGACCCCCTCGGGTAATATACGCTTCAGAAGATAAATAATTTATGAAGTGCGGCGGGTGTGTAAATTTGACAAAAACATTGCAGATGGCACCGGACTAGATCCGGACAAGCAACAACTCTTACGCCAGTTAAAGGCCGGCGAGAGCGTGCTTACGAGGGTGCGGCAGGAGAAGAATAACCTCCAAGACGCCAACACCAAGCTGGGTGAGGAACTAAAGGACGTTCGTGCCCAGTTATCTGACTCCGTAAAGGAGAATCTGCAGCTTCGTCGCGGCATTTTCAGTAAGTGCTTGAGCGAACTTTGAAAGAGTTCGGCGAGCAAGGCGACTAACATAAACGTGTATGTAGGTTTTCTCACAGGTCATCCTGAGGAGGAGATGCCCAATTCTTCGGGTGATCTTCTTCCCAAATCGCTGCATTTAACGAGTCCGGCAGGTGATGAAAAGCATCGGCCAGGCCTTGTGGCCATCTATCTCCCTGCCCGAATGCATTGGGGAGCTGGCAGAGCGGCTTCAAGGAGCACGACGGCGCTTCCGACTATGGAAGATATCGGCCTGCCGTCAAGGCGCCAGGGAGGCTCGGGCCATTGTAAAGACGCAGCGGTACACGGTTGACCCAAACCACATGGCCGAGGTCGGACCTGTGGGGCGGATGGGATGGAGATCCTCAGAAGTTAGTGTACGGCCAAGTAGAATTGGCCGCCAAGTATTCCCAGCAAGATTGTAAATTAGATAGCCTATTAGATGGCATTGAGGAGGAATACAATGAGTCGAGTTGACTATGTAAAAATATGACATGAAAAAATGTCTTCTAGCCGGATCTAATTGTAGATCGTTTGTCATAGCGGACCTTTTCGCTTCGACCTCCGGACCCAATAGTCCGGAGTGTGTCCGAATACCTTCGTGGTTATATAAGAACCGGGGTATGCATGTAGACAAGGCGTAGGGGTCATTGTTGCTGTATGTCGGACAAGTTCCCAACTAGTTATGTTATATTACATGGGTAGTAAGAAACATCTTCGGGAGAATAGTTCCGTTAAGGGTTCCTTTCATCGGGATGCATGCCCTAAAGTGCATGTCAAAGCTGCTATGAAAGCAGAAAATCATCTGGGGGCAGATGGGTAAATAATTAAAAATCATCTTTCAGTTCACCGGCCGAATTTTCCCTTAAGAACGCTAGCTTTGAGGCTCCCTTTACCACCTAGCCGAACAATCGGGAACGTAGGGGTAAGCATGTGAGCCAGGCAACCCAGCTTGGCCAAAACTTAAGTCATATCAATGCATATAATGGTGAATAAAAGGTACATGCAGAAGTTTGACGCATGTGTTGGGCATGAAGCCCGTATAAATAAGCTTCCGTTAAAGAAGCCCCCAGGTATAATGAGCGTGGACGGCGCGTCAAGTATGTGCGAAAAAAGCGCAAATGAGCCTCTAGAGGCTACAAGAAGAAGAAGGAGGAAGGAGAGAAATAAAAGACAACAAAAAGCAAAAATGAAAAATGCGGACGGAGGAAGGAGACGAACTTGGAGTCCGGCACTTAGGCCTAGAATCTTCAGAGATGGGCTGCGTTCCATGGGTTCGGCTCGAGTCGGTTATCCGATGCGTTTCTCGACGGTATGCTCCGGGTCGGGACCTGGTCGATGATGAAGGGACCTTCCCATTTGGGCTTGAGTTTGTCCTTTTCTTGTCCGGCAGCGAGAACTAGTTTGCCATTGTTATAAGCTTTGGCCCGTACTTCCCTGCTTTGATATCTTCGAGCCTGTTGTTGATAGAATGCGGAACGAGCTTTTGCCACGTCGCGCTCCTCCTCCAATGCGTCCAAACTATCGTACCGATCGAGCTCGGCTTCTCTTTCTTCATACATGCGCACGCGAGGTGAGTCATTTATTATGTCACAGGGCAAGACTGCCTCTGCGCCGTACACCATGAAGAATGGTGTGAATCCAGTAGTACGATTCGGCGTGGTCCGCAGCCCCCAGAGTACGGAGTCGAGGTCCTCAACCCAGTGCGTGTTAGATTCCTTGAGGGACCGCACTAGTCTGGGTTTAATGCCGCTCATGATTAGACCATTTGCCCGTTCGACTTGGCCGTTGGTTTGAGGGTGATAGACTGAGGCGTAATCGAGCTTGATGCCCATGTTTTTGCACCATAATTTCACCTCATCGACCGTGAAGTTGGTGCCATTATCGGTGATGATACTGTGGGGGACACCGTAACGGTGCACTACCCCTGATATGAAGTCTATCACCGGTCTGGATTCGGCCGTTTTAATAGGTTTAGCCTCTATCCATTTGGTGAATTTATCCACCATGACCAATAGGTATTTTTGCTTGTGGGTTCCTCCCTTAAGGGGTGCAACCATGTCAAGCCCCCAGACCGCGAACAACCAGGTGATGGGTATAGTTTTAAGGCAGGTGGGTGGCATGTGGCATCGTTGGACTAAGTCCTGCGCATCTGCCCGGGTCGTCGGCCAATAAAATCCTGTACGGAAGGCCTTGCCTACAAGGGCCCGGGCTGCGGCGTGGTGCCCACCCAGTCCGGCATGAATTTCAGCCAGGAGGTTTCGCCTTTCCTCTTCGGAGATACACCTTTGAAGAACTCTGGTAGTGCTTTTCTTATAAAGCTCTCCCTCATGGACTTTATAGGCTTTAGATCGCCGTACTATGCAGCGAGCCCCATTTTGGTCTTCGGGGAGTTCCTGCCTAGTTAGGTAGGCTAGGAATGGTTCCGTCCACGGGGCGATAACCACCATTATTTCGTGAGAGGAGGGTGTTATCTCGATGGCAGAGCCTCCATTTGTATCAGAGTGTTCGGCGTCAGGCAGTGCGGTTGGGTCCGGATTGTTATTGCCGGACTCCCCTTCCCATAGTACGGATGGCTTGAACAGCCGTTCCAGAAAAATATTGGGTGGGACGGCATCGCGTTTTGCACCGATGCGTGCCAATATATCCGCCGCCTGGTTGTTATCCTGGGCTATATGATGAAATTCGAGCCCTTCGAACTGCGGCCGACATCTTTAGGACCGCATTGCGGTATGCTGCCATTTTCGGGTCTTTGGCATCAAAGTCTCCGTTTATTTGAGATATTGCGAGGTTCGAATCCCCGCGCACCTCTAGGCGTTGAATGCCCATGGAGACTGCCATCCGGAGGCCGTGCAGAAGGACCTCGTATTCGGTTGCGTTGTTGGAGTCCGTATACATTATCGGAAGGACGTATTGGACTGTGTCCTCGGTCGGGGACGTCAGGACGACGCCAGCCCCCTAGCCAGCCAACATTTTGGAGCCGTCAAAGTGCATGATCCAATTGGAGTATGCGATGTACTCTTTAGGGAGTTTGGCTTCAGTCCATTCGCCACGAAGTTGGTTGAAACCTGCGAGTTAATAGCTCGTCGTGGCTTATAAGTTATGTCAAATGGGAGGAGCTCTATGGCCCATTTAGCAATCCGGCCCGTCGCGTCGCGGTTGTTTATAATGTCATTAAGAGGTACTTCAGAGGCTACCGTTATCGAACATTCTTGAAAGTAGTGTCGCAGCTTCTGGGATGCCATGAACACCGCTTATGCTATATTTTGATAGTGTGGGTATCGAGACTTGCATGGAGTTAGGACAGTGGACACATAATAAACCAGTTTTTGAATAGGGAACCGGTGTCCGTCCGTTTCTCGTTCGACGACGAGCACAGCGCTGACAACTTGATGTGTTGCGGCGATATATAATAGCATTGGTTCGCCCACGCATGCGCCAGGACCGGATTTGTTGCCAAAATGGCCTTTATTTCTTCGAGTCCGGCCGTGGCGGCATCCGTCCACTCGAAGTGTTCGGTGCGGCGGAGAAGGCGGTAAAGAGGTAATGCCTGTTCTCCGAAACGGGAGATAAAGGGGCTTAGAGCCGCTACACGTCCCATCAATTTTTGTATTTGTTTGAGGTCTTTTGGAATATCCAATTGTGACAGAGCTCGAATCTTGGCTGGGTTTGCTTCAATTCCTCTACCGGACACAATGAAGCCAAGGAGCTTTCCTACCGAGCGCCAAGACGCATTTTTCGGATTGAGCTTGATGTCATATTTTCGAAGATTGTCAAATGTGAGCCTCAAGTCGTGTACTAGAGTTTCGACGTGCTTGGTTTTGACGACCACGTCATCTACATATGCTTCCACCGTTTTGCCGATCTGGTTTGCCACACATGTCTGAATCATGCGCTAATATGTTGCGCCGGCGTTTTTGAGCCCTAAGGGCATTGTGTTGAAGCAGAACGGGCCGTATGGAGTGATGAATGCTGTTGCAGCTTGGTCTGGCTCCGCCATCTTGATTTGGTGGTAGCCGGAGTATGCTTCGAGGAAGCACAATGAGTCGTGTCCTGCTGTAGCGTCAATGATTTGATCAATTCGAGGGAGGCGGAAGGGATCCTTTGGGCAAGCCTTATTAAGGTCTTTGAAATCAACACATAGGCGCCAGGATTTATCCTTCTTTGGTACCATCACCAGGTTTGCTAGCCAGTCCGGATGTTTTATATCTCTGATGAATCCGGCTTCGAAAAGTTTGACTAGCTCCTCTCCCATGGCCTGTCTCTTGGGTTCGGAAAAACGCCAAAGAGCCTGTTTGACTGGCTTGAATCCTTTTAGGATATTTAGGTCAGGTTTCGCCACCGACGCGGGATTCTGGCATGTCTCAAGGGTGCCAGGCAAAGATGTCCCAGTTTTCTTGTAGAAATTCTCGTAGTGCGGCGTCTACATCAGTGTTTAATTGTGCCCCAATGGAGGCCGTCTTTGCAGGGTCTGTTGGGTGGACTTGGAATTTGACTATTTCATCTGCTGGTTTAAAAGAGGTGGACTTGGATCTTTTATCAAGTATCACATCGTCCCTGTTCACCGTGGAGCGCATCGGGGTGAGTTCTTAGGCCGCTAGGGCTTCGGATAGTGCCTCGAGGGCTAGTGCGGCTATTTTGTTTTCGGCGCGGAGTGCTATGTTCGGATCACTAGCGAGAGTGATGATTCTGTTGGGACCGGGCATTTTAAGCTTCATGTACCCATAATGGGGTATAGCTTGAAAAATTGTGAATGACACTCGTCCTAATAAAGCATGATATCCGCTGTTGAACGGGGCCACTTGAAATGTGACCTCCTCGGACCTGTAATTGTCCTGTGAGCCGAACACTACGTCCACCGTGATTTTTCCTGTGCAGCATGCTTCCCGGCTAGGGATTATTCCTCTAAAGGTTGTGCTGCTTCGCTCAATGCGGTTCCAGTCTACTTCCATTTTTTCGGAGGGTTTCCTCCTAGATGAGGTTTAGTCCGCTGCCGCCATCCATGAGTACCTTAGTAAGGTGAAAGCCGTCTACTATCGAGCTGAGGACCAATGCGGCTGGTGCCCGGGCAGTTCGGAATTTAGGTTAAATCCGGCATTGAAGGTAATAGCCGTGTCCTCCATGGATTTATTGTTGCTACTTGGTAGACTTCGCAAGGTTATGGAGTGTTCGTTTTCACATGTTATTTGATGTGAAAGTCTCGAAGATCGTTAACACCATACCGGTGTTGCTGGGCTGGGATTCTCAAGCTAGAAGCTCTTCACCACTTTTGGCCACCGCCGTAGTATCCAACATGCTCGAAGGCTATGAGTTGGAGTGGCGCCTACGTGCTATGAATTTTGCAGGGTCCATTTAGCCAACCCTCCAAAGACGGTTTCGCACTTTTAGGGGGTTTTGTTTTTTTGGTATTCAACCCAGGTGCTTGATAATGATGCACCCTTTTGTTCCGGACTAGGGATGTATTCGGGGCCGGATTATCCCAAAATTTACTTTCGGCTTTCCAGGCGCTCTCCATCGCACAATACTTTTGTACTATGGTCACCAAGTCACCAAAGCGTGTAATTTCGCGACGACTTATGGCGTTTAGGATTCCCTTGTCCATGCAATTATTGCAGAAAATTGGGATTGCGTCCTCCTCTCGGCAGTCCTTTATCCTGTTCATAACCAGGAGGAATCTGGCCCAGTAATCATGTACTGTTTCAGCGGGCTCTTGCCGAATTCGAGAGAGATCGCTAATGCTTGGGGTGGGCGGGTGGCGGTAAATCCGGAACCCCGTCCAATTTAGGACTCATGGGTCGAGAAGTTTCCGAACTCGGAAGTTTGGATTTTTGAGTGTTATCCAATGAGTCCAATCCGCCGCCTGACTTTAAGCTCAGGGCTTGATCGACATCCGTCCCTCCGCGGGAATCCGGCATGGGGGGATCGGGAATCCGGACGTAGCTAGTCCTTAAGGTAGAAGAAGAGTCGCCGCATTGCTCCTCTATCACAGCAACATGATGGGTGGCCTGGGGAGAATTGATCTCTCTCAGATCGGTTTTAGGCCCGATCCGGTCGTAATCTGTGGTGACTCCCAGGGTGGCGATCCGATCCAAGAGCTCGTTTATGGAGGAGAGCTCGATCGGATCTAACTGTTCGCAAGTTCGAACTAACATGGAGATTGGTTTCGATGACTCGAGAGGTCATCGTCGGTAGCAGCGGCGAACTAGCGGTCATGAGAAACCGCCTAGTCAAGAGTTCGACCGGTGGCCAAGGCTTCTTTGGCGATGGCATCGTCTTTAAAGACGAGATGAGGCATCCTGCCTGAGGGCAACGACACAGAGGAACTCTCAATGAAAGCACCAATGTCAGTGTCAAAACCGGCGGATCTCGGGTAGGGGGTCCCGAACTGTGCGTCTAGGCGGATGGTAACAGGAGACAAGGGACACGATGTTTTTACCTGTGTTCGGGCCCTCTCGATGGAGGTAAAACCCTACTCCTACTTGATTAATATTGATGATATGGGTAGCACAAGAGTGGATCTACCACGAGATCGTAGAGGCTAAACCCTAGAAGCTAGCCTATGGTATGATTGTTGTTCGCCCCTACGGACTAAAACCCTCTGGTTTATATAGACACCGGATAGGGTTAGGGTTACACAGAGTCGGTTACAATGGTAGGAGATCTACATATCCGTATTGCCAAGCTTGCCTTCCACGCCAAGGAAAGTCCCATCCGAACACGGGACGAAGTCTTCAATCTTGTATCTTCATAGTCCAGGACTCCGGCCAACGGTGATAGTTCGGCTATCCGGACACCCCCTAATGCAGGACTCCCTCAAAATCCTTCGTCAGTTCACCTTTGTTGCATTGGAGATGCATTCGTCTTTAAAGTTGGTGCAATTTTATTTACACAATTGGCTATGAACCAAATGTTTCCTCGAAGAAGGATCGACGTTGGTACTAAGAGCATAAGTTTTGTATTGATTTCTAAGCCTTCTCACAACTTTGTCACCAGATCCCGTGTACTTTTATTTGTCCAGCTATTAACTTTGATTAAAAAATGGTGTGGACTAAAAACCCGGATGGACGTAGTAGCCCTCCATTTTTATTTACTCCGCATATTAGATTTGACTGAAGTCAAACTTTGTAAAGTTTGACCAAGTTTAGGCCGAACACAACAAACCATAATTATTAGAGAGGGCAAACTGTACATACTCTCAAACCTTTCCGATAATTGAAATTAAAATTCTTTATTTGTACACACTCTCACACGTTTCCGGTAATTTGGCGCATGTGTGGTTGTTCACTTAAGGGAGGATAGTGTACCGCACGTGAAGGAGAGGAAGTGCGACCAGGACACGTGGATCGTTAGTTCATCGGAAGTACTCCCTCCATTCCAAAATATTTGTCTTTCAAGTGGTTTGCAATGGACTAACACATATGAATGTATATAGACATTTTTTAAAGTGTAGATTCACTCATTTTCTCCGTATGTAGTCATTTGTTGAAATCTCTAGAAAGAAAAATATTTAGGAATAGAGGGAGTAGTAGTTTTCTTCACTGGTACGTTAAATAAAGAGTTTCGTTTCGTACTTACACAATTTAGAACGATTGTTATGGAGAGAATAAGAAAACCACTCCACTATATATTAGTCGTATAGACGAGTACTATATGGACGCAGCTTCATTGACTTTAGTGCACCTGCCTTTGGGTTTATGACAGGTGGGCCCAAAATGTGGCTAGCTCACCTGTCATACAGCCAAAAGCAGGTGCAGTTAAGGCACCGGAGCTCACTGCATTTACAGTATATATATAAGCTGGAGCCTCAGCGCTTGTTTGCTAGGGTTTGCACTCTCCACACTCTCGCCACACTACATATATATACACACGATGGAGGCTCAACATTCCTTTGCTAGGGTTTGCTATATTCACTGTCTCTCACCCTCTTCACCAGATCTAAACAAGACTACGTTGTGGCCTTTGTCTCTCTCATCCCCCTCACAGCTGGCGAAGGAGGCGTCCGGATCCCGTCGCATCAGGAAGGGGAGGAGGTGCAGCATTCACTCTATCGCCTTCGGCGAGGGAGGCAATCCACTGTCGGCTGCGCTTTTCTCTTTCACCCAGCGCCTGTGCGGGAGGGCTACCGACACTACGTACGTACGGTAGATATGCTCTGCATGGCTAAAAGTTTCAAAGAGAACAAATATGGGACCAACATAGATATGCTGCTTGGCTACATACTCTGCATCACTCATGACGACCGAGGCCAGGCGAACGCCAGCGGGTGCAGTACAACAGGTTTCCTCTTTGGTGCTACAGAGGCAAGCGCAGGCACAGAGTCCTGATGAATCAGGCAAATGTTTCCATTTCCATGCAACAAGACCAAGACAGCAAGGACGGCAGGACGGAGGTCATCGCCGAGCCCACCATGGCGTCACGACCAGAAGCTTTGCAGACGCAGACCACCTTTCGTCAGGATAAGATGTACTAGTTGTCTCCCTTCGAATTTGGACATTGTGGGATTCCTTCCCGCCTTCGTTTTGGGGGAAGAGAACTGTGCGTCTAGGCGGATGGTAACAGGAGACAAGGGACATGATGTTTTTACCCAGGTTCGGGCCCTCTCAATGGAGGTAATACCCTACTCCTGCTTGATTAATATTGATGATATGGGTAGTACAAGAGTAGATCTACCACGAGATCAAGGAGGCTAAACCCTAGAAGCTAGCCTATGGTATCATTGTTGTTCGTCCTACGGACTAAAACCCTCCGGTTTATATAGACACCGGATAGGTAAGGGTTACACAGAGTCGGTTACAATCGTAGGAGATCTACATATCCGTATCGCCAAGCTTGCCTTCCACGCCAAGGAAAGTCCCATCCGGACACGGGACAAAGTCTTCAATCTTGTATCTTCATAGTCCAGGAGTCCGTCCGTGATGATAGTACGGCTATCCGGACACCCCCTAATCCGGGACTCCCTCAGTGACCTTCGGCAAGTGCGAAAACTACCGCACTAAGCTCATCGACTTCGGCGTCGCAAACATTCGCCTCACGTACAACGCCATCCTTGGGTATCCGACCCTGGCCAAGTTCATGGCTGCGACTCATCATGGCTACAATGTCCTCAAGATGCCAGGAAGTTGCGGCATCATCATGATCGCCTGCGTCGAAAAGGACGCGGTGTGCTCCCTCGAGCACGCCTACTAGACTGCGGCGGTTGAGAACCCAGATGATGCGGGCACTGTCTACCCTCCTAAGGACATCCCCAAGAAGAAGAAGTAGCTGCTACGCTTAGGACCTCAGGAGGATGGGGTGTCCGACGATCGTGCTTCAGGACCTACGCCCACTGATGGGGCACCTTCCCCTCTCAGATAGGAAGGCGCGCCCGACGCCCCTCTCAGCTTGGGCTCGGGGGCTCTCCTTTGGAGGGCCTCTGACCTGGCCAACGTCATGAGGGAGGCGCTCGGCCACCATGTGGAAGCATGCTTCAACGCGCCTTTCCATAAGGAGGGCGTAGGGCGCGTGTGACACCCCAAAAATTTAACCATGTTTTGTTTATTAAAATTTTGCCAGGAAACTTAAACTTTTATTTTCTGGATTTCCTTTTGATTTCAGAACCATTCTTTTCTTTATTTTTATGAAGTTTTTACCCCAAGTAAAAACTTTTCAAACATTATTGGACTTATTTACCCTCTCAAATAAAACAATTCTTTTATCAGTAGGATTATTTATATAATTATTTTTCCTGAGCTTTATTTCTCTAAAAGGGTTTTTCATAAGTTTTAGGGTCCCATTTGAACTGCAAC
The DNA here is from genome assembly GCA_021605145.1 of Aegilops bicornis. Lineage (NCBI taxonomy): Eukaryota > Viridiplantae > Streptophyta > Magnoliopsida > Poales > Poaceae > Aegilops > Aegilops bicornis. The sequence goes on along the minus strand of CM038670.1, from coordinate 156,060,405 downwards.
CCTTTTATAAATTCATTTAAAAATCCCACCAAAATTTGGGGATGTCATGTGATGTTTTTAAATCACTTTTATGCAAAAATATATTTCATTCTTTGGATATTTTGAGCTCTACATCAAATTTTAAAATCTGGTCCAGTGGGCAATTTTGCACTACAACCTATTGAAATATTTCTTTAAAACTTCTATCAAAATTATGGGATGTTAATAGGAGTATATTACTCAACTTTTATGCAAAAACCCAGTGGTGTTCTTTGAAAAAAATTGATTGAATCATCCTCATTTGCATTCTGGTTCAGCTTGGTGATTTGTACTGCAACCATATTTTTGCTTGCTCTTTTTCCCTTGATTCTTTCTCCTGATTGTAGACCACCCTACCAAACCCTTAAGTCCAAGGGAGTGGACCCATTGGAAGATTTTTTGTCCATGAAATGATGCCCTCAACTTTCTGTCCAGAATTGGTTTTCTTAAAATCTTGCACTAACAAGATTCTAGTTTTGCCAAACTAACTTTACCACCTTCTTATTCCTCCGAAGAGACTATGATCTGGGGATTTTGGCCACCCCAAGAGTTGCCTAGATGCCATTGGCAATCTGTCAAACACCTTGAGTGCATGGACAATTTTGACATGAGTTTTGTCTTTGCACTGTGACCTTGCATCTCTGGATAGATTAGCATGTCCACTAAGCCCCTAGGTGACCCTAACCCAGACCTGTTGAACCCCAGCCTCACCCAAGAACTCTGGCATGCCCTGGCATTGCATCAAGCACCTGGTGTGTGTGTGCTGGGCGCGCCCAGAGCGGGTGTTTGGCACGTGCGTGCGCCTGTGCCGCCGCGTCGTGCCCCTGGCCCTTGCTCGCCTGCAGAGCCACGCCCGCCCTCATCCACACACCGGAGCCCTCCAAGACAGCCCCTGGAGCCCTACAGCACCGCCGTCAGGTCAGCCGTGGCGGCTAGCGGCCGGCCATAGCCGCCTCTGCCACGGACGGCGCCGCCCGAACCACAAGCGCTCGCCAGCTGCCCCCTGGAGCAGCTCAAGCTCATCCGCAAACTCGTCCTCTAGCACACGTCGCTGCCACGTCTCCCTAGCTACAGAATGGCGGTCGCCGGTGATCTTATCCATGGCCACCGTCGGAACCGACCCCGATCGCCTATTTAAGGACCCCCGAGCTCGTCCAGGTCCTCAAACAAACTCATACCACCTCTCTCACTCCCTCACTAATCCGCTCGTAGCAGTAGAGAGACCAGAGATGATCGTCTTCTTCTTCTCCGGCAACCACAGCCGCCGCCACTGTCTCGATCATTCCGGCGCCACCAGGGCCTCCCCCTTTCCACTCTCTTCACCAGAAGCTCTCTCTTCATCTCGTGAATCCACCCCCCTGCTTGATTTTGATCAGGAGCCGCCAGAGGCAAGAGCCCCACCCTGCCCGACGGCCACCGTCCCGCGGAGCTTCGCCATGCGACTCCGTCCACCCCAGGGACCATAGCAACCACCGAAGGGACCGCCTCGACGCCCTGAGCCCGCGGATGGCCTCGGTTTCTCGAACGGTGCCGCCGTTCGCCGGCGAGCATCGCCGGAGTCCCTCCTCCGCTCGGGCAGAGGGAGAGGAGGGAGAGATGACTGATCAAACCTGACTACTGGGCTCCCTGGACCCACTGTCAGTGACCCAGCGCCGGTCCACGCAGGCGTAAGTGGAGACGTAAATGCAAAGTACGTCTTCGACGTGTACTCTTTCCGAAACGTTTTTCTTTTTTTAAGTTTTATTTTAAAAACAGAAAGTTGACTAAACTTTGACTGGCTATATCTTTTAAAATAAAACTCCAAATGAGTTGATTCTTTTTCCTACCTCTCTCAAATATTGTCTAGTTTATTTTCAGATTTATTTGAAAAAAAATCACACAACGTTTTGCACTGTTTTGAAACTATGTGTTAATTTGAATAATTTTAAAATTAGGTTTTTGAAGAAGAAGTCAACTTTCAAAAGGCACACCCCACTTGCATAACCATGAAGGCAAGCATTCTGAACCCTGGCATAATATTTTTTTGTGTTGGTTGACACGATTATAACACCACCTTAATACGGAGAGCTCGTTATTTTATGTGGTGACGCGATCATTTGCATGAATGCATATTGGAGATTTCCTTGTTGTTGGAAATGGATATGCTTGTGATGGTAATCGTCCTTGTATGCCTTGCATGCATGCCGGAAAGAAACCCGGGAAAACCTCTGCCTTGGGTAGGCGTGAGCTTGTCTCCGGTCTCCGTCAGGACGGTTGTGTCCGGTATGGCATGACGGGGTATGATGAGTGGTGATTCTGCCTGTTGGTTGGAAATATATTTTTTATGCTAATCATGCAGGGAATACTTAAACCTCCTGAGTCGGCCGTAGATCGAGTTTTGTTCCAGTAACCCCCATACTTGTTTCGTACTACCACTTGTCCTCGCCGCAGTAGGGTACGGTTCGATAAGTTGTCAACCCCTTCCTAGCACACACCGCATGAGAGAGACCATGGTGGAAGATACCGGCTGCATCCGGTAGGCATGCCACCCGGTCCGGGGGCATGGGTGTTTCCGGTTGGGACCGAGAGGGGGGCACCCCTTAGAGCGCGTGATATAAATTTGATCCCATGCTACGCGAGGTTGTAGCCTCCCCACTTAGAGTTTTGCTTGACATGTGTCGTGGGTGATTCCAGACACCGGTAAGTTAAGCTGGTGTGTGCAAGTCAGGTGTGTTTTCAATTAAAAGACCGTAGACGCAATTAGTCCCGATGGACTAAAGGAATCCGTTACTCGTGGGTAAAGAGTACACCCTCTGCAGAGGATAAATCTATTCGAATAGCCGTGTACATGGTTAAGGACTACAGTCTGGGATGGGTCAAGTGTCGGTCTTAGTGTCGGTCTTCGGAGGAGAAACTGCTAAAACAGAACATGGATCATGACTTGTGACTTGTGTTGATTATGATTATTATTATTATGGACTAACCCATTATATTACTTGAATTATTGAGTATCCTTGGGATGGTTCTACCTCCTGGGTATTCACTTTGACTATTTACTTTATAAGCCCTTTATGTGGTGTCGCTCAGACGCCCGACTGTGGCATGCTTGTTATTTATTTACTTCATAAGCCCTTTATGTGGTGTCGCTCAGACGCCCGACTGTGGCATGCTTGTTATTTATTTACTTTATTAAGCCCTTTATGTGGTGTCGCATAGACGCCCGACTATGGCATGCTTGTTACTTATTTCACTTATAAGCCCTTTATGTGGTGTCGCATAGACGCCCGACTGTGGCATGCTTGTTACTTATTTCACTTATAAGCCCTTTATGTGGTGTCGCTCAGACGCCCGACTGAGGCATGCCTTATATTATTGTCCTTTCGAGGGGTCGCTTCAGACACCCGACCGGTGCATTCTATTTTTATTCTCTGATTGCATACTCCTCTTTTAGACGAATAACCTGCTTGCATGCATCAGGGATTTTATTTTATGACTGACAATGTGATCATAGAATATTTCAGAGCATGATTATCGTTTGTTATATTATACCCGTGTCCATAATGTTTGCGAGTACATTCAAAGTACTCACTGGCTTGTCCCTGCCTATTGTCTTGGCCAGATTTCTTGCTTGGAGAGGAGCGTTGCGATGACAGCCCCGAAACCTAAGCAATGGTGATAGCAGCCTCGCAAAGATAGGAGTTAACTTGGTCAGCTGTTCCTGTGGGAAATGGAGTCCCATAAACGCTGATGATCCAAAAACCGCTTCCGCCATCAACCACTAGAAACCATTTGTTATACTCATAGGCCAGAATGGTCTTGTACTACATATTTTGTGTTTTCCTTGGAATTTCCATATCAAGTTGGTGCCTCATCAGCTAACAGTAATCCTGGGGCTGGTGAGCACATGGGCCATTTTCTGGAAATTTATATCCCGAAAATCCGGTCCTGACAACGCGAGGCACCAAGCGCCCAGGAGTTCATCACCAAGGCAACCAAGGAGCTTCAGGAGGCAAGAGCCATGCGAGGCGAGCATCGCCCTGCACCACCCAGCGCGGCTCCCTCCCTTGACGAGGGCAGTGAGCTGCGTGTCTGAGTCAACAGAGTCGCGTCTCATGAGCCTTTCTCTCCGCCCCATGTTGGCCAGTGCGAGGGCCCCCCTCACAGCAACGTTTGCATGCCTTTCGGCTTGCTGAACAGGGCTGCCACGCACCAGCACCACATGCAGGGCATCCTGGCAGCTCATGAGATGAGGCACCAGGCGATCCTATCGGAGGTGGCATCGGATCCTCGCGAGCCCCCTGGGTCCAGAGCCTCACGAGGTTTAGGACCTGGATGACTCGTGAGGAGCGACTTCTACAACACGTGTCTTCAGCTACTTCAACACTTCTTCAGCAACGATGCCAGGTGACACTCTTTGGTTTATTCAGTTGGGGATGCCCCTCGGGCTGCATTATCCCCAAGCCGTATGGATCCGTCCCTACGGCATGTATCATTATTTGCATCTACCGGAACTAGCCTTACTCTTCCATGATTTGCTAAAGGGGATCTCCTGAGCATCGCGCCTCAGGGCTCTTACCGGACCTCGGGCCGCTCACCTCTGGCCTTCACCACGGCATCGCGACCTAGCATACCAGCGATGGCTAAAGCCTGCCTGGGGACTGGGTCCTGTCAGCATAGAGCACCAAGCTACAGCGAGAACAAAAAGGAGCACCGTGCCGAAGCAGGATACGCAATCACAACATCGAACTAGGAATAATGACATTAAGGCAAAAGCATTACAATTTCTTACACATCCCCACGGGGCCCGTCACGATTCCGCGCAGGGAAAACAAAAGGAGAGGACCCTGAAGAACAACGGCCACAACGCGTCACCGACGACGCTCGGCGGCTCGTAGCTGTCATCATCGCTGGACTCTGGAAAATCGCTGGACTCCGGGGAGTCGCTGCTGCTGCTGGAGGAGCTGCTGGCAAGCCTAAGGGTAAGTTCAGCGCCTGTGGCCATGCTGCATGGAACGCCTCTTCCGGAGAGCACACCAGGCGCCGGCCGTCTTCGCTGAAGACCTTGAAGAATAGCGTGGAGGCTCCGTCGATTTCAAAGTGGATGGCGAGGGGCCCTTCCAGACAGTAGGCACGAGCGATTTCGCCCCATCCCCGGGTCATGAATACGTCGCGCGGGGGACGACCTAAACCTCCGCTTCTGTAGCTTGGCTGCAGCACCTAGCGTGTTGTAGCCACAGCTCGGCGGACCCCCTCGGCAGTATTTGCTCCACAAAGAATCTCGTGAGCTGGATCCACGTGCGCCGCAGCATTGCCGCCCACACACTAGACTCGCGGGATGTGCCTTCGGCGTGAGTTCGCAAGCCGTCTGGTCATGTAGCCATGGCCTGTCCTCCGGGACCTCTGAGGAGCTTTGCACTTCTCCACCGCGGAAAACCTCCTTATCGGCGCCATGGACACTTCGACAAGATGACGAGACATGGAAGAGTGAACAGTGAGAAGATGGAGACGAGCAAGGGGGCTCCGCCCCTCCCACTCGTTTATAGCCAGAGGGAGGCCAACCGCTAGCCTCCACGATCCCCAGTAATGATGATCTTTTTGCATGCAGCAGGCTCTTGTCAAGTCGAACGGTTGTCGAGGCAGCATGGGGAAGTGGAGACACCCACGTCCCATCAAGCACCATGCGTCAACCAGGTCCGCATGCGGTTGGGGCCCGTGGTGCTTCGCCCGTGCCCTTTGGCTTCTCCTCGAAGCCAAGTCTGAGCACGCCTTGGGCCAGGGGGCTACTATCGGCGTTCTAAGAACTGGGGTACCCAGACTTGCCTGCCTGCGGCCCACAACATGGCTCCATCGGCGGCCTGGTACGGCCCATCTTCAGCACCAATAACACAAGACCCTCGCAAGGGGCCAAGCCTCGCGAGGCGGACGACGCCAAGACCTCCAGAAGGAGCAGCCTTTTTAGGCCGGCTCCTGAGGAGCAGATATTTCCATGTGAGCCCTCATCTTGTGTGGTTTGGATCATGCAAGCCGTGACGACCAAGGCCAGGCGGGTGCTAGCGGGCGCAGTACAGTAGGTTTCCTCTTTGGTGCTAAAGAGGGAAGCGTAGGCGCGGGGTCCCGAGGAATCAGCCAAATTAAATGTTTCCGTTTCCATGCAACAAGACCAAGACCGCCAGGACGGCAGGACAGAGGTCATCGCCGAGCCTACCACATCGTCATGACCAGAAGCTTTGCAGGCGCAGACCACCTTTTGTCAGGATAAGATGTACTAGTTGTCTCCCTTCGAATTTGGCCGTTGTGGGATCCCTTCCCGCCTTCGTTTTGGGGGAAGAGGACCAAGGTCACTATAAGTATAGCCTAGCCACAACCATAGAGGGGGACGGATCATTCAGTCGATCCACACCCTCACCATCTCACACAAACACAAGAACTCACCTCCTAAGGATGTTCTCCCTTTGTACCAGTTCATCCTCAGTCCAATTTGAGGCAAATCCACCACAAAGTAGGAGTAGGGTATTACACCGCAAGGTGGCCCGAACCTGGGTAAACTGCCTTGTCTTGTTCTTCTTCAGTTCATCAAGCTAGGCCGTGAGATCGACGAGTTGGCAGAATGGGGAGTTTGAGTTCTTCGCATGCACCCCAGAGTTCGAATCTATCTAGGGTCCACGGAGCCCCGAATCTGACGGTATGGGCACTCTGCGTCGTACGATTCTTCCGAAAGCTCACTGACGTTAGCTACTAAGTGGCACGCACAGGGTTGGACTGGTTAAGCCTGCACTTGTATAAGGGGGCTAGGTCTTCTCATCGGCCGCGTTCGCAATGTGCAGGATTGCAAAGGACGATTGGCCCATGACCCCTTCGCATTTAGTATGTTGACCAGCGTGATGGCCTCTCTGTTGAGCCCAGGTAGGACTACGGCCTATTGATCGACCGAGGCCGGTCATGACCTGATGGTGTGTCCGGCCGGAGTTGATCGAGCATGTTGGGTAAGTTGGTGCACCCCTACAGGGAAGTATTTTATCTATTCGAATAGTCGTGTCCATGGTAACGGACGCTTGGAGTTGTATCCCGATCGATACAGCTAGAACTGGATGCATGCTGAGGCATGAGAAATGGATATGATGGCTCCGGGATTGCTTTCTCGCAGGGGGTCGAGAAAGGATCTCTGGGCTCTAATGTTACAACATGTTTGTTAAATAATATGCTATTCTTTATTCTTCTAAATGTTGCAAGATGCTTGAAGATGCTAGTATTTGATAGGTTAGGCTTTCCCCTTCTCTTCTGGCATTCTGCAATTCAGTCCACATATATTACCCATTTCATTGATACCGATGCATATGTAGTGTAGATCCTTGCTTGCGAGTACTTTGGATGAGTACTCACAGTTGCTTTGCTCCCTCTTTTCCCCCTTTTCCATTCTTTCCGGATGTCGCAACCAGACGGTGGAGCCCAGGAGCCAGATGGCACTATCGACAACGACTACTACTACGACGAGGGTGCTTACTACTATGTGGAGGCCGCCGACGACCAGGAGTAGTTAGGAGGCTCCCAGGCAGAAGGCTGATACGTCCATTTTGCATCATGCTTTTATATCGATATTTGTCGCATTATGGGTTGTTGTTACACATTATGTCATAATACTTATACCTATTCTCTCTTATTTTATAAGGTTTACATGAAGAGGGAGAATGCGGCTGGAATTGAAATTTGGAAAAGGAGCAAATATTAGAGACCTATTTTGCACAGCTCCAAAAGTCCTGAAACTTCACGGAAGTCATTTTTGGAATTAATAAAATATACTGGACGAAGAAAATACCAAAGGGGGGCCACACCTTGGCCATGGGGGTGGGAGGCGCGCTCTACCCCCCTGGGGGCACCCCCTGCCTCGTGGGCCCCCTGGTGGCCCTCCAGTGCCCATCTTCTGCTATATGAAGTCATTCGTCCGAGAAAAATCACAAGCAAGCTTTCGGGAAGAAACTCTGCCGCCACGAGGCGGAACCAATCTAGGGCTCCGGCGGAGCTGTTCTGCTGAGGAAACTTCCCTCCGGGAGGGGGAAATCATCGCCAACGTCATCACCAACGCTCCTCTCGTCGGGAGGGGACCAATCTCCAACAAAATCTTCACCAGCACCATCTCCTCTCAAACCCTAGTTCATCTCTTGTATCCAATCTTTGCCCCAAAGCCTCAGATTGGTACCTGTGGGTTGCTAGTAGTGTTGGTTGCTCCTTGTAGTTAATGCTAGTTGGTTTATTTGGTGGAAGATCATATGTTCAGATCCATTATGCATATTAATACCCCTCTGATTATGAACATGAATATGCTTTGTGAGTAGTTACGTTTGTTCCTGAGGACATGGGAGAAGTCTTGCTATTACTAGTCATGTGAATTTGGTATTCGTTCGATATTTTGATGAGATGTATGTTATCTCTCCTCTAGTGGTGTCATGTGAACGTCAACTACATGACACTTCACCATTATTTGGGCCTAGAGGAAGGCATTGGGAAGTAATAAGTAGATGATGGGTTGCTAGAGTGACAGAAGCTTAAACTCTAGTTTATGCGTTGCTTCGTAAGGGGCTGATTTGGATCCATATGTTTCATGCTATGGTTAGGTTTACCTTAATACTTCTTTTGCAGTTGTGGTTGCTTGCAATAGGACTTAATCATAAGTGGGATGCTTGTCCAAGTAAGGATAGCACCCAAGCACCAGTCCACCCACATATCAAATTATCAAAGTACCGAACGCGAATCGTATGAACGTGATGAAAACTAGCTTGACGATAATTCCCATGTGTCCTTAGGAGCGCTTTTCTCTATATAAGAGTTTGTCCAGGCTTGTCCTTTGCTACAAGAAGGATTGGGCCATCTTGCTACACTTTATTTGCACTTGTTACTTGCTACCCGTTACAAATTACCTTATCACAAAACTATCTCTTACCGATAATTTTTGTGCTTGCAGAGAATACCTTGTTGAAAACCGTTTATCATTTCCTTCTGCTCCTTGTTGGGTTCGACACTCTTACTTATTGAAAGGACTACGATATATCCCCTATACTTGTGGGTCATGAAGACTCTTTTCTAGCGCTGTTGCCGGGGAGTGAAGCGCCTTTGGTAGGTGGAATTTGGTAAGGAAAAATTCCTATAGTGTGCTGAAAGTAATCCTTTGAGGGGCTTGTTCGTGGTATCTTCACCCCGACCAGTAGAGCAAAGAGTTGCTCCTCAGCCTAATGAACCTACTGAAAATGTTTAATTTGAAATTCCTTCGGGTATGATAGAGAAACTGCTAGCTAATCCTTTTGCAGGAGATGGAACATTGCATCCCGATTTACACTTAATCTATGTGGATGAAGTTTGTGGATTATTTAAGCTTGGAGGTATTCCCGATGATGTTATCAAGAAGAAGGTATTCCCTTTATCTTTGAAGGGAGATGCATTGACATGGTATAGGTTATGTGATGATATGGGATCATGGGACTACAAGCGATTGAAATTGGAATTTCATCAGAAGTTTTATCCTATGCATCTTGTTCATCGTGATCGTAATTATATATATAATTTTGGCCTCGCGAAGGAGAAAGCATCGCTCAAGCTTGGGGGAGGCTTAAGTCAATGTTATATTCATGCCCCAATCATGAGCTCTCAAGAGAAATGATTATTCAAAATATTTATGCTCGGCTTTCTGACAACAATCGCTCCATGCTCGATACTTCTTGTATTGGTTCTTTTATGATGAAGACTATTGAATTAAAATGGGATTTATTGGAGAGAATTAAACGCAACTCTGAGGATTGGGATCTCGACGAAGGTAAGGAGTCAGGTATAACACCTAAGTTTGATTGTGTTAAATATTTTATGGATACCGATGTTTTCCGTAAATTTAGCACTAAATATGGACTTGACTCTGTGATAGTAGCTTCTTTTTGTGAATATTTTGCTCCTCATGTTGATCTCCCTAAGGAGAAGTGGTTTAAATATCATCCTCCCATAGAAGTAAAAGTAGTTGAACCTATTAAAGTTGAAGAAAAGACTATCACTTATAATGATCGTATTGTTCCTACTACTTATGTTGAGAAACTACCTTTCCGTGTTAGGATAAAGGATCATTCTAAAGCTTCAACTGTGGTTCGTAAGAGTAATACTAGAACTTATACACCTCCTGAGAAAATTAAGGTTGAACCTAATATTGCTATGGTTAAGGATCTCTTGGTTGATAATATTGATGGGCATGTTATTTATTTCTGTGAGGAAACAGCTAGAATTGCTAAACCTGGTGCTAAAGATAAACATAGACATGTGGTAGGCATGCCTGTTATTTCTGTTAAAATAGGAGATCATTGCTATCATGGCTTATGTGATATGGGTGCTAGTGCTAGAGCAATACCTATTTCTTTATATCAAGAAATTATGCATGATATTGCACCCGCTGAGTTAGAAGATATTGATGTTACCATTAAGCTTGCCAATAGAGATAATATATCACCAATTGGGATTGTTAGAGATGTTGAAGTCTTGTGTGGGAAAGCTAAATATCCTGCTGATTTTCTTATTCTTGGTTCCCCACAAGATAGCTTTTGTCCCATTATATTTTGTAGACCCTTCTTGAACACTGTTAATGCTAAGATAGACTGCGAAAAGGATGTTGTTACTATTGGTTTGGATGATATATATGTCTCATGAGTTTAATTTTTCTAAATTTCGTAGACAACCCCGTGATGAGGAATTGCCTAGTAAGGATGAAATTATTGGTCTTGCTTCTATTGCCGTGCCTCCTAATGATCCTTTAGAACAATATTTGCTAGACCATGAAAATGATATGTTTATGAATGAAAGAAGGGAAATAGATGAACTATTCTTTAAACAAGGACCCATTCTAAAACACAATTTTCCTGTTGAAATCCTAGGGGATCCTTCTCCACCCAAGGGTGATCCCGTGTTTGAGCTTAAACCATTGCCTGATACTCTTAAAAATGCTTATCTTGATGAAAAGAAGATATATCCTGTTATTATTAGTGCTAACCTTTCAGAGAAGGAGGAAGAAAAATTATTTAAAACTCTGAAGAAGCACCGTGCTGCTATTGGATATACTCTTGATGATCTTAAGGGCATTAGCCCCGCTCTATGTCAACACAAAATAAATTTGGAGAAAGACGCCAAACCAGTTATTGATCATCAGCGACAATTAAATCCTAAGATGAAAGAAGTGGTAAGAAAGGAAATATTAAAGCTCCTTGAGACAGGTATAATCTATCCCGTTGCTGATAGTCAGTGGGTAAGTCATGTCCATTGTGTCCCTAAGAAGGGAGGTATTACTGTCGTTCCTAATGATAAAGATGAATTGATCCTGCAAAGAATTATTACAGGTTATAGGATGGTAATTGATTTCCGCAAATTAAATAAAGCTACTAAAAATATCATTACCCTTTGCCATTCATTGATCAAATGCTAGACAGATTATCCAAACACACACATTTTTTCTTTCTAGATGGTTATTCTGGTTTCTCTCAAATACCTATGTTAGCTGATGGTCAAGCAAAGACCACTTTTACTTGCCCTTTCAGTACTTTTGCTTATAGACGTATGGCTTTTGGTTTATGTAATGCATCTGCTACCTTTCAAAGATGCATGATGGCTATATTCTTTGATTTTTGCGAAAAGATTTGTGAGGTTTTCATGGATGATTTCTCCGTTTATGGATCCTCTTTTGACGATTGCTTGAGCAACCTTGATTGAGTTTTGCAGATATGTGAAGAAACTAACCTTGTCTTGAACTGGAAAAAATGCCACTTTATGGTTAATGAAGGCATTGTCTTGGGGCATAAAATTTCTGAAAGAGGTATTGAAGTTGATAAAGCTAAAGTTGATGCTATTGAAAAGATGTCGTGTCCCATGGACATCAAAGGTATAAGAAGTTTCCTCGGTCACGACGGTTTTTATAGGAGGTTCATTAAGGACTTCTCAAAAATTTCTCAGCCTCTGACTAATCTATTACAAAAAGATATACCTTTTGTATTTGATGATGATTGTGTAGAAGCATTTGAAATACTTAAGAAAGCATTAATTTCTGCACCTGTTGTTCAGCCACCTGATTGGAATTTACCCTTTGAAATTATGTGCGATGCTAGTGAATATGCTGTAGGTGCTGTTCTAGGGCAAAGAGTTGATAAGAAATTAAATGTTATTCAATATGCTAGGAACACCAGGGATCCCTCAGGCGCAATCGTGATGCTGGCTCATCTTTGGGCCCGTCAGCGTAGAAGCGTCGGATTTGGATTCCTTGCAGCATGTATCGTCCAGCTGCCCCTGCACCAAGATAGTCCTACGTTGCACCTCGTCTGCCTCCTCCACCGCAGAGGGAGCCTCTTCGAGCTAAACCCCCCAAGCTCCTGCTTCCAGCCGCAATGATGAACTGTGCTTCGGATGTGGCTGTCTAGGTCACCGTGCCAGAGAGTGCAATCAAAATCAGAACCAGCTGGCTCTGCCTTCAACTGGCCGTAACAATCGGCCCCGCAACTACAATGCAAAACCTTATGGTCATGGTCAAGCCAACAACATTGATCTGAATGAAGCTCAAGACCAGCCTGCTATTGTGATGGGTACTCTCCTTGTTAATTCAGTACCAGCTGCTATTTTATTTGATTCAGGAGCATCGCATTCATTCATATCAGAGGATTTTGCATTCTTGTACGACATTAAATACGAAGAGAAGCACATTCCACTTGTGGTATAAAACATGCGGGCCAATGCCAAACCTCCATGGTTAGTCACAACGTTTCCGTTGAAATTGAAGGTTTAGAGTTCCACGCCTCTCCAATTATCCCGAAGTCTTCCAATATTGATCTCATTCTGGAATGGATTGGTTGAAAGCTCATATTGCTTCTATCATATGTGCCACTAAAACCGTCCACCTCCTACATCCTTCTAATGAGATAGTAAGCTACCATGCTCATCTTGTTAAAAATGTCGAGGCACGGCTTTATTCCTTGAATGCGTTGAATGCATCACTCTTGAGGGGATTGAACACATTCCAGTCGTTCGCGACTTCCAAGATGTCTTTCCAGAACAACTTCCCGGGATACCTCCTACCAGGGCTGTCGAGTTCATCATCGTCTTGAAGCAAGGCACCGTTCCTATCGCCAAACTACCCTACAAAATTCCACCGCATGAGCTTCTTGAGCTTAAGGAGGAAATCGACAAATCTCTTCGAAGTGGTTTCATTTGTCCAAGTTCTTCTGCTTGGGGAGCACCTTCTCTCTTTGTGAAGAAGAAGGATGGAATGAATCATTTGGTCCAATACTATTGTCCTATCAACCAAGCAACAATTCAGAACAAATATCCGCTTCCTCGGATCAATGATCTATATAATCAACTGGCTGGTTCATCAGTGTTCTCTAAACTCGACTTGAGGTTGGGTTACCACCAGATCCGTGTTCGTGAAGAGGATATTCCCAAGACCGCCTTCGTTACTTGATATGGTTCATACGAGTACACCGTTATGTCTTCCGGCTTAACCAATGCTCCAGCTACATTCTCTCGTCTAATGAACTATATATTCATGGATTACCTCGACAAGTTCGTCGTGGTATATTTGGAGTATATCCTGGTATATTCGAAGAATAAAGAAGAACATGCTGAACATCTTCGTCTTATTCTGGAAAGGCTTCGCGAACATCAACTATATGCCAAGTATTCCAAGTGTGAATTCTGGCTACCCGATGTCACCTACCTTGGACATGTAATCTCCAAGGATGGTATTTCTGCCAGCCCAGAGCGAGTTCAGGCTATTCTTGACTGGACCCCTCCGAATAATGTCAAGCAAGTCAGAAGCTTCCTTGGACTCGCTAGCTATTGCTGTCGTTTCGTCGAGAAGTTCTCCAAGATTGCTAATCCCCTGACTAATCTTCTTCACAAGAGCATTAAGTTTGAACTGACAGATAAGTGTCAGGAAAGTTTCCAGGCCCTCAAGGACAAGCTGACATCTGCCCCAGTGCTAGCTCCCCCTGATTCTCACAGAGACTTCGTCATCTATTGCAATGCTTCACGTCAAGGATTAGGTTGTGTCCTAATGCAAGAGGGCAATGTGATTGCGTATGCCTCACATCAGTTGCACCCTCACGAAGATAACTACCCAGTTCATGACCTCGAGCTTGCGGCAGTTATATATGACTGAAGCTGTGGCGACATTACCTTCTCGATAATCATGTGAGATCTTCACCGACCATCAGAGTCTTAAGTATATGTTTACTTAGCCAGATCTGAACCTCCATCAGCGGCGATGGATGGAAGCTATCACCGACTATGACTGCGGTATAACATACACCTGGCAAGGCTAATGTACCCTCTGAGTCGCAAGTCTTACTGCAACAATCACATGGTGCACAAAGCATAAACCCTCCTTCACGAAGAACTGTGCAAATTGAACCTTCAACTCGTTCCACAGGGTTATCTGAATAACCTTGTCCTGGAACCAACTCTATTGAAAGCAATCAAGTCTGCTCAAGCCAAAGATGCTCACATTGATGAGATGAAAAGGGATCTTGCCTTAGAGAAATCCAGGGATTTCTCACTTGCTGAAGATGGGACCTTGTACTTCAGAGATCGCATAGTCGTACCCCGATTCAAGCTTATGACAGAGAAGGTGATGAAAGAAGCGCATGAACCCCCCCCCTCTCTATTCATCCGGGAAGTGCTAAGATTTATCTAGATATTCGTCAGAAGTACTGGTGGTCTAAGATGAAGCAAGACATTGCTTGGTATATCGAAGAACGTGACGTTTGCCATCTCATCAAAGCAGAACATCAGAAACCGGCTGGACTTCTGCAAATGCTTACGATTCTTGAATGGAAGTGGGATAAGATCCAAATGGACTTTGTCACTGCTCTTCCCAAGTCTCAGAAAGGTAACGATGCTATCTTTGTCGTCATCGACCGATTCTCGAAAGTCGCACACTTTCTGCCAGTTAAGGAGACAATCACTGCTAGTCAATTAGCAAACTTATATATCTCCAGAATTGTGTCACTCCAAGGAATTCCGAAGGAGATAAGTTCAGACCGCGACAGTATTTTCACTTCAAAGTTCTGGGATAATTTCCAAGAGGCAATGGGAACTCATATAACCTGGAGCAATCGAATTCTTGAAGACATGCTTAGGGCTTGTGTCGTCTCATTCGGCAAGAAGTGGGAAGAATCTCTCCCTTATGTAGAGTTCTCTTATAACAACAGCTATCATGCCAGCTTGAAGATGGCACCCTTCAAGGTACTCTATGGATGCAAGTGTCGAACCCCTCTGAATTGGTCAGAAACTGGGTGACGGGCGCTCACTAGTCCGGACATTATTCAACAAGCTCAAGAGCAGGTTCGCGTTGACCGGGATAATCTCAAGGCGGCCCAGTCCCGCCAGAAGAGCAACTATGACCGGAAACACTGGGGTTCAACTTATTAACCTGGTGAGTGTCGTGGTTCTAAGTCTGACAGTAAGGTAGGGGGGTAGGAATGGAGAGGCAAGATCCTAGCTATGGAGTAGTTGTATACGCAAGCTGTTTACGAGTTCAGGCCCTTCTCATAGGAAGCAACAGCCCTACGTCTCGGAGCCCGGAGGCGGTCGACTGTATTATGTGCGTATGAGTTACAGGGGTGCGAACCCTTTACACTGAGGAGGGGGGTGGCTTACATAGAGTTCGCCAGACCCCTCCAGCCCTCAGTTATGCAGGGATTAAAGTACATTAAGACTGGGGGTTATTGGTAACGCCCCACATAAAGTGCTATGATGACCATAAAAGCTATTTAATGACCGACCGTTTGTGTGCGGAGTGACTTTAGATCTCCTGGCGGTCGAGTGTCTTCAAGTCCGTCGAGTGGAACCCTTCCAGGTCGGCTGAAAGGTGGTTTCTTCTAGAGATGTCCTTGGGGAGGGTATCTTGGACAGGTCCATGACCCTACCCTTGGTACATGGCTTCATCATTAGCCCCCGAATGGATCGAGGTTTCAGTGGGGAAGGAGTTGAACATACTTCCGACCCATTTTTGTGATGTGAGTGTGTCTTGTTCTGGATCAATGAACTTAGGTGAAGGCACCAACTTCTTTTTCAGTCGCCTTGATCCATTCTCTGTATCTGTCGAGTGAACTTCTTTACTTGGAGAACTCCGAATGACAGGGCGGAGGAAATCTTCCATCTGACGATTTGCTCTGCGGCGCGCAGATTTAGCGGGATTCGAATTTTGGGAAGCGCGCAGGGTGGAGGAAGCCATGGTAATTGGATGGGATAAGGTAGGGATGCCTCGATCACCGCGCCACCTTTTTCGCCATGTGTCGCGCGCGCGACTATTGCGGATTTGACAGGATCGCCCGGGCCTACCAGTCAGTCACTCGGAAGCAACCTCATATAAGGCCCCGGACGGGGGTTTTTGAATAGTGCGCTCTCATTTTCTCCTCTCTTCCTCAGACTTATCTCCCGCATTCGCCTCCATCTCAGTGTCGCTGCTCTGTGCGCGTCTCGCCGGCGACGATGGTGAAGGAGATGACGGCGGCCCTGGGGCGGGCGAAGAAGGCGACGACGAAGGCGAAGGGAAGGGCGACCAGTCGGGGTGGATCTTCGTCGAGGGCCGGCCTGCCGCAGGGCTGGATCTAGGGCGACTGGATCCGCTCGACGATTCTTCAAGCGGATCTTGACGACCTGGCCAATGGAGGACTGATCCCCCAAGGATCGGCGCGGCTCCCGGGGAAGGAGTCTGAGCCGCAGCCTGAGGAGGGTGAGGTCGTTCTCTTGTCCACTCATGTTGACCGTGGGTTTTCTTTGCCACCACATCCTTTCTTTCGGGGATTTCTGAACTTCTTTGGGGCGCAACTCCACCACTTCACACCCAACACCATCGTGTACCTCGCTGCTTTTGTGTCTTTGTGCAAGAATTTCTTGGGTTGTCGGCCTCATTGGGATCTTTTCAAGCACATTTTCACTTGTCGCTCTCGGACGGTGAAAAAGGCCAATTCGAGTGACGAGAGAACACAAGTGATTCAGATGTGTGGGGGTCTTGGGGTTCAGATGAGGGGAAAAAGTGCTTTCCCAGCCATGATCCTCCTCGAGTCGGTCCGTGGATGGCAGTCGACCTGGTTTTACTGCAAAGACCAGCCGACGCCAGGGCAGTCGACCGGACTTCCCCCTTTTTCTATGGACCGACTGAGGAAGCCTTCCGTGAAGAGAAGGCGCAGGTTAAGGTGTTGGTCGAGCGTGTAGTCCAGCTTATCCGTGACGGGGTCACCGACATGGACCTCTTGGAGGTCTTCCTCCGACGACGCATCCAGCCGCTTCAATATCGAGATCATCCGATGTGGATGTATTCTGGCACTGAGGACACCACTCGGATCCACCCAGAGGAGGTTGAGGAGGCCATGCTGGAGAGGTGGCTGGCTGCCATGACAGGGAATAAGGACAACCCCCGAGGGGCCAGGAGGATTCCTGCACTCGACCAATCATATGAAGTAGACAAGGTTTGATTCTGCATCTCCGACTGTGACTCTGTTTCCTTTGTTCTGTTTGCTTAACATAAGTCGGCTGACTTTTGTCTTGTTCATTGTCTTCCAGGCTACCACTGAGATGTACTCAATGCCCAACAGGGCGCAAGAACAGGTCGAGGAAGAGGAGGCGAGCGGTGGTGAAAGTCAGGAGGAGTGGCAATCTGATGGTGAGGGGGATGAAGATGACGACGACTCCGGTGAAGAGGAGGAGGACGAGGAGGAGGAGGAAGTTGACCCTCCTCGCATGGAGAGGCGATCCAAACTCACCCATGACCCCGCAGTCGAGCGTGGCAAAGCGACTATGCCTATTGGGCAGTCGACAAAACGCCCTCGGACGGCCTCTCCGGCGCCGACTAAAAAAGCGCCGAAGCATCCCCGAGCAGCGTCATCAAAGCCGCCGAAGGCCCTACCCAAGATGAGAATGGCCATTCCCACCATTTCCGGGTAACAGTAGAACTTGCATTTTCTCGTTTAGCATGGACAAACTCTTGGTCGACTCGTTGGTTAACCGACTAATTTCTGACATCCGCAGTGCTGCTACCTCCGAGACCTCAGCCAGGAACGAAGACCAGGAAATGGAAGATGCTGCCACCTCCAACCCCGGTATGATCTCTGCAGCTTCGCTTTTGGTCGATTCGATCTTCATTTTTAACTTTGAATCTTTCCTGTAGCCCCACCTCATGTCATTGATCTCCCTGATGATGACGATGAGGCGCCGCTGAGGCAGAGGAGGAATAAAAAGGCGCCTGCTAGCAAGACTGCTCATGTTGTACCAGTGCCTGAGACGCTGGTTCATGAGGGTGGCAACATCACTCGGACTTCTATCTCTTTCGCTGTGCCGCTGAAGAGTGTTCGGCCTTCATTGTTGACTGTTGACCTGCCCTCCCTTTTCGCCACACACCATGTCCCAGAGGACCAAGTGGCTGCTGCTAAGGAGGCTATACGCCAGGCGGGGATCATGATGGAGCAGGTGAAGGTGGTCCGGGAAGCCAGCCAGGCGGCCTATGATGCTAGGTCATCTCTTGTAACAACGCCCGAGTTAGTTGGTCACCGCTTGTTCTGTTAGGATATGCTACCTGAAAACTCTTCTTTCTGAAGATCTTCGTATCTGTACACCCACTGGGTGTGTCCATTGAATTTTTGGATTGGTGGGGTCACGCTGAGTGCACCCACTGGGTGTAGTCCCCAAGACTATGGTGGACTGCTGGCAGTCGACTGTAGTCTTTATACTTTGAATTTCTTTGCTAACTTCTTCACTCGGTCTGGTCGGACCATGTCGAATGGAATCTTGGAACCGGTGGGGGCACGCTGAGTGCACCCACTGGGTGTAGTCCCCGAGACTATGGTCGACTGCTGGCAGTCGACTAAAGTCTGAAGAACCCCTTTTTTAGATCATGATGATACCGTGGCTGACTGCTGGCAGTTAGCTATGGTTTAGGATCATAACCTTTTTGTCTCTTTCGGTCGACTGATCGAACCGAGTCGGTAGAACCAGTGGGGGCACGCTGAGTGCACCCACTGGGTGTAGTCCCCGAGACTACTGTTGAATATTTTGATTCGGCTGTAGTCTTAGAAATGCTACAATTTTTTTTCTTAGTCACACGGAAGCGACCTATCTTTGATGTCTGTCGACTGACCTTTCGCAGAAATCCTGAGAGCTTGTGGCTCGCTATACTGAATTGGAAAACCAACAGATCCAGCTCAACCTTGACTCGAAGCTTGCTCAGGAGAACTTGCAGAAGGCGAGAGACGAAGCAAAAGGTATGGCTGGTGAGAACTTGACGATTGTCTTTATCTTTCTGTCCATTCTTAATCCTAATCTCATTGTCATTTTGCAGATAAAATGGAGGAGGCTCTGAAGAAGAAGGACCATGACCTTGCCGAGGCGCAGAAGGCTGCTTTGGACAAAACAAAGCTCGCGGAAGAAAAACTGGCTTCAGTCGGTAAACTTGAAGAGGAGAACGCCAATCTGAAAGCTGCTCTTGACGCGGCCAACAGGGAGGTCAGCCGACTGAAGAATGACAAGATAACTCTGAGTGACAAGGCTAGCGAACTGGCAGGGAAGAAGAACAATCTGGAGGCTTATCTGGGAGGGCTCGCCAAGAAGTTATTCCTCATGCTTGAAGGTAATCCCTTCTATCCGACTGACTTGTCATTGTCGACTCATCATAAAACTGTTGACGTGGCTTCGAATTGTGTTTACATAATTCTGCCAGAACTTCGAGGAGGAAACCAGTCGAGTGGAGACAAGCCTGGACCCCATTAACTCTCTTGTGGAGGATGAAGCCGCTATGAATGTGCTCCGACTGGAGTCTCGTGTTGCTGGTGTGGTCGAATATCTCGCTCGACTGAAGGTTGCAGTGTTGCGAATTGACATGATACTCTGGCCAGGAACGACGCTTCAAAATGACCTCGAGTCTCTAATGACTCGACTAAATGAAGTTCCTGGTCGAGTGCAGGAATGGAAGAAATCTTCTACCAGGTGCGGCGCTGACGTTGCTCTGTCCCTGGTCCCTATTCACTGCAAGGACGCGCGAGAGGAAAAGCTGGCGTCCATCAAAGTTGCCAATACCAAGAAGTACGACTTCCAATCTTTCATGGAGACCTTCATTGCTGCTGCCACTCGGATTGCTGAAGGAATTGATTTGGACCAGTTTGTCGCACCCTCCAGTCCTCCACCTGAGGAGTAGGAAAAACTTCTATGATTCGCCTTAAAGTTGCCTCGGAATGCTGATTGGTTTTGTAATCGATAAACTTTTACAGGCTTGACGCCTGAGCACTTCTGAATCCGTAGGATGTTATCTGAACTTGGCTTATCATTGAATATGCTTTCATTTGCCTTCGAGCGAACTTTGTTCTTCACTTGAAATATACTTCATTGCTTGAGACACAACTCTGAGGCGGAAAATCCAGTCGACCTGCACTTCATCGTTCTTGCAGGTAGGGATGGAGCACAGATTGCAATCGACCCGTGTCCTTGCGGATCTGGATGGAACGCACATTGTACTTGTGGCGCAGCTCTGAAGGATAAGGTAGCAGTCGACCTGCACCTTGTCGTCCTTGCGGATCGGAATGGAGCGCACGTTGTACTTGTGGCGCAGCTCCGTAGGAGAAGGTAGCAGTCGACCTGCACCTCGTCGTCGTTGCGGATCGGAATGAATTTCATACTTAGGCGAGTACTCGGACTGCAGCTAAGCCTCCGAGTGGGAGGGTTGCTCTCCACTCGCTAGGATTTTTAAATACTTCGGCGAGTACTGGACTGCAGCTAAGCCCCCGAGTGGGAGGTCTGCTCTCCACTCTGTAGGATTTTTAAATACTTAGGTAGTCTTGGATGTAGCTAAGCCTCCGAGTGGGAGGTTTGCTCTCCACTCGGTAGGATTTTTAAATACTTAGGCGTCTTGGACTGCAGCTAAGCCTCCGAGTGGGAGGTTGCTCTCCACTCGGTAGAATTTTCAGATACTTAGGCGTAGTCTTGGACTGCAGCTAAGCCCTGAGTGGGAGGTTTGCTCTCCACTCGGTGGGATTTTTCAAACTTAGGCGTCTTGGACTCCAGCTAAGCCCCCGAGTGGGAGCTCTGCTCTCCACTCGGTAGGATTTTCAGATACTTAGGCGAGCACTGGACTGCAGCTAAGCCCCCGAGTGGGAAGTTTGCTCTCCACTCGGTAGGATTTTTGTGGCGTAGCTCCGAAGGAGAAGGCAGCAGTCGACCTGCACCTTGTCGTCCTTGCAAAGTGCACATTGTATTAAATACTTAGGCGAGTACTGGACTGCAGCTAAGCCTCCGAGTGGGAGGCTGGCTCACCACTCGGTAGGATTTTAAACACTTAGGCGAGTACTTGGACTGCAGCTAAGCCCCCAAGTGGGAGGCTGGCTCACCACTCGGTAGGATTTTAAACACTTAGGTGAGTACTTGGATTGCAGCTAAGCCCCCGAGTGGGAGGCTGGCTCACCACTCGGTAGGATTTTCAAGTACTTAGGCGAAACGGATTCGCAGCTAAGCCCCCGTTTGGGAGACTGGCTCACCACTCGGTAGGGATTTTTTTTTACAAACTTAGCCGAAATGGATTCGCAGCTAAGCCACCCACTGGGGGGGTTTCTCATGTAAACAAAAAGTAATAACAATCACTGGGAAAATTATAACATTCTTGTCTTCGATAAACAAAGTACAGAGTTACTTTTATTACATCTCATCCGAGTGAGTACTAAAGTATAAAAGGGGCAGAGCAGCTCCGCATTCCAAGCTCGAAGCTCATCAATCTGGCGATTGACGTTGTAAACATGGTATGCTCCGTTGTGGATAACTCTGGTGACGATGAAGGGACCTTCCCAAGTGGGAGCGAGCTTGTGTGGTTTCTGTTGATCCACTCGGAGGACCAAGTCTCCTTGGAAGGCTCGACTCTTCACATTTCTGGCATGGAACCGATGCAAGTCTTGCTGATAGATAGTCGAGCGGATCAGGGCCATCTCTCTCTCCTCTTCTAGGAGGTCGACTGCATCCTGCCGGGCTTGTTCCGCTTCATCTTCAGAGTAGAGTTCGACTCAGGGCGCATTGTGAAGCAGGTCGCCGCGTGAACTGCTTCAGCTCCATAGACCAGAAAGAATGGAGTTCGTCCGGTTGACCGATTAGGGGTAGCCCTCAATCCCCAAAGAACTGACGGGAGTTCATCGACCCATGCGCCGGCTGCGTGCTTGAGATCACGCATTAGTCAGGGTTTCAGTCCTTTAAGAATTAGACTGTTTGCTCTTTCTGCTTGTCCATTCGACTGGGGGTGAGCGACTGAAGCGTAGTCGACTCGTGTGCCTTGAGAGGCGCAAAAGGCTTTGAATTTTTTAGAATCGAAGTTTGACCCATTGTCAATGATGATGCTATGTGGAACTCCATATCTGAATATCAACTCTCTGATGAAACTGATAGCAGTGAACGCATCGAGATTCTTGATAGGCTTAGCTTCGATCCACTTAGTAAACTTGTCGACTGCCACTAGCACGTGAGTGAAGCCGCTCCTGCCAGTTCTCAGTGGTCCAATCATATCCAAACCCCAAACAGCGAAGGGCCAGACGAGTGGAATGGTCTTCAAGGCTGACGCGGGTTTGTGTGACATGTTGGAGTAGAACTGACATCCTTCACAGTTGTCGACTATCTCTTTCGCCATTTCATTTGCTCTTGGCCAGTAAAATCCCGCACGGTATGCTTTAGCCACAATGGTCCGAGAGGACGCATGATGACCACTGGTCCCCGAGTGGATATCGTCAAGAATTACCTGACCTTCCTCTGGTGTTATACATTTCTGGCTGACTTCAGTCGCGCTTTCTCTGTACAGCTGTCCCTTGATCACAGTAAAGGCCTTGGATCGACGGACGATCTGTCGAGCCTCTTCTTTGTTCTCCGGGAGCTCTTTCCTTAGGATATACGCGATGTATGGCACTGTCCAATCGGGAGTGATGACCAAAACTTCCATCATCATGTCGACCACGGCTGGGACCTCAACTTCAGTCGGATCAGTGACACTTTTTGGCTGCGGGGCTTCTTCCGTGAAAGGATCCTCTTGAACTGACGGTGTGTGGATGTGCTCCAAAAACACATTACTGGGAATGGCTTCTCTCTTGGATCCTATTTTTGCCAAATCATCAGCAGCTTGATTTTTCAGTCGGGGTATATGATGAAGCTCCAACCCCTCAAATTTCTTCTCCAGCTTTCTCACTGCATTGCAATAACCAGTCATGGCTGGAATTCTGACGTCCCACTCCTTCATCACTTGATTAACCACCAGACCTGAGTCGCCATAGACCATGAGGCGACGGACGCCGAGTGAAATGGCCATACGCAACCCATGCAAAAGTGCTTCGTACTCTGCTTCATTGTTAGAGGAATCAAAGTGAATTTGGAGAACATATCTGAGCTTATCTCCTCGGGGGGAAACCAACACTACCCCAGCACCGGAACCATACAGCATCTTGGAACCATCAAAGAACATGGTCCAAAGGTTCGAGTGAACTTGAGTCGGTAGTTGCTGTTCAATCCACTCGGCGATGAAATCTGCTACTGCTTGGGAGTTGATGGCTTTCTTTGCCTCAAACTTGATATCAAGGGAAGGAGTTCAATCGCCCATTTCGCCACTCGACCGATTGCATCTCTGTTGTGCGAGAATCTCGACAATGGGCGTCGCTGACGACTGTAATGGAATGGTCAGAGAAGTAATGAGCAACCTTCTTCGTGGTCATATAAATCCCATAAACAAGCTTCTGATAATGAGGGTATCTTTGCTTTGATGGAGTCAACACTTCATAAAGATAATATACTAGGCGCTGAACTTTGAAGGCTTTTCCTTCTTCTTCCTGCTCGACCGTGTACTTACGACTTGTCCTGCGGCTGCAATGTAAAGCAGCAAAGGCTCTTTGCTGATTGGGGCAGCAAGCACCGGCCGGGTGGAGAGCAGAGCTTTCAGCTCTGCAAACGCTGCATCAGCTTCGGGAGTCCACTCGAACTTGTCTGACTACTTCATTAGTCGGTAAAGAGGCAATGCCTTTTCACCGAGACGAGAGATGAATCGACTTAAAGCGGCCAAGCATCCAGTAAGCTTCTGGACATCGTGCACACGCACAGGGTGTTTCATTCAGAGTATAGTACCAACTTTTTCTGGGTTGGCGTCGATTCCTTGTTTGGAAACGAGAAAACCGAGTAACTTTCCGCCAGGAACTCCGAATGTGCACTTTGATGGATTAAGCTTGATATCATACCTCCTGAGATTGGCAAATGTTTCAGCAAGGTCAGTCAACAGGTCGGAACCCTTCCGTGATTTGACCACAATATCATCCATGTATGCTTCCACATTCCGACTGATTTGAGTGAGCAAACACTTCTGAATCATCCTCACGAACGTGTCTCCGGCATTCTTGAGGCCGAATGGCATGGTGACATAGCAGAAGCACCCGAATGGAGTGATGAAAGCTGTTTTGATCTCGTCGGGTCCATACAGACGGATCTGATGGTACCCGGAATAGGCGTCTAAAAAAGACAACCGCTCACATCCCGCAGTCGAGTCGACTATTTGGTCGATGCGGGGGAGAGTAAAATGATCTTTCGGGCAGGCCCGATTGATATGTTTGAAGTCAATGCACATGCAGAGTGACTTGTCCTTCTTGGGGACCATGACAACATTGGCCAACCACTCAGAGTGGTAAATTTCTCAGATAAACTCCGCTGCAAGGAGTCGAGCCACTTCCTCGCCAATGGCCTTTCTCTTCTGGACGGCGGACCATCGAAGATGTTCTTTGACATGTTTAACTTTTTGGTCGACTCGTAGATGGTGCTCAGCCAGCCCCCTGGGAACACCCGGATTGTCAGAAGGCTTCCATGCGAAGATGTCCCAGTTCTCACGGAGGAACTGGTTGAGCGCTTCTTCCTATTTGGAGTCGAGTGTTGCAGAGATATGAGCCGGAGCAGCATCGGGGTAGGTCGGGTGAATGTGAATCAGCTTTGTCTCACCGGACGACTGAAACGCTGATTCTGTGGCGGGCTTCTTGGCTCGCAACAAATCACTCGGGTCTGCAATTTTCTGATATTCCCGCAGTTCTACCGCTGCCATCTGAGCATCGGTGATCTTCGGGCCTTTCTGGAAACACTCTTCCGCTTTCTTCCGATTGCCCGTGACAGTGATCACACCTTTGGGACCTGGCATCTTTAGCTTAAGGTATACATAACATGGTCGAGCCATGAAACGTGCATACGCCGGCCTTCCCAGAATAGCGTGATAAGCACTCTGGAAATCCACGACCTCAAAGGTCAACTTTTCTTTACGAAAATTCTTGGAATCACCAAAAACCACATCGAGAGCAATTTGGCCGAGTGACTCGGTCTTCTTTCCAGGAATGACTCCATGGAAGCTCATGTTGCCGGTACTGAGTCTAGACATCTGAATGCCCATCCCTTTCAACGTCTCTGCATACAGTATGTTCAGGCCACTGCCACCATCCATCAAAACTTTAGTTAGTCGAGTGCCTTCGACGACTGGGTCGACCACCAAAGCTTGCCTCCCAGGGGTGGCTATGTGCGTCGGGTGATCAGACTGGTCGAATGTGATGGCGGTCTGAGACCATTTCAAAGAATTGGGTGTCGCTGGAGCGGCCATATTCACTTCTCGGTTGATAACTTTCAATCGACTTTTGCTTTCAAATTCAGCAAAAATCATCAGGGTGGAATTGACCTGGGGGTATCCACCATCACTGTCTTCCTTGTCCTCAACTTTGTCCGACTCCTTTTTCTTATCCTTGGGCTGCTTCCCCTGGAACTGCTGAATCAAGAGCCGACACTATCGAGTGGTATGCTTTGGGTAAATGAGTTTACCCTCTTCATCTTTCTTCGTGTGAATGTGACATGGCAAGTCCAATACATCATTCCCATCTTGGTCTTTCACTTTTTGGGGGTTCCAAGGCCCCTCGGGTTTCCCCTTAAACTTTCCTGGAGTCACGGCCAAGGCTTCTCCAGGAGCAGCTGGCTCGGCTTTCCGCTTCTGCTTCTGACTGGAGTTCCCTCCCCCGGTTTCATGAGCGGCTGACTTGTACTTGCCACTCCGGAGCCGATCCTCTTCTTCACCATTGGCATACTTGGTGGCAATCTCCATCATTCGACTCAGGATCATGTCTCCGGTCCGACCGAATTTCAAACCTAGCTCTTTGTTCTTAACACCTTCCTTGAAGGCATAGACTGGCTGATGATCAGATACATTCTCTACCGTGTGATGCAATGTGATCCATCTCTGGATGTAATCCCTCGGAGTTTCATTCGACTTTTGCACGCAAGACTGTAGCTCTGTCAACCCTGCTGGTCGCTTGCAAGTTCCTTCAAATGTTCTGACAAACACTCGGGAAAGATCTTCCCAAGTGTAAATGTTGCTGGGTGCCAACTGGTTCAGCCACGCTCTGGCCGAGCCCTCCAACATAAGAGGCAGGTGTTTCATGGCCACTTCATCATTACCGCCGCCAATCTGAATAGCCACTCGGTAGTCCTCAAGCCAAGTATCGGGTTTGGTCTCACTAGTGAACTTACTGACTCCAGACGCCAACCTGAAGTTAGGAGGAATCACTGCGGCCCGGATGGCTCTGCTGAAGCACTCTAGTCCTGAGACGTGCACTCTGCTGCTGGTGGGGGCATCTCTGACATGACCTCCTCGGTGAACTCTGTTCCTATCGACCAAACCCTGAACAAGAATGGATCTCGCATCAAAGCCTGGTTCTCTGGGGTCGACTGGAATCCTTCACCCAGCACTGTGAGGGCGCTTTGTCATCTTCTTTGTCGAGGCGTTGCACGATCCACCCCTTGGGGGAGGGGTGGGCACTCGACGTCGATCATCGCAATCGAATCGGTGATCATACTGCTCACGGTCCTTGTCGTGGAATTAACACGTCAGATGTCCTTAGTGTCAGGACTTAGTCGCGAGGCCAACGCATCTATGTGGTAGCTTGAGAGGGGTTGAGCGGAATCGAGAGACGCAACACAAGACAGGGATTTAGACAGCTTCGGGCCCCGGGAAACATCATCCCGTAAAAACCCTACATGTTGTTTGAGGCTAGGTCTCATTATCATCACGAGGGAGTCGCCGTGAACCGGCTCTCCTCTTTGTGTCTAGCCCTAAGATTGTTTCTTCTTGCTTGTAGCTTGTCCCCCTTTGGGGAGCCCTGCCCCTCCTTATATATGTTGAAGGGGCGGATTACATGTGGAGTCCTATTAGGATTAGGACTAGTCTATCTCTAATGCAAAACGGATACAAGTCCTGGTCTTAACTCCTTGTAAGGTAAATATTCCTCATGCCTTTCCTCTTAAACCAGCCCACAATAGTTGAATCGGCCTTCATGAACCGCCAGACGGGCCACCGGGTCTTGTCGCTCCTCTGACCCGTTCGTCGGGTCACCAGTGAGTTACAACGCCCCTGGCGGGTTCTTTGGTAAATTGCCGTGTCCGGGCGGGTCACGGATGAATATCGCCAAGTGCCAGCGGGACCTCAAATAAACCGCCAAGTCCGGCCGGGTTAACTTCCGTCCGGTTTACACCGCGGGGTATATCCCCGACATAAGCCCCCAAGTTTAGCTTGGATTTATCCATGGTAAACTTATGCTGCAAAATAAACACCAGAACAAATTTGGCAGGTTGTGCTCCGGTTTAAGAATTCTTGTAGACTGGCACCTGATCGTCCTTAAGTCCTTTGTCATTTCCTCCTTCTAGAAAATCTGGGTCAATAACCAGCTTCATACTCAAATTGCTGATGTTGGCTTCTTATAGAAAAAATATTGTGAAGAATAATCCACTTGAGTCGGCTTCCAAAGCGCCGGTTTAAGAAATATTGGTCTTGAAATACTCATCTGATATTCAACCGGTTTGAAGATGCAGAACTTGCCGGTTTTATCATTGCCAAAGACTGTCGGGTTATAAAAACTTGATAATTTCGAGTCATGATTGTTGCAGACACTGGTTCATGATTGTTGCCAACGCCGGTTCATGATTATTAATGACGTCGGGTTGCAGCCATGTGGTCATAATGATTGGTGACGCTTGTTCAACCTAGTTTGCTCAATCAGAGAATTTGAAAATATTTCTTCGATAATAATATAATACCTGTAGCCCCCAAGTCTTTGAGCAGAACAAAGTGGTGGCTTAAGACTTTGCTTCAATATAAATACTGCCACTTTCAAAGAAATCCATGTTGTTCATCCCAAAGGACTAGTAAAAACTGAATACTCCATACTATGTAGCCCCCAAGTGCAGGGTTGTCATGCTTGCAGCAACCTGGGACTTGTAATTGTCTTATACTCACAAAAACTTCAACCAGTGTAGCCCCCAAGGGCCGGGTCATTATGCAATAATGAGCAGGGACTTTGTAGGTAGAATCATGTAGATTTGAGCAATGATGTGTAGCCCCCAAGGGCCGGCTCAGTAAGATAATATTGAGCTGGGACTTAATATATACTTCAATGAAAATAACATCATATGATGTAACCCCCATCATGGGACTTGAATCCACGTCCACAAGGTTAAGAGCCTTGTGCTTTTACCAACCAAGCAGTGGACCCTTCAATATAATGAATAAAAAGCTTTGTACCTTCAACTGTTGACAGGAGCAATTGGTAGCCCCCAAGGGCCGACTCATTATAATGTGATGAGTCGGGTCTTCAATAATATGAGCAGAAAATTACTTTGCATTAGCCCCCAAGTGTCATGGTGCATGCTTGCAGCGACATGAGACTTGCATATTTGATGTAATCTCAACTTAAACAATGTAGCCTCCAAGTGCCGGGTCGTAAGCTCGAGCGACTCGGGACTATTCCTCCATTGTAGAATAAATCATACCCATTGATGAAATAATAGCCATTGCGCTAAAGCGACTTTGAAAACCTCAATCATAATATTGGTTATTAATAACCATAATAAAAATCTAGCCATGTTGGCTATTCAAGATAATATAATCTGGTATGAAAACCTTATTCATTCAATATCATAATGAAAATTCAGCCAAGTTTGGCTATTTGAATAATATAACCCAATGATTTATAAGCTCATGATTCCAATGGCGCAATCCAAATATGTCTTGGCGACTTATAG
Organism: Aegilops bicornis; assembly: GCA_021605145.1. Taxonomy (NCBI): domain Eukaryota; kingdom Viridiplantae; phylum Streptophyta; class Magnoliopsida; order Poales; family Poaceae; genus Aegilops; species Aegilops bicornis. The sequence goes on along the minus strand of CM038670.1, from coordinate 156,031,311 downwards.
TCCAAAGCCAGGCCGGGTTAACAAACACCGGATAATTTCTCATCATATCTTTGGCGACTTATCGTCTTAAAGCCGAGCTGGTTTAATAAACACCGGATAATTTATCATCATGCTTTATTCAACCTGTCTCTGCATACAACAAGTTTAAAGTGTCTGGCGGTTTATCACGGACGGGTCATAATGCCCAACATATAACCCAGGTTTATAACCAAGGCTGCACTTAAGAATAATCAATGAAATATGTCATACTGTGACATTGAATCACATCATTGGTTTACCAACTTTTTGTAGTAAGGGTGATAACCCCAATCTTGAGTAATGATAACTCCTTTCATCTTGTGTTGGTTTATGATAAACGCATCGGGTTGTGATAAACACCGGTTTAACCATATATAATCTTTGGCGACTTCGTAGTCAAACCAGACCGGGCGGATAGTCTCCGGATTATGATTTGATCATGTCTTGACAATTTGTAATTGAAAGTCAAGCCGGGTTAATGAACACCGGTTTACTCCATAATAAGATGGCAACATAAAATCAAACCGGGCGAGATAGTCTCCGGATTAGGATTTGACCGTGTTCCGCCAATTTGTAATTGTGATGCAAACGGATTAACACTGTCGGTTTAAAAGCGCAACAAAAATCAAATAACATTTATGAAAAATTATGGAAGCAAAGGCAATGATAAAACCGTTTGCAAAAAGAGGCTTTACTGAGCCGATCAGATGGTGTTACCATGGTCGGACACGACCAAGCTCCCAATAAGGTGGAGCTATGGTTCAAGTCAGCCAGGTCCCCAACTGAAACCGTGGCATTATGCCGATCAAGTGGCGTGGCAATGGTTCGGGTTCGACCAAGCCCCCAAGTGACTCTATGGCCTTAGGCCGATCAAGAGGCGTGACTGGTTCAGACTTGACCATGTCCCCAAGTGATCTGGTGGCTTTCACCTATCAAAAGGTGTTGCATTGGTTCAGACACGACCAAGGCCCCAAGTGATGTTGTGGCACTAGGCCGATCAAGAGGCGTGGCTATGGTTCGGATACGACCAAGCCCCCAAGTGATCAATAATATGATAAGCCAATAAGGCATGATACCCATGTTTGGACCGCGCATCATGGCAGCAGGTCCTCTTTGGCACCCTTTAACTTTTGCAAGAGATAAATCCTTCTTGAATCGGACATTAAACCGGATATTGAGAGCTTCAAAGCTTTGTGGGAGACATCTTTCCCTTGAACCGGATTGTAAACCGGAATCTTCATTTTCAGCCGGAAATTTTCTGATGGCCTTTCAACTCGAACTTGCGAGAAGTTAATTCCTTTTTGAACCGGACATTTTTAAACCGGATAGGAGCGCTTGAGAGCTTTGTGGGAGAATATATTTCCCTTGAACCGGATTGTAAACCGGATACTTGATAGCTTCAGTGAGACTGACTTCCCTTGAGCCGGATTTTAAACCGGAATCATTTCTGATGATCCGGAACTTCTTCATTGAGCCAGGATTTTGTAGCTGTCATATACTTACTAAGCCGGAAATTTTCTGACGGCCTTCAAATAACAGTAGCCTCCGGGACCGGGTTATCTTTCCCTCCATCGTCCTGGGGTTCTTAAATTTGCTGAAACTGGCAAGATTTGCTTAGTCATGTTATCGTAGCCCCCGAGTCTCAAGGTGCCTCGAGGAGTTGGCTTGAAACTCTCCATATTTGACCGCGATATAAACCGGCATAACTTGTATATCATTGGTGTTGATAACACGATGTGAGTCCACAGAAGGTTGTGATGACTGCGACGGGTTATAAATGATCCCGTATGAGCCGTGTCAGCAACTCGGACAATGGTTCCTTCCAACTGGCGATTTGAAGTTAACCAAATTGTAGTGGCGGCGACTTGTGCGCCTGCCCATTGAGCCATCCGGTGTAGACGGCGGTTGATAGTATATGATAATTTGCCTCCATTTTGAAAGAAAACCGGGTTACCCAAGCTGTGACTTGCTCATGCAGACAGGTGCGGCCTGGTATGTTGATGTAGAACAGGCCGCAATAAATGGACGGTAGAGACGTCCACATTATTAGAGGTGGCTTGGACAGATGAACCGGCCACGGTGTTGTAAACCGGCGCGGACAGGCAAGTTAACCACGTCGTTTTAATGTAGTGAACAATTGTCCTGCATCAACAATATTGCAGACCAAGACAAAGATAAACTGCTCTTTGACAAAATAATATGTACCAATAAAATATATTTTAGATGGATATCACCTGATGTGCCAAGCCGGAAATAATCCGCCATGAAATTGATGATCGCTAGGTGAAGTTGAAGTCGTTCATGGGTGAACCGGCCGCGGCATGGTAAACCGGTGTGAACGGGTGAGTCGGCCGCGACGTTTGTAAGCCAGCGCGGACAGTGAGTCGGCCACGGCTTTGTATGCCGGTTGCATACTGCGAGTCAATCACAGGAGCGGTAAACCGCGCGGACGGCGAGTCGATCGCGGGCGTGGTTCCAGCGAGTTGATGTAGATCAAGCTGCACGGGAGGCAGCTTGCGCACACCCATTCAACAGTAAACTGGTGCGAACGCCAGTGCATGATGGTGCTAACGCACACTCCATAGGCACTGACATGGCACCAGCTTGATAATGAATCATTGTCCTGCACAAAATATATTGCGGACCAAGTAATTGTTCCTTGATTAAACAATAAGTAAAAATAGATAGAAAATATAGCACCTGATATATTTGTCAGATGAATGTGGATGCTGATTCTGAATAACACCGGACGCCGCTCCACGAGACCTTTCCTGTTTTGTCTCTTTCTTTTTCTTTGTCTCGATGTGATGAAGAAACGGTAGTGGCTCTTGATCTCCATGTATAAGTAGCACTAGCAATATGTAATTTCAGCCACGGCATGTCTGCTGACTTGAGATTTCCCACTGCTAACACCACTTAAACTTGGAGGTAGTTATGAACATCAGGAAAGAAAACTGCACCAGGCCACAGTCCCAGCTCTTTTTAGAGACTAATTCCTAGCGGTTCACTCGGGTCAGCGAACAATGGCACTCTGAAGATCATCTTTCCCGTGTAAGGATAGGCATAACTGCAAGTTGCATGGTCGGTTGACGTGGCTTAAAAGCGACGCGAAGCGAACAACAGCGGAGCGGCAAACTGGCCAGGCGGTTGACGACGTAAGGCGAGGCCATAGAGGACAGCGGCTGCGGCCGCGGGTGTGAAAGTGAGCAGCGGCGACTTGGCCGCAGCTGCAGTGTTGGGCGGCAGCGATTCTAGCCGTGTAATTGGGCGGATGCAACTTAGAGTAGTAGCAAGTGAAAGATGAGAAGCAAGGCGGCCCGCGGCTTGTGGCGCAGACTGCTGGCGTGGGGGGCGGCCGCTTGAGACGGAGTCGAGTCAAAGGCAGAGTCTGAATCCGTGATCTCCTCCAAGTCGTGGTATCCCCCCCCTTTTTTAATCAAGGGCCAGCCCAACTTGGTAACTGACGCAGTGTGCAGCAACAGCAGCAAGGCAAGAGTTTCAGAACTCGAAGCGAATCTGCGTACGTTGATTGCCATGGATGTATCTGCTTCACGTGTACTACTACTTGAAGTAGTACCTTCCCTTCGATCCTTGCTCCATGTTCGTGGAAGTAGCAGCAACAGCGTACACTGATACGCCTTGGGACTTGATGCGCTGGATGATTGTCTCTCAGATCCAACTTGTACTAGTAGCACTTGGTCCTTTTTTTTAAAAAAAGTTGGCAGCAAGCCTAGGGTGCCACGCCATGCAATAGTGATGCTCCGAGTTGGGTTTGTACACGGATGACAGAACCGCCAAAGTCTTTCGGTCTCGGTGAGTTGCACGTCGTATCGATTAATTTCAGATGCAAGATGTCGACCCTCAGTGACAACGGAAATTAATCCAGCCCCTACGGATCATCTGATGGTGTGCACTGGCGCATAAACGCGACCCTAATTTTCTCCATTGATCATTAAATCTTGTATACGTCGCTTTGACTGTTTGTTGATGATGTTGTCTTCTGCGCCGGCTTCTTTTTCATCCAGAAAATTGCGAACTTCTCAATCCTTTTAGAGAATTCCCTTCAGGAACTCAACACCACCGTGCGCAAGCCCCACGGTGGGCGCCAACTGTCGTGGAATTAACACGTCAGATGTCCTTAGTGTCAGGACTTAGTCGCGAGGCCAACGCATCTATGTGGTATCTTGAGAGGGGTTGAGCGGAATGTAGAGACGCAACACAAGACAGGGATTTAGACAGCTTCGGGCCCCGGGAAACATCATCCGGTAAAAACCCTACATGATGTTTGAGGCTAGGTCTCATTATCATCACGAGGGAGTCGCCGTAAACCGGCTCTCCTCTTTGTGTCTAGCCCTAAGATTGTTTATTCTTGCTTGTAGCTTGTCCCCCTTTGGGGAGCCCTGCCCCTCCTTATATATGTTGAAGGGGTGGGTTACATGTGGAGTCCTATTAGGATTAGGACTAGTCTATCTCTAATGCAAACCGGATACAAGTCCTGGTCTTAACTCCTTGTAAGGTAAATATTCCTCATGACTTTCCTCTTAAACCGGCCCACAATAGTTGAACCGGCCTTCATGAACCGCCAGACGGGCCACCGGGTCTTGTCGCTGCTCTGACCCGTCCGCCGGGTCACCATGAGTTACAACGCGTCTGGCGGGTTCTTTGGTAAATTGCCAGGTCTGGGTGGGTCACCAGATGAATATCGCCAAGTGCCAGCGGGACCTCAAATAAACCGCCAAGTCCGGCCAGGTTAACTTCCGGCCGGTTTACACCGCGGGGTATATCCCCGACAGTCCTTGTACTGATCATCCCACCGGCTTCCACGTTCCTCACGCCTCGGGGACGATCTTGGACTATGGGCCGACTGGACTGTATTCGCAGTGACGGATCTGCTGTGAATCCTATTCCGCGACTGCGATACAACTGAATTTTGATCTCCTGCTGCCCGGAGTAAATCTCTGATCTATAGCAAACCCCTACCAGCCTCTGACTGGGAAGGCTGAATAGACTCTGCTATACAGGCTGCAGCTGCTAGATTCTGAATCGGAGTTCGATATACCTGAGTCGGTAGTGGAAAGAGTTGACATTGACTGGACGACGGGACCCGTTGTCGCACTCGTTCATCGAGTACTCGCTGGAGATTCTCCAGTCGGGTGCGCTCAGCCAAGTTGGCCAAGCGCGCGTCTTTTAAGGCACGGGCCTTGGGGGTTTCTCCAACGATAGGAGTGTGAAGTGCATCCATGTTCCGGCGGCGAAGTTCTTCCCTCTGCAGTGAAGTGAGTGGCTCGGGCAAGTACTCTTCATGCGCTTGCGACGGATCGCCCTTGCCGTCACCACCGTCGGTGCGGGGAAAGCCGGGGGGACTGCGTGGCCCATCGACCATCAGGACTTCCGCCGCTAGATCACTGTTGTCGCACTCGGATGCAGTCTCTACGGAGCCAGTCGAACAGGCCGTAGAGAGATTTGTCGGGCTCGATTGCCGCGACTTGGGGAGTGGCCGACTGGCGGGCCACCACGTGCCTCACCCACCACTAAAGCCTCGACCGACCGGAGCGCTTGCGCCGGCGGGAGACTGGGAGGGAGGACGACACAGGAGCCGACCAATACTGGGTCGACGGTTGCCGCAGGAGGACGCCGCGGACGCACGCGCGACAGGGTGTTGCCCCGCGGACGGGGAGCGGGTCGACGTAGAGTGGAGCCTCCTGAAGCCAAGCGGAGTTGTCGGCGATGAACGTGAGCGCACCGAGACGGATCTCGCGGCCCTCAACCAATACTCCACCTGAAACCATGATGAAGGAGATCGGAAAAATCCCAACTTCTCCAATAAATCGCTAAGACACCTGCCCCACGGTGGGTGTCAACTGTCATGGTTCTAAGTCTGACAGTAAGGTAGGGGGTAGGAATGGAGAGGCAAGATCCTAGTTATGGAGTAGTTATATACGCAAGATGTTTACGAGTTCAGGCCCTTCTCAGAGGAAGTAACAACCCTACGTCTCGGAGCCCAGACGCGGTCGACTGTATTATGTGCGTATGAGTTACAGGGGTGCGAACCGTTTACACTAAGGAGGGGGTGGCTTATATAGAGTTCGCCAGACCCCTCCAGCCCACAGTTATGCAGGGATTAAAGTACATTAAGACCGGGGGTTACTCGTAACGCCCCACATAAAGATCTATGATGACCATAAAAGCTATTTAATGACCGACCGTTTGTGTGCGGACTGACTTTAGATCTCCTGGCGGTCGAGTGGTTGGCTTCATGGTCGAGTGTCTTCAAGTCCGTCGAGTGGAACCCTTCCAGGTCGACTGAAAGGTGGTTTCTTCGAGAGATGTCCTTGGGGAGGGTATCTTGGACAGGTCCATGACCCTACCCTAGGTACATGGCTTCATCAGTGAGCAAGCTTATCTGTGTGTCACTCCTTTGAGAAGCACTCATCGGTTCGGAGTCAAGGGCAAGCTAGCTCCGCGCTACATTGTCCCCTTCCGCATTCTCGCCCATCGTGGACTGGTGGCCTGTCAATTGGAGTTGCCACCTCGGTTCTCTCACGTCCATGACGTCTTCCACGTGTCGCAACTTCGTCGTCGCTTCAAGGACCCGGAGCGTGAAGTGGATCCGCACTACACCACAACACTCAAAGCAGCGTCAAACAATCTGTTGGCATAGTTCACTTAAGGCGACACATTTAGTGTCGGCAAAGAATTTTACCAACGGAAAGGAGTTGTCACCTATAGTCCTACAGGGAAATGTCTTTAGCGACAGATAAATCTATGCCGATGGACAGTTTGACTAGGTTGGTGTGGGCTATAGCGACAAACATTTCTTCAGCGACAGACTATGCTATGCCGACAGATCATTTGACAGTGTGCTATACCGACAGATAGTGTAACTGCCGTTGCTATCCCGACAGTTTGTCCTTCAGTATGCTATGCCGATAGTTTTTGCGACCTCCAATAGTTTTGTCGACATATTTTCTGCCAGGGTTATACATTTCAGCACAAATGCAAATGCAACATATATTAACATGAATAAATTCAAAATATTCAATTCATGTTCACTTTGTAGTAGATATACCAACAATTACACTCTTCTATTCATCACAAGATGCCATTGACCAACACATTTATTCAACATATATAGATCCAATAGTTTTCCTTGTTACAACTATTGAAAAAAATACTCAAGTCAACATACAAGTTGTGACATGTTACAAAATATGGGCCAAGTTCATACGGGACTAAGTGTTTGATCACTCTAAAAAACACTATGGAAGAGCCCAAGTCTCCGATCACCAAACCAACATCAACTTCCATTTAAAGAAAATAGAAGATGTACAAAAGCTATAATGTCTTCGACTTGATACTTCCCACCATTTGACCCTGCAAAAGCACCATATGTTTGAGCAATATTATCATTAGTACATTTGTTCAAACTTCTGAGTTACTCTTGAGTCCAAAGAACCAAAATCAGAAGATTTACAACAAACTAGCTTGGTAGTGTTGTTATATGTAAGTCAAAGCCCAAAACATACTGATCATTTAAATGAAGTAAAGAAACCCAGTTACATGCACAGATATCAGGAAGCAGCCGTGAGCATTCATCCCAACTTTGTAGAAAATAAAGCATCATATCAACATTCAACTTCTTACAAACTCATGTGTACAAGTTCTTACAAACACATGCGTACAGATCCATGAGAGTATGCATGTTACATGAGAGTTTTCATATGCTGATAAGAGAAGAGTGCTAAACAAGGGTGAGTATGCATCTACATCATTCAAAGTTAGCTAGAGTTCATACAACTCTGAAATGTAGACTCCGAATATCAACGTCACTGCAAAAATCGGTATTCACTATGAACATACATATCAAATAGACAAAAACATAAAACACGGGGTTACCAAGGAAGAATATACGAAGATGTGAATTGCCAGAAGAGAACAAGAAATAGTGAATGGCATGCACGTTTAGGGACAAACAAGATGCGAGAGGAGGGATGGGTCAGCAGTTGAGCTAATTGACCCATTACAACCTACAATATTGTTCATAAGAGTGCAAACAATAGGCAACATATATGTAATCATGTGACTGCATGAGAGAGATCTATCTATGATGAACTAACAGTTCACTAAGATTAACAAATCACATTCTCGACTTTACCTCGCTTTCTTCCTCCAAGTAATCTCCAACTGGTGAAATGGAAATGTTGAGATTAAAAATTAAAATAGCAGAGCAAGGCATTATATTACAGACATTAACAATGAAAACATCATACAATATACAACACATGCTTGGTGGAGGAGCTCACCTAGAGCTTAAGCCCTCTGCCCACCATCTTGGCAGAGGAGATGCATCTTGACACCGCTCTGAATAAAATGTATGGTGATAAGCAAAGGGAAGTCCAAGGAGTGAGGACAAGCAGAGAGCACAGGCAAGGGATCAGACCTGCTGCAAATTCATGCACAAAAGGCAACCCGCTACTCGGTATTTGTACATGTTCTGATCAAAGTTATACACAAACCATCTGAGACCATCAGTTTCAGCTTACTCGAATTACGAAAAATGACACATGAATAATATCCCACACATATATATGTAGTTATGTATTAATCGGATCCACCGATTGACCAAAAATGGGAGCATGTTGTTTCACTTAAATAAATGTATAGACACATTTGCGTTGTGTGCTCAATAGGCAAAAGGATAGGCAACATACATGTCCCTTGAAGGTATAATGCCAATGATATGTTCTAAAATCGACGACAGTTGAGATAATGTTCCTGAAATTGATGATATGATGTGAGACCATCTTGAGTAATAGGCAGCCACACCATAACCAAAGTTATCAGCAAGCAAAAGCCACATTTATGTTTTGAAGCAAGCAGACAAAATCTGTGAATAAATATGACAGTTTAGACATAAACTTGTTCAACCTAGATAGATCTAATGAGTTTCTTCCTTAATTAAAGATGCAACTAATGTTGTCTTTGTGTTCTATACCTAATGCAAGACTTAATTATTTTCTTAGAAGTACAAGGAAAGGGAATCCAGAAATTAGATCAAACAAGAGTGTACATTTCACCACTCGCTGACATTGTTAAGTTTCACTTTCAGGACCAAATTACAGACTGCAGATATGTTTCTTTTATCACCACAGATTTTCAGATATGATGGGTATTGAAATAGTAGAAGACCTTGGATAGAGGAAAATGTGTACTAATAGCAACAAATATATCTACAGTAGCTGCATCTAGATTTCAATTGCAATTCTTTTAAAATACTTCACAAAACAAGTGTGGACTGTCAATTCATCAAGGCATGGATTTTCAATCTGTTCAGAAATCATTGAAGACGTAAACTAGCAATTTGTGTTAATTTCTATGCTTTAATTTGTACCTTTAAATTTTACCATTCGCAGTTGTGGAAGTAATACTGTGAGCTTACTGGAACTATTACTCAAGTCTCAGTGCCTTCGGTCTCAGTTTTTACCTGTGCTCTTTGTTTCGTCAATCTTCCGTCAAGTGTACTTGGCCATTTGTGCTTTTTCTATCTTGTGCAGCGCCTCTCCTATTTTAGTGAGCAAAACCATGTGATTAATGAGCCCTAACAAGTTCATAGAGGAAGACCAGATTGACTTATTGACCATGCTAATGAATCGGTAGTCAGCCTTTCTTGCTCAAGTGCTACAGCTTTCAGTCCCAACCAAGTATGGTATGTGCATAGAACTAGCGATCAATGTCTAATTAACATGCCACTGACCAAGGATTTTAGATTTCAAAAATCAACAGTGAGAAGCGGACAAAAAATATTCAATTCAACTGCACCTGGCTAGAACTTCGGACTAAAACATAACTAATCTATTCAGCCATTCAAAAAGAAGCTCATGAATTGTTTTTTGAACCCCCTCAAAAAATTTAATCAACTGTTGTAGACAAAAACAAGGAGGTATTATCACAGTATATCATTGACCTATATTTTTATACACATTTACTGTAGACTATCTTCTTTATAGTTTTTCAAACTGACAACTAAAAAACCGTCTTTCCCTCACAAAAAAGAACAAATAGACAGTCTTTATGAACATTCCTTGCATCCATTTATATATGTATATATATTGACTCAAATATATTTTTCTCACATGTGTCAGCATGGTTCTTCACATGAACTTCCTTTTCTTTGAGAAATTGTAGCAGCGCCAGTTCTTTTCACATGATGCAGTTACCTAGAAGTGAACACACAAATTAATAAAGTCATGGTTGTAGTGCAAATATATGCTCTACTAACAAATGGGCATGCTTCGAGTTATTTTTCACAATCCCTACAAGTATTGTCTATGCAGTGATACAGTACGGCGGAAAAGCACATGTGTGTGAAGCCACTAAAAAAGAAAATTAAAAAACCTGACAAAGATAAGCAAACACTATCATGTATATCCTTTACTTTTTTATGTCCATGTACTAATGTACCCCATACTATCTGCAGCCTCATAATTTTGCATATTGTGTCGATACTCCTTTTTTAGGGGGTCGAGAAAGGATCTCTGGGCGCTAATGTTACGACATGTTTGTTAAATATAATATTCTCGGTGTCCTAGGAATGGGGGTCCCCAGACTTGCCTGCCTCCGGCCCATTTTCATCAGCCAATGCTCAAGACCCTCGCGAGGGGCCAAGCCTCGCGAGGCGGACGACGCAAGACCTCCTCAGGGGCGGCCTCACTAGGACGGCTCGCGAGGGGCGGAGAGATCAAGGCAAGGGATACCTCGCGAGGTCCCTATGACGCAAGCCATGACGACCAAGGCCAGGCGGGCACCAGCGCGTGCAGCGTACTCGTTTCCTCTTTGGTGCTAAAGGGGCAAGCGCAGGAGCGGAGTCCCGAGGAACCAGGCAAAGGTTCTCATATTGGTGCAACAAGACCAAGACCACCAGGACGGCAGGACGGAGGTCACCATGGAGCCCAGGGCGGCGTCACCCCCAGAGCCTTTGGCAGGCGAAGACCACCTTTAGTCAGGATAACTTGTACTGGTTGTCTCCCTTCAAATTTGGCCGTTGTGGGAACCCTTCCCGCCTAATATTTGGGAAGAGGACCCGGGCCTCTATAAATAGGACAAGCCACCACAGTAGGAAGGGGAGGAGGACGGATCCCAGATCAGACCCATTCCACCCACACACACAAGCTCACCGAGCTCAAGAACACCTCTCCTAAGGAGGCTGTTCTTCCCTTGTACTAGTTCATCCTCACCCCAAGAGGCAATCCACCACACCACACTGGAGTAGGGTATTAAACCACATTGGTGGCCCAAACCAGTATAAACCTTGTGTCCCTTGTCCTTTGAGTTTGATGCGCTGAGCCTTGGGATCGCAGGGAGTGGGTGAGCTAGGGAAGGGAGAGATCTTCGTGTGCACCCCAGAGTTCAAACCTTAAGGGTTTTGCTGGAACCCGAAATCCGACATTTGGCGCGCCAGGTAGGGGTGCGCTGAAGCTTTCCTTCCATCGATCCACGTCCCACCGCTCCACCGCATCCATGTCGGACGCGCATCGGTCCCGCGCCGTACGCCGAGTCGCCCTCGCTGCTTGTGTCGCTCAGACGGCCCCTGTCAGTGGGCCTCCCCGTCGTTCTCCGTCACCTGCCACCAACGCCGCCACCGGCCCGGTGGGAAACAAGTAGCAAGCATCCTTGCGGCACCCCTTTGTGCAGGACGGCCGCACCGCCACCCCGTCGCTAACTCCAGTCGGCTCGTCGTCTCACGCTCGTCGCGCACCCACCGACGTGCAGGTCGCGTTGCTCATGGCACACGAGCTCACGCTCTACCGCCCCGTCGACGACCTCTACAAGGACTGGCTGGATCCCATCGCCGAGCTTGTCGGCGCCGCTGGGGGCTCGCCTGTCATGTCGCTCTTGCTACCTTGCCCTCCTCCAGCCGCAAGCGACGTAGCCCACGGAGCGCCTCCGCCAGCTCCACACCAAGATGGAGCCTTGGCGCCAAAGCGCCCCCCCCCCCCGGTAAGACCCGCCGCGCTGGGCGCCCGCGCGAGAAGAAGGAAGCTGCCAAGAGGTTCCCCGGCCGCAAGAGAACGTTCCCGCGCTCCCTGCGCCGCCACGACAAGACCGCGTGCCGCTTGCGACGGCAATGCGCGGACATCAAGGGCAGGCTCAGCCTATGCAAAGGGCCCCGATGGCCACAACAGGTTGTTGCGCCTTCACTCCGGAGCTGCGTAGCGTCGTCTGGCCGGGCAAGTTCAAGCCAGACCTGCCTCCTCGCTACGACGGCACCCCCGACCCTGCGGAGTTCTTGCGGCTCTACGAGTTGAGCATCAAGGCGGCCAGCGGCGACTAGAAAGTCATGGCGAACTGGTTCCCCATGGCTCTCAAGGACGGTGATCACTCGTGGCTCCTAAATCTGCCCCCGAGCTTGATCTCCACCTGGAGTGAGATGCGCGACCACTTCATCGCCAACTTCCAGGGCACTCGCGACCGCCCGGCGGCCGCGGGTGACCGACGCCGCATCAAGCAGCAGCCAGGGGAGACTCTGGAAAAGTACATCCAGCGCTTCAACAACTTTCGCCTCAAGATCCCCCAAGGTGAGGAACGAGGCCATCATTTCAGCGTTTTCTGATGGCGTCTGCGATGTCAAGATGAAGGAGGAGCTCGCCATCCACGAAGGCTATGCACGGCTCTGGAGCTGTTCAACATGGCGACCATGCACGCAAGAGCTGAGGACGGGCGCCTTTCCCTCCTCGAGCTCCCTGCTATCGACCCAGAGGAGAAGAAAGCCAAGGCCAAGGACGTGAAGCGCAAGGGGGTGGTCGTGCTCGCAGCGGAGCCAGACATGAAGCGCGGCCGGGACCACCCCGAGACGTCCAACAACGGTTGTCCGTTCTGTGCCTTCCACAACGTGCACAACCACAACACCAACGACTGTCAAGAGCTCAGGGCCATTCGAGATGGACGCTTCGGTCGACGCCCCGAGCGCAACGACCGGGGCTACGGCCGAGGACGAGGTGGAGGACACTGGTATGATCGCGGCCCCCGCCAGGAGTGGCGCGACCGGCCTCGTGAGGACCGCTGGTAGGACCAGCCTCGTGTGTGCGCATGGAGGTACCAGCCTCGCGAGGATCGCCCTCAGGGCAATGCTGGCCTCCCTCCACTTCCACCACCACCAAAGAGGAACGATGACCACCAGTCGGACGAGGGGGTTGGGGGCTTCCAGGAACCACGCGCCATCGCGTGCATCTTGGGTGGGGCTCAGGCCCCATCATCCCAGCGCGTCTTCAAGCAGTTTGCTCGCGAGGTGAACGCGGTTCTTCCCAGGCTCGAGGCCACGTGCCCACTCAGGTGGTCCAAGTTCGCCATCACCTTTAGCTCGTCAGACCAGCTCAAGTGCGCAGTGACCGCCGGCGCCCTCCGATGTTGTGCTCGCCCATCATCAGCAACGACCAAGTCACCAAGACCCTAAGCGACGGCGGCGTGGAGCTCAATGTCCTGTCCGTCGAGACGTTTGGCAGTCACCAAGTGCCATACGATCAGCTACGGCCTACCAAGCCTTTCTCAGGAGTGACCGACGGCTCCACCACCCCGATAGGGCAGATCCTAGTCCCTGTCACCTTCGGCCAGCGCAACAACTACCGCACTCAGCTCATCGACTCTGACGTCGCCCACATCCGCCTGCCATACAACACCATCCTCGGGTACCCAGCCTTGGCCCAATTCATGGCAGTGACCCACCACGGCGACAACGTCCTCAAGATGCCAGGAAGCAGTGGAATCATCACAGTCCCCTGCGAAGAAAGAGATGCGGTGTGCTCCCTGGAGTGTGCCTTCCAAGCTACATCAATCGAAGACCCCGACAGCGAAGGCGTCCAGTGCCCTCCTCAGGCCATCCCTAAGAAGAAGAAGCCACTACTCCGCGTACGGCCTCAGGAAATCGGCGTCTCCAACGGTGTCGCTTCAGGATCGGCGCCAGCGCCTGGGGCACCTCCCTCTCTCGCATAGGAAGGCGTGCTTGATGCCCTCCTCGGGCAAGGCCTAGGAGGTCTCTTCTGGAGGGCCTCGGACCTAGCCAACATCACGAGGGAGGCGCTCGGGCACCACGTGGAGGCGTGCTTCGTGGCACGCTTCCCTCAAGAGGGCGTTGGGCGAGGAGCGCCCGGTGCTCAGGAGTTCATCACCAAGACCACTCAGGAGCTACAAGAAGCGAGAGCCATTCGCGGCGACCGCCGCCCACTTGACGCATCTCCCCATCCCGGCAAGAACGGCGGGCTGCGCGTCTGCATCGACGTTCTAGGGCTCAACAGGGATGCGTCTCAGGAGCGCTTATGGCCTTCTCGCGTTGGGCGGTGCGAGGGTCCGCCTCACAGTTATGTTCGCATGCCATTTGGCCTGCCGAAAGTGGTGGCTGCCTTCCAGCGCCATCTAAGGAGCGTCCTGGTGGCTCAGGAGGCCAGGCACCACGCAGTCCTCGCGGAGATGGCGACGGTCCTCAAGGAACCACCCAAGCCCCCAGAGCCTCCCGAGGCTGAGGGTCTCGGCGGCACATGAGGAGCGACTTCTTCAGCGCGTACCTTCAGCTACCCCAACAAATCCTTCGACAACGGAACCAGGTGACAATATCCAAGTTTATTCAGCTGGGAGCGCCCCTCGGGCTGCATTATTCCCAGGTCGCACGGGCCTGTCCCTGCGGCGTGTATCCTTTTGCATCTTTAGCTTACTTTGCTGGGCCCCTCGGGCTACATCATCCCCAGGCCGCTCGGGTCCGCCCCAATGGCATCTATCGTTTGTGCATCTATCCTAAGCTAGCTTGGTCTATCTCACAAGTTATCTATGGTTATCACTTGCTTGATTATCACTTACCGCGGCCGCCCACGTCGCTAATCGGCTCCTTGCTCATCCCGCAACGGGGGCTACTCATGCTGGCACGACGCTTTTGCTCGGGCCCGTCCCTCCAACGCTGACAAATCTGAGCGGTCGAGCTCTGGCTCGCGGCACACCCGTGCACGTCACCTCACCAGGCCCTCGATGCCTTCATCTTCTTGCATAACGACCAGTGGCAGACCGGCAAGCATGGTTTCAATTTGTACCCCTCCTCGCGCTAACCTGCAGGAACCTTCCGAGGGCGACAGAAAGCGGTACCGCGGGCTCCCTGTTTTTCCCATGTGATTCACTTGCGCGTTAAAGGGAGGAATCCTGAGCATCGTGACTCAGGAACTCTTACTGGCTCTCCGGCCCTCACCCCCTGGCCTTTACCACGGCATCGGGACCTCGCATACCAGCGGTGGCTGAACTTGCTCGAGGGCCGTGACCCGAGGATGTAGAGCACACAGAAGAGATTGGAAAAGATGGGGAGGCTCGCACGGGCCTAACCTGGCTACACTACGGTCGCGGACACACAAGAAGGCCGGCGCTAAGCGTGGAATCGACTCCGGACTGCTAAGATAAGTTTCGCGCTTGCGTTGGCCAAGCGCTACGGCATATGTCGGATCACGGGTTACCCTCAAGGTTCGTACGCTGGGGTGCGCATGGAGATTTCCTCCCTGCCGATCTACGCCCTAGCTCGCTAAGATCTCGCGGACGAACTCGTCGAACTCACAACACAAAGACACAAGATTTATACTGGTTTGGGCCACCGTTGTGGTTTAATACCCTACTCCAGTGCGGTGGTGGTGGATTGCCTCTTGGGCTGATGATGAACAGTACAAGGGGAAGAACAGCCTCCTGAGATTGAGGTGTTCTTGTGCTTGGCAAACTTGTGTGCGTGAGATGCCTCGCAATGGGTTATCTGATGCCTCCTACTTTGGTGCCTAGTTCTACTTATATAGGCCCTGGTCCTCTCCCCAAATATTGAGAGGGAAGGGAGCCAACAATGACCAATTTGAAAGGGGACAGCTAGTACAGCTTATCCTGACAAAAGTGGACTTCGCCTGCAAAAGGCTCTGGTGGTGACGCCGTCTTGTCCTCCATGGTGACCTCCGTCCTGCCGTCCTGCTGGTCTTGGTCTCGTTGCACTGATATGGAAACCTTTGCTTCATGCCTTGGTACTCCGTGCCTGCGCTTGCCTCCTTAGCACCAAAGAGGAAACAAGGACACTGCGCGCGCTGGCGCCCGCCTGATCTTGATCGTCATGGCTCACGTCGAGAGCCTCACGAGGTTTGCCCTGCCTTGATTTCTCCGCTCCTCGCGAGGCAGCCTAGTGAGGCCGCTCCCGAGGAGGTCTTGTGTCGTCCGCCTCGCGAGGCTTGGCCCCTTATGAGGGTCTTGAATGCCTTGTTGATGAAGATGGGCCATACAGGCCTGCTAGCACAACCATGCCGTGGGCCGCAGGCAGGCAAGTCTGGGGCCCCCGTTCCCAGAACGCCGACAGTAGCCCCCGGGCCCAAGGCGCGCTCGGGCTTGGCTTCGAGGCGAAGCCAATCGTCAAGCGCAGAGCGCCGCGGGCCCCAAGAGCCTACGGCCTCGGGCGGCGCGTGGCGGTTGATTGGGCGTGGGTGTCTCCGCTTCTCCATGCTACCTCGGCAACTGCTCGACTTGACAAAAGACTAGCGGACGGCGCTTGCCTTCACTGATCCCTTTCGCCTTGCCTCAAATCCGCTTTCTTGCTCCTCGCTGCCGATATCTCTAGATCTGCTCCAATCCCGCTCCGCATCTGCGACCTATGGCGCCGTGCAAGGTCAAGCCCTCCTCGTCGACGGCTTGGTACGCGCCTACTCTCGATACGCCCAGTGTCTCGGAGAAGAGACTTGCCTCCACGCGCTTGCTGATGGCGGGCAAGAGCAACGTGGGGGGAAGACGGAGCTCCAGCTTGCCTCCGACGTGCTAGAGCCCGAGGGAAGCACCTTCTTCCCCTTCTTAACGAGCAGCATCACTGTCGGGTTGGTTCCCCCCTTTTCTGCTTTCTTTTTCGTGTTCCTCGACCACTTCGGGCTGCAGGCGCTGCATCTCCATCCCAACTCTATCCTCCTCTTGTCCATCTTCACTTACTATTGCGAGGCATATCTTCTTCTTTCTTCGCATTGGCGATTGTCACGTCTCCGGGTGCGCCAATTTCATCGCATCTGGCAAGGCCAACTCGATCTTGAACACCGGGAAGAGGGTTGACAACATCCGGGCTAAATGGGTCATGATGGACGCCAAGTGCGTCCACCCGCGCTTGGCATTGCCGACGGAGGCGCACCAGTCTAACAAGGGGTGGCCTCGTGCAGAGCTCGCTGACGAGTGGGCATCGTCAGTGTTGGCGCAGATGCAGACCAACCTAAAGCCGGGTAACACGAAGGCGGCGAAGGTCACATGGGCCATGCTCCTGAGGGAATTCCTGATGTTGCGCGTCGCCCTGCTCCAGGCGCGTGCGTGCCCCTTGTGGAAGCTTGGAGATGAAGAAGACGAGACCCGCCTGAGGCCGGGGGCCCTTCCTGACGATGAATTGACTGATGTCCTGCGCCTCCTCATTGGGGACAACCAGGAGTACCCGCCGAGGGCCTTCACTCCCTTGTTCCTCCGCAAGGACTGGGTGCCAATCGTGGCCTCTATGCTGACCTTTGACGCGCGCGGGCTGGTACCGCCCGCACTCTCCGGAGCCCCTGCGGTGCCGAAGCCAGTGGAGCTATCTTCTGACGAGTCCCGCATGGGGAAAGAAGAGGAGGAGGACTCGGGGGCGACCCCCGAGGAGATGGGGGAAAACTCCCCCTTGAGCAAAGCTGAAATCCTCCGCGCCCTTCCTGACGACGCCGACATCGATGCCCACCAGGAGGAGGCAGAACCGCCCGTCATCCCGACAAAGAGCAGGTCATCACTGATTCCTCGGGATGCTGCCTCCGTCTTGACGCTGCCCGGAGCTGCCTCCGGCCCTTCTGCTGTGCTGTCTTCTGCTCTCGGAGTCCGCGCGCCCACACCTCACGCTTTGAGGCTTTCAGGCTTCAAGCTTCCCAAGCGGAGGGTGGAATACGCCGCGGTGCATCAGTAAGTGTTTCGAGCTTTGCCTTGCTTCTGCTTATACTTGCTATTTCCTGACGCTCGCCCTTGGTTGATCACGCCGGTGCCTTCGGCAAAGAAACGGAAGGAGGACACGGCGGCCGCACCCCCCTCGGCGGAGAAAGGAGGTGGCAGCACTCGCACCTTCCCAGCCCGGTTGCCCTCACGAGGCCAAGGGAGACACCATCGGGAGGAGTCAGCCCCCGTGGCCCCGCTGGCTGCGGAGGTGCCGGCACCTGGCTCGGCTGATGAGATCCCAAAGGCTCTAGAGCCCTTGATCTCCCATGCCCAGGTAATGACGTCGTCCCCTCCTTCTGCCGCGCTTCTGGCCCCAGGTTCTTCTGCTTCCTCCACCACCCTACAGCGCGTTCTTTCAGAGATGGCTCAGCTGTGGGAAGATCTTCTGGGCGCGGACCCGCGCCTGGTAGCCGGGCGCCTGGAACTGGCATCCGGCTGGCTTCACTCTGACTCGGCGGTTCGAGCGATGCTGAGCCAGGCCCCGGCGCCCTCCGAGAAGGAGAAGCAGAGCGCCGTCAAAGCCGCGGCTGATCACGACGCGGCACTGAAGGACGCCGAGGCCGCCCGCGGCCGCTGCCAAGAGCTAGAGGACGAGCTGAAGCATCTGCGTGACCAACACGCGGAAGAAGCACGCGGCCGCCAGGTGAAGGAGGAGGAGATGAGGGCCTGGGAGGACGCCATCAAGAACCATGATGCCGAGTTGGAGGAGCTGGAGAAGGCGCAGGCTGCTGAGCGCATTCGGCTGGAGGAGTTGGAGCGGGAGGCAAAGGCGAAGGAGGCCGATCTTGACGCCAAGACAAAGGTCCTGGCTGAGGACCGCGTGACCTTTGCTGATCTCTAGGAGAGGTCTCGTGCTGCACTGAAGACGCTCTACGAGAACGACTTGGAGAGGCCACTGGCCACCGATGAGGACGGCACTGCCCAGCTGCTTCCCTTCTTGGTGAAGGCACTCGAGGAAGTTGTGGAGGGCGTCGGTCCCATGGCAGAGGCGGAGGCTCGTGTTCTTTCTTCAGCCGCGTTGACTCGCGTTTTCAGCCACCTGCACCTTCGTGACCCCAAAGGTTTCGTCTTTGACGAGTTCTTTGGAACTCGGCTGATGAACATCGCCTGACCGCCGCCGCCACAGCCATGCAAGGTCAGGTGGAGGCCTTGCTGAAGAAGTTCTGTGGCTTTGCTTCCACGCCCATGACCGGGGGCGACACTACCACGGGAGGAGTGCCGCCCACGGGCGTCGATGGTGTTCAGGGGTGACCTACGGCTCCTTTCCTGTTTTATTCCTGCAAGCATGCATCAGGCCTCGTGGAGGCGTTAAAACTTTCACTTGATATTGTGAGGACAATATGTCTTGTAATATTTGCTTTGAGATTTTGCGATTTTCTTCCTATTTGCTTTGTGTTCTGCGTCGGCAGAGCCTGGCCTCGCACATACCTCAACCGCCGTTGGGCTGACCGGAGACCAGGATGGACCAAGGAGTGAGGGGCTATGTGACCAGTTAGGCTCCTGAGTCGCGATGCTCAGGAGTCCCCCTTGACGCGCAAACATCTTATAGGGAGAGTACGCGAGGATAGGTTAATGTTCTACGTCGGCAGAGCCCGGCCCCGCACATACCTCAACCGCTGTTGGGCCGACAGGAAACCAGGACGGACCAAGGAGTGAGGGGCTATGTGACCAGTTAGGCTCCTGAGTCGCGATGCTCAGGAGTCCCCCTTGACGTGCAAACAATCTCCATACCTGCCCTCGCCGAGGCCTCGGGAGGGGCGTGTGACGACCAGGTCCGGGAGACCTGGTTGGGTGGCGCGCGCTTGGGCATGACCCGAGCGCAGCCCCCAGGTCCGGGGGACCTGCTTGGGTGGCATACGCTTGGGCATGACCCGAGCGTAGCCCCCAGGTCCGAGGGACCTGGTTGGGTGGCGTACGCTTGGGCGTGACCCGAGCGTAGCCCCCGTGCCCAGCTCCCTCACGCGGCTCTCCTGAGGGGAGGCGTTGCGGTGAGGCCGGACGTTTAGCTCTGGGCTCCCTGAGGTTGGTGCGACCGTGAAGCCGCCCTCAGTTGTTTATCACCATCGCGGAGCATAGTGCTTCCACTTGTGCACGGGCATGGCTGCTCCTTGGCAGTGTCGCCGGCCAGCACGGAGCATGGTGCTTCCACTTGTGTGTTGGAGGGGGGCTCCCTCTGAGGAGAGCCCCTGGGGCGTGTACAGCCCCGCCCTGACACGTGGCTTGCACGACAGGGCTAGACGAGGTGTATATGGGCACTCGTGAGCCAGCGCAAGACTCACGAGGTCCTACCTCAAGGCGGGTTGCGCCTGGTCCTGGGCCTTTGATGGCTGTATGTTCTTGCGAGACGGTTAGATACAAGTTCTCTACGTCCTCACGTCCCGGCCCTCGAGCGAGCTCAGCCGCCGCTGGTATGCCAGGTCGCGATGTCGTGGTCAAGGCCAGGGGGTGAGGGCTGGAGAGCCAGTAAGAGCTCCTGAGTCACGATGCTCAGGATCCCCCCTTTTAACACGCAAGCGAATTGCATGAGAGAGTGGTGGACTCGTGGCAGGTGGCAATTGAGCTGATGATAATCACAAGTAGGTTAAGCATGGAGGCAGCAGGCTTAGGTAAATGCAACAAGATACATGCCACTGGGTCAGGCCCGAGAGGCTTGGGGATGATGCAGCCCGAGGGGTGCCCCCAGCAAGGTAAGCTAAAGACATACGCAAAAGTGATACACGCCGGGATGGACCCACGTGGCCTGGGAATGATGCAGCCCAAGGGGCGCTCCCAGCTGAATGAACTTGGGAAATGTCACCTGGTTCTGTTGATGAAGGGTTGTCGGGACAGCTGAAGGTACACCGTGAAGGGATTGCTCCTCATGAGCCACCGGGGCCCTGAGCCTCGGGAGGCTCTGGGGGCTCAGGTTGTTTCCTGAGGATCATCTCCATCTCTGCCGGGACGGCGTGGTGCCTGGCCTCCTGAGCCGCCAGGACACGTTGCAGGTCGCGCTGATAGGCTGACGACACGCTCGGCAGGCCGAAAGGCATGCGAACATAGCTGTGTGGCGAACCCTCGCAACGTCCCACACGCGAAGGCCAGAAAATCCCCTGAGAAGCGGCCCTATTGAGCCCTAGGACGTCAATGTAGACATGTTCCCCGGCATCCTCGCCTGGATGGGGAGCTGCGCCTTGTGAGCGGCGGTCGCCGCGCATGGCCCTTGCGTCCTGCAGTTCCTGAGTGGCCTTGGTGATGAACTCCTGAGTGGTGGGCGCTCCTTGTCCTGTGTCCTCATGAGGGAAATGTGCCTTGAATCACGCCTCCAAGTGGTGCCCGAGCGCCTCCCTCGTGATGTTGGCAAGGTCTGAGGCCCTCCAGAAAAGAGCCCCCGAGCCCTGCCCGAGGAGGACGCTGGGCGCGCCTTCCTATGCGATGGAGGGAGACGCCCCTGGAGCGGGCGCCGATCCTGACAAGGTTCCAGCCGCTACGCCGTCCTCCTGAGGTCCGGTACGGCGCAACTGCTTCTTTCTTCTTGGGGATGGCCTCCGGAGGGCCATCACCCTGGCTGTCGGGGTCATCGATTGCTGCAGCTTGAAAGGCACGCTCGAGGGAGCACACCGCATCTCTTTCTTCGCATGGGACCGTGATGATTCCGCCAATTCCTGGCATCTTGAGGACGTTGTAGCCATGGTGTGTTACTGCCATGAACTTGGCCAGGTCTGGATACCCTAGGATGGCGCTGTATGGTAGGCGCATGTGTGCGACGTCGAAGTCGATGAGCTTGGTACGGTAGTTCTTGCGTTCCCCGAAGGTGACAGGGAGGCGGACCTGCCCTATCGGTGTGGTGGAACCGTCAGTCACTCTTGAGAAAGGCTTGGTAGGCTGAAGCTGGTCATATGGCACTTGGAGGTTGTCAAATGTGTCGACGGATAGGACGTTGAGCCCTGCGCCGCCGTCGATGAGGGTCTTGGTAACTTGCACATTGCTGATGACTGGTGAACAAAGCGTCGGGAGGGCGCAAGCGGTAGCTGCGCACTTGAGCTGATCTGCCGAGTTGAAGGTGATGGCGCACTGGGACCACCTGAGCGGGCGCGTGGCTTCCAGCTTGGGGAGGACTGCATTCACTTCACGAGCAAACTGTTTGAAGAAGCGCTGCGAGGCGGGGGCCTGAGCTCCTCCCAAGATGCAGGCGATAGCGCGCGGCTCCTGGAAGCCCCTAGCCCCCTCGTTCTGGTGGTGGTCGTCATTCCTTCTTGGTGCTAGCGGCAGCGAGGGAAGACCGGCGTTGCCCTGAGGACGATCCTCACGAGGCTGGTCCCTCCAGGCACCCTCACGAGGATGATCCTGCCAGCGGTCCTCACTAGGCTGATCGCGCCACTCCTGGCGTGGGCCACGGTCGTCCCAGCGCCCGCCTCCACGTCCTCCTCCCCGGCCGTAGGCCCGGTCACTGCGCTCAGGGCATCGACCGAAGCATCCTTCGCGAATGGCTCTGAGCTCCTGACAGTCGCTGGTGTTGTGGGTATTCAGGTTGAGGAAGGCGCATAACGGTCAGCTGCTCTTGGATGACTCGGGTTGGTCTCTGCCCCGCTTGGTGTCTGGCTCCGCTACGAGCACAGCTGCTCCCTTGCGCTTCATGTCCTTGGCCTTGGCTTTCTTCTCCTCCGGGTCCGCAGCCGGCAGCTCGAGGAGGGAGAGGTGCCCTTCCTTCATCTTGACGTCACGGACGCCATCAGAGAATGCGGAGATGATGGCTTCGTCCGTCACCTTGGGGATCTTGAGAAGAATGTTGTTGAAGCGCTGGATGAACTTCTGGAGGGTCTCCCCTGGTTGTTGCTTGACGTGGCGCAGGTCACCTGCGGCCGGCGGGCAGTCGCGAGTGCCTTGGAAGTTGGCGACAAAACGGTCGCGCATCTCCTCCCAGGAGGAGATCGAGCCTGGAGGCAGGTTCAGGAGCCATGAACGGGCGTCGTCTTTGAGTGCCATAGGGAACCAGTTTGACATGGCTTTCTCGTCGCCGTTTGCCGCCTCGATGCTCAGCTCGTAGAGCTGCAAGAACTCCGCGGGGTCGGGGGTGCCATCATAGCGAGGAGGCAGATCTGTCTTGAACTTGCCTGGCTAGGCGACGCTACATAGCTCAGGGGTGAAGGCACGGTAGCCGGTCGTGGTCGCCGGGGCCCGTCTTGGAGGTGGAGCTTGGTCTTGACGCCCACGTGCCGCCACAGCAAGTGGCGCGGGGTCCTGCCGCGCCGGATGATCCTGGCACGGCGGTGCGAGGAGCGGCGGAGTGTTCTCTTGTGGCGGAGGGACTTCTTGACAGCTTCTTTCTTCGCGCGCGGGCACGGGACGCGGCGGGTCGCGTCGTGGGGCCACGTGCCTTGGCGCCAGGGCGCCGTCTTGGGCCAGAGGTGGTGGAGGTGCCCCGTGAGCTACGTCGCCCGTAGTCGGCGGAGGGTGAGGCAGAGAGAGGGACGGCGTAGGGGAGCCCCCGCGGCGCGGACGAGCTCGGCGATGCGGTCGAGCCAGTCCTCGTAGAGGTCGTCGACCGGGCGGTAGTGCAGGAGCTTGTGCGCCATGAGTAGCGCGGCCCGTGCGTCCATGGGAGCGTGACGAGCGTGGGACGAGGAACCAGCCGGGGTTAGCGATGAAATGGTAGTGCGGCCGTCCCGCCGCACCGAGGGGTGTAGCGAGGAAGGTTGCTGCTTGTTCCCCGCCGGGCTGGTGGCGGCGTTGGCGGCAGGAGATGGGGAACAACAAGGTGGCCGACCGACGGGTGCCGTGTGAGCGATGCGGGTGGCTAGGGCAGCCTGCCGCTCAGCACGAGCACGGCGAGCATCCACCATGGAGGCGACGGTGCGACTGGACGCGAGACGACGGAAAGGAAACTTTGGCGCTGTCCTACTTGGCGCGCCAAATGTCCGATCACGGGTTCCGGCAAAACCCTCAAGGTTCGAACACTGGGGTGCGCGCAGAGATTTCCTCCCTGCCGATCTACGCCCTAGCTCGCTAAGATCTCGCGGACGAACTCGTCGAACTCACAACACAAAGACACAAGATTTATACTAGTTCGGGCCACCGTTGTGGTGTAATACCCTACTCCAGTGTGGTGATGGTGGATTGCCTCTTGGGCTGATGATGAACAGTACATGGGGAAGAACAGCCTCCTGAGGTTGAGGTGTTCTTGTGCTTGGCGAACATGTGTGCGTGAGATGCCTCGCAATGGGTTATCTGATGCCTCCTACTGTGGTGGCTAGTTCTACTTATATAGGCCCTGGTCCTCTCCCCAAATATTGAGCGAGAAGGGAGCCAACAACGACCAATTTGAAAGGGGACAGCTAGTACAGCTTATCCTGACAAAAGCGGTCTTCGCCTGCGAAAAGCTCTGGTGGTGACGCCGTCTTGGGCTCCATGGTGACCTTTGTCCTGCTGGTCTTGGTCTCGTTGCACTGATATGGAAACCTTTTGCTTGATGCCTTGGTACTCCGCGCCTGTGCTTGCCTCCTTAGCACCAAAGAGGAAACAAGGACACTGCACGCTGGCGCCCGCCTAATCTTGATCATCATGGCTCACGTCACGAGAGCCTCGCGAGGTTTGCCCTGCCTTGATTTCTCCACTCCTCGCGAGGCAGCCTAGTGAGGCCACTCCTGAGGAGGTCTTGTGTCGTCCGGCTTGCAAGGCTTGGCCCCTCGCGAGGGTCTTGAATGCCTCGTTGATGAAGATGGGCCGTACAGGCCTGCTAGCACAGCCAAGTCATGGGCCGCAGGCAGGCAAGTCTGGGGACCCCCGTTCCCAGAACACCGACAGCATATGATTTCCATCTGTTGCAGCCTTGTTATGACGACATCGCTTCCCTTTCCTACTGAGGGAGTCCCGGACTAGGGGGTGTCCGGATAGCAGGACTATCATCACGGTTGGACTCCTGGACTATGAAGATACAAGATTGAAGACTTCGTCCCGTGTCCGAATGGGACTTTCCTTGGCGTGGAAGGCAAGCTTGGCAATACGGATATGTAGATGTCCTACCATTGTAACCGACTCTGTGTAACCCTAACCTATCCGGTGTCTATATAAACCGGAGGGTTTTAGTCCGTAGGACGAACAACAATCATACCATAGGCTAGCTTCTAGGGTTTAGCCTCCTTGATCTCGTGGTAGATCTACTCTTGTACTACCCATATCATCAATATTAATCAAGCAGGAGTAGGGTATTACCTCCATCGAGAGGGCCCGAACCTGGGTAAAAAACATCGGGTCCCTTGTCTCCTGTTACCATCCGCCTAGACGCACAGTTCGGGACCCCCTACCCGAGATCCGTCGGTTTTGACACCGTCATTGGTGCTTTCATTGAGAGTTCCTCTGTGTCGTCACCATCAGGTAGGATGCCTCATCTCGTCTTTAAAGACAATACTATCGCCAAAGGAGCCTTGGCCGCTGGCCAGACTCTTCGGCTAGGTGGTTTTCTTATGACCGCCAGTCCGGCCACCGCGCCGACGATGACCTCTCGAGAAATCGAAACCAATCTTCATGTCAATTCGGAACTTGCCGAACACTTAGATCTGATCGAGCTCTCCTCCGTAAACGAGCTCTTGGATCGAATCGCCGCCCTGGGAGTCGCCACAGACTACGACCGGATCGGGCCTAAAACCGATCTGAGACAGATCAACTCTCCCCAGGCTACCCATCATGTTGTTGTGATAGAGGAGCAATGCGGCGATTCTTCTTATATCTTACGGACTAGCTACGTCCGGATTCCCGATCCCTCCATGCCGGATTCCCACGGAGGGACGAATGTCGATCAAGCCCTGAACTTAAAGTCAGGTGGCGGGTCGGACTCATTGGATAGCACTCAAAAATTCAAACTTCCGAGTTCGGAAACTTCTCGGCCCTTGAGTCCTAAAATGGACGGGGTTCCAGATTTAGTGCCACCCGCCCACCCAAACATTAGCGATCTCTCTCGAATTCGGCAAGAGCCCGCTGAAATAGTACATCATTACTGGGCCAGATTCCTCCTGGTTATGAACATGATAAAGGACTGCCGAGAGGAGGACGCAGTCCCAATTTTCTGCAATAATTGCATGGACAAGGGAATCCTAAGTGCCATAAGTCCTCGCGAAATTACACGCTTTGCTGACTTGGTGACCATAGTACAAAAGTACTGTGCGATGGAGAGCGCCTGGAAAACCGAAAGTAAATGTTGGGATAATCCGGCCCCGAATACATCCCTAGTCCGGAACAAAAGGGTGCATCATTATCAAGCACCTGGGTTGAATACCAAAAACCAAAAACCCTAAAGGGTACGGAACCGTCTTTGGAGGGTTGGCTAAACGGACCCTGCAAAATTCATAGCACAGAGGGCGCCACTCCAACTCATAGCCTTCGAGCATGTTGGATACTACGGCAGGTGGCCAAAAGTGGCGAAAAGCTTCTAGCTTCGGAATCTCAGCCCAGCAACACCAGTACGGTGTTAGCAGTCTTCGAGACTTTCGCATCAAATAACATGCGAAAACGAACACTCCGCAACCTTGCCGAAGTCTACCAAGTAGCAACGATAAATCCATGGAGTGACACGGCTATTACCTTTAATGCCAGTGACGAACCCAGATTCCGAACTGCTCGGGCACCAGCCGCATTGGTCCTCAGCCCGATAGTGGACGGCTTTCGCCTTACGAAGGTACTCATGGATGGCGGCAGCGGACTAAACCTCATCTATGAGGAAACCCTCCGAAAAATGGAAATAGACTGGAGCCACATTGAGCGAAGCAGCACAACCTTTAGAGGAATAATCCCCAGCCGGGAAGCATGCTGCAGGGAAAAATCACGCTGGGCGTAGTGTTCGCTCACGGACAATTACAGGTCCGAGGAGGTCACATTTCAAGTGGCCCCGTTCAACAGCGGATATCATGCTTTATTAGGACAAGAGGCATTCGCAATTTTTCAAGCTATAGCCCATTATGGGTACATGAAGCTTAAAATGCCCGGACCTAACTGAATCATCACTCTCGCTAGTGATCCGAACATAGCACTGCGGCCGAAAACAAGACGGCCGCACTAGCCCTCGAGGCACTATCCAAAGCCCTAGCGGCCGAGGAACTCACTGCGATGCGCTCCACGGTGAACAGGGGCGATGTGATACTTGATAAAAGATCCAAGTTCACCTCTTTTAAACCAGCGGATGAAATAGTCAAATTCCAAGTCCACCCAACGGACCCTGCAAAGACGACCTCCATTGGGGCACAATTAAAACCTGATGTAGACGCCGCACTACGAGAATTTCTACAAGAAAACTAGGACATCTTTGCCTGGCACCCTTCAGACATGCCAGGAATCCCACGTCAGCTGGCCGAGCACAGCCTAAATATCCTAAAAGGATTCAAGCCGATCAAACAGGCTCTTGGCGCTTCCGAACCCAAGAGACAGGCCATGGGAGAGGAGCTAGCCAAACTTTTGGAAGCCGGATTCATCAGAGATATAAAACATCCGGACTGGCTAGCAAACCTGGTGATGGTACCAAAGAAGGATAAATCTCGGCGCCCACGTGTTGATTTCAAAGACCTTAATAAGGCTTTCCCAAAGGATCCCTTCCTCCCTCGAATTGATCAAATCATTGGCCTTACAGCAGGACACGACTCATTGTGCTTCCTCGACGCGTACTCCGGCTACCACCAAATCAAGATGGCGGAGCTGGACCAAGCTGCAACAGCATTCATCACTCCATACGGCCCGTTCTGCTTCAACACAATGCCCTTTGGGCTAAAAAACGCCGGCGCAACATATCAGCGCATGATTAAGACATGTCTGGCAAACCAGATCGGCAAAACGGTGGAAGCATATGTAGATGACGTGGTCGTCAAAACCAAACACGTCGAAACTCTAGTAGACGACTTGAGGCTCACATTCGACAATCTTTGAAAATATGACATCAAGCTCAATCTGGAAAAATGCGTCTTCGGCGTTCCAGCCGGAAAGCTCCTGTGCTTCATTGTGTCCGGTAGAGGAATTGAAGCAAACCCAGCCAAGATTCGAGCTCTGTCACAATTGGATATTCCAAAAGACCTCAAACAAATACAAAAACTGACGGGATGCGTAGCGGCTCTAAGCCGCTTTATCTTCCGTTTATGAGAAAAGGCATTACCTCTTTACCGCCTCCTCCTGTGGACGGATGCCACCACGGCCGGACTCGAAGAAATAAAGGCCATTTTGGCAACAAATCCGGTCCTGGCCACGCACAACATGGGCGAACCAATGCTATTATATATCGCCGCAACACATCAAGTTGTCAGCACGGTGCTCGTTGTCGAACGAGAAACGGACGGACACCGGTTCCCTGTTCAAAAACCGGTTTATTATGTGTCCACTGTCCTAACTCCATGCAAGTCCCGGTACCCACACTATCAAAAGATAGCATACGCGTTTTTCATGGCATCCCGGAAGCTGTGACACTACTTTCAAGAGTGTTCGATAATAGTAGCCTCCGAAGTACCTCTTAATGACATTATAAACAACCGCGACTCGACGGGCCGGATCGCTAAATGGGCCATAGAGCTCCTTCCATTTGATATAACTTATAAGTCACGACGAGCTATTAAGTCGCAGGTTTTGGCCGACTTCGTGACCGAATGGACCGAAGCCAAACTCCCAAAAGAGTATGCCGCATACTCCAATTGGATCATGCACTTTGACGGCTCCAAAGTTGGCCGGCCTGGGGGCTGGCGTCATCCTGACGTCCCCAACCGGGGACACAGTCCAATACGTCCTTCAGATAATGTATACGGACTCCAACAACGCAGCCGAATACGCGTTCTGCACGGCCTCCGGATGGCAGTCTCCATGGGCATTCAACGCCTAGAGGTGCGCGGGGATTCGAACCTCGCAATATCTCAAATAAACGGAGACTTAGATGCCAAAGATCCGAAAATGGCAGCATACCACAATGCGGTCCTTAAAATGTCAGCACGGTTCGAAGGGCTCGAGTTTCATCATATAGCCCGGGATAACAACCAGGCGGCGGATATATTGGCACGCATCGGTGCAAAACGCGATGCCGTCCCACCCAATTTCTTTTTGGAACGGCCGTTCAAGCCATCCGTACTATGGGAAGGGGAGTCCGGCAATATCAATCCGGACCCAACTGCACTGCCTGACGCCGAACACTCTGACACAACCGGAGGCTCTGCCCCCGAGATAACACCCTCCGCTCACGAAATAATGGCGATTATCGCCCCGTGGACGGAACCATTCCTAGCCTACCTAATTAGGCAGGAACTCCCCGAAGACCAAAATGAGGCTTGCTGCATGATCTGGGCGCTCTAAAGCCTATAAAGTCCATGAGGGAGAGCTTTATAAGAAAAGCACTACCGGAGTCCTTCAAAGGTGTATCTTCGAAGAGTAAGGGCGAAACCTCTTGGCTGAAATTCATGCCGGACTGGGTGGGCACCACGCCGCAGCTCGGGCCCTTGTAGGCAAGGCCTTCCGTACAGGATTTTATTGGCCGACAGCCCGGGCAGATGCTCAGGACTTAGTCCAATGATGCGTCGGTTGCCAGCTTTTTGCAAACCAAAGCCACATGCCACCAAGCGCCCTTAAAACTATACCCATCACCTGGCCGTTCGCGGTCTGGGGGCTTGACATGGTTGTACCCCTCAAGGGAGGAACCCACAAGCAAAAATACCTATTGGTCATGGTGGATAAATTCACCAAATGGATAGAGGCCAAGCCTGTTAAAACGGCCGAATCCGGACCAGTGATAGACTTCATATTAGGGGTAGTGCACCGTTACGATGTCCCCCACAGTATTATCAATGATAATGGCACCAACTTCACGGCTGAGGGACTTCCGGACTAGGGGGTGTCCGGATAGCCGAACTATCATCATCGACCGGACTCCAAGACTATGAAGATACAAGATTGAACACTTCGTCCCGTGTCCGGATGGGACTTTCCTTGGTGTGGAAGGCAAGCTTGGCGATACGGATATGTAGATCTCCTACCATTGTAACCGACTCTGTGTAACCCTAACCCTATCTGGTGTCTATATAAACCGGAGGGTTTTAGTACATGGGGAGCGAACAACAATCATACCATAGGCTAGCTTCTAGGGTTTAGCCTCGTTGATCTCGTGGTAGATCCACTCTTGTAACACACATCATCAATATTAATCAAGCAGGGGCGTAGGGTTTTACCTCCATCAAGAGGGCCCGAACCTGGGTAAAATATCGTGTCCCTTGTCTCCTGTTACCATCCGCCTAGACGCACAGTTCGGGACCCCCTACCCGAGATCCGCCGGTTTTGACACCGACATTGGTGCTTTCATTGAGAGTTCCTCTGTGTCGTCACCATCAGGAAGGATGCCTTTTCCCATCTTTAAAGATGGCGCCGTTGTCAAGGAAGCTTTGGCCGCCGGCCAGACTATCCGGCTAGGCGGTTTTCTCATGACCGCCTGTTCGGCCACCGCCCCGACAATGACCTCTCAAGTCATTAAAAGCGATCTTCACGTCAGCTCGGAATTCGTCGAGCAACTAGATCTGATTGAGCTCTCCTCGGTAAACGAGCTCTTGGATCGCATCGCCATACAGGAGTCGCTACCGACTACGATCAGATTGGGCTTAAAACCGATCTGAGAGAAATTTACTCTCCCCAGGTTACCCACCACGTTGTCGTGGTAGAGGAACAATGCGACGACTCTTCTTCTATGTTAAAATCCAACTATGTCCGGATTCCGGATCCCTCCATGCCGGATTTCCGCGGAGTGACGGATGCTAATCAAATATTGAACCTAAAGTCAGGCATCGGACCAGATTTGTTGGAAAGCGCTCAGCAAACCAAGCTTCCGAATCCGGAAGCTTCTTGGCCTTTGAGCCTCGGACCGGGCGGGGTTCCGAACTTAATTCCACCCGCCCACCCAAACATAAGCGATCTATCTCAAATACGGCAAGAGCCCGATGACACAAAGACATCATTCTTGGGCGATTCCTCCCGGTTATGAACAGGATAAAGGACTGCCCGTGAAGAAAGCGCGATTTCAATCTTACGCAACAATTGCACGGACAAGGGAATCATAAACGCCATCAGTCGTCGCGAAGTTTCACGCCTCGCCGACCTAGCGACCATCGTACAAAAATATTACGCGATGGAGAGTGCCTGGAAAACCGAAACTAGGTTTTGGGACAATCCGGCCCTAAATACAAACCTAGTCCGAAATAAAAGGGTGCTTCATACTCAAGCACAGGTTAAAACCAAAAAGCAAAAACCCCTAAAGTGCGGAACTGCATCAGGGATGGCTCAACGGACCCTGCAAAATCCACAGTACGGAGGGCGCCACTCCAACACACAACCTTCGAGTGTGTTGGATACTACGGCAGGTGGCCAAAAGTGGCGTAGGCTTTTTAGCCTCGGGCAACCAACCCAGCAGTACCAGTACAGTATTAACAGTCTTCGAGACTTTCGCATCAAATAACATGCGGAAACGGACAATCCGCAGCCTCACCGAAGTCTACCAAGTAGCAACAACAAATCCATGGAGCGACACGGCTATCACCTTCAACGACAGCGACGAACCTAAATTCCGAACAGCTAGAGCACCAGCCGTATTGGTCCTCAGTCCGATAGTGGACGGTTTCCGTCTTACTAAGGTACTCATGGATGGCGGCAGCAGATTAAACCTCATCTATGAGGAAACCCTTCAAAAAATGGAAATTGACTGGAGCCGCATTGAGCGAAGCAGCACAACCTTCAGAGGGATAATCCCCAGTCTATAAGTACGATGCACAGGAAAAATCACACTAGATGTAGTGTTCGGCTCACCGGACAATTACAGGTCCAACGAGGTCACGTTCCAAGTGGCCCCGTTCGGCAGCGGATATCACGCTTTGTTAGGGCGAGAGGCATTCACAATCTTCCAAGCTATACCCCACTACGGGTACATGAAGCTCAAAATGCCCGGACCCAATGGAATAATAACTCTCGCCAGTGATCCAGATACAGCACTCCGCGCTGAAAATAAGACAGCCGCACTGGCCCTAGAGGCATTGTCCGGAGCCCTAGCGGCAGAGGAACTAACTACGCTGCGCTCCACGGTGGATAGGGACGATGTGATCCTCGATAAGAGGTCCAAGTCCACCTCTTTTAAACCAGCAGCATTTAAATAGTCAAATTTCAGGTCCATCCAATGGACCCCACAAAGACGGCCTCCATTGGGGCACAATTAAGTCCTGATGTCGAAGCCGCACTACGAGAATTCCTTCGGGAAAATTGGGACATTTTTGCCTGGCACCCTTCAGACATGCCAGGAATCCCACGCAGCATGGCAGAGCACAGCCTAAATATCCTAAAAGGATTCAAGCCAGTCAAACAAACTCTTTGGCGATTTTCCGAACCCAAAAGACAGGCAATGGGAGAGGAGCTAGCCAAACTCTTAGAAGCCGGATTCATCAGAGATATAAAACATCCGGACTGGCTAGCCAATCTAGTAATGGTACCAAAAAAGGACAAATCCTGGCGCCTCTGCGTCAATTTTAAAGACCTTAACGAGGCCTGTCCAAAGGACCCTTTCCCCCTCCCTCGCATCGACCAAATCATCGATGCTACCGCAGGGCACGATTCATTGTGCTTCCTCGACGCATACTCCGGATACCATCAAATAAAGATGGCGGAGAAAGATCAGGCCGCAACGGCATTCATCACTCCATATGGGCCATTCTGCTTCAACACAATGCCCTTCAGACTCAAAAACGCCGGCGCAACATATCAGCGCATGATTCAAACATGTCTGGCTACCGGATAGGCAAAACAGTAGAGGCATCGTGAGACGATGTGGTCGCCAAGACCAAACACGCCGGAACTCTAGTAGAAGACTTGAGGGTGACATTCGACAACCTTCGAGCATATGACATTAAGCTCAATCCGGAAAAATGCGTCTTGGCGCATCAGCCGGAAAAGCTCTTGGGCTTCATCGTATCCGGTAGAGGAATTGAAGCAAACCGGCCAAAATTCGAGCTCTGTCACAATTGGATATTCCAAAAGACCTCAAGCAGATACAAAACTAACCCGGATGCGTAGGGGCCTTAAGTCGCTTCATCTCCGTTTGGGAGAAAAGGCTCTGCCCTCTACCGCCTCCTCCGGCGCCGAACATTTCGAATGGGCGGATGCTGCCACAGCCGGACTCGAAGAAATAAAGGCCATACTGGCAACAAATCCGGTTCTGGCCGCGCCCAACCTGGGCGAACCTATGTTATTATATATCGCAACAACACATCAAGTTGTCAGCGATGTACTCGTCGTTGAACGAGAAATAGAAGGGCACAGATTCCCTCTTCAAAAACCAGTGTACTACATATCCACTGTTCTAACTCCATGCAAATCCCGGTACCCACATTATCAAAAGATAGCGTATGCGGTGTTCATGGCATCCCGGAAGCTGCGACACTACTTCCAAGAGTGTTCAATAACGGTGGCCTCCGAAGTACCTCTCAACGATATTATAAAAAATCGCGACACAACGGGCAGGATTGCAAAATGGGCTATCGAGCTCTTACCATTTGACGTAACCTACAAACCACGGCGAGCTATACAGTCGCAGGTTCTGGCTGACTTTGTCGCCGAATGGACCGAAGCCGAACTCCCTAAAGAGTACGGCGCGTACTCCAACTGGATCATGCATTTCGACGGATCCAAAATGTTGGCTGGCTTGAAATTGGCGTCATTCCGACGTCCCCAACTGGAGACACAATCCAATACGACTTCAAATAAGGTACATGGACTCCAACAACGCGATCGAATCACGAGGCCCTTCTACATGGCCTCCGGATGGCAATCTCCATGGGCATTCAACGCCTAGAGGTGCGCGGGGATTCAAACCTCGCAATATCCCAAGTAAATGGAGACTTTGACGCCAAAGATCCAAAAATGGCAGCTTACCGCAACACCGTCCTAAAAATGTCAGCTCGGTTCGAAGGACTCGAATTCCACCATGTGGCCCGGGATAATAACCAGGCAGCAGACGTGTTAGCATGCATCGGCGTGAAACGAGACGCCGTCCCTCCAAACATCTTCCTGGAATGGCTCTTTAAGCCATCCGTATTATGGGAAGAGGAGTCCGGAAATAACAATCCGGAGCCAGCTGCATCACCTAACTCAGACCATTACGACACAATCGGCGGCTCAGCCAATCAAATAACACCTTGACTCACCAAATAATGGCAGTAATTGCCCGTGCGGACAGAACCATTCCTAGCCTACTTAATACGGCAGGAACTTCCGAAGACCAAAATGAGGCCCGCTGCATAGTTCGGGCGATCTAAAGCCTACAAGGTCCATGAGGGAGAACTTTATAAGAAAAGCACAACCGAGTCCTTCAAAGGTGTACCTCCGAAGAGGAAGGGCGAAAGCTCTGGCTGAAATTCACGCCCGGACTCGGCGGGCACCATCTTGCAGCCCGGGCCCTTGTAGGCAAGGCCTTCCGTGCAGGATTTTATTGGCCGACAGCCGGGCAGATGCTCGGGACTTAGTCCAACGATGCGTCGGTTGCCGCCTCTTTGCTAATCGAGCCACATGCCACCCACCGCCCTCAAAACTATACCCATTACACGGCCATTCGCGGTGCAGGGGCTTGACATGGTTGGAACCCTTAAAGGGGAACCCACAAGCACAAATACTTATTGGTCATGGTGGACAAATTCACCAAATGGATTGAGGCCAAGCCGGTTAAAACGATGGAATCCGGACAAGTGATAGACTTCATATCCGGGGTAGTACACCGTTTTGGCGTCCCCCACAGCATCATCACTGATAACGGCACGAACTTCACGGCCGACGAGGTTAAACTCTGGTGCAAAAACATGGGCATCAAGCTCGATTATGCTTCTGTCTATCACCCCCAAAATAACGGTCAAGTTGAGCGAGCAAATGGTCTAATCATGAGCGGCATCAAACCCAGACTAGTGCGGTCTCTCAAGGAATCTAACACGCACTGGGTAGAGGAGCTCGACTCCGTACTCTGGGGGCTGCGGACCACGCCAAACCGAACTACTGGATTCACACCATTTTTCATGGTATACGGCGCAGAGGCAGTTCTGCCCTGCGATATAATTCATGACACACCTCGTGTGCGCATGTACAAAGAAAGAGAAGCCGAGTTGGATCGGCAGGATAGTTTGGACACCTTAGAGGAGGAGCGGGTCATGGCAAAGGCTCGTTCCGCATTTTATCAGCAGCAGGCTCGAAGATATCAAAGCAGAGAAGTACGGGCCAAAACTTACAATGTTGGCGAACTTGTTCTACGCCTGTCGGACAAGAAAAAGGACAAACTTAAGCCCAAGTGGGAAGGTCCCTACATCATCGACCAAGTCCTGACCGGCGGAGCATACCGTCTACGTAACGCATCTGACAACCGACTCGAGCTGAACCCATGGAACGCAGCCCGTCTCCGAAGATTCTACGCCTAACGCTGGACTCCAAGTTCGTCTCCCTTCCTCGTCCACCTTTTTATATTTTTTACTATCTCTCGTCCCCCTCCTTCTTCCCACTTTTTTTCAATACCTTTTATAGGCTGATTTGCGCTTTGTTCGCACACACTTGATGTGCTCCTAGCACTCATTATACCTGGGGGCTTCTTTAACAGAACCTTATTCATAAGGGCTTCATGCCCAATACATGTGTCATACTTCCGCATGTACCTTTTATTCACCATTATATGCATCGATATGACTTAAGTTTTGGCCAAGCTGGGTTGCCTAGCTCCTGTGCTTACCCCTACGTTCCCGATTGTTCGGCTAGGAGGTAAAGGGAGCACCTCTGCGATTGCTACTGCCGGATCAGCCGGATATGTACCTCAGACTGGGTGAAGCCGAAAGCTAGCATTCTTAAGAGAATATTCGGTCGGTGACTTGAAAGATGATTTATTGCTTACTTATTTATCTGCCCCTAGATGCTTTTTCTGCTATTTTCGCAGTCCGGCATTGCACTTTAGGGCATGCCTCCCAGGGAAAGGAACCCTTAACAGAACTATTCTCCCTGGAAGATGTTTCTTACTAACCATGTAATATAACATAAATAGTTGGGCACTTGTGCGATAAAGAAATTATGACCCCGACGCCTTGTCTCCATGCATGCCCCGGTTCTTTTATAACCGTAAGGGTATTCGGACACACTCCGGACTGTTGGGTCCCGAGGTTGAAGCGAAATGGTCCGCAAAGACAAATGATCTACAATCCGGCTAGAAGGCATTTTACATGTCATTTCAAATTACATCGTCAAACCGACTGATTGTACTCCTCCTCAATCCCATCTAACAGACAGTCTAACTAACAGTCCTGTTGGGAATATTTCGCGGCCAGTTCTACTTGGCCGGACATCAAGCTCACAGGGATCTCCTTCCCATCAGGCCCCGCAGGTCTGTGACGCCCCGAGACCGATGCTCGAGAAGACTTCCATATATTCCGGGTTTCACCATGTGTTTCATTTGTGCCTGCCCTTTTTATTTTTGCATTGCATCATGTCATCATGCCATCATCTCATAAATCTTTTGCAACTCAACTAAATAAATGGCATGGATCTTTGATCCATTTAAATCGAGGGAATTCACATGGTGATTCTCTTTAAAACATATCCTCTCGATATTTAGAGAGCTATAGTAAATATTCCAATTATTTGGATTTACATAAACACACTTACAAAATATCCTAATGCCTTTGTTGTCTTAATTCTTGATCTCCAACTTTTCAATTAAATATATCATCATCTTCCGGAGCTCCACCAAAAATCCCAACATTTTTGGAAACCTCTAATTCCTAGTCCTTGCTCAAACCTTTTTAATTAAATTCAAATGACTTTGAATTTAATTCCTGCAATCTTGCCACTCCTATTTTTCATGGACCGTGCACATTTTTACGAGTCCGTGGAAATTATCCCGATGCGTCCAACTCTTTCTCTAACCTTTCTTTTCTTCCTTTTTCTTTCTCTTTATTTGCTGTTTTGAAAAGAGAATTAGAGAAAGAGAGAGAGAGAGAAGGAGCCCAGCAGCCTGGGCCTCCCAACCTCCCGCGCCGGCCCAAGGCCAAGGCCCAGCCGCCACCACCAATCCCTCCTAACCCTAGCCCACCTGGACCTCTGCTTATCCCCTCGCCCTTGCAGCCACTCATCCTCTCCCTCTCGTCCTCCCACGCCGCCGCTACACACGCACGCAGAGGGGCAGTGCCCCACGCCCGATCCCCTCGACCGCTACCTTGGCCCCCGGCCATGGCGACCGCGCCGGCGACCCTGGAGGCCGCTGCTCCGCGCCATCTCCGCTTCCTCGTTCCTCTGCCCATGCGCCATTCGTCCTCCAGCCCTCATCCACGACCGCACCAAGACCAGCGAGCAGCTGCCCGCGTTCTACGCTCGAGGTCTCCTCCTCGACTCCTCCGCCTTTTGCGCCGGCAGCGGCGTCGCCATCCGTCCTTGCGCGCCCGCAGCTCTGGGTCTCCTTCCCGTGCCCGAACCTCCATGGCATCGTCGCCCCCGTCTCGAGCCCCACTGGCGTCCAGCCTCCCCGTGCTCGACCTCGACCTCCTCTGCTTCGCCTTCTTGCCGCAGATCGCGTCGCTGCGTCTCCTTCACCTCCTTCCCGAGTCCCCTATCGGTGGTCTCTGCTGTCCCCGTGCACCTCCGCTTGCTGTTGCCGTTGACGCCAAGACAGACGACTCCGAACAGGGAGTAGCGCCAAGTTCGATCGTTGAAGATTTCGCCAAAGTACCACAACACCCACGTTCGTCTACAGAATGTGTACCACTACGCCGAAGAGCTTGGATGCACCAAGTTCCACTACTTCCACTACGAACCGTGTACGACTACCGTCGCCGTGGATCCGACAAGATCCGTGTACAACTACTTCCCCTACACCGCATCAAACTCGATCCGCCCCGAAAATGCACGCTTCGAAGGTATAACCCTGAGACGACCGCCCGTGAACGAATGCTTGTGTGTTGTATGAGATCCTTGAGTTTTGCACCGTTATCGAATTGTCTTTGCACGCTCCTCGTTTGCCATGCCACCATCATGTGGGACACCCGGTATCCGGGATCACTCCCCATCTCTTGCGTGTTCCACACATCCGCACACTTCTCTCTTGCATCGGTATCTCAATCAAGTTACCGGGACCCGAATGTTGCCGTGGCACCATTTCCGTTGTCGTTGCCGTGGCACCCTTTTTCGTTTCCGCCACGACGACAAATGCTTCATAACATGCTGATGTCAACATTTTCATAAAAATTGCATATAACTTGTATATGTCATCCGCATCATGATAACAACATTTAAAATGTTTAAAATTGTTGTTGCATTAAATTGCTAAATGCATATGGGGATTTACCGGATTTTTTGTTTTTATATCCGGCCCCATTTAAATTGTTTAGATGGTATAGTTTTTGTTATGCTTCACCACTTGCCATGTTAACCAATATTTAATATTGTTGGGTACATAACCAAGAGAGAATTAAATGAGTCATGTGGTGTTTCGTCAATATGCAACTCATTGCATATTGAGCTCCACTTAATTTGTAGTGTTGTTCGTTGCACTTTGCCATGCCATGTTCATACTTGATTGCGCATCATGCCATGTTCATGTGGTGGTTGTTTACTTTATTGTTTGTTTCTTTCCGGGTTGCTTCTCTCGTTAGCTTCGGTTTCGTTCCGGAGTTGTGAGGATTTGTTCGGCTACATCCGTTTGTCTTCTTCATGGACTCGTTCTTCTTCCTTGCGGGATTTCAGGCAAGATGACCATACCCTCGAAATCACTTCTATCTTTGCTTGCTAGATGCTCGCTCTTTTGCTATGCCTATGCTACGATGCCTATCACTTGCTTATCATGCCTCCCATATTGCCATGTCAAGCCCCTAACCATCCTTTCCTAGCAAACCGTTGTTTGGCTATGTTACCGCTTTTGCTCAGCCCCTCTTATAGCATTGCTAGTTGCAGGTGAAGTTGAAGATTGCTCCATGTTGGAACATGTTTATGTTGGGATATCACAATATCTCTTATTTAATTGATGCATATATATACTTGGTAAAGGGTGGAAGGCTCGGCCTTATGCCTGGTGTTTTGTTCCACTCTTGCCGCCCTAGTTTCCGTCATACCGGTGTTATGTTCCTTGATTTTGCGTTCCTGACACGGTTGGGTGATTTATGGGACCCCCTTGACAGTTCGCTTTGAATAAAACTCCACCAGCAAGGCCCAACCTTGGTTTTACCATTTGCCACCTAAGCCTTTTTCCCTTGGGTTCTGCAGACTCAAGGGTCATCTTTATTTTAACCCCCGGACCAGTGCTCCTTCGAATGCTGGCCCAACCTGGGCGATGTCCGGCGCCCCTGGGCAATCCAGGTCTATGCCAACCCGACGTCTTGCCCATCCGTGTGCTCCCCGAGAACGAGATATGTGCAGCTCCTATCGGGATTTGTCGGCACATTCGGGCGGCTTTGCTGGTCTTGTTTTACCATTGTCGAAATGTCTTGTAAACCGGGATTCCGAGTTTGATCAGGTCTTCCTGGGAGAAGGAATATCCTTCGTTGACCGTGAGAGCTTATAATGGGCTAAGTTGGGACACCCCTGCAGGGTATTATCTTTCGAAAGTCGTGCCCGCGGTTATGAGGCAGATGGGAATTTGTGAATGTCGGTTGTAGAAAACCCGAAGTTGATCTTAATTAAAATACACCAATCAAGGTGTGTAACCGTGATGGTCTCTTCTCGGCGGAGTCCGGGAAGTGAACACGGTGTTGGAGTTATGCTTGACGTAGGTTGTTCTAGGATCACTTCTTGATCATAGTTGTTCGACCGTGATTTTGCCTTCTCTTCTCGCTCCCATTTGCGTATGTTAGACACCAGATATGCTAGTCGCTTGCTGTAGCTCCACCTCACTACCTTCTCCTACCCATAAGCTTAAATAGTCTTGATCTCGCGGGTGTGAGATTGCTGAGTCCCCGTGACTCATAGATACTTCCAAAACCAGTTTGCAGGTGCCGATGAAACCGTGCAGGTGACGCACCCGAGCTCAAGGAGGATCTCGATGAAGATCTTGTTCATTGTGTTGTTTCGTTTAAGTTGATCAGTAGTGGAGCCCAGTTGGGACGATCGGGGATCTGTGTAGCATTTGGGGTAGTCTTCTTTTATTTTGGTTCCGTAGTCGGACCTTGATTGTATCTGTATGATGTAATGCTTTATTCATGTATTGTGTGAAGTGGCGATTGTAAGCCAACTATGTATCTCTTTCCCTTATGTATTACATGGGTTGTGTGAAGATTACCTCACTTGCGACATTGCTTTCAATGCGGTTATGCCTCTAAGTCGTGCTTCGACACGTGGGAGATATAGCCGCATCGAGGGCGTTACAAGGTCCGACCTCGGCCATGTGGTTTGGGTCAGCCTTCGGGTAACGTGTCTTCACCATGGCCCAGGCCTCCCTGGCGCCCTGACGGGAGGCCGATATCTTCCACAAACGGCGTCGCCGTGCTCCTGAAGCTTCTCGGCAAGCTCACCAAGGCCCTCGGGCAGGGAGACGGATGGCCATAAAGCATGAACGACGCCACTCATCACTGCCGAACACGTTCGAGCAATTGCACCAGCTCGAAGTTGGTCACCCGTTGACCTGAGCATTTCTCCGCAGGGCGATCTGTGAGCACACCTAAAGACATATTTCTGTCAAATCGACTTCCTCGCCAAGTTCTTCTTTTCAAAGGAATTTGTTCAAGCACTTACTATAAATGCCGCGACGAAGCCGCTGATTCTCCTTCACGGAGCAGGACAAATTTGGGCCCGAACACCTTTCAGCTCTTCTCCTCGCTGGGTGTGGGCATCTTGGAGATTGTTTCTCTCCTGCTGCACCTTCTTAAGCACCCTCTCGCCGGCCTTTAGCTGACGCAATAGTTGTTGCTTGTACGGATCTAGTCCGGCGCCCTCTGCAATATTATTGTCAGATTCATGCCGCACTTTGTTAAATAATTATCTTTTCAAAGTACGTCTTACCAGTGGGGGTCTCTGTGGCTCCCCCTGTGGCGGCCAGTGCGGCCTCAAGTTGGGCCTTGCACTCTTGGAGCTCCTGGGACAGATGGGTATTCTTCTCCGTAAGATCCTACATAATAATTGATCCTTAAATCAGTTATTTCAACTATTTTAAGTCTCGGGGGCTACTGGCATATATAACTATTAAAATTACTTACCCTTATGTCTTTCACATACTACTCTGTGGCTCTGGTTAACCCATCTTGAGCGGCACGGAGGTGCGCGTTTCCCGCATTAAAGGCATTTAACGCCTCCGGGGAGAAACACGCGTCACGAAGAACTGTCCGGCGACGCCTGTGATTCATGGCGCTCTCCACCTCAGACCGGGTGGCGGACAGTCTGTCGGCATCCTCCGTCGGAGGAGCGTCCGGCTCATGCCTTGTATTCGCCTCCCCTCCCGGACCATGCGTTGGAGCATGGCTGGCGGAGGCTTGATTGGCAACCTCTCCGGACACTGTCCGGCGAGCGCTCTTTCTGGAAAAGTTATGAGCATTAATATACCTCCTGGGGATCCTTCCCTTAAAATAGCGGTGCTCCGTACCGTTGCAGCGACGTTTCGGTTCGCGTCGCACTCCTCTTCCGCCCGCTGGGCCGGACTGACCCTTGTTGGTCGGCCGCCGCGGGTTCGGCTTCCCGCCTTAAAGGCACCTCCTGCGATACACCATCAGTATGGGATGGTCAGAATTGAGCGCGGATCAAATGATGGTGTCAAGACCTCGGTCGTAGTCACCTGGGAGGCCGGAGACAAACCGGGGTAGTCAGCCGTAATGGCGACTAGGGCATTGTCCATGCTACGTTGGTGGAACACCCCGTCAATCAGCTCCACCTTTATGTACGGATCCTCTTCGGAGGTCGGATCAAAGGATCGTTCCGGATCCTCGGGCTGTGGAGTTAGGCTTCGTATGCCCTCCACGTCCCGGCGCAGCTCCTGCATCGAAATCACAGAGTAAGAAACTTGACTTTAAAAGTATGGATTGGGTAGATGAACATCCGCTTACCCAGCTCCGAGGGTTATTCATAGAGAATCCATTCAACGGATTCTTGCAGAGGAAGTCCTCCTCCTCTCCCTTGTACAAGCCTGACAGGATCTTTGCCAGATCGGCTGCCGAGCTGGCCCTTTTTGCATAATGACGGGTGGCGTCATCTTCCCTGTTGAAATCCCACATAGGGTGGCCCCTATATTGGAGTGGCTGCACCCCTCGCCTAATGCACGTGACCATGACTCCAATCATGGTCAATCCGGAGTTGGCCAGTAACCTAATCCGGCCCATCAGATAATGGACGCTCCTATCATCTTCCCGTTGAGGGCTCCGCGGGCGCCAACTCAGGCGTTTCTTCAAGGGAGCATTGCTGAACTCCAGGAGGCCGATCCGAACTGGATCCGGTAGAGGGGCGTCCTCCATGTAGAACAATTCCGAAGGCCAGTCTTCGGACGCCTTCTTCGGGGTGCCGGATAGATATCCGGTCCCGGCGATGCGCCATATTTCGGCTCCGCCCACTTGATATATCGACCCCTCATGAGAACGGGGTACGAGACAAAACAATCTCTTCCACAGCGCAAAATGGGGCTCGATGCCCAAGAACAGCTCGCAAAGAGCTATGAAGCCCGCGATGTGCAAAATGGAGGCGGGCGTGAGGTGGTGAAGCTGGAGTCCGTAGAACTCTAGGAGCCCCCGGAGAAACGGATGTATGGGAAATCCGAGTCCCCTTATTAGATAGGGGACAAAGCATACCCGCCCCTTTGGAAGGGTTGGGACGCCTCTCGCCTGCTTTCCACCCTTGTAGGTGGCTAGTCCGGCTCGAACCGGAACCATGAAAGCTGGGGAAGATATCCCTTGGTTTGGAGTGCCACTAGCTCGCTGTGTGGAATCGAGCATCTCCCCAATCTCCTGGCTTAGGGATTGAGCGCGAGAGGAGGAGCAGCGTCGGCTATCCATGATGGAATGGATTTTTGTCAGAGGCGCTTCGATGAGAACTTGCGGATGGAGGATGGTGTGAGCTGGATCTAGATCCTCGCCTCTCTTATAGGCGGCTCGTTCGCACGGCTAGTGTCGGGGAGGCTGATCGTACCCGCGAACACCTATGGGGCCGGCGGAGCAGGCCCCTTGTGGTTCGGAGGGGGGCGGAGATCGCACGGAGAGAGGATCGAGGCGAGGCACACGAGCAGTTTACCCTGCTTCGGAGCTCTCCTACTGCTGCTTGTTTGATCTATTGTGTTCTTGCCAGGGAGCAACGCGAGCTACAAAACCTAGCGTGAGTGTCTCTGGTCTCGAGTGGGTCGAATGAACTGAGCAGGCGAACCTTTATGAACCCGAACCCCTCTCTCACGTTGCACTCGGGCCTCCTTTTATATGCTCAAGGGTCTCCGGCGGTGGCAACATAGACGAGGGTACAAATGTAAAAACAGGAGTTGGTACACCTACTTGAACAGTGTACAGTGCAAAATACCTAACTCTGACGCCAAGGGACAAAAGCAATAAATGCCCATCGTTGTCGCCCAAACAGTGCAACCGAGGCCGTCAGGTGCGCCTCCGCTCGCCACGATGGCGAGCATGTCAGCGCCGCTTATCGCTGCTCTCCGCTGGCTGCACAGCCGCTCGACACGTGCGCATGGAACGGTCCCATGGCGACACGTCACTGGGTGAGCCGGAGCGGAGACGGAGAGAAGTTGCATGCCGCGGCAAGTGCCTTGCCGCGGCCGAATCCTTGTCGCGCCCGGAGACTTGTCGCGCTTCGAGCCTTCCCGGCAAGCTCCTCTTGCCGGGGCCTTGTCTTCTGCGTGCCTGGAGTGGCCTTCCCGACAAGCTCCTCTTGTCGGGGCCTTGTCTTCTGAAAGGCTGCGGAGGGTCTTGGCGGACGCCCGGCGAGGCTTGCCACGGGGACGCTGCGACTGCCCGTGCACAAGTTCGGGGTACTAAGGTACCCCTACTTTAGTACACCGACAGGAGCCCCCGGGTCTG
The DNA here is from genome assembly GCA_021605145.1 of Aegilops bicornis. Taxonomy (NCBI): domain Eukaryota; kingdom Viridiplantae; phylum Streptophyta; class Magnoliopsida; order Poales; family Poaceae; genus Aegilops; species Aegilops bicornis. The sequence continues at coordinate 155,987,362 of CM038670.1, read as the reverse complement.
GGCCATACACGGTGCCGAGCGCTGTTGGGCCAGGCCCAAAACAGGGCACGGGCACGCGCGGCCTGGGTCCAAACCAAACCCACTCCGTATCCGCCGCGTTCCCCCATAACGGCACGCGTCAATTGCAGCGTCGTGGGGGAAGTGGGCGGCGTGCGGGGTCGCTTCACCCGTCGCCTCAGTTCTGCATCCCCGCCACGTGGTTCCCATGCTTTTGGGGTCGCGGACGGTGGAAGTGAAAAAAAACTGGGCCGTTACGAGCAGAGGCAGCAGGTCGGCCCCGATTCCCTGCTCTTCCTATGCCCTGATTTGCGGCGGGCGGTCGAGCCCCCACCTTGCTTCCTTAAAAGAGCGGAAGGGGAGCGCAGAAGCCCGCACTCTCATATCTCCTCCTTTCCTCGGTTTCTGCTCCCCTTTCTCTCATTCGTCATGGAGAAGAGGAACCTTGGTTCTTCATCGGTGGCGGCGAGGGTCGCCGCTAGACAGCGCTCCTCCCAACCCCACGCCCGGGTGGCAGAACCGCCACAAGGGAAGAGGGAGGGGCGAGGTCGTGGGCAGGTCGAGGCGCCGGGGAAGAGGCGGACGGGCGCGCGCCGTCTCCGCTCGCCGGCGGTTCTCCCCGGAGGAGGTCCATACAGGGGACGACCCTTGCGAGTTTCGTCAGGCTGCGCCGGGCGCCTCGTCGTCGCCTCCGGCTTCCAGCTCCGTTCGCGAGCGCGATGGAGTCTGATCCGCCCGAGACACTGAGACTGCACATGAGGGGCTGTGGAATCAGCGGCATGCGAGTCCGTGTTGTATTCCCAGCCCCTAATGTGATGTATCTCGATCGTGGGTGGAAGACGTTCACTCGCATCCACAGCCTGATCGCGGGGTTTACCCTCCATTTTAAGTTAATGGAGGGTGATCTCCTCTCCGTCAAGGCCTTCGGGGATCTCGGTACTCGGGCGAAGTGCTGCGTGGATAGCTCCTCCGACAGCGAAGATTCCCCCTCGAGCGAGAGTGACGAGGAGGAGAGCGACAGTGACGACGAGGGTAGCGGGCCCGATTAGTTGTCGGGCGCCGCTTGCAAGGCCACCGGGCGACCCCATCATCCGCGTCGCCGGCTCCTTGAACTCCCGGGTCGTCTCCTTGGGCGACCGGGCGAGGGAGGCTGCGGAAGGGAAGAGGATGGCGACAAGGCCGTCAAGTCGGAGTACGAGGGCGTAGTGCCCTCGACAGCGTGGCCGACGTCCTGCCGCCCGCCTTCGAGCCCCGCTTCGGCGCTGCCATCTCCGTCAAGCCCTCGGGAGCTCCTGGATGTTCCCTTGGTGCCTTCTGGCACCTGTAGCTCGCCTAGGCGTTTCTTTTGCCCTTCTCGCCTCCTTGACCTACCTCCTGAAGAGAGGGACAGAAAACGGATTACGGGCATCTTATCTTTTTAATTTGTAAGCCTTCGGGCCTTATCCGCATTTAAAACTTGTAATCTTCTCTTTCATGTTTTTCATTCCCCACGGATTGTATCCGAGTAGAATGTTTTTAATGAAAAAGGGATGCTTGAAAAGGGACGAAGGGCTTATCTGATATCGCAGCCCCCGGCAACTCTGGCTTGCCGCGGCCCCCGGCAACTCTGGCTTGCCGCAGCCCCCGGCAACTCTGGCTTGCCGCAGCCCCCGGCAACTCTGGCTTGCCGGGGCTTGGGTGCCGGCGCCCTTCTTCTCCTCTTCGCTGTTATTTCAGTTCTGAGAACGATTTAGCCAGTGCTGCAATAAGTTATTTTTGTAATATAACTTTATTCTGGGCAACATTTGCTACGTTACTTCCTTTACTCGACTCTTGGCTTTGTATGTTATTGCCCTACGCTTTTCAGGGAAACTTGTTGCGAGCACCCTTGCCGCGAGCGCCGAGTGTGGAACTTCAGCAGCCTGCTGGCGGGGTCGCTACCGACAAGCAACCTTGTCGCGGACTAGCCCCAACTCACTTAAGTTGTTGAGCGGACTCGAAACAAAGTAAGGGCGCGACCGATCACGATTTGGTTCCTCCGCCGCATGGGTTTTTCATACAAAGCGGTCGTTCAAGGAAGATAACTTTAAAAATTTATTACTGATCGTTGAAACTTAGCAACTTACCATTTCGGTCTCATGCATCCCGATGAGGTGAATCATCCTCGAGCGGAGTCTGGTCCATAGTATTATCTCCTCCTTCCGCCCTGGTTAACTTGTGCGCCAGGGAGCTTTCCTTTCTTTGATAAAAGAAAAGAAGAGGAAAAAACGTTATGTAGCCCAAATGCTCGATTCTGCTTACCGGGTGTGGTTGCTGCACAAAGTGTTAGCCAAAGCATGCAATAAATTGATGAAAGCATGAACTTGACAAGTCGTGCGCAACACGTGAGCTTTTACTGATGCACGGGGTCTGCGCCCGGCTTTATACAAAGGATTACATGCAACTGCGGCAAGACTTGTACAAAAGGTGGTTGCCGGAACGGGTTCCGACAACCGCGCCCTATGGGTAAAACTTACGAAGATGCTCAATGTTCCAGGAGTTGCTCACCGGAATGCCATCTTCGGTCTCAAAGCGGACAGCGCCAGGCCTAGTGACTCGCTTTCACCCGATAAGGGCCTTCCCACTTCAAGGCCAACTTGTTTGAATTCTTGGCGGACTGAACGCGCCGAAGAACAAGGTCGCCTTCCTCGAGACTTCGGCATTAACCCTGCGGCTATGGTAGCGACGCGAGCTTGTCGGTAGCGGCGGCTCGCCTGACAAATGACACGAAGGCGATCCTCCTCGAGGAGCAGCGTCATCTTGTCGCAGCTGCTCTTGCTCAAGCTCATCATAAGCGAGTACTCGAGGCGATCCGTGATACGAAGTTCCGTGGGGAGAACTGCCTCTGCTCCATAGACTAGAGCAAAGGTGTCCGCCGGTGGCTCGATTTGGCCGCCCCTGATCGACCAAAGAACCACCGGTAGCTCCTCGATCCAGTTTCTTCTGCACTTGTGCAGCCTATCGAAAGTTCTGGTCTTGAGTCCCCGCAGCACTTCAGCATTTGCCCTCTCTGCTTGACCGTTGCTTCTCGGGTGAGCAACAGAAGCAAAGCAGACCTTGGCGCCAAGGTCTTGGACGTACTGCATGAAGGTGCGACTCATAAATTGTGTGCCGTTGTCGGTGATGATCCTGTTAGGGATTCCGAAACGGCAAACAATCGACCTGAAGAACTTGACTGCTGACTGTGCTGTCACCTTCCTCACTGCTTCCACTTCCGGCCACTTTGTGAACTTGTCGATGGCGACGTATAAGTACTCAAAGCCCCCGACAGCCTTCGGGGAAGGGGCCGAGGATGTCGAGCCCCGGACCGAAAATGGCCAGGATAAAGGGATCGTCTGGAGAGCTTGAGCTGGCTGGTGTATCTGTTTGGAATGGAACCGCACGCTTCACACTTGGTTACTTGTGCAGTTGCATCCTGGAGGGCTGTTGGCCAGAAGAAACCTTGCCGGAAAGCTTTGCCGGCAAGTGCTCTTGCGCAAATGTGGTGACCACATATGCCTCCGTGTATCTCTGCCAACAGCTTCTGTCCATCTTCCCTGGCAATACACTTCAATTTCACACTGTTGAGTCTTCTTCTGTACAGTATGCTATCGACAAACTGGTACATACTTGACTACCGGGCTACTCTTTCCGCTTCTTCTTGCTCTTCGGGAAGTTCTCCTGTCTGAAGGAAACGGACAATCTGCTGCGCCCGTGCTGGAGCTTGCGGCTCGACAACAAGGACTAAAGGCACATCTGCTGCTGCGGGAGCATCAGCTTCCACGGCAAGAACCTGTGGCCCTGCCGAGCTTGATGCTCCCGACAAGCTTGCCGGAGCAAGACTTGTCGGGAGGCGTCCGCTTCAACGAAACAAACCTCGGGTGCAGCCGAGCAGACTGCTCCTCAGCACTGTTGGTGTTGATCTTGGGGACCTTTGCAACGACGGCTTCGGGAAGCTCTGTCGGAAAGTAGTCACCAGAGGCCAACTTCCTCTTTTTGCCTTGTCCAGTTGATGGTGTTACGGTTGGCTGAGTCAGCTTGAGCACGAAAATCCCTGGTTCCACAGGCAACTTGAGTGCAGCGCACTTTGACAGTCACAAGAATATCATTCTCGAGCTCTTGGAACATGTTCCATTTGCGAGCCGTCAAAGTGCTCTTCTAGCTTCCTCACTTCATCAACGTAGGCTTCCATCAACGAACTCTGGTAATCTTTGTTGACTTGGCGGACGACGAGTTGCGAGTCACCCCTGACAATAAGCTTCTTGATCCCAAGGTCCATGGCGATCCTGAGACCGGCAAGCAAACCTTCATACTCTGCAGTATTGTTTGTCGCTTGCTCCTTGGGAAAGTGCATGCAGACGACGTGCTTGAGGTGCTCTCCGGTGGGTGCGATAAGCAGCACACCGGCACCGGCGCCTTGCAGCGAGAAGGCACCATCAAAGTACATCAGCCACTCTTTGCTTGCTTCTTTGACGGGAATGCTCGTCTCCGGAATCTCTTCATCTGGTGTTGGCGTCCATTCTGCTATGAATTCTGCCAATGCTATGCTTTGGATAGTTGATGTGCTTTCAAACTTGAGACCAAAGCTTGACAGCTCCAGTGCCCACTCGACAATCCTGCCTGCCGCTCGGATTCTGCAAGATCCTCTTGAGCGCAAAGCGAGTGACAACTGTGATCTCATGTGCTTGGAAGTAATGGCGCAGCTTTCTCGAGGCCATGAGGAGGCCGAAAAGCAATTTTTGCACACCAGAGTACCTTGACCTAGCCCCCTGCAGAAGGGAACTAACAAAGTAGACTGGGCGCTGCACCATCCTTTTCTGTATCTGGTCATGTGTCTGCGGGGATTCATCCTTGTCGGGACCAGAGCTTGTCGGCGAAGCCCCCTGCTTGTCGCTGGATGTGCTTGCCGTGGTTGCTGGCTCGTCATCCGCCTCCCTCTCCGCCACTAACGCAGCACTAACCACTTGATTGGTCGCCGCTATATACAGCAGCAACTTCTCTTGTGGCTTAGGTGCGACAAGTGTTGGAGTGGAGGATAGGTATCTTTTCAAGTCCTGCAGCGCAGCCTCCGCTTCGGGAGTCCATTTCATTGGACCTGCCTTTTCAAAATCTTGAAAAACGGCAGGGCGCGCTCAGCAGACCTAGAAATAAACCTGCTGAGAGCAGCCACGCAACCGGCAAGTCTTCGTACATCCTTGACGCGCTTTGGTGCTTCAATCTGCTCAATGGCCTTGATCTTGTCGGGATTAGCTTCAATCCCTCGCTAAGACCACGAAGAACCCGAGAAGCTTGCGGAAGGGACTCCAAACACGCACTTCTCGGGGTTGAGCTTGAGGTTGATCTTGCAGATTTGCAAAGGTGTCGCCCAAATCTTGAACCAGAGTTGCTTTGTCCTTGCTCTTGACCACTATGTCATCCATGTAGGCTTCTACATTTCGTGCATCTGCGGCTCAAAAGCGCCATGGACTACCCTTGCGAATGTTGAACCAGCATTCTTCAAACCAAAAGGCATCCGTATGAAACGATATGTGCCACATGGTGTGATGAATGCGGTCTTCTCCTCATCTTCTTCAGCCATGAAGATCTGATGGTATCCTGAGTATGCATCAGGAAACGAAAGCAAATCACATCCAGCCGTGGAGTCAGCAAGGGAAATGGATCTTTGGGACAAGCTTTATTAACATCCGTGAAGTCAATACAAAGTCTCCATTTTCCATTTGCCTTGCGCACGACTACAGGATTGGCCAACCACGTAGGATGGAGCACTCCTCTGACAAGGCCTGCCGCTTCCAGCTTCTTGATCTCTTCGGCTATGAATTCTTGGCGCCCACCGCTTGCTTTCCTCGACTTTTTGCTTGACGGGTCGCGCATGAGGACAAACGGCCAGGCGGTGCTCAATCACTTTCCTGGGAACACCGGGATATCGGACGGTTGCCATGCAAACACGCCGACATTCGCTCACAGGAAAGCGGCAGCGCCTTTCCTATTTAGGGTCGAGAGAGTCACCGATGGTGAAGGTACCACTGCCGTCCTCCTTGGCGGGGACCTTCTTGGTCTTCGGCGGAGCCACCATCTTCTTGCACTTGCCGGTGGAGCTCGATGGTGCGTCCTCGACGGTAGCGCAGCACTCCAAAGAGGTGCGCTTGCCGGAGTGAGCATCAGAGCCCTTGCCGGACTTGGACTTGGTCTTCTTCCCCCCGGGAGCTTCAGCGGCAAGTGTTGGGCAGTCTGTCGCGGCTGCTGCATCCCGGTAGATCTTGTCGGCACAGATAAGGGCATCCTTCTTGTCGCCGTGGACAGAGATGACGCTTATCGGGCCTGGCATCTTCAGTAGGTTGTAAGCGTAGTGAGAGGCTGCCATGAACTTGGCGAGTCTTTGGGCCAAGTATCCCATTGTAAGGCAATGGGAAATCGGCAACGTCGAATGTAACCCTCTCAGTCCTGAAGTTCAGCTCGCTGCCAAATGTGATCGGCAACGTAATCTTCCCCTTCGGCTTGCTCCTTCCCGGGTTGATTCCTTGGAAGGTACCGGTCTCTTCAAGCTCGCTGTCAGGGATTTGAAGCTTCTGGAGCACCGCGGAGGAGATCAGATTCAAGCCGGCCCCGCCGTCAACTAACATTTTTGTAACCTTGAGGTTGCGGATGGTTGGGGAGACCAACATCGGCAAGCACCCGACCGCATGATTATGCGATCAGGGTGGTCCTCAATATCAAAAATGATAGGCGTCTGGACCACTTCAGAGGCTTGCGTGACTCTACGGATGGCTCCGCTGCATTGACCTCCGCATCCATTGCTTGAGTTGGCGGTGGGAGGCATGCAGGAAGCACCTCCACAACGAGAGAACCTCTATGGCTTTCTCAAACTCCTGCTCATCGGCGTCGTCGTCTTCCATATCTTCGACGTCGTCATCATCTTTCATCCTTGTCGCGCCGCTGGGAGGTCGATCTCCTTGTCGCTGCTTGGCCTTGCTGGCGTCCTCCCGGCCGGACGCTTTCTTGCTTGCTCCTCCAGCACCTTCCTGGCCTTCTCCTTGTCGCCGCTCGTACTCAGCTCTGTTGCTCGACGAGCTGCTCGACCTTCTTGCAGCTCGGAGATCGTGGCCCTTGGTGCGGTGGATCTGCAATACTGCTTGTCGGAGCTGTCACGCTTGTCGGCGGCCGCCACCGATTGGTGGTTACGCTGGCACGCAACCTCCTTGCCGGAGCCACCAGCCTTGGCGTTCTTGTCGCCACCTCCATTGCCGGACTGCTCGACTGCTAGCACTTCTCTGGCTTTCTTCTTTCTGTTGCCTCGCCGCCGGCCCTTCTTTGCCGGGGCGGTGTCATCACTGTCGGATCCTGCTTCTGCATTCTCTCCAGGGAGTCTCCTCCCTTCCTCAGCGCGTGCACACTTGTTGGCCAAGGCGTACAGCTCACTGACGTCCTTGACTTTGCACATCGCCATCTCCTCCCTCATCCTGCGGTTCCGCACATTCTGATGAAATGCACTGATCACCGCGGCAGGGTGGACGTCTGGGATGTTGTAGTGCACACGGCTGAATCTCTGAATGAACTTGCGCAGGGACTCTCCTTCCTTCTGGGCGAGCAAGTGAAGGTCACTCTCTTGGCCATGAGGTTTGTGGCCACCGGTGAAGGCGCCAACAAACTGATGGCACGAATCTGCCAAGATCTCGACGTTGGAAGCTTGAGCACGGCGGAAGTAGTTGGCGAGGATCTTGTCGTCCCGTCCCCCGCAGCCTGCACCGCGATGGTGTAGATGTTGAGGAACTCCGCCCGGATCGCCCTACCATCATACTTCTCCGGCACGTCTGGTTTGAAGTTTTTCTGACTAGGCCACTGGACTTGCCGCAGCTCACGAGTGAACGCAGGGCAACCTACCGCGTACGGCAAGTCGCCTGGCCCCTCCGGCGCGCGCATGTCAACAGAAGGCCCAGCGCGCTTGTCGGACTGACGTCGCGAGTTCGAGCGTCCTCTTGTTGTCGCTCATGAAGAACTTGGCGCTGATCGCGACGAGCTCGCGGATCCGACGACGCAGTGGAGTCGCTGTCGACGTGGATCCGGTGAGTCGGCGATCTTGGCCTTCTTGGCGGAGAGTGCACGTTGGTTGCACCTCCGACCGTCTCGTCGCCACCGGCTCGTGCCTTGTCGTCTCGCCGCGGCAACGATGGCGTTGGTTGCCGCGGAGCATCACCGTTGGCAAAGCCGATGAGGCTCTGGATAGTGGCCCTCCACTCGTCGACCTTGTCGGTCGTTGGAGGGTAGTCGAGGAGCAGCGGAGCTCTCGCCAGAGCTTCTGCTGGAGTAGTAGGGGATTGGAGAACGGTGCGAGGAGCGGGACACGCTCGGACTTCTAACTATGTTAGAAGGAGCCGCACCCCCTCCGGGCGACCGTATCTCACTCGTGCCAGCATGTTGGCGCGCATGCTGGTCTTGAGGGTCTCGATCCAGCTAACGTATGGCGTTGTGAACGCCATGACGTTGTTGGTCCCGCCTCTCTGAGATGGGCGTGGGGGATGCGCGACGCCGAGGTTTGCGGTGCCTTGTCCTTGGACTTGGCAACGTCGCGAGCACCTTCGCCGGGCGCCGTTCCTCCGCCAGGCGTCTGCCCCCACCACCCGCTTGCTGCGGTGAGGGTGGAGTACGACAGCGACGGCTCTGCTGCCGCCAAGCCTTCTTCTTCGGTGGCATGTTGAGGAAGATGTTGATGAGGCTGCTCGTGTGAACGCCGGATCAGATTCACACGGCCTCGACGCCCTACCGGGCGCGCCAAAGATGTCGGGAGGCTGATCGTGCATCGCTGAACACCTATGGGGCCGGGCGGAGCAGGCCCCTTGTGGTTCGGAGGGGGCAGAGATCGCACGAAGAGCGGATCGAGGCGAGGCACACGAGCAGTTTACCCAGCTTCGAGCTCTCCGGAGAGATAAAACTCCTACCGCTGCTTGTTTGATCTATTGTGTTCTTGCTAGGGAGCAACGCGAGCTACAAAACCTAAGCGTGAGTGTCTCTGGTCTCGAGTGGGTCGAATGAACCGAGCAGGCGAACCTTGCGAACCGAACCCCTCTTCACGTTGCACTCGGGCCTCCTTTTTATATGCTCAAGGGGTCTCCAGGTGGCAACATAGACGAGGGTACAAATGTAAAAACAGGAGTTGGTACACCTACTTGAACAGTGTACAGTGCAAAATACCTAACTCTGACGGCAAGGGACAAAAGCAATAAATGCCCGTCGTTGTCGCCCAAACAGTGCAACAGAGGCCGTCAGGTGCGCCTCCGCTCGCCACGATGGCGAGCCTGTCAGCGTCGCTTATCGCTGCTCTCCGCTGGCTGCCCAGCCGCTCGACACGCGCGCATGGAACGGTCCCATGGCGACACGTAGCTGGGTGAGCCGGAGCGGAGACGGAGAGAAGTTACATGCCGCGGCAAGCGCCTTGCCGCGGCCGAATCCTTGTCGCGCCCAGAGACTTGTCGCGCTCCGAGCCTTCCCGGCAAGCTCCTCTTGCCGGGGCCTTGTCTTCTGCGTGCCTGGAGTGGCCTTCCTGACAAGCTCCTCTTGTCGGGGCCTTGTCTTCTGAAAGGCTGCGGAGGGTCTTGGCGGATGCCCGGCGAGGCTTGCCACGGGGACACTGCGACTGCCCGTGCACAAGTTCAGGGTACTAACGTACCCCTACTTTAGTACACCGACAGCTAGGGGGTAAAATGTAAAAATACCCCAGCCTTTCGCATTTGTACGACACGTGGAAGAAGGCCATTATTGGGCGTAGAAGCCAAGGAGCGCAACATTTATAAGGAATACGGACACTATTCGACGGAAACATGAAGTTTGAAGGAGAACCCGCCTTGCAATGCCGAAGACATTATACGCGCCGGACTCGTCGTCGCTGAAGCCCGGTTCGGGGCTCTTGAGGAGTCCTGATTAGGGGTGTCCAGATAGCGAACTACCACCGTTGGCGGACTCCAAGACTATGAAGATACAAGATTGAAGACTTCGTCCCGTGTCCGGATGGGACTTCCTTGGCGTGGAAGGCAAGCTTGGCGTCACGGATATGTAGATCTCCTACCATTGTAACCGACTATGTGTAACCCTAACCTATCCGGTGTCTATATAAACCGGAGGGTTTTAGTCCGTGAGGACGAACAACAATCATACCATAGGCTAGCTTCTAGGGTTTAGCCTCCTTGATCTCGTGGTAGATCTACTCTTGTACTACCCATATCATCAATATTAATCAAGCAGGAGTAGGGTATTACCTCCATCGAGAGGGCCCGAACCTGGGTAAAAACATCGTGTCCCTTGTCTCTTGTTACCATCCGCCTAGACGCACAGTTCGGGACCCCCTACCCGAGATCCGCCGGTTTTGACACCGACACCTACCTTTAGGTAGCTACTTGCACGCTAAAGGGGACTTCTTGAGCATCGCGCCTCAGGAGCTCTTAATGGACCTCGGGCCGCTCACCTCCTGGCCTTGACCACGACATCACGACCTGGCATACCAGCGACGGCAGCAGCCTGCCTGGGGACCGGGACCTGTTCTCTCCTTCCTCCTTCTTCTTCTTGTAGCCTCTAGAGGCTCGTTTGCGCTTTTATCGCACAAACTTGACGCGCTGTCCGCGCTCATTATACCTAGGGGCTTCTTTAACAGAAGCTTATTTATACGGGCTTTCATGCCCAACACATGCGTTAAACTTCCGCATGTACATTTTATTCACCATTATATGCATCGATATGACTTAAGTTCTGGCCAAGCTGGGTTGCCTGGCTCCTGTGCTTACCCCTACATTCCCGATTGTTCGGCTAGGTGGTAAAGGGAGCACCTCTGCGATTGTTACTGCCGGGTCAGCCGGATGTGTACCTCAGACTGGGTGAAGCCGAAAGCTAGCGTTATTAAGGGAATATTCGGTCGGTGAACTGAAAGATGATTTTTAACTATTTACCCATCTGCCCCCAGATGATTTTTTGCTTTTATAGCTGCTTTGACATGCACTTTAGGGCATGCACCCCAGCGAAAGGAACCCTTAACGGAATTATTCTCCCTGGAAGATGTTTCTTCCTACCCATGTAATATAACATAACTAGTTGGGCACTTGTCTGATACAGCAACAATGACCCCTACGCCTTGTCTCCATGCATACCACGGTTCTTATATAACCACGAAGGTATTCGGACACACTCCGGACTATTGGGTCCGAGGTCGGGTTTAAAAGGTCCGCGATGACAAACGATCTACAATCCGGCTAGAAGACATTTTTCATGTCATATTTTTACATAGTCAACTCGACTCATTGTATTCCTCCTCAATGCCATCTAATAGGCTATCTAATTTACAATCTTGCTGGGAATACTTGGCGGCCAATTCTACTTGGCCGTACACTAAGCTTACAGGGATCTCCATCCCATCCGGCCCCCACAGGTCCGACCTTGGCCATGTGATTTGGGTCAGCCTTCGTGTACCGCGTCTTTACCATGGCCTAGGCCTCCCTGGCGCCTTGACGGCAGGCCGATATCTTCGATAGCCGGAAGCGCCGCCGTGCTCCTTGAAGCCGCTCTGCCAGCTCCCCAATGCCTTCGGGCAGGGAGATAGATGGCCACAAGGCCTGGCTGATGCTTTTCATCACCTGCCGGACTTGTTCGTGCAGCTGACGCAGTTCGGGAAGAAGATCACCCGAAGAATTGGGCATCTCCTCCTCAGGACGACCTGTGAGCAAACCTACATACATGTTTATGTTAGTCGCCTTCCTCGCTGAAATCTTTCAAGCTTCGCTCAAGCACTTACTGAAAATGCCGCGACGAAGTCGCCGATTCTCCTTTACGGAGTCAGATAACTGGGCACGAACGTCCTTCAGTTTCTCACCCAGCTTGGTGTTGGCGTCTTGGAGGTTATTCTTCTCCTGCCGCACCCTCGTAAGCACGCTCTCGCCGGTCTCTAACTTGCGCCATCTGCAATGTATTTGTCATATTTACACACCCGCCGCACTTCATAAATTATTTATCTTCTGAAGCGTATATTACCAGAGGGGGTCTCTGTGGCTCCCCCCGTAGCGGCTAGTGCGGCCTCAAGTTGGGCCCTGCACTCTTCAAGCTCCTGGGACAGTCGGGTATTCTTTTCTGTAAGATCCTGCATAACAAATGATCCTTAAATCAGTTATTCTAACTATTTTAAGTCTCGGGGGCTACTGGCATATATAACTGTGAAATTTTCTTACCCGTATGTCCTTTACATACTGCTCCGTGGCTCTGGCTAGACCATCTTGAGCGGCACGGAGGTGCGCATCTCCCGAATCGAAGGCACTCAAGGCCTCTTGGGAGAAACATGCGTCACGAAGAACTGTCCGGCGGCGCCTGTGATTCAAGGCGCTCTCCACCTCGGAGTTGGTGGCGGACAACTTGTCGGAATCCTATGTCGGAGGAGCATCCGACGCACGTCTCGTGCTCACCTCAGCCTCCGGACCCGGCTTTGAAGCTTGGCCGGTGAAGGTTCGATTGGCAACCTCCCCGGACTCAGTCCGGCGAGCGCTCTTTTTCCTGAAAAGAGCATCAGCGTTAGTACGCCTTCCAGGAATCAATCCTGGGAGTATGGTGACATGCCATACCGTTGCGGCGGAGTTTCGATCCGGACCGCACTTCTTTTTAACCTGCGGGGCCGCACTGCCCTTTGTTGGCCAGCCGCCGCAGGCTCGGCTTCCTGCCTCGAAGGTACCCCCTGCGAAACACCATTGGTATACGGTGATCAAAAATAAGCATGGATGGGTCATTATCAGGGTTTTGGGATCTAGCTCTCGATTACACTGTGAAATTGGAAGTATTCGGTAATCAGCCCTAATGGCAACCAACGCATTGTCGATGCTAAGTTGGTGGAATACCCCGTCGATCAACTCCACCTTTATATCCGGATCCTCTTCGGAGGTCGGATCGAGGGACCGTTCCGGGTCCTCGGGTTGTGGGGCGGGCTGTGTATCTTCTCCATAGTCCGGCGCAGTTCCTGCGCAGAAACCACGAAATGAGATATTTAACCATGGGAACATGGATCGGACAGGTCACAAAGATGTTTGCTTACCCAGCTTCGAGGATTATTCGAAGAAAACTCCTTCAGTGGATTGACACGGAGGAAATCCTCCTCCTCCCCTTTGTACATAGCGCATAAGATCTTCACTAGTTCGGTGACCGATCCACGCCCTTTGCGGCCATGGAGGGTGGCATCGTCCTCCCGCTGAAGTCCCACATGGGGTGGCCCCTGTATTGGAGCGGCTGCAATCCCCTCATTATGCAGATTGCCATGACTCCTATCATGGTCAATCCGGCATGAGCCAGTAACCTTATTCGGCTCATCAAATAAAGGACATCCCGGTCATCTTCTCTCCGGGGGCTCCGAGGGCGCCAGCTTAGGCGCTTCTCGAGGAGCATCGTTGAACTCCGGAAGGCCGATCCAACAGGATCCGGCAGCGGACGTCCTCCATGTAAAACCATTCAAGGCCGGTCTTGGACGCCTTCTTTGGGGTTCCGGATAGGTATCCGGTCCCGACGATGCGCCATAGCTCGGCTCCGCCCACTTGATATATTGACCCCTCATGAGAACGGGGTACTAGGGAGAATATTCTCTTCCACAGCCCGAAATGAGCCTCGACACCCAAGAACAGTTCGCAAAGGGCCACGAAGCCCGCGATGTGCAGAATGGAGGCAGGAGTAAGATGGTGCAACTGGAGGCCGTAGAACTCCAGGAGCCCCCGGAGAAACGGATGGATTGGAAATCCGAGTCCTCTTATTAGATAAGAGATGAAGCATACCCGCTCTCCTTTAGAGGGATCGGGGATGCTCTCCGCTTGCTTTCCGCCCTTGTAGGTGGCAAGTCCGGCTCGAACCGGGACCATGAAGGCCGGGGGGGAGAAATCCCTTGGCTTGGAGTATAACTAGCTCGCTATGCGGGCTGAGCATCTCTCCCAATTTCCTGGCTGGGGTTGGGAGCGCGAGAGGAGGAGCCAGCGACCGTCCATGATGGAATGGGCTTTGGTCAGAGGCGCTCCGATGAAAGCTCGCAAAGGGGGGATGGTGAGGCTCAGATCTAGATCCTTGCCCCTTTTATAGGCGGCTCATTTGCGCGGCTATGGGGGGTAATTGTAAAAATACCCTGGCTTTTCGCATTCATTCAAACAAGTGGAAGATGGCCATTATTGGGCGTAGAAGCCGAGGAGCGCAGCATTTATCATAAGCCGCACACTATTTGACAAGTATATGGAATTTGGAGAAGAACCCGCCTCGCAATGCCGAAGACAATCAACGCGCCGGACTCATCGTCATTGAAGCCTGGTTCGGGGCTCTTGAGGAGTCCCGGACTAGGGGGTCTCCGGATAGCCGGACTATCATCACGGCCGGACTCCTGGACTATGAAGATACAAGATTGAAGACTTCGTCCCGTGTCAGGATGGGACTTTCTTTGGCGTGGAAGGCAAGCTTGGCGATACGGATATGTAGATCTCCTACCATTGTAACCGACTCTATGTAACCCTAACCTATCCGGTGTCTATATAAACCAGAGGGTTTTAGTCCGTGGGAGCGAACAACAATCATACCATAGGCTAGCTTCTAGGGTTTAGCCTCCTTGATCTCGTGGTAGATCTACTCTTGTACTACCCATATCATCAATATTAATCAAGCAGGAGTAGGGTATTACCTCCATCGAGAGGGCGAACCTGGGTAAAAACATCGTGTCCCTTGTCTCTTGTTACCATCCGCCTAGGCCTTGCAGTTCGGGACCCCTACCCGAGATCCGCCGGTTTTGACACGAGACCTACCTTTAGGGAGCTACTTGCACGCTAAAGGGGACTTCTTGAGCATCGCGCCTCAGGAGCTCTTAATGGACCTCGGGCCGCTCACCTCCTGGCCTTGACCACGACATCACGACCTGGCATACCAGCGACGGCAGCAGCCTGCCTGGGGACCGGGACCTGTCGGCGTTGAGCACCAAACTGCCGCAAAGTAGGAAAGGGGAGACCGAGCCGAAGCAGGACACACATTCGTAAATCTTCATGATAAGGATGAAATCAACAGAAAGCATTACAGACCCTTTACACGCCCCCACGGGGTTCGACTGATTCCTCGTAGGGGACAAAAGAAGAAGGTTACTAGGAGCCCTATCTACGCGCGCCGACGCCATCATCAACAATGGGCCACGGGAGGCCAGCGCCAACCCCATCCAGATCAGCGGCGGTGGCGGCCCGACGCTGCGGCCGCACGCCGGGCGCGGCGAGAGCTCGGCGGCACGTACCTGTCGTTGCTCGTCTCCGGAGTCTCGTAGGGCTCGGGAGAGTCGCCGAACTCCCAAGCATCACCGTTGCTGCTGGAGGAACCGCTGGCGAGGCCAGTGGCTGGCCTGGCTCCTGCCGCAGCGCTGTCCCGACGACCCTCTCCAGGGCAGCACTACAAGCGGCGGCCTTCCTCGTCGAAGACCTTGAAGAACATCGTGGAGGCGCCGTCATACTCGAAGTGGATGGCGAGGGCGCCCTCCGCATGGCAAGCTCGAGCGACCTCACCCAGTCGCGGGTCATGAAGATCTTGCCCGGGGAGACGGCCTCGACCTCCGCCCCTGTCGCTGGGGCATCGCACTCGGCGTGCTGCAGAAAGCTCGACGGGACCCCTCGGCGGCATCTCGACGAAGAAGAACCACGGGAAGCGAATCCAAGTGTGCAGAGGCATCGCCGCCCACATCACGAATTCGCGCGAGGAGCCCCCGGCGTGGGTTCCTGGGTCGACGGCGCACGCCACCACAGTGTGGCGACCATGACCGCGGCATGGATGGTGTTGGTCGCCGCCTCTTCCTCCGGAGCCGCCGGCTTGGGCGTACAGAGGCAGCAGATACCCGGGGGGAGGCCGCTCATACCAAGGCCTCGACACCTCCAGCCTCACGACTACGTTGCGGCGGTGGGCTAGCCTCTTCTTCGGCGGGAGCGGTCCTGGCTCATCGTGGGGGGCTTTTCCCTTTTTCTGCGGCCGAGAATCTCCGGATCGGCGCCATGGGAGTCGCTGCGAGTGATGAAACAAGGAAGAACAAGCGAGCGGAGCAGGAAGAGATGGGCGACAGGGGCTCTGCCCCTCCCCCCATTTATAGCAGGAGAAGGGCACCCCGCTACCCCCACGATCGCAGGTAATGATGATTTTTCTGCATGCATCAGGGACTCGTCAAATCGGGCAGTTGCCGAGGTAGCAAAGGGAAGCGGAGACGCCCACGCCCCGTCAGTCGCCATGCATCAACCAAGGCCGCAGGCTGTTGGAGCCCGCGGCGCTCCGCACTTGCCCCTTGGCTTCACCTCGAAGCCTAGTCCGAGTGCGCCTTGGGCCCGGGGGCTACTGTCGGCGTCCTGGGAACGGGGGTCCCCAAACTTGCCTGCCTGCGGCCCATGGCGTGGCTCCACCAGCTGCCTAGTATGGCCCATCTTCATCAACAAATGCTCAATACCCTCGCGAGGGGCAAAACCTCGCGAGGCGGACGATGCAAGACCTCCTCAGGGGCAGCCTCACTAGGCCGGCTCGTGAGGGGCAGAGAGATAAAGGCAAGGGATACCTCGCAAGGTCCCTATGACGCAAGCCATGACGACCAAGGCCAGGCGGGCGCCAATGCACGCAGCGTACTCGTTTCCTCTTTGGTGCTAAAGGGGCAAGCGTAGGCGCGGAGTCCCGAGGAATCGGGCAAAGGTTTCCATATTAGTGCAACAAGGCCAAGACCAGCAGGACGGAGGTCACCATGGAGCCCAGGGCGGCGTCACCACCAGAGCCTTTGGCAGGCGAATACCACCTTTAGTCAGGATAACTTGTACTGGTTGTCTCCCTTCAAATTTGGCCGTTGTGGGATCCATCCCTTCCCGCCTAATATTTGGGAAGAGGGCCTGGGCCTCTATAAATAGGACTAGCCACCACAGTAGGAAGGGGATGAGGACGGATCCCTGATCAAACCCATTCCACCCACACACACACAAGCTCACCGAGCTCAAGAACACCTCTCCACAGGATGTTGTTCTTCCCTTGTACTAGTTCATCCTCAGCCCAAGAGGCAATCCACCACACCACACTGGAGTAGGGTATTGTAACAGCCTGGATTTTTGCCCTTTTTCTTTTTCCTTTGATTTTCTTGGATTTGTGATTTGATTTGCTTTTCCGTGGCTATGTGGTTCTGAAACTTGGGAAGATCATGTCTTCCTAGGTTTTATAGTGGCTTGTCACCCTCTTCATCATCCCAAGATCATGTCATTTCCATCCTTGACCTAACCCAATATTCTTTTTATGGGGAATATTCCTTTTCTTATAAAGGAATAACCCTTTATACCCTAGGTTTTGAAGTAACCTATATTTCTGTCAATCTCAAAATTCCCAAATAATTCTCACAAATTGTTCGGGTCATATCTTCCTTAAATATGGAAAAATATTTCATTGGCCATGTTTCCCATCATGCTCAATTAATTCCTTTTCTATTCTGTCCTGAATGGCAGATTGTGAAGCAAGTGCCATTTATCTTTGCCCAATTCAACCCAAACTTCTTGGACATCTTTTCCTGTCCAAATAATTGCCTCATGCCAAAATTCAACTCAATTTGCCTAGTAAATATTCCTGAGCAATTTTTCGAAGTTCTTGTTTGAGGGAAGTGGTTGTGAAGGAAGTACAAGATAGCCATATCCAAATGAGTTGAAAATTTTCAAGATCCTTCATATGATCAAATCATGATTCTCCACCAAATTTGAGCTCATGTAACTCATCTATGTGAGCCCAGCTCCAAATCTTAGTTTCTGGTCAGATTTTCAGGTTGTGAAGCAACTATATTTTATATTGCTTCATTTAAGCTGAAAAGTTTCCAGGGCATCCACCTATCCATATAAACTCTCTCCATAGAAATTTGGCTCGATCCATTACACCATTTTCCCTGTGCAATTTTTCCAAGTTTTCTGTCCAAAGCAAAGCTATATGAAGTAAGTGCTATTATGGTTCATCCAAATGGCCTGAAACTTTTTGAGCATCTTCATGTCTTCAAATCATTAGGCCATGACCAATTTCAGCTCAACTTGCCTCTCCATGTGAGTGCATCATCCAAATCCCTAATTCTGGCCATTATAGTGGTTTCTACAGCAACCCTAATCTAACTCCTCCTCTTAGTCTGATTTTAGGTGATCAACATCACCTTAGTGTGTTATCATCATTGGAAAAACTTTTTAGTACGTTACCAAGCTGGTGTCCCCACTGCACAACACAAACACTTGGCTTCTGGCTTGCTTTGGGGCCATCTGCAAATCTCTTCTTTGCCCCTGGACCCAATTCTTTCTTCATTTTGACTGAGGACACGACGGTGTATCTACTGGACAAGGTCGGCCCGGCCAGAACGTGCGTTTGCATCAGTGCCCGTGGTGATCACGCTGGCGTCACACATAGTGCAAGCTCTGGCTCGGTCCGGCCATTGTGCTCGTCTCCTCCCTACTCGTCTCGATGTCCAACCATGTCCTCGAGCTTCCCGTGATCGACTGCATCTCACTGAGTCGCTGCCTTGTCGTGGTTCACCTTAAATGCGTTGCAAACATCATGCTCGTGCCATGCTCAACCTCTTCCCACCACTATAGCACTGCACAAGCTCGCTATTGGTGCTCTAGAGCCCTCCCCTCGGCTATATAAGCATGCCCCGAGCCCTCCCGCAGTTCATCCACCCCCCATTTGCCTCCCTCGACCACCAGAGTCTCCCGATTTCGCCGGAGTTCGCCTCTGAGCCATGGTCGCCTCGGTATCTTCTTGATTCCGATCAGCATAGTCCATCTCTTCTGCTCTAGCCACCTCCAACGCGTTCCTCTCCTTCCCGCGGTCCTCCCCACCCCACTCGTTCGACGCCGGAGTGCCTCTGGCCGCGCCTCCCCACGGTTGGCCGCCGCCTCCGTCGTTCGACCTCCAGCTTCTCCGGCCGTCTCGAGCCTCCTCGTGCCCTCCCCGACCTCACCAGAGTGCTCCCCATCTCCCGTAGAACCTCCCCACCCCCTCATCTCTCGCCGAAGCGCCCTGCATCACCGAAGATCATCACCACCACCGCCTCTCTGTCCGCCTCCGTCCCCACGGCCTCCCCTCCTCTCCACTCCACCCCGGCGCCAACTGATCCTCTGAAAGGGTGCGACCCGTCCCCGCGGTCCCGCCGGTGTGCTCGGCCGGGCCGGAGTTCGCCGGAGCGGCCCGCCCCATTGCCGGCTTCGCTCCTGTCCTCGCTCCTCTGTTCCCGATCGGGCGCAGGGAGAGGAGGAAGAAGATGAGCGCGCCTGGACTCCCTCCTCCCCGCGGACCCCACCGGTCAGCCTCTCAGGTGTTGACCACACGCGGGCCTAGGCACATAATTGGAAGTGCCTTCTGGTGAGTGGGCTTTCAGTTCTATGAAGGCGTATTTCCTTCAGTACGCTTTCATTTGCGCAAAAGCGTATTCCTTGTTCCTTTCCCTAAAGTGTGTTTTCTTGTTCAGAAAACGTATTTCTGATTTTGCGCCTCTGCCTTATCCACTCAGGGACCTGTTTGCTGAAGTTTATTCACCGATTGGTCCCTGATCTTCAACTCCTCACAACTTTTCAACCGTAACTCCGATCGAGGTGAAACCAGCGCTCACTTCTTCGTCTCGTCGAGCTCTATCTTTTGATAACATTTTCAGTAGGTAGTCTCACTGTGAAAATGACCATTTTTGCCTTGCCTCTAATCATCCCCCTCCGAGATAAAACCATCCGGCGTTTCGTTCCGCGGCTTCACCGCACTTCTTCCCGGAGTCTCCGTCACCCCCAAGCAAGCCACAATACCCACTTGCATGATAGTCATGCAGTAGCCATGGATTTCAACTTGAATATTTATTAACTGTTTGTTTATTTAAAATATGGTTATTGTTGTTTCGGTAATGCTTCTTGGTTAGTTCTTACTTTCTTGCTATGCTGTTATGCACCTGGTTATCTTGCCCTGCTAGTTGCTAGTATTCCTTTCATATGCTTATGCTTTCTAGTAGTACATGTTGATGTTGGTGATGGTCTTCAGTGCATGACTGCCGTCTGTCCCGAGTACCGTTGTTATGCATGTTCCATTGCATCCAGTTGGTTAAATGCTTGCATGATGGCATTGTTGATATGTTCTTGCATGATATTTATTGTTGATGCTAGTGGTCATGCTATATTTCTGAGAAGTATGTACTTGTGATGTTCATGCTAGTCAGTATGCCATGTTCAGTTGGATATGATTCATTGTTGATATGGTTGATAGTTATGTGGTACCCTCATGCTTATGTTGATATCCTGCTCATGCATTGTAATTGCATCATGTTATTTTATCATGGCTCAACATATTTGCATTCAAGTTTAACTGGATTAAATTGAACTTCAACAACTGTTAGCTGAGTCATGGTGCCACCATATTGAACTGAACAGTGCAACCATGCTTGCCTTTATGGGAAGGTCCTAACTGGGTCTATTGTCGTGCCTCTTGCTGGTGCCTCCAACGAGGGAAGGTTATGGGCGCGCGCTACCCTGATCAGGTAGGCGGACATAAGCCTTGTGTGCCCGTAGTTGTATGATAAGAGCTTTTGTCCCCATTTGGGACCGTTTTGTTTTGCCACGATGATGGTCGTTGGTGCCTTTTGTAGGCACGGGGCCACCCAGGACTAAGCCCAATGGGAAGTGAGTCGGAGCGGCCGGGAGAGTGTCATGGCAGTAGGACGGTTTTGTCAGAATGCCGTTGGTCCACCCGAATGGGAGTGCGAGGCCATGGGTTCCGTAGTGTGGGTACAGTGTACTAACCTCTGCAGAGTGTATATTAAATCTATCGCTAGCCGCGCTCGCGGATAAGGGCCCAGTTCGTAGTTGGTCACGCTGTGGGTCAACAGTATTAATAATAATAATGTAATTAATAACAACCCCGGTTTGATGATGAGATAAGTTGGTTCTATGATCCGTGAATGATCACCGTTTGGTTACGAGCTAACCCGTTGAGCCAGGAGTGGTTCTATTTGTGATCCGTGAATGATCACCGTTTGGTTACGAGGTAACCCGTTGAGTCCAGAGTGGTTCCGTTTGTGATCCGTGAATGATCACCGTGGTATCGAGGATACCGAGTTGTTGGACATTCGTGATGTTGTGCGAGAATCGTGGGTAAAGATCAAGCTTCTTGTGGTCATTTAATGATTACTACGATATTGTTTATACCAAGCTTGATTGGATCCTGAGATGATCGTGTAATGTCCGAGGTTGGTAAGTGATGCATATGATCGTTACGAGGTGACCCGAGCAGAATAAGTTGGTGCATGATGTTGCATGGTAGTGTCATCATGTTTATATGTTCATGCCATGTTCATATTGTTCTAGCAGTATTATGTTCATGTTGATCATGCCATGTTATCCTGATGATCTCATGATAATTCCTGCTTAACCTGTAATTGCCATGCTGTTGTTTGTCTTGAATGCTTCTGGTTATTGTGAGCTTGAAAGTACATTCAATGTACTGACCTGGCGTGTCATGCCAGTTTGCAGGTCGTGCCTAGATTGCTTGCTCGTTTGGTGTGGTTCCTATGTTCGCGAGCTAGGATAAACGTTCCAGCTAGAGCCCTGCGGATTGGAGTCCATCATCGTTGTTCGTTGTTCCGCTGCCAGTAGTTGTTCCGCTGCCTCGAGTTGTTATGCTGCTTGTATAGAGCAAGCGTGGTTGGCGTAGTGTCGCCGTGCCGATGTTATTTATTGTAATATTGGAGACCTTGTATTCATATTCGTGTTGTAATAGAGAGCTGGTTTGTTCTATGGTAAGTAGTGCCATATTCCAGAAGACTTCACCTTGATCTCTGGGCTGGAATACAGTGCGTTCCGGTTTTCTCTGAGCCGGGGTGCCATAGGTATTACACCACATTGGTGGCCCGAACCAGCACAAACCTTGTGTCCCTTGTTCTTCTTGTTCGACGCGCTGAGCCTTGGGATTGCGGGGAGTGGGTGATCTAGCTAGGGAAGGGAGAGATCTTCGTGTGCACCCCAGAGTTCGAACCTTAAGGGTTTTGTCGGAGCTCAAAATCCGACAAATATGCTATTCTTTACACTTCTAAATGCTGCAAGATGCTTGAAGATGCTAGTCTTTGATAGGCTAGTATTTCCTCTTCTCTCGTGGCATTCTGCAGTCCAGTCCACGGATATTACCCATTTCATTGATACCGATGCATATGTAGTGTAGATCCTTGCTTGCGAGTACTTTGGATGAGTACTCATGGTTGCTTTGCTCCCTCTTTTCCCCCTTTTCCATTCTTTCTGGATGTCGCAACCAGATGGTGGAGCCTAGGAGCCAGACGCCACCGTCGACGACGACTACTACTACTACCACGAGGGTGCTTACTACTACGTGGAGGCCGCCGACGACCAGGAGTAGTTAGGAGGCTCCCAGGCAGGAGGCCTTGCCTTTTCGATCATCGTAGTATTTTTGCTAGCCTTCTTAAGCAAACTTGTTTAAATAATGTCTGTACTCAGATATTGTTGCTTCCACTAACTCGTTTGTATTCGAGCTTATGTATTCAAGCCCTCGAGGCCCCTGGCTTGTAATATAAAGCTTGTATGCCTTTAATTTGTGTCTAGAGTTGTGTTACGATATCTTCCTGTGAGTCCATGATCTTGATCGTACACATTTGCGTGTATGATTGGTGTACGATTGAATCAAGGGCATCACACCTAAGCCTGGCTACGCTTTCCGGGGAGTACGAGGAGTGAATGGCCCAAAATTGGTTTATCACGGCCTCTACGCCTGACGACGGTGAGGTGGCCGCTAAGGCCGCCGAGGAAGCTGACGATGATGATTGACCACATGCTCTCAATCAGCGGGCTAGAGTATGTTGGTACGTCAAGGGCGCCGGCTACGACATCAAGGTCGTCGACGGCGATGACCTGATGCGGCTATGTCATAGGTTAAGTCGCCCACCCCCAACCCCTCAGGTTCAACCATCGTCGATCTCACGCATGGCCCCGCCGCTGATCTCCTCTGGCTCACTTTAAATAATTTGCCATCCTTCATCGCCATTGAGCCGCTTTTGTCATTTCTGAAGGACACGTTCTGCGATGTTGGCTTGGTATCATCAGCTGCCAAGTTAGACCTCATCGAGGTGACCATGAGGAGGGCACCCTCTCATGCTCTTCCAAGGGGAACAATCCCATCTTTGACATCAGGGAGGGAACCCTACAGCCGTGCTCTTCTAAGGGGAAGGAGCCCATCTGCGATAACATGGAGTGCACCGATAGTCTGTGCTCTTCCAATGGGAAGGAGCCCATCTGTGACAAGTGAGGAAACCCATAATTTGTTTTGTCGTGCCTCTTCACAGGGAGAAACCCATGATTTGTTTTGTCGAGCCCCTTTTATTTGTAGTGAGAATATGTCCAATTTTAATTGCTATATTTGGTTGTTTGTCGCATGCCTTGTTTATTTTAGTTATTCACAATGTGATGCTCTACATGTGCAACTGTTTATTACTGTGTAGTACAATTTCATCAATACCAGTTCAACGACCATCCAGTATATGTTCCATCAAGGTTTGTTTCATCCCATGGATCATATATACTCCCTCCGCCCCATAATATAACTTGTTAATTCATCCAAGTATGTGAGTATACTGGATGTAATAAGATCTTATATAATGTGACGGGGGGAGTGTTGTACTACATCATTGTGCAATTGCAGTTTAGCTTCTAATATTAACCTGGTGCTTGTTGGTACATATCTTCGCATATGGGGGAATGAAATATTCATGAATCAGGATCAAGTGAGGAAACTGATAAAGACTGTTAGTAAAATGGGTCAAAAGATGGCAATTAAACTATTTATTTTTACTACCCATAACGAGTGTTACATGACAATGTCGTAATCTTCTTCCTTTACAGTGGTTCCTGAAGTAGTT
This sequence comes from Aegilops bicornis, assembly GCA_021605145.1. Taxonomy (NCBI): domain Eukaryota; kingdom Viridiplantae; phylum Streptophyta; class Magnoliopsida; order Poales; family Poaceae; genus Aegilops; species Aegilops bicornis. The sequence continues at coordinate 155,963,478 of CM038670.1, read as the reverse complement.
TACTCAAGATTACCTCTCGAACTACATGATTGGTGGACATGCAAAGGTTAAAGTATTTCTACCAGACTATAACGAATGGTACGTCTCCAATGTATCTATAGATTTTGATTGTTCCATGCTATTATATTATCAATCTTGGATGATTTATATGAATTATTATGCTATTTTATATCATTTTTGGGACTAACCTATTAACCTAGTGCCAAGTGCCAGTTGCTGTTTTTTTCCTTGTTTTTGCCTTTACAGAAAATCAATACCAAACGGAGTCCAAATGGAACGAAACTTTTTGACGATTTTTCTTGGACCACAAGACACCATGGAAGCTTTGGGAGGAGGACAAAAGAGCCACGAGATGGAGGGGGCGCCCCTCGAGCTTGTGGCCCCTTGTGGCACTTCCAACCCTAATTTTTCTTCCATAAATACCCAAATATTCCCCGTAGACCAGAGGGCACACCAAAAATACTTTTCCGCCACCGCAAGCTTCTGTTATCGTGAGATCCCATCTAGGGGCCTTATTCTGCACTCCGCCAGAGGGGGGGGGGGGGGGTTCGTTCATGCAGGGCATCTACATCAACCTTGCTGCCCCTCCGATGATGCATGAGTAGTTTACCACGGACCTATGGGTCCATAGCTAGTAGCTAGATGGCTTCTTCTCTCTCTCTTTGATCTTCAATACAATGTTCTCCTTGATGTTCTTGGAGTTCTATTCGATGTAATCTTCTTTTGCGGTGTGTTTGTTGACATCCGGTGAATTGTGGGTTTATGTTCAGATTAACTATGAATATTATTTGAGTGTTCTTTGAAATCTTTTATGCATGATTTATATAGATTATTATTTCTCTCTAGTCTATTGATTTGGTTTGGCGAACTAGATTGATTTTTCTTGCAATGGGAGAGGTGCTTTGTGATGGGTTCAATCTTGCGGTGCTCAATCCCAGTGAAAGAAGGGGACATGACACGTATTGTATTGTTGACATTAAGGATAAAAGGATGGGTTTTATTAATATTGATTGGATATATCCCTCTACATCATCTCATCTTGATTAAGGCATTACTCCATTCTTGTTAACTTAATACACTAGATGCATCATGTATAGCGGTCGATGTATGGAGTAATAGTAGTAGATGCAAGCAGGAGTCGGTTTACTTGTCACGGACGTGATGCTTATATACATGATCATTCCCTTGGATATCTACATAATTATTCGCTTTTTATCAATTGCTCAGCAGTAATTTGTTTACCCACCGTATGCTTTCTTTCAAGAGAGAAGCCTCTAGTGAAAACTATGGCCCCCGGGTCTATATTTTATTAGATTATTTTCAGATCTACAAAATGGAAAACGTAAAATACTTGCTGCAATTTATTTACTTTATCTTATTTTCCACTTTTACTTATCTTTTTTATCTATCTCTATCAACTCTCATCCTTGCAAGTGAACGTGAAAAGATTGGCAACCCCTTTTTCACATTGGGTGCAAGTATTTGTTTATTTGTGTAGGTGCAATCATTCGGGACTTGTGTGTTCCTCCTACTTGATTGATACATTGGTTCTTAACTGAGGGAAATACTTATCTCTACTTTGCTGCGTCACCCTTTCCTCTTCAAGCGAAAAACAATGCAAGCTCAAGAAGTAGGAGGAAGAATTTCTGGTGCCGTTGCCAGGGAGGACCTACATCAAGCCTACCAAGTACCTATCATAAACTCTCATCTCTTGCATTTACATTATTGCCATTTGCCTTCCATTGTCCTCTCCCCCACTTCTAAATTTTGTTCAGAAAAACCCAAAATATTTGCCTTTCTCATTTGCCTTTTTTGTGTTTGCTTGCTTCATGATTCAAAACAGAATAAAAACAAGAAAAAAAACATAACTATGGATCTACTTAAAGTTTTCTACTTGGACCATCTTTGATCCATTTGTGCTCGTACTGAAACCCCAACTAGTCTAATTGAGGGAAAATAATTAGATCAACATTCTCATTTTGTGCGTCATCGTTTTTCTCCAAAAGGGAGACTCTTATGGAATCAAATAAATTTTTTGCTATGCTATGCTTGGAATCTATGTGAAGTTTTTCATTTTACTTGTTTCTCTAAGAACCCTAAAAAACACCTTCCCTATCTATGTGAGTTTAATGATAATGAAATCTTATCTTGTTATGCCAAAGGTGTTTATAGTTATTTTGATATCGAACAAATCAAAAAATTTGTTGCTTTTATGGGTGCTTATGAAGTTGCTTCTTTGATTGAAAAGTATGATATTACTCTCTAAAAATCTAATTTTTTTGACATACTTAAATATTGCTATGAAAACTATGCTCATAATGCCTATGTTGAAAAAATTATTGAGAGAATGTCTGATGCTTTGGAAGAAAATAATGATATGCATGAATCTATAGATAATTATGATTCCATTGATTTGACTGAATTATCCCCTCTTGATGAGCATGATGCTTGCTATTCTTGTGGCCATGATGCCAATATTAATGATGATTATGGAGACGAACTTGCTATAGTTTTTTGTGTTAAACATGAAATTATTGCTATTGCACCCACACTTGATAGCCCTTTTAATGAAAAGCATAATTGCAATGATGTTATTACAAATTTTACTAATGACAATTGTGCTAATGATATGGAAAGCTTCAAGCTTGGGGATGATAATTTTGCTATGTCTACTACTTATTGCAATGATCATGACTGGGGTGATAATGTTTCTTATGATCTTGAAAATTTATTTAAGCCTCGTGATGAATATGAAATTGATAATAATGTTTGAAATAATATTGAAAATGGGTTTGGAAGAGTGTCAACTTTATAAAAAAGGAATCCCACATATCTGGAGAGTGTTCAATCTTATGAAATTATTGATAAAAGTGGGTTTGGAGAGTTCATGACTTTATTTGATGATAATCCCACTATTTTGGAAGAGTGTCAACTTTGCATGCATGTGGATCATGTTGAGAATATTTTATGTGATAGATATATTGTTGAATTTGATTATGATCCTACATGTAATTATTATGAGAGAGGAAAATATGGTTGTAGAAATTTTCATTTTACTAAATTACCTCTCTTCATGTTGACATTGCTATTGTTTATTTCTCCTTCCTTGCACATGCTAGGTTATTATTTTCTTGATAATTTGTTATCTTACAAAATGCCTATGCATAGGAAGTGTGTTATACTAAATGTGTTTATCACATGTTTTATGATGCTCCCTTTGTGTTTCAATTATTATCTTTCATGTGAGCATCAATAAAACTTCAAGCCTATCTTGATGGCTATAAAGAAAGAGCTTGTTGGGAGACAACCCAATAGTTTTTTATTCTATTTTCCAATAAAAATTCCATTATGCTTCTGTTATAATAGTGTTCTTGTGTTTTAAATTAGTGTTTGTGCCAAGTAAGACCTTTGGGATAAGTTGGAAGATAGTTGATTTGATTCTGTGAAAAAACAGAAACTTTTGCGTCTAGTTCTGGACTTTGTAAATTCAAAGAAACATGCTTTTGCTCTGAATTTTTTAAAAAGATTGATATACAAATTTCCCATGTTTTCCTAATTTTTCAGAATTTTTAGAGTTACAGTAGTATGGACATTTTTAGATTACTACAGACTGTTTTGTTTTTCACAGATTCTGTTTTTATTGTGTTTTTTGCTTATTTTGATGAATCTATGGTTAGTATCGGGGGGTATGACCATGGTGAATTTAGAATATAGTAGATATAATTCAAATATAAAATTATATTGAGTTTGCAACAGTACCTAAAGTGGTGTTTTTTCTTTATCATACTAACAGATCTCACGAGTTTTCTGTTGAGTTCTGTGTTGTGAAGTTTTCAAGTATTGGGTAAAGTTTCGATGGGCTAAGGAATTGTAAAATCCCAAATTTTCAATTTGGAATGTTTTACAGTTATTAGCTAAGCATCTCTGCATTTTGATTGAATTGTGTGGCATTTGGAAATTTTCACAGGCATTTGAGTTTTGCTTGAATTTGGATTACAATTGGCATTTGAATTTCATTTCAAAAAAATCCCTGACAAATACTTGTTCAAAAGTATGAGAAGAGCTAAAATGACACTCCAAAAATGTCAGAAGAAAATAATGCCTAAAGTTTGAATTCAAATTTGGATTTATTTGGAATTTCCAAAAAAATGTTTTTATAAAGTTTTGTTTCGCCTCTGAAAAGTAGTTCATCTTTTAGAGTTTATTTTTCTCAGAATTTTGATATATATATATATATATGTCATATATACGAGTATTTTTATTTTCTATTTATATTCTATTTCTTCTCTGTCTTATTACAAGAAAAGGAAAAACCCCAGCTGGCCAGGACAACTGGCCCAGCCAGGAGCGCCTAGGCCCAACCAGCCGAGCCGGCCAGCCTAGCTCCACGTCGCACGCCCGAAGCCGCTCCTGATCGGTCGCCCGCTCGCCCCCTCCCTTCTCTCTCCCACTGACACACGGGGCCCGCCCTCATTCCCACCCCCTCGCTCACGAAACCGAGCCAGAGCACGCCCGAGCGCCGTCACAGTTTCGATCTTCCCGTGATCGTGATCCCGAGTCGTCCCCTTATCCACGAACATGCCCTATATAAAGCCCTACCCCTCCTCCCTCGCACCCCCTAAAACCCTACCCCAAAACCGTACCCACACCTCGCCACCTCCATTCACATCTCGCCTCCGCCGCCATAGTCCGCCGCCGCCACCGACATTGGTGAGCATCTCCAGCTCTTCAAACTCAGGCCACCGGTCTAGTTCACCTTTCCGATCCTCATTGACATGTTTTTGCCCTCCCTCGTCTACCACAAGGAGTAAACCAAGCATCGCCACCCGTCGTCGTAGCTACAGCTTGCTCGAGCACTATCGTCATCGTCCCCACCGCCTCCGTCAGACTCGAGCCACCCCTACGTCACCACCGCATCCGCATCGCTCCGTCGCCTCGCCCTGACGTCTCCGCCGCAGCCCCGGACCACCGGAGCACCTCCGCCACAAACGCCCGAGCCGTCGATGTCGTCTCCGTCCGTCGCCGCCATCGCTGTAAGATCGCATCTCCCCTCCACCGTTAGATCTTTAATGTACGGCTTAGATTAGATCCACGAAAGGTTCGGTTTATTTTTAGCAAATCGGTTTATTTCCGGTTTAGTTACGGTTTAGAATGGTTTATTTATTTTCAAGGTTTAGTCTAGACCGGATAGATCGGCTTTCTTTTAGTTGTTGGCACGTGCAGGTCTCTGTTAATTTCTGCCCGAGCGTTGCTTAGCTACAGACCGCACCCCTCCTAGGCCCAGTAGCATCGTCTGTTTTTTAGTTCTTTTTCATTTCTGTTTTTAAAACAGAAAAGTTCTAATCTTGAAAATATTATACCTCTTAGGTTATTTAGATTTTTTTGATTGATTCTGTTTGCTCTAGTCTAAAATTTTCCTAAAGTTTCTGTATAAAATAGTTTTGGCCATGTTCTAGTTTTTAAAAATTGTTTTATATGAGTTTTAGTCAGATTAGTATTTCTGCTATAAAAAGAGCTAGAATTAATACTTTTAGGTGATTCTTTTTGCCACTACTTTGTTTTGACATTGCCTAGCAATAGGTTAATTTGGGTATTTATAGATTTTATTAAAATTAGTTTTACACGAAAACAACACTGTTTTGGTTTATTTCACCTTGCTGCTATTTTCTTTGTTCTAATTACTTAGAAAATTTTGTTTCCACCTCCGTTTTATTTTATTTCAGATTTTTTCTGTAGTTTTAGAAGTGAACTTTTATTTATAGAAAAATAAAATGTTTTATTCTATTTTCTTACTGCTTTTGTTTTACGCATAAAAGGAGTTTTATAATTGCTTTTAATGTGTTTCTTTTTGCATTAAATTTATTTTCTGTTTTTATTTCTGTCATTTAACAAAAACCTTATTTTGGATATGTTTAAGAAAATTTTTGTAGAAGAAAATTATTTTTAGAGTTTGTCTTACTGGTAGTAAAAACCTTGCTTTGATTTTAAGACTTCATTGGTTTTATTGTTGGATTTCTTTTTGTGCATGATTGTGTGTTATTATAATTTACTTGTTGTTGTAGAAATTTTATGATGGTATACTTATTTGTGCTATGTTTGACTCGATAGAATTTCCGGAGTGCGAAGCTTGCTATCACGAGTCGCTAGCGTTCGAAGACCGTCAACCAGGCAAGTCATTTGATCATGTTTTACAATACCTATAATTTGTTGCATTAGAATCTTCCTCCCCACCATACATGCAGTAGGAGAAAATTGAATCAAGTCTTGAGTAGTATCATGTGGTAGGTTCACCCAAAATCCCCTTTGTTACCATTGCCCGGGACGATTTATTTTGCTATGCTCGTAGACGGGGTTGGTTGAGCGATTCATAAGGGAGATGTGAGAGTCAAGATGATGAAAACCCCATGACTTCAAGCTCAAGATGGACTTCAAATTTACTACTGGGTGGAGGAAGGTTGATGGGCACCCCGGAGAAACCAGTGGATGGCCGGGATGCATGGAGAAGCGCCATGACATCTTGCGAAAAACTTCACCTAGCCACGAAGAGACAGATGGATACACCTTGACCAGAAGCTTACATGTGCAGCCGCAAGCCATTACGGGCTCTGGCTTGGGCGACCCTAGGTGTGACTCTGGTCGGACGGTGCTACGAGATGTAGAAGAACGGTAGGATTGGATGGGCACCAGCAGTGGCCCAAAGGAACTCTATGGAAGACCCTGTTTCGTTCATCCCGGCTTGAAACACCAGGCAGTGCGAGGACATAGAGGGAACGATTCTTGCGGGTAAAGTGCACAAGACTCTGTAGAGTGAAAACCTAATCAATCAGCCGTGTCCCCGGTTACGGACAAATGAGCCTATGGAATTGGAGTATTTCAGAAATCTCAACACCGAACATAATTAATTAATTGATGGGTTATTAATAATTTCAGGTAGGAGACACTAGTTGGCGGAACTATCTCATTAACAACCAACATTTTGTAGTAATTGCAAGGAAGTCTTTTTTGTGGTAGGGAAAAATTGGCTTTTCCGCAGAAACTTAAACTTAGAGCCCCACAGCCAAATTGCATATAGAATTAGCATTGTTATTACTGTCTTTCTCTCTATGACTTGCCGGCATATTCAAAATGTTGACCTACATGGCTGCAACGTCTCATGATGTAGAGGAGTTTTCCGAACAGGAGTGAGGCTACGATCTACGCTCGGTGATTGCCCTATGGAATCAGATGGACTCGCTAATCGTCTACGCTTCCACAACATTTAGTTTTTTCTCATGAGTTGGCCTTCGCCCGAATTTATTCTATTGTAATAAAGACTCTATATGAGAATCGTGTAATAAATCAGGTATGATTGAACTTTGAATTTTTCATCAATGTACTATGTGTGCCAGCATGATCTTGGGATGGTACAGATACATAGAGACTTGGTCGATTTTGGGTCGGGTCGCTACAGAGATGTTATTCAGGGCACACGCTGACCGTAGGACGTAACCCCTAGGATCAAAAAGCCATAGGAGGAAACTATTTATTTTATGTATTTTTAATTCCGTAATTCTGCCCTATTCATTTCTGACTTCTCTCCAATTTCAACATTCTAGATGGCCGTTAAGTTCATCCTAGTTCTGCTCCCGGAGTTTTGCCAGCCAGATGAGACAATGCTTTTCGGCAAGAGGATGGTCTAGATCACCAAGTAATTGAAGATTGCTCTGCCGTCTATCACCGGGACCCCTATCATGGCATTTCCAGAAGACCGTCACTATAGGATTAAGGTGCACATACCAGGGAGGACTTTCGGAAGTCTCTCGGCACCCGTTGACTTTAGGTTCACTGCTCCCACTTGGATCCTCAGGAGAGACATAGTAGTTCATAGTGCACTTGGACGCATCCAGGAGGAATACATGGCCGAGCTCGTTGGATCAGACCACACCATGATTTCTCGCAGGATTGGAGATGGTGAGATCATCTGCACCATAGATGACGACTCCGTTCGCTCGTATGTCCAAGACTTGGAGGCTCACATCAGGGCTCTAGAGATTCAGATGCGCAGGAGCTTGAAGATGGTCCAAAAGTTGCAGCTTTGTGAAATTGAACTGGAGGATGCAGCACGTGAAGCCCACTATGAGCATGAGGATGAAGTCAAGGATTTCATGGAGAGAGTCGACAAGCTAAAGATTGATGTTGCCGCATTGGAGGAGAAGATAGACCTAGGAGAAGACCTTTTTCCGATTGGAGATGATGGACCCCTCGTGAGCAATGACCGGGATTATTGAGAGAGCTCCACTGAAGGACGCAACAAGAGGAGGCGCCGCACCAGAGGACGCTGCACCGGAGAACGCGAGGATAATTGATGAAGAACATTTAGTCGACCGCCATTTTATTTTATTTTTCGTCGATCAATTAGGCCGTTATTTTTGATTAGTCATGAGATTTTGTAATCTGAGATTGAACCTTGTTTCAGATGAGTGAATAAATGATTGGTGTGATTATGATTGTGCATTCATATGGGTAGTGCTATTTTCTCATTGGACCATTGTTCTATTCTAATTCCTAATCCACTCCAAAATACCAGATGCCTCCGAGACGTGACCTCGGTTTCACTTTCCCGCCAGAGCTCACCCAGCTGATCCAACAGCAGAATGCCTTGATGCAGATGCTCATCCAAAACCAAGGTAACAACAACAACAAAAATCCACCGCCACCACCACCTGTCTACAACCTGACCCGTTTTCTAAGGCTGAATCCACCGGTGTTCTCTAGTAGCACCGAGCCGATTGTAGCTGATGATTGGCTCCGCAAGATCGGAAGGGAGCTAGCAACTGCTGGATGCACAGATGCTGAGAAGGTGCGTTTTGCCGCACATCAACTGGATGGACCCGCAGCCTCTTGGTGGGATAACTACACCACCACCTATCCCATCGCCACCATCACATGGGATCAGTTTCAGCAGGCCTTCTGCACCGCTCATGTCTCAGCTGGAGCCATGAGTCTGAAGAAGCATGAGTTCCGCAACTTACGGAGGGGAATCATACTATGGCGCAGTATGTGGATGAGTTCAGCCAGTTAGCTCGCTATGCCCCGGGTGATGTGGCCACAGATGCCGCAAAACAGGAGAAGTTCCTCAAAGGACTTAATGATGGGAATGCAACTGATGGTGGCCACATTCAATAACTACCAGGAGCTGGTAGACAAGGCCATCATCCTAGAAGGCAAGTAACAATAGATTGATAGCTGCAAGTGAAAGTATAGCCAGGGGAAGTACAACTTGGGAGCTCAGCAGAAGCCTCGCTACACCCCATACCCGAGAGGTCACACCCATCACACCCATGGAGGACATAACCATGGAGGACACAACCATGGAGGGAATGGGAACAATCGCAACAACAACAGCAACTTGAAGTCAGGAAATGGAGGCAATGGTAACCAGCACCGTCCCGCTCCGACTCAGAAGGATCCGAGTCATATCACCTGTTTTAAGTGCCAGAAGACAAGACACTATGCAACCGATTGTCCAGAGGCCAAGCAGGGAAATGGAAACGACAACAGCAACGGAAACTCAGCTACCAAGAAGCCCAATCCTTTTCCACATGCCTAGGTGAACCACATTGATGTGGAGGACGTCTATGATCAGCCGGACACCGTGGTTGGTAAGTTTTTTTTTATTAAATTCACGTCCAGTATTGGTACTGTTTGATTCCGGTGCAACGCATTCATTCATATCAAGGGTAGTTGTGGAAAAGTATGGGTTGCCCACTAGAACCCTTAGAACCCCTCTTTAGGTCACTTCCCCAGGAGGAGAGATGACGGCAGGCTTAGGCTGCCATTGGACCCTCAGCATTGGAAATCATGATTTTCCCGCAGACCTCATAGTATTGGAATCCCAAGGATTGGACGTAATCCTAGGCATGGACTCGTTGACGAAGTTTGAAGAAAACATCGACTGTGCCTGCAAGACGATTTTTCTCACCACCCCGGAGCAGAAGAAGATCAAGTATGTATCCCGACGCACACCGATGAAGAATCAGGTGAATTCCCTCATGGGAGTTATTCAGGAGGAAGTGCCCGTAGTGCAAGATTTTCCCGGTGTATTTCTAAAGGAATTACCAGGAATGCCACTGGACAAACACATTGAGTTTTTGATTGAGTTATTGCCCGGCACGGCCGCAATATCCAAGAGACCTTATCGGATGCCCCTGAACAATTTGGAAGAGATCAAGAAGCAAATTAATGAGCTATTGGAGAAGGGATATCTTCAGCCAAGCTCGTCACCTTGTGGAGCCCCAGTTCTTTTAGTAGAGAAGAAGGATGGTACCCTGAGAATGGTTATGGATTATCATTCGATTAATGATGTGACCATCAAGAATAAGTACCCTCTGCAGATGATTAATGATTTATTTGATCAGCTAGTTGGAGCCAAAGTATTCTCCAAGATCGATCTTCAATCTGGGTATCATCAGTTGAAGATTCGTGAACATGATATACCCAAAACAGCTTTCACCACCAGGTATGGTTTATATGAGTATACCTATTGGATCACGGGTTCTGGCAAAACCCTCTAGGTTCGAACATTGGGGTGCGCGCGAAGATTTTCTCCCTACCGATCCGTGGCCTAACTAGCTAACATCTCAAGAACGAACTCGACGAACTCACAACACAAGGACACAAGAATTATACTGGTTCGGGCCACTGTTGTTGTGTAATACCCTACTCCAATGTGGTGGTGGTGGATTGCCTCTTGGGCTGATGATGAACAGTACAAGGGGAAGAACAGCCTCCTGAGGTTGAGGTGTTCTTGTGCTCGGTGTGTGGCTAAGGATTAGGTGAGATGCCTCTAAATGAGTTATCCCCTACGGTGGTGGCTAGTTCTACTTATATAGGCCCTGGTCCTTTCCCCAAATATTGAGTGGGAAGGGAGCCAACAACGGCCAATTTGAAAGAGGACAACTAGTACAGCTTATCCTGACAAAAGCGGTCTTCGCCTGCAAAAGGCTCTGGTGGTGACGCCGCCTTGGGCTCCACGATGAACTCCGTCTTGCCGTCCTGCTGGTCTTGGTATCGTTGCATCGATATGGAAACCTTTGCTTGATGCCTCGGTACTCCGCGCCTGCGCTTGCCCCCTTAGCATAGAAGAGGTAACAAGGACGTTGTGCGTGCTGGAGCCCGGCTGATCTTGATCGTCATGGCTCACGTCACGAGAACCTCGCGAGGTTTGCCCTGCCTCGATCTCTCCGCTCCTCGCAAGGCAACCTGGTGAGGCCGTTCTTGAGGAGATCTTGCATCGTCCACCTCACAAGGCTTGGCCCCATGCGAGGGTCTTGGATGCCTTGTTGATGAAGATGGGCCGTACAGGCCTACTAGCTCAGCCACGCCGTGGGCCGCAGGCAGGCAAGTGTGGGGACCCCCGTTCCCAGAATGCCGACAGTAGCCCTCGGGCCCTAGGCGCGCTTGGGCTTGGCTTAGAGGCGAAGCCAAAGGTCAAGTGCGGAGCACCGCGCGCCCCAAAAGCCTGCGGCCTTGGTCGACGCGTGGTGTTTGATTGGACGTGGGTGTCTCCTCTTCCCCATGCTGCCTCGGCAACTGCGTGACTTGACAAGTCCCTGCGACATGCAAGGAAAACCATCATTACCTGTGATCGCGGGGGGGGGGGGGGGCGCGGGTTGGCCGTCGCCAGCTATAAATGAGGAAGGGGGCGGAGCCCCCGTCGCCCATTTCTCCCCATCCTGTTTGCTTCTTCCTCCTTGACCCTCTTCTAGTAGCAATGGCGCCCATCTGAAGGTTTTCTACTGCGGAGAAGGGAAAGACTCCCCTCGACGTGCCAGCGCCGCTTCCGCCAAAGAAGAGGTTGGTTCACCGCCGCGACGCAGCGATGATGTAGGTGGTGACGAGGCCATGGTGCGAGCGGCCTCCTCCAGGGTATCCGCTGCCCTTGGACGCCCAAGCCGGGGGCTCAGGAGGAAGGAACGACGAGCGTCGGCGCGTGCGCCATGGCAATGGTCGACGCGCCGTGGTGACGCGCGCCATCGCTCCTGGAGTCCATGCGGCGGACTCCTCGCGCGAGCTCGTGCTGTGGGCAGCGATGCCCCCAAGCTCTTGGATCCGCTTCCCGCGGTTCTTCTCTGACGTGATGCCACCGAGGGGGCCCCTCGAGCTCTGGTTGCAGCATGCCGACTGCGACACTCCGGCGGCTGGTGCATAGGTCGAAGCGGTCTCGCCCAGCAAGATCTTCATGGCCTGCGGCTGGGGCGAGGTCGCATGGGTTTGCCGTGCAGAGGGCGCCCACACGATCCACTTCGAGTATGATGGCGCTTCCACGCTGTTCTTCAAGGTCTTCGACATGGAGGGCCGCCGCTTTGAGCGTTGCCCCGGAGGGGAGCGCCAGGATGATGCGCGCTCCGCTCGCGGCTACTCCAGCAACAACGAATCTTGGGAGTCCAGCGGTTCTCCCGAGCTCTACGAGACTCCGGAGATGAGTGACGACAACTACGTGCCCCCGAGCTCTTGCCGCGCCCGGAGCAGGGCCGCAGCGTCCGACCGCCGCCGTCGCTGATCTGGATGGGGTTGGCGCCGGCCTCCCTGGCCCAATGTTCATGATGGCGTCCGCCACGGGGGCGTGTAGATAGGATTCCCCTAAGTTCTCGTCTTTTGTTCCCTGCGAGGATTCAAGAAGTACCCGTGGGGGCGTGTAAAGTGTCTGTAATGTCTTTTGTTGATATTATCCTGACTATGAAAATCTGTGTATGCATGTCCTGTTCATGCTCGGTCTCCCGTTTCCAACCTCGCGACGGCTTGTCGCTCTACGCTGACAGGCCCCGGTCCCCAGGCAAGCTACAGCCGTCGCTGGTATGCCAGGTCGCGTGCCGTGGTGAAGGCCAGGAGGTGCACGGCCCGAGATCCAGTAAGAGCCCCTGAGGTGCGATGCTCAGGAGGTCCCCTTTAGCACTCAAGCAGCCATGGTAAGGCAAGAAAGGGAGGCGACGTTGCCGCAACAGGGCTGCGGCGAGCATGACCCCTAGGCTCCAACGATTAGCTGGTCTGAGTGCGGGACTTATCTTGCCGATTCCGGGTTGATTCCTCGTGGTGCACCAGGTAGGCATCCGCGGCGTAACCATGTCGGGCCCATTGAGTCACCCCCTCCCACGCTCTCCTTCGTGCTCTACGTCCTCAGGTCCCGGCCCTCGAGCGAGCTCAGCCGCCGCTGGTATGCCAGGTCGTGTGCCGTGGTCAAGGCCAGGGGGTGAGGGCTGGAGAGCCAGTAAGAGCTCCTGAGTCGCGATGCCCAGGAGCCCCACTTTCAATGCGCGAGCGGATTACATGGAAGAAGTGGGGGCTCATGGTGCCGTTTGCCGTTATCCTCATGAGACTCCTGCAGGCCAGCACAAGGAGGAACACAGTTTGCCATTATGGTTGCCAGCCTGTTGCTAGTTGCTCCGTGAGGAAACGAAGGCACTGAGGGCCTGGTGAGATGACGTGCGCGGGGCGTGCCGCGAGCCAGAGCTCGACCGCTCAAGATTGCTGACGTGGCAGGGACGGACCCATGTACCAGCGCCGTGGCGGCATGAGTAGCCCCCGTGGGAGGCGACGATCGAGCAGGTAGTAGTTATAGGTGGATTAAGCATGGAAAGCATATTGGCTTAAGTAAATGCGAGAAAGGTACAGGCCACTGGGTCAGGCCCGAGCGGCTTGGGGATGATGCAGCCCGAGGGACGCCCCCAACAAGGTAAGCTAAAGACATAAAAGGGATACATGCTACAGGGACGGACCCACGCGGCCTGGGAATGATGCAGCACGAGGGGCGCTCCAAGCTAAATGAACTTGAAAAATGTCACCTGGTTACATTGTGAAGGAGAGTTGAGGCAGCTGAAGGTACGCGGCGAAGGGGTCACCCCTCATGAGCCACCGGGGTCCTGAGCCTCGGGAGGCTCTGGGGGTCCAGGTGGTTCCCTGAGGATCGTCTCCATCTCCGTCAGCACAGTGTGGTGCCTGGCCTCCTGAGCCGCCAGGATGCTCTGCAGGTTGCGCTGATAGGCGAGCGCCATGCTCGGCAGGCCAAAAGCCATGCGGACGTAGCTATGAGGTGGTCCTTCGCAGCGTCCCACGCGCGAAGGCCAGAAAAGCTCCTGAGAGGCGGCCCTGTTGAGCCCGGGGACGTCGATGCAGACGGGCGGCCCGGCATCCTCACCTGGATGGGGAGTTGCGCCTGGTGAGCAGCAGTCGCCTCGCATGGCCCTCGCGTATTGCAGTTTCTGAGTGGTCTTGGTGATGAACTCCTGAGCGGTGGGTGCTCCTCGCCCTGTGTACTCCTGAGGGAAACATGCTGTGAAGCACGCCTCCAAGTGGTGCCCAAGCGCCTCCCTCGTGATGTTGGCAAGGTCTGAGGTCCTCCAGAAGAGAGCCCTCGTGCCCTGCCCGAGAAGGGCATCGGGTGCGCTTTCCTATGCGATGGAGGGAGGCACCCCAGGTGAGGGCGCTGATCCTGACGAGGTTCCGGCTGCAACGCCACCCTCCTGAGGTCCTGCACGGCGCAACTTCTTCTTCTTCTTGGGGGTGGTCTCAGGAGGGTGCTCGCCCTTGCTGTCGGGGTCGTCGATTGCTGCAGCTTGGAAGGCACGCTCGAGGGAGCACACCGCGTCTCTTTCTTCACATGGGACCGTGATGATTACGCCGCTTCCTGGCATCTTGAGGACATTGTAGCCGTGATGAGTCACTGCCGTGAACTTGGCTAGGGCTGGGTACCAGAGGATCGCATTGTATGGCAGGCGGATGTAGGCGACGTAGAAGTCGATGAGCTCGGTGCGGTAGTTGTTGCGTTCTCCGAAGGTGACATGGAGGCGGACCTGCCCTATCAGTGTGGTGGAACCGTCGGTCACTCCTGAGAACAACTTGGTAGGCTGAAGCTGGTCATATGGCACTTGGAGGTTGTCGAACGTGTCGACGGACAGGACGTTGAGCCCTGCGCCACCATCGATGAGGGTCTTGGTAACTTGCATGTTGCTGATGACTGGTGAGCAAAGCATTGGGAGGCCGCCAGCGGTAGCTGCCCACTTGAGCTGATCTGCTGAACTGAACGTGATGGCGCACTTGGACCACCTGAGCGGGCGCGTGGCCTCGAGCTTGGGGAGCACTGCATTCACTTCACGAGCAAACTATTTGAAGATACGCTGGGAGGCTGGGGCTTGAGCTCCGCCCAAGATGCAGGCGATAGCGCGCGGCTCCTTGAAGCCCCCAGCCCCCTCGTCTTGATGGTGGCTGTCATTCCTTCTTGGCGGTGGTGGTAGTGGAGGAAGACCGGCGTTGCCCTGAGGTCGATCCTCACGAGGCTGGTCCCTCCAGGCGCCCTCGCGAGGCTGATCCTGCCAGCGGTCCTCACGAGGCCGGTCGCGCCACTCCTGGGGCGGGCCACGGTCGTCCCAGCGTCCGCCACCACGTGCTCCTCCTTGGCCGTAGCCCCGGTCACTGCGCTCGGGGCGTCGACCGCAGCGTCCTTATCGGATGTCTCTGAGCTCTTGACAGTCGCTGGTGTTGTGGGTATGCAGGTTATGGAAGGCACAGAATGGTCGGCTGCTCTTGTATGACTCGGGCTGGTCTCTGCCGTGCTTGGTGTCCGGTTCGGCCGCGAGCACGGCTGCTCCCTTGCGCTTCACGTCCTTGGCCTTGGCATTCTTCTCCTCTGGGTCTGCAGCTGGGAGCTCGAGGAGGGAGAGGCGCCCCTCCTCAGCTCTTGCGCACTTGGTCGCCAGGTTGAACAACTCTAGAGACGTGCACAACTCCACGTGGATAGCGAGCTCCTCCTTCATCTTGACGTCGCGGACGCCATCAGAGAACGCGGAGATGATGGCCTCATCTATCACCTTGGGGATCTTGAGGTGGACGTTGTTGAAGCGCTGGATGTACTTCTGGAGGGTCACTCCTGGTTGTTGCTTGACGCCGCACCGGTCACCCACGGCCGGTGGGGGGTCGCGAGTGCCCTGGAAGTTGGCAACGAAACAGCTGCGCATCTCATCACAGGAGGAGATCGAGCCTGGGGGCAGATTCAGGAGCCAGGAGCAGGCTCCATCCTTGAGATCCATGGGGAACCAGTTCGTCATGACTTTCTCATCGCCGTTGGCCACCTCGATGCTCAGCTCATAGAGCTGCAAGAACTCTGCAGGGTCGGGGGTGCCGTCGTAGCGAGGTGGCAGATCTGGCTTGAACTTGCCCGGCCAGGCGACGCTACACAGCTCGGGGGTGAAGGCGCGGCAGCTGGCCGTGGTCAACGGGGCCTGCCTTGGGGGTGGAGAGTGGTCTGGGCGCCCGCGTGCCGCTACGGCAAGCGGCGCGGGGCCTTGCCGTAGCCAAAGATCATGGCGCGGCGGTGCGAGGAGCGGCGGAGCGTTCTCTTGAGGTCGAGGGACTTCTTGATAGCTTCTTTCTTCACTCGCGGGTGCCGGACGCGGTGGGTCGTGCCGCGGAGCCACGCACCTTGGCGCCAGGGCGCCGTCTTGGGGCAGAGGTGGTGGAGGTGCTCCGTGAGCTACGTCGCTTGTAGCTGGCGGAGGGCGAGGCGGAGAGAGGGACGGCGCAGGGGAGCCCCCCGCAGCACAGACAAGCTCGGCGATTCGGTCGAGCCAGTCCTCGTAGAGGTCGTCGACTGGGCGGTAGTGCAGGAGCTCGTGCGCCATGAGGAGCACGGACCGTGCATCCATGGGAGCGCGACGTGCATGGGACGAGGAACCCTCTAGGGTCAGTTATGGAGTGGCGGTGCGGCCGTCCCGCCACACCGAGGGGTGCAGCGAGGATGCTTGCTGCTCGTTCCCCACCGGGCCTGTGGCGGCGTTGGTGGCAGGCGACGGAGAACGACGAGGTGGCCCGCTGAAGGGAGCCGTCTAAGCGACACGGGTGGCGAGGGCAGCCCGGCGCTCAGCATGAGCACGGCGAGCGTCCGCCATGGAGACGACGGAGCCACTGGGCGTGGAGCGACGGAAAGGAAGCTTCGGCACACCCCTACCTGGCGCGCCAAATGTCGAATCACGGGTTCCGGCAAAACCCTCTAGGTTCGAACACTGGGGTGCACGCGAAGATTTCCTCCCTACCGATCCGCGACCTAACTAGCTAAGATGTCAAGAACGAACTTGACGAACTCACAACACAAGGGACACAAGATTTATACTGGTTCGGGCCACCATTGTGGTGTAATACCCTACTCCAGTGTGGTGGTGGTGGATTGCCTCTTGGGCTGATGATGAACAATACAAGGGGAAGAACAGCCTCCTGAAGTTGAGGTGTTCTTGTGCTCGGTGTGTGGCTAAGGATTAGGTGAGATGCCTCTAAATGAGTTATCCCCTATGAAGGTGGCTAGTTCTACTTATATAGGCCCTGGTCCTCTCCCCAAATATTGAGCGGGAAGGGAGCCAACAACTGCCAATTTGAAAGGGGACAACTAGTACAGCTTATCTTGACAAAAGCGTTCTTCGCCTGCAAAAGGCTCTAGTGGTGACGCCACCTTGGGCTCCATGGTGACCTCCGTCTTGTCGTCTTGCTGGTCTTGGTCTCGTTGCACCGATATGGAAACCTTTGCTTGATGCCTCAGTACTCCGCGCCTGCGCTTGCCCCCTTAGCACCAAAGAGGAAACAAGGACGCTGCGCGCGCTGGCGCCCGCCTGATCTTGACCGTCATGGCTCACGTCACGAGAACCGCACGAGGTTTGCCCTGCCTCGATCTCTCAACTCCTCGCGAGGCAACCTGGTGAGGCTGCTCTTGAGGAGGTCTTGCGTCGTCCACCTCACGAGGCTTGGCCCCTCGCGAGGGTTTTGGATGCCTTGTTGATGAAGATGGGCCGTACAGGCCTGCTAGCTCAGCCACGCTGTGGGCCGCAGGCAGGCAAGTCTGGGGACCCCCATTCCCAGAACGCCGACAATACCGCCATGTCATTCGGATTGACTAATGCCCCTGCATATTTCATGAGCATGATGAACACGGTATTTATGGAATACCTGGACAAGTTTGTCGTGGTGTTCATCGATGACATATTCGTTTTCTGCAAGAGTGAGGAAGAACATAAGGAATATCTGCGTCTAGTTTTTGAGAAACTCCGAGAACATTAGTTATAAGCCAATTTCAGCAAATGTGAATTTTGCTTGAAGGAAGTCAGATTCCTCGGACATGTTATTTCAGGAGAAGGAATAGCAGTCGACCCCACCAAGGTTGAATCGGTCACCAAATGGCAGTTCCCCACCTCCGTCAAGGAGATCCGCAGTTTTCTAGACTTGCAGAATATTATCGGAGATTTATTGAGAATTTCTCCAAGATTTTGCTAAACCCATGACCGAGCTGCCGAAGAAGGAAACCAAGTACATTTGGACCAAGGATTGTGAAGCGAGTTTTCAGGAGCTGAAGCAACGTTTGTTTACAGCCCCAGTGCTCATTTTGTCGGACATACACAAGGATTACCAGGTATATTGTGATGCTTCTCGGCAAGGACTCGGAGGAGTGCTCATGCAGGAAGGAAAAGTTGTAGCTTATACCTCGAGACAGCTATGACCTCACGAGGTGAGTGATGTCACACACGATTTAGAGTTAGCAGCCATAGTGCACGCACTCAAGACCTGGAGACATTTCCTTGTCGGAAATAGTTGTGATATTTACACGGATCATAAGAGCTTGAAGTATATTTTCACACAGAAGTAGTTGAACCTCAGGCAGAGGAGATGGCTTGAATTGATCAAGGACTATGACATGAGATTGCATTATCGCCCAGGGAAGGCAAATGTTGTAGCAGATGCCTTGAGCCGTAAAAGCTATGTGAACACCCTCATAGCTGGAGGATTACCTCAAGAATTAGCCGACGATCTCAGAGAGCTATGACTGGAGATAGTACCAAGAGGATTTGTCGCCACCTTGGATATACAGTCCACTCTGACTGAAAGAATCCTTGAAGCCCAGAAGAGGGACAAGGAAATTGCAGAGATAAAAGAAAAGAGGAGTAACGGAGAGGCTAAACGTTTTTTGTGAAGATGAGCATGGAACTTTATGGTTTGAGGATCGTATTTATGTGCCCAATGACCCAGAGGTCAGAAAGTTAATTCTTCAGGAGGCCCATGATTCACCGTACTCGATTCACCCAAGAGACACCAAGATGTATCTGGATTTGAAGGGAAGTTTCTGGTGGACAGGTATGAAGAAGGATATTGCCGAGTACGTAGTAGTATGCGATGTTTGTCAGCGAGTAAAGGCAGAACATCAGAAGCCGGTAGGGTTACTTCAACCTTTGCCGATACCCGAGTGGAAATAGGAAAAACTTGGAATGGATTTTATCACGGGATTACCCAGGACTCCTTTAGGTTATGATTCTATCTGGGTAGTGGTTGATCGCTTGACCAAGGTAGCTCATTTCATTCCTGTGAAGACCACATATACTAGTGCCAAGTTAGCCAAGATATACATGACTAGGATCGTATGTCCACATGGAGTTCCAAGGAGTACCGTGTCAGATGGAGGAACATAATTTACCTCAAAGTTTTGGAACCGGTTGCAGGAAACTTTGGGTACGAGGTTGGAGTTCAGTACAACTTTTCATCCGCAGACAGATGGACAGACTGAGAGAGTCCATCATATTTTGGAGGACATGTTGAGAGCCTGTGCACTAGACTATGGGTCTATCTGGGATGACAATCTGCCATACGCAGAGTTCTCATACAACAACAGCTATCAGACCAGTCTGATGATGGCCCCTTTCGAAGCTCTATACAGAAGGAGGTGCAGAACACCATTGTTGTGGGATGGTGTTGGAGACCGAAAACTTTTTGGTCCCTATCTTATCAGAGACTCCGAAGAGAAGTTCAAGCTGATTCGAGATAGACTCAAGATAGCTCAGTCAAGGCAGAAAAGTTATGCCGACAGTAACCGCAAGGAAGTAATGTACAAAGTGGGAGACCGAGCATATCTCTATGTGTCGCCACTTCGAGGAATCAAGAGGTTTGGTGTTAAAGGAAAGTTAGCACCCGGTTCATATGCCCCTACAAAATCCTCGAACACAGAGGAGAAGTGGCATACAAGCTAGAATTTCCAGAAGGATTGTCAGGAGTTCACGATGTCTTTCACGTGTCCCAGCTGAAGAAATGCCATGCTGATATGGTCAATATTCTGTTGAGAGACACAGTGCCCCTAGAGGCCATACAACTTTACAGTGATCTGACTTATGAGGAGAAACCCGTCAGAATTCTCAAGACTACGAACAGAGTTACCCGCAGCAAGATCACCAATTTCTGCAAGGTTCTACGGAGCCACCACTCCGAGGAGGAAGCCACCTGGGAGCGAGAAGAAGATCTTCGTCGACACCACCCGTAATTATTTGCTAGCCAACCCGAATCTCGAGGACGAGATTCATCTTAAGGTGGGTAGGTTTGTAACATCCAAATTTTCAATTTGGAATGTTTTACAATTATTAGCTAAGCATCTATGCATTTTGATTGAATTGTGTGGCATTGGGAAATTTTCAGAGGCATTTGAGTTTTGCTTGAATTTGGATTCAAATTGGAATTTGAATTTCATTTCAAAAAAAATCCCTGACAAATAATTGTTCAAAAGTATGAGAGGAGCTAAAATGACACTCCAAAAACGTCAGAATAAAATAATGCCTAAAGTTTAAATTCAAATTTGGATTTATTTGGAATTTCCAAAATCATGTTTTTATAAAGTTTTGTTTCGCCTCTGAAAAATAGTTCATCTTTTAGAGTTTATTTTTCTGGGAATTTTGATATATATATATGTCATATATAAGAGTATTTTTATTTTCTATTTATATTCTATTTCTTCTCTGTCTTATTTCAAAAAAAAGGAAAACCCCGAACTGGCCAAGCCAACTGGCCCAGCCAGGAGCGCCTAGGCCCAGCCAGCCGAGCCGTCCAGCCCAGCTCTGTGTCGCACGCCCAAAGCCATTCCCGATCGGTCGCCCGCTCGCCCCCTCCCTCTCTCTCCCACTGAACCGTGGGGCCCATCCTCATCCCCAACCCCTCGCTCACGAAACCAAACCAGAGCACCCCGAGCGTCGCCGCGGTTCCGATCATCCCGGTATCGTGATCCCGAGTCGCCCCCTTATCCACGAACATGCCCTATATAAAGCTCTACCCTTCCTCCCTTGCACACCCTAAAACCCTACTCCAAAACCCTACCCACACCTCGCCACCTCCGTTCGCATCTCATCTCCGCCGCCACAGTCCGCCGCCGCCACCGACGCCGGTGAGCATCTCCAGCTCTTCAAACTCAGGCCACCGGCCTAGTTCACCTTCCCGATCCTCATTGACACGTTTTTGCCCTCCCTCGTCTACCACAGGGAGTAAACCAAGCATCGTCGCCCGTCGCCGGAGCTACAGCTCGCCCGAGTGTTGTCGTCATCGTCTCGACCGCCTCCGTCATCCCCGAGCCACTCCGACGTCACCACCGCATCCGCATTGCTTCGCCGCCTTGGCCCAACATCTCCTCCACCGTCTCGGACCACCGGAGCACCTCTGCCACCAACGCCCGAGCCGCCGTCATCGTCTCCGTCCGTCGCCGCCGTTGCTGTAAGCTCGCATCTCCCCTCCGCCGTTAGATCTTTAATGTACGGCTTAGATTAGATCCGTGAAAGGTTCGTTTATTTTTAGTAGATCGGTTTATTTCCGGTTTAGTTACGGTTTAGACTGGTTTATTTAATTTCACGGTTTAGTCTAGACCGGACAGATAGGTTTTATTTTAGTACTTCGCACGCGCAGGTCTCTGTTAATTTCCGCCAGAGCGCTGCTTAGCTATAGACCGCACCCTCCTAGGCCCAGTAGCGTCGTCTGATTTTTAAGTTCTTTTTCGTTTCTGTTTTTAAAACAGAAAAGTTCTAATCTTGAAAAATTTATATCTCTTAGGTTATTTAGTGTTTTTGATTGATTCTTTTTTCCCTTGTCTAAAATTTTCCTAAAGTTTTTGTAAAAAATAGTTTCGGCCTTGTTTTAGTTTTTCAAAATTGTTTTATATGAGTTTAGTCAGATTAGTATTTCTGCTATAAAAAGAGCTAGAATTAATATTTTAGGGAGAGAGATTCTTCACATTAGCTACATAATTATTTAGCTACTCATTGATCTTCACTTATATCTTTTTGGAGTAGTTTGTCATTTACTCATGTGCTTCACTTATATCCTATGAGTAAATGGTTGAATGAGTTGATTGTCATAAATCTAAAATTATATATTCCTCATTTGGTTATCCCATGGGGAGTAATGACTTCACGTCTAAGAAGACGAGGAGCACCGCACTATTATGAGTGCGGTGATCCAGAAGGTTCAGTCCGCCAAGAGCGGGCTGACCGAAGCCTGTGCCAGCCTCCTAACAGGCTTTGAGGTAAGTGTTTAAGATATGTAAAAATATTACCGCATAGACAGTAGCCCCTGATGCTCATTTTGGTGTTCGGAAAGAAAAGCCGAACTGAGGATGAAAAAGATATACGCAGGAGTCTAACATAAGTGTGTCAATATGGGAATGCAGGCTGTGCTGCTGACCTCTGCCGCACTGACTGTGGAGGTCAATGTATTGAAGCAGAGCCTCGAGCGGTCCGAGGACGAGCTCGGCCTTGCCAAGAAGCAGCTCGAGGACAAGGAAGGTAAGTAATACCTTATGTAAGTATATATATATATATATATATATATATAAGACCCCTCCCCATGATTAGTTTCCATACTCTCACTGGGTTGTGGTGGTCGCCACTGGAGGCCATTGTGTCGCCGTGCTCTCTGCTAGTCTTTACTCCTTTCCTGTCAGCTCGTGTTTTCTTTCCATGTCCTAGCTATGTGCCTGCTATGTTTGTAGTAGCTTTTGCAATTTGTTTCGCTATGTGCTACCTGGTTATGTATCGAGTCTGGTCTATTTCTATCAAGAACTATCATGTTTGCTACTCTTCCCGTTCTTCCTGTGTTCTTCGCTCGTTTCTCCTCCTGGGTTGCATGCACAATGTTTATCTATGAAGATACTAAACTGTAATGTACGTGGCCTCGGTGACGATGAAAAGTGCACGGTTGTCCGGGACACCATAACTTCTTGCTGTCCTAGTGTCGTATGCTTGCAGGAAACGAAGCTGGCTTCACTCACTCCGTTCAAGTTGAGGTCCTTCCTTCCACCCAAGTTCACGGATCATGCTGTCACTCTCTCTGAAGGCACTTCTGGGGGGATTCTGGTTGCGTGGGATTCCTCCAAGGTCGTTGGACATGTTGTCGTCGAGCATAGATACCACGTCACGGTCAAGATGGTTTCTGTCGTATCCAACTGCCAGTTCCTGCTCTCTGCTTTGTATGCACCCTGCCTGAGTACTGAACGATCCGCCTTCTTCGAAGTAGTCTCTGAAGTGGCAGCTGGTCTTGACACACCATGGGAAGTCATGGGGGATTTTAACATGTATCGTTTCTCTCATGAGAAGTCAAAGGGCTGGATTTGTTGGAATACTATGGGGCAATTCAACACCTGGATCAGAGAGCACGGCTTGGATGACATCCATATTGACAATAAGCTGTTCACTTGGTCAAACAAGCGCAACTCCCCAACGCTGGTACGCCTATATCACGTTCTTGTTAATGCAGCTTGGGGCCTCAACTTCATGCAGACCACAGCCTCCTGCCCGCCCTGCACCACCTCGGATCATGCCCCGATCGTGCTCCAGTTCACTGCTGACACCCCCAAGAGCAAGCTCTTCCGTGCATCTTGCTAGTCCATGAAAACAACACATGGCAAAATTCCACGGCGAACGAGGGATTTGAATCTGTTGGGAGGGGTTGTTTGGATCTTGCCCGGGGTAGCCAAAATATTGGCGACCCTTTTGTCCACCGGTGCCTTTGCCACCGATGAACGAGGAATGGCTCGGGTGCTCATGCCGTCATGCATCCTCCAGTACAAGACGTTGAGACGAGCTCGCATTTAGCTGTGTTTTTTTATCCCACAACGCCGTAAGAGCCGCCCGCAGACTGACCGGCGACCCGCAAATTACGCCATCCAACCGTAGCCGCACACATTCACGGACGCGGTGGCTCGCAGGATGAGGTGAAGCTTACTACTACTGTACGCCTTTACGCCCGCTCCCTCGCCCACGCGCGCGGTGGCTCGCAGCACGAGGAGAAAATTTTACTACTCCCTCCGTTTACTCCTCGTCCCTACTACGTACTTTGGATTCTTTTTGCCACTACTTTGTTTTGACATTGCCTAGCAGTAGGATTAATTTGGGTATTTATAGATTTTATTAAAATTAATTTTACACGAAAACAACACTGTTTTAGTTTATTTCACCTGGCTTCTATTTTTTGTCGTTCTAATTACTTAAGAAAAATTGTTTCCACCTCTGTTGTATTTTATTTCAGATTTATTTCTGTAGTTTTAGAACGTGAACTTTTATTTACAGAAAAAGGAAATGTTTTATTTTATTTTCTTACTAATTTTGTTTTGGGCATAAAAGGAGTTTTATAATAGCTTTTAATGCGTTTCTTTTTGCATTAAATTTATTTTATTTTTTTATTTTTGTCATTTAACAAAAACCTTATTTTGGCTCAGTTTAGGAAAAATTTTGTAGAAGAAAATTAATTTTAGAGTTTGTCTTACTTGTAGTAAAAACCTTGCTTTGATTTTTTGACTTCATTGGTTTTATTGTTGGATTTCTTAGGGTGTATGATTGTGTGTTATTATAATTTACTTGCAGTTATAGTAGAAATTTTATGATGGTATACTTATTTGTGCTATGTTTGACTCGATAGAATTTCCGGAGTGCGAAGCTTGCTATCACGAGTCGCTAGCGTTCGAAGATCGTCAGCCAGGAAAGTCATTTGATCATGTTTTACAATACCTATGATTTGTTGCATTAGAATTTTTTCCTCCCCACCATGCATGCAGTAGGAGAAAATTGAATCAAGTCTTTAGTAGTATCATGTGATAGGTTCACCCAAAATTACCTTTGTTACCATTGCCCAGGACAATTTATTTTGCTATGCTAGTAGACGCAGTTGGTTGAGCGATTCATAAGGGAGATGTGAGAGTCAAGATGATGACAACCCCATGACTTCAAGCTCAAGATGGACTTCAAATTCACTACTGAGTGGAGGAAGGTTGATGGGAACCCTAGAGAAACCAGCGGATGGCCGAGATTGTGACACCCCGGCTTAGAGCGACCGGTTTACCATGCATTGCCAGCCCAGAGACCATGTCTTCTGGCAACACACAACATCTTGGTACAGAAAACAACCGCTTTATTGATGCTAGCGGATCAGAGTTTATATTACAACCGATGTCGAGGCCAAGCAGCACACCCGGTGCGCTGAACAATATGTACATTATTTAGTGAACATAAAGGGGGCCTCGATCACAACAACTACGCGGCAGCGGAACAACGTTGTAGCGGAAACTCCATAGCACAGGGACACCGATGTGGACACGATCTAGACTCGAGCAGTGCTCCTTTCCAACGAGACTTCCGTGAAATCTGGCATGACATGCCAGGTCAGTGCATTGAATCTACTTGCAAGCTCACAACAGGCATAATCATAATGGCAAACAATATCATGATAATTAACCAATTAATAGTAATGCAACACTATATGTCCAACATGCTGTGATCATGCTCGAACGTCCCTCAGACGGACTTACCAACCGTGAGCATTCCCGGATCACAAACAAACCACCATCGTGGTCTTGCCAAGAGTAAGTCGTGATCCTTACGGCGATCACAACCACGACCAATATCTGGTCCCGAACATCTCGATGGCCTTTCTGCCATTCTCAGCAATGCAAAGTTCATAACTTAGTGTGCAAATTTTATTAAACGTTGACTCATGGTGGGACCTACTACGAGGTGTCCGTGACCGTGGACTCGGCTATCGAAGATTATACACTCTGTAGAGGTAGCACACTGTACCCACACCACGGAACCCATGGCCTTGCACTCCAATTCGGGTGGACCAACGACATTCCGACAAAACCCTTCCATTGCCATGACACTCTCTCGGCTACTCCGACCCAATCCCCAACGGGCTAGTCCTGGGTGGCCCCGTGTCTACCAAAGACACAACGACCACCGTCGTGGCCAAAACGATCCCACTCGGGGACCCGGTACCATAATCTCAACAACGGGCACACAAGGTTATGCCTGCTTACCGGGCCAGGGTAAGCACGACATAACCTTCCCTAGTTGGAGGCACCGACCAGAGGCAATGTCAATGGACCGAATCAAGGCCTTCCCACAAAGGCAAATGTGGTTGCACTGGGAAAAACTCGATTCAGCGGCACCATGACCCAGTCAACAATATATTCAAGTTGAGTTATATTCAGGTTCAACTTAAAAGAAAATGACCGGTGTCATAGCATGCCATGAAATGCAAAACTACACATGCATCACATATTAACGAAACTGACTGATGTCAACCATATTCACACCAAGCACAAACCTCAACAACTTATATTATTTTTCCTGGTAATGGTAACTCACACTTTAACCAAAACATTTTACAACAAGTTTTATTATTTTCTCATGCAAGAAAGTAACTCCGATTAATTTCTGACATGCATAGCAAAGATTATACCACAACAACAAAATTCCTAATTTCTTTACCAACCAAGTTAGGTTCAAACATTCTGTAAGTCAAGCAAAATGACTAAATAACTACTTAACAGAATATTTTCTAGCAAGTTTTTACTATTTTATTTATGCAAGAAAATAACTTTAAGTAATTACTAACATGCATAACAAAAACTATTTTACTCATCGCCACAAATAGAGCTTAGCTTTGCTTTATCAACTAAGCTAGTTTCAACATTCTGTAAATCAAGCACAATAACTAACAAACATTTAACAGAACATAAATAACACAATAGTTATTTAAATGCATGGATTAATCATTTCATTCAAGTAAGAAAATAATAAATATTGAAATGACACCATGAAAATGTTGTTGTTGCTTGCCTTAGTGCAGATGAGGTTCACCAGCCTTCTGGTGATCCTCAAGACAAGCCTCACCCTCTGAAAATAATTTTAAACACAAAAAGAAAGTATCAAGAACACTTCTGAAAATCACTAGAAATCCTAAACAGCTCAGAAAAATCTCATCTTTGCTGAGCTGTTAGATTTCTTTGCAAAGAACAAGATGCAAACAATTCATTTGGACTTATGGTTGAGGAGTTATGGCTGTTTGAAGTGTTCTGTAAATTCAAATGAATTTGAATAAAAATAAACAAACTGGGGGGGTGACATCGAAGGCGTAAAGCCCAGGGGCGCCACCACTCGTACCGCTTCGCACACGTATAGAGTGGCTGACTAGCGGGCCCCGCTAGTCAGATGAGAAGGAGGGGAAGAAGGAAACAGAGGGAGTCGCGGCTTCGCCGGAGCTCTCGCCGGCGACGAGGGCTCCTTGGCCAAAGTGAGAGGGAGGGATCGAGAGAGGGGGTTGAGGCGCACCTGCTGATACGTCTCCAACGTATTTATAATTTTTGATTGCTCCATGCTACTTTATCTACTGTTTTGGACTATATTGGGCTTTATTTTCCACTTCTATATTATTTTTGGGACTAACCTATTAACCGGAGGCCCAAATTAATTGCTGTTTTTTGCCTATTTCAAAGTGTTTCAAGAAACATAATATCAAACGGAGTCCAAACGGAATGAAACCTTCGGGAACGTGATTTTCTCACCGAACGTGATCCAGAGACTTGGACCCTACTCCAAGGAACAAAGAGGCGGTCACGAGGTGGGTGGCGCCCCTAGGGCCCGCCCCTGCCTCGTGGGCCCCTCGAAGCTCCACCGACGTACTCCTTCCTCCTATATATACCTACGTACCCCCAAACGATCAGAACAGGAGCCAAAAACCTAATTCCACCGCCGCAACTTCTTGTATCCACGAGATCCCATCTTGGGGCCTATTCCGGAGCTCCGCCGGAGGGGGCATCCACTGATGAAGCCATGTACCTAGGGTAGGGTCATGGACCTGTCCAAAGTACCCTCCCCAAGGACATCTCTTGAAGAAACCACCTTTCAGTCGACCTGGAAGGATTCCACTCGACGGATCTGAAGACACTCGACCGTGAAGCCAACCACTCGACCGCCAGGAGATCTGCTGATCGATCACGCATAAGCGGTCGGTCATTAAGTGTTTTATGGTCATCATAGCACTTTATGTAGGACGTTACCAAGAACTCCCTATCTTAATGTACCTTAATCCTGCATAATCGAAATTTGGAGGGTCCGCGAACTCTATATAAGCCACCCCTCCTCGGTAAAGGGTTCGCACTGTAACTCATACGCACATAATATAGTCGACCACCTCCGGGCTCCGAGACGTAGGGCTGTTACTTCCTCCGAGAAGGGCCTGAACTCGTAAACATCTTGCGTATACAACTACTCCATAGCTAGGATCTTGCCTCTCCATACCTACCCCCATTCTACTGTCAGACTTAGAACCACGACATCCACCATGGAGGGCTTCTACATCATCACCATAGCCCCTTCAATGAAGTGTGAGTAGTTTACTTTAGACCTTCGGGTCCATAGCTAGTAGCTAGATGGCTTCTTCTCTCTTTTTGGATCTCAATACAATGTTCTCCCCCTCTCTCGTGGAGATCTATTCAATGTAATCTTCTTTTTGTGGTGTGTTTGTTGAGACCGATGAATTGTGGGTTTATGATCCAGATTATCTATGAATAATATTTGAATCTTCTCTGAATTCTTTTATGTATGATTGGTTATCTTTGCAAGTCTCTTCGAATTATCCATTTGGTTTGGCCAACTAGATTGGTAGTTCTGGCAATGGGAGAAGTGTTTAGCTTTGGGTTCAATCTTGCGGTGTCCTTACCAAGTGACAGAAAGGGTTGCAAGGCACGTACCGTATTGTTGCCATCGAGGATAACAAGATGGGGTATTTATCATATTGCATGAATTTATTCCTGTACATCATGTCATCTTGCTTAAGGTGTTACTCTGTTTTTAACTTAATACTCTAGATGCATCTTTGGATAGCGGTCGATGAGTGGAGTAATAGTAGTAGATGCGTAATCGTTTGATCTACTTGTCTCGGACGTGATGCCTATATACATAATCATACCTAGATATACTCATAACTATGCTCAATTTCATCAATTGCTCAACAGTAATTTGTTCACCCACCGTAGAATACTTATGCTCTTGAGAGAAGCCACTAGTGAAACCTATGGCCCCCGGGTCTATTCTCATCATATCAATCTCCATCACTTCAATACTTGCTTTGTTTTACTTTTCCTTTTACTTTTTACTTTGCATCTCTATACCAAAAATACCAAAAATATCATCTATCATCTCTATCTGATCTCACTCTCGTAAGTGACTGTGAAGGGATTGACAACCCCTAATCGCGTTGGTTGCGAGGAGCTATCGTTTTGTGCATGTACGAGGGACTTGTGCATGGCCTCCTACTGGATTGATACCTTGGTTCTCAAAAACTGAGGGAAATACTTACGCTACTTTGCTGCATCATCCTCTCATCTTCGGGGAAATCCAACGCAGTGCTCAAGAGGTAGCACCTGCCCATACCCGTAGCGTAGCTAGGGGCGGTCGGACGGGTCGGAATCTTCCTCGCAAGCGAAGGCAGAACGCGGTGGTCGCCGAAGATGAGGAAGACGGCGAGCAAAGGCAACTCCAGGGGCTCCAGGTGGACGGGATGGCTTCACCGGAGAGAGGCGGAGGCCCTGGGAGTGTTGCCCTGGCCTGGGAGGGGCTAGAGCTACCGCGGTGACCAGAGGGGATCGCCGGTGAGCTCGAGCTCGAGGACGGCGGCCCGCGGCCTGCCCGGCCGGGCTACGGCTTCCTACTTGCTTGTGGGTTGTGTGGGAGTGCACTACTAGGGAAAAGGCTAGCAGCAGCGCGGGTTTTTGGTGTATCAGTAGCGCGGGGAGTGGCGCTACTAATAAGGCGCTCTGACTAACACATAGCAAGAAGGCAGCGTGCTCACCAGCGCCATCTGCTACACAAGTGTAGCAGCAGCACGCTTAGTGGAAGCTCGCCATCGCTAGTAGCTCTATCGCGCTTTGGCTGGATGCGCCATCGCTATTCTTGGCGCTCTGCTAACTTTTATACACTCGCCATCGCTAATTTTAGTTGTTTTTGTTTTTTGGCATATTTGTTTTGTATATGAACAGGCTTTATAGAAGAATCTTTAGCACATACAAATGTCATCATGATACACATACAAATGCCTGCGAGACCACAAATGTAATCATAGCATATACATACAAATAGTCTCATCATAATCATCATCCAACACAAAGTGGTATATTCTCATCATCTCGAAAATAGCAATACATGCAAGTCTCGAATACTTGCAACTACAACAACGTCATCCATCTAAACAAAAGTATATGCAAGAAGAGCTATCACTATGAGTGAGAGCGGAACTATGCAGTACATGAGGTGGAGGTTACGAGTCCTCTCTCGCGCTAGCATGAACCTCAAGTAACTAGCTTCTCCTTCTTGTCTGCTTTTGAAGCCTTTATGGCTGGCGCCCGTGAACCCATTTACTTGCGCCTGACACTCATGCCACTCGTTGTACACCCTCGAACCTTCCCTTTGTACACGACATAGCAATTCCATCTCGCCATCAAGAAACTAGGTACCTGTTAGAGATGCATGTTCATGAAGAGGATGTACAATCATATATATGCAACAAAATATGCTAGAGCAACACCGAAAAAAGAAAGGGTTAGCAACTAGATGCAACATACAAAGACGCAAATTAATTAACTAGAGGTACGCAGGTCATCGTACACAAACTAACAAAGTAGCGTTACGCAAGTTCGGCAGGGACCGTGGACATCACAAATTTTCATCGCTACAAAAAGTATACAAGTTCAACCGACACATATCATCATCAGCAGCATCATAAATCACTAGAAGTTCCATCCTTCCATATCATCAAGGATGAACCCTAGCTTCTTGAACGGCGTGAGGTCTAGACGGTGCATGCCTATGCGAGTTCGGACGTCAGCTCGCAATATAGGGCCGTGGTGGAACATCCCCTTCTCATCGACGACTTCTTTCATGATGATCGCCGCAATGTCGCTTTGGATGCGAAAGAAGTCATCTCTAAGTTTATAATCCGCTTCTCCATGAGATTCTAGCCACTTGTGGATATGATCATCATTTCGCTTCTCATGCGAAGCTTTTGGTGATCCGTGTTGAACTGAATCATGAGATGGACGATGTAGAATCCATCCTTCTTGCTTGGTTTTGGGACATGGATGCAGGAGAAGTTAGTTTTATGCGTGAAACCCATCTTCTTGTGTCCTTTGTTTCTTGATATGCACGTGGCCACCTCTAAAGCTGAAGCCTTGGAGAGCATCATCTAGAATATTCATTATGTGGGTGTAGTCTTTTCTCTCGTAGTCTCTGGAAGGGTCAAAATACACGACGTGGGAGACTTGCGGGTAAAGAATGATAAGGACGGCGCTACCGTTGCTGAGGGAAAAGACACCTCAAATTATTCCCCATATGAGAGAGAAGGAATGATTGAAATGTACGAAAGGGTTGTCCGAAACTGACTTACTTTGGATGATAAGGCACGAGGACAATTTCCCGGTCCTTATTTTGTACCATGAAGTTTTGGAGGTACTCCCTAGCAGTTTCACGCTCAAACTCGCCGGGACTCAAGAAAGACTCGTGCATGTAGTATGGATCTGCCACACAGATTTGCGATACTTCTTCACTTTTCATGACGGAGCTCATATGTAGCGCAAAAAGGCGGATGATTGTAAAATCGAGCCGCCTTGTTAGAAACATCTCAAAGATATGGTCAAACCGCAGGAAGAACACCTCCATGGGCCGTGTCTCGACGTAGCACTTCCCCTCAGGCACACGAGCCGCGTATGTCGGATATCCTGGATCCGTTGAGGCTAGTAGGCTTTTCTCAGTCGACAGCACATGGTCGTGCAGTCTCCTGAGATCCCCTGATAGTGCCTCCAGCGGTTTCGGTGGTAGCATCGGCTCGCCCGTGAGATGGAACATGACCGCACCTTTCACGGGTACACGCTCTTCAGAATGAATCGTCTGGCTGCTATGTGCTTTGGCTTGTTTGGAGGCAGTTATCTTCCCCGATCTCTTCCTCTCCTTTTTCTTGGGCACACCTTTCAGACCCTTCCTTAACCCCTGCCCCAGTGTTCCCGGGCTAAGTACTGTACGACCCTCGTGCCCGGCTAGTTGAGCCTGTGTTGAGGCGGCATCTTCAGGCGTGTCCTGTGAGGATTTCATGAAGAGAGACTTTTTGCAATCCCTGCTACGACCCTGCCCGGGCATATCATCCATATCCTCATTAGCAAGATGATAGCCCGATTCGTCATATGGTTGACTCATCATATCTATGTCACACCATACGCTGCTTGTATTGAGGAAATCCATAGGGTCGACCTCCGCCTCATCATCCATTCTCTGCTCTACAGGAGAAATTACATCAGCCAAAGATTATTGCACCCCTTCATCATGTCGTAGCCGCTCTCACCCGGCACTCTGTGAGCTGGTAATTGGGTAGGCGGGTGGTGGTCTCCACACATGCTTGTTGATGTGTGGTTATTGGTGTGCTCTCGGCCGGTTCTGCATTTAATAAGATTCTTCGCCATAGCAGCACCCAACCCTTGCAGCCTTCAATCCACAAGGGCGGGGTCTCGTCGTCCGCTCCCACATGCTGTCTTTGGAGGAGGCAAATCCTCGTGCCCCAATTTCACACTGGTCAAGCTAACCTGAAGTGCCAGTGAGATCGGCTGGTTGTGGAACGAGGTTGCGAGGGTCCATTATCATCCCCTTTCCCATGTCCACCTTCCGGCCTTTGATCAAGTAGAGTATGGTGCACGAGGTTTCTTTCACCGCAAACACATATGTCTCGTGGCGAAACAACCGAAAGGCAACAAAATGGAATATTATATATATATTTGTGTGTGTGTGTGTGTGTGTGTGTGTGTGTGTGTGTGTGTGTTGGTGCGACATGTAATTACCATGACGACGTCGAGCTCAGCCAAAGATGAAGGCCCACCTAATGCGCCAAAGACTGAGGACGGGCTGCTATGAGCGGGAGCGGCTGCGAGAGGAGGCCCGGTTGCGTGAGCAAGTGATGGTGCGATGGTGTTGTTGTTCATGGAGTTGCTCCCGACGAAACTGGGCAACGGGAAATCATGTACCGTCTTGTCTGGATTTTCCTTCGTCCAGTTCATGATAACTGGAACCAAGTTAGTAGCGAAATCATTTCGCAGCGATTCTGACTGCATTGACTGCCTGCTATAGCAACTCATATTTGTCCTCGGCTGCTTTTTTTCAAGGCCCTCGCCTGCTTTTTCTCGACCGCAAGCTTCACCTTCGCGTCGATGTCCGCCTGACTAAACTTCTTTTTCTGCTTCTTGGCCTCCGGGACCTCGTTGTAAACCACCTTCCACGTGGCGTCATCTCTGGCGTCGTGCACACGACCATATTGCGGCCCAAAGGGAGTCCCTTAAGTTTGTTCAATGCCCGGTTGAGAGGGGTGTCCCACTTGGGCCTCATCGGAGAAGTAGGGCTTTCGGCTGCAAGCCGGTGTTGCTTCTCCAGTAGTCTAATCAATTTCCTCGTGATCTTGTCCGTGTAAAAAACCTTTTTCTCCTTGTCCCACTTGTAGCAGGCCCTGATGAAGTCACGCTCCATGGGTTGGTGAACTTCATGAAGGGGTCTGGGAGACCCACGGCTTCATGTTCCGCGTCCTCCTTATCCCATATGGGCCTTTTACCGAGGTAGCCACGGCTTCCGAGGCGATGCTTCCCCGTGTTCCTTTGCTGAAGGCTCTTGAATTTCGCAGCCTTAGCCTTGGCTGCCTCGGTAGCGCAAGTGTCCTTGAACTTTTTGAACTCCTCTTCCGTAAGTGTCGGATTTTCCTCCAGAATCTTGGACAGGGGTTCATCAGCCTCAATAACTCGTTTCACCCTCCCTTTCCAGGAGGCCAAATCATTGCTGAACATACCCATGGCGTGATTGTTAATCTTTTTCATCTTCGGATCATCCCACGGTTGTTCTATGTTATCATCCGGTCGGGGAACTTGAATCTCTTGTGCAACTTTGTTAGGAGCAACTGCGTCAAATGTTCTTTACTCCTTAAGTCATCATCGTTGATGCTCGCACATTCCTGTAGGATGCATCCTACTTGGTTCCCATAGCACTTGCGAGGTTCTTCCAGCTCTAACGGCTCAAACTTGCTAGGTGCCATCTTTGTGATCACAAGTCGTCAAATCCCTAGTTTGTTAGGTTTTCGTATCCTCTGCTTCTTATGCTTCCTTTTTTCGGTAGCGGCATCAGGGCCGGTACCTTCCCCGCCGGTACCTTCCCCACCGGTCTCGACGCTGCCATCGGTGCCTGCGCCGTCGGTGTCGATGTCGATGTCAGTACCATCATCGAGGCCGACCTGCAAACCTTGCTTAGCAGTCAAATAGTCGAGGTACTCTTGTTCACCCTCATAATCCATCTCGTCTACATCTTGGTCAGAAGGCCCAGTTTCTTCGTTGTTCGACATGTTTCCTATGATTAAGTGTCCTCATTTATTTCTAAAAGTATGAATAAATGAGAAATGACATAAAAAGAAATCTATGTGCCAGCACTCGATATGCCAACTATGTAGCACAAATCATGCCTTTATTCACGGGAAATTTCGGCATGACCTTTGCTACAAATGGACATATCGAGCGCCTGAAATTCACCGGAACGGAAATGAATCAACATTCCGGCATAACATAGGCCACTCGGATCATTTTCCAAACATGACATGTCCAAAACATGACATATCCACATATCACATGTCCAGTTCAAATTTGCATATAAATTCAGCTAATTTTGAAACCTAGCTAAATTCATAACTAAATAGATAACCTAATTAACATAACTAAATTAACCAAAGAACCCTAGCAGAGACAGAGGGGGGGGGGGTGCTTTACAGAGGGTGCAGGGGCGAGGAGGCAGGCCCGACGACGGCCGAGGTTGGGAGGGGAGGAAGCAGAGGAGGGAGGCGAGGGCCGACGGGTCAGAGGCGAGCGCCTGGGTCGGGGCGAGCGCGCGCCGGGTCGGGGTGAGCGCTGGTCGGGGCGAGCGCCTGAGGTCGGGGTCGGGGCAGCGCCGGGTCGGGGTGAGCTGGCGCCGGGTCGGGGCAGCGACGGGGAAGAGAGTGGGGATTTGGGGGAAAAGGCGGATGAAGCAGGGATAGTGAGAATTTTGGGTTAAGTGGACGTAGCAGCAACAAGATTTGGACAAACGCTGCTACTACCTTCAAGAGGCTGTAGCGGTTTATACGAAATGCGCTACTACTACCTTCAGTAGCTATAGCGGTTTAGAGAAAACGCGCTGCTACTACCTTCGCTACTGCCAGTTTTCCTTTTTCTTTTCCTTTATTTTCTCCCACTTTTATTTCCCAAGAGCAGTGAACGAAGGGAGGGCGATATATATTGCATCATTTGACGATTAAATATGTATGCAAAATAGGAACATATATATTACATCATTGGACCCATGCATAATGGCTAAGTGTGTATACAAAATAGGAACATATATATATATATATATATATATTACATCATTTGACCGATAACATACGGTTCCTCAGTGCTGACGTTTTCGTTTTTGAGTCAGCTTCTTTCCCTTCTTGTTCGTCGAAGAATAATTGAGCCCCTCATTGTGACTTTTCCTTTTCCATGGAGTATGATTTATCTTAGGTAATGTAGTATTGATTCTTCTTTTGATGTATACTTCATCATCATCGTCATCTTCCCTCGTTGGGTTGCCGTACTGATCATAGTCTTCCTCGTTGGCGACACCATCCATTCCAATGATGTTCCTTTTGCCTCTCCTCACGACAACAGACTGGGATTGCAATGGTCGGTTATGAAGAAGCATTGTGTCACGTGCTTAGTGTGTACCCATGGCTCATTTTTTGTGATAGCATTCACGATAGCGCTCTTGGCGTCGGGTATACTCATGGTAGTGAAAATCCGGTTTTCTCTTTCGACATTCTTTGCCCATCTGACACGGAACATCGCCGTGTTGTGCAGTCGAGTAGTCAAGCTCCCAGATCTCCTCGACCCTTCCATAAAATCGTTCGATTTGCGTTGTCGCTGCCGGTCATGCATTCCATCGTCACCCCTGAGTTCTGATCATCACCGTCCATATCTTTGGCCTCCGTGTAGAACGTGTATCCGTCGATATCATATGCCTGATAGGTTACGAGGTTGGGCGATGGGCCATGTGCTAAGGCGTATATGAGCAATCCGTCCTTAGAACCCTCCTCCGGGGGCTTAGCAATAATATGCTCTTTGAACCAATGCAGGAAAGTGGAGTTGTGCTCTCTAGTAACTTCGGCGTTCGTCTTGCATACCCCCCGGTCACGATACTTCTTTGCGATAATTTCTTTGTGCAGTGCCACAAAAGGATCTACCTCGTCTAGGTGTTGTAGCACTACCAAGTTTGCTCTGTCACAAAGTCTCTGGCTAATCTGAGTATGCCACGTGCAGTTCCTCGCGACCGTTCTGGTGACCATCTCCTTCGAGCCTCCCATCTTGCTTGTTAACGGCAAACCAACACTAACACCAAAGCGGCTGGTCTGCACCATATATAAAATTCTCACGAAAGAGATGCACTCTTGTGTCAAATAGCCCTCGGACGATGCTTCCATCCGGACGGGACATGTTACTTAACGAATCCTTTGATGATCCCATTCATCCTCTCAAACGGCATCATGTTGTGCAGGAATGACGGACCCAGGTCTATTATGTCATCCACAATATGGACACACAGATGCACCATCACGTCAAAGAATGCGAGCGGAGGGTACATCTCAAGCTCATTTAGTATCACAACGATCTCTTCCTGTAGCCTTCGGAGCTGCTTCACACTGATTGACTTTTGAGAGATGACGTCAAAAAAGTTGCAGAGACCAATAAGCGTGTCACGAACGTGTTTGTCCATTATCCCTCTAAGGGCAACAGGTACTATCTGCGTCATCATCACATGACAGTCATGAGACTTCATCCCACTGAATCTTTTCTTGTCCGTGTCTAGATATCTGCTTATCTTGCCACAAAGAACTGAACTAACTTTGACTCTGGTAAGGCACTTAAAGAATTGATTGATCTCAGCCTGACTTAAGGTGAAGCAAGAAGGGGGGCAATAATCCTCTTTCATTATTTTCTTGCCCTTCTTCTCCCGTGCCTCTGTCTCCGTCTCTGTCTCGTCTGACATTTTACGGGGCGACATGTGCAGATCTTCCCTCATTTTCAAATCTTGCAAGTCTTTTCTTGGCTTCGGCCCATCCTTGGTCTTATCCGGCATGTTCATTAGTGTTGCGAGCAAGCTCTCAAGGACATTCTTACAGATATGCATTTGCAAGGCAATGAGGTGTATCGAGTTTGTGCCAGTACTCCAAGTCCCAGAACACATACCTCGTCTTCCATACCTTCAGCAGCTCGGCGCTTTTCTCATCGTCTTCCCGGGCGGGCACTCCTTCCAGCTTTTTCAACAGCTCATCGATTTCGCACCGCTCCGCTTACGTGGAGATCCTCGATGCTCAGCGTGACCATTGAATATATCTCCACAGTTTCTCCACGGGTCGCCCTGTTCAAGCCATCTTGATGCCCCATGTACATGATTTTCCTGCACCCGCCATCTTTCCTTGACGTTAGCTGCCGAGACGTCAGATCATCCATGCACCGTGCATCCGCAATAATATCCATGGCACACCGACCTGCCACATATCCAGAATCGAGATAGTCGGTACCTTCGCCGTGATCAGCGCGACTCTCATGTTGAAATACTCGCCTTTGCTGGCGTCCCATGTATTGGCTGGTGTTTTCCATAACGTGTCTAACTCCTCTTGAAGTAGCCCCAGATACAAATTAATATTATTTCCTGGTTGTTTCGGCCCTTGTATAAGCATGCTCATGTGAATGTACTTTGATTTCATGCACAACCGGGGGGGGGGGAGGTTGTACATCCATACAAACACGGGCCATGTGCTATGGTTGGTGTTCTGGTTGCCAAACAGATTCATGCCATCGGTACACGCGCCGAGCATGATGTTCCTTGCATCACATTCAAAATACCGATAGAAGCTGTTCAACGCTCTCCACTGGCTTCCATCCTTCACGTGTCTCAGCTTTGGATCATCTCCATCGTCAGCCTTCTTCCTCTCAGTGTGTCAGCGCATTAGCTTTGCTTCCTTGGGATCTACAAAATACCTCTGGAGACGGGGAGTGATCGGTAAGTACCATACAGCTTTCTGGAGACATTTCTTCCCAGCCTTCTTGTATCGAGAAGCATTGCACACCGGACAACTTGTTTTTTCCGCGTGCTCCTTCTGATAAATTATGCAATCATTGATGCATGCATGGTATCTAACGTGTGGCAAATCAAGAGGGCACACGATCTTCTTGGCCTCATCAACACTAGTAGGACATAGATTACCCATGGGAAGAACATCCTTTAGGTACTTGAGATGCTCATCGAGGCTAGTGTCGGTCCATTTGTTTTTAGCCTTCGCCTTCGTGGAGTTGGAGCGTGAAACTCAAGCGGGTCACCTCAGGATTGCAACCATCATACAATGGAGTATTCGAGTCTACCACCAGTTGCTCCAGCTTAGCCTCCTCTCTAGAAGCAGCTCTCTCAAGATTGCCTCCTCATGAAGCAATGCTTGAACATGAGGGTCCCGCATGATTGAACTTAGTACCGATTTAACTCTGCTGCATGGAGTCCATGTCATTCTCTCCGCCGCCATGTCCGCCCCTTCTCCTCCGCCATGTCCGCCCCTTCTCCGCTGCCATGTCCGGCCTCTTCCCGCCGCCATTATCGATCATCTCTTCGTCTTGCCCCATGTCATCATTGCTCGCCTGCCGGCATCCTCAACATCGCTATCCTCATCTTGATTATCCACCGAGTATAGCCATCCATGAAACCAGTCATGAGCAGGTGCGCTCGACACGACCATCGTCATAGGGGTCGAGCCAAACTATTCCTTTGCATTTTCGACACGGACATAAAACCTCTGTCAGGTTATTTTCTTTCATGTCCTGCACCGCTGACCGCAACCACCTGTCCACCATCGTTCCACTAACCATCATGAATGTCTGCACGGTAATAATAAAAGAAATTGATTATAAAAATGCGTGCATGCATCAAAGTCATACAAAAATTCGGCATGACCTTCCCTAAAAATAGGACATATATGGATCTAGAGTTTG
The DNA here is from genome assembly GCA_021605145.1 of Aegilops bicornis. Lineage (NCBI taxonomy): Eukaryota > Viridiplantae > Streptophyta > Magnoliopsida > Poales > Poaceae > Aegilops > Aegilops bicornis. The sequence goes on along the minus strand of CM038670.1, from coordinate 155,924,270 downwards.
CGGAATTCAAAACGGAAATAAATCAACATTTCGCAAAACATAGGCAACTCAAAAGCACAATTTAGGCGTCAACTAATGCCACACACACAATTTCCATAAACATATCACACACACATAAACATATTTCCATTTTGCAAAAGCATGAAATTTTAATCACCTCTATCTCGAGATCGAGCACACAGTGGAGATGATGTTGTAGGGAGATCAAAAGTGCACAAAGCTCTTTTTGACAAAGATAGATCTAGTTAGGGGCAAATAGGTCACTTAACTAAATCCTACATCTACCTAGCTACCTAATTTGGGAGGAGACAACTTCAACTAGTGGAGGGGGAAGGAAAAGAGAAAGGAGATGCATTAATGGAGGTGGTGTAGTTAGGTAGGAGTAATGAAGAGAGAGAAAGGTAGATAGAAGAGAGAGAGTAATGGGGAGAAGTATTGAGGAAGAAGAAGAGTGAGAGTGGGAGCATGTGGGAGGTAGGGGAAAGGGAAGAGAGGAGGAGGGAGGGGAGGGACGGTGGGGAAAAGGTGGTGGGTTGGTGCGGATTAGCAAGAGCGCTGGGAGCTAAAACGCTGCTGCTAAGTAGCAAGAGCACGCTTTGGGCAACGGCGCCATCGCTAACCGGGACCAAAAAGTGTGCCAATTTGAAATTTAGCAGCAGCGACCTCGTAAAAAGCGCTACTACTACATCCATAGAAGTAGCGCTGCTCCGGCACTGCCCGCTAAATGGAGTTTGGTGGACACCGCCGCCGATATTTGTAGCAGCGCCGTTTACACCGAGCGCCATCGCTAAACACTTGTCAGTAGCGAGTTTCCCACACCCGCGCTACTGTTAATTAGCAGCAGCGCTCCTTTTTGAGCCGCGCTGCTGCTAAGATTCTGTGTATAGGCTTTTCCCTAGTAGTGGTGGTGGATGGTGATCGAGGAGGCTGGGGGCGGCTCCATTTATAGGCGAGCGGAGAGGGGGTTTCGGGCTCCGCCGGTGGACACCTGTCCACGGCGCCCGGCGACGAGCAACGTCAGTGAGAGGGGGAGAAGGCGACGCAACTCACGCGGCAACTGTGGGCGAGCCGGGACGAGCATAGGAACGAGGGGAAGGCGACTAGCGCAGTGCGCACCACACTGTTGGGTTGGCCGGACCGTGCCTGTGCTTGCTTTGGCGAGCTCCAGCGTCGGCGAGCGCCAGGGAGGAGTAAATGGCGTTGAGACAATGATGGTGGCTAGGTTTGGCACGCTTAGGCAGGCAGGGAAGCGATCATGCAAGCAACAGAGGCTCGGGCGTGTCGCAGAGCATGTCGGCTGCATGCCAGCACGCCTGGATGAATACGGTCACCGCGTGAAATATGACCTCATGTCGACCTAAGCCCAAACTTCATGTCTGGCATGTTGTTCGTGGTAGTTTTGAATGTTACCACGCTTTGGTTTGGATCCAGGTGCAGTAGAGAAATTTTTACATGCCAGGTAAGTTTCTGGTTAGTAACTTTGAGAGGTTACTGATGGCTGGGAGTTAGAGGCTATGCTTTGGAGGTTAGCCATGAGTTACTAAGGTGAAGATGCACAAGAAAAACTAGGCACAATGGAGCAAGTACAATGATAGTTGCTGTAGAAACCACCATTTCTTTCTAGAACAGAAAATATTTTCTGTAGCAAAAATATTCCAAAAAGTGATGAAATATTTTTGCTCAAGAAGGTGCCCTAGGGTTCATAGAATATTTGTGAATTATCTCAGATTTTTCTAGGCCATAAAAATTAGGGTTGCTTTGGAGCATAGTGATCTAGCTAGGTTTTTGAGAGAGAAAATGAATATTTTTCATTTAAGAAAAATACTCCAAAGGATATTTTGGGGTTGATTAGAAGGGGAATGATGATTAGGGAGGGAAATGAAGCACTTGGGTGAAAGCCAAGGGGACCGAAGTGTTTAAGTCCATATGAAAAGATTCAAAAACCCAAATTTCAAAATGACTTCAAATGAAAGTCAAGCAAATGAGAGAGGGCAAAAACCAGGCTGTCACAGGGATGCATGGAGAAGCGCCCTGACATCTTGCGGAAAGCTTCACCCAACCACGAAGAGATGGATGGATACACCTTAACCGGAAGCTTACATGTGCAGCCGCAACCATTATGGGCTCTGGCTTGGTTGACCCTAGGCGTGACTCTGGCCGGACGGTGCTACGAGATGTAGAAGAACGGTAGGATTGGATGGGCATCGGCAGTGGCCCAGAGGAACTCTATGGAATACCCTGTTTCGTTCATCCCGTCTTCAAACACCAGGCAGTGCGAGGACATAAAGGAGGGAACAGTTCCTGCGGGTAAAGTGCATAAGACTCTGCAGAGTGAAAACCTAATCGATTAGCCGTGTCCCCGATTACGGACAAATGAGCCTCTGGAATTGGAGTATTTCGAAAATCTTAACACCGAACATAATTAGTTAATTGATGGGTTATTAATAATTTCGGGTATGAGACACTGGTTGGCGGAACCATCTCATTAACAACCAACATGTTGTAGTAATTGCAAGCAAGTCCTTTTTGTTGTAGGGAAAAATTGGTTTTTTCACAAAAACTTAAACTTAGAGCCCCACAGCCAAATTGCATATAGAATTAGCATTGTTATTATTGTCTTTCTCTCTATGACTTGCCGGCATATTCAAAATGCTGACCTAAACGGCTGCAACGTCTCATGTTGCAGAGGAGTTTTCCGACCAGGAGTGAGGCTACAATCTATGCACGGTGATTTCCCTATGGAGTTGGATGGACTCGCTTATCGTCTACGCATCCGCAGCATTTAGTTTTTTCTCATGAGTTGGCCTTCAGCCAAATTTATTCTATTGTAATAAAGACTCTATATGAGAATCATGTAATAAATTAAGCATGATTGAACTTTGAATTTTTCATCAATGTACTTTGTGTGCCAGCATGATCTTGGGATGATACAGATACACAGAGACTTGGCCGATTTTGGGTTGGGTCGCTACAGGAATAAGGAGTGGCAAGAGCCTAAGCTTGGGGATGCCCATGAACCCCAAGGTAATAGTGAAGGACAACCAAGCGTCTAAGCTTGGGGATGCCCCGGATGGCACCCCCTCTTTTTTCTACAATCCATCGGTAAATTACTTCAGGCTATATTTTTATTCACTACACGATATGTGTTTGTCTTGGAGTGTCGTGTATTATACAAGTCTTTGCTTTATTTGATTTTAAGTTTGCCACAATCATCCTTGATGGACACACCTTTTAAGAGGGACACATATTAATCATGAATTTATTGCAATACTCTTTGAGCTTCACTTATATATTTTGAGCTAGGTAGTTGCTCTAGTGCTTCACTTATATCTTTTAGAGCACGTTGGTGGCTATATTTTAAAGAAATTGATGAACTCTCATGCTTCACTTATATTATTTTGAGAGTCTTATAAATAGTAAGGCAATTTTATTGGGTTATGAATTTAGTCCTAATAGGATGGGTATTCAAGAGGGATACAAATAAAAACTTTCATGAAGATCAATGAATATATGAGAAGTTTGATTCCTTGCATTTGTTTTGAGATATAAAGATGATGATATTAGAGTCATGCTAGTAGTAAATTGTGGAATAGTAAGAATATTTGTGTTAAGGTTTGTGATTCCCAAAGCATGCACATATTGTCTCCTATTATGACATGAAACTGGATCATGATTTAGTGTTGATTGTCTTCCTTATGAGTGGCGGTCGGGGATGAGCGATGGTCTTTTCCTACTAATATATCCCCCTAGGAGCATGCATAGTAGTATTTTGCTTCGAGGGATAACAAAATTTTGCAATAAGTATGTGAGTTCTTTATGACTAATGTTGAGTTCGTGGATTATACGCACTCTCACCCTTCCACCTTTCCTAGCCACTTTAGTACCGCACAACTTTCACCGGTGCATTAAACCCTCCTTATACCTTTCCTCAAAACAGCCACCATACCTACCTATTATGGCATTTCCATATCCATTCCGAGATATATTTGAAGGAAATATGCCCTAGATGCAATAATAAAGTTGTTATTTATATTTCCTTATATCATGATAAATGTTTATTATTCATGCTAGAATTGTATTAACCGAAAACTTAGTACATGTGTGAATGTATAGACAAACAGAGCGTCACTAGTATGCCTCTAGTTGACTAGCTCGTTGAATCAAAGATGGTTAAGTTTCCTAGCCATAGACATGAGTTGTCATTTGATTAACGGGATCACATCATTAGAGAATGATGTGATTGACTTGAGCCATTCCGTTAGCTTAGCATACAATCGTTTAGTATATTGCTATTGCTTTCTTCATGACTTATACATGTTCCTATGACTATGAAATTATGCAACTCCCGAATACCGGAGGAACACTTTGTGTGCTACCAAATGTCACAATGTAACTGGGTGATTATAAAGGTGCTCTACAGGTGTCTCCAATGGTACTTGTTGAGTTGGTATAGATCGAGATTAGGATTTGTCACTCCGATTGTCGGAGAGGTATCTCTGGGCCCTCTCGGTAATGCACATCATTATAAGCCTTGCAAGCAATGCATCTAATGAGTTAGTTATGGATGATGTATTACGAAAGAGTAAAGAGACTTGCCGGTAACGAGATTGAACTAGGTATTGAGATCTTTGGCGATCAAATCTCGGCAAGTAACACACCGATGACAAAGGGAACAACGTATGTTGTTATGCGGTTTGACCGATAAAAATCTTCGTAGAATATGTAGGAGCCAATATGAGCATCCAGGTTCCGCTATTGGTTATTGACCGGAGACGTGTCTCGGTCATGTCTACATAGTTCTCGAACCCGTAGGGTCCGCACGCTTAACGTTCGGTGACAATCGGTAATACGAGTTATGTGTTTTAATGTATCGACGGTAGTTCGGAGTCCCGGGTATGATCAAGGACATGACGAGGAGTCTCGAAATGGTCGAGACATAAAGATCGATATATTGGATGAATATGTTTGGATTTCGGAAGGGTTCCGGGCAAGTTCGGACAAATACTAGAGTACCGGGGGGTTAGCGGAACCCCCCGGGGAGTGTAATGGGCCTATTGGGCCTTAGTGGAGAAGAGGCGGGCGGCCAGGGCAGGCTGCGCGCCCCCCCCCCTCAAGTCCGAATTGGACAAGGAGGGGGCGATGCCCCCCTTTCCTTCCCCCTCTCCTCCTTCCCTCTCTCCTACTCCTACTCATGGAAGGGTTGGAGTCCTACTCCCGGTGGGAGTAGGACTCCCCTTGGGGCATGCCTAGGTGGGTCGGCCCCTCCCCCTCCTCCACTCCTTTATATACGGGGGATGGGGGCACCCCATAGACACACAAGTTGATGAGTTGATCTTTTAGCCGTTTGCGGTCCCCCTTCCAGCATAATCCACCTCGGTCATATCGTAGCGGTGCTTAGGCGAAACCCTGCGTCGGTAGCATCATCATCATCGTCATCACGCCGTCGTGCTGATGAAACTCTCCCTCGAAGCTCTGCTGGATCGGAGTTCGTGGGACGTTACTGAGCTGAACGTGTGCTGAACTCGGAGGTGTCGTGTGTTCGACACTCTCCTGTCTCGTTTCTATGCATCACCATGATCTTGCGTGTGAGTAGGAATTTTTTTTAAATTACTACATTCCCCAACAATATTTCCATGCAACTTCCACCATTCCATTATTTTGAGTTGTAGTTCTTGAGTTGTAAGTAAATAAAAGTGTGATGATCATCAAAATTAGAACATTATCCCATGTGAGTAATATAAAAAATTATAATAAAAAAGAGCCAAAAGAGCCCAAGAAAAAAGAGAGGCCAAAGTGCCAAACAAAAAATAAAAAATGAGAGAAAAACAGAGAAGGGACGATGTTACTATCCTTTTCCACACTTGTGCTTCAAAGTAGCACCATGTTCTTCATGATAGAGAGTCTCCTATTTTGTCACTTTCATATATTACTAGTGGGAATTTTTCATTATAGAACTTTGATTGTACATTCCAATGATGGGCTTCCTCAAATGCCCGAGGTCTTCGTGAGCAAGCAAGTTGGATGCACACCCACTTAGTTTTGTTTTTTAGCTTTCATACACTTATAGCTCTAGTGCATCCGTTGCATGGCAATCCCTACTCACTCACATTGATATCGATTGATGGGCATCTCCATAGACCAATAATTTGCCTAGTTGATGTGATAATTTCTCCCTTCTTTTCATCTACTACCACCTTCTATTCCACCTAAAGTGCTATATCAATGACTCACACTCATATATTTCGTGAAAGTTGAAAAATCTAAAGCGCCTTAAAAAGAATGAACCAATTGCTTGGCTTCTCATCGGGGTTTTGCATGATAAATTACTTTGTGTTAATAAGATGCAGCATAACAAGACTATATGATTTTGTAGGGATAACTTTCTTTAGCCATGATATTTTGAAAAGACATGATTGGTTTTAGTATGCTTGAAGTATTATTGTTTTTATGTCAATATTCAACATTTGTTTTGAATCAAAAGGATATGAATATTCATGCCACATAAAGAAATATTACATGATAAACATGATAGGTAGAATTCCACATCAAAAAAATTGTTTTTATCATTTACCTACTCGAGGACGAGCATGAATTAATCTTGGGGATGCTTGATACGTCTCCAACATATCTATAATTTTTTTATTGTTTCATGCTATTATATTACCAATCTTGGATGTTTAATATGCATTATTATGCTATTTTATATCATTTTTGGGGACTAACCTATTTACCTAGTGCCAAGTGTGAGTTACTGTTTTTCCTTGTTTTTACCTTTAACAAAAATAATACCAAACAGAGTCCAAATGGAACGAAACTTTTTGACGATTTTTCTTGGACCAGAATATACCCTGGAAGCTTTGAGAGGAGGCAAGAAGAGCCACGAGATGGCCACAAGCTCAGAGGGCGAGCCCTCCCCCCATCGAGCTTGTGGGCCCCTCGTGGCACCTCCAACCCTAATTTTTCTTATATAAATACCCAAATATTCCCCATAGACCAGAGGGCACACCAAAAAACTTTTTCGCCACCGCAAGCTTCTGTTCTTGTGAGATCCCATCTAGGGGCCTTTTCTGGCACTCCGTCGGAGGAGGATTCGATTACGGAGGGCATCTACATCAACCTTGTCGCCCCTCCGATGATGTGTGAGTAGTTTACCACAGAACTATGGGTCCATACCTTATAGCTAGATGGCTTATTCTCTCTCTTGATCTTCAATACAATGTTCTCCTCGATGTTCTTGGAGTTCTATTCAATGTAATCTTGTTTTGCGGTGTGTTTGTTGAGATTCGATGAATTGTGGGTTTATGTTCAGATTATCTATGAATATTATTTGAGTCTTCTCTGAACTCTTTTATGCATGATTTATATAGCTTAGTATTTCTTTCTGATCTATTGATTTGGTTTGGCCAACTAGATTGATTTTTCTCGCAACGGGAGAGGTGCTTTGTGATGGGTTCAATCTTGTGGTGCTCAATCCCAGTGACAAAAGGTGACATGACACGCATTGTATTGTTGCCATTAAGGGTAAAAATATGTGGTTTATTCATATTGATTGGATTTATCCCTCTAGATCATGTCATCTTGCTTAAGGTGTTACTCCGTTCTTGTTAACTTAATACACTAGATGCATGCTGGATAGCCGTCGGCGTAGGAAGTAATAGTAGTAGATGCAAGCAGGAATCGGTCTACTTGTCTTGTACATGATGCCTATATACATGATCATTGCCTTGGATATCTACTTAATTATTCGCTTTTCTATCAATTGCTAAACAGTAATTTGTTTACCCACTTTTTCTTTCTTTCGAGAGAGAAGCCTCTAGTGAAAACTATGGGCCCCGGGTCTATATTTTATCATATTATTTTCATATCTATGGTAGGTCTCCAACGTATCTATATTTTTTTATTGTTCCATGCTGTTATATTATCATTCCTGCATGTTTTACAATCATTTTATAGCTATCATTTTTTGGGACTAACCTATTGACATAGTGCCCAGTGCTAGTTACCATTTTTTGCTTGCTTTTTACTTTGCAGAAAATCAATACCAAACGGAGTCCAAACGTAGCGAAAAATTTGGACATTTTTTCAGGACCAGAAGACACTTGTTGGGCCAAAGAAGTACCAGAGGGGGCCTCTGAGGGGAGCACAACCCACCAGGGCGCGCCTGGGGTCCAGGCGTGCCCAGGATGGTTATGACCGCCTCGGTGGCCTCCCGCGCCCCCTCTTCGCTCTATAAATACCCAAATATTCCAGAAACCCTAGGAGAGTCGACGAAAATCAATTCCAGCCGCCGCAAGTTCTAGAACCACCAGATCCAGTCTAGACACCATCACAGAGGGGTTCATCATCCTCATTGGTGCCTAACTGATGATGCGTGAGTAGTTCGTTGTAGACCTAAGGGTCCGTGGTTAGTAGCTAGATGGCTTGCTCTCTCTCTCTCTCTCTCTCTCTCTCTCTCTCTTTTGATTCTCAATACAATGGTCTCTTGGAGATCTATTTGATGTAACTCTTTTTGTAGTGTGTTTGTTGGGATCTTGTCTATGTTTTTATCCATGAAAGTTATTTGAGTTTCTTTTGATCTCTTATATGAATGACTACTTATAGCCTCATATTCTTCTTTGAATCTTTGGTTTAGTTAGGCCAACTAGATCGATTTTTCTTACCATGGGAAGAGGTGCTTTGTGATGGATTCGATCTTACGGTGCTTGATCCCAATGACAGAAGGGGAACCGACACGTATGTATCATTGCTATTAAGGATAACAAGATGGGGTATATTTCTACATAAATAGATCTTGTATGCATCATGTCATCGTTCTTATTGCATTACTCCGTTTCTCCATGAACTTAATACACTAGATGCATGCAGGACAGCGGTCGATGTGTGGAGTAATTGTAGTAGATGCAACAAGGAGTCGGTCTACTAATCTTGGACGTGATGCCTATATAATGATCATTGCCTAGATATCGTCATGATTATTTGAAGTTCTATTAATTGCCCAACAGTAATTTTTTTACCTGCCTTATGGTATTTTTTCTCGAGAGAAGCCACTAGTGAAATCTACGGCCCCCTGGTCTCTTCTTTATCATATTTGCCTTTGTGATCTATTTTTATTTGCTTTTATTTTCAGATATATTAATCCAAAAACACAAAAATACCTTGCTGCAGTTTATTATTATTTATTTAATCTCGCGTTCCCGCAAGATCTATTTATCCAATCTACTAAAAAAATTACCTATCTTTTTCCCGGGAGGGATTGACAACCCCTCTTTACGTCGGGTTGCAAGTATTTGTTCTTTGTTTGCAGGTACCATTCACGTAGTGTTGCGTGGTTCTCCTACTGGTTCGATAACCTTGGTCTCATGAGTGAGGGAAATACCTACCGTAGCCGCGCTGCATCATCCCTTCCTCTTTGGGGAAATACCGACGTAGTTCAAGCCGCATCAAAAGGAATTTTTGGCGTCGTTGCGGGGGAGACATCATCAACACCTATCAGGTTCCTAATCACAAATATCATCTCCTTGTAATTTACATTATTTTCCATTTGCCTCTCGTTTTCATCTCCCCCACTTCACAAAAATTTGCCTTTTTTTTAATTCGCCCTCTCTTTCGTTCGCCTTTTTCTCGTTTGATCTTTTGTTTGCTTGTGTTGCCATGTGTCTTATATTTGCTAGCATCTTCGCTTGCTAAAATTTTATTGATATGGATCCTCATCCACTTGCTAATCTTTTTAAGAGATCTAGTTATGAGGAACCAATTGCTAGTGAATTGAGTGCACTAGACTATCTTTATGAAGTTTTGCTAGAGATTCGTGAATCTAAAAATTGTGATGAAGAAATTTGTAAAGTGATTCATGTAGCTCCTTGAATGAAAAGCATGATTGCAATGATTTTACTATCAATTCTGTTCATGCTAGTTGTGCTAATATATGCAAAACCGCAAGCTTGGGGATGCTAATTTTGCTATGTCCACTACTTGTTGCAGTGATCATGATTGGGGTGATTCTTCTTATGATCTTAAAAATTTATTTAAGCCTCATGATGAATATGTTTGCAATAATATTGAAAGTGGGTTTGGAAGAGTGTCAACTTTAGGTAATAGTAATCCCACATATTTGGAGAGTGTTCAATCTCATGAATTTTTTTACGAAAGTGGGCGTAGAGAGGTCATGACTTTATTTGATGATAATCCCACTATTTTGGAATAGTATCAACTTTGCATGCATGTGAATCATGTAGAGAAAATTCTATATGATAGCTATATTGTCAAATTTGAGTATGATCTTACATGTAATTATTATGAGAGAGGAAAATATAGTTGTGCAAAATTTCATGTTACTAAATTACCTCTCGCTGTGTTGAGATTTTCAATGTTTTATTCCTCTCCTTTGCATATGCTTATATTTGTTGTCTTGATAATGTGTTTGCTTATAAAATTTGTATGCATAGGAAGTATCTTAGACTTAAATGTGTTTGTCACATGTTTTATGATGCTCACATTGTGTTTCAATTATTATCTTTCATGTGAGCATCAAGGAAATCTCAAGCCTATCTTGATGGCTATAAAGAATAGAGCTTGTTGGGAGGCAACCCAATGAATATATTTTATTTTTGTCTTTTTATTTCTGTTCTTGGGTGTTTGTGCAATTATGCTACTGTTATGATTGTGTTTTATGTTTTAATTAGTGTTTGTGCCAAGTAAAGCCTTTGGGATTATGTTGGGTGATAGCTGATTTGATCTTGTTGGAAAACACAAACTTTAGCGTCCAGAAATAAAATTTTCGAAATCACAGAATTGATGAAAGCTTTTGCATTTTAAAACAAGATTTATATACAAATTTTCTATATCGTCCTAATTTTTCAGAATTTTTGGAGTTATAAAAGTATATGATGTTTTCAGATTGCTACAGACTGTTCTATTTTTGACAGATTCTGTTTTCTTTGCGTTGTGTGCTTATTTTGATGAATCTATGGACTCTTTCGCTTGGTTTGAGCCATAGCAAAGTCATAATACAATATATATAATGCAAAAATAAAATATGAATGGGTTTTCAACAGTACTTAGAGTAGTGATTTGCTTTGTTATACTAACGGATCTCATGAAAGTTTTGTTGAGTTTTGTGTGATTGAAGTTTTCATGTTTTGGTGAGATCATGATGGATGAAGGAATAAGGAATAAGAAGAACCTAAGCTTGGGGATGCCCATGGAACTCCAAGTTATTATCCAAAGATAAGCAAGCAACTAAGCTTGGGGATGCCCAAGTGGCATCCCCTCTTTCTTCTAACGACCATCGGTATTTTACTTGGAGCTATATTTTTATTCGTCACATATCATGAGTTTTGCTTGGAGCATCTTGTATTATATGATTCTTTGCTTGTTATGATTTTTATTTTGTGTCATCTATCCTTGCTGGACACACCTATTTGAGAGATCCAAAATTATGCTATGACTTGTTAGAATTGCTCTCTATGCTTCACTTAAATCTTTTTGAGCTATGGAATTGCTATAATGCTTCACTTATATCTTTTTGAGCATGGTGTGCTTTAGTATTTTTGAAGAAATGCTCCCATGCTTCACTTAGATTTATTCGAGAGTTAGTAAACTTTTTAAGAAATTCTCTCATGCTTCACTTAAATTATTTTGAGAGAAGAAAATTTTATGCTCATGTTCTTCACTTAGATTTGTTTGATCTATCAAAAGCAACATATGAAACTAGTCCCAAAGTGATAGATATTCAAGAGGGATATAATAAAAACTTCCATGAAGATCATTGAACAAAATAAACTTGATTCTTTGTAATAGTTTTGCGATAATGATATATATGTGAGTCATGTTGATGAGTAATTATGCTTTAGTAAGAATATTGGTGTTAAGGTTTGTGATTCCCTATGCAAGCAGAAAATCAATAGTTATGCAATGAAATTACATACTACGTATGGTGCATTATTTGGTGTTAGTTATGCTTAATGCTCGCTTGGTTGGATGCTTCTCAATCTTTTGCTAGCTTTCATTTGCACTAATTATGTTGGTAGGAAACGACACCTATGGGATCACTGGAATCCCTTCTACGGTTGCGGGGCGTGGGGATCGTGAGAAGAGCGGGACCAACAGGTGACACAAGGGGGCTTTTACCCAGGTTCGGGCCACAAAGGTGCATAAAACCCTAGTCCTGCTTTGGTGGATGTATTTAGTGTTCTTGAGCTCTCGAACTAGCTCTAGGTGCTGCGAGGTTCCAAAGAGCCGAATCCTCCGAGGATCCGGAATCCGATCCCCTTCCACAGTATGCCTCGGGCCTCCTTTTATATGTCAAAGGGGTCGCCACAGTGGCACACAGGAGGTGGAAGGTATCTACCGTGTACAAGCTTATCGCCTGACATCGCAGGACAAACGCATTCAATGCGCCTCTTATGCGTCCTCTTGCTTTATCGGGGACGGCAAGGAAGCTCGTCCCAGCCGTCGCCGCCTCGCATGGCCTTGACGCGCGTCCGAGCTGAAGAGGCATTGTAGCGCCACGTTGGCTGGTTGCTGGGCTGGCACGGGTGGCGGAGTATTCAGGAAGACTTGCATGCCACCACGCAGGAGCTTGCTGGATCGGTGTAGAGACCGCATGTCGCCACGCGGGCGCCTGCTCAGCTGGTTGAGCTGGCAGCTGCATGGGGACGACGATGGAGTCTTGGTAGGTGTGGGCCTGGCTGCAGCCCCACCGATGTCCTCGGCAAGGGCTTGTCGCGGCCTTGCATATCTTCTCGGCAAGGGTCTCGCCGGGGCCTTGTGAGCGCCCTCGACAAGAGGCTTGCCGGGGCCTTGCGGCCGTCTTCGACAAAGGGGCCTTTCCGGGGCCTCGTGGGCAACCTCGGCAAGGAGCCTTGCGGTCGCCTCTGCCTTCCGGTTCTCGTGCTTGGCTGCTTCTTTTTGCCTTGTATCTGTCCTCCTGTGCGGCAGGATGCTCCTTGCCGGGAAGGTGGCTTGAGTCTTGCTTGCTGATGTAGCACTTGTCGGCGAAGATGGATTCTCTTTAGTGTAATTGCATACAGTCGTGGCCCATGCTCGACGGTTAGTGTAGCCCTGGTTTTCACTACACCGATAGTAGCCCCCGGGCCCGGCTGCAGCGGAGAACTTCATGAGTTCAACGCTGGAGACGGGACCAAGCTTGGCATGGGTCACGGTTGTTGTTTCCTTTCTTGCTCCCGGCAAGGCTGTTGCCGGGAAGTCTTATGTTTCTCGCAGAGACTTTTGACGTTCTCGACGCCGGCTTCCGGCAAGCTTGTCGCCAGGAAGGCTTTTATCTTCAGCTGAGAACTTTGACGTTCTCAATGCTGGCTTCCGGCAAGCTCATCGCCGGGAAGGCTTTTATCTTTAGCAGAGAACTTTGACGTTCTCTATGCCCGATTTCAGTGGAGAACTCCGGAGTTCTCGACCCAGGCTTACGGCAAGCTGGTTGCCGGGAAGGCTTTTATCTTCAGCAGAGAACTTTGACGTTCTCGATGCCCGATTTACGGCAAGCTCGTCGCCAGGAAGGCTTTTATCTTCAGCAGAGAACTTTGACGTTCTCGATGCCGGCTTCCGGCAAGCTTGTTGCCGGGAAGGCTTTTATCTTCAGCAGAGAACTTTGACGTTCTCGATGCCGGCTTCCGGCAAGCTTGTTGTTGTGCAGGCTTGTGGCGAAGAACTTCGTCGTTCTCGACACCGGCTCGCGGCAAGATTGTTGTTGGGAAGGCTTATGGCGAAGAATTTCATCGTTCTTGACGCTGGCTTCCAGCAAGATCGTCGTCGGGGAGGCTTATGGCGAAGAACTTCGTCGTTCTTGACACCAAGAAGATTGGTCCCAAGGACGTTGCCAGCCCCCGGGCCGTAACTGCGTTTAAATATGACAAGTTGATTAGCATCTGAACTGCACTTAACTCACTTGTAAATTTTGAAATCTGCTAAATATTCCCTATGCCTGCTAGAATGCTTTCCGATGCGTACGATCCAGCCAGCAGCGCTTGAGGGAACAGGCCCTTAGCGGCTATTCGGGAACTTCGCCTCCCGGAAAGGTTTACCTTATTGGTTCTAGCGCAACAACACAAGTTGCCGAGCGGACTCGGGGCAACATGGAGCGCAACTAGCCCCGAGAAGGTTCCTTGGCATGCAGGTCTATGCAGAAATCTCAAATAAATAGTGCATGCTATCTTTCTGTTCGATTTTTCCTCGTATGTCCACCCTATGTCACTGGGTAGGCTCGCTGGCGCGTAAACCCAGGGCGGCGTCATGGGGACGGATCCCCACTGGCCTGCCGGGTGTGCTTGCTGCCGGGCAAACCACCTTACCGCCCTGAGCAAGGCCGCCCGAACTGTCGAGTTTGACTCGAGTCAATCTCAGGAGCATTGCCAGGTGCGGAAGGCTACCCCGCCACTCTTTACGCGGCCGCTTTGAGCTGTTGAGCGGACTCGAAACAGAACAAGGGCGTTGCCAATTGCGGGGGGCCCCTTTGCGTGCAGGTTTCCCATATATAGGCAAGATCCTCGAGGACGATAACCTTAAGTATAAAAGGAAATAACCCAATGCTCTGAATGACTTAGCTTTCCTGTTGCCGAGCCGGCGTCGTTTCTCCAGCCGCCTCCTTCTCAGAAACGGAAAGCAACGAAGAACTGCCAGTCCAACTACCAGACCAGATTCTCACAATTGCGCCCCCCTACCTGGCGCGCCGAAGATGTCGGTGGGAAACGACGCCTATGGGATCACTGGAATCCCTTCTACGGTTGCGGGGCGCGGGGATCGTGAGAAGAGCGGGACCAACAGGTGACACAAGGGGGATTTTACCCAGGTTCGGGCCGCAAAGGTGCGTAAAACCCTAGTCCTGCTTTGGTGGATGTATTAAGTGTTCTTGAGCTCTCGAACTAGCTCTAGGTGCTGCGAGGTTCCAAAGAGCCGAATCCTCCGAGGATCCGGAGTCCGATCCCCTTCCACAGTACGCCTCGGGCCTCCTTTTATATGTCAAAGAGGGTCGCCATAGTGGCACACAGGAGGTGGAAGGTATCTACAGCGTACAAGCTTATCGCCTAACATCGCAGGACAAACGCATTCAATGCGCCGCTTATGCGTCCTCTTGCTTTATCGGGGATGGCAAGGAAGCTCATCCCAGCTGTCGCCGCCTCGCCTTGACGCGTGGCCGAAATGACGAGGCGTTGTAGCGCCATGTTGGCTGGTTCTTTGGGTTTGGCTGGCGGGTGGCGGAGTCTTCAGGAAGACTTGCATGCCACCACGCAGGAGCTTGCTAGATCGGTGTAGAGACCGCATGTCGCCACGCGGGCGCCTGCTCAGCTGGTCGAGCTCGCAGCTGCATGGGGACAGCGGTGGAGTCTTGGTAGGTGTGGGCCTGGCTGCAGCCCCACCGATGTCATCGGCAAGGGCTTGTCGTGGCCTTGCGTATCTTCTCGGAAAGGGTCTTTCCGGGGCCTTGTGAGTGCCCTCGGCAAGAGGCTTGCCGGGGCCTTGCGGCCATCTTTGGAAAAGGGGCCTTGCCCGGGCCTCGTGGGCAACCTCGGCAAGGAGCCTTGCGGTCGTCTCGTCTTCTGGTTCTCAGGCTTGGATGCTTCTTTTTGCCTTGTATCTATCCTCCCAGGCAGGGTAGGATGCTCCTTGCCGGGAAGGTGGCTTGAGTCTTGCTTGCTGATGTAGCACTTGTTGGCGAAGATGGATTCTCTTTAGTGTAATTGCATACAGTCGTGGCCCATGCTGGGCGGTTAGTGTAGCCCTGGTTTTCACTACACCGACAAATTATGATCACTACTTGTGCCTCCAAAATCCTTAAGTTGGTTTTGCCATATGAGTCCACTATACCTACCTATATGCAGTATTCTTTTGACGTTCTAAGCAAATTTGTATGTGCCATCTCTAATTTTCAAAATAAATTTCTCTTTTGTGTGCCCGTACTGCTCATGAAACGGTAGGGAGTGGCTGATATATTTCCATGCTAGATGTGTTATTCTCAAGATGAGTGTTTATTCACTTGGCATAGCGGAGATTACGGAAAAGGTATAGGGATGCCCAGTCCCGAAATGAAAAATGAATTTACTTTATGTTTTCAAATAATAAATTCCTTGGAAAGTGTTGGTATGGACGGCACCCATGGATTCGGTTAGTCATGGAATGTGAAAGTATGGTGGAAAAAGGAATAAGCTTCATTTTCTGTTTGGGAACCGCCTATGATATATCTAGCATGGAAAGTATTGGGAACTACTCGATCGTTTTTGTTGACAGGAAAAGCATGCCACCCAAAATGTTTTTATCTCTATCTTTTCTGTTTGAGCTCTGGCACCTCTACAAATCCCTACTTCCCTACGCGAAGGGACATTCTATTTACTTTATGCAATTTTTATTTTGAGTGTCCATCTTCTCTTATAAAAAACCAACTAAGGGGCATTATGATCGTACTTGAGCATTGGGTGTAGCTAATATGTGAGTGTGTTTCACGAATGGATCAATGATTGAGCATAATGGTCTAGGGATAACTTCCTTTAGTGTTGATATTTTGAAAGACATGGTTGCATGTTGATATGCTTGAGTATTGAAATCTTCATGTCAAAACTAGACTATTACTTTGAATCATATAAAAGTCCAAATGTCCATGCTACAAAGAAAGAATATGTGATGAACATGTTAGGCAGCATTCCACATCAAAAATTATGTTTTTATCATTTACCTACTCGAGGACATGCAGGAATTAAGCCTGGGGATGCTGATACGTCTCCAACGTATCTATAATTATTTATTATTCCATGCTGTTATATTATCATTCTTGGATGTTTTACAATCATTTTATAGCAACTTTATATCATTTTTTGGGACTAACCTATTGACATAGTGCCCACTGCGAGTTGCTGTTTTTTGCTTGTTTTTTACTTCGCAGAAAATCAATACCAAACGGAGTCCAAACGCAGTGAAACTTTTTGGAGATTTTTCCTGGACCACAAGACACCTGTTGGGCCAAAGAAGTACCAGAGGGGGGCTCCGAGGGGAGCACAACCCACCAGGGCGCGCCCAGGGGCCCAGGGGTGCCCAGGTGGGTTATGCCCACCTTGGTGGCCTCCCGCATCGCCTCTTCGCTCTATAAATACCCGAATATTCCAGAAACCCTAGGAGAGTCGATGAAATAAATTCCAGCCGCCGCAAGTTCCAGAACCACCGGATCCAATCTAGACACCATCAGGGAGGGGTTCATCATCCTCATTGGTGCCTCTCCAATGATGCGTGAGTAGTTCATTGTAGACCTATGGGTCCGCAGTTAGTAGCTAGATGGCTTCCTCTCTCTCTTTTGATTCTCAAGACAATGGTCTCTTGGAGATCTATTTGATGTAACTCTTTTTGTGTTGTGTTTGTTGGGATCCGATGAACTTTGAGTTTATGATCAGATCTATGTTTTTATCCATGAAAGTTATTTGAGTTTCTTTTGATCTCTTATATGCATGATAACTTATAGCCTCATATTTCTTATTTGAATCTTTGGTTTAGTTAGGCCAACTAGATCGATTTTTCTTTCCATGGGAAGAGGTGCTTTTTGATGGATTCGATCCTACGGTGCTTGATCCCAGTCGGAAGGGGAACCAACATGTATGTATCGTTGCTATTAAGGATAACAAGATGGGGTCTATTTCTTCATAAACAGATCTTGTCTACATCATGTCATCGTTCTTATTGCATTACTCCGTTTCTCCATGAACTAAATACACTAGATGCATGCTGGATAGCGGTCAATGTGTGGAGTAATAGTAGTAGATGCAGGCAGGAGTCGGTCTACTAATCTTGGATGTGATGCCTATATAATTATCATTGCCTGGATATCGTCATGATTATTTGAAGTTCTATCGATTGCCCAACAGCAATTTGTTTACCCGCCATATGCTATTTTTCTCGAGAGAAGCCGCTATTGAAATCTACGGCCCCCGGCTCCTTCTTTTTCATATTTGCCTTCGCGGTATATTTTTATTTGCTTTTATTTTCAGATCTATTAATCCAAAAACAAAAAATACCTTCCTGCAATTTATTATTATTTACTTTATCTCGCATTCCCGCAAGATCTATTTATCCAATCTACTATAAATTTTACCTATCTTTTACCCGGGAGGGATTGACAACCCCGGATAGAGATGATCTAGAGAAATTGTTATGCAAGTATAAAGAAAAATCTCTAAACACTAGAATGAAATGTGATCCTATGTTTGCTACTTCACCTATCTTTATTGATGATAAGGATTATGAATTCTCTGTCGACCCAGAGTTAATTACTTTGGTTGAATCTAATCCTTTTGATGGCTATGAAACTGAAATTGTTGTGGCACATCTTACTAAGTTGAATGACATAGCCACCCTTTTTGCTCATGATGAGAAAATTCGCGATTACTATATTCTCAAATTATTTCCGTTCTCATTAAAGGGTGATGCTAAGGCTTGGTACAATGATCTCGCTCCTGGTTGTGTGCGTAGTCCCCAGGATATGATTTATTACTTCTCTGAAAAATATTTTCCTGCTCATATGAAACAAGCTGCCTTACAGGAAATATTTAACTTTGCACAAATTGAAGAAGAGAGTCTCCCACAAGCTTGGGGGAGGCTTCTCCAATTGCTTAATGCTTTGTCTGATCATCCTCTTAAGAAAAATGAAATACTTGATATCTTCAATAATGGACTAACCGATGCTTCTAGGGATTTCCTAGATAGTTGTGCTAGTTGTGTTTTTAGGGAACGAACTATTGGGCAAGCTCAAGAATTATTGAATAACATATTGAGAAATTATGATGATTGGACTCTTCCTGAACCACCGCTTAAACACACTCTGAGGAAGAGGGGTATATTATATCTCAGTCCCAAAGATATGCAAGAGGCAAAGAAATCTATGAAGGAAAAAAGGTATTAAAGTTGAGGATGTCAAAAATTTACCTCCTATTAAAGAAATACATGAGCTTGATAAAACCACCACCGCTTAAGGTGGTAGAGGTAAATTCTCTAATGAAATTCAATGATAATGATACTCCTCACAATATGCACCCTAGCCAATGCCTTTATGAGTTTGAAAATTACATTAGAAAACAAGATCACTTCAATGCAAATGTGATGAAACAATTGAAATATAATTATGATATTGCTTGCTTGAATGACTTCTTATTTAAAATCTCACATGATGTTAGAGGTGTCGGAAAGCATGCTTCTATGGTTCAAACTCAATTAGAACAAGTTGCTAAATCGCAAAGAGAGTTGCTTGATGAAATCAACAATAATATAAGTGACTTTGCTGTTAGAGTTGCAACTAGAGGAGGCAAAATGACTCAAGAACCAGTTTATCATGAGGGACACCCAAAAAGAATTGAACAAGACTCTCAAAGAGCTAACACTGATGCACACTATCCTTCTAAAAACAAAAAGACGAAGAAAAATGATAGGACTTTCCATGCCTCTAGTGAACCTGAAGTAGAAAAACCTCCTGATAATGATAATGAAGTTTCTATCTCTAATGTTGAAACTCAATCTGGTAGTGAACACTCGCCTTCTGATAATGAAAAAGATAATGATGAGGTTCATGAAAATACCCAAACAAATAATAAAGAACCAGACAATGATGTTGAGATAGAACCTGCAGTTGATCTTGATTACCCACAACCTAAGAATAAAAGATATGATAAAAGAGATTTTGTTGCTAGAAAACACGGTAAGGAAAGAGAACAATGGGTTCAAAAACCTATGCCCTTTCCACCTAAGTCAAATAAAAAGAAAGATAATGAAGAATTTGAATGCTTTCCTGAAATGCTGAGGCTAGTCTTTTTGCGTACTCGCTTGACTCATATCTTAAAAAAGGCCTCCTTATGCAAAGTACATGCAAGACATCATCACCAATAAGATAAAAATACCGGAAGCTGAAATCTCCACCATGCTTGCTAGTTATACTTTTAAAGATGGAGTACCTAAAAGACTCGAAGATCTGGGAATAGCAACTATACCTTGCTCCATCAAAAGAAATTATGTGAAACTGCTTTATGTGATTTGGGAGCCGGTGTTAGTGTTATGCCTTTCTCTTTATATAAAAGACTTGATTTGAATAAACTCACACCTACTGAAATATCTTTGCAAATGGCTGATAAATCAACTGCCGTACCTATTGGTATTTGTGAGGATGTGCCCGTTGTTGT
Organism: Aegilops bicornis; assembly: GCA_021605145.1. Taxonomy (NCBI): domain Eukaryota; kingdom Viridiplantae; phylum Streptophyta; class Magnoliopsida; order Poales; family Poaceae; genus Aegilops; species Aegilops bicornis. The sequence continues at coordinate 155,904,111 of CM038670.1, read as the reverse complement.
TGCTAATGTTACTATTTTGACTGACATTTTTATACTTGAGATGCCCGAGGACGACAACATGTCGATTATCCTTGGTAGACCCTTCTTGAATACTGCAGGAGCTGTTATTGATTGCAATGAAAGGAAGGTCACTTTACATCAATGGTAATGAGCATACGGTGCACTTTCCGAAGAAACAATTCTAAGTGAATGGTATTAGTGTATTCAAAATCTCTGACAATCACTATTGGAAGTTTTCAACTACCTCTACCTACTGTTTAAAAGAAATGCGAAATGCTTATTGTTGGGGACATTCATATTCCCGTTGAGGTAACTTAGTGATTTACGAAAGTTCTTTGGTTCCACGCTAATCGAAAGTGGTTGTTAATAAGAGTTGATCAACCTTATTAATGGATCATTTTTTAGAGGTATGAAGTTGATGAATTTAGTAAGCACTACCTTCTGCCCCTAACTTTTGTTTTATGTTTTTATTAGTTAAATAAAATAAAATGCAATGTTTTGCCTATTTTTTGAATTTCTTGCACAATAAAAAATGACCCAAAATAAAAGTTCTCAGAATGCTCTGAAAATTTAATATGATTTTTTCTGAATATTTAAGAATTTCTGGTGCAAATAATATCAGAGGGAGGTGCACCAGGTGGGTACAACCCACTTGGGTGCGCCAGGACCCACAGGCGCGCCCTGTGGGTTGTGGTACCCACGTGGCCCCCTCACTTATCTCTTCATCCCACATCACCACCTATCTCCAGAAAAAAATCACCTTTGCTCTCTCTCTTTCTCTATCTATCTATCTATCTATCTATCTATCTATCTATCTATCTATCTATCTCTCTCTCTCTCTCTCTCTCTCTCTCTCTCTCTCTCTCTCTCTCTCGTGTTCTTGCTCTCAAACCCGTGGATTTCGATCTCTTTGCTCGAAGCTCCGTTTCCGAAACTATTTCGAGGGATTGTTGCTTGGTATGTGACTCCTTCATTTGTCTAATTAGTTTTTTGCTTTAGTGGTTTATATTTTGAATAATTAGCTACTCTTGGTGCTGTTGTAGATGAGCTTGCATGTTGAATTCTTAGAGTTCTAAGTAGTTTGAATGCTTCCTATGGGCTCTATGCATCCCTATGAGTAGTTGCTATCAATATTGTGAAGTTTTGTTGACAAATTTTTTTCACCTAAATTGTTTTCATAAAATTGTACGCAAATATGATGAACCTCTTTGGAAGGATTTCTTTGAGGAGGAGATCCTTAGAGGCATCTTCTAGTGATAGTTCCGTTTGTCGGTTTTATGTTGAACCAAGTGAAAGTTCCATACGAGATGCCGCCACCAAAGCATGAAGGAGGAATTAGAGCAATATGTTCACAATGCCGATCTCGGTCCCTACATTTCAGATAAGTGCAACCAACACCACACTCTCACTGAATCATTTGTCAAAGGATTTAACTTCCATCCCCGTGAGTCTAGCGTGTCATTTAAACTGTATGAAAATCCGTTTACCATATCGTTAGAGAGGTTTGCTCACCATTGTAAAATCCCATTCTGGGGTTCGCTAGATGAACCAACAAGGGCTGAGTTTCAAGCGTTCTTGACTAGTCTTTGCTAAGGTGAGACTAGGGGAGTGACGCAAGGTACAATAAAGAGCATTCATTTTCCCGCAATCCAGTACTTTGCATTATTTAATGGAAAATGTATTGTTGGCAAACAAGATTGTAGTACCCTTTGTGCACCAGACTTGAGCCTCATACCCACCACTCTCAGCGGTGACAGAAGTTATAATCTTGGAGCAATTGTTGCACACAGGTTGCAACACAACGCTAATACTGGTTATTTTTAAGGTGGAATTTATGCCACATGCTTAGCAAGAGAGCTGGGTGTTGCACCTTCGCCTATGACCAATATTTAGACTTTGATGCTATGAAACGTCATAAGATCCTTAGAGGTGATCCCCATAATTTTACCTATAAATTATTGTTTAACCAAAATTCTGTTGTGTACACATATTTGCCTGCGCATGCTCTCTTTGATGCTCACAGTGGCGGAAGATATTTTGTTCTTAAGAGCAAGGCTCGAGCTCATAACACAGCGATTGTGGCCGCACGGCAGGCTGAGGCATCCGCACCGAGAGCCTCCGTGGGCTATGACCCCGACCACTATGCAGGCTATTGACTGATTACCAAGTTAGGCCAAAAGCCTAAGCTTGGGGGAGTATGTATTTCCACCGACATAACATTCATGTTTAAACATTTTATTCCAGTTGTCGGTGTCCACACTTTTTCATTGTATTATTCATGCTAAATTTATTTTGTGGCTTTCTTCTTGTGTGTCTAAAAATCTTTGAGAAAATACAAAAATATTTCTTGCTTCTTTTTTATTTTTCTTTCTAGTGTAGTTAGCTGTAGTATCTAAAAAGAAAACCCAAAAAGATTTCCTTGTTCTTCTTTTGCTTGTTGGGAGATTTACCATGTAAATAGTTTTCTCGTTTTTGTTTTCCCCCTTTTATTTGCTTTCTTTCAAGAAAACCAAAAACTCCAAAAATATTTCAGTATGTTTCTCTGAATTCCTTTTCCTTTTATTGAGTCATACCGAGGAGAAGACCATGATGAAAATGTTGAGTGGCTCTCATTTGCATTATTGTTGATCTAACAAAGGGCCCATACTACCTTTTCTTCTCCTGTTAAATCAAATGTTTGCAGACTCCAGCTTAGTCCACGGCACTCTTGCACTATTATTATTTTCATATCATTCGGTCGTGCAAGTGAAAGGCAATAATGATGATATTATTTTCATTACCTTTTTCTCCGTCGTATCTACTTTTCCTAACGCTTTTCCTCTTGTTTTGAACTCTAATTTGCATGATTTGAACGAAACTAACCCGGACTGGCATTGTTTTCAGCAGAACTACCATGGTGTTTTTTTTGTGCAGAAATAAAAGTTCTCGGAATGGAACAAAACTTTGCGAGGATTTTTTCTAATAAAAGAGAATTTCTGGAGCCAAGAACCACCAGAGGGGGGTGTCGTGGTTCTAAGTCTGACAGTAGAATGGGGAATAGGTATGAGGAGGTAAGATCCTAGCTACGGTGAACTTGTGCACGCAAGATTTACGAGTTCTGGCCCTTCTCAGAGGAAGTAACAGCCCAACGTCTCGCTGCCTGGAGGTTGGTCAATTGGATTATGCGTGAGAGTTACAGGGGGTGTGAACCCTTGTCCTAGAGGAGGGGGTGGCTTATATAGAGTGCGCCAGGACCCCAGCTCCCCTCCGTTACACATGGTTCAATGTACATAAAGATAGGACGTTACTGGTAACGTCAGCAATAAAGTCATATAAATTATCATTAAGATTACGGAGTGAACGCCTGACCGTTGCCATCCGGAGTCACTTTAGATCTTCTGTACTCCGAGTGGTTTCTGATGTATTCGAATGATCATATCCTGGTCGAATGGACTTGGGTTATCCGAGTGGAACCGTTGGTCGAGTGGGTTGCATCTTGAGGTCATTTCAGTCGGTAGATGTTGTTGTCCTTTGAATGCTTTTGACTGTAGGGCGATGTCCTTGGGAGGGGCATTTAGATAAGGTCTATTACCCTACCCTAGGTACATGTCATTGTCATGAGCCCCCGAATGGTTCAGGGTCCGAGTGGAGGTGGGGTCGCAGATGGTTCCGACCCAATTTTTATGCTTCGGAAGCATTTAACTTGGATTAGAGGACCGTGCAGAAACTTTGACCTCATTTTTAGTCGCCTTGATCCATTCCAAGGTTGTCGAGTGAACATTGCTGATAAGCTTCGAATGCTTGATATGGTATAAAATCTTCGGCATGATCGATTGCTCTGCCGTTCCCGGATCTCGCGGGATTCGAAATTTGGGGAAGCACGTGGGGCGAAGAAGGCCGCGGTGAGCGGAGCGGATTAGGCAGGGGCGCCTCAATTCCCGTGCCACGTTTTTCGCCACATACCGAGCGCGCGACTGTTGCGGGATTTGACAGGATTGCCTAGGCCCACAAGTCAATCACTCGGGGAATAAGCCCATATAAGGCGTCTGGGCTAGTGCTTTTGCACTGTGCGTCCCATTTCCTTTCTTCCACCTCTGATTCTCAACTACGTCCGCCTCCTCCCTCGACGCCGCCGCCCAGCCCGAGCACATCCCTCAGTGATGGCGAAGGACAGGACGGCGGCCCTGGAGCGTGCGAAGAAGGCGACGTCGAAGGCGAAGGTCAAGAAGACGAACCGGGGAGGGTCATCGTCGAGATCTGGCCTGCCGCCCGGCTGGATACAGGGCGACTGGATTCAATCCACAATCCAGCAGGATGATCTGGAGGATCTGGCGGAGGGGGGATTGATTCCCCATAGTTCCTGGTGGCTTCGAAGGATGAAACTGAGCCGCGGCCGTAGGAGGGTGAGTGCGTACTTATTGCCACTCACGTCAACCGCGGTTTCTCTTTGCCTCCCCATCCTTTTTTTCTGGGGTTTTCTGAACTTCGTTGGAGCCCAACTTCATCACTTTTCTCCCAACACCATCACATACCTCGCTGCATTCGTGTCCATGTGCGAGAACTTTCTGGGCTGTCGACCGCACTGGGGTCTCTTCAAGCACATTTTCACTTGTCGTTCTCAGTCTATAAAAAAGGCTAATCCGAGTGATGAGAGGACGCACGTGATCAAGATGTGTGGAGGCCTAGGGATCCAGATGAGGGGTAAAAGCACTTTCCCTGCTATGATTCTTCCTGATTCAGTCAGAGGGTGGCAGTCGACCTGGTTCTATTGTAAGGATCAACCGACCCCTGGTCAGTCGACTGGCCTTCCTCCATTTTCCATGGAGTGATTTGAGAATCCCTCTCCCTCGAAAGTGACTCCAGCTGAGAAAGTGGAGGTGAATATGTTGGTTGACCGAGTAGTCCAACTTGTCCGCGATGGTGTGATTGGCATGGACTTGCTAGAGGTGTTTCTTAGTCCACGTATCCAACCACTCCAAGCCCGCGATCATCCAATGTGGATGTACTCGGGTATTGAAGACAGCACTCGGATCCACCCAGAAGAAGTCGATGAGGAGACGGTGGCCCAGTGGTTGCAGGGCATCACTGGCAACAAGGACAACCCTAGGGGGTCTAGGAGGGTCCCTCCACTCGGCAACACCAACGAACTAGACAAGGTCTGACTCTTTCCTTCCGAGTGTCTTTTTGTTCTGGCATGTAATTGTTCTTGAAACTGACTGATATTAGCTCAACTCTGTGCCTTGTAGATCTATACTGAGATGTATTCGATGCCCAACGGAGAGTAGGAGCAGGAAGGCGAGGTGAGCGGAGGTGACAACGGCGACTGACATTCTGACGGAGGAGAAGGGGAGGAGAGTGAAGACTCAAGCAGTGGTGAGGAAGTCGACTCTCCACCTCGCTCAGAAACACGCTCCAAGCAGAGGCAAGACCCAACGAGTGTTCGCGGCAAGGCGACTACACCGACTGGACATACCTCAAAGCGCACTCGAACATCTTCTCCTATGACGACTGAGAAAGCTCCAAAGCAGCCCAAAGTAGCTCCGTCGAAGCCCCGTAAGGCCTTGCCCAAGATCACAGTGGCTGTCCCCATCGCTTCTGGGTAACCGTTGTGCTCAACCTCTTAGTTTTGCACGACTTGATCTTCGGTCGACTCACTTTCCTGTCCTGACCGAGTGAATTCTGAAATTTGCAGTGTTGCTACCTCTGGGACTTCTATTTATAAAGAAGATAATGATGAGGAGATGGAAGACGCAGTCACTTCCAACGTGGGTATAACTCTTGTCATCTTGTCTTTACTTTATCAGCCACTTTAACGGTCGACTGAACTCTTGCGATCGATTCCTTTGCAGCTCCGCCCAATGTTATTGAACTTCGAGACGACGACGAAGATGTGCCATAGAGGCCCACGGGAAGGAGGAGCAGGACTTCGGGGAGGAAGGCACCAGTTAGCAAGACGCCCCAGTCGATGCCGGTGATGGAACTAGTGATTTAGCAGTCCGGAGACCTCAACCGGGCTTCTGTTACTTTTGTCGTTCCATTGTCGAGTGCACAGCCTTCAACATCGACTACACAAGCTCCTGTTTCATCTGCGCAACTCCATGCCTCGGATTCTCGAGCTGCTACGGCTGATCCACCGTCTTCACTTTTCACCGCCCATCATGTCCCAGAGGTCCAAGTGAGCGCCGCCAAGGAAGCTATACGCTAGGCGGGCCTTATGATGGAGAAAATGAAAGTGGTGCGCCAGACCAGCCAAGCTGCCTATGACGCCAGCTCAGCACTCCAGGCCAATGTCCAGGTTAGCTGATTTCCGACTGATCTTCTAGCTTGTCGCTTGTTCTGTTAGGATATGCTACCTGAAAACCTTTATTGTGCTTCTACTTATAAGTCTGCACTTCGCATCTATACACCCACTGGGTGTTTCAATTTATGTTGAGTAGTTTTTCTAGTTGAGTCGACTAGGTTGTGTCGATTGTATCTTTGGACTAGTGGGGGCACATGGAGTGCACCCACTGGGTGTAGTCCCCGAGGCCGTCATCGAATGTGAGATTCGACGGGGGTCTTGACAAAAATGTCTTGTTCTTCAGTTCTTCCACTCAGTCTGGGCGGACCATGTCGAGTGGAACCTGAAATAGTGGGGCCACGCTGAGTACACCGACTGGGTGTAGCCCCCGAGACCATGGTCGACTGCGGGCAGTCGGTTGTGGTCTGAGAATAATTGTTGCTTCTCTCTCTTCTTTTTTTTCTACTCGATCTGGACGGATCACATCGAGTGGAACCTGAACCAGTGGGGGCACGCTAAGTGCACCCACTAGGTGTAGTCCCCGAGACTACTGTTGAATGTTTGATTCGGCAGTAGTCTTAGAACTTTTTGAATTTGAACTTTATTGCCTGGTAAGAAACCAAACTTTGTATCTGTTGACTGACTATTCTCTGACCACAAAAATCTTGTGAACTTGGGCCAAGGCGAACTTGCAGAAGGCTAAGGATGATGCTGCTGGTATGGAAAACTTGTTGACTGACTCTTTTTTGAACCGAGTGTCATTTCCTTCGTCTGAACCGAGCGTTATTTCTTTCAGAAAAAATGAACCAGGCTTTGGAGAAGAAAGATCTTGACCTTGCGGCCGCACAAAAATTGGCCGAAGAGAAAACAACACTTGCCGACCAGAAGCTAGCTTCAGTTAGAAACAGAAAATGCCAAGCTGAAGACTGCTCTTGACGAGGCCAATAAGGAGGTGATTCGGCTGAAGAAGGAAAAGGGAGCTTTGACAGACAAGGTTGGTGATCTCAGTCGGAGGAGAGACGAGCTTGAGGCTTATCTGGGAGGACTCGCCAAGAAGTTATTCCTTATGCTTGAAGGTACCTTTCCTTGTCCGACTGTTTTGCTATCATCGATTCGTAAAGCCATCGACTCATTATTTCTTTGTGAGTGCATAATTCTGTCAAAACTTTGAGGAAGAAACTAGGCGAATCGAGACAAGCATGGACCCCATCAATTCCCCTGTTAAAGATGAAGCTGCCATAACGTGCGTCGACTGGAATCCCGACTTGCCAATTATGCACTATCTTGCTCGACTGAAGGTTGCGGTGTCGCGGATCGACAGGGCGCTCTGGCCAAGGGAGACGCTCCAAAATGACCTCGAGTCTTTGATGACTCGACTCAATGAGATCCCTGGTCGAGTGCAGGAATGGAAGGAATCGTCTGCTCGCTGCTGTGCAGACGTAGCTCTGTCCCTTGTTCGCGTCGATTGCAAGGAGGCCAAAGAAGAGAAGTTAGCAGTGATCAAGGTTGCCAACACCAAGAGGCTTGACTTCTAGCCTTCCACGAAGACTTTCATTGCTGCTGCTACTCGTATTGCTGATGGAATCGACCTGGATGAGTTCGTCGATCCTGCCAGTCCTCCTCCTGCGGACTGAACAAACTTTTATGCTCCAATTAAATTTCCCTCGGTATGCCGAGTGGTTTTGTAACCATTTAACTCCTTTGGGCCTGATGCCCGAGTACTTTAATCTGCAGTCCGGAACTTCGTGGGATTTATCTAAACTTGGTTTTTCCTTAAATATGTTTATCTTTATTTCCGAGTGGAACCTGTATCTTCACTCGGAGCAGACTTTTGTTCTTGTGATGCAACTCTGAGGAGGGGGTCGCGGATGACCTGCACCTCGTTGTTCTTGTAGATCGGCATGGAGCGCACATTGTACTTGTGGTGCAGCTCCGAGGGGAAAATCGCAGTCGACCTGCACCACGTCCTCCTTGTGGATCAGGATGGAGCGCACATTGTACTTGTGGCGCAGCTCCGAGGAGAAGTTCGTAGTCGACCTGCACCTCGTCGTCCTTGCGGATCAGGATGGAGTGCACATTATACTTGTGGTGCAGCTCTGAGGATAAGGTCGCACTCGACCTGCAGCTCGTCGTCCATGCGGATCAGGAGCATGTGGCCAAGTCTTCGAGCAAGAGAATAGTTCTTCACTCGGAGCGTGTTTTAAACTTAGGCGAGTACGGAACTGCAGATAAGCCCCGAGTGAGAGGATTGCTCTTCACTCAGTGGGATTTTTTCAAACTTAGGCGAGTACGAGACTGCAGCTAAGCCCCTGAGTGAGAGGATTGCTCTTCACGCGGTGGGATTTTTCAAACTTAGGCGAGTACGAGACTGTAGCTAAGCCCCCGAGTGAGAAGGTTGCTCTTCACTCGGTGGGATTTTTTCAAACTTAGGCGAGTACGGGACTGCAGCTAAGCCCCCGAGTGAGAGGCTTCCTCTTCACTCGGTGGGAATTTTTTAAACTTAGGTGAGTACAGAACTGCAGCTAAGCCCCCGAGTGAGAGGATTGCTCTTCACTCGGTGGGATTTTTTAAACTTAGGCGAGTACGGAACTGCAGCAAAGCCCCCGAGTGAGAGGATTGCTCTTCACTCGGTGGGATTTTTTAAACTTAGGCGAGTACGGAACTGCAGCTAAGCCCCTGAGTGAGAGGCTTGCTCTTCACTTAGTGGGATTTTTTAATCTCAGGCAAGTACGGTACTGCAGCTAAGCCCTTGAGTGAGAGGCTTGCTCTTCACTCGGTGGGATTTTTTTAACTTAGGCGAGTACGGGAATGCACCTAAGCCCCCGAGTGAGAGGCTTGCTCTTCACTCTGTGGGATTTTTTAAACTTAGGCGAGTACGGGACTGCAGCTAAGCCCCCGAGTGAGAGGCTTGATCTTCACTCGGTGGGATTTTTTAAACTTAGGCGAGTACGGGACTGCAGCTAAGCCCCCGAGTGAGAGGATTGCTCTTCACTTGGTGGGATTTTTTCAAACTTAGGCGAATCGGATTCACAACTAAGCCCCCGAGTAAGAGGCTTGCTCTTCACTCGGTAGGATTTTCTTTTTGCAACTTAGGCGAATCGGATTTGCAGCTAAGCCACCCACTGCGGGATTTTGAACACATGTATAAGTAACAACAATCATTTTGGAGATCAGAAACCGTGTCTTTGATAAACAAACTAAAAGGTACTTCTTATTACATCTCAATAGTCTGGATGCTTAAGTATAAAAATGGCGGAGCAGCTCCGCATTCCAAGCGCGTGGCTCGTCTTTCTTGTGTTCCACATCGTATAGGTGGTACGATCCGTTGTGGAGAACTTTGGTGATGATGAAGGGGCCTTCCCAAGCGGGAGCAAGCTTGTGTGGTCATTGCTGATCCACTCGAAGAACCAGGTCTCCCTCCTAAAATGCTCGACCTCTCACGTTTCTAGCATGGAACCGGCGAAGGTCTTGCTGATAAATAGTCGACCTAATCAGGGCCATCTCTCCTTCTCTTCCACAAGATCAACAACATCTTGCTGGGCTTGTTCTGCTTCTGCCTCTGAGAAAACTTCCACTCGCGGGGCATTGTGGAGTAAAACAGTCGGCAGCACAGCTTCAGCTCCATAGACCATGAAGAAGGGAGTTAGGCCAGTCGACCGATTTGGCGTTGTTCTCAGACCCCACGGTACTGATGGTAACTCATCTACCCAGGCACCAGCCGAATGCTTGAGGTCACACATCAATCTGGGCTTCAACCCTTGGAGGATGAAACCATTTGCTCTTTCTGCTTGTCCATTCGACTGTGGGTGAGCGACTGAAGCATAGTCGACCCGGGTGTTGGGGAACGTAGTAGTTTAAAAAAAATTCCTAAGCACACGCAAGATCATGGTGATGCATAGCAATGAGAGGGGAGAGTGTTGTCCACGTACCGTCGTAGACCGAAAGCGGAAGCATTAGCACAACACGGTTGATGTAGTCGTGCGTTTTCACGATCCGACCGATCTAAGTACCGAACGCACGACACCTCCGAGTTCAGCACACGTTCAGCTTGATGACGTTCCACGAACTCCGATCCGGCAGAGCTTCGAGGGAGAGTTCCATCAGCTCGACAGCGTGATGACGGTGATGATGATTCTACCGACGCAGGGCTTCGCCTAAGCACCGCTATGATATGATCGAGGTGGATTATGGTGGAGGGGAGCACCGCACACGGCTAAGAGATCAATGATCAATGGTTGTGTCTAGAGGTGCCCCCTGCCCCCGTATATAAATGAGGGAGGGAGAGGCCGGCCCTAGAGGGGGCGCGCCAAGTGTGGGGAGTCCTACTAGGACTCCCAAGTATTAGTAGGATTCCCCTTTCCTTTCTGGAGTAGGAGAGAAGGAAAGAAGGGGAGAGGGAGAAGGAAAAGGGGGCTGTAACCCTTGTCCAATTCGGACTAGAGGGGGGCGCGCGCCTCCTTCCTTTTGGCCTCTCTCCTCTATTCCCGTATGGCCCAATAAGGCCCAATACTTCTCCGGGTGAATGCCCGTAACTCCCCGGTACTCCGAAAATACCCGAATAACTCGGAACCTTTTCGATGTCCGAATATAGTCATCCAATATACCGATCTTTACGTCTCGACCATTTCGAGACTCCTTGTCATGTCCCCGATCTCATCCGAGACTCCGAACTACCTTCGGTACATCAAATCACATAAACTCATAATTCAATCGTCACCGAAACTTTAAGCTTGCGGACCCTATGGGTTCGAGAACTATGTAGACATGACCGAGACACGTCTCCGGCCAATAACCAATAGCGGAACCTGGATGCTCATATTGGCTCCCACATATTCTATAAAGATCTTTATTGGTCAAACCGCATAACAATATACGTTGTTCCCTTTGTTATCGGTATGTTACTTGCCTAAGATTCGATCGTCACTATCTCAATACCTAGTTCAATCTCGTTACTGGCAAGTCTCTTTACTCGTTCCGTAATACATCATCCCGTAACTAACTCATTAGTTATAATGCTTGCAAGGCTTATAGTGATGTGCATTGCCGAGTGGGCCCAGAGATATCTCTCCGATAATCGGAGTGACAAATCCTAATCTCGAAATATGCCAACCCAACAAGTACCTTCGGAGACACCTGTAGAGCACCTTTATAATCACCCAGTTACGTTGTGATGTTTGGTAGCACACAAAGTGTTCCTCCGGTAAACGGGAGTTGCATAATCTCATAGTCATAGGAACATGTATATGTCATGAAGAAAGCAATAGCGACATACTAAATGATCAAGTGCTAAGCTAACGGAATGGGTCAAGTCAATCACATCATTCTCCAAATGATGTGACCCCTTTAATCAAATGACAACTCATGTCCATGGCTAGGAAACTCAACCATCTTTGATTAATGAGCTAGTCAAGTAGAGGCCTACTAGTGACACTCTGTTTGTCTATGTATTCACACATGTATTATGTTTCCGGTTAATACAATTCTAGCATGAATAATAAACATTTATCATGAAATAAGGAAATAAATAATAACTTTCTTCTTGCCTCTAGGGCATATTTCCTTCACCGGGTGCCTTGGAAGCACAGAAAGCTCTGAACTCATCTGAATCAAAGTTTTAACCATTGTCTGCGATGATGTTGTGTGGGAATCCATATCTGAATGTTAACTCTCCGATGAAGCTGACGACGGTACCCGAGTCGAGGTTCTTGATGGGTTTGGCTTCAATCCATTTAGTGAACTTGTCGACTGCAACAAGCTGGTGGGTGAAGCCACTTCTGCCGGTCCTTAGAGGTCCAACCATATCCAATCCCCAAACAGCAAAGGACCAGACGAGTGGAATGGTCTTCAAGGCTGACACAGGCTTATGAGACATGTTGGAGTAGAACTGACAACCTTCACATTTGTCGACTATGTCTTTTGCCATTCATTCGCCCGCGACCAATAGAATTACGCTCGGTATGCTTTGGCCACAATTGTCCAAGAGGACGCATGGTGACCACAGGTCCCCGAGTAGATGTCGTCGAGAATCATTCGACCTTCCTCTAGCGTGATGCACCGCTGAGCGACTCCAGTAACACTCTCTCTGTAAAGTTGTCCACCTATTACGGTGAAGGCTTTGGATCGACGGACAATATGACTTCGTCTTCCGGAAGCTCTTTCACGAGAATATACGTGATATACTGACCGTCCAATCAGGAATGATGACCAAAACCTCCATGATTAAGTCGACCATGGCTGGGATTTTAACTTCAGTTGGAACAGTAGAACTCTTAGGCTGCGGCGGCTCTTCCGTGAAGGGACCCTCTTCAACTGACGGTGTGTGAAGATGTTCCAAGAACACATTGCTGGGAATGGGCTCCCACTTGGAACCTATCCTTGCCAGTCATCCGCGCTGGTTCTTGATCGGGAATGTGGTGGAGCTCTAGCCCTTCGAACTTATTTTCTAACTTTCTCACTTCATTGCAATAGCCAGTCATAGCTGGGCTCCTGAAGTCCCACTTTTCATCACTTGATTGACCACCAATTCTGAGTCGTCGTAGACACTTAGGCGACAAACGCCGAGTGAAATGGCCATACGCAACCCATACAGAAGTGTCTCGTATTCATCTTCATTGTTGGAGGAATCAAAGTGAATCTGAAGGATGTAACTGAGTTTGTCGCCTCGCGGGGATACCAGGACTACTCCAGCACCAGAACCATTCAACATCTTGGATCCATCAAAGAACATAGTCCAATGTTCCGAGTGAACTTGATTCGGTTGTTGATGTTCAATCCACTCGACGAGGAAATATGCTATTGCTTGGGACTTGATTGCTTTCTTTGTCTCAAACTTGATATCCAACGGAAGGAGTTCAATCGCCCACTTTGCCACTCGACCAGTTGCATCTCTGTTGTTCAGAATTTCTGACAATGGAGCATCGCTGACGACTGTGATCGAGTGATCTGAGAAATAATGTGCAAGCTCCGAAGCAGCCCAAAGTAGCTCCGTCGAAGCCCCGGAAGGCCTTGCCCAAGATCAAAGTGGCCGTCCCCATCGCTTCTGGGTAACCATTGTGCTCAACCTCTTAGTTTTGCACGACTTGATCTTCGGTCGACTCACTTTCCTGTTCTGACCGAGTGAATTCTGAAATTTGCAGTGTTGCTACCTCTGGGACTTCTATTTATAAAGAAGATGATGATGAGGAGATGGAAGACGCAGTCACTTCCAACACGGGTATAACTCTTGTCATCTTGTCTTTACTTTATCAGCCACTTTAACGGTCGACTGAACTCTTGCGATCGATTCCTTTGCAGCTCCGCCCAATGTTATTGAACTTCGAGACGACGATGAAGATGTGCCATAGAGGCCCACGGGAAGGAGGGGCAGGACTTCGGGGAGGAAGGCACCAGTTAGCAAGACGCCCCAGTCGACGCCGGTGATGGAACCAATGATTCAGCAGTCCGGAGACCTCAACCGGGCTTCTGTTACTTTCGTCGTTCCATTGTCGAGTGCACAACCTTCAACATCGACTACACAAGCTCCTGTTTCATCTGCGCAACTCCGTGCCTCGGATTTCTCGAGCTGCTACGGCTGATCCACCGTCTTCACTTTTCACCGCCCATCATGTCCCAGAGGTCCAAGTGAGCGCCGCCAAGGAAGCTATACGCTAGGCGGGCCTTATGATGGAGCAAATGAAAGTGGTGCACCAGACCAGCCAAGCTGCCTATGACGCCAGCTCAGCACTCCAGGCCAATGTCCAGGTTAGCTGATTTCCGACTGATCTTCTAGCTTGTCGCTTGTTCTGTTAGGATATGCTACCTGAAAACCTTTATTGTGCTTCTACTTGTCCGTCTGCACTTCGCATCTGTACACCCACTGGGTGTTTCAATTTATGCTGAGTAGGTTTTCCAGTTGAGTCGACTAGGTTGTGTCGATTGTATCTTTAGACTAGTGGGGGCACACGGAGTGCACCCACTGGGTGTAGTCCCCGAGGCCGTCGTCGAATGTGATATTCGACGGGGGTCTTGACAAAAATGTCTTGTTCTTCAGTTCTTCCACTCGGTCTGGACGGACCATGTCGAGTGGAACCTGAACAAGTGGGGGCACGCTGAGTACACCGACTGGGTGCAGTCCCCGAGACCATGGTCGACTGCGGGCAGTCGGTTGCGGTCTGAGAATAACTGTTGCTTCTCTCTCTTCTTTTTTTCTACTCGATCTGGACGGATCACGCCGGAAAGTGGAACTGAACCGATGGGGGCACGCTAAGTGCACCCACTAGGTGTAGTCCCCGAGACTACTGTTGAATGTTTGATTCGACAGTAGTCTTAGAACTTTTTGAATTTGAACTTTATTGCCTGGTAAGAAACCAAACTTTGTATCTGTTGACTGACTGTTCTCTGACCACAGAAATCTTGTGAACTTGGAGCTCGGTTTGCTGACTTGGAGCAGAAGCAGATCCAGGTCAATCTTGATCTGGAGTTGGCCAAGGCGAACTTGCAGAAGGCTAAGGATGATGCTGCTGCTATGGAAAACTTGTCGTCTGACTCTTTTCTGAACCGAGTGTCATTTCCTTCGTCTGAACCGAGCGTTATTTCTTTTAGAAAAATGAACCAGGCTTTGGAGAAGAAATATCTTGACCTTGCGGCCGCACAAAAATTGGCCGAAGAGAAAACAACACTTGCCGACCAGAAGCTAGCTTCAGTTAGAAACAGAAAATGCCGAGCTGAAGACTGCTCTTGACGAGGCCAATAAGGAGGTGATTCGGCTGAAGAAGGAAACGGGAGCTTTGACAGACAAGGGGTGTGATCTCAGTCGGAGGACAGACGAGCTTGAGGCTTATCTGGGAGGACTCGCCAAGAAGTTATTCCTTATGCTTGAAGGTACCTTTCCTTGTCCGACTGTTTTGCTATCATCGATTTGTAAAGCCATCGACTCATTATTTCTTTGTGAGTGCATAATTCGGTCAAAACTTTGAGGAAGAAACTGGGCGAATTGAGACAAGCATGGACCCCATCAATTCCCCTGTTAAAGATGAAGCTGCCATAACGTGCTTCGACTGGATCCCGACTTGCCTGCGTTACAGACTATCTTGCTCGACTGAAGGTTGCGGTGTCGCGGACCGACACGACGCTCTGGCCAAGGGAGACGCTCCAAAATGACCTCGAGTCTTTCATGACTCGACTCAATGAGATCCCTGGTCGAGTGCAGGAATGGAAGGAATCGTCTGCTCGCTGCGGTGCGGACGTAGCTCTGTCCCTCGTTCGCGTCCATTGCAAGGAGGCCAAAGAAGAGAAGTTAGCAGTGATCAAGGTTGCCAACACCAAGAGGCTTGACTTCTAGTCTTCCACGAAGACTTTCATTGCTGCTGCTACTCGTATTGCTGATGGAATCGACCTGGATGAGTTCATCGATCCTGCCAGTCCTCCTCCTGCGGAGTGAACAAACTTTTATGGTCCAATTAAATTTGCCTTGGTATGCCGAGTGGTTTTGTAACCATTTAACTCCTTTGGGCCTGATGCCCGAGTACTATTATCTGCGGTCCGGAACTTCGTGGGATTTATCTAAACTTCGTTTTTCCTTAAATATGTTTATCTTTATTTCTAAGTGGAACTTGTATCTTCACTCGGAGCAGACTTTTGTTCTTGTGATGCAACTCTGAGGAGGGGGTTGCGGATGACCTGCACCTCGTCGTTCTTGTAGATCGGCATGGAGCGCACATTGTACTTGTGTAGCAGCTCCGAGGGGAAAATCGCAGTCGACCTGCACCTCGTCCTCCTTGCGGATCAGGATGGAGCGCACATTGTACTTGTGGCGCAGCTCCGAGGAGAAGGTCGTAGTCAACCTGCACCTCATCGTCCTTGCGGATCAGGATGGAGCGCACATTATACTTGTGGTGCAGCCCTGAGGATAAGGTCGCACTCGACCTGCACCTCGTCGTCCATGCGGATCAGGAGCATGTGGCCAAGTCTTCGAGCAAGAGAATAGTTCTTCACTCGGAGCGTGTTTTAAACTTAGGCGAGTACGGAACTGCAGCTAAGCCCCCGAGTGAGAGGCTTGCTCTTCACCTGGTGGGATTTTTTAATCTCAGGCAAGTACGGTACTGCAGCTAAGCCCCTGAGTGAGAGGCTTGCTCATCACTCGGTGGGATTTTTTAAACTTATGCGAGTACGGGAATGCACCTAAGCCCCCGAGTGAGAGGCTTGCTCTTCACTCAGTGGGATTGTTTAAACTTAGGCGAGTACGGGACTGCAGCTAAGCCCCCGAGTGAGAGGCTTGCTCTTCACTTGGTGGGATTTTTTAAACTTAGGCGAGTACGGGACTGCAGCTAAGCCCCCGAGTGAGAGGATTGCTCTTCACTTGGTGGGATTTTTTCAAACTTAGGCGAATCAGATTCACAACTAAGCCCCCGAGTAAGAGGCTTTCTCTTCACTCGGTAGGATTTTGTTTTTGAAACTTAGGCGAATCGGATTTGCAGCTAAGCCACCCACTGCGGGATTTTGAACACATGTATAAGTAACAACAATCATTTAGGAGACTGTAAAACCGTGTCTTTGATAAACAAACTAAAAGGTACTTCTTATTACATCTCAATAGTCTGGATGCTTAAGTATAAAAATGGCGGAGCAGCTCCGCATTCCAAGCGCGTGGCTCGTCTTTCTTGTGTTCCACATCGTATAGGTGGTACTATCCGTTGTGGAGCACTTTGGTGATGATGAAGGGGCCTTCCCAAGCGGGAGCAAGCTTGTGTGGTCATTGCTGACCCACTCGAAGAACCAGGTCTCCCTCCTAAAATGCTCGACCTCTCACGTTTCTAGCATGGAACCGACGAAGGTCTTGCTGATAAATAGTCGACCTAATCAAGGCCATCTCTCCTTCTCTTCCAGAAGATCAACAGCATCTTGCCGGGCTTGTTCTGCTTCTGCCTCTGAGAAAACTTCCACTCGCGGGGCATTGTGGAGTAAATCAGTCGGCAGCACAGCTTCAGCTCCATAGACCATGAAGAAGGGAGTTAGGCCAGTCGACCGATTTGGCGTTGTTCTCAGACCCCACAGTACTGATGGTAACTCATCTACCCAGGCACCAGCCGCATGCTTGAGGTCACACATCAATTTGGGCTTCAGCCCTTGGAGGATCAAACCATTTGCTCTTTCTGCTTGTCCATTCGACTGCGGGTGAGCGACTGAAGCATAGTCGACCCGGGTGTTGGGGAACGTAGTAATTTAAAAAAAAATCCTACACACACGCAAGATCATGGTGATGCATAGCAATGAGAGGGGAGAGTGTTGTCCACGTACCCTCGTAGACCGAAAGCGGAAGCATTAGCACAACACGGTTGATGTAGTAGTGCGTTTTCACGATCCGACCGATCTAAGTACCGAACGCACGGCACCTCCGAGTTCAGCACACGTTCAGCTTGATAACGTTCCACGAACTCCGATCCAGCAGAGCTTCGAGGGAGAGTTCCATCAGCTCGACAGCGTGATGACGGTGATGATGATGCTACCGCCGCAGGGCTTCGCCTAAGCACCGCTACGATATGATCGTGGTGGATTATGGTGGAGGGGAGCACCGCACACGGCTAAGAGATCAATGATTAATGGTTGTGTCTAGATGTGCCCCCTGCCCTCGTATATAAAGGAGGGAGGGAGAGGCCGGCCCTAGAGGGGGCGCCAAGTGTGGGGAGTCCTACTAGGACTCCCAAGTCCTAGTAGGATTCCCCTTTCCTTTCTGGAGTAGGAGAGAAGGAAAGAAGGGGAGAGGGAGAAGGAAAAGGGGGCTGCAACCCTTGTCCAATTCGGACTAGAGGGGGGCGCGCGCCTCCTTCCTTTTGGCCTCTCTCCTCTATTCCCGTATGGCCCAATAAGGCCCAATACTTCTCCGGGTGAATTCCCCTAACTCCCCGGTACTCCGAAAATACCCGAATCACTCGGAACCTTTCCGATGTCCGAATATAGTCATCCAATATACCGATCTTTACGTCTCGACCATTTCGAGACTCCTCGTCATGTCCCCGATCTCATCCGGGACTCCGAACTACCTTCGGTACATCAAATGACATAAACTCATAATACAATCGTCACCGAAACTTTAAGCGTGCGGACCCTACGGGTTCGAGAACTATGTAGACATGACCGAGACACGTCTCCGGCCAATAACCAATAGCGGAACCTGGATGCTCATATTGGCTCCCACATATTCTATAAAGATCTTTATTGGTCAAACCGCATAACAATATACGTTGTTCCCTTTGTTATCGGTATGCTACTTGCCCAAGATTCGATCGTCGGTATCTCAATACCTAGTTCAATCTCGTTACTGGCAAGTCTCTTTACTCGTTCCGTAATACATCATCCCGTAACTAACTCATTAGTTATAATGCTTGCAAGGCTTATAGTGATGTGCATTACCGAGTGGGCCCAGAGATACCTCTCCGATAATGGGAGTGACAAATCCTAATCTCCAAATACGCCAACCCAACAAGTACCTTCGGAGACACCTGTAGATCACCTTTATAATCACCCAGTTACGTTGTGATGTTTGGTAGCACACAAAGTGTTCCTCCGGTAAACGGGAGTTGCATAATCTCATAGTCATAGGAACATGTATAAGTCATGAAGAAAGCAATAGCGACATACTAAATGATCAAGTGCTAAGCTAACGAAATGGGTCAAGTCAATCACATCATTCTCCAAATGATGTGATCCCTTTAATCAAATGACAACTCATGTCCATGGCTAGGAAACTCAGCCATCTTTGATTAATGAGCTAGTCAAGCAGAGGCCTACTAGTGACACTCTGTTTGTCTATGTATTCACACATGTATTATGTTTCCGGTTAATACAATTCTAGCATGAATAATAAACATTTATCATGAAATAAGGAAATAAATAATAACTTTATTATTGCTTCTAGGGCATATTTCCTTCACCGGGTGCCTTGGAAGCACAGAAAGCTCTGAACTCATCTGAATCAAAGTTTTAACCATTGTCTGCGATGATGTTGTGTGGGACTCCATATCTGAATGTTAACTCTCTGATGAAGCTGACGACGGTACCGAGTCGAGGTTCTTGATGGGTTTGGCTTCAATCCATTTAGTGAACTTGTCGACTGCAACAAGCTGGTGGGTGAAGCCACTTCTGCTGGTCCTCGGAGGTCCAACCATATCCAATCCCCAAACAGCAAAGGACCAGACGAGTGGAATGGTCTTCAAGGCTGACACAGGCTTATGAGACATGTTGGAGTAGAACTGACAACCTTCACATTTGTTGACTATGTCTTTTGCCATTCATTCGCCCGCGACCAATAGAATTACGCTCGGTATGCTTTCGCCACAATTGTCCAAGAGGACGTATGGTGACCACAGGTCCCCGAGTAGATGTCGTCGAGAATCATTCGACCTTCCTCTAGCGTGATGCACCGCTGAGCGACTCCAGTAACACTCTCTCTGTAAAGCTGTCCACCTATTACGGTGAAGGCTTTGGATCGACGGACAATATGACTTCGTCTTCTGGAAGCTCTTTCCTGAGAATATACATGATATACGGCACTGTCCAATCAGGAATGTTGACCAAAACCTCCATGATTAAGTCGACCATGGCTGGGATTTCAACTTCAGTTGGAACAGTAAAACTCTTAGGCTGCGGCGGCTCTTCCGTGAAGGGACCCTCTTCAACTGACGGTGTGTGAAGATGTTCCAAGAACACATTGCTGGGAATGGGCTCCCACTTGGAACCTATCTTTGCCAGGTCATCCGCTGCCTGGTTCTTCAGTCGGGGAATGTGGTGGAGCTCTAGCCCTTCGAACTTATTTTCTAACTTTCTCACTGCATTGCAATAGCCAGTCATAGCTGGGCTCCTGACGTCCCACTTTTCTTCACTTGATTGACCATCAAATCTGAGTCGTCGTAGACCATTAGGCGACAAACGCCGAGTGAAATGGCCATACGCAACCCATACAGAAGTGTCTCGTATTCATCTTCATTGTTGGAGGAATCAAAGTGAATCTGAAGGATGTAACTGAGTTTGTCGCCTCACGGGGATACCAGGACTACTCCAGCACCAGAACCATTCAACATCTTGGATCCATCAAAGAACATAGTCCAATGTTTCGAGTGAAGTTGATTCGGTTGTTGATGTTCAATCCACTTGGCGAGGGAATATGCTATTGCTTGGGACTTGATTGATTTCTTTGTCTCAAACTTGATATCCAACGGAAGGAGTTCAATCACCCACTTTGCCACTCGACTAGTTGCATCTCTGTTGATCAGAATTTCTGACAATGGAGCATCACTGACGACTATGATCGAGTGATCTGAGAAATAATGTGCAACCTTCTTCGTGGTCAAGTAAATTCCATAGACAAGCTTCTGATAATGCGGATATCTCTGCTTGGACGGAGTTAAAACTTCGGAAATATAGTACACTGGGTGCTGAACCTTGTAGGCTTTACCTTTTTCTTCCCGCTCGACCGTGAGTATTGTACTGACAACTTGTCAAGTGGATGCAATATAAAGTAGTAAAGGCACTTTGCTGATTGGAGCAGTGAGCAACGGCTGGGTGGAAAGCAGGGTTTTGAGCTCTGCAAACGCTGCATCAGCTTCAGGAGTCCACTCGAACTTATCAGATTTCTTCATCAATCGGTAAAGAGGCAATGCCTTTTCACCGAGATGAGAGATGAATCGACTCAAAGCGACTAAACAACCATTAAGCTTGTGAACGTCGTGTATGGTCACAAGGCGTCTCATTCGGAGTATTGCACCAACTTTCTCTGGGTTTGCATCGATCCCACGTTCGGAAACGAGGAAACCGATTAACTTTCCACCTGGAACTCCGAATGTACAGTTTGATGGATTAAGCTTGATATCATATCTAATCAGATTGGCAAAGGTTTCAGCGAGATCAGTCAACAGGTCGGAACCTTTACGAGACTTAACCACGATATCATCCATGTATGCTGATACGTCTCTGTCATATCTACTTTTCCAAACACTTTTGCCCTTGTTTTGGACTCTAACTTGCATGATTTGAATGGAACTAACCCAGACTGACGTTGTTTTCAGCAGAATTGCCATGGTGTTATCTTTGTGCAGAAACAAATGTTCTTAGAATGACCTGAAACTTCACGGAGATTATTTTTGGAAATAATAAAAAATATCGGCGAAAGAATCAAGGCCAGGGGGCCCACAACCTTGCCACGAGGGTGGGGACGCACCTGCCTCCCCTGGGCGCGCCCCCTGCCTCGTGGGCCCCTTGGAGCTCCACCGACCTCAACTCCAACTCCATATATTCGTGTTCAGGGAGAAAAAAATCAGAGAGAAGGATTCATCGCGTTTTACGATACGGAGCTGCTGCCAAGCCCTAAACTCTCTCGGGAGGGCTGATCTGGAGTCCGTTCGGGGCTCCGGAGAGGGGAATCCGTCGCCATATTCATCATCAACCATCCTCCATCACCAATTTCATGATGCTCACCGCCGTGCATGAGTAATTCCATCATAGGCTTGCTGGACGGTGATGGGTTGGATGAGATTTATCATGTAATCGAGTTAGTTTTGTTAGGGTTTGATCCCTAGTATCCACTATGTTCTGAGATTGATGTTGCTATGAATTTATTATGCTTAATGCTTATCACTAGGGCCCGAGTGCCATGATTTCAGATCTGAACCTATTATGTTTTCATGAATATATGTGAGTTCTTGATCCTATCTTGCAAGTCTATAGTCACCTACTATGTGTTATGATCCGCAACCCGAAGTGACAATAATCGGGACCACTCCGGTGATGACCATAGTTTGAGGAGTTCATGTATTCACTATGTGTTAATGCTTTGATGCAGTACTCTATTAAAAGGAGGCCTTAATATCCCTTAGTTTCCAATAGGACCCCGCTGCCACAGGAGGGTAGGACAAAAGATGTCATGCAAGTTCTTTTCCATAAGCATGTATGACTATATTCGGAATACATGCCTACATTACATTGATGAATTGGAGCTAGTTCTGTCTCACCCTGTTTTATGACTGTTACTTGATGAACCACATTCGGCATAATTCTCCATCACAGATCTAATGCCTACGAGCTTTTCACATATTGTTCTTTGCTTATTTAATTTTCCGTTGCTACTGTTACAATCACCACAAAACCCAAAAATATTACTTTTGCTACCGTTACCCTTACTTCCATACTACTTTGCTACTAAATACTTTGCTGCAGATATTAAGTTATCCAGGTGTGGTTGAATTGACAAATCAACTGCTAATACTTGAGAATACTCTTTGGCACCCCTTGTGTCGAATCAATAAATATGGGTTGAATACTCTACCCTCGAAAAGTGTTGCGATCCCCTATACTTGTGGGTTATCAAGACTATTTTCTGGCGCCGTTGCCGGGGAGCATAGCTCTATTCTTTGAGTCACTTGGGATTTATATCTGCTGGTCACTATGAAGAACTTTAAAGACGCAAAAACAAAAATTTATCCCTCAACTACGAGGGGAGGTAAGGAACTTCCATCTAGCTCTGCACTTGATTCACCTTCTGTTTTGAGTAAGCTGGCGACACCTAAACCTGCTTCTGCTATTAATTATAATATGTCGCATGTTATTGATGATGCCACTTCTGCTATGCATGATACTTATGATGAAACTACTTCTATGGTTGATACTACTGTGCCACTTGGTGAATTTCTTGATGAACAACTTGCTAGGGCTAGAGAGAATGAAATTATTGAAACTGATAATACTGATGAAAGTGATGATGAAGATTCTCCCCCTAGATATGAATTGCCTGTTGTGCCTGAGGGCTATGTTATGGATGAAGAAACTGCTAGAGACTTTCTTGCTTGCAATGATAGAAGTGATCTTAAGAGACTATTAGATAAGTTGAAACAAAAAACTTTGAATGCTAGAATGAAATATGATCCTGCTTATGCTACCTCACCTATCTTCGTCACTGATAAGGATTATGAATTCTCTGTCAACCCTGATATAATTACTCTCATTGAATCTGATCCTTTTTATGTCTATGAATCTGAAACTATTGTGGCACATCTTACTAAATTAAATGATATAGCCACCATGTTCACTAGTGATGACAAAAACTCGCTATTACTATATCCTTAAAATATTTCCGTTCTCATTAAAGGGTGATGCTCAGATATGGTTTAATTCTCTTGATCCTGGTTGTGTGCGTTGTCCCCAGGATATGATATATTACTTCTCTGCTAAATATCTCCCTGCTCATAATAAACAAGCTGCTTTAAGGGAAATATATAATTTTGTGCAAATTGAAGAAGAGACTCTCCCACAAGCTTGGGGGAGGCTTCTCCAATTACTTAATGCTTTGCCTGATCATCCTCTTAAGAAAAATAAAATACTCGATATCTTTTATAATGGACTAATCGATGCTTCCAGAGACCACCTGGATAGTTGTGCTGGTTGTGTTTTCAGGGAAAGAACACCAGATGAAGATGAAATTCTATTGAATAATATGTTGACAAATGAAAATAATTGCACACTTCCTGAACCAACTCCTAAGCCAACTCCGAAGAAAAGGGGTGTTCTATTTCTCAGTCCCGAAGATATGCAAGAGGCAAAGAAATCTATGAAATAAAAAGGTATAAAAGCTGAAGATGTTAAGAATTTACCTCCTGTTGAAGAAATACATGGTCTTAGTTTACCGCCTGTTGAAGAAACACATGGTCTTGATAACCCGACACAGGTAGTAAAGGTAAATTCTCTCTGTAGATTTGATAAAGCTGAAATCCCTCCTACTAAGTTTGCTAGCCACTGCTTAGATGAGTTTGATAATTTTATGGTTAAGCAAGAAGATTTCGATGCTTATGTTGGTAGACAATTAAAACACAATGATTATATGATTGAACACTTGGGTGATTACATGTCTAGAGTTAAAGGTGAACTTAAACTCATTAGTAAACATGCTTCTATGGTTACCACTCAAGTAGAATATGTACTTAAAGCTCAGAATGATTTGCTCAGTGAATTAAATAGTAAGAATAATGATTTTGCTGTTAGAGTGGCTACTAGAACTGGTAGAATGACTCAGGAACCTTTGTATCCTGAAGGCCATTGTCGGGTGCGCGCGAAGTTCTTTCCCCCCTACCGATCCACGCCCTAGCTCGCTAAGATTTCGCGGACGAACTCACAACACTGAAAGACACGAGATTTATACTGGTTCGGGCCACTGTCGTGGTGTAATACCCTACTCCAGTGTGTGGTGGTGGATTGCCTCTCGGGCTGATGATTAACAGTATAAGGGGAAAAACAGCCTCCTGAGGTTGAGGTGTTCTTGCATTTTGTGTGAGGTGAGGGGTTGGCTCTGGATCTGATCCGATGCCTCTACTATGGTGGCTAGCTCTACTTATATAGTGTCGGCGTTCTGGGAACGGGGGTCCCCAGACTTGCCCGCCTGCGGCATGGCTCAAGTGGGGACCCAGCGCGGCCCAGCTTCATCAGTTCAAGCTCAAGACCCTCGCGAGGGGCCGAGCCTCGCGGGGCGGACGACATGAACCTTCCTCAGGATCAGGCTCGTCAAGCAGGCTCACGAGGAGGCGGAGAGATCAAGGCAGGGTACTTCATGAGGGTGCCCCGTGACGCAAGCCATGACGATCGAGATCGGTGGGCGCCCGGTGGCGCAACTGCTTGATGTCCTCGTTTCCCCTTTGGTGCAAAGGAGGCAAGCACAGGCTGAGGCATTAGGCAAAGGTTACCGCTTCGGTGCAACAAGACCAAGACCAGCGGAGCGGCAGGACGGAGGTCATCATGGAGCCCAGGACGGCGTCACCGTCAGAGCCTTTGGCAGCCGAAGACCAACTTTAGTCAGGATAAGTGTACTAGATGTTCCCCTTCAAAATGGCCAATTGTTGGCGCCCTTCCCGCTCATTATTTGGGAAGAGGCCCAGGGCCTCCCTCTATAAATAGGACTAGCCACCACAGAGAGAAGGAAGAGGAACAAGTCGAACCCACTAGAGAGAGAGAGAGAGAGAGAGAGAGAGAGAGAGAGAGAGAGAAGCGACTGGACTCACCCAAGCAGTCCATCGCACGAGCTCAAGAACAGCCCCTCGCGAGGCTGTTCTTCCTTTGTACTGTCCTTCATCAGCCCCAGAGGCAATCCACCACACCACACATTGGAGTAGGGTATTACACCACAACGGTGGCCCGAACCAGTATAAATATTTGTGTCTCGTGTGCTGTTCATCGTTCCTAGCTTAGGTCCCTTGCAAACCATCAACGCGTGAGCTGGTAGGGGAAAGATCTCCGAGCGCACCCCAGTGTTCGAACCTCAAGGGTCTGCCGGAACCCGAAATCCGACATTTGGCACGCCAGGTAGGGGTGCGCCGGAATCTTTCTTCTGGAGGTCGCGTGTGATCTTCCGTCGTGTCCATGGTCGACGCTTCGCCGAGCCAGCGCCCGGCTTCGGGCTGCTCGCGCCCTTCGAGTCGCTTAGACGGCTCTGCCGGCGGACACCCCGTCGTTTCCACAGCCGCTTTGCCGCCAACGCAGCCACCGGCCCGGCGGGGAACGAGCAACAGGCCTCGTCCCTGCATCCATCGGTGAGGCGAGAAGGCTGCACCACCACTCCTTTGCTCGCCCCTGCTGGTTCTTCGTTCCACGCGCATCGCGCTCCCATGGAGGCTCGAGCTGCGCTCATCGCCGCAAACGAGCTCCTGAGCTACCGCCCTGTCGACGACGTCTACGAGGAGTGGCTCGACCGCGTCGCCGAGCTCGTCCGCGCCGCAGGGGGCTCCCCCGTGCCATCCCTCTCGCTGCCTCGCCCTTCACCCCGCGTGGGAGGCAGGGAGCCGGAGGTGCCCCGCCACCTCCTCCCCAAGAAGGCGCCCTGGCTCCAAGGCGCGTGGCCCCGGGCCGAGACCCTCCGCGTCCGGCGCCCGCGCAACAAGAAAGGAGCTGCCAGGAGATCCCTCGTCCCCAAGAAGGTGCTCGCGTACTCCCAGCCCCGGAGCGCCGCGATCGCGCTCCAGCGCCACCGCGTCAAGACCCCGCGCTGCTCCAGGCAGCGGTGCACGGGAATCCACAAGAGCAAGCTCCGCATCAGCAGAGAGCCCCGGTGGCGACTACAGGCTGCCGCGCCTTCACCGCCGAGCTACGTAGCGTCGCATGGCCCGGCAAGTTCAAGCCAGACCTGCCTCCTTGCTACGACGGCACTGCCGACACTGCGGAGTTCCTTCAGCTCTACGAGCTGGGCATCGAAGCCGCCAACGGGGACGAAAAGGTCATGGTGAATTGGTTCCCCATGGCACTCAAGGACGGAGACTGAACTTGGCTCCTGAACACAGCTCCAGCACGATCTCCTCCACGAGGCGAGATGCGCACCGCTTCATCGCCAACTTCAAGGCACTTCGCGATCGGCCTCCGGCCATGGCGACATGCGCCGCATCAAGCAGCAGCCGGAGAGACCACGAAGAAGTACATCCAGCGCTTCAACAACGCCCGCCTCAAGATCCCGGGGTGGTGAGGAAGCCATCATCTCAGCCTTCTCCGATGGCGTGCGTGGCGTCAAGATGAAGGAGGAGCTAGCAATCCATGAAGACCTGTGCATATCCCTGGAGCTGTTCAACTTGGCGACCAAGTGCGCCAGGGCTGAGGAAGGGCGCCTCTCCCTCCTCGAGCTTCCGGCTGCCGATCCAGAAGAGAAGAAGCCCAAGGTCAAGGACGTGAAGCGCAAGGGGGCTGCCGTGCTCGTGGCAGAACCAGACACCAAGCGAGGCAGGGATCAGCCCGAGTCATCCAAAGGCAGCCGGTACTGCGTATACCATGACCTCCACACCCACAACACCAACGAATGCCAGGAGCTCAGGGCCGTGCGAGAAGGGCGTATCGGCCGACGCCCCGAGCGCAATGATCGGGGCTATGGCCGAGGAGGAGGAAGAGGCGCAGGACGCTGGGAAGACCGTGGCCCTCGCCAAGGATGGCGTGACAGACCTCGCGAGGACCGCTGGCAGGACCAGCCTCGCGAGGGAGGTTGGAGGGACCATCCTCGTGAGGACCGCCCTCAAGGCAACGCAGGGCTCCCACCTCTGCCGCAGCCGGCAAGGAGGTACGAAGACCATCATCAGGACGAGGGGGCTGGGGGCTTCTAGGAGCCGCGCGCGATCGTTTGCATCCTGGGTGGCACTCAGGCCCCAGCCTCTCAGCGCATCTTCAAGCAGTTTGCTCGCGAGGTGAATGTAGTCCTCCCCAAGCCTGAGGCCACACGCCCTCTCAGGTGGTCATCGTGCGCTATCACGTTCAGCTCAGCGGATCAGCTCAAGTGCACGGCAACGGCCGGAGTCCTCCCCATGCTTTGCTCACCAGTTATCAACAACGTGCAAGTCACCAGGACCCTCATCGATGGCGGAGCAGGACTCAACGTCCTATCTGTCGAGACATTCAACAATCTCCAAGTGCCATAAGATCAGCTTCAGCCGACCAAGCCTTTCTGAGGAGTCACCGGTGGCTCCACCGTCCCGATAGGGCAAGTTCGCCTTCCTGTCACCTTCGGACAGCGCAACAACTACCGCACCGAGCTCATCGACTTTGATGTCCCCCACATTCGCCTACCATACAATGCCATCCTCGGGTACCCAGCTTTGGCCAAGTTCATGGTAGTGATTCACCATGGCTACAATGACCTCAAGATGCCAGGAAGCGGAGGAGTCATCACAGTGCCCTGTGAGGAAAGGGATGCAGTGTGCTCTCTTGAGTGCGCCTTCCAAGCCGCAGCAATCGAAGACCCAGATCATAGGAGCAGGAGACTTCCCGAGGTGATCCCTAAGAAGAAGAAGGCTTCGCCTCGTCCAAGCCCTCGTGGGGAAGGCACCTCCGGAGGCATGGCAACAGGACCCGTGCCCGTTCAAGGGGCGCCACCCTCTGTCGCATAGGAAGGCGCGCCCGGCGCCCTCCTCAGGCGGGGCTCGGGGGCTCTTTCATGGCGAGCCACCGACCTAGCCGGGGTCACGAGGGAGGCGCTCGGGCACCACTTGGAGGCGTGCTTCAAGGCACGTTTCCCTCAGGAAGGTACGAGGCAAGGAGGGCCAAACCCTCAGGAGTTCATCACGAGGAACATCTAGGAGCTACAGGGGTCAACAGTCATGCGCGGCTGTCGCCGCTTGCCCGCCGTGGCCACACACCCAGGCGAGGATGCTGGGCTGCGAGTCTGCATCGACATACCAGGGCTCAACCGGGCCGCGTCTCAGGAGCGCCTCTGACCCTCACGCATGGGACGTTGCGAGGGTCCACTTCACAGCTACGTTCGCATGCCTTTCGGCCTGCCGAACACGGTCGCCGCCCATCAGCGCCTGCTGAGGTGCGCTCTGGAGGCTCAAGAGGTCAAGCAGCGCGCAGTCCTGGCAGATATGGAGATGGCTCTCGAGGAACCCTTCGTGCCCCCGGAGCCTCCCGAGGCTCCAGGTCCGGAGGGCTCATGAGGGTCGGCTTCCTCATCACGCGTCATCCGCTACCTCAACATCCCGCCATCTCAGACCATATCAGGTGACACCTTTTCAAGTTCCGTTTTCAGCTGGGAGCGCCCCTCGGGCTGCCTCATTCCCTGGCCACGTGGGTCCGTCCCTGCGGCATGTATCCGTTTTGCTTATGTTCTTTACTTACCTTGTTGGGGGCGCCCCTCGGGCTGCATTATCCCCAAGCTGCTTGGGCCAGACCCAGTGGCGTGTGCTTTCTCCGCACCTATCTAGATGGATTTGCTCCTCCGCGCTTAACTTGATTCACGTAATTATTGACTACTACCTATCACGGACCTCTCCGCCCTAATGCAAAGCGCTTACACGTTAAAAGGGGGGTACCTGAGCATCCGACTCATGGGCTCTTACTGGCTCTATAGCCCTCACCCCCTGGCCTTGACCCACGGCATCGCGACCTATCATAACAGCGACGGCTGAGCTCGCTCGAGGGCCGGGACCTGAGGACATAGAGCATTTGCATTCTAACCCTGCAGGAACACACCATTGATAAAGGCCCAGAGCCAGGCGCAACCCGCCTCGAGGTAGGGCCTCGTGAGTCCCGTGCTGGCTCACGGGTGCCCAGATACACCTCTCCTAGCCCTACCGTGCCGACCACGTGTCATGGCGGGTGCAGCCTGCGCCCAGGGGCTCCTCCCGGAGGGGGAGCCCCTCCCACGCACTGATGGAAGCACCATGCTCCGCGCTGATTGACGACACTGCCGAGGAGCGGCTATGCCCGTACACATACGGAAGCGCTATGCTCCGCGCTGGTGATAAACAACTAAGGGCGGCTCACAACCGTATCAACCTTAGGGATCCCAGAGCTCAGTGTCTGGCGCCATCGCAACGCCTCCCCTTGGGAGTGCTGCGCGAGGGCTGGACACGAGGAGCTGCTTGAGCCACGCCCGAACGTACGCCACCCAGCCAGGTCCCTCGGACCTAGTCGTCGCGCGCCTCCCCGAGCGGAGCCAAGGTATGAAAATTCGTTTGAACATCAAGAGGGACTCCTGAGCATCGCGACTCAGCAGCCTAACTGGTCACATAGCCCCTCACTCCTTAGTCCCGTCCTTGTCTCCGGTTAGGGCTAACAACGGCTGAGGTATGCGCGGGGCCGGGCCCTGCCGACGTAGAACGACCAATCCACTCCTATGCCTCCCGTCCATACTTGTTGTTCGCGCGTCAAGGGGGACTCCTGAGCATCGCGACTGAGGAGCCTAACTTGCCACGTAGCCCCTCACTCCTTGGTCCCGTCCTGGTTTCCGGTCGGGCTAACGGCGGCTGAGGTATGCGCGGGGTCGGGCCCTACCGACGTAGAACACACGCAAGTAGGAGGGAAGAATGTGATTTCAAAGCAAATATTACAAGCCATAAGTCGTTTCACAACGCCAAACACAAGTTTAAACGCCTCCATGAGGCATGGTGCATGTTGCAGGAATTAAAACAGAGCGGAAGCTGCAAAGGGATCACTTTGCTGTGGCACCCCCACCTCCCGAGGCCACGGAGCTGGCGGCACCACGCCCAGGCAAGGGCCGAAGGCGCGGAACTTCCCCAGTAGGGCCTCGGCTCGGTCTTTCACGGCCTCAGCAGCAGCAGCCGCAAGGTCGCCGCTCATAGGCTCCAGCAGGCCGTCAAGGTCGACGCTGGGGTCGCGAAGGTAGACGTGGCTGAGGACATGCGTCATCGCTACAGAAGACAGGGCATGCGCCCCGGCCTCGGCGGTGGGGCCAAGGTCCGCGACATCTTCAAGTGCACGGACCAAGAAAGGAAGCAGCTCGGCGGGGCCGTCCTCTGCACCAGCCAACGGCTTCTCCAGGCCACCCTCGTAGAGCGTCTTCAACGCGGCGCGAGCCTTCTCCTCCAACCTGGCGAAGGCCACCCGATCCTCAGCCAGGATCTTTGCCTTCCTGTCTAGCTCGATCCTCTCCGCTTTCAGCGACTGCTCCAGCGTCTCCAACCGGCCACGGCAGTCATCAAGCTCGGCGTCCCGGTCCCTGACGGCGGCCTCCCGAGCCTCCATCTCCTTCTCCTTCTCCTGATGGCCGCGGACCTCCTTGGCGAGCTCATCGCGCAGGCCTTGCAGCTCGACCTCCAGCGCCTTGCAACGGTCCCGGGTGTCCGCGGCGTCGCCCTGGGCAGCATCGCGAGTGGCCCTGGCCTAGCAGGCGGCTTGTTTCTTTTCATCGGAGGCTGATGTGGCTTGGTTCAGTGCCGCTCGGACGGAGGCAGCAAAGCGGGCCCTGCCAGAAGCTATCTCCAGGCGCCCGGCCACCAGACGGGGATCAACATTCCGGAGATCCTCTTGCAGCCGGCTCGATTCGGCAGCTGGTCAGAGATGGCCGAGGGATCGAAGGGACTGGAGCCGTGGAGTAGGTGTAGAAAGGCGGCAGCGTGATCACGGCTTGAGAAGGAGGAGCCCTGGGCCTTGGGCACCTCGGCAACAACGTCAAGCGCAGGCACCTCCAGAATCAAGCGGGGCCCACGGGGTGACTCACCTTGAGCGCCCTACTTGGGCTCATGAGGATGACCAAGGCAGGGAGGCGCGAGCTTTGCTGCCTCCTTTCCCCGCAGACGGAGCTGCAGCCCTGGCAAGCGAACCCGCCTCAAGCAGGGCCGCAGAAGACCCCTTCGGCCTTTTTGCTGCAGGTGCCGACCTGGCCAAGAGAATACAGACGTCAAACCTCGGCAGCAGAAGAAAAGCAAAACACGGATCGAACACTTACTGGTTGTCGTCCACGTGCTCAAGCAGCCTCCGGCCGAACTTGAAGCCTGAAAGCCTGCAGCTAGGGTCGGCCTTGGGAGGCCCGGAAGCAGTAGGCGCGTCGGGAAGGCCGGAGCTGGCCTCAGACCGCCCCGGAGCCAGAAGCGGACCACAGGAGAAAGAGCCCGACTTGCCCTTCCTCGGAACGGGGAGAATCCTCCCCTCCTCGCCTGGCACCGGCCTCGTCGTCGTCCGGCATGGAGCGAAGGGCGTGGGACCTGCGCCAAGAGAAGGAAACCCCGACTCCTCACCAGTCGCCTCGAAGTCAGACTCTTCTTCCTCCACCTCCTCTTCTTCCTCCTCACTCCCGCTGGAGTTGCTGGAGGAAACGTTCACTGTCGCCAACATCGTCAGAACCTCGGGAGCCCTGACGGGCACCAGCCCCTCACCATTGAAGGTGGGCATGGCGTTCACCACTTGCTCCCAGTCGTCGCGAAGGAACAGGGGGACGGGAGCGCCCTCCGGCCTCGCCACGTCTCCCCCGACCAAGGAATGGAGAGCCGCGACCAGATCTTCGTCGGAGAGGGCCTCGGAGCTCAGGCGAAGGGCGTCACCTGCCTCCCCAAGCCTCCACAACGGGAGCGAATGCTCCTGGAGCGGAGCCACCCGGTGTTCCAGGAACTCCAATAGGAGTGTGGGCCCGGTCAGCTTCGCCGCCCCCAAGCAACCTGGCCTCAGGTCCGCGTCTATCCTCTTCAGCACCATCTTTGCACGAGGGTCGACAAGCTCCGCGCGAGACCACGCATCAACGGTCTTGGGCTGCCCCGACGGCAGTGCCAGTCGGGGGTGGATGCGCCCGACATCCACCAGGACCCACTTGCTCCTGAAGCCTTCGATCCTCTTCCCGGGCTTGGAGATGGAGTTGGAGCTGGAATATGTGATAAAGCTCGCACATGCAGTAATAGGGCCACGAGAGACCCGGAGGTAAAAGTAATGGTGCAACAAAGCCACCGAGGGCTTTATCCCAACATGAGCCTCACAATAGTAGGCGAAAATCGCCAGGAGAAGAACAGAGTTGAGGTGGAGATGCAGAGCTTGCAAGTTGTATTGGCGGAGAACAGCAAAGAAGAACTCGGAAAGAGGAGGGACCAGACCAGCGATGATGGCGCTCACAAAGAACGGGTAGAAGGTGCTCCCCTGGCCTTTAGGCTGATCAGAGCCGGCCTTGAGCACAGTCGCTCCTTCGTTACCCCGCGCCACCGTCCTCCGGCGCACAAGGACGAGATTATTCTCCGACACAGTCGGAGGATCCAGAGCCGGATGGTACCAGGCCTCAGATGGGGTCTTGCGAGGCGCCATGGCTTGCAGGATGGGAAGGATTGAGATAGATCTGGAGGATTTCGAAAGCAAGGAGGAGAAGGGCGAGAAAGGGGATCTGGAGCAAGGCGAGCAAGAACAAGAACCAAGTCTGGCCGGGCCTCCTTTTTGTCAGAAGGAGGGTTGCCGAGGCGTCGTGGGCAAGCAGAGACCGTCACGACCAATCAATCGCCATGTGGCACCCAAGGCCGCAGGCTGTTGGGGGCCCACGGTGCTTCGCACTTGCCCCTTCGCTTCTTTGCTAAGGCAAGTCCGGGTGCGCCTTGGGCCCAGGGGGCTCTTGTCGGCGTTAAGGAGCAGGGGTCCCAGACTTGCACACTGCGGCCTGCGGCGTGGCTCAAGTGGGGGCCCAGCGCGGCCCAGCTTCATCAGCTCAAGCTCAAGACCCTCACGAGGGGCAGAGCCTCGCGGGGCGGACGACAAGAACCTTCCTCGGGAGCAGCCTCGTCAGGCAGGCTCACAAGGAGGCGGGGAGACCAAGGCAGGGTACCTCACGAGGGTGCCCCGTGACGTAAGCCATGACGATCGAGATCAGGCGGGCACCAGCCTGCGCAGTGTCATCGTTTACCCTTTGGTGCAAAGGAGGCAAGCACAGGCCGAGGCATCAGGCAAAGGTTACCGCTTCGGTGCAACAAGACCAAGACCAGCGGAGCGGCAGGATGGAGGTCATCGTGGAGCCCAGGACGGCGTCACCATCAGAGCCTTTGGCAGCCGAAGACCAACTTTAGTCAGGATAAGTGTACTAGATGTTCCCCTTCAAAATGGTCAATTGTTGGCACCCTTCCCGCTAATTTTTTGGGAAGTGGCCCAGGGCCTCCCTCTATAAATTGGACTAGCCACCACAGAGAGAAGGATTAGGAAAAAGTCGAACCCACTAGAGAGAGAGAGAGAGAGAGAGAGAGAGAGAGAGAGAGAGAAGCGACTGGACTCACCCAAGCAGTCCATCGCACCAGCTCAAGAACAGCCCCTCGTGAGGCTGTTCTTCCTTTGTACTGTACTTCATCAGCCCCAGAGGGAATCCACCTCACCACACACTGGAGTAGGGTATTACACCACAACGGTGGCCCGAACCAGTATAAATCTTGTGTCTCTTGTGCTGTTCATCGTTCCTAGCTTAGGTCCCTTGCAAACCATCAACGCGTGAGCTGGTAGGGGAAAGATCTCCGCACGCACCCCAGTGTTCGAACCTCAAGGGTCTGCCGGAACCCGAAATCCGACATATAGGCCCTGGTCCTCTCCTCAAATATTGAGCGGGAAGGGAGCCAACAACGACAGGCAATTTGAAAGGGGACAACTAGTATAAGCTATCCTGACAGAAGTGGTCTTTGCCTGCAAAAGGCTCTGGTGGTTACGTCGTCTTGGGCTCCATGGTGACCTCCGTCTTGTCATCCTGCTGGTCTTGGTCTTTTTGCATCGATATGGAAATGTTCGCCTGATGCCTCGGTACTCCGCGCCTGCGCCTGCCTCCTTAGCACCGAAGAAGAAACAAGGACGTTGCACGCGCTGGCGCCCGCCTTGCGTCCGCCTGGTGTCGATCGTCATGGCTCACGTCACGAGTGCCTCGCGAGGTTTGCCCCGCCTTGATATCTTCGCTCCTCGCGAGCCTGCCTGGCTAGGCCGCTCCTGAGGAGGTCTTGCATCGGCCACCTCGCGAGGCTTGGCCCCTCACGAAGGTCTTCAATGCCTTGTCGACGAAGATGGGCCGTACGGCCTGCTAGCATAGCCACGCCGTGGGCCACAGGCAGGCAAGTCTGGGGACCCCCGTTCCTAGAACGCCGACAGTAGCCCCCGGGCCCAAGGCGCGCTCGGGCTTGGCTTCAAGGCGAAGCCAAAGGTCAAGTACAGAGCGTCGCGGGCCCCAAAAGCCTGTGGCCTCGGTTGACGCGTGGCAGTTGATTGGACGTGGGCATCTCCGCTTCCCCATGCTGCCTCGGCAACTGCTCGACTTGACAAGTCCATGCGCCATGCAAAGAAAACCATCATTACATGTGATCGTGGGAGGCGCCGGTTGGCCTTCGCTCCTATAAATGGGGAGGGGGGCGGAGCCCCCGTCGCCCATCTCTCCCTTGCTCGCCTGCTTCTTCCTCCTCGCTCCATTGCTAGCAGCGCCACCAATGGCACAACGAAGGAAGTTCTCTGCCGCCGAGAAGTGGAAAGCCCCTCGCGAGGGACCCGG
This sequence comes from Aegilops bicornis, assembly GCA_021605145.1. Taxonomy (NCBI): domain Eukaryota; kingdom Viridiplantae; phylum Streptophyta; class Magnoliopsida; order Poales; family Poaceae; genus Aegilops; species Aegilops bicornis. The sequence continues at coordinate 155,869,153 of CM038670.1, read as the reverse complement.
CTCCTCGGCACCCAAGCGCGGACGCGGCCGTCTGATGAAGTCATGTACCTAGGGTAGGGTCATAGACCTGCCCAAAAGTACCCTCCCCAAGGACACTCGCGAAAGAAGCTGCCTACCAGTCGACCTGGTAGGTTTCCACTCGACAGATTCAAAGACGCTCGACCATCAAGACCCACTCGACCACCAGGAGTCCAAGAGCCACTCGGTATCCGAACAGTCTGTAGTGAAATAGTCTTTATGGTCATAATGACACTTTATGTAAGGCGTTACCAGTAACGCCTAGCCTTAACGTACCTTAAACCCTCCGCTATGTGGGCTGGCTGGGGTCCTGGCACACTCTATATAAGCCACCCCCTCCACAGGTAGAAGGGTTCGCACCTCTGTAACACATACGCATATAATCCAGTCGACCGCCTCCGGGCTCCGAGACGTAGGGCTGTTTCTTCCTCCGAGAAGGGCCTGAACTCGTGAATCCTTTGCGTATACAACTACTCCATAGCTAGGATCTTTCCTCTCCATACCTACCCCCCATTCTACTGTCAGACTTAGAACCACGACAGTTGGCACCCACCGTGGGGCAGGTGTTCTAGCGATTTGTTGGAGAAGTTGGGATTCTTTCGATCTCCTACATCATGGTTTCAGGTGGAGTTCTGGTCGAGGGCCGCGAGATCCGTCTCAGTGCGCTCACGTTCTTCGCCGACGACTCCGCTTGGCTTCAGGAGGCTCCACTTGACGTGGACGCGCTCCCCGTCCACGGGCGGCGACTTCGCTGGCGTGTGTTGGCGGCGTCCTCCTGCAACCGTCGACCCAAGGTATGGGTCGGCTCCTATGTCCTCGCCCCGGATCTCCGCCGGAGCAAGCGTTCCGGTCGGTCGAGGCTTCAGCGGTGGGTGAGGCATGTGGTGGCCCGTCAGTCGGCCACCCCCCAAGTAGCGGCAATCGAGCCCGACGAATCGCTCTACGGCCTGTTCGACTGGCTCCGCAGAGACTGCGTCCGAATGCGATGGCAGTGACCCGGCGGCAGAGGTTCTGATGGTCGATGGACCATGCAGTCCCCCCGGATTCACCCGCACCAACGGAGGTGACGGTGGAGGCGATCCAGAGGAAGCCCACGAAGAGTACCTGCCCGAGCCACTCACTTCGCTTCAGAGGGAGGAGCTTCGCCGTTGGAACATGGATGCGCTTCACACTCCTATCATTGGAGAAACCCCCGAGGCTCGCGCCTTGGAGGATGCGCGCCATTAACCTGGCTGGCGCACTTTTCGAGAACCTTCAGCGAGTACTCGGCCTTGGCGACCAAGGGTTCCAGAATCCAGCCGACGTCAGCTCTTGCAGCCACCAACACAGGTATATCGAACTCCGATTCAGAATTTAGCAGCTGCCACCCGTATAGCAGAGTCAATTCAGCCTTCCCAGTCGTAGGCGGGTAGAGGTTTGCTACAAATCAGAGATCTGCTCCGAGCGGCACGAGACCAAAACTCAGTCATATCACAGTCGCGGAACAGGATTCACAGCCGATCCGTCGCTCACAATTCAGTCGATCGGCCCATAGTCCGAGATCGCCCCCGAGGCGTGAGGAACGTGGGGGCCGGCGTGATGATCAGTACAAGAGCGGCGAGCAATATGAGCACCGATTCGATCGCAATGATCGACGTCGAGTGCCCACTCCTCCCCCAAGGGGTGGATCATACGCTACTCGGCAGCAGGACGACAGACGCCAACACAGTGTTGGGCCAAGAGTTCCAGTCGACCCCAGGGAACCAGGCTTTCATGCGAGATCTATTATCGTTCAAGGTTTGGTCAACAGGAACAGAGCTCACTGAGACGGCCATGACAGAGATGTTCCCTCCAGCAGCAGAGTTCATGTCTTAGGGCCAGAGTGTTTCGAGAGCCAGCCAGTCGCGGTGATTCCTCCCAACTTCAGGTTGGCGACTGGAGTCAGTAAGTTCACTAGTGAATCTAAGCCTGACACTTGGCTTGAAGATTACCGACTGGCTGTTTAGATTGGCGGCGGCAACGATGAGGTAGCCATGAAGCATTTGCCTCTTATGTTGGAGGGTTCAGCCAGAGCGTGGTTGAATCAGTTAGCACCCATCAAGATTTACACTTGGGAAGATCTTGCACGAGTGTTTGTCGGGACATTTGAAGGACTTGCAAGCGACCAGCGGGGTTGATGAGTTGCGATCGTGTGTGCAAAAGTCGAGTGAAACTTTGAGAGATTATATCCAGACGTGGATCACTTTGCACCACACGATTGAGAATGTATCGATCACCGAGCGATGCATGCCTTCAAAGAAGGTGTCAAGAACAGAGAGTTGAGTTTGAAATTCGGTCGAACCGGAGATATGACCTTGAGTCGGATGATGGAGATTGCCACCAAGTATGAAAATGGTGAAGAAGAGGACGGCTCCGGAGTGGTAAATACAAATCGGCCGCTAATGAGGCCGGCGGAGGAAATTCTAGTCGGAAGGTAAGCAAAGCCGAGCCAATTGCTCCGGAGAGGCCTTGGTGTGACCCGGGGAAAGTTCAAGGGGAAACCCAAGGGTCCTTGGAACCCCAAGAAGGTGAAAGACCAGGATGGAAATGACGTGTTGGATTTGCCATGTCACATTCACACGAAGAAAGTTGAAGAGGGTAAACTCATTTACCCGAAACATACCACTCGACAGTGTCGGCTCTTGATTCAGCAGTTCCAAGGGAAACAGCCCAAGGATAAGGATAAGGAGACAGACAAAGTTGAGGACAAAGATGACAGCGATGATGGATATCCCAAGGTCAATTCCACCCTGATGATTTTTACTGACGTCGAAAGCAAAATTCGATTGAAGGTTATCAATCGGGAAGTGAACTTGGTCGCTCCGGCGACGCCCAACTATCTGAAGTGGTCCCAGACCGCCATCACATTCGACCAGTCCGATCACCCGACGCACATTGCCACCCCTGGGAGGCAAGCGTTGGTGGTCGACCCAGTCGTCGAAGGCACTCGGTGACCAAAGTTACGATGGATGGTGGTAGTGGCTTGAACATATTGTACGCAGAAACATTGAAAGGGATGGGCATTCCGATGTCCAGACTCAGTACCAGTAACATGAGCTTCCACGGAGTCATTCCTGGAAAGGAGGCAACCCCTTTGAGGTCGTGGATTTCTAGAGCGCTTATCACGCTATTCTGGGAAGGCTAGCATATGCACGTTTCATGGCCCGACCATGTTACGTGTATCTTAAACTGAAGATGCCTGGCCCCAAGGGCGTGATCCTTTATTAAGGGCAATCGGAAGAAGGCGGAAGAGTGCTTCCAGAAGGGCTCTAAGATCGCCGATGCTCAGTTGGCAGTTGTAGAGCTAAACGAGTATCAGAAAACTGCAGATCCGAGTGATTTGTTGCGAGCTAAGAAGCCCGCTATGGAGTCAGCATTCCAGTCATCCGGTGAGACGAAACAGGTTCACGTTCACCCGACTGATCCCAATGCTGCTCCGACCAACATCTCAACAACACTCGACTCAAAATAGGAAGAAGCGCTCATCCAGTTCCACCGTGAGAACTGTGACATCTTTGCATGGAAGCCTGCTGACATGCCGGGTGTTCCCAGGGGGCTGGCTGAGCACCGCCTACGAGTCGACCCAAAATTCAAACCGGTTAAAGAACATCTTCGGCGGTCCGCCGCCCGTAAGAAGAAAGGCCATTGGTGAAGAGGTGGCTCGGCTCTTAGCGGCAGAGTTCATCCGAGAGATCTACCACTCCGAGTGGCACTCCAATGTCGTCATGGTGCCCAAGAAGGATAAGTCGTTGCGCATGTGCATCGATTTCAAGCATATCAATCGGGCCTGCCCGAAAGATCATTTTCCTCTTCCTCGCATAGACCAAATAGTCGACTCAACTGCAGGATGTGAGAGGTTGTCTTTTTTAGACGCCTATTCCGGGTACCATCAGATCCGTCTGTATGGACCCGATGAGATTAAAACAGCTTTCATCACTCCATTCGGGTGCTTACATTATGTCACCATGCCATTCGGTCTCAAGAATGCGAAGCCACATTCATGAGGATGATTGAAGTGTTTGCTCACTCAAATCAGTCACGAATGTGGAAGCGTACATGGATGATATAGTGGTCAAGTCACGAAGGGTTCCGACCTGTTGGTGACCTTGCTGAAACATTTGCCAATCTCGGAGGTGTGATATCAAGCTTAACCCATCAAAGTGCACATTTGGAGTTCTGGTGGAATGTTACTCGGTTTTCGTTTTTGAGCGAGGAATCGATGCTAACCCGAAAAGGTTGGCACTATACTCCGAATGAAGCGCATACTGCGTGTGCACGATGTCGAAGCTTTCTTGGATGCTTGGCCACTTTAAGTCGATTCATCTCTCGCCTTGGTGAAAAGGCATTGCCTCTTTACCGATCGATGAAGAAGTCGGACAAGTTCGAGTGGACTCTAGAAGTCGATGCAGCGTTTGCGAGCTAAAAGCTACGCTCTCCACCTAACCGGTGCTTGCTGCTCCTATCAGAAAGAGCCTTTGTTGCTTTACATTGCAGCCAACTGGACAAGTCGTCGATTACCGTACTTACGGTCGGCGGAAGAAGAAGGAAAAGCCTTCAAAGTTCAACGCCCGGTTTATTATCTTTACGAAGTCTTGACCCCATCAAAGCAAAGATACCCTCACTATCAGAAGCTTGTTTATGGGATTTACATGACCATAAAGAAGATTGCTCATTATTTCTCTGATCATTCCATTACAGTCGTCAGCGACGCCCCATTGTCGGAAATTCTTCATAACAGAGATGCAACTGGTCGAGTGGCTAAATGGGCGAATGAACTCCTTCCCCTTGATATCAAATTTGAGGCAAAGAAAGCCATCAAGTCCCAAGCAATAGCAGACTTCCTCGCCGAGTGGATCGAACAACGACTTCCGACTCAAGTTCACCCGGAGCACTGGACTATGTTTTTTGATGGTTCCAAGATGCTGAACAGTTCTGGTGTGGGGGTTGTATTGGTTTCCCCCCGAGGAGATAAGATCAAATATGTTATCCAGATTCACTTTGATTCTTCCAACAACGAAGCAGAATATGAAGCACTGCTATATGGGTTGCGTATGGCCATTTCACTTTCGGCGTCCGTCGCCTTATGGTTTACTGTTGACTTCGGATCTGGTTGTTAATCAAGTGATGAAAGAGTGGGATGTCGAAGCCCAGCTATGACAGATTCTTAATGTCTGATGAGAAAATTTGGAGAAGAAATTCGAGGGGTTAGAGCTTCATCATATACTTGTGAAAAAATCAAGTTCTGGATTATTTGGCGAAGATAGGTTATAAGAGGGAAGGTATGGTGTCAAAACCGGCGGATCTCGGTAGGGGGTCCCGAATCGCGTCTAGGCGGATGGTAACAGGAGACAAGGGACACGATGTTTTACCTGTGTTCGGGCCCTCTCGATGGAGGTAATACCCTACTCCTGCCTGATTAATATTGATGATATGGGTAGTACAAGAGTAGATCTACAACGAGATCAAGGAGGCTAAACCCTAGAAGCTAGCCTATGGTATGATTGTTGTTCGTCCTACGGACTAAAACCCTCCGGTTTATATAGACACCGGATAGGTTAGGGTTACACCGAGTCGGTTACAATGGTAGGACATCTACATATCCGTATCGCCAAGCTTTCCTTCCACGCCAAGGAAAGTCCCATCCGGACACGGGACGAAGTCTTCAATCTTGTATCTTCACAGTCTTGGAGTCCGGCTGTGATGATAGTCCGGCTATCCAGACACCCCCTAGTCTAGGACTCCCTCAGTAGCCCCTGAACCAGGCTTCAATGACGACGAGTCCAGCGCGCATATTGTCTTCGGCATTGCAAGGCAGGTTCCTCCTCCGAATACTTCATAGAAGGTTTTTAACACAAGGATAGTGTCCGGCTCTGCAAAACAAGTTCCACATACCACCGCAGAGAGAATAACTTTGCACTGATCTGTTGACGACTGCCCAAGGGCGTGACATCACACCACGGCCAGGCCTTTATATGAATCGTTTTTTACTGTTCCACCTCAGCGCGCTTAGCGAGGCGGTTTCCTTGGCACGCCTTATCAAACCTAGATCGTGCCCCCTTATTCCGGGATTCTCATCAATACGGACGTTGGTAACCCATCCGCGCCATTGATTACGGCGCTTGGGAAATAAGCAAGTTTTACCAGGCTGGTGGGGGACGCATAGCCGTCATCCATATAAGGGATAAGGATCCACCTGTTCACCTCGCCTTCTTCCTCCTTTGCTTATCCATTTCACAAGACTTTTCGAGCTCCAGCGCCCAAGTCCGCACATTCCTCCTCAACCTTCTCCAACCATGTCAGGAGCGGGAGGCAGATGGATAGCCTCCTCCGCCACGGAGGGGCACATCACAAGACTATGGGAGGCCGGATACTTGTCCGTGACATCGGCGCCTGAGCTGCCCGGCGTGGGGCAGCTTATTCCAACCCCGGGCCCCATGAGAGGGTAGTGTTTCTCCCCACTTCCTCCGCAGACTAGGTTTTCCACTTCACCCATTTGTCCAGGGGCTCATGTTCTACTACGGCCTGGACTTCCACGACTGGCCCGAATTTTATCCTCAACATCTCGGCGTTTATAAATGGGTAATGCGAAACTTTCCTCTGCATCCAGCCCCACTTGGCTTATGGCTGAAGATCTTCAACGTCTGGCGAAGGTAGTGGGCGGCCGTCAGCGAGTGCTGAGGCGCCATGGTTGGCAAGATGGCCAAGGTCCTATGGCTCGAGGGCGCCTTTGTGGAGACCATAAAGGGGTGGCAATCGGGGTGGTTCTACATCACCGAGCCGTGCGACCCCGAATGGGTGGCGGCCCCCGAATTCAGATCTGGCTTCCCCACACGGCTCTCGTCATGGAAGGAGACGGGCCTGACGTGGGGGAATTCGGAAGAGCTATCCGGACTCCAACCATTCGTCCGAAACCTGGTGGACAAGAATCTCAGGCTTGTCGACGTAATCCAGGTGATGCTCATCCGCCGGATTCTCCCATGCCAACAACGGGCCTTTAACTTGTGGGATTTCAATCCGGCACAACATCGAACCTTGAGCCGGCTCTTCGACACTATGTACGAAGATGCCTGGAAGGTGCTGTTCAAGGGCGCTGAAGCCCCAACATCCGCTAACAAGGATCGCGGATACATCTCGCTGCGTCCAGCCGGTGAGGTAAGTTATTTTACCCTTTACGCGACTCTTTTTCCATAGATTGACTCTATGTGGGATCTAAAACTCCCTAATATTTGACAGGACTGGCTGAAGACGTCCGGACAGATTAACTATATGGATCCTTTGCCGGAAGACCCGGAGGACGCCCGATTGATGGGGCTGCTGGCTCCGGCGCCCCATGTGGTGCTGGAGAAGAAGGCCAAGAAGGAGGCCACAGGAACTCGAAGGAGCTCCCGACGCCAGCTGCTGTCAGATTCTGATGCAGAATATTCTCCTGAGGACGAGGAGGAAGAAGAAGAAGCTCCTCCCGGCGGAGGAGGAGAAGAAAGGAAGGGCGCCCCAACCGGGGAGGCTGGGCCGGTCCAAGAAGGGAAGAACCCTTCCTCCCGACTTCTCCACCAACGTCGGCGGCGACGACGAGGAGGATTGGCCAACAAGGGCCAAGCCCCTGGCGAGATCGTAAGTGTCCGAATACCCACGGCTTTTTCATAATTGCATAGTGTTCTCTAATGCCGAACAATCATGCAGCCCGCCCAAGGGCGAGTCCGCCGATTCATCGAGCGGGTCCCTGGGCTTCCGACCGCCCCATGCTGCGGACGACACCGAGGTGGCGTCCCAAGGGGGGCTTGGTCAAGAGGAGGTGGCATAGGAGGAGCCACAAGGCAACCTCCCGGACTCCAAGCGCATGGGGGGCAAGACCCCCAGGGGCTCTAAGCCCGACCCTCGTCCGGACTCCATGCCGGAACCATCAGCGGTTCCGAAGTCCGGCCAGTGGATCCTTCGTAAGAAGGGTAAGACGCCGGTGTCCTCCGTCCAACCGGAGGCACCGGATAGCTTACTGGAGGCGCTTAACAGCGCTTCCATCAAGGAGGAGCACCGCCTTTATTATGAGTGCGGTGATCCGGACAGTTCAGTCCGCCAAGAGCGGACTCGATCAAGCCTGTACTAGCCTTCTAACGGGCTTTGAGGTAAGTTAAGAATATGTAAAAATATTACCGCATAGACAGTAGTTCTCGATGCTTAGTTCGGTGTTCGGAAAGAAAAGCCGGACTAAGGATATAAAAAGATATCTGTGAGGAGTCTAACATAAGTATGTCAATATCGGAATGCGAGGCGCTTGGCGACCTCTGCCAAGACCGTTGCAGAGGTCAATGCACTGAAGCAAAACCTCGAGCGGTCCGAGAACGAGCTCGGACAAGCCAAGAAGCATCTCGAGGACAAGGAAGGTAAGTAATACCTCATTAAAGAAATACCTTATAGAAAAGGTTTTGGTTGCAAAAAATAACAGGAATAACATGGGTACTGCAGGGGCCACGAACGAGGTGGCGACTCGAAGGAAGCAAAGGTCCGCGGGTCGAAAACAAAGCGGCTGGAATGCACCGAGCGAGAGAAGGGGGAGGCGAGCTGGCCAAGTCGGCAAGAGCTCCAAGCTCTCATGGAAAAACACGAGGGTTTGGAGCGTGACTCGAAGACTCGAGAGTCCGAGCTCGCCTCGGCTCTTGAGAGTGCCAAAGCTGCTAAGGCCGAGGCCCAGAAAGCCCTCCAAGAAATTGAGTCGTTGAAGAAAATAGCGGTGGGTAAGGCATTCTTTATTCAAAGCAAGCATGTGAAAGTGAATTACCTATTACTTACCCGGATTCAGAGCTCTCCAGGAGCATTCGCAGATTTGCCCCATAGTGTGTCTGATGCTGCCGCATTCTACCGCGCCAAGGAGGGGAGCTCGACGGAAAAGGTATTCTGGTCTCGATCTTTGAGGCCGAACATCCAGTGCCCCTAAGCGACCAGCTGAAGCAGCTGGTCGAGCTCCACAAGGTCGCCGAACAGGCCATGAGGGGCCTTGTAGCGGGTGTGGCCATTGGAAGCCATGCAGGGAGCTACTTCGGCTTGGTGCGCGGCCGGTGGACGCCTTTGTCCACGGATTGAAGTCATCAAGCGCTCCGTCTACATCGAAGGTGTCCGTCGGGCCCTTGCCCGTGCTAAAGTGCACTGGGGCAAGCTGGATGCGGAGAAGCTTGTGACGGACGGGCCACCTAAGGGCCATGAGCATCGCACGCCCGAAATGTACTATGAGGGCCTCCTGACGGGTGCCCTTGAATAAGCGGATGAGTGCTCCAAAGATGTAATTTTTGAATAGGCTCACATTTGTTATCTTGTACGCTGAAAACTTGTTCATATGCGCTAAGCAACGCTTGTTAATTTAAAATATTACCTTCTGTGCGGCCGTTTATCAAATTTGAGAGATGGCAAGTCGTTGGCTTCAGCCCCCTTGCCACGAAAAGTGCGAGGGGTGTTCGGATAAACTTGAGCACTCTTGTTCCCATTCTTGGGTCCATCTAGGAGGCGCTCAACACAATGAACAAGGCAACCGGACTTATAATGCTTGAACACTCTCACTTAGCAATAGAATTCTATAATTTTAAATTTAGTGAAGCCCCTAGTATTCGGAAGACCAAGTTCGGGCGCTATCCACGCCTTTGGCGGACAATTCCGGTTCCTCGCTCTAAGTGGCATAAGTCTTTAGGGACCCGAAAAACCTCTCGAACAGCGACCGGCTCTCGCCCTATCATGACGGTCAGTTTTAGCTTTCTCCATCGAGGTGCTCGACCCAGCTCAAGCTGGGGCACAATCGCAGTGGTTCTCCCGGTGCTACCTTAGCCGATATAGCGGAACATAAGGTACCAAAACACGGGAGCCGGGCAAACCCAACTATTGACCCAAGACATGATTCAGAGCCGATTCATATAATGCTATAAGTTCGGGGTGTCGCACTTGTGAAAGTGTTCGGACTTATCACACCATAATTTTGGGATACTTAAGCCCCTGGTGTATTGGCCGTACCAAAGTGTACGTTTGCAACATGTCGTGAAATGAACATATATATATATAGATAAAGAAAAGAGTGCAAAGCTATGCATTGTTTATTCAAAAAGGTACTACAATTAAGGCAGGACGGTACAAATAGTGCGATAAGCAAGGAATGGGACTATCTAACATGTCCCCCTCCAGGGGTAAACTGCGGGATTATATGTAAAAACAGGTATAATGCTCGTAATAGAGACCACCTGAACACTTGACGTAGCTTTCTGATTCCCTGGCTGTTGCATTGTGAGTTCGGCGATTCTAGTGCCGGACAGGACTTCTATAAGACGGAGTCCTGAGAGTAAAAAAAAGAAAAAAAAAGAAAAAAGAATGACCAATCCGGAGCCCCTGGTGCGGTCGAGCCGCATTCTTGGTATGCCGTGGTCGTGCCCCTCCCCATATGCCCATGGTATCTCAAGAGCGTAATTATGTACGTGTAATACTAGCTTCGCAATTTCGCGAAGGCTGGGGTTGGGGCCGGATTGCTACGCGTGCTTGAATCGTGCCAGGCGGTCTTGATATAGGTTACTCCGGGCGCGCTTGACAGTGTCCGGATGCTTAGTGGCCGGACTCAAGAATTGCTATGAGAGGCTGCTTTGTACCTCCGCCGCGAGGGCCGCCGTGTGCTCCTCCGTTCGGAGAGAGCGTTCGGTGCTTCCATTGACCGTGATTACTCCTCGAGGGCCTGGCATCTTGAGCTTGAGGTATGCGTAGTGCGGCACCGCATTGAATTTTGCAAATGCGGTTCGTCCGAGAAGTGCATGATAGCCGCCACGGAATGGGAAGATGTTGAAGATTAACTCTTCGCTTCGGAAGTTATCCGGGGATCCGAAGACCACTTCGAGTGTAACTGAGCCCGTACAACTGGCCTCTACACCCGGTATGACGCCTTTAAAGGTCGTCTTTGTAGGTTTAGTCCTTCAGGGGTCTATGCCCATTTTATGACGTATCCTGATAAAGCAGGTTCAGGCTGCTACCGCCGTCCATCAGGACTCTGGTGAGGTGAAATCCGTCGATAATTGGGTCAAGAACCAATGTGGCGAAGCCGCCGTGGCGGATGCTAGTGGGGTGGTCCCTTTGATCGAAGGTGATCGGGCAGGAAGACCATGGGTTGAACTTCGGGGCGACTGGCTCCATCGCATATACGTCCCTTAGTGCACGCTTCCGCTCCCTTTTGGGTATGTGGGTTGCGTATATCATGTTCAGCGTCCGCACTTGCGTAGGAAAACCCTTACATCCTCTATTGTTCGGCGGCCGGGCTCTTCCTCGTCATCGCTATGCAGCCCCTTGTCATTGAGTTCGCACTTAACTTGCCTCGCTTGCTTGAACACCCAACAATCCCTGTTGGTGTGATTGGCTGGTTTTTCGGGGGTGCCATGTATCTGGCACAAGCGATCGAGTATTCGGTCCAAGTTGGACAGGCCCTAGGTATTTCTTTTGAATGGCTTCTTCCGCTGACCGGGTTTAGAGCCTCTGAATCCGGCATTGACGGCCGTATCTTTAGTATTATCGCCGTTAATGCGGCGCTTGTTCTTGTTGTGACGGGACCTGCCATTGCTGTCCTTGGTATCCGAACTATCCGGATGTTTGGCCAAGTTGTTGCTTCGAGCTAGCCAGCTCTCCTCTCCCGCACAAAAGCGGGTCATGAGTGTTGTGAGGGCTGCCATAGATTTCGGCTTTTCCTGTCCTAGGTGTCGGGCAAGCCACTCGTCGCAGATGTTATGTTTGAAGGCTGCAAGGGCCTCTGCATCCGGACAGTCAACGATTTGATTTTTCTTTGTGAGGAACCGTGTCCAAAATTGTCTGGCCGATTCTTCTGGCTGCTGAATTATGTGGCTAAGGTCATCGGTGTCTGGTGGCCGCACATATGTGCCCTGGAAGTTATCGAATCACCGCGGGCCATGTGGATATGGAGGAGATAGTCCTCGATCCAGACCGCAGGATTAGTGGTACCATCGCATGATTCGATGTTTACGGGTTTGAAGCCCTCGGGGATTTGATGATCCATTACTTCATCTGTGAAGCATAGTGGGTGTGCAGCGCCTCTGTATTGGGCTATATCACGACGTAGCTCATATGAGCTTTGTCATCGTGTGTTCGCCCGACCGGGTTTCTTGTATCCGCACGACGGTAATCATCCCGCGTCGTTACGCCCACGCGATCCGTAGATCGATCTTGCATGTTTTGCCTTATCCTCCAATATATCTCGCAAGTCTGGCGCGTTTTCCCGTGCCTTGGTACTTTTTGAGCGGCGTCGGGGTGTGGCTTGAGTGGAGGGCCGAGAGGCTTCTCTGTCGCGGCCGCGGGGTGGCCATTCTGCCATGTCGTGCGCTGGTGACTTGGGTGCTTCCTCCTCTAGTCGAGGCAACGACCTGCGTTTGGGGTAGCTTTTGGAGGGACGTTCGAGTTCATACTCTTCGGCTGCGAGGACTTCAGTCCATCTGTCGACCTAGCGTGTCTTGATCAGCTCTAAGTTGTTGCTGCTTTTCTTGAGGCTGCTTGTCGTGGCTATAAGCCTGCGCTTGAAACACTCCTGTTCGGCGGATCCTCAGTCACAACAAATTTAAATGCCGCCGAGGCTTGCCTCATCTTCGGAGGGAGGCACATAATTATCGCCCTCGACCTCTCTTTCTGCCCGCCTTGTCGTGCGGACTTGCTTCTCCCTCCTCCCGCGCCGAGTCCTGCTGGAGGGGTTCTCTTCAACCTTTGTCAAGGTGTTATTATCTCCCGTGTCGGAATCACCGTTTTTGCTGTGGCGGGATTTAGAGCGGCGCCGCTGACGTCGGCGCTTCGCTGTTTCTTGGAGGGGTCATCCTCTATTGTTCCATCACCGTTCCCATCTTTTGGGATGTCCACCATCTATATGTCATATGACGAGGTGGCCTTCCAGTGCCCTGTAGGAGCTGGGTCTTGGTCGTCTCCGGCGTCGTCGTCCATACCGTCGACGTCTTCGGAGTCGAAGCCGAGCATGTCAGTTAAATCATCGACAGTGGCTACAAAGTGGGTGGTGGGTGGGCGTTGAATTTCGTCGTCCGTATCCCAACCTTCCTGTCCGCAGTCCGGCCAGGGCTCTCCGGATAAAGAGAGAGACTTTAGTGAATTCAGAATATCGCCAAAGGGCGAGTGCTGAAAGATGTCCACAACAGTAAAATCCATGACGGGCGCCCAATAGGATTCGATTGGTAGGGGCGCGGAGGGTTCGGAGTCCGGAGAGGAGTCCGGCACCCTGGAGTCGAGGTCTTCGCAAAGGACAGGGATGGAGTTCGGCTCAATCGCCATAGAGATTGTAGCCCCCGAGGCGGTGTCCAACCACTCGTCCTCGATCGAGGAATCCGCTCCGGATTAAGGGTCGGAGCGGATCTTTGGTGCGGCCTCGAGGCACTCGCTCGGCTGCAGAGCTAGATCATGCCCATCGAGACAAAGGCGGCACGCGCTTGGCTGCGGCTCGAATCCGTCGAAGATCAAGTCTCCGCGGATATCGACCGTATAGTTCAAACTTCCAAATCTGACACGATGGCGGCGTAGCTTCGATCTGCTCCGGATGGCTGCTTAATTGGCCCGATGCAAAGCCGCTGAACACGAAGATCTGTCCGGGAGAAAAGTCTCACCCTAGACCGCGTCGTTGTCGATGATCGAAGGAGCCATCGAGCCTATCGGTGACGCATATTGCAGGAACTCTCAATGAAAGCACCAATGTCGGTGTCAAAACCGGCGGATCTCGGTAGGGGTCCCGAATCGCAAGGCGTCTAGGCGGATGGTAATAGGAGACAAGGGACACGATGTTTTTAGCCAGGTTCGGGCCCTCTCGATGGAGGTAATACCCTACTCCTGCTTGATTAATATTGATGATATGGGTAGTACAAGAGTAGATCTACCACGAGATCAAGGAAGCTAAACCCTAGAAGCTAGCCTATGGTATGATTGTTGTTCATCCTACGGACTAAAACCCTCCGGTTTATATAGACACCGGATAGGTTAGGGTTACACAGAGTCGGTTACAATGGTAGGAGATTTACATATCCGTATCGCCAAGCTTGCCTTACACGCCAAGGAAAGTCCCATCCGGACACGGGACGAAGTCTTCAATCTTGTATCTTCATAGTCTTGGAGTCCGACCGTGATGATAGTCCGGCTATCCGGACACCCCCTAGTCCATGACTCCCTCAGAAGCCATTCCCAGTAATGTATTTTGGAGCACATTCATGCACCATCAGTGCAGGAGGATCCTTTCACAGAAGAAGCCCTGCAGCAAAAGAGTGCCAATGATCTGACTGAAGTTGAGGTCCCAGCCGTGGTCGACCTGATTATGGAAGTTGTGGTCATCACTCCCGACAGGATAGTTCCTTACATCGCATATATCCTAAGGAAAGAGCTCCCAGAGAACGAAGAAGAGGCTCGACAGATCATCCGTTGATCCAAGGCCTTTACAGTGATCAAGGGACGGTTGTACAGAGAAAGCGCGATCGAGTCGGCGAAGTGTATCACGCCAAGAAGGTCGATAATTCTTGAGGATATCCACTGGGGACCTGTGGCCATCATCGTCCTCTCGGACCATTGTGGCTAAAGCATACCGAGCGGATTTTCTTGACCGAAAGCAAATGAAATGGCAAAAGAAATAGTCGACAAGTGTGAAGGGTGTGGTTCTATTCCAACATGTCACACAAGCCCGCCTCAGCCTTGAAGACCATTCCACTCGTCTGGCCCTTCGTTGTTTGGGGATTAGACATGATTGGACCGATGAGAACTGGCAGAAGCGGCTTCACTCATTTGCTAGTAGCAGTCGACAAGTTCACCAAGTGGATCAAAGCCAAGCCCATCAAGAACCTTGATGCATGCACTGCTATCAGTTTCATCAGAGAGTTGATATTCAGATATGGAGTTCCGCATAGCATCATCACCGACAATGGGTCAAACTTCGATAATGACAAGTTGAAAGCCTTCTCCGCCTCTCAGGGCACGTGGGTCGACTATGCTTCAGTTGCTCATCCTCAGTCGAATGGACAAGCAGAGCGTGCAAACGGCCTCATCCTCAAAGGGCTGAAACCACGGCTGATGCGTGATCTCAAGCACGCAGCAGGAGCTTGGGTCGACAAACTTCCATCAGTTCTTTGGGGATTGAGGACCAATCCTAATCGGTCGACTAGGAGAACTCCATTCTTCCTGATCTATGGAGCTGAAGCAGTTCTGCCGAGTGACCTGCTTCACAATGCGCCTCGAGTCGAACTATACTCTGAAGAAGAAGCGGAACAAGCCCGGCAAGATGCAGTCGACCTCTTGGAAGAGGGAGAGAGATGGCCCTGATCCGCTCGACTATCTATCAGCAAGACTTGCGTCGGTTCCATGCCAGAAATGTGAAGAGTCGAGCCTTCCAAGAGGGAGATTTGGTCCTCCGAGTGGATCAACAGAAACCACACAAGCTCGCTCCCACATGGGAAGGTCCCTTCATCGTCACAAGAGTTCTCCACAACGGAGCATATCATCTCTACAACGTTGATCGCCAGATCGAAGAGCCTCGAGCTTGGAATGCGGAGCTGCTCCGCCCCTTTTATACTTAAATACTCACTCGGTTGAGATGTAATAAAAGTACTTTTGTAGTTTGTTTATCTAAGACAAGAATGTTATAATTTCTTATTACCTTTTGTTGAGATTTCCCCAAGTGGGTGGCTTAGCTGCGAATCCGGTTCGCCTAAGTTTGTAAGAAAAAATCCTTTCCGAGTGGCAAGCCAGTCTCCCACTCGGGGGCTTAGCTGCGAATCCCTTCGCCTAAGTATTCAAAATCCTACCGGGTGGTGAGCCAGCCTCCCACTCGGGGGCTTAGCTGCAGTCCAAGTACTCGCCTAAGTATTCAAAATCCTACCGAGTGGTGAGCCAGCCTCCCACTCGGGGGCTTAGCTGTAGTCCAAGTACTCGCCTAAGTATTCAAAATCCTACCGAGTGGTGAGCCAGCCTCCCACTCGGGGGCTTAGCTGCAGTCCAAGTACTCGCCTAAGTATTCAAAATCCTGCCGAGTGGAGGGCAAACCTCCCACTCGAGGGCTTAGCTGCAGCCCAGTGCTCGCCTAAGTAATAAAAACCCAACCGAGTGGAGAGCAAACCTCCCACTCGGAGGCTTAGATGCAGCCAGGTGCTCGCCTAAGTAATAGAAATCCTACCGAGTGGAGAGCAAAC
This sequence comes from Aegilops bicornis, assembly GCA_021605145.1. Lineage (NCBI taxonomy): Eukaryota > Viridiplantae > Streptophyta > Magnoliopsida > Poales > Poaceae > Aegilops > Aegilops bicornis. Next base: position 155,852,939 of record CM038670.1, on the reverse strand, counting down.
CTCCCACTCGGGGCTTAGCTGCAGCCAGTGCTCTCCTCACGTAATAAAAATCCTACCGAGTAGAGAGCAAACCTCCCACTCGGGGCTTAGCTGCAGCCCAGTGCTCGCCTAAGTGATAAAAATCCTGCAGTGGAGAGCACACCTCCCGCTCGGAGGCTTAGCTGCAGCCCAGTGCTCGCCTAAGTAAGGAATTCATCCCAATCCGCAAGGACGACGAGGTGCAGGTCGACTGGTACCTTATCCTTCGGAGCTTCGCCACAAGTACAACGTGCGGTCCATGCCAATCCGCAAGGACAACGAGGTGCAGGTCGACTGCTACCTTCTTCTTCGGAGCTTCGCCACAAGTACAATGTGCGGTCCATCCCAATCCGCAAGAACGATGAGGTCAGTCGCAGTCTGTGCTCCATCTCTACCTGCAAGATAGATGAAGTACAAGTCGACTGGAGTTTCTCCTCAAGGATACTACTTACAACAATGAAATATATTCCAAATGAAGAGCAAAGTTCTCTCGAAGGCAAATAAAGCATGTTCAAGGATAGATCAAGATCGGATAAACGTCCTACGGATCCAAAAGTGCTCAGGCGTTAAGCCTGTTAAAGTTTGTCGGTTACAAAAACCACTCGGCATTCCGAGGAAAATTTAAGGTGGGCCTTAGAAGTTTTTTACTCCTCCGGTGGAGGACTGGAAGGTGCAACAAACTAGTCGAGGTCGATTCCGTCGGCAATACGGGTAGCAACAGCGATGAAGGTCTCCATGAAAGATCAGAAGTCATACTTCTTGGTGTTGGCAACTTTGAGGGACGCCAGCTTGTCCTCTTGCGCTTCCTTGCAGTGGACGCGAACCAGAGACAGAGCAACATCAGCACCACACCTGGCAGAAGACTTTTTCCATTCTTGCACTCGACTTGGAATCTCATTCAGTCGAGTCATTAAGGATTCAAGGTCATTCTGAAGTGTCTAATCTGGCCAGAGAGCTGAGTCGATCCGCGACACCGCAACTTTCAATCGAGCAAGATAATCCACCACGCTAGCAACGCGAGACTCCAGTCGGAGCACATTCATGGCAGCTTCGTCCTTCACAGGAGAGTTGATGGGGTCCAAGCTGGTTTCCACTTGACTGGTTTCTTCTTCGAAGTTTTGACAGAATTCTGAAAACACGGCTCAGACTCAAAATAACAATCATGTGATGAGCCGGTGATAGCAAGACAGTCGGGTAAAAGAGATTACCTTCAAGCATGAGAAACAGCTTCTTGGCGAGCCCTCCAAGATAAATCTCCAGGTCATTTCGCTTCCCCGCCAGTTGGCCAGCCTTGTCAGACAGAGCAATCTTGTCGTTTTTCAGTCGACTAACTTCCTTGTTGGACCATCAAGAGCGGCTTTCATCTTGGCATTTTCATCCTCAAGTTTGTCGACTGAGGAAAGCTTCTCTTCAGCGAGCTTTGTTTTCTCCAAAGCCGCCTTCTGTGCCTCTGCAAGGTCAAGGTCCTCCTTCTTCAAAGTCTCCTCCAGTTTATCTGCAAAGCAACAATGAGAACAGAGTTGAGAATGAACAGAAAAACAAAGACAGTCATCAAAGTTCTCACCAGCCATACCTTTTGCTTCATCCTTCGCCTTCTGCAAATTCTCCTGAGCAAGCTTCAAGTCGAGGTTGAGCTGGACCTGTTTGTTCTCTAACTCAGTATAGCGAGCCACAAGCTCGCAAGATTTCTACAAAGAGTCAATCAACAAAAGACATCAAAGACAGATCACTTCCGAGTGACTAAGGAAAAATCGTAGCATTTCAAAGACTACAGTCGAATCAAAACATTCGACAGTAGTCTCGGGGACTACACCCAGCGGGTGCACTTAGCGTGCCCCCACTGGTTTTAGAAATTTGGTTTGACCAGTCGACCAAAAGAGGCAAAAAGGTTATGATTCTAAAACCATGGTTAATTGTCAGCGGTCAGCCGCGGTAAAAAAACAGTTCTTTAGACTATAGTCGACTACACGCAGTCTACCATAGTCTCGGGGACTACACCCAGTGGGTGCACTCAGCGTGCCCCCACCGGTTTTACGGTTCCATTCAACTTGGTCCGACCAGGCCGTGTGAAGAAGTTCAAAGTATAAAACTATAGTCGACTGCACGCAGTCCACCATAGTCTCGGGGACTACACCCGGTGGGTGCACTCAGCGTGCCCCCACAAAAACTCAATCGACACACCCACCCAGTTGGTGTACAGATATGGAAATCTTCAGAAAGAAGCTGTTTCAGGTAGCATGTCCTAACAGAGCAAGAAGTTTCAGGTAGCGTATCCTAACAGAGCAAGCAACGATCGACTTACTTGGACATTGCTCTGGAGAGCTTAACTAGCATCATAGGCCGCCTGGCTGGCCTCTCGGACTGCCTTCACTTGCTCCATCATGATCCCTACCTGGCGTATAGCCTCCTTAGCAGCACTCACTTGGTCTTCCGGGACGTGGTGTATAGCAAAGAGGGATGGTGGATCAGCGGTCGGCGAAGTGGGTCGGGCACTTGTCGGTGATGCTGACAAAAGACACGAAGTCTGAGTGGGGTTGCCTCCCTCGGAAACCAGCGTCTCAGGTATCGTCACAACTGGAACAGCCTTGCCAGCAGGCACCCTCTTGTTCTTCCTCTTCCTCAACGGCGCTTCCTCGTCATCATCGAGGAGATCAATGACATGAGGCGGAACTACAAGAAAGGATTCGGCGGCAGAGAAAATCCCTGATCTACGTGAGTGGCTAGGAGGACGCACTCAGCCTCTTCAGGCTGCGGCTGCCACTCCGTTCCGGAAGCCTCACTGACCCATGGAGGATCAGTCCCTCGTTGGCTAGATCGTTGAGGTCCTTCTCGGTGATGGTCGAGCGGATACAATCTCCCTGGACCCAACCCTGCGGCAGTTTGGACCGCGAAGAAGATCCGCCCCGACTGGGCACTCTCCCCTTTGCCTTCGCCTCCGCCTTCTTCACCTGCTCCAAGGCTGCGATCTTCTCCTTCACCATGGTCGCCGGCGAAGCAGGTACTGAGCTGTTGGGCTGAGCAGGCTAAGGGCGCAGCAGAAAGATTTGGAGGCGGAAGGAGAGGAATATTGGGGTCACACTGTTCAAAATACCTCGTCCAATGCCTTATATGAGTCCACTTCCGAGTGGCTGACTGGTAGGCCCAGGCAATCCCGTCAAATCCCGCAACAGGCGCGCACGCGATACGTGGCGAAAAAGGCAGCGCGAAGATCAAGGTGTCATCGCCTTATCCCATCCGAGTGCCTCAGTTTTCTCCGCTTCGCGCGCTTCCCAAAATTCAGATCCCGCGAAATCCGCTAACCGCGGAGCAACCTGTCAGACAACAGATTTCCTCCGATCCGTCGCCGAAATCCTCAAGTTCACAAAGTTCACTCGACAAATGTGAAGAATGGATCAAGGCGACTGCAAGAGAGGTTGACGCCATCACTAAAAGGTCGTTGATCCAGAGTAAGACACACTCGCAACACGAAGAACAGGTCAGAAAGATTATCAACTCCTTCCTCACTCAAACCTCGATCCATTCGGGGGCTAATGATGAAGTCATGTACCTAGGGTATGGTCATAGACCTACCCAAAGGTACCCTCCCCAAGGACACTCGTGAAAGAAGCTGCCTACCAGTCGACCTGGTAGGTTTCCACTCGACAGATTCAAAGACGCTCGACCATGAAGACCCACTCGACCACCAGGAGTCCAAGAGCCACTCGGTATCCGAACGGTATGTAGTTAAATAGTCTTTATGGTCATAATGACACTTTATGTAAGGCATTACCAGTAACGCCTAACCTTAACGTACCTTAAACCCTCCGCTACGTGGGCTGGCTGGGGTCCTGGCGCACTCTATATAAGCCACCCCCTCCACGGTAGAAGGGTTCGCACCTCGTAACACATACGCATATAATCCGATCGTCCGCCTCCGGGCTCCGAGACGTAGGGCTGTTTCTTCCTCCGAGAAGGGCCTGAACTCGTAAATCCTTTGCGTATACAACTACTCCATAGCTAGGATCTTGCCTCTCCATACCTACCCCCATTCTACTGTCAGACTTAGAACCACGACACCGTCCGCGCAAGCACGCCACGACACCCGACGCGGCCCACTGTCGTGGCGGCGCCGCGGCACGCGGAGGGGGTCGTCCCAGCCATGGCGGTCAAGTTGACGAAGGGAGGCGTGCCATGATAGCGCGGCCTCCCCGTCCGCGCTTCCATTTGGTGGAAGTGTCGCCGGAGTTCATTGTCTGGTCTTGACTTGGTGGCCTGTGTTCGCTCAGGAACTACAAAAATTCATTAGGAGGTGCACTAAAAGATTTGCCGTTCACCCAAGCCTTGACCTGGCACTTTGTATCGCGGTACCCGAGGGGCACGGACTAGGAGAGATGCGCCAATTTTCGGGCTCGAACGAGGGTGGCTCGCGAGAAGGCAGAGAGGAGAAAAACGCTCGCGAGGGCACCTGCCTAGCCCCCTCGCGAGGTATGCGAGAGAGAGAGAGAACACGAGCGAACCAGAGCCAGCAAATGAGGTAAGAGGCGAGGGAATCGAATCAGCAAGGAACACAAAAGGCAAACTTCGATTAAGGAAAAGCGAGCCAATTACGGAAGCAAATGAAAAGCCGCGTCCGGCACCTAATCTAGTCTTCAAGTCTTCTCACCGGCGCGGAGCTAAGTGCTGCCACTAGGCATGGGAGGGAGTCCCAGGGCCTGAGTCCGGCACCCCTTAGACTCCGGGGCGTGTACATCCCCACTCATTATTACGTGAGAGTGTCACGGGCGGCGATTCTTCACAGGCACCGGGCCTTCTTCACAGGCTCTGGGCCTTTCTTCACAGGCTCTGGGCCTTGCTTCATGGGTAGAACTTCCGGAGGTGCTGGATGTTCCAGGCGTTCTGGATAGGTATCCCGTCCTGTGTCTCCAGGCGCACGGCGCCAGGCCTGGAGATGTGGACGACCTTGAACGGGCCCTCCCACATGGGTGAAAGCTTATGCAGCCCTTCCCTGGAGAGGACCCGCCTCAGGACGAGGTCACCCGTCTCGAGCGTCCTCGAGCGGATGTTGTGGTAGTGGTATTGCCGCAGCGCTTGCTGGTACCTTGTCGCCTTCAGTACAGCTTCACGATGACATTCCTCCCCCAGAACGAGATCCATCCCCCATGTGGCGTCCTACTGCGTTTCGTCGAACGCCAGGACCCGTGCGGAGCAATGCTTGACCTCGTGAGGAAGGACGGCTTCAGCTCCTTCGACAAGGAAGAATGGGGTCTTGCCCGTTGGTTTGGTGGCGGTGGTGCGGATGGACCACAGCACAGACTGAAGCTCGTTGTGCCAGCCCTTACCACAGGCCTCGAGCTTCTTCTTGAAGGTCCTGGTCTTGAGGCCCCTCAGGACCTCCGCGTTGGCGTGTTCGGCCTGACCATTGCTCCTGGGGTGCGCCACCGAAGCGTAGCAGATCTGCGTTCCAAGGTTGGCACAGTAGGTTTTGAAGAGGTTACTAGTAAACTGCGAGCCATTATCTGTGATGATATGGTTGGGGAGCGCAAAGCGGCTCATGAGGCCCTTGATGAACTTGACAGCAGAGCCGGCTGGAATGGTACGGACGGCTTCCACTTCCGCCCACTTGGTGAACTTGTCGATGGTGACATAGAGGTAGCGGCTATTTGATTTATCATGTGCCACTACCTTTTCCAAATACTTTGCTTGTGCTCCTCCATGATCAGCAATCGCCCTCTTCCTTTTGAACGTCTGATACACAAGAACATCATTTGAATGGATAAATATGGTATGATGACAGATGGAATATGTCTTTGAAAATGGATAGGCAGGCGTATTCACATACGATGTGTAAACTAAGCTAATGGCAGTTCAACAAAGTAGAAGCAATGCAAAGCATCGGTTGCAAGATATGTGCGAGCAATGTAACCTTGGAAAGTTAGAGCAAGTACCTTGATGGGTGAATAAGATAGGGCATCTTCCTCTGACTCCTCCACTAGGGAGCTACATTGACTTAGGTCTCCCTCTAGCTCAGAATCACTGTTAGGATCTTATTCTGAGCATGAATCTGTAGGTGGAAAGCGTTTGCATTGCATTGCATCCAGACTTGATTTCAGCCCCTTAATGCCAAGTTTGACAGCCATGGCATTGTTCTGCTTTATTCTTTTCATGCGTGCAAGCTCATAATCATTATGAAGCTGTTCAGAATCTAAGATTCATGAAAACATAAAAAGTAGTCAGATTATCTATGGAATGCATTGCGGATTCAACTAGGAGAGTGTCTCCCTATAAACCCCTACATATGCAAAGTTCACCTCCCCAACCGTGCTGACCAGAACACACACAGAAATACAAACCCCTTATGTCTCTATAACAGGCAGGCACACATTTCAAAACTGAAGTAGGAACATTAGAATCATATGAAATTCGTATTTGAACAAATAAACTAAGCAATTATGAGTGGCGTAATGTTTAGCTTCAAGGGTGGAGTGTTGGTAGTGCAACACAAAGCAAGTAGGCAGATTGTATTCCATGTAAAAGATCGGAACCTATGTAAAAGCTGGAAATGGCACTTTCTTTCTATACAATGCAGTGTTCGTTACCCACACATGATGGAAGAGATCACATAGAGAAATAATATTCACTCAGGTCTACGATTCCAGTATTTAGAAACAGGGTGGTCCACCCTAAAAGAATATTGACAAAAAATATGACAAGGCAAGCATAGATGTAGTGAATCAATCATTTACTTGTGAGCTTATTAGGACAAGTATGCAAAATTGTAACGGCAGTAAGAGACCGTCCAAAATCTAAATGAAGAAGTTTGTCTAGCACTTATTGTTTGCAACTAATCGACGTGAATAATTGGATATTATATCGAATGAGTAAGAAAGACAAGTAAAATTGTCAACAAACCTGGCTTGCAGTAGTAATCTGGGTCAATGTCACTATGACCAACAATCCAAAATGACTAGTTTACATTCCGAGGGCGAATTTTGAAAACCATGTGAACTTTAGAGGTACTAAAGATTGCGAAATACATCTGAACCATTAAGTGTAGGTAGCACTGAGCACACAACAAACCCTATGACAGTCCTGCCTAATGAGTAATGAATCAATTAGAAAATGGGTGATGAGGAGTGGCTGCTGAGTGTTGAGGACGTATCTCAGGATAAATTGGGTTGGCTTGGTGGGTGCTACACGCTTTGAGCCTGAGCAATTTGGGAAGGTAGGCACGGCGGCGCGCCCGGGCAGCGGTGACGCTGTTGGGCGAGCAGCTCCTGGCCTCCTGTTAGTCCGGCGTCTCCTCCCAAAGTCATGCCGTCCGGGGACGGCAAGTCGCCAGGCAAAGCGGCCGAGGCTGAAGTAGTAGAGATCGGAAGCGCGCAGCAGAACAGAGGGGAATCGGGGCCTGGGCCGACCCAAAACCCAGGGTGGGCCGACCCATCGTGGGAACCCTGTAGAGATACACACTCGAGCGGCGAACATGCATTTTCGAAACTAATTTAGGAACATTTAGCTGACCAATTAGACAACTCTGTTTTAGTAATGTCATATTTGTATTTGAACATCTAAGCTTGTTTAGCTTGATGCGTGGAGCAGTGTTATTATGACACGAAGCACGTATTCTGATCGTATAGTGATCATAAAAGGGGGAAACTCTAAGCATATTTTTTTAGCAAAAGAGGGTTTCCCCTCTGATTTCTATTAAAGAAACCACCATGGAACCAACATGATCAATTAAACCCTAAGCATGATCAATTAAACCGTATTATGGCTGTGCCATGGCAGATTTGAAGCTGCAAACCGGAGAAATGATATTTAGCATCCATTGTTTGCTACGAACTAAGAACTAAATTCTAAGAGCTGAAAATAAAGTAGAGTAACCAAGTTAAGATCTATTTTCTGGTTGAGATCAAAAAGTTGAGGAGATATGAAGTACCACCTCTCTTGCGGCGCCGTGTCGGCATCGAAGTGCGATGGCTGTCGGTGGCGTTGAAGCAGATCTGCGACGGTAGACGGGTGCATCGGGGGATAAGTCCCGTTGCGGTGGAAGAGAAGGTCGTGTGAGCGGCCCCGGCAAAGAGGACGACGACGCCGATGAAGCGAGAGGACGCGATGCAAGGCTATTGGTCCGTCGCCATGGATGAGAAACGTCCATCTCTAGAAGTGGACGACGCAGTCTTGGTAGGCGCTCCGGCATGGTGGAGGACGGTGGCGATGGATGTGGTGGAGGACGGCGGCGATGGATGGGGTGGCGGACGGAGGCTGGTGTGGGGATGTTGTGTTCTAGCGCGGATGGTGTATGAATGGGAAAATGGAGGGAGAGGTACGGGGAACCATGTTTTTGGGACGCGCCTGTCTGAAATATGGGAAAGTTACGAACTTAGCCCTCGTTTAAAATTTGGACGTCTCGTCGGTTGGGGATAGGACGGTAATCTCGCATCTCGCCAATATTTGCCTAGGCGATTTGAGGCGAGGAGAGGGTGGTTGGCGCCCATGGTTGGCACCCACGGTGTATGAGCAGGGCTGACGGGTAGGGCGGTTGTGTCACGTCTGAGTGAAGTTACAAACCTGCCCCTATTGAAAACATTTGCCTACATCGATTTGGCCGAGTCGAGTTTGTTTTGCCGCCACCGTGTATGAATGGGGAATGGAGGGAGAAAGCAGAGGTCTTTCGGACGAGCTTGAATCAAATGTGTTTTGCCGCCCATGTTTGACGCCCACCGTGTCGGAATGGGCTCAGAGGCGGTCGTGTCACGTCTAATTGAAGTTACTAACCTACTCCTATTTAGAGCAGTGGAAATCGGGCTGATGGATTGTCCCTGTAATGGGTAGACAGTAATTTACATCTCCCAAACACTTGGCTTCGGGCAGCCAACGTGGGAGTGGACATTTTTTGCTTCTTTCAATTTTGGGACAATAAGCATCCACGTTTACCACAGCAACTAAATTAGAATCCATTTTGTATTCCTATATGAATCTTTATAAATCATTCTATGTGTTTTTATATATCTTCAAAAGGACGACAAAGATGTATTCCACTGTCATATATGAATATGGTTTACAAATGCCGATACTCAAATTTAGAAACTAGTCTCCAGTTTAAGGTGAATTCGAATATTTGGAACACTTCATGTCCAACTCAAATGTCACACATAGCATAATGTGTACTCCCATTTAGATATGTACAGAAGCGATGTATCAAGATTCAAATACCGAGTCAATCAACCAAGAATGTACAGAACTAACAGACATATAAACACTTATAGAGTATATGGATCAATAATATCAACTAACATACATAAGCCATGCCGCTGTACTTTTTTTGGCTACAACAGCATCCTTTTTTTAGCCAGCATCTTGGCCCTTTCCGATGCGTGCCACTTATGGTCCATCTATACTACTACTATTGCTGAATGCACATTCAGCCCGATTGGCATATTTGTAGGTGTGGCACAACAATCCAAATGAAATGTCTCCGAGTCTTATCAATTAATACAGACTTGTGCTCAAATAAAATTACAAACCAAAAAACAAAAAAAAATTATTACATGATCTCTAAAACAAATGGTTTGATTGATTACATGAACAGACAACACAAAGGTTATTCAACTATGGAAAGAACATTTCACCTATGATTTACCAAGTAGGAATTTAATTTCCTTTTTTCCTTCAGGACCTTAACAATTTGGTCAGTCTCAGCTTGCTTCGTTTTGAAATCCACCAAATATTTAATGGTTGTCTTGAGTACTGCTTGTGATTGTGTTGTTTGCTTCCTCAACATGTCAACTTCATCTCTAAGTGCAGAAGCAGAATCTCTTTCTACCACTAATTTAGCCTCTAGAGCATCAGCAGTTGGCAATTCATAATGCACGATTGGGCCGGTGCCCTTTGTTGTGGGATGATGCAACGTCCATGGGGACCTCGCTCTTTGATCTTGGGCTAACCTGTTTTGCCATTAAAGTTCCGATTGGATTCAGAAAAGTTGAAGTTAGCAAAACATCTCAACTGGGAGTTATAACAACAAACCAGTTAAACAAACAAGGAATTAAAGAGTTTCAATTGGATGCTGAAAAGTACTCCCTCCGTCCCATAATGTAAGTCGTTTTTTAACACTGTGCTAGTGTCAAAAAACGTCCTATATTATGGGACGAAGGGAGTAGTTATTAACATCATTGTAACCCGTTGTTGCAGCAGCAAAGCAGTTAAACGAACAAGTAGATATTTAAGTTAAGGCAAACAGGTAATTCTTAACAGTAAGTATCACACACATAGATAGGCGCAGTCTACAATATGATTAACAGGTTGTGCCATTTTGTAACCAGTAGCAAACTAAATTAAGCCAAGCAACGTAATTGAACAATTTTGTAATAAGTGGCTAACTAAAAGTCCAAGAAGCAGGTAACTGAATTTACGCTAGTTATTTGTACAGGCACACTTCAACTTCTTTTTAGCTTACAAGGTTGTACAAGGAGTCCATGGCATCAATTGCTTGGATACGCAGTCCCAATACTTCTTTCTTCCCACACTGCATGGGTAAGTCGAATGGTTAATCTGGTAAGATGGTGCTTCCTTGATATGTTATATGAGGACGTGTAGTCAGACTAGTTGTAGCCAAACACATCACACTGGCTTTTCTTGTATATTTCATGCGATTACTTTTGGCATATCGAGATCTAAGCAATCTACAATAGGATGAAAAGATGGCATCCTTCACATTATTGGCGAACTCAGTTCATAGAAACAAGCAATTCAACCATTCTGTGGGTAAATCAAAAGCGCCACTAGAATATTTTTCACTATCCAATCATACACGCAAAAAGGGGCGACGCGACCATAGGGGCTGGTATGGGCGGCCGCCTCATGTGGCTGGAAAGTGTGCACCTAGTTTGAGTCGTCTAGGTTGGCCCACGCTAGTTTTGTTCGATCTAGCAACGAAGCGAGCAAAGTAAAAAATGAAGAAAAATGTTTCAATTTGGATGGGCCAATAACATAAGTGCAAGGCAGGCCCTATAGCAGGCTCGCGGCCCAAGCAGCGCCTCCCATATCGATGGACAGCAGGAAAAATCCCAATTCAGTCGCTCCAGCCTCTAGTCTGGTTCGCTCCTAACCTAGCCGCTTCTGGACAGACCGACACAACACTTCCTCGCGCCCTCGTTGGAGGGCGGTTGCCGGGCTTCAAGCGAACGGAAGGACAAGAAGATGAAGATCCAACCCTTGGTGTAGCCTGCGTGGGAGGCTGTGGTGGCAGCACGGGCATGGCATCGAGCTTGCGCAAACAGACAGTCGCAGCTTTCAAGAGTAGCATGCGCAACGAGTAGGTACATCACATCCCTGATTATATCCAATTCAACTCTTCAATTTCTGGCCAATAGTTAAACCTGACGGTGTTGTAAAACTGCTTGTATGTAGGGAATCTATGAGAAAATGAAACCAATTTCTACTTATTTTATAACTCACCTAATCAATGCTGGTATTTGAATCTGATGTGTCTAATCAAGTTTCCGGTGCAAACATACAACCTCATGTTGTTCTTGAGCCTGAAGTGTCTAATAAACAGACTGCTAATGAAGGATTTGAAGCAAACATTTTACATGCCCCTAGTGATGAACATATAGTGTCTAATGAGGGATCTAATGCAAGCATTTTGCAAGCTCATTGAACGATTTAGTGTCTAATGATGATCTACTATGTTGAGAGAGGCAGATTTGCAGGCATTGATGACAAACAAATTATAGTGCATTTTCATAGCTTGAGGAAGCGTCGAGACCATCTACGAGAAAGTCCTCGTATCATGACAACATAGCATAAATACTTTTCTAATCATCGTTTGAAACTATTGGCATACTTGTGCAGGATAGATATATTGATATGCAGTTTGCGCCTTTGGTTATACGTGCAATTACACTTCGATATTTTCAGCCAGAGAACGAATAATTCAAGCAGGTACAGAACATGTTTGTAGTCCTTGTACACCATGTTGCATTTTGTGTTTTTTGGTGCTTGCATCATTTAGTGTTTATAATCTGAACTACTTTGGATCATTAGCTGGTTTTCAAAGTGCGTGTAGCTTCACATTTCTCAAGTTATGTTTGATTTCCGGAGTGCAAGTGCCTTCGTATTTTTTAAGTTAAATGTTCGCCCCTGGTAACTTGAATTCATGGATCAGCCACTGCACACAAATCATACATGAATGCCAGTACGAATTAAATGAAATGCAGGGACTTACGCTAGCTCGTTGTACAGGCTCACTGCAGCTCTGCTTGCGCTTGGGATGTTCCATGTACAAGTCCATGTTACCACTTTCTTGGATGTGCAGGCCTTGTGCTCCTTGCATCCCCCTCTGCATTTTTTACATGGCGAATGGTTGATCAAATAAGAGGAATCGACCTTGATGTTGTACCGGAGGACAGATACTTACAAGGTGATACGGGTGTGCATGATGTGTACCAGATCCCGTAGCCCCGTCATGCTTCGCTAAAAAATGGATTTTCTTGTTTGGATGATATGTCGGAAGAAATAAGAGTTAAAGTCGAGTTGCATAGGCGTGTAAGCTAAGAGAGCGGTGAAAGGATATCCAAACATCGTCGGAATAGTGCACAAGGGAGTGATGTGTGGATACCTAGTTCGGGCCGGCGTTTGGGCATGCTCGCCTAGCTAGAGTGCGGGTCACTTCAGAGCCGTTGAGGGTGATGCGCTGGCGTTGGCTAGCCGTGCACGGATGCAGATCTTGAGTGGTAGCGGAGCGCTACGATGCGGTGGACGAGACCGTTGGTGAAGCCCCAATGGCTCGGGGGCGGAGGTGTGACGATGTGCTCGGTGAAGTAGCCCCGGTGAGCTGGGAGATGGCATCGGTGAAGTGCACCTGATGCGGTGGAACTCAGTGTCTGTGAGGCACGTCGGTTGCGGCGGCCGACATTGTCGGTGGACCACCCAGTGCGGTGGACGAGAGCGTAGATGAGGTAGCTCCGGTGCGGTGGTGAAGTGCGACCTTCGTCTTCATCGTCGTCGTCGTCCGGCGAGAGGTGGGGAAACGGTGGGGAAAGAGGCGAGGCGAGGGTGATTCGAGGGATGGCGGCGAATTAGGGATTTGAGCAATCTGGGCGCGGCAGGGGACGGGGGAGGAGTAAGATGTTGCTGGGCTGGAATGGGGGCCGCCAGTTATTTCAATCCGAAAGCGTGGAAGCCTTGAACTTATATTGTAAATGCGTCCATTTTTGGGGGAGGGTGGGTGGCTGGGTGCTACGCGTCCGTCCGACTCACGCGACCACCCGATAGGACTATGCTTGGTGCCTTAAGGCACCTGCCTTTGTGTCCATGACATGTGGGCCCAACAGGTGGCTGGCCCACATGTCGACCCAAGAGCGATTGCCTTTAAGGCACCGAAGCAAGGCCCACCCCTAACACGACCCTCGGTCTGCCTGGTGCGCCTACATTTGAGAATGCAAACGAATCTTCTTTCATTTGGCAACAAATCTGTATGTATTACCATGCCCGTGTTTTCCTTGCAATAATTAGTCATTCGAAACGAGATACTCCATCCGTTCACTTTTGTAAGTCATTTTAGACAACTTAAAATGAACTGTTTTGCACATTGTTTGAAATGTCTTCAAGGTCTTATAAAAGTGAACAGAGGGAGTACTATAAATTAATTAATGAGGAGTTATTTGAAAAAAATCGAAACGGTACCCACGCTAACGTGGATTAGAGTGTATCACATAATTAGTTATTTGAATTAGAGTGTGTGTCACGTAGTTAGTTATTTGAATTAGAGTGTGTGTCACGTAGCAATCTCCAATTCTAACGTGGATTTTGCATTTCACTGTATCCACGCTACTTTTTTAATACAAATTCATATGTATATGATGAACACCATGGTAGTGAGAAAACTTTTGGATGGATTCAAACATATGACCTACAAAATAGCACAACAAATTGAGCCAATGTCATCTTTTGAAACTTAGTATGGCACGAATTGAAATAATTACCCGTATGACTGGTCCTCGGTTCAAATCTTACAATGTACACGAATTGAAACATCGATATTAAGTCTCGTACTATGTACATTCAAATGTTGTTTTAGCCCCCCGTGCACAAACGCTACATACTTCCTGTATCGGTCAATCTTCCTCTCCTAACCACCTTAGCAAGCTATCGGTTTCCAACACACGTTCATTATTTCTCTCCATGTTTCGAACTCTAAGTCTCTCAACTACACAACCCGTTTTTCCACTCATGTTACCATATGTATTTACCACACACACCCGCCATTACACCCCATGCCGAGCTCTCACTCTCTCCACCCTCTCCCTCTCACCCTCTCGCGCTAAATACATGCATTGCCTATCTAGCCCCCCCCCCCAAACCTCTCGTGTGCACGAACGCACGTTGTATATCTAGGTCACTCCCTCGAGACTGTCTCACTCTTTCTTCCCTTGCGGAGCCACACTCGCTCAATCTAGCTCTCTTTATCTGAGTCTCGTTTAACCTTGTTTTCTTTCACACACAAATGATACATCTCCCTGTTCGGGCCTCGATCGACACACTCTATACTCTCTCATGCAGATTGTCTATCTAGGTCAGTCCATCCAAGCCGCCGCCACTCTTTCGACCTCATGGTGGGCCACGCTCACTCAATCTCTCTCTCTCTCTCTCTCTCTCTCTCTATCTCTCTCTCTCCGTATGTCTCGATTTACCTCGCTCTTTCTTGGACAAAAACGATATATCACCATGTTTGAGCCCAATTCGACCTATTCACATTGTATACTCTCTCACACACATCGTCTACCTAGGTCACTCTCTCCAACCCATCTCACTCTTTCGATCGCACGGCGACCCTATGTGATCGGTTGACCTTGCTTCCTCCCACGCACAAAATATATCTACACGTCTGTGACTGGATCATCCCTCAAGCTCTATCTTACAGCCCTCACCCATACCAAAAGCTCAATCGGACAATATCTCTCCGGAGCATATATATTTGTTAAATGAATGTCGGACCACACTCACTTTGTCTCTCTATCTATATATCTCTCGATTGACCTCGCTTTCTCATACCATATCTTCCACGCGTTGAAGCTACTACCTCTCCATCACTCGCAAAGCCGGAGCTATTTACATTGCGAGGGGCACTCCAACCTTGGATTAAATTGTGTAGGCATTTATTCTGGTCGGTTTAGATTATATTTTTGTAGCATTCGGCCCACACCTACTCCAAACGCCGTTGCAACCCACGCAACTCCCCTAGTTGATTTCCCTCTGGCTCAGTCATTGCTCTCTCGCACGTCCTTTCTCGCCTTCAACGTCGCACCATGGTATTATTGAAAAAACTATGTTGTTCTCTTTAGTTATTATAAATAAGCTACAAAACTACACACCGATAGTCCACTTGGAATGGAACAAATTTCGACCCACAAATTAAAGTGCTACAAACTACACACCGAGGGGCCCACATGTCATGAAACAAATTTGGACCCATATACAAATTAAAAAATAAAGGATGAGGATCGAACCGACCGGGCCTTCTAGTCGCACGTCAATAGGCAACATACGTAGAATAGCAATGTTTTTGTACCCCCTTTGTTCACATAATGTTTTTATATTACCACAGCCTAATTAATGGATAACATGTAATATTATTTTTAGTACTATTTGACTTCACTTACTGGTGGGTTCCATGTGTGCTCTCTCTCCTCCCCTTCTGTGTTTAGACGCACGGGCAAACAGGAAGAACTCGCGGGCAATGTTGCCGTTGACCATATCTGGAAACGTTCACAAGTCACGGCACCAGTTTCACGTACTAGCAGCACTAGTCAGTGTGTACGTGCAATGCACGTTAATTTGGAAGTATATTAAGTGCATGCGGATATTAACTACTAGGATATTATTTGCGTGTTGTCATGTGATTAGCCCTATTTTTGGCAGGAAATTAACTGCATGTTAAACGTGTTGAGCGCTCGACATTGAAGCAGTCTAGGTCGTTGGAGGAATACATGTGGCTTGATGACGTTTTATATTTAATTTGATACGGCTGTAGCGGAACATTCAATCGATAAAACCATACATTTCGTTCAGTCTGACTTCGACTTTAAATTATACGACAGTCGATATAAAATAAACGGAAATGATAAACATTCGGATTTTAATCATGGTAATCCGAATGTTCTTCATGGAAAATTTAGATTACGCGGTGGCGGCGGGGGTGTCTCGCGGTGGGAAGCGGCTCCTCTGCTGTGCTCTGTGTGTCGTCGGGCCACTGACCGACGGCGACGGCGGCGTCTTGCGCCATTGTTGGCGTACTCCTGGACGTTGGCCTAGCTTCAAGGAAGGCCAAAATGTTCGGACTTTGGAGTGAGTCAGCTGGCGGGAGGAGGCGGCGGCATTGGTGCAAGGAAGCGCCGACGGCGGCCATCCATGCCGCCGAGGGGGCACCGCACCAGCTGGGACAA
The DNA here is from genome assembly GCA_021605145.1 of Aegilops bicornis. Lineage (NCBI taxonomy): Eukaryota > Viridiplantae > Streptophyta > Magnoliopsida > Poales > Poaceae > Aegilops > Aegilops bicornis. The sequence continues at coordinate 155,836,497 of CM038670.1, read as the reverse complement.
AGGGATGTCAACGGCGGCGGAGACATTCGTGTGCATGGGCACGGCACGGGCGCGACATCGCGGTATCGCGCAGCGCATGTGCTGGCAGGTGCACGGCACGAGCACGGTGTGCGGCTGCTGCACGACAGCGCATGCGCTGCCAGTGCACGGCGTGAAAGTCAGCGGGGACCTCGTGGAATCCCGTGGCATGAAGCTTCGGCGACAATGTGCGGCTCCCAGCCCATCAATGCCCGCGAGGATGAGCCTTTAGCGCGATCGAGGCGGCGGGAGCCGGAGCAGGGAGGCGGGGACAGGCGTGGCGTCTTCCCGCAAGGCTAGTTCAAGCTCGTCACAAAGCACCTTATGTTCTTGAGACTCCGGCTGGGTGTCTTCCTCATGAAACTGGAACACTAAGGGCAGACCATCGTGATGTGGCATGGCGTACGTTTAGGTCAGGCTAGTTGGAGGTAGACGACAGGAGAATCAGAGAGGAAGAGAATGGATTGTAGCGATACCGGGTAGTGTGGGGTTGATTTTAAACTGCGGCGCCGGCGACATTAAAAGTGGGAGCAGTTGGGACGACGGTGGGTGGCGGAGCCTAGTCAAAGGGCTCTCCTCCCGGTGAGTCTGCACAGCAGTCTGCTCGCATGCCTCCCTGACAGCGGCACGGTGATGCTTTCGCGACGCCTCCCGTCGACTCACACGCTTGCTGGGACGACACCTGCCGATGAGAAGCGGGGACTCGTGGTGGCACGTAAATACCCATGGTTTCAATAGTGAAAGTGTTCGCCTTAACGTGATAGGTCTTTGTTCCAAAATACCTTGGCTCTTCATTTGTGCAACTTGTCATAAGCAGCTTGTCTCGAATTGAAGAAAAAACTTACGAAGTAATATTTGTGCCATATCACGTGACCATGCTCGATTTCAAGAATTTATGCTCACTTTTGGATTTTCTGAAATTTAAGATCCAGGATTGAAACAATATCATAACCTGCATCATGCAATAAATTTTCAAGCCGTACATCTGTCTGTTGTATTTCTTAAGAAAGGATTTGGTCAAACATTTTGCTTAGTTAAACCTCCTTTCCGGTTTATAGGCCTCAATTCAAAAATCTCACCAACCAAGGTAGATGGTGAGTGGTGGAACAATTGTTGTAGTTTGCAAAACCACTCAATTAATGCGCTTGTTTTCCTCAAAAATTGTGTTTATGAATGCATTAATTGCAATGCATGCATGCATAAAGTACATGCATTGGTCAATTTTCTCTTAATACTTGCATGTAATGATTTATTGCACCTTGAAATCTGAACATGTGATGGGGAACAACCAAATTGAGACTTATAAAATGGGAAAACTAAAATTTTGAGGTAAGCCCTATAAACCGGAAAGGAGGGAGTAAACGGATAATCCCTCCGTACCAGTGCATTGCCTGATATATTAACTCAAGTACTAGGCACGAACAAACGGGCTCAATTCTATGCTCATCCTGGTGTAGTAGTAGTAGTACTAGGCAATGCAATTGACGGGTGACCTTGACGAGCAGCGACCGAGGGAATTGAACCGTGCTCGGCATGGTAGGTAATGTTGTCTAGTTACTAAAGCATCCCTCCATTGTTCATCGGTAGTCATTATGGACCGGGGACATGAGGGGAATTTCCTAGGGCTGGAATTCTGGCCGCCAGATATTTCGACTTGAAACGCTGAGGCTCGACTGGTTGGGGTTGCCTAATGTGCGTACCACGCACGCCACCGAAGGACACGAGCCCGTTTTTTTAGGTTCAACACGAGCCAAGGTCTGGCTGGTACGCCGTTGGGTCCTACCATTTGAGAATACTAAAGGAGCCTTTTAAATTGCCAAACGAATCTATGTGTATTACAATACCCATATTTTCCTTGCAAATACTAATCTCAACGTGGGAATTGATTTATGACGAGTTGTTGAATTAGAGTGAATTTGTGATATAGTGATCTCAACGTGGATTTCACATTTCATGGTATCCCTAGTAAGTTTTCCATTGCAAATTCAAATTTAAAAGATGAAAAATATGGAGGTGAGAAAACTTTGTATGTATCAAGCATATGACCACACACACACACACACACACACACACACACACACGCACGCACGAACACAACAACAATCAAAAAAGTATAGTGCATCTATTTTTCCAACCCATACATGTATGACACGAGTTCAAAAATACTCCTTCTATTCCTAAATATTAGTCTTTTAGAGAGTTCAACAAGTGACTACATACGGAGCAAAATGAGTGAATCTAGACTCTAAAATATGTCTATAATATCCGTATGTGCCGGTCCATTTGAAGCCTCTAAAAAGAGTAATATTTAGGAACGAAGGGAGTAAAATGTAAGACATCCATGGTCCTCAGTTCAATATTTAAAATGAACATGAAACTGAAACATGAATATGAAGTCTAGTACTACAGGACATGCAAATGTTGTGTTTAGGCGGAGCTATGATTGTCGGGGGTCAACCCCTCGACCTTAGATAAAATTGTGGAGCTCTGTTTAGGGTTGTTTAGATTATATTTGTCCCCACCCTCCCAACCACCGATTGGTTGTGCACCCCCACCCCTCCTCCCTGGGAGAATATCATGTGCCCCCATACCTTAGATGCTATATGCCGATACGAGTTGCTTGGAGCTTGTAGATCTGAGATATAGCAGCTCACATGATGTGTCTTAATTTTTTTGCAGGAAACTTTGATGAGTTTGAGAATTGCACACAATTCGTACAAAAACTACTCAGATGCCCTTTGATCCCATATCCAACGACCTCGAAGCTCGTACCACCGTAGCATCTAAGATGAAGGAGGACATCATATTCTCCTGTATGTAAGAATATCATGTGCTACCACACCTTAGCTGCTTTGGTGATACAAGCTCTTCGGAGGCGTTGGATTTGTGACTCAACACCTCCTCGGTGGTTCGAATGGTCTTTTGCATAAAAGCCCCAAAAGAGTTCGGCCACTGCTTACAAGCACAAAGACTGCTCAGATGCCATTGGATCTCAGATCAAACGACCTCCAAGCTCGTATCACCGTAGCATCCAAGCTGCGATAGCACCTTATGTTTTCTCGCACGGGAGTATGAGGTGCTCCCGCACCGTAGATTCTATGGTGATACGAGTTCACTGAGATCTAACGTCCCATAATAGGAGGTTTGAATGTTTTTGCAATATACGGCTGATAGACTTTGGGAAATGCACAGAAAGTACAAGTACTATGCATGTGCCATCTGATCATTGATCATACGACCTAGATGCTCATACTCATATCACCGTAGCGGGTAATTAAGCTACGGGGAGCACCTAATATGAGCACCGGGGAGCCGTTGGATCGAAGATGCAGCGGCACACACACGAACCTGAATGTTTTATTTGCAAAAAAAAACTTTGGAGAGTTTGGAAATTGCGCATAATTACAAAGACTACTCACAAGCCATTGGATCTCACTTCCAACGGTGTAAAAACTTGTATCACCATAATATCTAAGGCAGGGTGGATGTGATATTCTATGCCGTTGTAATTTTTGTTTGTAAACTTGCAAAATACGTGTAACTTGTGCCGCTACTTGTCTAACCGCGCAAAGTGTTTGTTCAAAAAAACCATCCTACACTGAAATATCGGAACAACACACGGGGGTCCCACTTGTCATTAATCAAATTTGGACCTAAAACTAACAAATCTAAAAGACGAGACTCAAACTGGCAACCTCGACTACAAAGCGTAAATCGATAGCCTGAAAAAACGAACGGTTGTTGGCTTTGTCCCATACTTGATTTTATACAGTACTTGCGTTGAGTAGAGTAGGGGGAGTGCCTCGTCAACACGTGCCTGACCGTTGTCTCACTTATGGGTGGGTCCCAGGTCTGCGTTCACAATCTCTCTTCTCTCTATCATCGAACCTTTGCATGGGCACACACGAAGAGCGGCGCTAGCTTGCCGTGGTGTTATTACAACTAAAAAAAGCTTGGAAAATAGAAGAATCGCCTAGAACAAGAGACGTTGTGGCTGGTCGAGACGGGGCTAACCGTGCCAAGTTTGCATGATGAAGCTGTGTGGATAGTGGGGTGTTTTCGACCGACTGGCTGGGTCCCAAGGTCGAACCATAGGTACTACGTCTAATACAGTATATTTTTACACGCACATTTTTCCTCCGTGCCAAGACGTGGCACACCCTACCGCACGGTTTCAGGGTCCTACCGGGTGGTGCACGCATATATTCTTCCTGACGTGGGACGCCCTACCGCGCATTTTCTGGGTCCTCCTCGGTCGTAGCGCTGAAGCAAGTAAATGAGTCGTCAAATCACGAAAGACCACCTTTCCCGCCGAGTACATCAGTGTAGCACGGTGGCTAGCTAGTTGGGCTAGTTCGACCGATTAGCTAGGCCGCCGCCACATTTGTATTTTCACCCCTTTTTTATCTACTTGCCGACAGGTAAATTTAAATATCCACCGCGGCGTTGCTCTCATGTTTGGATGCGGCATGATTTTTAATGTTCTGATTGACGGGAGCAGGCGCAGCAGGATTTTTAATTTTTTGATTGACGGGAGCAGGCGCGGTAGCAATTAGTCACGATGACTCCTCCTGTAAGAACCCACTGCTCCCTGATGTGAGAAGTCGTCGACTGGTGTTGTACCATGGTGAAAACTAAAAGATTCCCCGCTCCTCGGCTGGCTCCCTCCGCCTTCCCGTAGATTGCATTGCCTTTCATCCGTTTCGCCCCCCTTGCTTCCTCTCCCCATTGCTTTTACCTAGTGCCATGGCGGCGCAGCAGATCACGGAGTCCGAGGTGAGGCGCCTGACACAGGAGCTCCATGCCAAGGATGTGGAGCTCAGGGCCAAGGACGTGGAGCTCCGTGAGCTCAAGGAGGAGAGGAGTTTCATGCTCCTCCGTTATGTGCGGGAGTTCACGGAGCTTCAAAAGCGGCAGGCGTCCACCACAAAGATGCTCGAGGCGTCGGCAGCTGCTGCTGCGAAGCGGCAGATACGATAGGTCGTCAGGGGAGCCGGCTGGAGCGCGAGCGGGCCGATCGTGACGAGGTCCAGGATCGCCTCCGCCACTTGGTGAACCAAGTTGCCACGCGCGTGTTGCGGCAGCGTGATGCCTACCGTTGTGCCAGCGCGACGATGCCGGCCGTCGGGCTAAACCCGTTCGACCACCCGGTCAACTTCAACGAGCTGCGGCTTCCTGACCCGGTCTCCTTCTTCACCTACATCTCCGAGGAGCTGAGCCGTCTCTGCACAATGGTGGGGGCTGAGCTGGACAAGGAGCGGTTGCACGCTGCCGTGGCCGTTGCCAGGCGAATCCTTTCAGGGCTTCGTCACCGGAATCCATTCGTGCCATTGGACGCCGTCTTTGACGAGCTGGCTCCCGTCGATCGGGAGCGGGCTCTGCGGGCGGTTGCACCCTACATCACCAACGTCGTGCGCCTCGAGAAGCAGAGGGACTTTGGTGGTGTTTAGGCGCCCTCTGCATGGCATGTCCATGTCTCGGTGCAACATGACCGTTGGATCAAACTCAGATGGTGCAGATCAGTCACTGTAGCACAAAGCGTGTGGGTGTGTTTGGTTGCATTGTCATCTCAATATAGTTGTTTCCTCTTCGTGTATTTTTGTCAACCTACTAGTGTGGACTCATGCACCCTTCATGCACTCTGTCAAACACCCAAAAGTGGGTCGAGAAGGGAACTTTTGCTCCCATCCCGTGCACCCTTCATACACCCTGTCTAACACTATAGGATGTGCTTCATATGGTTCATGTTTCGTGGACTACTGTAGCACCGTACACTCCGTGCGTTGTGGACCTAGTTCTGTTAACATTGATCTCACCGTTCATTCTCGAACGGACAGTCAAAAAAGCGGTACTATGTTACATATAGGAGTAGTTAACATGCGCACAAAATCATTTGTTATCGTCATATCTTACTACACTAGCAACAAGATTGTGTAGTACTGACGTATGAACCACTGCACATGCCTAGTAGTAGGAGCACTGTGTATGTTCAAGTGGCTGCCGTGTTTCGCACTCCTCCATCGTAAGAGTGGAAACGCTTGCTGTAATCATTTTTTTCTCCAGAATGAAAAACAGTGGACACGCTCTACCATGCAAATCCTCCTCCAGCCATGCACTAAATTACTCACTTTCGCCGACGTGTGGGACAGCCATCACCTCGGTCCACCAGCCATGCACTAAATTACTCCATAGTAGAGTGACGGTAGACTACCCCCATCGAACCGCCGCAGTAATGCCCAATGAGCCGTCAAATCACAACACCCCCTCCTTTCCAGCAGTAAGTTGGACGGACGAAGCAACCATCATTGCACTCTTCTCTCTCAGCTTCCTCTCTTGAAGAAAACCCCCACTCGCTTCGCTTCTCCCTCATCTTGTTCCTCCTTTCACTCTTCTCTCTCAGCTTCCTCTCTTGGATGGACGCCAGAGCACCGGCCGACGTGATGTCTATGGCTCTGGCCAAAACCGTCGAGGCTCATGGTGCGAAGCGCAAGCACCCGCCGAGACTACATGAGACAAGCTCAAAGCCATTGCCTGTCCAAGCCCCCTCTGGGATCCCTCATTAAGAAAGTCCAGGTAATGTCTCTTGTTGACGATTTTTTCTCGATCTTGATCGTGTTTTTCATCTAACACGCAGTACTAATCTTGGTAGTACAACTTTCTGGGAGATCTTGCATGTGATTTTAGTGTGCCAAATGAAGGTTCTAAATTCCTCTTTTGTCCAAAACATGCGAGAGGTTGACACTGATTTCTTATAGATTACTTTCAACTACTCCCTCTGTCCCAAATTTCTTGTTTTAGATTTGTCTAGATACGGATGTATCTAATACTAAAATGTGACTTGATACATCCGTATCTAGACAAATCTAAGACAAGAATTTTGGGACGGAGGGATTACTTTATGAACATCAATGCTACCTTTTAAGAGGGTATATTTGCCTCGATAACTTGTGTTATGGATATTGCATGTAATCCCTCGCTCTCATGCCTTTGAAGACATGTTCTAGTGTCTTTGTTCACTCATTTCTTTGCGTATATGTAGTCATTTATGGAGTATAATATCTAAAATCATCTTATATTTCTGAACGGAGGTAGTAATGAAATATGGTTTCTCTTTGAATTAGAACCAGGTCCGCGGCGGAGATGAAGTTCTCAAAGTCATGCCGTGTGAACTGGAAGACCTGATGATGAGTTCTACTGCTGAACTATCCAACTGTGTGTCCTTGTCACCACGTGTCCTAAACTAGTGTTTTCCTGTACTATTGTTGTCATGCGTGTTCTCGAGGCTGTACTTGACCACAACAATTTCCTAGTTGTGCCTTCGATTACGAAGGGTGTGGTTCTTGTAAAGCTTCCCAACAAATCTGATGCGGCTTGTCTTCATCATCATGTTTATGAGTGGAAATACCAATCTTTTAGGTTCTCCAAGGTTGACAAGATGGTGATGGTGCATGTAGACATCTCACACAAAGTCCATGGCCTAGTCAGTTACGCGGGGTTCATCCCGTAGGTCGGTGGCAAGAAATAGTCTGCAGAGTTTAGTTAGTGCAACTTTTCTTGTCTGTAGTAAGTACTATTGTTCAGTACTTGATTTGTGTTTGTGAACCCTATATTGTTTATTAGTACTGCCGCTTTTGGTGTGTGGTCAGTCCTGAGAACGGTCTATGTTAATGTCTCATCCTCAATTCAGTCTGTACATTTTGAAGTATCCATATCATATTTTTTGTGAGGACGGTTTATCAATTATGGTTACACTCCAATATCTGTATGCATTGCAGGGTTTATCGCACCCACCAGGATTTCCAGTCCCATGGATGTTCGTTCCATACAATTTGTCACGACCTTTGGACTGTCCTGCTTGTGGGAGTAGGCAGGGCCCCTGCATGCCACGCGTAGTTGGACGATCAATCTTACATTTTAGTACTTCAACATAGTGATTTCCTGGTAAGGATTCACTCGTGTCACATCAAGTAAATCTTATTGATTTACTGTCTAAATCTTATTGATTTAATGTCATGTTTTCTTTCTTTTCCTGCAATTTTACGATGCAGGTTTTGCCATGTGACATTCATCACAGAATAAACCATTTGGTTTGCTCTATGATGGCTATTTTTGCAGGTTTCACTTCTTATGTCGTGTCGATACTTGAAGGCACTTGTCCATCAATTATATTACTGGAAAAAATTGGATCGGTCTGTTGTCTGAGTACAAGCTGAATCCCTATGATGAACTGCAGTTTGTACTCAGACAACAGACCGATCCAATTAGTCCTTCTCGCATTTAAAAGAAATGAAGAAAAAACTGGATCACGGTCACGGATCCTAGTTAAGTTAGAAAGCTGATCATAGCAGACCAGACACGATCGCCGTTGTCTCGCACAGATCAAGCACCGGCAGTTGCTCTAGCAATCGACAGCAACAAATTTTAGTCTCGATCCACCGAGGATTGGGCACCGACCGCAGAAGCGGATCTGTTCGATCACTGGAGGATCGGGCATCGACACGGCACCAGCTCTACAAGGAGCATCATCTCCGGCAAGAAGCGGTGGCTTCGCACTGCACCAACACTTGCACTTGCATTTGGTCCGGCCCGTGCAGTTGCACCGGCAACAGACTGGGCTGCAGTTCGCACTTCATATACCAAAGTCCTTACAAAAATCGACATGTCCACCTTCTTGGTAAGCATTGGCCGCCCAAGTGCTTCGTTATTTTTTTCTTTCCATGTTGTTTCACATGATTCACTGTGTTGATCTAACTGTTTGGGTATGTCTTCTTGTTTGCAAACAGAGAATTCCTAGAGCAACAAGGGAGTCGTTCAACAATCCGGGCGACCGCGGCCAAGAAGTTTCTCTTGCCATGCGCAGCCTTGGTGTGACTGAACCCGCTCAATATACCGTAAGTACAAAGGATGGTCGCATGATGATTGATGCTAAAGGATGGTCAAGGTTCAAATCTAAATCATATCTTGCGGTAGGGGATGATGTCAAAATTGAATTTTCTCGGCAAGGAGAGCTGGTCCAAATCAACTTTGAAATTCTTCAGTAGCAGCACGCAACTGCCGAACTGATCTATCCTCCGAGAGATTTTGATGTAATAATCTGGCATGGTGAAACAAGTGTCCTGTGTGTATAAGTAGTACGACAGTATTATTTATCACATGGTATATCGTTGATAGAATTGCATCTCTGATTTCTAGTTAGGATTCGCCTTGCGCCAGCATCTAAAACCAGCGCAGTACCGCTCGCTTGCAATATGAAACACGCTGAGGTAGAACACATGGGCCCCCAAACATGCAGGGTCGGCCTGCGGCCCAAAGTCCAGAATGTCGGTGTACTAAAGTAGGGGTACCTTAGTACCCCGAACTTGTGCACGGGCGTCCGCCAAGACCCTCCGCAGCCATTCAGAAGACAAGACCCCGACAAGAGGAGCTTGCCGGGAAGGCCTCTCTAGGCACAGACAAGGTCCCGACAAGAGGAGCTTGTCGGGAAGGCCACTCCAGGCACGCAGAAGACAAGGCCCCGGCAAGAGGAGCTTGCCGGGAAGGCTCGGGGCGCGACAAGTCTCCGGGCGCGACAAGGATTCCGCATGACAAGGCGCTTGCCATGCATGCAACTTCTCTCCGTCTCCGCTCCAGCTCACCCAGCGACGTGTCGCCATGGGACTGGTCCATGGGCGCGTGTCGTGCGGCGGTGCAGCCAGCGGAGAGCAGCGATAAGCGGCGCTGACAGGCTCGCTATCGTGGCGGCGGAGGTGCACTGACGGTCTCTGTTACACTTGTTTGGGCGACAACGACGGGCATTTATTGCTTTTGTCCCTTGCCGTCGAGTTAGGTATTTTGCATCGTACCTTTGTTCAAGTAGGTGTACCAACTCCTGTTTTTACATTTGTACCCGGCGCCTATGTTGCCACCTGTCGGAGACCCTTGAGCATATAAAAGGAGGCCCGAGTGCAACGTGAAAGGGTTCGGTTCCGCTGGTTCCGATGAGGGGTTGGTTCGATTCATTCGATTTGGCCGTAGACTGGACACACTCACGCTTAGGTTTTGTAGCTCGCATTGCTCCCTAGCAAGAACACAATAGATCAAACAAGCAGCAGAGGAGTTTTATCTCTCCGGAGAGCTCGAAGCTGGGTAAACCGCTTCGTGTCGTCGCCTCAATCCGCTCTTCGTGCGATCTCCGCCCCTCCGAACCACAAGGCCTGGTCCGCCCGGCCCCATAGGTGTTCGTGGTGCGATCAGCCTCCCGACATCTCTGGCGCGCCCGGTAGAAGCGTCGAGGCCGTGTGAATCCGATCCGGCGTTCACGCGAGCAGCGTCATCAACATCTTCCTCAACATGCCACCGAAGAAGAAGGCTTCGGCGGCAGCAGAGCCGTCCGCGTTGTACCCACCCTCACCGCAGCAAACGGGTGGTGGGGCAGACGCTGGTGGAGGGACGGGCGTCGACGAAGGTGCTCGCGACGTTGCCAAGTCCAAGGACAAGGCACCGCAAACCTCGGCGTCCGCGCATCCCCCGTGCCCATCTCAGGAGACGCGGGACCAACAACGTCATGGTGTTCACAATGCCATACGTTCGTTGGATCGAGACCCTCAAGACCAGCATGCGCACCAAGATGCTGGCACTAGTGAGATACGGTCGCCCGGACGGGGCGCTGCTCCTTCTAACGTAGTTAGAAGTCCGAGCGTGTCCCGCTCCTCGCACCGTTCTCCAATGCCGCCTACTACTCCGGCGAAGCTACTGGCGAGAGCTCAATCGCTCTCGACTACCCTCCAACGGCCCGACAAGGTCGACGAGTGGAGGGCCACTATCGAGCCTCATCGGCTTTGCCAGCAGCGGCGCTCCGCGGCAACCAACACCATCATTGCCGCGGCGAGATGACAAGGCACGAGCCGGTGGCGGCAAGGACTGCCGGAGGTGCAACCACCATGCACTCTCCGCCAAGAAGGCCAAGATCGCCGACTCACCGGATCCACCTCGGCGGCGACTCCCGCTGCGTTGCCGGATCCACGAGCTTCGCCGCGATCAGCGCCAAGTTCTTCATGGCGACAACAAGAGGACACTCGAACTCGCATCGGCGCCCGAGAGAAGCGCGGCGTCAATCCGACAAGCGCGCTGGGCCTTCTGTTGACATGCAGCGCCCGGAGGGCGAGCAACTTGCCAGACGCGGTAGGTTGCCTGCGTTCACTCATGAGCTGCGGCAAGTCCATGGCCCAGCCAGAAAAACTTCAAACCAGGCGTGCGAGAGAAGTATGATGGCAGGGGCGCATCCGTCGGAGTTCCTCGGGATCTACACCATCGCGGTGCAGGCTGCGGGGGCGGGGCGACAAGATCCTCGCCAACTACTCCCCGCCGTGCTCAAGCCCAACGTCGAGATCTTGGCTCATGCACTTGCGGACAGCTCCATATCCTCTTGGGCAGATCTGTGCCATCGGTTTGTTGGCGCCTTCACGGTGGCCACAAACCTCATGGCCAAGAGAGTGAACTTCACTTGCTCGCCCGGAAGGAAGGAGAGTCCCTGCGCAAGTTCATTCAGGAGGTTCACCGTCTGCACTACAACATCCCAGACGTCCACCCTGCGCGGTGATCAGCGCATTTCATCGAGAATGTGCGGAACCGCAGGATGAGGAGGAGATGGCAATGTGCAAAGTCAAGGGCGTCGGTGAGCTATGCGCCTTGGCCGACAAGTGTCTTGTGCCGAGGAAGGGAGGAGACTCCTGTGAGAGAATGCGAAGCAGGATCGGCGGTGATGACACCGCCCCGGCAAAGAAGGGCCGGCGGCGAGGCACCAGGAAGAAGAAGGCCGGAGAAGTGCTAGCTGTCGAGCAGTCTGGCAATGGAGGTGGCGACAAGAACGCCAAGGCTGGTGTCTCCGGCAAGGAGGTTGCCGCTGACGCCAACCACCAGTCGGTGGCGGCCGCCGACAAGCAGGACAGCTCCGGCAAGCAGTACTGCAAGATCCACCGCACCAAGGGCCACGACCTCCAGAGCTGCAAGAAAGTCGAGCAGCTTGTCGAACAGCAGAGAGCTGAGTACGAGCGGCGCGACAAGGAGAAGGCCCAGAAGGTCTTGGGGAGCAAGCAAGAAAGCGTCCGGCGGGGAGGACGCCTTGTGGCAAAGTCAAGCAGCGACAAGGAGATCGACCTCCAGCGGCCGCGACAAGGATGAAGATGATGATGACGACGAAGATATGGAGGACGGCGACGCCGATGAGCAGGAGTTTGAAAGCCACGCAGAGGTTCTGCGTTGACGGAGGTGCTTCCTGCATACCTCCCACCGCCAACTCAAGGAATGGATGCGGGAGGTCAATGCAGCGGAACCATCCATAGAGTCGCGCAAGCCTCTGAAGTGGTCAAGACGCCTATCATTTTTGATATTGAGGACCACCACGATCGCATAATCTGCGGTCAGGTGCTTGCCGATGTTGGTCTCTCCAACCATCCGCAACCTCAAGGTCACAAAATGTTAGTTGACGGCGGGCCGGCTTGAATCTGATCTCCTCCGCGGTGCTCCGAAGCTTCAAATCCACGACAGCGAGCTCGAAGAGACCGGAACCTTCCAAGGAATCAATCCGGGAAGGAGCAAGCGAAGGGGAAGATTACGTTGCGGTCACATTTGGCAGCGAGCTGAACTTCGGGGATGAGAGGGTTACATTTGGCGTTGCCGATTTCCCATTGCCTTACAATGGGATACTTGGCCAAATCCGGCACTCGCCAAGTTCATGGCAGCCTCTCACTACGCTTACAACCTACTCAAGATGCCAGGCCCGATAAGCGTCATCTCTGTCCATGGCAACAAGAAGGATGCCCTTATCTGTGCTGATAAGATCTACCGGGATGCAGCAGCCGCGACAGACTGCCCAACACTTGCCGCTGAAGCTCCCGGGGGGAAGAAGACCAAGTCCAAATCCGGCAAGGGCTCTGATGCTCACTTCGGCAAGCGCACCTCTTCGGAGTGTTGCGCTACCGTCGAGGACGCACCATCGAGCTCCACCGGCAAGCGCAAGAAGATGGTGGCTCCGCCGAAGACCAAGAAGATGCCCGCCAAGGAGGACAGCGCTGGTGGTACCTTCACCATCAGTGCCTCTCTCGACCCCAAATAGGAAGGCGCGCTCATTGCTTTCCTGCGGGCGAATGTCGACGTGTTTGCATGGCAACCGTCGATATCCCCGTGTTCCCAGGAAAGTGATTGAGCACCGCCTGGCCGTTTGTCCTCATGCGCGGCCCGTCAAGCAAAAAGTCAAGAAGCAAGCAGTGGAGCGCCAAGAATTCATAGCAGAAGAGATCAAGAAACTGGAAGCAGCAGGCCTTGTCAGAGGAGTGCTCCATCCTACGTGGTTGGCCAATCATGTAGTCGTGCGCAAAGCAAATGGGAAATGGAGACTTTGTATTGACTTCACGGATGTTAATAAAGCTTGTCCCAAAGATCCGTTTCCCTTGCCACGCATCGACCAGATTGTTGACTCCACGGCTGGATGTGATTTGCTTCGTTTCTTGATGCATTCTCGAGATACCATCAGATCTTCATGGCTGAAGAAGATGAAGAGAAGACCGCATTCATCACACCATGTGGCACATACTTTGTTTCATACGGATGCCTTTCGGTTTGAAGAATGCTGGTTCAACATTTGCAAGGGTAGTCCATGGCGGCTTTTGAGCCGCATATGCACAGAAATGTAGAAGCCTACATGGATGACATAGTGGTCAAGAGCAAGGACAAAGCAACTCTGGTTCAAGATTTGGGTGAGACATTTGCAAATCTTCACAAGATCAACCTCAAGCTCAACCCCGAGAAGTGCGTGTTTGGAGTCCCTTCCGGCAAGCTTCTCGGGTTCTTCGTGTCTCAGCGAGGAATTGAAGCTAATCCCGACAAGATCAAGGCCATTGAGCAGATTGAAGCACCAAAGCGCGTCAAGGATGTACAAAGACTTGCCGGTTGCGTGGCTTCTCTCAGCAGGTTTATTTCTAGGTCTGCTGAGCGCATACCGCCATTTTTCAAGATTTTGAAAAAGGCAGGTCGATAAAATGGACTCCCCGAGCGGAGGCTGCATGCCGAGACTTGAAGAGATACTGTCCTCCACTCCAACACTTGTCGCACCTAGGCCACAAGAGAAGTTGCTGCTATATATAGCGGCAACCAATCAAGTGGTTAGTGCTGCGTTAGTGGCGGAGAGGGAGGCGGATGATGAACCAGCAACCACGGCAAACACATCCAGCGACAAGCAGGGGGCTTCGCCGACAAGCTCTGGTCCCGACAAGGATGAGTCCGCGCAGACACGTGAACAGATGTAGAAAAGGATGGTGCAGCGCCCAGTCTACTTTGTCAGTTCCCTTCTGCAGGGGGCTAGGTCAAGGTACTCTGGTGTGCAAAAATTGCTTTTCGGCCTCCTCATGGCCTCGAGAAAGCTGCGCCATTACTTCCAAGCACATGAGATCACAGTTGTCACTCGCTTTCGTGAAGAGGATCTGCGAGAATCCGAAGCGGCAGGCAGGATTGTCGAGTGGGCCTGGAGCTGTCAAGCTTTGGTCTCAAGTTTGAAAGCACATCAACTATCCAGCGAGCCTTGGCAGAATTCATAGCAGAATGGGCGCCAACGCCAGATGAAGAGATTAGGAGACGAGCATTCCCGTCAAAGAAGCAAGCAAAGAGTGGCTGATGTACTTTGATGGTGCCTTCTCGCTGCAAAGCGCGGTGCGGCGTCTTGCTTATCGCACCCACCGGAGAGCACCTCAAGTCGTCGTCCGGATGCACTTTCCCAAGGAGCAAGCGACAAACAATACTGCAGAGTATGAAGGTTTGCTTGCGGTCTCGGGATCATGCATGGACCTTGGGATCAAGAAGCTTATTGTCGGGGTGACTACGCAACTCGTCGTCCGCCAAGTCAACAAAGATTACGAGTCCATTGATGGAAGCCTCGTCGATGAAGTGAGGAAGCTGGAAGAGCACTTTGACGGCCCGCAAATGGAACATATTCCAAGAGCTCGAGAATGATATTGCTGATGGTGCATCAAAGTGCGCCGCACTCAAGCTACACAATGGAACCAGGGATCTTTGTGCTCAAGTTGACTCAACCAACCGTAACACCATCCTCAGGGCAGAATAAGAAGAGGAAGTTGGCCTCTGGTGACTATTTTCCGACAGAGCTTCCCGAAGCCGTCGTTGCAAAGGTCCCCAAGATCAACACCAACAGTGCTGAGGAGCAGTCTGCTCCGACAGACCCCAGGGTTTGTTTCGTTGAAGCAGACGTTCCCGACAAGTCTTGCTCCGGCAAGCTTGTCGGGGAGCATCAAGCTCCGGCAGGGCCGCAGGTCCTCGCCGTGGAAGCTGATGTTCCCGCAGCAGCAGATGTGCCTTTAGTCCTTGTTGTCGAGCCACAAGCTCCAGCATGGGCGCAACAGATTGTCCATTTCCTTCAGACAGGAGAACTTCCCGAAGAGCAGGAAGAAGCGGAAAGAGTAGCCCGGCAGTCAAGTATGTACCAGTTTGTCGGCTGACATCTTGCATGAAGAAGACTCAACGGTGTGAAATTGAAGTGTATTCCCAGGGAAGATGGACAGAAGCTGTTGGCAGAGATACATGGAGGCATATGTGGTCACCACATTGGCGCAAGAGCACTTGCCGGCAAAGCTTTCCGGCAAGGTTTCTTGTGGCCGACAGCCCTCCAGGATGCAACTGCACAAGTAACCAAGTGTGAAGCGTGCCAGTTCCATTCCAAACATATACACCGACAAGCTCAAGCTCTCCGGGCGATCCCTTTATCACGGACATTTTTGGTGCGGGGCTCGACATCCTCGGCCCCTTCCCTCGAGCTGTCGGGGGCTTTGAATACTTCTACATCGCCATCGACAAGTTCACAAAGTGGTCGGAAGTGGAAGCAGTGAGGAAGGTGACAGCACAGTCAGCAGTCAAGTTCTTCTGGTCGATTGTTTGCCGTTTCGGAATCCCTAACAGGATCATCACCGACAACGGCACACAATTTACGAGTCGCACCTTCATGCAGTACGTCCAAGACCTTGGCGCCAAGGTCTGCTTTGCTTCCGTTGCTCACCCGAGAAGCAACGGTCAAGCGAAGAGGAAAATGCTTTGAAGTGCTTTGCGGAGCTCAAGACCAGAACTTTCGACGAGGCTGCACAAGTGCGGAAGAAAGCTGGATCGAGGCTGCCGGTGGTTCTTTGGTCGATCAGACGACGCCAAATCGAGCCACCGGCCAGGCACCCTTTGCTCTAGTCTATGGAGCAGAGGCAGTTCTCCCCACGGAACTTCGTATCACGGATCGCCTCCAGTACTCGCTTATGATGAGCTTGAGCAAGAGCAGCTGCGACAAGATGACGCGCTGCTCCTCGAGGAGGATCGTCTTCAGGCCGCTGTGCGAGCCGCTCGCTACCAGCAAGCCCTGCGTCGCTACCATAGCCGCAGGGTTAGTGCCAGAAGTCTCGAGGAAGGCGACCTTGTTCTTCGGCGCGTTCAGTCCGCCAAGAATTCAAACAAGTTGGCCAAAGTGGGAAGGCCCTTATCGGGTGAAGCGAGTCACTAGGCTGGCGCTGTCATGCAGGAGACCGAAGATGGCATTCGGTGAGCAACTCCTGGAACATCGAGCATCTTCGTAAGTTTTACCCATAGGGCGCGGTTGTCGGAATCCGTTCCGGCAACCACCTTTAATACAAGTCTTGCCGCTGTTGCATGTAATCCTTTACAAAGCGAGCGCAGACCCGTGCATCAGTAAAGCTCATGTGTTGCGCACAGCTTGTCAAGTTCATGCTTTCATCATTTTATTGCATGTTTTGGCTAACACTTTGTGCAGCAACCATACCCGATAAGCAGAATCGAGCCACTGGGCTCCATAACGTTATTTCCTCTTCTTTTTCTTTTCTCAAAGAAAGGGAAGCCCCCCCTCACGCACAAGTTAACCAGGGGGGGAGGAGGAGATAATACTATGGACCAGGCACCGCTCGAGGAAGTTTCGCCTCATAGGGAAGCAAGAGACAGAAAAGCTAAGTTGCCAAAGTTTGAGCAATCAATTTTCAAATTTTTAAGTTATCTTCCTCGAACGACCGCGCTTTGTATGAAAAACCCATGCGCGGAGGAACCAAATCGTGACTGGTCGCGCCCTTACTTTGTTTCGAGTCCGCTCAACAACTTAAGTGAGTTGCGGCTAGTCCACGACAAGGTTGCTTGTCGGTAGCGACCCTTGATTGCTTTGAAGTTCCGCACTTTTCGGCGCTCGTGGCAAGGGTGCTGCACGAGCAAGTTTCCACTGAAAGCGTAGGGCAATAACATACAAAGGCAAGAGTCGAGTAAAGGAAGTAACGTAGCAAATGTTGCCCAGAATAAACTTATATTACAAAAATAACTTATTGCGGCACTGGCGAAATCGTTCTCAGAACTGAAATAACAGCCAAGAGGAGAAGAAGGGCGCGCCGGCACCCAAACCCCGGCAAGCCAGAGTTGCCGGGAGCTGCGGCAAGCCAGAGTTGCTGAGGACTGCGGCAAGCCAAAGTTGCCGGGGGCCGCGGCAAGCCAGAGTTGCCGGGGGGCTGCAGTATCGGATAAGCCCTTCGTCCCTTTTCAAGCATCCCTTTTTCATTAAAAACATTCTACTCGAATACAATCCGTGGGGAATGAAAAACATGAAAGAGAGGATTCCAAGTTTTAAATGCGGATAAGGCCCGAAGGCTTACAAATTAAAAAGATAAGATGCCCGTAATCCTTTTCCTGTCCCTCTTTTCAGGAGGTAGGTCAAGGAGGCGAGAAGGGCAAAAGAAACGCCTAGGCGAGCTACAGGTGCCAGAAGGCACCAAGGGAACATCCGGGAGCTCCCGAGGGCTTAGCGGAGATGGCAGCGCCGGCGGGGCTCGAAGGCAGGCGGCCGGACGTCGGCACGCTGTCGAGGGCACTACGCCCTCGTACTCGACTTGACGGCCTTGTCGCCATCCCTCTTCCCTTCCGCAGCCTCCCTCGCCCGATCGCCCAAGGAGGCGACCGGGGAGTTCAAGGAGCCGGCGACGCGGATGATGGGGTCGCCGGTGGCCTTGCAGGCGGCGCCGACAACTAATCGGGCCCGCCAACCTCGTCGTTGCAGAAGCTCTCCACCTCCTCACTCTAGCTCGAGGGGGAATCGTCGCTGTCGGAGGAGCTAACCACCCAGCACTTCGCCCGAGTACCGAGATCCCGAAGACCTTGACGGAGAGAGATCACCCTCCATTAACTTAAAATGGAGGGTAAATTCCGCCTCAGGCTGTGGATGCAGTGAACGTCTTCCACCCACGATCAAGATACATCACATTAGGGGCTGGGAATACAACACGGACTCGCATGCCGCTGATTCCACAGCCCCTCATGTGCAGTCTCGGTGTCTCGGGCGGATCCGACTCCATCAAGGCCGCTTCATGACGGAGCTGGAAGCGAAGGCGACGGCGAGGCGCCAGTGCAGCTGACGAAGAACTTCGCAAGGGTCGTCCCTGTATGGACCGCCCGCAGGAGGAACCGCCAGTGAGCGGAGGCAGCGCGCCGCCCGTCCGCCTCCTCTTCCCGGCGCCTCGACCTCGTCCACGACCTCGCCCCCTCCCTCTTCCTCTTGGGGCTGGCTCTGCCGCCCCGGGCGTGGGGTTGGGAGGGGAGCGCTGTCTAGCGGCGACCCTCGCCGCCACCGACGAAGAACTAAGGTTCCTTTTCTCCATGGTGAATGAGAGAAAGGGGAGCAGCGAGGAAAGAAGGAGATGGGAGAGTGCGGGCTTCTGCGCTCCCTTCCGCTCTTTTTAAGGAAGCAAGGTGGGGGCTCGACCGCCTCGCTCGACAAATCACGGCATAGGAAGAGCAGGGAATCGGGGCCAACCTGCTGCCTCTGCTCGTAACGGCCCAGTTTTCCACTTCCACCGCCCGCGACCCCAAGAGCATGGGAACCACGTGGCGGGGATGCAGAACTGAGGCGACGGGTGAAGCGACCCCGCACGCCGCCCACTTCCCCCACGACGCCACAATTGACGCATGCCGTTACGGGGGAACGCGGCGGATACGTAATGGGTTTGGTTTGGACCCAGGCCGCGCGTGCCCGTGCCCTGTTTTGGGCCTGGCCCAACAACGCTCGGCACCGTGTATGGCCCAGACCCGGGGGCACCTGTCGGTGTACTAAAGTAGGGGTACCTTAGTACCCCGAACTGGTGCACGGCGATCGCAGCGTCCCGTGGCAAGCCTCGTCGGGCGTCCGCCAAGACCATCCGCAGCCATTCGAAGACAAGACCACGACAAGAGGAGCTTGCCGGGAAGGCCTCTCTGAAACGCAGACAAGGCCCCGACAAGAGGAGCTTGTCGGGAAGGCCACTCCAGGCACGCAGAAGACAAGGCCCCGGCAAGAGGAGCTTGCCGGGAAGGCTCGGGGCGCGACAAGGATTCGGCCGCGGCAAGGCGCTTGCCGCGGCATGCAACTTCTCTCCGTCTCCGCTCCAGCTCACCCAGCGACGTGTCGCCATGGGACCGTTCCATGGGCGCGTGGCGAGCGGCTGTGCAGCCAGCGGAGAGCAGCGATAAGCGGCTGACAGGCTCGCCATCGTGGCGGCGGGCGCACTGACGGTCTCTGTTACAATGTTTGGGCGACAACGACGGGCATTTATTGCTTTTGTACCTTGCCGTCGAGTTAGGTATTTTGCACTGTACCTTTGTTCAAGTAGGTGTACCAACTCCTGTTTTACATTTGTACCCCGCCTATGTTGCCACCTGTCGGAGACCCTTGAGCATATAAAAGGAGGCCCGAGTGCAGCGTGAAAAGGGTTCGGTTCCGTGGGTTCCTTGATGAGGGGTTGGTTCGATTCATTCATTGGCCGTAGACTAGACACACTCACGCTTAGGTTTTGTAGCTCGCATTGCTCCCTAGCAAGAACACAATAGATCAAACAAGCAGCAAGAGGAGTTTTATCTCTCGGAGAGCTCCGAAGCTGGGTAAACCGCTCGTGTGCGTCGCCTCGATCCGCTCTTCGTGCGATCTCCGCCCCCCTCCGAACCACAAGGGGCCTGGTCCGCCGGCCCCATAGGTGTTCGTGGGTACGATCAGCCTCCCCGACACAGAACCTTGAGCCTATCTGAGTATTATATTCTCAGCTGAACCCCCATAAAAAAAGCTGAACCCCCATAATGCCCGTGCGTTGAAGAGGGAGTATATTCCTCGGCAAGGTGAGCATGTGATATAAAATATTTGTATATTTCTTTATAGAGGGAGTATCTCTCTGCCAAAAAATATATTTATCTGTAACTAGTTACTCCTGTCTTTCTACTTCCTTTCGCTGATATGTCGGGCAACAGGCAACGGGGTCCACGTGCCATATGCACAAATTAAAGTGCACAACTTCACGGTAGACACACCCGGTCATGGCGCCCTTGATAATGCCCAATGAGCCGTCAAATCACAACCCCCCTTTCCAGCTTTAGCGATGGCTAGACGGACGAAGCGGCAATATTTCACTGGGCCTGAATCCCCTTCTCCCTCGTCTGCTTGTTCAGAGAAAACCCCCGCTCAGCGATTGCATAGGGTTTTCTCATGGAGAACCAGGTACGAATTCTTCATCCATCCCCGATAAATCCAAGTCCCTTGGTTGCAGGTAATCCTAGGATGGCAGCCACCGCCGTTGATGCATTTTTGTTTGTACTAAATCTAGCGTGTTTCAGTTGCAGTGCCCAAAGTGCGAGTACCCTACAGATTTTTGCGCCCTCGGCAAGACGCCACACTTGTTCCTTCTCATCCTACCACAGCATTTTGAAACGCGCACAGTATGTTCCTAGAATTCTCTTCTCTATCCGGGA
Organism: Aegilops bicornis; assembly: GCA_021605145.1. Classification (NCBI taxonomy): domain Eukaryota; kingdom Viridiplantae; phylum Streptophyta; class Magnoliopsida; order Poales; family Poaceae; genus Aegilops; species Aegilops bicornis. The sequence goes on along the minus strand of CM038670.1, from coordinate 155,815,698 downwards.
GGGTGGGGTTTTTTTGAACATGCTGTGTTGTCATATTATTTTTCCTGCAGTGTATTATTTGCTCTGCCAGAACACATGTACTCAAGATGCTCGGCCTTGCCATAACTGAATACACTAGTTTAATGGTCACAGTGAAGACAAGCCATGGATATTACTTCGAGTTGGGTTCATGAACCAAGAATATCGCTGCTTTTTATGGCGAACTTGGATAAACTTTCTCAAGTGTTCTGGTGAAAGTTGGCACCACGAATGTTGATGGAAATAGTAGAACCTGCTCTCATCTTCACTGCGATCTTCCACCCGGCGTCGTTCCAATTGTTCATCCATGTTAGTTTTGTATCCGGTTCTTGCTTGTTTCCTCGATTACTTCTTAATCCACCTATTCTGTCTAACTAATCACAATTTAACTTTAGAAGTAGCAACGAATCTCTCACGAAGATGCTACTTCTAACTAATATTTTCTTATAATTGGTGGCACGTGTAGGTTTTTTTCAGAGTTAAGCGATACGCTCATTTGTTACTCTGTAATAACTCGGCTGTTACTAATGGCACTGAAGTTGACTGGATCGACATCCACAAGTTCCTACACTTTATTGACCGTCTTGAGGTCCTTGTGGGGCGTTTCAATGGTGGAAGGCCACGTGGGATATGTGTGCCACTGCTGCACTCGTTGAACAGGTCCAACTGTGTCGAGAAACTTATGGTATGAGTTGTTTTCTGTTATATATGTTGTTCATAAACTATTGCTTATACACAGTTTTACAGCTGTGATCTTCTTGAAATAGGAACTGTCGAGTTCTATTGTTCCTATCTGAGATGCTGACCATGGTCGGGTCAGACTTGCGCTTGGTCACAACATGATGTTTATGTCGACCTACTCAATTCCCCTTGGAGGAGAAAAGATACTTATTCGTGGGTTGTCTAAGATAATGAAGGCCCGTCCATCTTGGAGAATAGGACAGAAGATTATGTTCATGCTTTTCCATGGATCTAAAGCAAATATCCTGTTTATTGACCACGTTGCGAGATGAAGCCGCTTTCAGAAGGTTGTGGATGTGGGTGGCGCTGAGCCTTGGCAGCCTCACCCTTGGTTAGCTGTAGGCAAAAGTAGCCTTTGTTCGAGGCATGCTTTATGCGGTTGAACCTGTATAAGTACTCATACTGCTTTCAGCTTTGGTTGTTAAGTGCCCTGCTGGTTTTGATTAAGGTTGTTAAGTACTCCTGCTGCTTTTACAGTCTGTCGTGTTTCTTCAGTTCTGTCTTCCTCCAGCCGCCAAAACCAAACCAACGCCGACGGGGCCGCCTGCTTCCGCCTCCCACGGCTGGCTGCGCCTCAGCGCACGCATCATCGCCCCACCGTCTCCTAAATCATTAACGCCAACGTCCTGCGCGCGCTTTGGTGCGCTCGCCACGGCGCCGCCCTCTCGCGCTGTGAACATGGTCAACAAACGACAGAAATCGGTAGAAGTACGTGGAGAGGATGACAGTAGGGGCCCACCACGTCAGCATATGGAAAAATAAAATGCTTCCTCCTAGTGTTTTCCTGACATCTGGGACCCACGACATTGTGAGCGTATATAGTCAATAGACAAGAGAACAACACAAGATCGGTGACACACAGGGACGTAGCTACTCGAGCAGTTTTTTGTTTGGTATTGTTGAGACGGAGCAGGGGTTTGAACTGGGTTGTGGCCCGTCTAGCCTAGGCTTATATTTTATGTTCACCATGTGACCAGCCCGACTATTTTTTCTTTGTGAAAATGAGCCCGGTTTATTTTTACGAAGAATACCCAATCCAGGCCTACTTATTTTTCATACGATGGGCTGCAACTCTTTCAAGACGACTGCAAATCTTGAAAGTAATATGAAATGGGTTGTAAATATAAAAGCAGATGACAAATTGGCAATTACTTTATAATTTCTGATTTTTTTCACATTTTCAGATTCCTATTTCACTGGGCATTAACCTAATTCAAATATATCTTCAAAGTACTTTAAATCTGGCTCGGCATTTCGGTATTAAAAATAGTTTGGAACCCACGAAATATGCGAAATTGGCCTCGCCAACCGAAAAACAGCGCAATAAATTGCATAAGAAGTTGCCATGAGCTATATATAAATTATTAAAAAAAAGAGGGAGTGGTCTGACTTGTGGGCCTGTTTAGTTGACGTGTATGCACGATTTTTTTAGTTATTATATACTACGTCAACAAACAATTCTAGCAGACGTAACCGTTGGATGTCAATCCAACGGCCGTCGTGTTTCTTCAATCTCTGATCTTCTTGCTCCAGCCGCCAAAGCAGCACCGGCGGGACCGCCTGCTCCCGCCTCCTGTTTGTCTTTGCCGCCATGCAGCCTCGGCGCCCTACTACTCCCACCGCTGGCGGTGGCATCCTCTACTCACCCACCCCCTGTTATTCTGCGGTGACGGCAGCCTCACACCGCAGCCGAACCGGTGAACCCTCGTACTCCTCTCCGCGCGGGCTTCCACTGCCGCGTCTTCCCCGGCTCCGCGTCGTCCCCTTCCTAGGCCTCGCCGTCGTCCACCGCCGTGGTGCTCTCGGCGTGGCGTGGTCAATGTGGTCAACGACCGACTTCCATCGGAAGAGTATTGTACGTGGATAGGCTGACAGCTGGGTCCACGGCAGCCGCAAGGAAGTGCCTCCTTATTTATTACGCGGAAAATAATTATTCCTCCACCTGACAGCTGGGACCCACTGGACGGGCCACCAGTATTTCGCAAAAAAAATGTTTCCCCTAGGCTGCTGGGACCCACAGGTCGGGCCATCGTATTTCGCAAAAAAGACGTTCCCCCGCTGTCAGCTCGGACCCACCGGAAGTGCCTTCTTATTACGCACAAAAAAATGAATACCCCCCTGCTAGCTGGGACCAACCTTTGTGGGAGGCTGGCTTGTGGGCCTACTAAGTTGACTGGGACGGAGGCCTTTGACAACTTTTGTCAATATATGAACGATTCTAGCTCCAGTGACCGTACGATGTCCATCCAACGGCCGTAGTGCTTCTTCAACCTCTGGTCTTCTTGCTCCAGCCGCCCAAAGCAGCGCCGGTCGTGCTTCCTGCTCCTGCCGCCCATGGCCGGCTGTGATGCCGCGGAGGCCTCACCGCCCCCTACTACTCCCACCGTTGGCCAGGCCATCCCTCTACGCACCCACACCCCCTGTTATTATGCGGCGACGGCATCCTCAGACCGCAGCCGAACGAGTGAACCCTCATACTCCTCTACGCTTGGGCATCCACTGCCGCGTCTTCCCCGGCTCCGCGTCGTCCCCTTCCTAGGCCTCGCCGTCGTCCACCGCCCTGGTGCTCTCGGCGCGGCGTGGTCAAGGTGGTCAAGGAATGGCTTCCATCGAACATGGATTGTACGTGGAGAGGCTGACAGCTGGGTCCACGGCCGCAGCAAGGAAGTGTCTCCTTATTACGCGCAAAATAATTATTCCTCCACCTGACAGCGGGGACCCATCGGATGGGCCACAGTATTTCGCGAAAAAAATGTTTCCCCTGTCTGCTAGGACCCACCAGCTACATCTTCACACGCAAGAAAGTGCGTCCGAAAAAAAATGATTCGCCCCCCTGACTGCTGGGACCCACCAGCTACATCTTTGCATGCAAGGAAGTGCTTCCGGGCAAAAAAAACTCAAAACGATTCACCGCCCTGACTGCTGGGACCCACCAGCTACATCTTCGCAGGCAAGGAAGTGCCTGACAGTTGGCACCCACCTGGTCGAAGCGTACGTAGCGTTGTCATTCTGGTCGCGAATGTGTATGTACATATTGGTCGTTGTAGAGGCGCGCACGTGTCATTGTAGAGGCGTGCACATAGCATGTACACGTACGTACAGCGCCCAGGGTGCAAGAAAGAAAATACGGCCATGTATGTGTACATACAGGCGGGGTCTCGAACGCCTACTCGCGCGCTCACGTCTGGCGAGGGCTCGTGTACATGGCTGGGTCCGGAACGGAGAAACAGCGTCGTCGCCGTGTTCATGGGGAGCCAAACCGGCTAGGTCGGAGCGGAATGCTGGTCGTGTTCATCGGGAGGGCTTGGGCGGAACACGCGATGGAAGCGAGGCATGGCGTACCGCTGCGGAGGAAAGCGGCCTTGTGTTCGACCGGCCACGTTAAAGCGGGATCCTGTTCATCGGGAGAAGTGCAGCGTCGCAAAAGCGGAGGAAGCGGACCTCCCTACGGTCGAAAGCGGGGTCCGGTTGATCGGGAGGGTGTGGCGTGCCGCCAAAAGCGGGCCAAGCGGACCTCCCTACGGTCAAGCAGGGTCCCGTGATCGGGGTGTGGCGTACCGCATAAAGCAGACGAAAACGAACTTGTGTTGGAGCGCTACGGTGGCGGGGTCTGTTCGCCGGGAGGGTGTGGCGTACCGCCAGCAGAGACTCCACGGGATCTGTTCATCTCCACCGTCGACCTCCTCCAGCCTCCACGGGCTACCATCGACCTCCTACAGCCTCCACGGGCTCCTGTTCATCCAGCCTCCACCGTGCGCTACTCCACCGGCTACTGTTCAACCACCCCTCCACGGGCACCCCTCCACCGCTCCACTCGCTCATCCAGCCCTCCACACCACAGGGTCTGTTCAACCACCCCTCCACGGCCACCCCTCCACCGTCTCTGTTCATCCAGCCCTCCACACCACGAGTTCCTATTCATCCAGAGGCAACGCCACCGCTCCTTGTTCATCCACCCCCCATAGCGCTCCTTTGCCGTCCTAGAGCGATGTCGATCGGCTTGATTAGCGGCGATGAGAAGGAACCGCTCCATCGGGTTCGATTAACGACCATCGATCAATCGCTCGGGTTCGATGGCGTAGCCTGCGGTCTGTCGCCGGGTTGATTAGAGCCCAACGCCTCGCCGGGTTGATTAGAGCCAACGCGTCGCTGCAGCACAGCGTACGTCTGAAGAAAGCAGCGCATCGCCGCCCCGACCTCCCACCGTAACCGACAAGCTGAAGGAAATATGCCCTAGAGGCAATAATAAAGTTATTATTTATTTCCTTATATCATGATAAATGTTTATTATTCATGCTAGAATTGTATTAACCGGAAACATAATACATGTGTGAATATATAGACAAAGCAGTATGTCACTAGTATGCCTCTACTTGACTAGCTTGTTAATCAAAGATGGTTATGTTTCCTAACCATGAACAAGGAGTTGTTATTTGATTAACAAGGTCACATCATTAGTAGAATGATCTGATTGACATGACCCATTCCGTTAGCTTAACACTTGATCGCGTTTAGTATGTTAATGCTTTCTTCATGACCCATACATGTTCACCGTAACTATGAGATTATGCAACTCCGTTTACGGAGGAACACTTTGGGTGCTACCAAGCGTCACAACGAATCGGGTGATTATAAAGGAGTACTACAGGTGTCTCCAAAGGTACTTGTTGGGTTGGCGTATTTGAGATTAGGTTTTGTCACTCCGATTGTGGGAGAGGTATCTCTAGGCCTTCTCGGTGATACACATCACTTAAGCCTTGCAAGCATTACAACTAATGAGTTGGTTGTGAGATGATGTATTACTGGAACGAGTAAAGAGACTTACGATAGCGAGATTGAACTAGGTATTGGATACCGACGATCGAATCTCGGGTAAGTAACATACCGATGACAAAGGGAACAACGTATGTCGTTATGCGGTTTGACCGATAAAGATCTTCGTAGAATATGTAGGAACCAATATGGGCATCCAGGTTCCGCTATTGGTTATTGACCGAGAATGGTTCTAGGTCATGTCTACATAGTTCTCGAACCCGTAGGGTCCGCACGCTTAACGTTTCGATGACAGTTCATTATGAGTTTATAAGTTTTGATGCACCGAAGTTTGTTCGGAGTCCCGGATGTGATCACGGACATGACGAGGAGTCTCGAAATGGTCGAGACATAAAGATTGATATATTGGAAGCCTATGTTTGGACTTCGGAAGGGTTCCGAGTGAAAGCAGAAGTTCTGGAACAGGGGTTACGGAACCCCGGGGGTATATGGGCCTTCATGGGCCACAAGGGAGAAGAGGAAGGGCCGGCCAGGTGGGCTGCGCACCCCTCCCCTCTAGTCCGAATAGGACAAGGAGAGGCGGCGCCTCTTCCCTCTTTCCCCTCCCAATCCTACTCCAACTAGGACAGGGGGAGTCCTACTCCCGGTGGGAGTAGGACTCCTCGGCAGCGCCTCCCAAGGCTGGCCGCACCCCCTTGGCTCCTTTATATCTGAGGCAGGGGCACCCCATGACACACAAGTTGATCTACGGATCTTTCCTTAGCGTGTGCGGTGCCCCTTCCACCATATTCCACTTGGTCATATCGTCAGAGAGCTTAGGCGAAGCCTGCGCGGAGAAGTCATATCGTCGCGGTGCTTAGGCGAAGCCCTGCGTCGGTGGAGCATCAACATCGTCATCACGCCGTCGTGCTTGTGGAACTCATCTGACACTTTGCTGGATCGGAGTCCGGGGATCGTCATCGAGCTGAGCGTGTGCGAGAACTCGGAGGTGCCGTCGTTCGGTGCTTGGATCGGTCGGGCGTGAAGGCGTGCGACTACATCAACAGCGTTGTTATAACGCTTCGCTTTCGGTCTCACGAGTGCGTGGACGGACACTCTTCCCTCTCGTTGCTATGCCATCACCATGGTCTTGCGTGATCGTAGGAAATTTTTTGAAATTACTACGTTTCCCAACAACAACTCCCCGAAATTTTCCTCCCCCTCGCTTCTACCACGTTTTTTTCCGTCATGGACGGCCCAAAGAATGTCATGCAGCTGCGTCTCCGGCCCGCCCAAGACAAAAAGCCCATTTTTTGTCATGATTTTTTGTCATAGAAGTAGGAGCCCACCACATCTATGATGATACCGGCTTTTGTCACAATTATCGTCATAGAAGTGTCATATGTATGACAGAAAAAATTTCGTTCGGCCCAAAATGTCACGGATGTGTCTTTTTTTTGTAGTGGGTGCGCCGGCCATGCGAGCGAGGCATAGATCGACGGAAGAGAAGCCTTGGCGCACCGCTACCTGGCGCGCCAAATGTCGGATGTGGGGTGCCAGCAAAACCCTTAAGGTTTGAACTCTGGGTGCATGCGAAGTTCTTCCCCCCTACCGATCCACGCCCTAGCTCGTTAAGATCTCGCGAACGAACTTGACGAACTCACAACACTGAAAGACACGAGATTTATACTGGTTCGGGCCACCGTCGTGGTGTAATGACCTACTCCAGTGTGTGGTGGTGGATTGCCTCTTGGGCTGATGATGAACAGTACAAGGGGAAGAACAGCCTCCTGAGGTTGAGGTGTTCTTGCGTTTTGTATGAGGTGAGGGGTTGGCTCTTGATCTGATCCGATGCCTCTACTATGGTGGCTAGCTCTACTTATATAGGCCCTGGTCCTCTCCCCAAATATTGAGCGGGAAGGGAGCCAACAACGTGAAGCGATTTGAAAGGGGACAGCTAGTACAAGCTATCCTCGACAAAAGTGGTCTTCGCTTTGCAAAAAGGCTACAGTGGTAGCTGTCTTGGGCTCCAAGATGACCTCCATCTTGCCGTCCTGCTGGTCTTGGTCTTGTTGCACCGATATGGAAACCTTTGCCTGATGCCTCGGTACTCCACTCCTGCGCCTGCCTCCTTAGGACCGAAGAGGAAACAAGGACGTTGCGCGCGCTGGCGCCCGCCTGGTGTCGATCATCATGGCTCACGTCATGAGTGCCTCGCGAGGTTTGCCCCACCTTGATATCTCCGCTCCTCGCGAGCCTGCCTAGCTAGGCCACTCCTGAGGAGGTCTTGCGTCGTCCGCCTCGCGAGGCTTGGCCCCTCGCGAAGGTCTTGAATGCCTTGTCGACGAAGATGGGTCGTACGTCCTGCTAGCATAGCCACGCCATGGGCCGCAGGCAGGCAAGTCTGGGGACCCCCGTTCCCAGAACGCCGATAGTCATCCTAAGAGAATTGAGCAGGATTCTTGGAGAAATAATTCAGATGCACCTAGTCCTTCTAAAAAGAAGAAAAAGAAAATGATAGGACTTTGCATGCTTCTAGTGAACCTGTTGTAGACACACCTGAGAATCCCAATGATATTTCTATTTCTGGTGCTGAAACACAATCTGGTGATGAACATGAACCTAGTGATAATGCCAATGATAATGTTCATGTCGATGATCAACCTAGCAATGATAATGATGTAGAAATTGAACCTGCTGGTGATCTTGATAACCCACAATCAAATAACCAACGTTATGATAAGAGAGACTTTGTTTCTAGGAAGCACGGTAAACAAACAGAGCCATGGGTTCAGAAACCCATGCCTTTTCGTCCCAAACCATCCAAGAAAAAGGATGATGAGGATTTTGAGCCCTTTGCTGAAATGATTAGACCTATCTTTTCGCGTATGCGTTTGACTGATATGCTCAAAATGAATCCTTATGCTAAGTATATGAAAGAAATTTTACTAATAAAAGGAAGATACCAGAAGCTGAAATGTCCACCATGCTTGCGAATTACACTTTCAAGGGTGGAATACCTAAGAAACTAGGAGATCCAGGAGTACCAACTATACCATGCTCCATTAAAAGAAACTATGTTAAAACTGCTTTATGTGATCTTGGAGCCGGTGTTAGTGTTATGCCTCTCTCTTTATATCGTAGACTTGATTTGAATAAGTAGACACCTACTGAAATATCTTTGCAATTGGCCGATAAATCAAGCTGCTATACCTATCGGTATTTGTGAGGATCACTGCTTTGTGGTTGCAAGCGTTACTATTTTAACGGACTTTGTTATTCTTGATATTCCCGAGGACGATAGTATGTCTATTATTCTTGGAAGACCCTTTTTGAATACTGTAGGGGCTGTTATTGATTGCAACAAAGGCAATGTCACTTTTCATGTTAATGGCAATGAGCATACGGTACACTTTCCGAGGAAAAAACATCAAGTTCATAGTATAAATTCTATTGGAAAAATTCCATCGATTATTTTTGGAGGTTTTGAATTTCCTCTACCTACTGCCAAGAAGAAATATGATATTCTTATTATTGGGGACGTGCATATCCCCGTTGAGGTAACATAGTGCTATTCGAAAATTCTCCGGTTTCATGCGATTCGGAATGAGTTTGTTAACAAGACTTGATCAACCTTGTTAGTGGATTCCTTTTGATGAGCATGAGATAGATGAAGTTAGAAAGCACAACCTTCTGTACCCTCTTTTTACTTTCTGTTATTTAGAATAAATAAAGTAAAAATAGTATTTTCTGTCAGTTTTCTGAATTATCCGTGCAATAAAAAATACCCGGAAAATAAAAGTCCTCCAAATACCCCGAAAATGAAATATGATTTTTCTAGAATATTTGAGAATATCTGGCACTGAAAACACATCAGGGGGAGCAAGCACCTGACCACGAGGGTCCAGGGCATGCCCACCCCCTTGGTCGTGCCCCCTGCCTCGTGGGCCCATGGTGGCTCCCCACCACTTATTCCTGCACCCACACACTCCTTCCTCCCAAAAAAAATCACCAACCAGCTCAAGCACGAGTTCTAGCTCATTTTGCTGCGATTTTTGATCTCCTTGCTCAAAGCACCTCTCACAAAACTGCTTTGGGGGATTGTTCCTTGGTATGTGACTCCTCCAATGGTCCAATTAGTTTTTGTTCTAGTGCCTTATTCATTGCAAATTTTTGCTGCCTAGGTGACCATGTTCTTGAGCTTGCATGTCAAATTTATATGGTTCCAAGTAGTTCTAATGCATGATATATTCTCTAGGCACTTGTGGGAGTAGTTGCTATCAATTTTGTTGAGTTTGGTTCACTCTTATTTGAAGTTACTAAAAATTTCAAAAAAAATCAGAAAATGATGAAGAGATTTTTGAGGGCTCTTGAGCGAAGCTTCGAAGGATAAGCAAAGTGAAGAAGAAGAGAGGCCCAAATATAATCTGCCTCGCACCACGGAGGTTCGGCCGTGTGAATGGCTTTGTGATGATTTCTTGAGAGCAGTCGGGATTTATGATGATTTCTATGAGTTGGCTGAGAATGCAGGCCTCACCGACTTCCTTCACGACCAGCGCGAACAGTATCTCTTACTCACCAATATTTTTGTGCAAAATTTTCATTTCCATTCTAGGAGGTCACCACCTATGGTGGATTTTTATTTATATGGTGAGTATAAGGAGATGACCCTTCGTGAATTTTGTGAGGTTTGCAAGTTGCCTTTTCCAGGCAGCGTAGAGGAACCACATCCTGACGATGTGGAGGGGTTTATTGGTACAATTGCTGTAGGGGAAACTAGGAAAGTTTCAGATGCGAGAATCACTAGCATACATTTTCCTGTTTTATGTTACTTTGCATTATTTGCTAGTAGATGCTTAATTGGTCGCGGAAACTGTGGCAACCTAAGTGCCCCTGATATTGTTATTTTGTGCCATGCTTTATTTCAGGATGACTCATTCAGTATGGGCACTATTGTTGCAAAGCGGTTAAATTTTAACTGTACTAAGGGCCCCATCTTGGGAGGCATTTTCGCCTCGTGCCTCGCTGCATACTACAACATACATATTAGGCATTATGAGAAGGAAGAAAAATTGTTGCCTACTGTTCTTCTAGATTACAAGAGTAATTGCACATGATTTCATTGTTAAGAACAGGAAAAAGGAGCTTAACTATAGATTGTTATTTGATAAAAATCACCCTGAGACTATTACCTTGCCTGCTCCTTCCTTATTTGATTTAACTGCAGGTGAGTACCTTGTTACGGTGGAGGCTATTCACGCCTACCGGAACCCCATACCAGCTACAAAACCAGATCCGGAACCACAATTTGTTCTCCCATGCCAGTCTGTTTACCAGTGGAATCCGGAGGAGGTTGCCAACCAGTGGCAACCCGAGGCTTCATCTCGGTACGACCCCAACTACAACTTTGGATATCCGCCAGGCCAGTCGTGGCCATAGACCAACTTAGGCCAAAAGCCTAAGCTTGGGGGAGTACGTATTTCTCACCAACATTACATTCATGTTTACACACTCATTGCTAGATGTCGGTGCTCATACTCTTTCATTGTAATATCCATGCTAGTTTATTTTTCTTTTTATTCTTTCATCTTGTGTGTTTGAAAAACCTTAAGAAAAACCAAAAAAAATTAGTTGTAGCTTTTAGCTAGTTTACTTTTCTTGCTTGTAGTAGTATTAATTAAAAAGAAAACCCAAAAAGATTTCCCGTTCTTCTTTTGCTTGTTGGGAGCTTTACTGTGTAAATTGTTTTATTTCTTTTCTTTTCTTTGGGGGTCGATAGGAGAAGACCATGATGAAATTGTTGAAGTGGCTCTTATATGCTTTATTGTTGCTTTAACCAAGAGCCCATATTGCCTTGTCTTCTCCTGTTTATTGAATGCTCGCAGATTCCAGCTTAGTCCAATGCACGTGCACTATTATTATTATTCACATCGTTCGGTCCTGATATATGATGGATGAGAGAAGCTGGTATGAACTCGACCTCTCTTGTTTTTGTAAATATGATTAGTTCATCGTTCCCGATTCAGCCTATTATGAATAAACATGTTTGGAATGACAATTAGAGATTATAGTTACTTATGCCATGCTTAATTAGCTAGGAGTTTATAATGGTTTACCTTGCGTGCCAACATGCTACTAAAATGGTTGTGATGTGGTATGATAGGGTGGTATCCTCCTTTGAATTACTCGAGTGACTTGACTTGGCACATGTTCACGCATGTAGTTGAAACAAATCAACATAGCCTTCATGATATTTATGTTCATGGTGGATTATATCCTACTCATGCTTGCACTCAATGTTTATTAACTTTAATGCATGTTCATGACTGTTGTCGCTCTCTAGTTGGTCGCTTCAGTCTTTTGCTAGCCTTCATTTGTACTAAGCGGGAATACTGCTTGTGCATCCAATCCCTTAAACCCCAAAGTTATTCCATATGAGTCCACTATACCTTCCTATATGCGGTATCTACCTGCCGTTCCAAGTAAATTTGTATGTGCCAAACACTAAACCTTCAAATGAAATTCTGTTTTGTATGCTCGAAGAGCTCATGTATCAAATAGGGTTGCCCGTATCTTCCATGTTAGGCGGGTTATTCTCAATAGGAGTGGACTCCGCTCCTCACTCACGAGAAAATGGCTGGTCACTGGGATGCCCAGTCCCATGCTTTATGCAAATCAAATCAAAATAGTTGCAAACAAAACTCCCCCGGGACTGTTGTTAGTTGGAGGCACTCATTGTTTCTAGTAAGCCATGGATTGATGTTTGTTGGTGGAGGGGGAGTATAAACTTTACCATTCTGTTTGGGAACCGCCTATAATGTGTGTAGCATGGAAGATATCGCCATCTCTTGGTTGTTATGTTGACAAGGAAAGTATGCCGCTCAAAATATTATTTACCTCTGCTTTAAAACCGAGCTCTGGCACCTCTACAAATCCATGCTTCCCTCTGCTAAGGGCCTATCTATTTACTTTTATGTTGAGTCATCGCCCTCTTATTAAAAAGCACCAGCTGGGGAGCACCACTGTCATTTGCATCCATTACTATTTATTTATATTGGGTATGACTATGATTGGATCTCTTTTACCATCAATTACAATGTCTAGTCAGTCCTTGATCTTTAAAGGTGCTCTGCATTTATGTTTCGCGGTCTGAGAAAGGGCTAGCGAGATACCATCTTGTCATATCATATCATGATTGTTTTGAGAAAGTGTTGTTATCCGAGATTTATTATTATTGCTTACTAGTTGATTATGCCATTGATATGAGTAAACATGAGACCTAAGAGTTATTGTGAATATGGTTAGTTCACAATCTTTGCTGAAAACTTGAATGCTGGATTTACATATTTAAAATAACAAGAGCAAACAGAGTTTGTAAAAGTTTTTCTTTATCACTTTTAGTTTATCAACTGAATTGCTTGAGGACAAGCAAAGGTTTAAGCTTGGGGGAGTTGATACGTCTCCGTCGTATCTACTTTTTTCCAAACACTTTTGCCCTTGTTTTGGACTCTAACTTGCATGATTTGAACGGAACTAACCGGTACGCTGTTTTCAGCAGAATTGCCATGGTGTTATCTTTGTGCAGAAACAAAAGTTCTCGGAATGACTTGAAACTTCACAGAGATTATTTTTGGAAATAATAAAAAATACAGGCAAAAGAATCAAGGCTAGGGGGGCCACACCCTTTCCACTAGGGTGGGGGGCACGCCCCCCTGCCTCATGGGCCCCCTGGATCTCCACCGACCTCAACTCCAACTCCATATATTCGTGTTTGGGGAGAAAAAAGTCAGAGAGAAGGATTCATCGCGTTTTACGATATGGAGCCGCCGTCAAGCCCTAAACTCTCTCGGGAGGGCTGATCTGGAGTCTGTTCGGGGCTCCGGAGAGGGGAGTCCGTCGCCATCGTCATCATCAACCATCCTCCATCACCAATTTCATGATCCTCGCCGTCGTGCGTGAGTAATTCCATCGTAGGCCTGCTGGACGGTGATGGGTTGGATGAGATTTATAATGTAATCAAGTTAGTTTTGTTAGGTTTTGATCCCTAGTATCCACTATGTTCTGAGATTGATGTTGCTATGACTTTGCTATCTTTGAATGCTTGTCACTAGGGCCCGAGTGCCATGATTTCAGATCTGAACCTATTATGTTTTCATGAATATATGTGAGTTCTTGATCCTATCTTGCAAGTCTATAGTCACCTACTATGTGTTATGATCCGGCAACCCCGAAGTGACAATAATCGGGACCACTCCCAGTGATGACCGTAGTTTGAGGAGTTCATGTATTCACTATGTGTTAATGCTTTGGTCCGGTACTCTATTAAAAGGAGGCCTTAATATCCCTTAGTTTCCAATAGGACCCTGCTTCCACGGGAGGGTAGGACAAAAGATGGCATGCAAGTTCTTTTCCATAAGCACGTATGACTATACTCGGAATACATGCCTACATTACATTGATGAATTAGAGCTAGTTCTGTGTCACCCTATGTTATGACTGTTACATGATGAACCGCATCTGGCATAATTCTCCATCACCGATCCAATGCCTACGAGCTTTTCACATATTGTTCTTCCCTTATTTACTTTTTCGTTCCTACTATTACAATCACCACAAAACCCAAAAATATTACTTTTGCTACCGTTACCGTTACTTCCATACTACTTTGCTACTAAATAATTTGCTGCAGATATTAAGTTATCCAGGTGTGGTTGAATTGACAACTCAACTGCTAATACTTGAGAATATTCTTTGGCTCCCCTTGTGTCGAATCAATAAATTTGGGTTGAATACTCTACCTTTGAAAAATGTTGTGATCCCCTATACTTGTGGGTTATCATATGCTTTCACATTCCGACTGATTTGAGTGAGCAGGCACTTCTGTATCATGCGCATGAATGTGGCACCAGCATTCTTGAGACCAAAGGGCATAGTAACATAGCAAAAGCACCCGAATGGGGTGATAAAAGCTGTTTTTATTTCATCGCGTCCATACAATCGGATCTGATGGTACCTGAAATATGCATCCAGAAAGGACAATCGCTCACATCCCGCAGTCGAGTCGACTATCTGATCGATGCGGGGGAGAGGGAAGTGATCTTTCAGGCAGGCCCGATTGATATGCTTGAAGTCAATACACATATGGAGTGAATCATCTTTCTTAGGGACCATGACGACGTTGGCGAGCCACTTAGAGTGGTAAATCTCTCGGATGAACTCAGCTGCCAGAAGCCGAGCCACTTCCTCGCAAATTGCCTTTCTTTTCTCCATGGCGGACCATCGGAGATGCTCTTTGACAGGTTTTCTTTCGGGTCGACTCGCAAATGGTGCTCATCCAGTCCCCTAGGTACACCTGGCATGTCCGAGGGTTTCCATGCGAAGATGTCCCAGTTCTCACGGAGAAACTGGATGAGTGATTCTTCCTATTTGCTGTGTAGTGTTGTTGAGATATGAGTCGGAGCAGCATTGGGATCAGCCGGGTGAATATGAACTGACTTTGTTTCACCAGATGACTTAAGTGCAAAATCTGAAGCAGGCTTCTTAGCTCTCAACAAATCACTCGGATCTGCAGTCTTCTTGTATTCTTCCATTTCTACTGCTACCATCTGTCCATCGGCAATCTTCGAGCCCTTTTGGAGGCACTCTTCTGCTCGCTGCCGATTACCAGTGACTGTGATCACGCCCCTAGGGCCAGGCATCTTGAGTTTGAAGTACACCTAACATGGTCGAGCCATGAAAAGAGCATAAGTAGTTCTTTCCAGGATAGCATGATAGGCACTGTGAAAATCCACAACTTCAAATGTCAACTTTTCCTTACGGCAATTCTTTGAATCACCGAAAACCACGTCAAGAGTGATCTGGCCGAGTGAATCGGCTTTCTTTCCAGGGATAACTCCGTGGAACTGCATGTTGCTCTCACTGAGCTTGGACAACGGAATGCCCATCCCTCGGAGGGTCTCAGCATACGAAATGTTCAAACCACTGCCGCCATCCATAAAGACTTTGGTCAATAGGGTGCCCCCAACGACTGGGTCGACCACCAACACTTGCCTCCCGGGGGTGGCAACGCGCGGTGGGTGGTCGGACTGGTCGAATGTGATGGGAGTCTTTGACCACTTCAGATATGTCGTCGTTGCCGGAGCAACCATGTTTACTTCTCTGTTGATGACTTTCAGTCGACTTTTGCTTTCTATGTCAGCGAAAATCACCAAAGTGGAATTGACATTGGGAAATCCATCATCATCCTCTTCCTTATCCTCATCCTTATCAGATTCCTTCTCTTTCTCACTGGGTTATTTTTCTCGGAACTGCTGTATAAGGACTCGACACTGTTGAGTGGTATGTTTGGGATAAATCAGATTACCCTCTTCATCCTTCTTGATGTGAATGTGACATGGCAAATCCAACACATCGTTTCCTGCTTGATCTTTCACCTTCTTGGGGATCCAGGGCCCTTTAGCTTTCCCTTAAATTTTACTTGGGTCGCGACTGCAACCTCTCCAGGACCCGCAGGTTCCGCTTTGCGCTTCTGCTTCCGATTGGAATTACCACCTCCAGCGTCCTGGCCGACTGGTTTGCTCTTGCCGCTACGGAGTCGGTATTCTTCTTCGTCGTTTGCGTATTGAGTGGCTATTTCCATCATTTGGGTCAGGGTCATGTCTCCTGTCCGACCGAATTTTAGGTTAAGCTCCCGATACTGAACGCCCTCCTTGAAGGCGCAAACTGCTTGATGCTGAGACACATTCTCCACAGTGTGATGCAAAGTGGTCCACCTCTGGATGTAATCCCTCAAAGTTTCATTCGGTTTTTGCACGCAATGCTGCAATTCTTCCAACCCTGCAGGTTGTTTTGCATGTGCCCTTGAATGTTCTGACAAACACTCGGGCTAACTCCTCCCAGCTGAATATACTGTCCTGAACCAACTGATTTAACCAAGCTCTAGCTGACCCTTCAAGCATCAGGGGAAGGTGCTTCATGGCCACCTCATCGTTTCCAACACCAATCTGTACAGCCACTCGGTAATCCTCAAGCCAAGTGTCAGGCTTTGATTCACCAGTGAACTTACTAACTCCAATCGCCAACCTGAAGTTGGGAGGGATCTCTGCGGCTCTGATGGCTCTGCTAAAACACTCGGGACCAGAAACATGCACTCTGCTTCCAGTCGGGCGATCTCTGTACTGTCCTTCTCTGTGTGCTCGGTTCCTGTCGATCAAACCTTGCACAAAAATGGACCTCGCATCAAACCATGGCTCTCTCGGGTTGACTGGCATCCTCCGCTCCTTGCTGTACGGGCGCCTATCATCATAATGCCGGGGCACATATGATCCGCCCCTCGGAGGGGGTGTAGGCACTCGACGGCGGTCATCACGGTTGAGCCGATGATCGTACTGCTCGTGGTTCCAACCCAAGTACTGCCCTTGGCGATGCCCACGTCCCTCATGCTGCAGAGGCGATCTTGGGCTGTGAGCCGACTGGACTGTGTCAGCCACCACAGATCTGCTATGGATTACATTACGGGGCCGAGATCTTTGCTGTGTTTTCTCTCCTGCTGCCCAGAGCAACGCTCTGATCTGCATCAAACCTCTGCTAGCCTCCGATTGGGACGGCTAAATAGACTCTGCTATACGGGTTGCAGCTGTAAGATTCTGAATCGGAGTGCGGTACACCTGTGGTTCAGGTGGGAACTGTTGGGAAATGTAGTAATTTCAAAAAAAATCCTACGCACACGCAAGATCATGGTGATGCATAGCAACGAGAGGGGAGAGTGTGTCCATGTACCCTCGTAGACTGAAAATGGAAATGTTAGCACAACGCAGTTGATGTAGTCGTACGTCTTCATGATCCGACCGATCAAGTACCGAACGCACGACACCTCCGAGTTCAGCACACGTTAAGCTTGATGACATCCCACAAACTCCGATCCAGCAGAGCTTCGAGTGAGATTTCCGTCATCGCGACGGCGTGATGACGGTGATGATGATGCTACCGACGCAGGGCTTCGCCTAAGCACCGCTATGATATGATCGAGGTGGATTATGGTGGAGGGGGGCACCGCACACGGCTGGGAGACATCAACAGATCAACTTGTGTGTCTAGAGGTGCCCCCTGCCCCCGTATATAAAGGAGCAAGGGGGGAGAGGCAGCCGGCTAAGGAGGGCGCGCCAAGGGGGCAGTCCTACTCCCACCAGGAGTAGGACTCCTCCTTTCCTTGTTGGAGTAGGAGAAGGGAAGGGAGAAGGAGAAGGAAGGAAGGGAGCACCCCCTCTCTCTCGTCCAATTCGGACATGTCCATGGGGAGGGATGCGGCCACCCTTTGGGGCCTTCTTCTCCTTTCCCGTATGGCCCATTAAGGCCCAATACGAATTCCCTTAACTCTCCGGTACTCCGAAAAATACCCGGATCACTCGGAACCTTTCCGACGTCCGAATATAGTCGTCCAATATATCGATCTTTACGTCTCGACCATTTGGAGACTCCTCGTCATGTCCCCGATCTCATCCGGGACTCTGAATTACCTTCGGTACATCAAAACACAAAAACTCATAATACAATCGTCACCGAACCTTTAAGCGTGCGGACCCCACGGGTTCGAGATCTATGTAGACATGACCGAGACATGTCTCCGGTCAATAACCAATAGCGGAACCTGGATGCTCATATTGGCTCCTACATATTCTACAGATCTTTATCGGTCAAACCGCATAACAACATACGTTGTTCCCTTTGTCATCGGTATGTTACTTGCCCGAGATTCGATCGTCGGTATCTCAACACCTAGTTCAATCTCATTACCGGCAAGTCTCTTTACTCGTTCCGTAATACATCATCCTGCAACTAATTCATTAGTTACAATGCTTTCAAGGCTTATAGTGATGTGCATTACCGAGTGGGCCCAGAGATACCTCTCAGACAATCGGAGTGACAAATCCTAATCTCGAAATACGCCAACCCAACAAGTACCTTCGGAGACACATGTAGAGCACCTTTATAATCACCCACTTACGTTGTGACGTTTGGTAGCACACAAAGTGTTCCTCCGCTAAATGGGAGTTGCATAATCTCATAGTCATAGGAACATGTATAAGTCATGAAGAAAGCAATAGCAACATACTAAACGATCAAGTGCTAAGCTAATGGAATGGGTCAAGTCAATCATATCATTCTCCTAATGATGTGATCCCATTAATCAAATGACAACTCATGTCTATGGCTAGGAAACATAACCATCTTTGATTAACGAGCTAGTCAAGTAGAGGCATACTGGTGACACTCTGTTTGTCTATGTATTCACACATGTATCATGTTTCCGTTTAATACAATTCTAGCATGAATAATAAACATTTATCATGATATAAGGAAATAAATAATAACTTTATTATTGCCTCTAGGGCATATTTCCTTGAGTCTCCCACTTGCACTACTGATCGATAATCTAGTTCACATCGCCATGTGATTTAACATCTATAGTTCACATCTTTATGTGGTTAACACCCATAGTTCACATCGATATGTGACCAACACCCAAAGGGTTTACTAGAGTCAGTAATCTAGTCACATCGCTATGTAATTAACACCCAAAGAGTACTAAGGTGTGATCATGTTTTGCTTGTGACATAATTTTATTCAACGGGTCTACCACATTCAGATACATATGTATTTTGCAAATTTCTATGTCAACAATGCTCTGTACGGAGCTACTCTAGCTAATTGCTCCCACTTTCAATATGCATCCAGATTGAGACTTAGAGTCATCTGGATCAGTGCCAAAACTTGCATCGACGTGACCCTTTACGACAAACTTTTTTGTCACCTCCATAATCGAGAAAATAATTTTGACCGTTGTCCAGTGATATACTCCTAGATCACTATTGTACTCCCTTGTTGAATTCAGTGTAGGGTATACAATAGATCTGGTACACAGCAGGGCATACTTTATAGAACCTATGGCTGAGGCATAGTGAATTACTTTCATTCTCTTTCTATCTTCTGATGTGGTCGGGCTTTGAGTCTTACTCAATTTCACACCTTGCAACACAGGCAAGAACTCTTTCTTTGACTGTGCCATTTTGAACTACTTCAAAATCTTGTCAAGGTATGTACTCATTGAAAAAACTTATCAGGCGTCTTGATCTATCTCTATAGATCTTGATTCTCAATATTTAAGCAGCTTCACCGAGGTCTTTCTTTGAAAAACTCCTCTCAAATACTCCTTTATGCTTTCCAGAAAATTCTACATTATTTCCGATCAACAATATGTCATTCACATATATTTATCAGAAATGTTGTAGTGCTCCCACTCACTTTCTTGTAAATCTGAGGCTTCAACGAAAGTGCATATAAAACTATATGCTTTGATCAACTCATCAAAGCATATATTCTAACTCGAGATGCTTGCACCAGTCCATAGATGGATCATTTGGAGCTTGCACATTTTGTTAGCACCTTTAGGATCGACAAAACCTTCTGGTTGCATCATATACAACTCTTCTTTAATAAATCCATTAAGGATTGCAGTTTTGTTATCCATTTGCCAGATTTCATAAAATGCAGCAATTGCCAACATGATTCAGACAGACTTTAAGCATCGATACGAGTGAGAAAATCTCATCATAGACAACACCTTGAACTTTGTCAAAAACCTTTTTCGACAAGTCTAGCTTTGTAGATAGTAACACTACTATCAGCGTCCGTCTTCCTCTTGAAGATCCATTTATTTTCTATGCCTTGCCATTCATCGGGCAAGTCAACCAAAGTCCACACTTTGTTCTCATACATGGATCCCATCTCAGATTTCATGGCCTCAAGCCATTTCGCGGAATCTGGGCTCATCATCGCTTCCTCATAGTTCGTAGGTTCGTCATGGTCAAGTAACATGATCTCCAGAACAGGATTACCGTACCACTCTGTTGCGGATCTTACTTTGGTTGACCTACGAGGTTCGGTAGTAACTTTATCCAAAGTTTCATGATCATCATCATTAACTTCCTCACTAATCGGTGTAGGCATCACTGGAACTGATTTCTGTGATGAACTACTTTCCAATTCGGGAGAAGGTACAATTACCTTATCAAGTTCTACTTTCCTCCCACTCACTTATTTCGAGAGAAAACTCCTTCTCTAGAAAGGATCCATTCTTAGCAATGAATATCTTGCCTCCGGATCTGTGATAGAAGGTGTACTTGATTACTTTTGGGTATCCTATGAAGACGCACTTCCCCGATTTGGGTTTGAGCTTATCAGGATGAAACTTTTTCACATAAGCATTGCAACCCCAAACTTTAAGAAACGACAACTTAGGTTTCTTGCTAAACCATAGTTCATACGGTGTCATCTCAACGGATTTAGATGGTGCCCTTTTTAACGTGAATGCAGTTGTCTCTAATGCATAACCCCAAAATGATAGTGGTAAATCGGTAAGAAACATCATAGATTGCACTATACCCAATAAAGTACGGTTATGATGTTCGGACACACCATTATGTTGTGGTGTTCCAGGTGGCATGAGTGTGTGAAACTATTCCACATTGTTTTAATTGAAGGCCAAACTCGTAACTCAAATATTTTTCCTCTGCGATCATATTGTAGAAACTTTTATTTTCTTGTTTATGATGATTCTCCACTTCACTTTGAAATTCTTTGAACTTTTCAAATGTTTCAGACTTGTGTTTTATCAAGTAGATATACTCATATCTGCTCAAATCATCTGTGAAGGTCAAAAAGTAATGATACTTGCCGTGAGCCTCAACACTCATCGGATCGCATACATCAGTATGTATTATTTCCAATAAGTTAGTTGCTCGCTCCATTGTTCCAGAGAACGGAGTCTTAGTCATCTTGCCCATAAGGCATGGTTACTTAAGCATCAAGTGATTCATAATCAAGTGATTCCAAAATCCCATCAACATGGAGTTTCTTCATGCGCTTTACACCAATATGACCTAAATGACAGTGCCACAAATAAGTTGCACTATCATTATTAACTTTGCATCTTTTGGCTTCAATATTATGAAAATTTGTATCACCACGATCGAGATCCAACAAACCATTTTCATTGGGTGTATGACCATAGAAGGTTTTATTCATGCAAATAGAACAACAATTATTCTCTAGCTTTCATGAATAACCATATTGCAATAAACATGATCCAATCATATTCATGCTCAACACAAACACTAAATAACATTTATTTTAGGTTCAACACTAATCCCGAAAGTATAGGGAGTGTGTGATGATGATCATATCAATCTTGGAACCACTTCCAATACACATCGTCACTTCACCCTTAACTAGTCTTTGTTCATTCTGCAACTCCTGTTTTGAGTTACTACTCTTATGGCAACCGAACCGATTATCAAATACCGAGGGGTTGCTATAAACACTAGTAAAGTACACATCAATAACATGTATATCAAATATAGCTTTGTTCACTATGCCATCCTTCTTATCCACCAAATACTTGGGGTAGTTCCGCTTCCAGTGACCAGTCCCTTTGTAGTAGAAGCACTCAGTTTCAGGCTTAGGTCTAGACTTGGGCTTTTTCACTTGAGCAGCAACTTGCTTGCCATTCTTCTTGAAGTTCCCTTTTCTTCCCTTTGCCCTTTTCTTGAAACTAGTGGTCTTGTCAACCATCAACACTTGATGTTTTTCTTGATTTCTACCTTCATCGATTTCAGCATCGCAAAGAGCTCGGGAATTACTTTCGTCATCCCTTGCATATTATAGCTCATCACGAAGTTCTAATAACTTGGTGATAGTGACTAGAGAATTCTGTCAATTACTATCTTATCTGGAAGATTAACTCCCACTTGATTCAAGCAATTGTAGTACCGGACAATCTGAGCACATGCTCCTTTGGTTGAGCTATTCTCCTCCATCTTGTAGGCAAAATCTTGTCGGAGGTATCATACCTCTAAACCACGAGCATGAGTTTGAAATACCAATTTCAACTCTTCGAACATCTTATATGCTCCGTGGCGTTCAAAACATTTTTGAAGTCCCGTTTCTAAGCCGTAAAGCATGGTGCACTTAACTATCAAGTAGTCATCATACCGAGCTTTTGTAAAAAACGTTCATAACGTCTGCATCTGCTCCTGCAATAGGTCTGTCACCTAGCGGTGCATCAAGGACATAATTTTTCTGTGCAGCAATGAGGATAAACCTCAGATCATGGATCTAATCCGCATCATTTCTACTAACATCTTTCAACTTAGTTTTCTCTAGGAACATATAAAAATTAATCGGGGAACAACATCGCGAGCTATTGATCTACAACATAGATCTGCTAATAGTACTAGGACTAAGTTCATGATAAATTTAAGTTCAATTAATCATATTACTTAAGAACTCCCACTTAGATAGACATCCCTTTAATCATCTAAGTGATCACGTGATCCAAATCAACTAAACCATGTCCGATCATCACGTGAGATGGAGTAGTTTCAATGGTGAACGTCACTATGTTGATCATATCTACTATATTATTCACGCTCGACCTTCGGTCTCGGTGTTAGAGGCCATATCTGTTATATGCTAGCCTCGTCAAGTTTAACTGAGTATTCCGCATGTGCAACTGTTTTGCACCCGTTGTATTTGAGCGTAGAGCCTATCACACCCGATCATCACGTGGTGTATCGCACGAAGAACTTTTCGCAATGGTGCATACTCGGGAGAACACTTATACCTTGATAATTTAGTGAGAGATCATCTTATAATGCTACCGTCAATCAAAGCAAGATAAGATGCATAAAAGATAAACATCACATGCAATCAATATAAGTGATATGATATGGCCATCATCTTCTTGTGCTTGTGATCTCCATCTCCGAAGCACCGTCATGATCACCATCGTCACCGGCGCGACACCTTGATGTCCATCATAGCATCGTTGTCGTCTCGCCAACATATGCTTCTACGACTATCGCTACAGCTTAGTGATAAAGTAAAGCATTACAGCGCGTTTGCATTGCATATAATAAAGCGACAACCATATGGCTCCTGCCAGTTGCCGATAACTCAGTTACAAAACATGATCATCTCATACAATAAAATTTAGCATCATGCCTTGACCATATAACATCACAACATGCCCTGCAAAACAAGTTAGACATCCTCTACTTTGTTTTTGCAAGTTTTACGTGGCTGCTACGGGCCGAGCAAGAACCGTTCTTACCTACGCATCAAAACCATAGTGATAGTTTGTCAAGTTGGTGTTGTTTTAACCTTCTCAAGGACCGGGCGTAGCCACACTCGGTTCAACTAAAGTTGGCGAAACTGACACCCGCCAGCCACCTGTGTGCAAAGCACGTCGGAAGAACCAGTCTCGCGTAAGCGTACGCGTAATGTCGGCCCAGGCCGCTTCATCCAACAATGCCGCCGAACCAAAGTATGACATGCTGGTAAGCAGTATGTCAGGACCCCGATTCCAAGTCACATTGACCTAGCCGGTAACACCTCATATCACATTGCGGCCTCACGCACGGTATTCCCACGGGTGTTGCCTTACCATGGCCTGGGACCGTTTGCGCCTTTTGGCTCACATATATGATAGTGTCGCTAGCATCCACATGACAGAGAACCCGTGCCGACATGGCTAGTCGTGAACCCAAAGCGACGCTAACCCATGGGGACAGGCATACATGAATCACATCGAGCATGTCAGTCATCAACGTATGAATTCGGGCTGTAGCACTGGGCTAACAGGACTCCGGTATCCCGGGCTGTAGCAGGCTAGGCCGGACTCTGAATATCACCGCGTGACATTTCCCCGAAGGGACATACATAGGAACGAAGTGAAACACATGCCGGCCAGTCAAGTGTCCAAAGCAGTAGTGCTGGGCTAGGAGGACTCCGGTGAACCGGGCTGTAGTGGACTACTATCACTCAGGAAGCACGAGACTACATTTCCCCATATGAGTGGCTGCCAAGGATAAACAACTAGATTGTCGGATCCCACTCATACCAAGCATTTCAAGCATACACACAATATGCCCGATATGAGTACATACAACATGGCATCACAACAAAACTCTACAACACAAAGTACTTTATTTAAGAGGCTCCGAGGAGCGATACATAACATATCCATACAGATAGGGGTCACATGACCCAACACTCAAGTCATACAAACATACAAGCACATGCGGAAGCAAACTAGTCTGCAGTACGGACTCTAGAAAGAAAGAAAGCTTGATGAATCCCTTCTATCTCGGTGGCCCTTCACAAGCCTTGGATCACCACAGGGTGGCTAGTTCACTAAATCGACGTCAAGGTCTACATAAAACCCATCGGAGGCGGTGTTGTCGTGCGAAAACATTAATTAAGCAAACATGAGTGCGGAGGTACTCGGCAAGTCTTCTAGCGAAACCTATTATAATGCACATTCTCAAGAAGGTAGTGGAGATATTGCAGCAAGCCAGCTTTGACTCTTGGCTAAGCTATCCTACGTGACACCACTTGAAAAGCATTTGTCGCACACGAGTCTACTAATCACCATCACAATACTCCACCGTGGATCCTCTCTCGTCAACCTACGAGAGGGCCATCCATGGTACTCACACTTATCTTGAGGCTGTTAGTAGTATCCATTTACTTGTCTATGAACTGTATAGGTGACCAAGTAGTCCTTTATCGTGGACGCGGCTATTCGAATAGTTTTATACCCTGCAGGGGTGTACTTCTTCACACACGCTCTCACCACTTATTGCCGCTACACGACATGTACTCGGCAACCTTCAAGCGGAAGCCCAACGAGGGTGTCGGCCACGACCTGACTAAACACACGAGTCCCTAGTCCAGGTTGATCGCCTATTCGGGTTCCATCGGTAGGGAGTCCGGTCGAGGTTTCCACTAACGGCCCCGAACGATGTGTGCAGGGTTCCCGAGACACCAAACGGGCGAGTCGGTACACCGGGCCACGTGCCTACCGCAACACAGCCCACCCCTAAGGTCAGCGCTGCGTGCGGCCCCTAGCATGCTACAAACACCAGAAACTACTTGCAACTCCCGGACTGAGGACAAGAGTGGTTAATAAGTCGAGAGGGTCCATTGGTTTCGGGCCCAATGCATGGTAGTAGCTAAGTCTTAAATCACACACACAGATCTCAGTTCTTAGGGACGGCCTCAATGAAACAACCCACCATGTACTCCTACATGGCCTCTCATCGATACCTTTACCAAAAGCGTGTTCAACACTTTCACTCTCAAACCCGACACAACCTTTCACTCCGGTTCATCATCCCGATGAGCCGGACTGACACAACTCTAAGCATAGCAAGCATAGCATGGTAGGAATCACGAACATGGCTCAATCAACTCCTACACATACTACTGGGTTTCATCTGAATTCTTGTGGCAATGACAGGTCATGCAAAGGAAGTGGGTTCAGCTACATGACACAACAGTTTGAATCGCGTTGTCTTAATGCACGATAAACAAGAGCGAAGCGAGAACATGGGTTTGTATCACAATGATCAATGGGTTGCTTGCACGATGTAGTGGTGGTAGGATACGCCCTTGAGACGGATATTCGGGGTTATCCTCAGAGGCAGAACCTATCACGAAAGACACACCGAACATAAACAACACATGACAATATGCAACAATATGATGCATGCTATGACATGGCAATATGAATGTGTGTTGGCCTAATGCAAGCTAGAACAGAAAGGGATGAACTCATTTGAATCAAAGATTCAAATGTTAGCTCATTTAACATAGCCATGAAGGTGCATTATCTTATTCTGCTTAAACAGCAAGGTTAACTTGTTCTGTCATGCATGAAACCATTACCAATGGATAGATTGAATTTCTCTGATCAAAATTCATATATAAAACTTTGCATTTGGAGTTAAAGATTAATTTCTATGATTTTTTGAAGTTTGCAACAATTTCTGGAATTTCCTGTGAACAAATAAAACCAGAAATTAATTATTGCATCAGCAGTGCGTCAGAGTGACGTCAGGGGTCAACGGGGGCGTCCAGGTCAACCTGACCAGTGGGTCCCGCATGTCAATAGCTAATTATACTAACTAATTTTGATTAAACCTAAACTAGGTTAATTAGCAGAGGGCCCCACCTAGTCAACTAAGTCAGCGGGGTCAAACCCGTCGGTCAACGTGTCAAAGCCTGCCGGCGTTTAGCCACCGGCGAGGCCAGACGCGGCGGCGTGCTGCGGTTTTTGCACACAGGGCTTCATTTGCTACGCGGAGAGCAGCTACGGGCAGCTAGTGCTCGCCCGCATCCAGCCGTGGTGATGGCTTGGCCGGGGAGTGGCCGGAGCATCACCGGCGACGAGTTCGGCGGAGGCCGGCTTCGGTCAGCTTCGTGCTGCGTGGCTGCGATGGCCTGGCGGTGTGGCACTAGCACCTACAGACTCTATGCAGTGCGAGGAGTGTGACGGACACAAGCCCGTGACCAAATGGTCACCCGAGCAACGCCGGCGACGTGGTCAGCCAGCGGCGCGTTCGGGCACAAGAGGCGCGGCGTCTACGTTAAGCTAGGGGCGAAAAGGAAAACACGGGGAGGTTCAGCAGCTCACAGAGAAGCTGCAGAGGTGGTCAGCGTGCTCGGGGAAGACTCGGTGCGGTCGGAACGGCGACGGCGATCTGGGCGGCCCGAGGTTGAAGACGACGGCGGCGGGGATGATGCAGTGGCTCCGTCGTCGTGCGACTTGGCTAGACGACGTAGCCGACGACGGCGAACCATCCGGACACGGTGAGAGGGCGCAGGAATGGCGTTGGACGCGGCTGTGGCGAGCGGCGGCGACGACGACGTCTCGGGCGACGTCGGGGAGGGTGAGAGAGAGGAGCCAGGGGGAGGAGCGGTTGTCTGCAGGGTCGGGGAGAGAGAGAGAGAGAGAGAGAGAGAGAGAGAGAGAGAGAGAGAGCTCGTCCCACGCCGACACCGGACGAGGGAGTGGCGAGGCGGCGGCAGGCTGCGTGGCACGCATGTGCTTCGCCGTCGGCAGCTGCCTGGCCAAGCAGCCAAGCTGGCATGCTGGGATGGTGGCTGATGGGCGGCCGGGAGGTGCCGTAAGGTTTTTTCGTTTCTTGCTTTCTTTTCTATTTTACGTAACTTTGTTGCATTTCTAAAAGTACCTAGGCAACTCCAAAAATCACCAAACTGCACCTGGTCCTTAGTTGGAATATATCCAGCATGGAGCATTTTAGTTTGGGATTATTTGAGCATTTGAAATATTTTATATAATTTAAATGCCCAAATTCAAATAGCTAGAGATTTAATCCAGTGACCTTAGAGTGACCTAGAAATCATGCATCACTTGACGGTGGTTTAGGACCAAGGGAAAGGTGATGAACATTTTAGAAGGGCATTTCAGGTTCATTGAAAATATTTTTAGTAAACCCTAGTTGGATTCAGAGGGGTTCTGTCTTCCCCATTTCAAATTTCTGATGAAAGATAAACATGATGCAACACTCTAATGCATGGACTAGCTAGGATGTGACACAGTATGACTTATATCGCCCACAACTCACTTGTGTTCTACTCGTGCATATAACATCTACGCATAAAACCAGGCTCTGATGCCACTGTTGGGAAACATAGTAATTTCAAAAAAAATCCTACGCACACGCAAGATCATGGTGATGCATAGCAACGAGAGGGGAGAGTGTGTCCACGTACCCTCGTAGACCTGTAGCGACCAGACCTCAGACGGTCAAGTCTCTGTGCATCAGTGTCATCCCTGGATCAGTAATGTTGACATGCACAGTACTCGAAGGATTTATAAAAGAGTAGCAATCACACACTTATTACATCGAATGTCTCAAAAGACAACAACGATTACAATAAATATGGCTTAAGGCCATCTAATAACGATAACAGCGGAAGGCTTGGAAGATAAGTGAGTCCATCAACTCCAACGGCATCACTTAGTATAGAACCACGACCTCTGACACTTTACTAAATGCGTTCGAAAAGTCTGCAACATGAACGTTGCAACCCGAAAACGGGTCAGCACATGGAATATGCTGGCAATGTAACACATAGAGAGTAATTGTGACATCCCTAGTTCTGGTATGACCTAGACTAGCTAGTCATTTGTGCATTATGTTTAAATTTCATTTAAATTGAAATGAGGATTTGTGAAACCCTCAGAATCATTTTTTGGAAATTGACCCAAGTAAAAATTGCTCCAAAAAGGTCCAAGAAAATGCTCATGTTGCCCTCTGAAAATATTGGACAGAGATAAAAATCAAACCAATATTTACGGGAGCTCATAAGTATTTATTTTGGGCATTTGGAATTAATGCATTATTATTTGCATTGGATATATAAATGTTATATATATATTATATGTCCAAAAATTATGCTAGTTCATCAGGAGCTCTGGAATAATACCACTAGCCCCTACAAAAATTGGCATAAGTTAGTAAAATGGTTTAGTATTTTTTATTAAAACAAACAAATGTCAGAAAAATAGAAAAGAAAACAAAAAGGGAAAAACCTACCCGGCCACTTACCTGCGGCAGACGCCTTGTCTTGATTTGGCTCGGCCCAGCAGGCCGGCCCAGCCCACCACCGCCATCGTCCTCCTGGCGCCAGTCGGCCAGGCGTGTGGGCGACGCGCGCGCACGGGCAGAGCGCCACGCCACCAGCTCGCCTTCCTGCCTCCCTGCCAGCGCGACGCCGCGATGCCTCTTCTCGGTGCCGCCCCGATCACCTGGTCCCACTTCCTCTCTCCCATGCCTCTCCCCTCCTCTGGCTCCCTCTCCCTTTCTTCACCGAGCGCACCGGAGAGCGCCGCTGCTCGCCACCGCGGCCACCAGCCACCCCTCGACCTGCCGCTGCACCCAGAAGCTCCGCCACGCCGCGGCTACCTCTCAGCCGAGCCACGCGACGGGAGGCCCTGGAACGCCGCCATCGCCATCGTCTTCGTCACCGGCTGCCCGAGATCGCCGACGACGCTCCGGCCGCATCAGTGCTTCCCCGAGCTCGCTGACGCCTTCGCTGGATCCGCCGTGAGCTCTACTTCGTTTCCCCCCTCCTCCCCGGCTCGTTTGCCCCGTCTAGCTAGCTCAACCACCGCGCCCGCAAGCTCCTGCCGCCCGGCCATGGCGCCCACGGTGGCAGGCCCGAGCCAGCCACTCCGCAGCAGCGTCACCGTGTTCTGGTGACGCCAGGCCGTAGAGGCCCTCCGCATCCTTCTGCCGTGCTCGCAACGCTGCGCCCGCCGCCACCGAACTCCGGCCGCCGCCCGAAGCTCCGCTCCGGCGAGCTCGGCCGTCCGGCCTCTTCCACTTGCTTCCGGAACATAACGCAGACGGCGGCTCCTCGCCCGTGGTCTCCGCCGCCCAAATGGTCGCCGAGCGGCGATCCAAACCCTCCGCGCGTTAAGCCTCGGCGGCTAGACGCCGGCGGGATTGACCGGGTCAACCCCCGCTAACTAAGCCCCCCTTGTGACGCTGACATGTGGGGCCCGGCCCTGCTAATTTTTTAGTTTAGGATTAGTTTAGCAACTAATTAACTCTGTTAACTAACTATGACAGCGGCGTGTGGACCCCACACGTCGGGTTTGACAGATCGATCGCAGTTGACTTGCTGACGTCATGCTTACTCAATGCTGACGCAATAATGCAATTTTCTGGATTTATTCTTTTCAGGAAATTCTAGAAAATGTTATAAACTTCTAAAAATCATAGAAATTCAACCGTAGCTCAGATTGAAATAATTTATATATGAAAAATTATTAGAAAAATTCAATCTATCCATCTGTACCAGTTTTATGCATGAAAAACCAACTTATACCTGCTGTATAAGTGAAACACTATAATGGCATATATAAGAGCTTACTTTGGAAGTGCATTTGAATCTTTGGTTCAAATGGACTTCAACCAAATGAACTCTAGCTGCATTAGCCCAAACAGCATCACATCTACATGCCATGTTCATGCATCATATTGTTGCATATGCTTGTGTCTTGATTGTTGGCACCGTTCCTTCTCGATAGGTCCAGCTCTGGAGGCGCTTTCGAGAGTACACTGCGTGAAGCGATTGCCTCCCTTGTTGATCTACCGAGCAAGCAAACCCCTTGTTCATTCCGATACAATCCTACTATCTCGCTCCTGCTCTCGGTTATTGCATTAGGAAAACAACGATTCATACGCTACTTTGTGCTTGCGGTAGTTGAACCCATTCCTCTGCATGACTGTCATTGCCACGATAAATAGTTGAAACCCACTAGCATGTGTAGGAGTTGATTGAGCCATGTTGTGTTCCTACCATGCTATGCCTGCTATTGCTTAGAGTTGTGTCAGTCTGATTCATTGGGAATGAATTGGAGTGTTACGATATGTTACGATCTTTGAGAGTGAAGTGTGTGAACACGATTTGGTAAAGGTAGCGGTGAGAGGCCATGTAGGAGTACATGGTGGGTTGTCTCACTTGGGACCGTCCTTAAGCGAAGTTACATGTATGTTGTCCAATGACTAGCTACTACCACACATTGGAATGCTTAAGTGCCCCTCTCGACTTATTAACCAACTTGATCTCTGTCCAGGAGTCGCAACTAGTTTCTGGTGTTTGTAGGTAGTGCTATTTTTCTACCAAGTGGCACCCGGCAGGGTGGGCTTGGGACAGACTAGGCACACGTGCCCTTGTGTACCGAGTAGCACCCGGATGGTGGGCTCGGGAACCCTGCACACATCGTTTGGGGCCGTGAGCGACACCCCGGCCGTATCTCCTTGCGGATGGAACCCGAATAGGCGATAAACTTGGACTAGAGTCTTGTGTGATTAGTCAGGTCGTGGCCGACACCCTCGCCAGGCTTCCGCTTGAAGGTTGCCGAGGTACATGACGTGTACATGGTGATAAGTGGTGAGAGCGTGTGTGAAGAAGTACACCCCTGCAGGGTTTTCATGATCTATTCGAATAGCCGTGTCCTCGGTTATGGACTTCTTGGATGCTTACGTGGTACATAGACAACTTTAAGTGGATACTCTAAAATGCTCAAGAAAAGTGTGAGTGCTATGGATGGCCTTCTCGTAGGGAGACGGGGATGAATCCATAGTAGTGTATTGTGTGGTGAATAGTGGACTCGTGCAGCCATATCACCTCAAAGAAGTTCTTGTAGTCGTAGAAACAGGATAGCCACAGAGTCAAAGCTGGCTTGCTGCAACTAAACCCCACATTACCTTCTTGATACAAATGCATATATAATAGGATCTGATGTAAGTCTTCTTGAGTACCTTTGTACTCACGTTGTTTTATTTATGTTTTGCAGGCGGAGATTTCGGTCTTACTAGTAGTTCCGCTTGGACTTGACGAGTAGCTTGTTACCTCGGCTATGATCTTGTACCCTTGGGAGGGTCTTGTAGATAGTCGGGCTTCTCGGCCTTTTCTTTTGTAGTTATGCGTACTCAGACATGTAATGCTTCCGCTTGTTGCTTGTATGCTCTGAATGATGGGTCATGTGACCCCTGTTTGTATTTAATGTTATGTGGCTCTTCTGAGCCTTTATTTATATGAGTTTGCGTTATGTTGTGATGCCATGTTGTACAACACATACTTGCATGTTATGCGTACGTGTAACTTGTATTGCTATGTGTGGGATCCGACAACCTAGTTGTCCGTCATGGTAGCCTCTCTTATGGGGAAATGTAGTCTAGTGCTTCCACCGAGCCATGGTAGTCCGCTACAGCCCGGTTCTTGGAGTCCTGCTGGCCCAAAGACTACTGCTCCAAACACTTAGACTGGCGGCATGTGATTGACTTCGTTCACGTCTGCATCCCTTCGAGGAAATGTCATGCGGTGACATCCGGAGTCTGCCTAGCCTGCTACAGCCGGGTTACCGAGTCCTGTTAGCCAGTGCTACAGCCCGGATTCGCACGCCGACCGACATGCTTGATGTTGATTCATGTATGCCTGTCCCCATAGGTTAGTGCCACTTTGGGTTCACGACTAGTCATGTCGGCCCGGGTTCTACATCATATGGATGCTAGCGACACTATCATATACGTGAGCCAAAAGGCATAAACGGTCCCGGGCCATGGTAAGGCGACACCTGGGAATACCGTGCGTGAGGCCGCAAAAGTGATATGATGTGTTACATGCTAGATCGATGTGACTTAGGATCGGGGTCCCGACAGCTTTGGTATCGTGAGCTTTGTTGCTGTAGAGGATTTCCAAGCCAACCTGGTCGAAATTGAGTCTAGAAATTCTTTAGTTATGTAAGGGAATTGATTGTGGGAAGGAACATAAGGCTCTTTTTACTCCTTTACCTCATGGCCTTCTGATCTGAGTCATCTTATTTTTCCTACGGGGTTAAGGAACTAGGTTTCCTCTTCTGTCTAACAGGATCACGTGTTACTACTCCGTAGTCCCATAGGATTGGATGATCAGAGTCATACCCCAGTTTTCGAGTACCTCCGGTGTAGCCTGTTTAGTATTATCCCAGAACCTTTGAGTGGTGATGTTGAGTTGTTGTACTACCCCATTTTAGCAGGATGTCTCATTCTGAGCATTTTACTGCCGTTATGCTGCCGGAATTTCCCCAGGAGTTCGAGAGTTACTAATTTCTGTGTCCTACATTTTTCAGTTTGTAGTTGATGTTGATTCCGTTCTTGGTTTCGTTTCTCAGGATGTCACCAGTTAAGCGAAGTTCTGTTGCTTGTAGTCAGAACCACGGAGATGGTAGGGATGAGGATCCTCCCGACCAGCCTTCATTGGCAGAGTTTATGTTAGAGATGGAGAGGAACAAGCGTGAGTCTAACCGCTTGTTGGCACATATCGAGGAGAACACCGCACATCAGTTCAAAGGGTCTGCAACCATTCATGACTTCATTCGCTTGCACCCACCTACCTTTCATCATTCCATCGAGCCACTCGATGCAGATGGTAACTCCGTAATATCACACGCAAGCTCCGTTCTGCGAACGTAGCTGAAAGTGACAAGGTCACCTATCTTGCATACCACGGAAGGTCCTGCTAGTCTTTGGTGGCAGAACTATGAGGCTATGCTTCCAGCTGGTCAGATTCCTACCTGGAGAGATTTCACTGAGGCTTTTCGCGAGCATCACATTCCTGAAGCCCTCATCGATCGCAAGAGAGAGGAGTTCTGTAGTTGCACCCAGAGTAAAATGGCTGTTGATGCTTACAGCAGAGAGTTTGAGAACCTCGCCCGTTATGCCACAGAAGAGGTGTCCACGGACGCCAAGAAGCGAGCTAGGTTAGGAAGGGTCTCAACCCCAAGTTGCGTCGTGATCTCCACCTACATCATTGTGATACATTCCAAGCTCTTGTGAACAAGGCCATTAATGCAGAGACAGCTCAGCTCACTTACGAGGAGTCTCGTAAGCACACCCGTGAGTTGGGATCTTCTTCCGGTTCTAGTTCTCAAAAGCGCCGGATTTGGATTCCGAACTCTGCTCTTCCACCCAGATATTCACCGACGCCATCCCATGTAATGCCTTCCCCAGCTCAGTCGTATGCTCCACCCAGGCCTATTGGTAGACCGCTTGTCAATGCAGGTCCACGTCCAACTTCAGGGACTTGCTTCACATGCGGAGAGCCAGGACACTATGCACGTGACTGCTCTCAGACCAGTTATGTTCCACCCCAGCCTGGGAAGACTGTTGGTTGTGTTAATCCATCAAGCAAGACGATCAGTGTCAAGTCAGCTCCCACTGAACATGGACGTGTGCATCACGTCTCAGTTAAAGACGCTCATGATGATCCGGATGTCGTTCTTGGTACACTCCTTGTCAAGCTGTCATCCAAAGATCGGTTCTATTCGATACTGGAGCATCTCACTCCTTCACCTCTGAAGGCTATGCTCGTTTTCACGACGTGTCATTTTGTGATATGCCAACTCCGCTTGAAATCCAAACCCCAGGGTCTAGATGGCAAACCACCAGAATCAGCTATGGTAATGAAATCCTTGTTGACAGACTTGTATTCCTTGCATCACTTGTAGCCCTCAAGTCCTCGAGATATTAACATCATCTTGGGTATGGGTGGATGACAGCTCATCATGCCAAGATTGATTGTTATACTAGGTCTGTTCAGCTTACACACCCATCTGGCAAGATAGTCACTGTCTCCACCAGAGTTGCAAAGCGACAACTCTATTCTCTTAATGCCAGCCCTCTTCCAGACCTTGAAGATATCCCGATAGTCCGTGACTTTCTGGATGTCTTTCGGAGGAACTGCCAGGTGTTCCACTTGACAGAGATGTAGAGTTCGTCATAGATCTTATCCCAGGAACCGCTCCAATCTCTAGGAGACCTTACAAAATGGCACCCTTAGAACTAGCCGAGCTTAAGAAACAACTTGATGAGTCCTTGCAAAAGGGTTTCATCCGTCCTAGTTCTTCTCCTTGCGCTTGCCCCGTCCTCTTCGTCAAGAAGAAGGGATGTATGGACCGGATGGTTGTAGATTATCGTCCCGTTAATTTGGTCACGATAAAGAACAAATATCCGCTTCCCAGGATCAACGACCTGTATGATCAGCTCGCTGGATCCTCAGTCTTTTCCAAGATGGATTTGAGGTTAGGCTACCACCAAATCAAGATCAGAAACTGGGACATCCCAAGACAGCCTTTGTCACTCGTTATGGCCAGTACGAGTACACCGTCATGTCCTTTGGTCTAACCAACGCCCCAGCCACATTCTCCCGCTTGATGAACTCGATCTTCATGGAGTACTTAGACAAATTCGTCGTGGTTTACCTCGATGATATTCTTATTTACTCGAAGAACAAGGAAGAGCCTGCCGAACATCTTAGACTTGTGCTAGAAAAACTCGGAAGAGCAGCGCCTTTATGCCAAGTTCTCCAAGTGTGAATTTTGGTTGCGAAGTGACCTACCTAGGCCACGTAATCTCTGGTAAGGGCATTGCTGTCAATCCCGAGAGAGTTCAGGCCGTTCTCGATTGGACTCCACCTGAAACCGTTAAACAAGTTAGGAGTTTCCTTGGTCTAGCCAGCTATTGTCGTCGCTTTGTTGAAAATTTCTCCAAAGTAGCCAAAACCCTCACGGAACTTCTCAAGAAAGATAAAAAGTTTGAGTGGACCCCACAGTGTGAGTACAGTTTTCAGGAACTAAAAGGCGCTCGACTTACGCTCCCATACTTGTGCCACCGGATTTCACGAAAGACTTTGTTATCTCTGACGCCTCACGGCGAGGACTAGGTTGCATTCTTATGCAAGATCGTCATGTGATTGCTTATGCATCTCGGCAGTTGCATCCACATGAGGAGAATTATCCTACACATGATCTAGAGCTTGCGGCCGTAGTCTATGCACTTTCGGGACTGGCGACACTACCTTCTTGGTAAGCGTTGCGAGATCTCGCCGATCACGAGTCTCAAGTATATCTTCACCCAACCAGATTTGAACCTTAGGCAAAGGCGTTGGTTGGAGTTGATCTCAGATTATGATCTAGGGATTACCTACACCCTGTGCAAAGCCAATGTCATGGGCGATGCGCTAAGCCGTAAATCCTATTGCAACAATCTCATGTTGCGGAGGGTCAACCACTTCTCCATGAGGATTTACGTAAGCTTAACCTTCACATTGCTCCTCACGGATTCCTTTCTACCTTGGTGGCGAAACCTACCCTTGAGGATCAGATCATCTCGACCGAAGTTTGATAGGGTGTTATCCGCATTAAGAGAAACATTAAGAAGGGAGTTGGTGGATGTTTCTCTATGGATGATCGAGGTGTTGTCTTCTTTGAGAATCGCTTGGTGGTTCCCAAGAGTGACATCTTCGACAAGCGATTCTTAAGGAGGCGCATGAATCCCCTCTCACGATTCATCCCAGTAGGACTAAGATGTATCAGGACCTACGCCAGAGGTTCTGGTGGACTAGGATGAAGAGAGAAATCGCTCAGTTTATTGCTAACTGCGATGTTTGTCATCGCGTTAAGGCAGAGCATCAAAGGCCTGCTGGCACCCTTCAGCCTTTAGCTATTCCTGAGTGGAAATGGGATAAAGTTGGTATGGATTTCATCACCGGTTTTCCCAGGACCAAGAAAGGGAATAATGCTATCTTCATAGTCATTGATCTTCTTTCCAAAGTGGCTCACTTCCTTCCTGTTCGAGAGAGTATCACTGCTAGTCAGCTCGCTGACTTATATATCTCTCGAATAGTTTCACTCCATGGTGTTCCACTAGAGATCAATTCAGATCGTGGTAGTCTTTTCACTTCTCATTTCTGGGAGAGTTTCCAGACTGCCATGGGAACCCATCTTTCCTTCAGTACCGCATTCCACCCTCAATCAAGTGGTCAGGTGGAACGGGTCAACCAAATTCTCGAAGACATGCTTAGAGCTTGCGTTATATCATTCGGTATGGATTGGGAGAAATGTCTTCCTTTCGCCGAGTTTGCTTATAACAATAGCTATCAATCCAGTCTCAAGAAAGCTCCTTTTGAGATTCTCTATGGACGAAGATGTCGAACACCTTTGAACTGGTCAGAAACCGGTGAAAGACAATTCTTTGGACTGGACATGATCCAGGAGGCAGAAGAGCAAGTTCGCATCATTCGTGAGAATTTGAAAACATCCCAATCTCGTCAAAAGAGCCAGTAAGATCGTCGTCATAAGGAAGTGGTTTATGAAGTTGGCGACAAGGCTTACCTTCGGGTTACCCCTCTAAAGGGTACCCATCGTTTCGGTATCAAGGGCAAGTTGGTTCCTCGTTACATTGGTCCCTTTTGCATTCTCGCTAAACGAGGAGAGGTTGCCCACCAATTGGAACTACCCCCACATCTTTCTCGAGTGCATGATGTCCTCCACGTCTCTCAACTCAGGCGTTGCTTCTCGGATCCTATCCGTGGAGTGGACCACGAAACGCTTGATCTCCAAGATAACCTCATGTATCCAGAGTACCATGTTCGCATTCTTGATCAAGCAGAGCGAGTCACTCGACGTTAGAACATCAAGTTTCTCAAGGTTCAGTGGTCTCATCATTCCGAGAGAGAAGCTACTTGGGAGCGAGAAGATCGTCTTCGACTGGAGTACCCGCTTTCTTTCCGTCGACCCCTGAATCTCGGGACGAGATTCTGTCAAGTGGGGGCGAGTTGTCACATCCCTAGTTCTGGTATGACCTAGACTAGCTAGTCATTTGTGCATCATGTTTTAATTTCATTTAAATTGAAATGAGGATTTGTGAAACCCTCAGAATCATTTTTTGGAAATTGACCCAAGTAAAAATTGCTCCAAAAAGGTCCAAGAAAATGCTCATGTTGCCTTCTGAAAATATTGGACAGAGATAAAAATCAAACCAATATTTCTGGGAGCTCATAAGTATTTATTTTGGGCATTTGGAATTAATGCATAATTATTTGCATTGGATATATAAATGTTATATATATATTATATGTCCAAAAATTATGCTAGTTGATGAGCAGCTCTGGAATAATACCACTAGCCCCTACAAAAATTGGCAGAAGTTAGTAAAATGGTTTAGTATTTTTATTAAACCAAACAAATGTCAGAAAAATAGAAAAGAAAACAAAAAGGGAAAAACATACCCGGGCCACTTACATGCAGCGGCATCAGCTTTGGCTTAGCCCAAAGAAGCCCAGCCCACCACCGCTGTCGTCCTCCTGGCGCCAATCGGCCAAAGGTAGCCGACGCCAAGACGGTAGAGCGCCACGCCACCAGCTCGCCTGCCTGCCTGCCCTGCCAGCGCGACGCCGCGATGCCTTTTCTCGGTGCCGCCCCGATCCCCCTGGTCCCACTTCCTCTCTCCCATGCCTCTCCCTCCTCGCTCCCTCTCCCTTTCTTCACCGGCGCCGGGAGGCGCTGTTGCCGCCACCATGACCACCGGCCACCTCGACCTGCCGTTGCGTGAAGCTCCTCCACATCGCCCGGCTACCTCTCTGCCGAGCCACGCGGCCTTGGAGGCCACTGAACGCCGCCATCGCCATCGTCTTAAATCACCGGTTGCCCGAGATCGCTGACGACGCTCCGGCCATCGGTGCTTCCCGAGCTTCGGCAGACGCCTTATTTGGATCCGCCGTGAGCTCTGCCCGTTTCCCCCCTCCTCCTCGGCTCGTTTGCCCGTCTAGCTAGCTCAACCACCGCGCGCAAGCTCCTGCCGCCCGGCCATGGCGCCACGGTGGCGAGGCCCGAGCGGCCACTCCAGCAGCGTCACCGTGTTCTGGTGGCGCTTAGAGGCCCGTAGAGGCCCTCCGCGTCCACCGCCGTGCTCCGCAACGCTGCGCCAGACGCCACCGAACCGGCCGCCGCCCGAGCTCCGCTCGGCGAGCTCCGGCCGTCCGCCTCTTCCACTGCTCCAGACGACGCAGACGGCGGCGGCTCCTCGCCCGTGGTCTCCGCCACCCAAATGGTCGCCGGGCGGCGATCCCGAGCCCTCCGCGCGTT
Organism: Aegilops bicornis; assembly: GCA_021605145.1. Classification (NCBI taxonomy): domain Eukaryota; kingdom Viridiplantae; phylum Streptophyta; class Magnoliopsida; order Poales; family Poaceae; genus Aegilops; species Aegilops bicornis. The sequence goes on along the minus strand of CM038670.1, from coordinate 155,776,844 downwards.
CGGCCTCGCCCGTGACTGAGCAGCGGCGGGATTGACCGGGTCAACCCCCGCTAACTAAGCCTCCCTTGTGACGCTGACATGTGGGGCCCGACCCTGCTAATTTTTTTAGTTTAGGATTAGTTTAGCAACTAATTAACTCTGTTAACTAACTATGACACTGACGTGTGGACCCCACACGTCAGGTTTGACTCCAGTCAGTCGCGGTTGACTTGCTGACGTCATGCTTACTCAATGCTGATGCAGTAATGCAATTTTCTGGATTTATTCTTTTCAGGAAATTCCTGAAAATGTTATAAACTTCTAAAAATCATAGAAATTCAACCGTAGCTCAGATTGAAATAATTTATATATGAAAAATTATCAGAAAAATTCAATCTATCCATCTGTACCAGTTTCATGCATGACAAACCAACTTACACCTGCTGTATAAGTGAAACACTATAATGGCATATATAAGAGCTTACTTTGGAAGTGCATTTGAATCTTTGGTTCAAATGGACTTCAACCAAATGAACTCTAGCTGCATTAGCCCAAACAGCATCACATCTACATGCCATGTTCATGCATCATATTGTTGCATATGCTTGTGTATTGATTGTTGGCACGTTCCTTCTCGATAGGTCCACACGGAGAGTGCTCGAGAGTACACATGCGTGAAGCGGTGCCTCCCTTGTTGATCTACCGAGCAAGCAAACCCCTTGTTCCTTCCGATACAATCGTACTCTCTCGCTCCTGCTCTCGGTTATTGCATTAGGACAACAACGATTCATACGCTACTTTGTCTTTGCGGTAGTTGAACCCATTCCTCTGCATGAGTCATTGCCGCATGATAAATAGTTGAAACCCACTAGCATGTGTAGGAGTTGATTGAGCCATGTTGTGTTCCTACCATGCTATGCCTGCTATTGCTTAGAGTTGTGTCAGTCTGATTCATTGGGAATGAATTGGAGTGTTACGATATGTTACGATCTTTGAGAGTGAAGTGTGTGAACACGATTTGGTAAAGGTAGCGGTGAGAGGCCATGTAGGAGTACATGGTGGGTTGTCTCACTGGGACCGTCCTTAAGCACTGAGTTATGTGTATGTTGTCCAATGACTAGCTACTACCACACATTGGAATGCTTAAGTGCCCCTCTCGACTTATTAACCAACTTGATCTCTGTCCCGTGAGTCGCAACTAGTTTACATTGTTTGTAGGTAGTGCTATTTTTTCTACCAAGTGGCACCCGGCAGGTGGGCTTGGGACAGACTAGGCACACGTGGCCTTGTGTACCGAGTAGCACCCGGATGGTGGGCTCGGGAACCCTGCACACATCGTTTGGGGCCGTGAGCGACACCCCGGCCGTATCTCCTTGCGGATGGAATCCGAATAGGCGATAAACTTGGACTAGAGTCTTGTGTGGTTAGTCAGGTCGTGGCCGACACCCTCGCCAGGCTTCCGCTTGAAGGTTGCCCAGGTACATGACGTGTACATGGTGATAAGTGGTGAGAGCGTGTGTGAAGAAGTACACCCCTGCAGGGTTTTCATGATCTATTCGAATAGCCGTGTCCTTGGTTATGGACTTCTTGGATGCTTACGTGGTACATAGACAACTTTAAGTGGATACTCTAAAATGCTCAAGACAAGTGTGAGTGCTATGGATGGCCTTCTCGTAGGGAGACGGGGATGAATCCATAGTAGTGTATTGTGTGGTGGATAGTGGACTCGTGTGCGCCATATCACCTCAAAGAAGTTCTTGTAGTCGTAGAACAGGATAGCCACAGAGTCAAAGCTGGCTTGCTGCAACTAGACCCCACATTACCTTCTTGATAGAAATGCATATATAATAGGATCTGATGTAAGTCTTGTTGAGTACCTTTGTACTCACGTTGTTTTATTTATGTTTTGCAGCGGAGATTTCGGTCTTACTAGTAGTTCCGCTTGGACTTCGACGAGTAGCTTGTTACCTCAGCTACGATCTTGTACCCTTGGGAGGGTATTGTAGATAGTCAGGCTTCTTAGCCTTTTTCTTTTGTAGTTATGCGTACTTTCGGACATGTAATGCTTCCGCTTGTTGCTTGTATGCTCTGAATGATGGGTCATGTGACCCCTGTTTGTATTTAATGCTATGTGGCTCTTCTGAGCCTTTATTTATATGAGTTTGCGTTATGTTGTGATGCCATGTTGTACAGCACATACTTGCATGTTATGCGTACGTGTAACTTGTATTGCTATGTGTGGGATCCGACAACCTAGTTGTCTATCCTTGGTAGCCTCTCTTATGGGGAAATGTAGTCTAGTGCTTCCACCGAGCCATGGTAGTGCCTTTCTGACTCGGTTTCTGGACTCTGCTAGCCCAAAGACTACTGCTCCGGAACACTTAGGCGGCGGCATGTGATTCGCCGTTCTCGTATGCATCCCTTCGGGAAATGTCACGCGGTGACATCCGGAGTCCTACCTAGCCTGCTACAGCCGGGTTACCGGAGTCACATTAGCCTAGTGCTGCTGACCGGATTCGCACGTCAGCTGGCCGACATGCTCGATGTTGATTCATGTATGCCTGTCCCCATAGGTTAGTACCACTTTGGGTTCACGACTAGTCATGTCGGCCCAGGTTCTCTGTCATATGGATGCTAGCGACACTATCATATACGTGAGCCAAAAGGCGCAAACGGTCCCGGGCCATGGTAAGGCGTCACTCGTGGAAATTCCGTGCGTGAGGCCGCAAAGTGATATGATGTGTTACATGCTAGATCGGTGTGTCTTAGGATCGGGGTCCGACGGTAATGAAAGAATAATGCTATACTACATGCATATATGGCTGGTGGAAAGCTCTATGGTTATGATTTTGCATAAAGCCAATTTTCCCTCTTGCAAAGGAATAAATTTTATTTAACTATCAAGGTGGTTGTTAAACATTGAGAAGGATGACACCCTCTCAATCCCAATTAAACATCATCATTAAACCCAACAAATTAAAATTAAAGTAACATGATGAGATTCACATGATAATCCAAGTACTAGATACTCAAAACGTCCATAACCGGGGACATGGCTAACCATGATTAATTTATACACTCTGCAGAGGTTTGCGCACTTTTCCCCACAAGACTCGATCGCCTCCGTTGGATTTCTCTCACTACATGGCTAACCATGATTAATTTATACACTTTCAGAAGCGTTTGCACCTTACGATCGGGTAGACAGTACCAACCTACATCCCCTACATCTGCTAGTCTACCACTGTAAGAGTTCACACGACTTAATCAACTATGCTAGAGCCCATAGTAGCTTGTGGCTGCACACGGAAGTTTCTAGCATGAATAATCTCATGATCCCTTTGAGCACGGGTGGCGGTCCATAAAGAAAAAGCAGTAATCGCTGGAATACCCAGGTGCCTCAATCCACCCAGATGTGCGTTTAAGTTGCCACCTTAAATAAACCATTAATTTACAATCTCACATCTGTCATGGATACACTCACCCAATCCACGTCTACTGGCATAGCATGGCATAATAAGCAAACGTAGAGGTAACTCCCAAGGGTTTGATAATAAAATAGGCAATAGGTACTACCTCATCTACTTCCCAAAACCCACAATTTAATTAGATCCTAATCATGCAATGTTTGAGGGTTTGATCTAATGCATAAAACTGGGTAGTAAAAAGGTATGATCAAAGTGTTACTTGCCTTGCTGATGATCCATGAAACCTATAGATTCGAAGTAGCACGCGGCGCACTCCGGGTACTCTATCGCAAACAAACAAGCATACAGTAAGTACTCATCTAATGCACGGGTAAAACTCAAATAAGAGATCTAACCAGAAAGTTCAACTTAAGAACTCCGGTTTGCAAAAAGAATCAAATCAAACGAAGCAACGAAAATCAAACGGCGAAAGAAACAAGCTTCGTTTACTAATCTGGACCTAAGTCAAATTTTATAGAAGAAAAAACTTGTTCTAATTGGTTAAACGGAAAGAGGGTTTCGAGACGAAACTCTAGGCGCTTGAATCGCCTGATTCCGATAAACGAGCGAAAAGTTATACTAAAACGAAAATCAGATCAGAAATCGCGATCACAAATAATCGCGGAAAATCCGAGGAAAAGAAAAACGACGAACAGGCTAACGAACGAACGTTAGCTGTCTGCGGCTAAATGACAAAAATGTTCGTTAAAACAAACGTACGGACGAACGTTCGCTAAATAGACTAAACCGGGAAAAAAATAAACCGATCTAAATAAAAAAACAACCACGTACGGTTTTTATAAAAAAAACGGGCGGTTAACCGGTGAAAACTGGCGGCGGCGGCTACCTCCGGCGGCGGCGAACTCCGGCCGGGCGGCGGCGGTCGGCGGCGAGGTGGTGGGGCGGCGTGGCTCGGCGAGGCGGCGGCGTGGCGGCGGCGGCGACGACGGGCGGCGTGGTGGCGGCAATGGCGGCGGCGCTCATGAGCGGGCGGCGGCGGCGGCGGCGGCTAGGGTTAGGGCAGGGTTGGGCGGCTCGAGCTGGGCTCCCCCGGCTTATAAAGGCCGGCCGGGCTAGAGTCCAGGTCGGGTACGGCCCGGCTAGGTCGGTTCGTTTTTTTAAAAATAATTTTGCTCAGAAAAACAAATAAAGGAAATACTAAACGGACTCCAAAAATCCCGAAATAAATTTTCCCGGACTTCTAAAATCAAGCCGGACAAGATGAACATTTATTTGGGGGCCTAAATGCAATTTTGAAAAAACCGCATTTTTCCTAAATTCAAATAAAACAGCGAAAAACTCCAAAATAAATCTTATTTTTTTATTAAATCCTCAATATTCCTTTATTTTAGGATAGTCATTTTATTCCCTCTCTCTTATTTTTATAATTGGAATAATTGAAGATAAAATAAATAAAATCAAATGATCCTATTTTCAAAATTCGATAAAACTCAAATATGAAAATAACGAAATCTCCTACTCTCTCCATGGGTCCTTGAGTTGCGTGAAATTTCTAGGATCAAGCCAAAAAGCAATAAAATATGATATGCAATGATGATCTATGTATAACATTCCAAATTGAAAATTTGGGATGTTACAAGACCAGCGAAGCGTTAAGCGCCTTAGCAGTTGATGATGTAGTCGTCGTCTTCACGATCCGACCGATCAAATGCGGAGCATACGGCAACTCCGAGTTCAACACACGTTACGCTCAATGGCGTCCCACGAACTCCGATCCGATGGAAGCTTGAGGGAGAATTCCATCAAAGACGACGGCGTGATGGCGGTGATGATGATGCTACCGGCGAGGGCTTCGCCTAAGCACCGCTTCTGATATGATCGAGGTGGATTATGGTGGAGGGGCACCGCTGCGGCTGGGAGAGATCAACAGATCAACTTGTGTGTCTAGAGGTGCCCCCCGCCTGTATATAAAGGAGCAAGGGGGGAGGCGGCCGGCCAAGGAGGCGCGCCAAGGGGAGTCCTACTCCCAGGAGTAGGAACTCCTCCTTTCCTTGTTAGAGTAGGAGAAGGGAAGGGATAAGGAGAAGGAAGGAAGGGAGCGCCCCCTCCCTAGTCCAATTCGTACCAGTCCATGGGGAGGGGTGTGGCCACCCTTTGTGGCCTTCTTCTCCTTTCCCGTATGGCCCATTAAGGCCCAATACGGATTCCCGTAACTCTCTCGTACTCCGAAAAATACCTGAATCACTCGGAACCTTTCCGATGTCCGAATATAGTCATCCAATATATCGATATTTACGTCTTGACCATTTCGAGACTCCATGTCATGTCCCTAATCTCATCCGGGACTCCAAACTACCTTCGGTACATCAAAACACAAAAACTCATAATACAATCATCACCGAAACTTTAAGCGTGCGGACCCTACGGGTTCGAGAACTATGTAGACATGACCGAGACATGTCTCCGGTCAATAACCAATAGCGGAACCTGGATGCTCATATTGGCTCCTACATATTCTATGAAGATCTTTATCAGTCAAACCGCATAACAACATACGTTGTTCCCTTTTTGTCATCGGTATGTTACTTGCCCGAGATTCGATCGTCGGTCTCTCAATACCGAGTTCAATCTCGTTACCGGCAAGTCTCTTTACTCATTCCATAATACATCATCCCGCAACGAATTCATTAATAACAATGATTGCAAGGCTTATAGTGATGTGCATTACCGAGTGGGCCCAGAGATACCTCTCCGACAATCGGAGTGACAAATCCTAATCTCGAAATACGCCAACCCAACAAGTACCTTCGGAGACACCTGTAGAACACCTTTATAATCACCCAATTACGTTGTGATGTTTGGTAGCACACAAAGTGTTCCTCCGGTAACGGGTGTTGCATAATCTCATAGTTATTGGAAAATGTATAAGTCATGAAGAAAGCAATAGCAACATACTAAATGATCAAGTGCTAAGCTAATGGAATGGGTCAGTTCAATCATATCATTCTCCTAATGATGTGATCTCGTTAATCAAATGACAACTCATGTCTATGGCTAGGAACCATAACCATCTTTGATCAACGAGCTAGTCAAGTAGAGGCATACCAGTGACACTTTGTTTGTCTATGTATTCACACATGTATCATGTTTCCGTTTAATACAATTCTAGCATGAATAATAAACATTTATCATGATATAAGGAAATAAATAATAACTTTATTATTGCCTCTAGGGCATATTTCCTTCAGGAACAGTTGTTGCCGCCGTCGACTGGACTCAGTGATCTGCCGCTGAGCATGTTAGTAACGAGTGCATGCTGAAGGTTCTCCTGTCGAGTGCGCTCAGCCAAAGTGGCCAGGAGCGCCGCCTCCAAGGCCGGAGCCTCAAAGGTTTCTCTGACGATGGGCGTGTGGAGCGCCTCCATGTTGCGGCGGTGAAGTTCCTCCCTCTGTTGAGAAGAGAGGGTTTCTGGGTGGTACTCCTCGTGAACGCGCGACGGATCACCGCCGCCATCGCCGCCGCTATTGCGACGCATGCCATGCGGGCTGCACGGCGTGTCAACCATCAGGACTTCCCCGCAGGGTTGCTGCTATCGCACTCGGAGAGCCAGTCAAATAGGCCGTAGGGAGAATTGTTGGGCTCGACTGCCGCGACCTGAGGGGTGGCCGACTAACATGACACCGCATGCTTCACCCACCGCTGGAGCCGCGACCGGCCGGATCGCTTGCGACGGCGAACAGTGGGGAGCGAAGACACCGCAGGAGCCGACCGGTACTGGGTCGACGGCTGCCTCAAAAGGACGTCGCGAACACACGCGCGAAAGTTTGTCGCCCCGCGGACGAGGAGCGCCTCGACGTCGAGGGGGGCCTCCTGGAGCCAGGCGGAGTCATCGGCGACGAAGACGAGCGTGCCGAGATGGATCTCGCGGCCCTCAGCCAAACCACCACCGGAAACCATGATGATAGGAATCGGAAAAAATTGCAACCTCACCGAAAAGTCGCTAAGACACCTGCCCCACGGTGGGCGCCAACTGTCGTGGTTCTAAGTCTGATAGTAGAATGGGGGGTAGGTGTGAGGAGGCAAGATCCTAGCTACGATGAAGTTGTGCACGCAAGATTTACGAGTTCAGGCCCTTCTCAGAGGAAGTAATAGCCCTACATCTCGGTGCCCGGAGGCTGGTCGATTGGATTATGCGTGAGAGTTACAGGGGGTGTGAACCCTTGTCCCAGAGGAGGGGGTGGCTTATATAGAGTGCGCCAGGACCCCAGCTCCCGTCCGTTACACAGGGTTCAATATACATAAAGATAGGACGTTACTAGTAATGTCAGCAATAAAGTCATATAAATGCTCATTAACATTATGGAGTGAACACCTGACTGTTGCCATCCAGAGTGACTTTAGATCTTCTATACTCCGAGTGGTTTCTAATGTAGTCGAATGATCATATCCTGGTCGAATGGAATTGGGTTATCTGAGTGGAACCGTTGGTCGAGTGGGTTGCATCTTGAGGTCATTTCAGTCGGTAGATGTTGTTGTCCTTTGAATACTTTTGACTGTAGGGCAGTGTCCTTGGGAGGGGCGTTTAGATCAGGTCTATTACCCTACCCTAGGTACATGTCATCGTCAGTGGGCACCTGGGTGGGCACAACCCACCAAGGCACCCCCACCCCCCACCTCTTGCCGCGCCCAAGTGGGTTGTCCCCACCAGGTGGCCCCGCGGACCCTGAAACCGACGCTATAAAATCCTATTTTTCCAGAAATAAGTGAGGCAGAAAGAATTATCGCGTTCCACGAGACGGAGCCGCCACCCTCTCCTACTCTTCATCGGGAGGCCAGATCTGGAGTCCGTTTTGGGCTCCGGAGAGGGGGATCTTTGATCTTCATCATTACCAACCCTTCTCCATCACCAATTCCATGATGCTCCCCACCGGGAGTGAGTAATTCCTTCATAGGCTCACTGGTCGGTGAGGAGTTGGATGAGATTCATTAGGTGATCTAGTTAGTTTTGTTAGGGCTTGATCCCTAGTATCCACTATGTTCTGAGATTGATGTTGCTATGACTTTGCCATGCTTAATGCTTGTCACTTTGGGCCCGGGTGCCATGATTTCAGATCTGAACTTTTTATGTTATCACCATTATATCTTTGTTCAAGATCTGACCTTGCAAGTTATAGTCACCTACTATGTGTTATGATCCGGCAACCCCGGAGTGACAATAGTCGGGACCACTCCCAGTGATGACCGTAGTTTGAGGAGTTCATGTATTCACCGTGTGTTAATGCTTTGTTCCGGTTCTCTATTAAAAGGAGGCCTTATATCCCTTAGTTTCCTTATGGACCCCGCTGCCACGGGATGGTAGGACAAAAGATGTCATGTAAGTTCTTTCCATAAGCACGTATGACTATTTACGGAATACATGCCTGCATTATATTTATGAGCTGGAGCTAGTGTCGTATCGCCTTAGGTTATGACTGTCACATGATGAATATCTTCCAAAAAATCATCGATCCAATGCCTACAATTTTCCTATATATTGATCTTGCTAAGTTACTATTGCTGCTGTTACTGTTGCACTTGCCATAAAACTACTGATATCACTGTTACCGTTACTATTGCTGTTGCTACTACTATCAAAACTATCATATTACTTTGCTACTGTTCATTTTGCTGCAGATAATCAATCTCCAGGTGTGGTCGAATTGACAACTCAGCTGCAAATACTTACAAATATTCTTTGGCTCTGTTGTGATACCTTATACTTCTGTGTTATTAGCCGCGCCGGTGGCGGACAAGCCGCGAGGATTTTGCCCTCCCTGAAACAACCACCACCCCGGACAATCGAAATGGCACCGCCCAACATGCCGCCCACCAGCCTGTGCCACCACAGTCAACGCACCAACTCGTCATCTCACTAAAGACACTAACACGAGACCGGGAGGGAGGACGAGGAGACACCGGGCTCGGGGGCAACTACAACGCGGTCGACGGGAGGGGTGTAGCGACCCGACCTCAAACGGTCAAGTCGCTGTGCTTCAGTGTCATCCCTGGATCGGTAATGCTGACACACATAGTACTCGAAGGATTTATAACAGAGTAGCAATCACACAATTATTACATCGAATGTCTCAAAAGAGAACTTAATACAATAAATATGGCTTAAGGCCATCTAACTAATATAACAGCGGAAGGCTTGGAAGATAAAGTGAGTCCATCAACTGCAACGGCATAGCTGAGTGCACGACAATGGCCTAGCGAACCTTACTCTTCGTCTGAAAAGTCTGCAACATGATACGTTGCAGCCCGAAAACGGGTCAGCACATGGAATATGCTGGCAATATAACACAGTAGAAAAATGAATAGATAAAGGCTATCACTATATGCATATATGGCTGGTGGAGGCTGTAAGGTTAATATGTTTTGCGAAAAGCCAGTTTTACCCTAAAATAAAGGAATATATTTTATTTAACTATCATGGTAGTTGAACAACATTGAGAAGGTTCCTCCAACTCAATCCCAAATAAATGTAATTATCAACCCAACAAATTTTATTTAGAGTGATGAGATCCATATGACAATCCAAGAACCAGATACTCGAGATGTCCATAACCGAGGACACGGCTAACCATGATTAGTTTGTACACTCTGCAGAGGTTTGCGCACTTTCCCCACAAGACTCGATCTCCTCCGTTGGATTTCTCGCACTACATGGTGTTTGAGAAACGGATGACCGAGACACAGTCTTTCAGAAGCATTAACTCTATCCCTGGGTAGACAGTACCAACCTTCATCCCCTACATCTGCTAGCCTACCACTGGAAGAGGTCATGCGACATACTCAACTATGCTAGAGGCCATAATAGCTTGTGGCTGCACACGGAAGTTTCTAGCATGAATAACCTTATGATCCCTTTGAGCCTGGGTGGCGGACCGTAGGATGATCACACGGGTACTCCGGGATATCCTAGGACGACACTGGATTCTCCAGGTGCCCACAAGCAATCCACCCAGATGTGTATTAAATTTTCCACCTTAAGTTAACCATTAATTAAACACTCACATCTGTCATGGATCTCTCAAACCAAACCACGTCTACGAGCATAGCATAGCAATATAAGCATAACATAGAAGTAACTCCCAGGGGTTTGATAATAAACAGGGCAATAGGTTCTACCTCATCAACTACTTCCCAATACCCACATGTTAATCACATCCTAATCATGCAATGTTTGAGGATTGTAACTAATGCATAAAAACTGAGTATGAAAGAATATGATCAATGTGTTACTTGCCTTGCTGACGATCCGCAAAACCTAGCAACTCATAGTAGCACGCTTCGCACTCCGGGAATTCTATCGCAAACAAACAATAGCATACATAAGCAATCAATCATAAATGCACGGGTAAAAATCACATAAGAAGATCTAACCAGAAAGTTCAGATGAAGAACTCTGGTTTGCAAAAAGATTAAAATCAAACAGAGAAACAAAATTCAAACCACGAAAGAAACAAGATCTGATTACTAATCTGGACTAAAGTCAAATTTTACAGTACCAAAATCTTGTTCAAGTTGATTAAACAGAAATAGGGCTTCGAGACGAAGACCTAGGCGCTTGAATCGCCTGATTCCGATAAACGAGAAAAAAGTTAAACTAAACGAAAATCAGGGCAGAAATCGCGATCGAAAATAATCGCGGAAAAACCCTGGAAAAAGAAAAACTGACGAACAGGCTAACGAACTAACGTTCGCCGTCTGCGGCTAACGGGCGAACAACGTTCGTTAAAACAAACATACGAACGAACGTCCGCTAAATAAATAAACCGACAAAACAAAACCGAACCGATCTATTAAAAAATGGATCTAGGGTTTCTAAAAAACCGAACGAACCAAAAAACAAACGGTCTTCTCACAAAAACCGGCGGCGGCGGCGGCCGCGACCTCCGGCGAGGTCAGCAACGGCGGCGGGTTCATGGGCGGCAGCGGCCAGCTCCGTGATTCTTGGCGGAGACGGTGGCAATGGCGGCAGCGGCGCGTGACAAGGGTTAGGGTTGGGTCTTGGTGCGGGCCCGATTGAAATTTGAGGCGGCTCGGTGGTAGCGGCTTATAAAGGCCGGCTGGGCGGTGTCCTAGTCGGGCGCGGCCCGGTTAGGTCGGTTACTTTTTTTTAATATTCTGTCGTGTAGAAAAGCAAAAAAAGAAATACTAAACCGACTCCAAAAATCCCGAAATACATTTTCCCCTCAATTTGCACAAAGTTGTATATTTCCCTCAAAGCAGTGAGCAGGGAAATATTTAGCAGAGAAGTTATAAATCATATCCTGGGGACTTTGCACACAACCAGGATCAAGAGAATTAAACCATATCTTAGCATCACCCTTTAATGAGAACGGAAATATTTTGAGTAAATAAAGGTAGCGCGATCTCTCATTATTAGTAAACAGCTATATCATTTAACTTAGTAAGATGTGCCACAACAGTTTCAGATTCATAGCCATAAGAAGGATCAGATTCAACCAAAGTAATTATATCAGGGTCAACAGAGAATTCAAAATATCCTTATCGGGAACACAGATAGGTGAAGTAGCAAAAGCAGGGTCAGGCCTCATCCTATCTCTAAGAGATTCTTTACTCCATTTAACTAGCAGCCTCTTAAGTTCGTATCTATCCTGGTAGGCAAAAATAGCTGCAGAAGATTGCGCATCAAAAAGATAACCCTCAGGAATAGTAGGCATATTTTCATCATCACTTTCATCATTGTATTCAGGTTCAATAATTTCTTTTTCTCCAACCCTAGCAATTTGTTCATCTAGAAATTCACCAAGGGGCACAGTAGTATCAAGCATAGAAGTAGTTTCATCATAAGTATCATGCATAGCAGAAGTGGCATCATCAATAACATGCGACATATCAGAACGAATAGCGGAAGCAGGTTTAGGTGTCGCTAGCTTACTCATAACAGAAGGTGAATCAAGTGCAGAGCTAGATGGCAGTTCCTTACCTCCCGTCGTAGTTGATGGATAAATTTTTGTCTTAGCATCTTTCAAGTTCTTCATAGTGTCCAGCAGATATAAATCCCAAGTGACTCAAAGAATAGAGCTATGCTCCCCCGCAACGGCACCAGGAAAGGGTCTTGATAACCCACAAATATAGGGGATCACAATAGTTTTCGAGGGTAGATTATTCAATCCAAATTTATCGATTCGACACAAGGGGAGCCAAAGAATATTCTCAAGTATTAGCAGCTGAGTTGTCAATTCAACCACACCTGGAAACTTAGTATCTGCAGCAAAGGGTTTAGTAGCAAAGTAATATGATAGTGGTGGTAACGGTAACAAAGCAAAGACATCAAACGTAATGTTTTTGGTATTTTTGTAGTGATTGCAACAGTAGCAACGGAAAAGTAAATAAGCGTAAACCAGTATATGGAAAGCTCATAGGCACCGGATCAGTGATGGATAATTATGCCGGATGTGGTTCGTCATGTAACAGTCATAACATAGGGTGACGAGAACTAGCTCCAGTTCATCAATGTAATGTAGGCATGTATTCAGTAAATAGTCATACATGCTTACGGAAAAGTACTTGCATGACATCTTTTGTCCAACCCTCCCGTGGCAGCGGGGTCCTATTGGAAACTAAGGGATATTCAGGCATCCTTTTAATAGAGAACCGGAAAAAAGCATTAGCACATAGTGAATACATGAACTCCTCAAACTATGGTCATCACCGGAGTGGTCCCGATTATTGTCACTTGAGGTTCTTGCGGATCATAACACATAATAGGTGACTATAGACTTGCAAGATAGGATCAAGAACACACATATATTCATGAAAACATAATAGGTTCAGATTTGAAATCATGGCACTTTCGGGCCCTAGTGACAAGCATTAAGCATAGCAAAGTCATAGCAACATCAATCTCAGAACGTAATGGATACTAGGGATCAAACCCTAACAAAACTAACTCGATTACATGATAAATCTCATCCAACCCATCACCGTCCAGCAAGCCTACGATGGAATTACTCACGCACGGCGGTGAGCATCATGAAATTGGTGATGGAGGATGGTTGATGATGACGATGACGAATCCCCTCTCGGGAGCCTGAGCAGGACTCGGATCAGCCCTCCCGAGAGAGATTAGGGCTTGGCGGCGACTCCGTATCGTAAAACGCGATGAAACTTTCTCTCTGATTTTTTTCTCCCCGAAAGCCAATATATGGAGTTGGACTTGGCGTCAGAGGGGCTCCAGGGGGGCCCACGAGGTAGGGGGCGCGTTCCCCACCCTCGTGGACAGGGTGTGGGCCCCCTGGTCTTCACCTTTGGCAAGGATTTTTTATTATTTTTTATAAGACATCCCGTGGAGTTTCAGGTCATTCCGAGAACTTTTGTTTTCTGCACATGAAACAACACCATGGCAATTCTTTGAAAACTTGTTGTCGATGCAGGTTAGTTCCATTCAAATCATACAAGTTAGAGTCCAAAACAAGGGCAAAAGTGTTTGGAAAAGTAGATACGACGGAGACGTATCAGAAGTCATATTATCTCCTCTCATATATTTTAATACGAAAAATTTTCGGAGAGAAAAATTATTTAAAACCAACATGATCCTTGTTTCAATATTTGATAAAATTCAGATATGAAAAACGTGAAATCCCCAACTCTCTCCGTGGGTCCTTGAGTTGCTTAGAATTGAGGATCGTGAAACAAAATGCAATAAAATATGATATGCATGAATGACGTATGTATAACATTCCAAATTGAAAATTTGGGATGTTACAAACCTACCCCCCTTAAGATGAATCTCGTCCCCGAGATTCGGGTTGGCTAGAAAATAGGTGTGGGTGGTCCTTAAGTATATCATCCTCTCGTTCCCAAGTGGCTTCCTCCTCGGTATGGTGGCTCCACTGAACATTGCAAAACTTGATAACCTTTCTGCGAGTAACTCGGCTGGCAAATTCGAGAATCTTGATAGGTTTCTCCTCATATGTCAAATCACTATCCAACCGTATTGCTTCCAGGGGCACTGTATCTCTCAGAGGAATATCGTCCATCTCTGCATAGCACTTCTTCAACTGGGAAACGTGAAACACATCATGAACTCCTGACAGTCCTTCGGGTAACTCTAATTAGTAGGTAACCTCCCCCATGCATTCCAAAACTCAGTATGGTCCTACAAATCTCGGGGCTAACTTTCCCTTAACTCCGAAACGCTTAACTCCACGCAGAGGCGACACTCGCAGATATGCTGTGTCTCCGATTTCATAGACTACCTCCTTGCGTTTAGAATCGGCATAACTCTTTTTCCTGGACTAAGCTACCTTCAGTCTATGTCGAATCAGCTTAACCTTCTCTTCGGACTCTTTGATCAAATCCGGTCCAAACAACTGACGGTCTCCAACTTCATCCCACATCAACGGGGTTCTGCACCTTCTTCCATACAGGGCTTCAAACAGTGCCATCTTCAAACTGGCCTGATAGCTGTCATTGTATGAGAACTCCGCGTAGGGCAGATTGTCATCCCAACTAGATCCATAATATAGAGCACAAGCTCTCAACATGTCCTCCAGAATCTGTTGACTCTCTCAGTCTGTCCATCTATCTGTGGATGAAAAGTTGTACTGAACTCTAACCTGGTACCCAAAGTCTGGTGCAACTGATGCCAAAACTTTGAAGTAAACTGTGTTCCTCTATCTGATACGATGGTCCTCGGAACTCCGTGCAGACATACGATCCTGGTCATATATATCTTGGGCAACTTTGCACTAGTATAGGTGGTTTTCACTGGGATAAAGTGAGCTACCTTGGTCAAGCGATCCACTACTACCCAGATAGAATCATATCCCGATCGGGTCCTAGGTAATCCGGTGATAAAATCCATGCCAAGCTTATCCCACTTCCATTCGGGTATCGGCATAGGATGCAGTAATGATGCTAGTTTTTGATGTTCTGCCTTCACTCTCTGACATACGTCACATACAGCTACATACTCAGCAATATCCTTCTTCATACCAGTCCACCAAAAATGCTCCTTCAAATCCAAATACATCTTGGTGTTTCCGGGGTGTATCGAGTATGGTGAGTCATGAGCTTCTTGGAGTATCAGCTTCCTGATCTCTGCATTATTGGGTACATAAACACGGTCCTCGAACCACAAGGTGTCGTGCTCATCCTCGCGAAAACCTTTGGCCTTTCCTTTGCTCATCCTCTCTTTTATCTCAGGAATTTCCTTGTCATCCTTCTGAGCTTCACGAATCTTTCCCAACAACGTCGACTGAACTTCCATTGCTGCAACAAAACCTCTAGGAACAATCTCCAAACAAAGTTCCGTGAGATCCTCGGCTAACTCCTTTGGCAATCCTCCGTTCACTAGAGTATTAGCATAACCCTTCCGGCTCAAAGCGTCTACTATGACATTGGCCTTGCCTGGATGATAGTGCAGCTTCATATCATAATCCTTTATAAGTTCCAACCATCTCCTCTGCCTGAGGTTGAGCTCCTTCTGTGTGAAAATGTCCTTCAAACTCTTGTGATCCGTTTACACATCACAACGGTTTCCAATAAGAAAGTGTCTCCAGGTCTTCAGTGCATGCACTACGGCCGCTAACTCCAAATCATGAGTGGCATAATTCAACTCATGCGGTCGAAGCTGACGTGGGGCATATGAAACCACTCTTCCATCTTGCATAACTACACCTCCAACTCATAAGCGAGACGCGTCGCAATACACTTGCAAATCCTTGCGTATATCTGGCAGAATCAGCACTGGGGTTGTAGTCAGACGTTTCTTCAACTCCTGGAAACTAGCCTCACATTCTTCTATCCATTTGAATTTGGTATCCTTCTTCAACAACTCTGTCATGGGCTTTGCAATTTTAGAGAAATTCTCAATAAATCTCCGGTAATTTCCTGCGAGTCCAAGAAAACTGCGGATCTCTCCAACTGAGGTGGGTGCTAACCACTCAGTGACTGACTGAACTTTGGTAGGATCCACTGCTATACCTTCTCCTGATATAACATGTCCAAGGAATCCAACTTCCTTCAACCAAAACTCACATTTGCTGAACTTGGCATACAACTGATGCTCCATGAGCTTCTCGAGAACTAGACGCAAATGTTCCTTGTGTTCCTCTTCATTCTTCGAGTATACCAGGATATCATCAATGAACACCACAACAAACTTATCCAAGAACTCCATGAACACCTTGTTCATCATACTCATGAAATAGGCAGGGGCGTTAGTCAGTCCAAATGACATAACCGTATACTCATATAACCCATACCTCATGGTGAAAGCTATTTTAGGTATATCCTTTTCTCGAATCTTCGGCTGGTGATATCCTGATCGCAGATCGATCTTCGAAAACACTTTAGCTCCTTGCAGCTAGTCAAACAGATCATTTATCATCGGCAATGGGTACTTGTTCTTGACCGTCACCTCATTCAGCGCACAATAATCTACAAACATTCTCAATGATCCATCCTTCTTCTCAACCAAGAGCACTGGGGCTCCCCATGGTGATGAACTTCGTCGGATGTAACCCTTCACCAATAACTCCTTAATCTGCTTCTTGATCTCCTCTAGATCATTTGCGGGCATCTGGTACGGTCTCTTCGATATTGGTCCAGTGCCTGGAAATAGCTCTATCAAAAACTCAATATCTCGATCTGGCGGCATGCCTGGTAACTCCTCTGGAAATACATCGGGGTAATCCTTCACTACTGGCACTTCCTCCTGGACAACTCCGGAGAGGGAATTTACTTGGGTCCTCCTTGGTGCATGCCTGGATACATACTTAATCCGTTTTCCCTCCGGGGTAGTGAGCAGAATTGACTTGCTAGTGCAATCAATGTTTCCTCCATACTTTGATAGCCAATCCATTCCCAGTATCACATCCAATCCGTGTGATTCCAAAATTATTAGGTCTGAGGGGAAAACATGGTTGCCAATGGTTAAGGGTAACCGGTCGCACCATCGGCTGGCCATATACTCTGCACCAGGTGAGCTCACTAGCAAAGGTGTCCTAAGGGCTAGGGTGGGTAACTTAAACTTGTCCGCAAATCCCCTTGAAATGTATGAATGTGATGCACCAGTATCGAAAAGAACGAGAGCGGTAAAATACTTAACCAAAAAATTACCGATAACTGCATCTGGCTGTTCCTCAACCTCCTCCACGTTCACATGGTTCACTTGTCCCCTATTGAAAAGGTTAGGCTTCTTCCCAGAGCTTCCATTATCGTTTCCATTCTTCGCCTCAAGGCACTCAGTGGCGTAGTGTCCAGTCTTCCCGCACTTGAAACAAGTAATGTGACTTAGGTCCTTCTTGGCGGGGGTGGCTGGATTGGAGCGGTTCTGACTGCTGCTTGCTCCATTCCCATTCCCATTCTTTGGGCCATTATGATTATGAGAGCTTCCTCTATTGTGAGTGTGGCCTCCATGGTTATGGGTAAGTCCTCCCGAGTTCAGGGTAAAACGAGGCTTCTGCGATGCTCCTGAATTGTACTTCCCTTGTCCATACTTCCTCTTGCGGCTCTCTATCTGTTGCTGCTTCCCTTCATTCATAAGAGCCTTATCTACCAACTCCTGGTAGTTGTTAAAGGTTGCCACCATTAACTACATACTCATCTCATCATTCAGCCCTTCCATAAACTTCTCCTGCTTTGCAACATCTGTGGCCACATCATCTGGGGCATAGCGAGATAACTTGCTAAACTCATCCATGTACTGGGCTATAGTACGGTTCCCCTGGCGTAAGTTGCGAAACTCACGCTTCTTCATGCTCATAGCTCCAGAGACATGGGCTGCGCGGAAAGCTTGTTGAAACTGCTCCCAAGTGACATTCTCTATAGGGAAAGTGGTTGTGTAATTCTCCCACCATGAGGCTGCTAGTCCATCCAATTGATGCGCGACAAAATGCACCTTCTCAGCATCTGTGCAACCTGCGGTGGTCAACTCCCTTCCAATCCTGCGTAGCCAGTCATCCGCAACTATTGGTTCGGTGCTACTGGAAAACACCGGTGGCTGCAACCTCAGAAAATGGGCTAAGTTGTCAACTGGAGGTGGTGGCAGCGGGTTGTTATTGTTGTTGTTGTTGTTGTTGTTGTTTTTGTTGTTGTTGTTGTTGTTGTTGTTGTTGTTGTTGTTGCCTTGGTTCTGAACTAACAACTGCATCAGGGCATTTTGCTGCTGGATCAACTGAGTGAGCTCCGGTGGGAAGACAAATCCGGTATCACGTCTCGGAGGCATCTGGTGGGTTTAGAGAGAAGAGATTAGAATAGAAAGGAGGTATAGTGAGGAAACAGTACCCATATGCACATGAGACAAACACAATCATATCATATCACTCAATCAATCAAGCAAGGGCATACAATCGATCTAACTATCATTACAGTGCTCAGACTATACTATATACATGGGGTATACTACTAGTCATGTGGTGGTCATCTAGACATATTGATCGGTGGAAGACTCCATGATATCTGCTCCGGCTTCTTCATAATCATCATCACTGCTGTCGGGGTCAGAGTCGGTGTCGTCGATGATGATGTAGTTCTCCGGACAAGTGGAATCGTCGTCTTCTCCACCTGGCGCAGGGTCTCCCATGAATACTCCTAGCTTCCTCGTCAGATCGTCATTCTTCTCCACGAGTATCGTCATTTCCTCCTCATATCCATCGCATGTAGACTTGAGTTCTTCCTCCAGCTTCGTGATCCTAGTCATTGCCTTCTTCAAATCTATCATGCCTGCGCACATCTGGTTCTCCTGGCATCGAATGTGCTGGTTTAAATCCTGGATGAAAGCTGCACTGGACCTGTCCTTCCGGGTGCTGATCATCTCCCATTGCTCGTCCCGGCGCCCACATATCTGGTAGATAGTGTCTTTTAACTCCTGTTTGTAGATTTCTCCAATACGTCCCATAGCAATGTGGGCTGCCATGCTCTTACCTAGACTCCAAGTTGGTGCATCAAAGGAAAACTCTATGGGCTCAGTCGCTGGCGTGAACGTCCTTCCTGGAACTTGAACTCGAATCATCCAACGCTCCTCTTCTGGTAATGTGGCAGTGTAGGTCCCGGTGAAGCTTGGTATTCCGATGTTCAAGTACCTAGTGACTTCCTTCAAGTGTCGTCCAAAGGGTGTGTCTTCATTCGGTTGTGCAAACTTGTTCCTCGAGTCCGCCATCCTAAAGAGTAGAAAATGGAGAGGAGTCAGAAATGAGTAGAGAAGAGTGACCCATGGATTTTCTTAGTGGTCGTGTCCTACATTCAGCGTGTGCTCTGTTACCATCTTGTAACGACCCGACCTCAAACGGTCAAGTCTCTGTGCTTCAGTGTCATCCCTGGATCGGTAATCTTTGACACACACGATTACTTTCGAAGGATCTATAACAGAGTAGAAATCACACACTTATTACATCGAATGTCTCAAAAGAGAACTTATTACAATAAATATGGCTTAAGGCCATCTAACTAAGATAACGGCGGAAGGCTTGGAATATAAAGTGAGTCCATCAACTCCAACGGCATAGCTGAGTGCAGGACAACGGCCTAGCGAACCTTACTCTTCGTCTGAAAAGTCTGCAACATGATAAGTTGCAGCCCGAAAACGGGTCAGCACATGGAATATGCTGGCAATATAACACAGTAGAAAAATGAACAGATAAAGGCTATCACTATATGCATATATGGCTGGTGGAGGCTGTAGGGTTAATATGTTTTGCGAAAAGCCAGTTTTTTCCTACAACAAAGGAATATATTTTATTTAACTATCATGGTAGTTGAACAACATTGAGAAGGTTCCTCCAACTCAATCCCAAATAAAAGTAATTATCAACCCAACAAAATTTATTTAGAGTGATGAGATCCATATGATAATCCAAGAACCAGATACTCGAGATGTCCATAACCGGGGACACGGCTAACCATGATTAGTTCGTACACTCTGCAGAGGTTAGCGCACTTTTCCCCACAAGACTCGATCTCCTCCGTTGGATTTCTCGCACTATACGGTGTTTGAGAAATGGATGACCGAGACACAGTCTTTCAGAAGCATTAACTCTAACCCTGGGTAAACAGTACCAACCTACATCCCCTACATCTTCTAGCCTACCACTAGAAGAGGTCATGCGACATACTCAACTATGCTAGAGGCCATAATAGCTTGTGGCTGCACACGGAAGTTTCTAGCATGAATAACCTTATGATCCCTTTGAGCCTGGGTGGCGGACCGTAGGATGATCACACGGGTACTCCGGGATATCCTAGGACAACACTGAATTCTCCAAGTGCCCACAAGCAATCCACCCAAATGTGTATTAAAGTTTCCACCTTAAGTTAACCATTAATTAAACACTCACATCTATCATGGATCTCTCAAACCAAACCACGTCTACGAGCATAGCATAGCAATATAAGCATAACGTAGAAGTAACTCCCAGGGGTTTGATAATAAACAGGGCAATAGATTCTACCTCATCAACTACTTCCCAATGCCCACATGTTATCACATCCTAATCATGCAATGTTTGAGGATTGTAACAAATGCATAAAAACTAGGTATGAAAGAATATGATCAATGTGTTACTTGCCTTACTGACGATCCACAAAACCTATCGACTCGTAGTAGCACGCTTCGCACTCTGGGAATTATATCGCAAACAAACAATAGCATACATAAGCAATCAATCATAGATGCACGGGTAAAAATCACATAAGAAGATCTAACTAGAAAGTTCAAATGAAGAACTCCGGTTTGCAAAAAGATTCAAATCAAACGGAGCAACGAAACTCAAACCACGAAAGAAACAAGATCCGATTACTAATCTAGACTAAAGTCAAAGTTTACAGTACCAAAATCTTGTTCAAGTTGATTAAACAGAAAGAGGGCTTCGAGAAGAAGACCTAGATGCTTGCTTCGCCTGATTCTGATATACGAGCGAAAAGTTAAACTAAAACGAAAATCAGGGTAGAAATCGCGATCGAAAATAATCGCGGAAAAACCCTGGAAAAAGAAAAACTGACGAACAGGCTAATGAACGAATGTTCGCTGTTTTCGGCTAACGGGCGAACAACGTTCGTTAAAGCGAACGTACGGACGAACGTTCGCTAAATAAATAAACCGACAAAACAAAACCGAACCGATCTATTAAAAAACGGATCTAGGGTTTCTAAAAAACCGAACGAACCAAAGAAACAAACGGTTTTCTCACGAAAACCTGCGGCGGCGGCGGCGCTACCTCCGGCGAGGTCGGCAACGGAAGCGGCGGGGTCTCGGGGCGGCGGCGCTAGGCGGCGGGACGGCGGCTGGCGGCGGTGCGGCGGCGGCGCGTGACTAGGGTTAGGGTTGGGCGCTGCGCGGGCTTCAGTGGGCTGGGGCGGCTCGAGCGGCGCGGCTTATAAAGGCCGGGTGGGCGGTGTCCTAGTCGGGCACAGCCCGGTTAGGTCGGTTACTTTGTAAAAAAATATTCCATCGCCCAGAAAAACAAAGAAATGAAATACTAAACGGACTCCAAATATCCCGAAGTAAATTTTCCCCGTCCTCTAAAAATATAGCGGACAATGTGAACATTTAGTTGGGCCTCTAATGAAATTTTAAAAAACGCATATTTTTCCTAACTCAAATAAAATTGCGATAAAATCCAAATAAAATTTATTTATTGATTTTAATATTTTTCGTCCAATATTTCGTTTATTTTGGAGAAGTCATATTATCTTCTCTCATATATTTTAATATGAAATATTTCGGAGAGAAAAATTATTTAAAACCAACATGATCCTTATTTCAATTTGTGATAAAATTCAAATATGAAAAATGTGAAATCCCCAACTCTCTCCGTGGGTCCTTGAGTTGCTTAGAATTTCGAGGATCGCGAAACGAAATGCAATAAAATATGATATGCATGAATGACGTATGTATAACATTCCAAATTGAAAATTTGGGATGTTACAAGGGGACAACCTCCACTACCGCACGGAGCCAACCGGACGTAGCGACACGGACCTACCAGGCCTCCACAAACCCAGCCGGACCCCAAAGGGTCCGGACAGTCTCTGCTGCCACGCTGCAGCGCACCGACTGACAGAGCCATCACCACCTACAGCCACGGACGCCTCGCCGCCACCACCAGGGAGCCGCGCCGCCACGCCCCAAACCACTGGCCCGCCCTAGCCCGGATGGGGCTTGAAAGGGCCCAGATCTTGGCTGAGCAGGCTCCGCGGGCCAACAGCACACCACGCCACCCCGCAGCCAACGATCGCACTGTCGCGTCAATGGTTCTTGCGGCCCACGGGAACCCCGCCGCTGAGCCCCACCGCCACCAGGCAGGAGGGAGCCCCGACTCCACCTCCGAGCGCACGGGAAGGAATGTCCGCCACTAGTGGCCTCTACCGGCGATGGGGAAGGGAGGAGGAGGGGGTCTAGACAGGGTGGTGGGGTGGTGGCGCTCCGCCTTCTCGGGGAATCGACGGGAGAGCATGAGGGGTTGGGCTTTTAATGTCTCAAATCTCCAATGTGGTGATCCGCTCTGCAGGTCATTATGGCGTAGATGGTCTGTAAAGCACAACGTGTGTGATATACGTCATAATCCGACACGGTTCACAGAGAGAGAACGTGTGCGACCATGCACACAGTTCCCATTTGTAAAGTGTGTGTGATGTTAGACAATATTACAAACGGTGTGACCAAACTAAATGTTTGTGATAACCGCCTTATCGTACACGCTTTGCAATCATGAACTATTTCTGATGTCGTACGCATTGTAAATGTTGCACCACGGAATAGCGTGTGCAATAGTTATCATGTAAGACACTGGTACAACAGTCGGACGTTTCGGAAACCTGTCTGACCATCGTACGATTATTAACTTATCTTCTTAATTATATATTGCATATGGTTCGGGAGAAGTGAATGTGTGTGATAGTCTCCTTATCATACACGCTTTTAAAACATGAATTGTTTGTGAGGGGGTGCGCATCGTAAACGTTGCACCATAGAATAGTGTGTGTAATGGTAATGCCAACACACACAAGATGCAAGGATGGAGCATTTGGGATATTCGATATATCACAAACAGTTGTGTGAAGAATCACGTTTGGGATAGATGTGGGCATCACATACGCTTAGTTCTGCAAAACATATGCATTCCTACTCCCTGTCCCCGATGGTTTCTGGGTTGTGTGGGAAGGATCACCCTATCGCACACACATGCAAGGCGACAGTTTAAAACTCTGTCGTGGGAAGGGGATAAAACCCGTTAGTATAGCAGGTCGTTGTACCAGTGGGTACCTGCACACACACAAAGCAAATGCTTGCATCCAACAAAGGCAAGGGGGTCATCACTCCCTTTGTTCTTGCCAGTTGCAAGAATTAATCTGATAGAGGCAAACAAATAAAAATAAATTGAAATAAAACAGCAAGGTAATTGTATGATTCTTAGTAATAATTGAGAACGGACCCGGGGGTCATATGTTCACTAGAGGCATCTCTTTCATGAGCATAGCAACAGTGGACAAACAAATTACTCTTGGGCAATTGACAGAATTGCACGTAGTTATGATGATCATCCAAGGCATAAACAATATATAGGCATTACTTCTGTGACAAAGTATTACCATTAATCCAACTGCATCGTCTACTACTATTACTCCACCCCAAGACCGCTGTCCAGCATGCATCTCAAAGTATTAAGTTCATGTTAAACAAGTAACACGTTAAGCAAGATGCCATAATGTAGACAAAGTAAGATTGAACCTACTACAAAGCACCTCTTCCACTAAAGACAAATCTATCTAATTGGCCAAAAGACATAGATAGATAGAGAGAAATACAAAACTATAAAATTACGCAGCAAAATCAAGAGACTCAAATAGTTCAATGGATAATTCTGATCATAAACCCACAATTCATTGGATCCCAACAAACACACCACAAAATATTACATCGGATTGATCTCAGAAGTGATCATTGTATTGAAGATTCAGAGAGAGAGAGAAAGAATGAGCCATCTAGCTACTTCCATGGACCCATAGGTCCTAAAGGAACTACTAACACATCATCATGGAGGAAGAAAGGTTGATGAAGATTACCTCACCAACAGTTTCTCCCTCCAATAGAGTACCAAAGAAGGCCTCTAGAGGGTTTTGCGGAAGAATAGAGGCTTGCGGCCGCTGAAAAATTGCTTTGGGTCTTGTTCCAAGGTTTTGGAATATACGGAAATTTATAGGCCAGAGATTAGGGCAAACGGAGCATCAAGGGGCCCACAAGCCTGCCTGGCATGCCAACCCCCTGGGCATGCCACCTGGGCTTGTGGCCTCCCTCGTGTGTCTTCTGGTCTCTCCACGAAGCTTCTAGGGTCTCTTATGTTCCAGAAAAGAATCATTGTAAAGTTTCATCGTGTTTGTTTTGGTAGGTATGGTTTTTGTACCAAACAAAAACATGCAAAAAACAGGAACTGGCACTAGGCACTAATTTAATAGGTTAGTCCATAAGAACAATATAATATGGCATATAAAGCATACAAAAGTGATAACATAATAGTATGAAACAATCATAAGTTATAGATATGTTGGAGAGCTATCAGCAGCCCAAGCTTAATTCCTACTTGTCGTCGAGTAGGTAAATGATAAAAATAGAATTTTTGATGTGAAATGCTACCTAACATGTTCTTGATCAAATAATACATTTGTGGTATGAATCTTTGGAAGCGAGTGATTTAAGGCAATAGTCTATCAATTTGACATCAAAACAATAATACACGAACATACTAGCAAATAATCATTGCCTTTGAAAATATAAATGCTAAAGAACATTATCCCTACACACTTAATCATGTAAGCATGGAATAGCTTGGTATTCCTAACAAAAATATATCTATCATGAACACCTCGGTGCCAAGCAAAGAAATTAAATCATACTTTTTCTCGCTTTAGATTTTTAAACTCCCACACAATACCTGAGCATGAGCCATGGACTTAGCACTTTGGATGGCAAAGAGAATGATGGTTAAAGTTTATAAGGGAAGACGCAAAGGTATAAGATAGTCTCACATCAATGAGGCTGATCATTGGGTAATGGAGAGGCCTTATAATCAATCTCAATGCAAGGAGTAGGGATTGACATGCAACTGATGCACTATAGCTATCACTAGTGGAAAACGGCTAGCCACAACTTTTGTTTCTGGCACGCCATTTTTCATCCATGCCAGCACTATTTTTTTCAAATAGTGCTTCCATCGTACAAATTGGTACACTGGCTATGACTTGCTATTGATGGCGTTCTTAATACTTACGACGTCACTACTATGTGGGCCAAGTTGTCGTGACCAGTTGCAACATACTACTGTAGTGCGATTTATAAAAACGCCATAGATACTTAAGCTTGTGTTCTCGTGTCGTCATCGGGAACGCCAGCACTGATTTCTGCCTATATATAGATGTGTTGGAAGCACTTGTTCTCAAATACATTCACGTCCATTCTCCACAAAATAATAGTCCCACTTAGTCAGTTGCTTTGGTGACAATGGACCCACCGGAGCTTGTCGAATCGGCACGAGCCCCACATGCGAGCCCACGTCGGTGGGGCGTGTCGAAAGTTTGGGACTCCACCGCCTTGGACGAGCTCTATTCTGGACCCGTTGGCTACTACATGCGCCCGCCATGGCCAATGCAGACAGCCCCGTCTGGTGAATAATCCCGCTGTAGCACGACATCCCTTCGATCCAGCAACTATGCCACCGGCACCGAAACTACCGGGAATCGAGCGAGGGCACCTATGCTGCTTTGCAGCTGTGGACGCCTTGCTGATAAACATATGTCGCACACACAAAGTAATCCAAAGCGAAAGTTATACATCTACAGTAACCATGGAAAGGTAATATGACAGAAAATACATCTTGATCTATTTCTTCTAATTTGCACAGTTCAACTTTATATATAGAGTGTCGCGATCATTAATATATGTGTGTGTATATTGTGATCCACAGACGTTAGGGACAAAATATTGCTACACATGGATATGGGTTGATCTCGTGCTGAAGTATGTGAGCGAGTTGCTCCAGTACTCCATTGGTGAACTAAGACAACAGATAGATGAGATGCAGCTGAAGACTGATGTGATGCACAGCCAAATCGAAAATTTCAAGATGCTTCAATATGCCCTTTTAGCTCATGTTATGCTTGGCCTCATTCTCCCTGCTGGAGCAGTGGCAACTTTTTTTTCTCGTGAAAATCACTACACTGATGATGTTCTATGTCTAGATAAAGAGTGTAGTAGTAGAAGTTACATATATATATTTGTTATTATTTTCATTCTTCAACTATTATGTATCTAGGCTAGATTAATGAGATCGATGTTGTGTTCCCATTATTCGTTTTACTTGTATGTTTACATATTTACACAAAATAATTAATAAAAATTAAAATATAATAAATAATAGGAAAATAAAACAATCAAATAATAAACTAAACATCTATATGAATATAAAAAACAATATGTGCAACACATAAAAGTAAAAAAGAAAAATTAAAAAAATAACTATATAATACAATGTCGTTGGCCACGTAGGCCAATGCAGCAATTACCCCGTCGCCCCCCGGAAGGATTGATTAAAACACCCCTCCCCCCTCCCCCCACACACAACCATCTGTCTCCGTTCGATGCCCATTAACTCGCCGCCCCCGTCACCATCGCCTCCGCTTCCACCGCCGTCTCCGCCTTTGCCTCCACCGCCGAAGCCCCCGTCGCCTCCGCCTCCACCGCCGCCGTCCCCGTTGTCGTCGCCTCCGCCTCCATCATCGCCGCCCACGTAGCCTCCGCCTCCACCCCGGTCGTCGTCCCCACCCCCATCGCAGCCCTCAACGCCCCCTCGCCGTCTATCGCCGCCGCGGGTGAGTTCTACTTAGTGTAGTGTAAAAGTTAGAATAATTTGGAAATTTTGTATGTAAGAGTAGTGTAAAATTTTAGTGTAATATTATATTATATTATTTGTAGACTATGATTTTAGATAATGTAATTTTATTGTAGTTCTACTAGTGTACTTGTGATGAAAGAATTTAGTGTAGTTGTAGACTATGATTTTAGATAATGTACTTTTATTATAGTACTATGTAGTGTACTTGTGGTGAAACAATTTAGTGTATTTGTAGAGTATGACTTTAGATAGTATACTTTTATTGTAGTTATATGTAATCTTTTTGTAGTGAAAGAATTTAGTGTAGTTGTAGACTATGATTTTAGATAGTGTACTTTTGTTGTAGTTCTATGTAGTTTACTTGTAGTGAAAGAATTTAGTGTAGTTGTAGACTATGATTCTATTAGTGTAGCTGTAGTGTATGTTTTATTACATCGTAGGTTTGCAGGTACTCGTTAATATGCCCATTTCTTACTAACTTGTTAGTTATATATGCTTCGATAATGATGGCTCCGAAGTTTCGTGGTGTGGGACAGAAGGGAAATAAGTACTATGCCAACATTAGGAAGGACAATGTAATCCACGAATTTGGCCATTGAGCCACCTGGAGTTAGCGGCGCACGCTTATGATGCGTGGCAGTAGAGTTCTTTCAGGAAGGGGCGATTCTGAACTTCCCTGAGTGTCGTGAGTTCGCGATGCTTCTCGCGCTCGAGGACATCAAGATATGCACTAGGGTTGAGGAGAAGAAGAACAAACAGGCCGAGATGCAGTTCTCCCTTAGGCACTTCCACAAAACAGAAAAGAAAAGTTTGAAAAAAAAAGAAAACATGTTGTGAACTTACGTGGCCCAGCACATACGGCTGTGCCCAGGCCCAGCCCACCGCACTACCGCTGTTTTCATCGCTGGCATCATCGCATGCTGCGTCATTGCCGTCGACGGATCGACACTACCGAGCCGCTATAGGGTGCTAGAGAGGGGATAAGGCCGTCCCCGCGCCCCCTGGAAACCTAGCTCCTCTGTCGCCCTCCTCCTCGCACCACCTCATCCTCTCCCGCACACATGGCCGAGCCGCCGCCACCACGCTCGTTGTCAATCCTGCGGCCATCGGCTGTCCCACGCCGCCTTGTCATGTCCAAGAGGAGCGCCACCCTCATATGCGTCGACTGCAACCACTGGACCAAGCCAGGCTACAACGGAGTGACCAGATCAACTACGTCTTCCACCTCAGGCTCCGACGAACGCCGCCTTCATTTGCCACCGTTCTACGCTACAAGCCCCCGAAGAGCCTTCCATGTGCTCCCTTGGTGAGCTCCGCTCGCTTCCCCTCCCTGTACTGCTCAAAACACAATTGTTGCTAGCCGCTACCACTACAGCTGCTCCGACCACCGATGTTGAGTTCACTGCCGTCACCGTCGTCCTCTTCATGAAGATCCAAGTAGCAATGTGCTCGTGCGCTTCCCATGATGTCGCTTATGAGCTTACCTAGCTTGATCCCATGCAAAAACGCCGGAATTGAAGAACCTAAACTCCGGTTGCTGATGACCCACAAGTATAGGGGATCTATCGTAGTCCTTTTGATAAGTAAGAGTGTCAAACCCAACGAGGAGTAGAAGGAAATGACAAGCGGTTTTCAGCAAGGTATTCTCTGCAAGCACTGAAATTATCGGTAACAGATAGTTGTATGATGAGATAATTCGTAATGGGTAACAAGTAACAAACGGTGCAGCAAGGTGGCCCAATCCTTTTTGTAGAAAAGGACAAGCCTGGACGAACTCTTATATAAAGCAAAGCGCTCCCGAGGACACATGGGAATTGTTGTCAAGTTAGTTTTCATCATGCTCATATGATTCGCGTTTGTTACTTTGATAATTTGATATGTGGGTGGACTGGTGCTTGGGTGCTTCCCTTCCTTGGAAAAGCCTACCACTTATGATTAACCCCTCCCACAAGCATCCGCAACTACGAAAGAAGAATTAAGGTAAACCTAACCATAGCATGGAACATATGGATCGAAATCAGCACCTTACGAAGCAACGCATAAACTAGGGTTTAAGCTTCTGTCACTCTAGCAACCCATCATCTACTTATTACTTCCCAATGCCTTCCCCTAGGCCCAAATAATGCTGAAGTGTCATGTAGTCGATGTTCACATAACACCACTAGAGGAAGATAACATACATCTCATCAAAATATTGAACAAATACCAAATTCACATGATTACTTATAACAAGACTTCTCCCATGTCCTCGGGAACAAACATAACTACTCACAAAGCATATTCATAATCAAGATCAAAGGAGTATTAATTATCATTAAGGATCTGAAAATATAATCTTCCACATAATAAACCAACTATCATCAACTACAATGAGTAATCAACAATACTAGCAACCCACAGGTACCAATCTCAGGTTTTGGGACCAAGATCAAATACAAGAGATGAACTGGGGTTTGAGAGGAGATGGTGCTGGTCAAGATGTTGATGGAGATTGACCCCCTCTCAATGAGAAGATCGTTGGTGATGACGATGGTGATGATTTCCCCCTCCCGGAGGGATGTTTCCCCGGCAGAACAGCTCTACCAGAGCCCTAGATTGGTTCCGCTCAAGTTCCGCCTAGAGACCGTGGCGCTTCGTCCAGAAAGCTTCCCCCTATTTTTCCAGGTCAAAACACACCATAGAGCAGAAGATGGGCATCGGATGCCTTCCAGGGGGCCCACAAGGACGGGGGACACGCCCTCCATCCTTGTGGTTGGCTGGTAGCCCCCCTCTCACTACAAAAAAAGACACATCCGTGACATTTTGGGCCGAACGAAAAATATTTCTGTCATACATATGACACTTCTATGACGATAATTGTGACAAAACCCGGTATCATCATAGATGTGGTGGGCTCCTACTTCTATGACAAAAAATCATGACAGAAAATGGGCTTTTCGTCCTGGGCGGGCCGGAGACGCAGCTGCATGACATTCTTAGGGCCATCCATGACGGAAAAAACTGTGGTAGAAGCGAGGGGGAGGAAAATTTCGGGGAGTTCCCGGTTACGGTGGGAGATCGGGGGCTTTATATAGCGCCGCCCCGGGCCAACCCCCGCCCCAGCCCAGCCGCCGCCACCCCTAGCCCACCCGCGCCCTGCCGCCCCAAACCCTAGCCGTCCTCCGCCGCTGCCGACCGCCGTCACGCCCGCCGAGGTTGACCCTGCCGCCGGTTTTTTTAGAAAACCGTTCGGTTTTCCGTCAGTTTTCGCCGGTTTTTTTAGATCCTTTTTTTTATTAGATCGATTTTTTTCGGTTTAGGTTAATTAGCGAGCGTTCGCTCGTTCGTTCATTTTAACGAACGCATTCATCGATTAGATCCAGATAACGAACAAACGTTCGTTAATCTGTTCGTCGTTTTTCTTTTTCTCGGATTTATTCCGCGATTTTTTCTGATCGCGATTTTTGATCCGATTTTCGATCTACTATATCTTTTCGCTCGTTTATCGGAATCAGGTGATTCAAGCGCCTAGAGTCTCGTCTCGAAACCCTCTTTCCGAATAATCAACTCAAACAAGTTTTTGCTACTGTAAAATTTGACTTAGGTTCAGATTAGTAAAACGGAGCCTGTTTCTTTCGCCGTTTGACTTCCGTTGCTTCGTTCGAGTTGATTCTTTTTGCAAACCGGAGTTTTTAAGTTGAACTTTCTGGTTAGATCTTTTATTTGAGTTTTACCTATGCATTAGATGAGTACTTATTGTGTGCTTGTTTGTTTGCAATAGAGTATCCGGAGTGCGCCGCTTGCTACTTTGAATCTCTAGGTTTCGCGGATCATCAGCAAGGCAAGTAACACTTTGATCATAACTCTTTTCATATCCAGTTTTAATGCATTAGATCAATCCTCAAACATTGCATGATTTAGGATCTAATTAAACTGTGGGTTTTGGGAAAGTAGTTGAGGTAGTACCTATTACCTGTTTTATTATCAAACCCTGGGAGTTACTTCTACGTTTGCTTATTATTGCCATGCTATGCTAGTAGACGTGGATTGGGTGAGTGTATCCATGACAGATGTGAGATTTTAAATAATGGTTTATTTAAGGTGGCAACTTAAACACACATCTGGGTGGATTGAGGTACCTGGGTATTTCAGGATTGCCTGTTTCTTTTTGGACCGCCACCCAGGCTCAAAGGGATCATGAGATTATTCATGCTAGAAACTTCTGTGTGCAGCCACAAGCTACTATGGGCTCTAGCATAGTTGACTAAGTCGTGCGAACTCTTACAGTGGTAGACTAGCAGATGTAGGGGATGTAGGTTGGTACGGTCTACCCGTTCGTAAGGTACTAGCGCTTCTGAAAGACTATGTCTCGGTCATCCGTTTCTCAAACACCTTGTAGTGCGAGAATCCCAACGGAGGAGATCGAGTCTTGTGGGGAAAAGTGCACAAACATCTGCAGAGTGTATCAAACTAATCATGGTTAGCCGTGTCCCCGGTTATGGACGTCTTGAATATCTAGTACTTGGATTATCATGTGAATCGCATCATGTTACCTTAATTAATATTGTTGGGTTTTTAATGATGATACTTAATTGGGATTGAGAATGCTGTCAACCATTCTCAACGTTTAACAACCACCATGATAGTTAAACAAAATTTATTCCTTTGCGATGAGGGAAAAATTGGCTTTACGCAAAACTGTAACCATAGAGCTTTCCACCAGCCATATATGCATGTAGTATAGCATTACTCTTTCATACTACTCTCTATGTGTTACATTGCCAGCATATTCCATGTGCTGACCCGTTTTCGGGCTGCAACGTTCATGTTGCAGACTTTTCAGACGATGAGTAAGGTGCCTTAGGTCGTGGTTCTATACTCAGTGATGCCGTTGGAGTTGATGGACTCGCTTATCTTCCAAGCCTTCTGTCGTGGAATTGTCACGGCAGATGTCCTTAGCGTGAGGACTTAGTCGTGAGGCCAATGCATCTATGTAGTAGCTTGAGAGGGGTTGAGCGGGACGAGAGACGCGAGGCGGATCATCACACAAGACGAGGATTTAGACAGCTTCGGGCCCCGGGAAACATCATCCGGAATAGCCCTACATGCTGTTTGTGGCTATGTCTCATTATGCTTATGAGGAGTCGCCGCATAAGCCGGCTCCCCCTTTGTGTCTGGCCCTAGATATTGTTTTTTTCTGTTCAGAGAGCCCTGCCCCTCCTTATATAAGTTAGAGGGGCGGGTTACATGTGGAGTCCTAGTAGGACTAGGACTAGTCTATCTTCTCTTACAAGTTGATTACAAGTCCGGGTCTTGCTTCCTCGTAAAGGAAATATGTGTCATCCCTTTCCTCTTAATCCGGCCCTTCATAACGTGAGCCGGCCTTCTGGGCTTTGGGCCTTGTTGTCCATCTGACCCGCCCGCCGGGTTACTAATGAGTCGCCAAGATCGGGCAGGTTATCTGTGAATCGCCAAGCTCCGGGCGGGTCACCAGTGAATCGCCAATTCCGGCCGGGTCATACCGTGGGGTATATCCCCGACATTAGCCGCCAGTTTAATTTGGATTTATCCATGTTAAACTGACCCTGTAAAATAAACACAAGAACAAACTTGATAGGTTGTGCTCTGGGTTAAAAAAATTTGTAAGCCGGCACCTGATCATCTTTAAATCCTTTTCATTTCCTTCTTGATACATGCCCATGAACTCATAGCAAATCTCCTTTAGTAGATATGTTCAAACTTTGTGAATGCAAAAAATCCAGATACTTCTTTTGAGAAATCCGGGTCAATAGGCCAGCTTCAGAGTCAATTTGCTGATATTGGCTTTTGTAAAGAGATATTATAAGGAATAATCCATTTGAGTCGGCCTCCAAAGCTCCGGCTTAATAAATATATTGGACTCAAGATTCATCTGGTGATCCGCCGGTTTAAAGATGTAGAGGCTGGCTAGTTATAACTGCCAAAATTGCTGGTTTGTAAATATTGATAGCACCGGGTCATAATTGTTGCCGACACCGGGTCATAATTATTGGTGACACCGGATCATGATTGTTGCAAACACCGGGTCAATCTGACCTACTTAAAACTGAGAATTTGAAGATTTTTTCCCCTTATATGTATATCACCTGTAGCCCCCAAGTCTTGAGCAGAACAAAGTGATGGTTTAAGACTTGCTCCAATAAATGTTGCAACCTTGAAGAAATCCAGTTTATTCATCTCAATCATATAAACTGAATATTTCACTTCAACCAGTGTAGCCCCCAAGGGCCGGGTCATTATGCAATAATGAGCAGGGACTTTGTAGATATAACCATGTAAATTTGAACAGCAATGTGTAGCCCCCAAGGGCCGGCTTAGTAAGATAATACTGAGCTGGGACTTTGTATATAATTGATAATAACATCATATAATATAGTGTCCATCATGGGGCTTGAACCATGTCCACAAGGTTAAGAGCTTTGTGCTTTACTAACTAAGCAATGGATCCTTCAATATAATGGATTAAGACTTGTGTACCTTGCACTGTTGACAGGAGCAATTGGTAGCCCCCAAGGGCTGGCTCATTACGATGTGATGAGTCGGGTCTTCAATGAGGTGAACAAAAATGGCTTTGCATTAGCCCCCAAGTGTCATGGTGCATGCTTGCAGCGACATGAGACTTGCATATTTGATATAACCTCAATTTGAATAATGTAGTCCCCAAGTGTCGGGTCGTAAGCCTGCAGCGACTCGGGACTATTCCCTCCATTGTAACAATAAATCATGTCCATTAATAAAATAATGATCATTGCGCTGAAGCGACTTTGAAAACCTCCATCATAATATTGGCTATTGATAACCTTAATAAAAATCCAGCCATGTTGGCTATTAAAGATTTGAATAATATAATCCGGTTTGGAAAACCTCAATCATTCAATATCATAATGAAAATCCAGCCAAGTTTGGCTATTTAAAGATTCAAATACCTTATTTGTTGACAAGTATATCCGAAGTTTTAAATACCCGGCGGCTCTTGGCCGATGGTGATTTAACACGCCTCCATTGTATGCCGGAATTTTTATAACCTGGCGGCTTATAGCCTTTGAGAAAAATTCAGAACGGATAATCATTTTGAAGCATCAACTTTTGTAATGAGCTTGAACTTAATCATTTATATGTCATATTTTTGCAAATCCTGCAAAGAGTTTAAAAAACATATGCCCTGGCAACTTAACGTCAAAAGCCAGGGCGGGTAACCACCCAAATGTAGTCTTATCCTACACACATGTAGATCACAAGATCCCTATGATCCTTTGAATGATACCGCCGGCTAACGTGACCCGGACAGTGAAGTTGATAACTCAACGTTGTAAGAGCCGGCACATATGATATTTGTAACAACTCAAATACTTGTGATTGTATAAAAACAGATAAAATTTTTGAGGCTTCTGATTCAAATACGATCAGTAAACCGTTCCAAAGGGGTTAAGCTAAGATTCGGATACGATCATATAGCCCCCAGTGGCATTGGCGTTGCCGATCAAAGTGGGTGTCGACAGCTATGTTCTCTTCGGTTCGAATACGACCTATGTTTGAACAGGAAGCCCCCAAATGACCATTGTGATATTGAATTTTGTACTGCTGGTTTACATGACCTGTGTAATAAGGGTGATAACCCAATCCTTAGAAACCAATGCTTCCATATAAACGATGGTTGTCATAAAATTTGGCGACTGATAGTCAAAAGTCAAGCCGGGTTAATCATAAAACACTTATATACATTTGAGATATAATCCCCAAAAGGTCTCAAGTTAAGTAATTATGGCTGCAATAAACTTAACCCGAGATAGAAATACAACTTTTTGAGGCTTCTGATTCGGATAAGATCAGTAAAAAAAACCGTTCCAAAGGGGTTAAGCTAAGATTCGAATACGATCATATAGCCCCCAGTGGCTTTGGCGATGCCGATCAAGTGGGTATCGACAGCTATGTTCTCTTTGGTTCGAATACGACCTATGTTTGAACAGGAAGCCCCCAAGTGACAATAAGAGTTGTTTAATGACGCTGGTTCGAATACGACCCACGTCAGACCCAAAGGGGTTAAGCTATGATTCAGATATGATCAAGAAGCCCCCTAGTGGGTTTGGCAGTATGCCAATCAAGAGGGTATCGACAGCTATGTTCTCTTTGGTTCGAATACGACCTATGTTTGAACAGGAAGCCCCCAAATGACCATATAAGTTTTGGCATTGCGCCGATCAAGAGGGTACTGATAGCTATGCTCGATGAGCAAGAAGCCCCCAAGTGATCATAATAAGATAAGTCGTAAGGCAGGATACCCAAGTTTGAACCGCACATCATGGCAGCAAGTTCTTTGGCAACCTTTAATTTTTCTGAGAACTCGAACTTGCGAGAAATTAATGCTTTTTGAACCGGAACTTTAAACCGGATTTGAAAGCTTTAAGAATTTGCGAGGGACAAATTTACCTTGAGACGGATTTGAACCGGATTTGAGAGCTTCAGTGCTTTGTGGGAGAGAGATGTCTCTTGAACCGGATTTTAAACCGGAATCCTTCATTTTAAGCCGGAAATTTTCTGACGGCCTTTAAAATTTTCACCAATATAACGGTAGTATCCTCCGGGACCGGGTTATCTTCCCCTCCAACGTCCTGAGGTTGTTGACTTCACTGAAAATCGGCAACATTTTGCTGAGTCATATTATTGTAGCCCCCGAGACTCATGGCGACTCGAGGAGTTGGCTTGAGATTCTCCATATTTGACCGTGACATAACCCGGCATAAGTTGTATATCATTGGTGTTGATAGTATGATATAAATCCACAGAAGGTTGAGGCGACCGTGGCGGGTTATAAATGATCCCGTATGAACCGTGTCAACAACTCGGCCAATGGTTCCTTCCAACTGGCGATTTGAAGTTAACCAAACTGTAGTGGCGGCGACTTGTGCGCCTGCCCTTTGAGCCACCTAGTGCAGACGGCGGTTGATAGTATGTGATAATTTGCCACCATTTTGTTGAAAGAGAACCAGGCTTCCCAAGCAGTGACTTGCTCATACTCAATAAACAGCTCATGCAGACAGGTGCGGCCCGGTGTGTTGATGTAGACCAGGCCGCGAGAGACGGACGGTAAAGACGACCGTAGCATCGAGGCGGCATAGATGCATTTAACCGGCCGTGGCGTTGTAAGCCGGTGCGGACGGGCAAGTTGTTCTCCTTGTTGTAAGCCGGCGTGGTCGCGAGAGACGGCCACGATGTTGTAAGCCGGCACGGTCGCGAGAGACGGCCATGGCATTGTAAGCCGGTGCAGTCGCGGTTGACGGCCACGGCGTTGTAAGCCAATGCGGGAGTCCGTTTGAGTAACAACGACCACCTGTGCCAGAAAATGTTGGCGTGCCTCCATCTCCGCGGTACAATATCACTTTTTATCATAAATAATTGTCCTACATAAACAATATTGCAGACCAAGGCACAGATAAACTTGTTCTTTGACAAAAACAACATGTGCTAATAAAACAAACTTGGATGGATATCACCTGATTTGTTTGGACGACGGATCATCTGCTGATTGCGACAGAGGTGGCTCAGGCAGACCACCGACTCAATATAGTTCCGGCGGCTTAGGAAGACCGGCGACTTAATGTAACCACGGCGACTCACCGCGGCTCTGGCGGGTTGATGCAGATTAAGCTGCAAAGACTGCGACCTGCGCACACCTGTTCCATCTGTAAGCGAGCGCAGACGCCAGTGCGTAATGGTGCTGACGTACTCTTCATAGGCACAACATGGCACCACCTTTGCTGCACATAAAAACATACAGACCAAAGTAATTGTTCTCAAACAATTTAATATGCTTGACAAAATACATAGAAAGATATCACCTGACGATTTGTCGGATGAGCACAGACATAATGCATAATGCTGGCCTCCATGTGGAATAGTAGTCCATCAATAAGTAATTAAAGCAGCCTTGACGTGATTAATCTAGCAATTATAGGCTTGTAGTCTCGTTTCTCTTCTCCAATCCATGATGTCAAAGGGTCTTGTAGATTTATTGATGTTCCGGCAGATTCAAACAGCTCCTCGTACTTGTCCAATCAAGCGATGTCATGCTCGTGGAAGCTGGTCTTTTTCCCACGTTACCCAATGTTTGATTCAGTCTATTATACGCATCTCTTTGATAGTATGATTGACAGTGCTTTGACCTTGACGTTGGAGCGGAAGGTGTTGATCTCTTTAAAAGAAAATACTGAAGCTGCAGCTCTCTCTTGCCGGTGCGACGGCTCAAAGGCAAAGCTTGCAGAGGTAAACGTGCACGGGAGCAATCAGCTCAAGCAACAGCAGTGAGCGGCACTGGCGGAGCAAACCAGATCGCGGCTGCGGCGGCTCAAAGGTGCAACTTCAGCTGAGGAAGCATGCGGACGTGCGGCCGACGACCCGTGGCGACGCTGGCGAGTCGGCATGAGGAGCATGGAAACCTGGGCGGCTGGGATGCGTGGAGTCGACTCGCAAACGGACAGCAACTCAAGGTGTGGCGAGACCAGCGGAGCTCGGCGTTTGAAAACGGGGCGACCCGGCGCGGCGGGTTGAAGAGTCGCGTCCGAGTTAGCGGTTTGAAGATTCACGGCCACGCGGTGCCAGCTCGAATAAATATATTGCGGCGGCGACGGCGGCTTTCAAGAAGTGCGGCCGGCAGCAGAGGCGCGGGTAGACCCAGCGGCGGTTCAATCCATGCGGTGGAAAAGGGCGCGTCAGCTGGCAGGTCCGCAGGGCGCGGCGGCTCAACAACAGCTCAGAGCTGGAGGTGAAGGCGGCATCTTGGCCATAGTTGAGGCAGAGCAAAGCCGCAGCATCTCGGAGTCGGAGGCACAACCGACGAGTCCGAGTCCGGTTCAAGTTGAAATCTAATCCGGTACTTCTTGAGTCTTCCCGTGATGCATCGGAGTTGATTTAGTCAAAACTTGCTTTCATTAGAACTCACGTACTAGAAGTAGTACATAGTAGTATCCCAAAATCCATCAGATCTCGTAAACCATGCAACTACTAGTACTGGATCGTGACTTCCGTGAATGTAACAGCAACAATGATTCAATCTTCTCAGGAGTTGATGCAAACCCTTCCAACTGATTATTCTCACCTAGAAATTTGCGGCCTTCTCGACCCTTGAAGAAATCCCTCCAAGAACTCAACACCACCGTGCGCAGCCCCACGGTGGGCGCCAACTGTCGTGGAATTGTCATGGCAGATGTCCTTAGCGTGAGGACTTAGTCGTCAGGCCAACGCATCTATGTAGTAGCTTGAGAGGGGTTGAGCTGGACGAGAGACGCGAGGCGGATCATCACACAAGACGGGGATTTAGACAGCTTCGGGCCCCGGGAAACATCATCTAGAATAGCCCTACATGCTGTTTGTGGCTATGTCTCATTATGCTTATGAGGAGTCGCCGCATAAGCCGGCTCCCCCTTTGTGTCTGGCCCTAGATATTGTTTTTTCTGTCAGAGAGCCTGCCCTCCTTATATAAGTTAGAGGGCGGGTTACATGTGGAGTCCTAGTAGGACTAGGACTAGTCTATCTTCTCTTACAAGTTGATTACAAGTCCGGGTCTTGCTTCCTCGTAAAGGAAATATTTGTCATCCCTTTCCTCTTAATCCGGCCCATCATAACGTGAGCATGCCTTCTGCGCTTTGGGCCTTGTTGTCCATCTGACCCGCCCGCCGGGTTACTAATGAGTCTCCAAGATCGGGCAGGTTATCTGTGAATCGCCAAGCTCCGGGCGGGTCACCAGTGAGTCGCCAATTCCGGCCGGGTCATACCGCAGGGTATATCCCCGACACCTTCCGCTGTTATCGTTATTAGATGGCCTTATGCCATATTTATTGTAATAAATTCTCTTTTGAGACATTCGATGTAATAAGTGTGTGATTGCTACTCTGTTATAAATCCTTCGAGTACTTTGTGTGTCAGCATTACTAATCCAGGGATGACACTGATGCACAAAGGTCAGACTGTTTGAGGTCTGGTCGCTACAGTTGGGCTCTAACTGAACCCGAGCGATTGCACTGCACGCTATGCGTTACTGAACCCGAGCGATCGATCGATGGCTGTTAACTGAACCTGATCGAGCGATTCCTTCGCTACTGCTACTAACTGAAGCCGGTCGATGCTGCCTCTGGGATGAACAGTGAGCGTTGCGGGGAGGTTTGGACGAACAGTGAGCGGTGGCGTTGCCTCTGGATGAACAGGACCCCGTGGTGTGGTGGAGGGCTGGATGAACAGTAGATGGTGGAGGGGTGCCCGTGGAGGGGTGGTTGAACAGGACCCTGTGGTGTGGAGGGCTGGATGAACAGTAGACGGTGGAGGGGTGGTTGAACTATAGCCGGTGGAGTAGCTTGCGGTGGAGGCTGGATGAACAGGAGCCCGTGGAGGCTGGAGGAGGTCGACGATGGAGATGAACAGTATCCCGTGGAGTCCTGTTTTGCGGTATGCCACACCCCTCCCGATGAACAGGACCAACATTTCGACCATAGGAGGTCCGTTTCATCCGTTTTGCGGTACGCCACACCCCCTCCCGATCAACAGGACCTCCGTTTCGACCATAGGAGGTCTGTTTCGTCCGTTTTGCGGTACGCCACACCCCTCCCGATCAACAGGACCCACGTTTCGACCGTAGGAGGTCTGTTTCCTCCGCTTTGGCGGCACGCCACACCCTCCCGATCAACAGGACCCCGTTCCGAACGTAGGAGGTCCGTTTCCTCCGTTCTGCGGTACGCCAGGCCTCGTTTCCATCGCCTGTTCCGTCCAAGCCCTCCCGATGAACACGACCACGCATTCCGTTCCGACCCAGCCGGTTGGCTCCCCATGAACATGACGACGACATTGTTTCTCCGTTCCGACCCAGCCATGTACGTATGCGCGAGTAGGCGTTCGAGACCCCGCCCGTATGTACACATACGTGGCCGTATTTTCTTTCTTGCACCGCCGGCGTTAATGCGTGCGTGTACATGCTACGTGCGGCGCCTCTACTACGACACGCGGCGCCTCTACATCGACCAGATATATGTAATGCACACGTTCGCGACCGTAATGACAACGCCACGCACACTTCGACCGTGTGGGTCCCGACCGCCGTGCACTTCCTTGCTGTGAAGATGTAGTCAGTGGGTCCCAGCGGTGGGCGAATCGTTTGTTTTTTGCGGACGCACTTCCTTGCGTGCGAAGATGTAGCTGGTGGGTCCCAGCCGTCGGGGGAAAGCGTTTTTTCGCAAAATACGGTGGCCCGTCCGGTGGGTCCTTCTTTGTCGGTGGAGGAATAATTATTTTATGCGTAATAAGGAGGCACTTCCTTGCGGCCGCCGTGGACCCAACTGTCGACCTCTCCACGCACAAGTACTCTTGATGGAAGTCGGTCGTTGACCACATTGACCACGCCACGCCGAGAGCACCACGGCGGTGGACGACGGCGAGGCCTAGGAAGGTGGCGACACGAGCCGGGAAGACATGAGTGGATGCCCACGCGAAGAGGAGTACGAGGGTGAGGCTGCCGTCGCCGCAGAATAACAGGGGGTGTGGGTGATTAGAGGGATGGCCTGGCCAGCGGTGGGAGTAGTAGGGGGCGGTGAGGCCTCCGCAGCATCACAGCCGGCCACGGGAGGTAGGAGCATGCAGCACGACCGGCGCTGCTTTGGGCGGCTGGAGCACGAAGACCAAAGGTTGAAGAAGCACTACGGCCGTTGGATGGACATCGTACAGTCACTGGAGCTAGAATCGCTCATATTGACTAAGTTGACAAAGCCCTCCGTCCCGTAAACTTAGTAGGCCCACAAGTCAGCCTCCCACCAAGGTGAGTCCCAGCTAGCGGGGAGTATTCATTTTTTGTGCGTAATAAGGAGGCATTTCCGGTGGGTCCGTTGACAATGGGGAACGTTTTTTGTGAAATCTGAGACCCTTCCGTGGGTCCCAGCTATCGTGTGGAGGAATCATTGTTTTATGCGTAATAAGGAGGCATTTTCTGTGTGGGCCCCTCTTGTCGGCCTCTTCCAATGGCTGTTGTTTGTTGACCATGTTGACCTCGGCTGCCGAGAGCACAAACGCGGTGGACGAGGGAGAGGCCAGGAAGAGAACCACCGGGCAGTGAAGCCACCATGGCGGATGCCCACACTGAGGGAGAACGGCGCCGGCCAGTCGGCTGCGGGGTGAGGCCGACGTCGCGGAAAATAACAGGATGTGTGGGTGGTTAGAGGGATGGCTGGCGGCTGACCAGCCACGGGAGGAGGAAGCGAGCAGTCCACTTGGCGCTGGTTTGGGCGGCTGGAGCAGGAAGATCAGAGATTGAAGAAGCACGGCGGCCATTGGATGGACATCCAACAGTCACTGTTGTGTGTTGACTAAGTTGACAAAGCCTTGCGTACGCGTCAAAAAAAATTAGGACAGCGTCATCGTCAACCTAGTAGGCCCAAAAGTAAGACTCCAAATCTGTGGAAAACAGCATACCGCCCATTAGCCATTATTTTCAATAATTTACAGCCCATTTGCTAATTCTTATGGATATTTGAAGCCCATATTCTTTTTATTAGCATTATAGACCATATATTCTGGGCACTGCTAAAAATTCAACGAAATTTTGCATATTTCGTTGGGGTCCGAACTCTTTTAATCAAGAAATTTCGAGTCATGTTAAAAATAATTTTCAAAAAATTATATCAAAATAAAATTCAAAAAACAATTCTCCGCAAAAAAAATGAATGAAATTTAGAATCTTAACTAGCAAGATGCCCGTTCGTTGCACGGAACATGAAGATGCATATGTATGAGTAGTTTATCTTGTGGGAGAAAAGATGATATTTTAATGTAATTGCCAGTTGGCTTTGGTTTTTACGAGAGTAGAGAGTAGAGAAATCCTGAAAAAAATGATATTTTAATGCAATTGCCGGTTGGCTTTGGTTTAAAAATTTACAGTCCATTTCTTACAACTTATAGCCCGTTTTCTGCGGAAGCCCATTTCATACTACTTACATCCCCTCCTCGTCTTGAAAGATTTGCAGCCCAGCAGGGCTGAGAAAAGCAAGTAGGCCTCGGTTTTGGTATTCTCCAAAACAAAAGAACTGGGCTAGCTAATTTCAGAAAGAAAAAATATATCAACTGGGCTCGTCATGTGCTTAATAAAAGCGTCGGCGTGGGCTAGACGGGTCTGACCCACTTGCAAGTGATTGAGCTCCGTCTCAAACCGAAAAACAATGGGCGAGCTGCTTGGTCCCTGGTGTTATCCGCTCGTTGTGTAATTTTCTCGTTTATTGACTACATTGACAATGGCGTGGAACCTAGTTGTCAAACAATTAGGAGGAAGTATTTTTTGGCTTGTAGTAACGAGGCACACCTATGCGAAATGCAATGACCACTGGTGGGTCCCTCTTGTCGACCTCCTCCACGTCTGGTCATCTCCTGATTCCTCTTGGTTGTTGACCATGTTGACAACGTCGACGGCAACGGGCACAGCAAGCTAACCAAGGCGGAGAACCACGGCAAGGCCTCGGACGGGAACGAACAACAGCCATGGAAGATGCGGCAGTGTAGTGGCAGGTGGAGGGGAGTACGAGGGCAACAACATAAGAGTCAAGCATACAAATGGTTCAAAAAGCCCAAGGATTAATTCTTCATCAAATATTTAGACAAAACCCAGATTGAACATGACAGTAACATCTAACCCAACCACTCTTTTTTGCAGTCACAAACAAATGGATCAGTCTGATCCATAAAATCAACATCCTGTGCAAAAAAAATTATTTCAGGATGTCTACAACTTATTCTAAATATAAGCCGAGCACGTTTAGAAGCCCATTTTTCCACCTGAAACTTCTTTTTTTGATGTTCAACATGTTCGTCCGTGAGAAATCTCTTGCTATCAAAATTAAGCCTCATGGACAATAGTAATCTCGCGTTCAACAGGAAGAATGTGACAAAGCTTCTGTTTGCCTGGTTGGATGCATATCGTCCCATCGTTATCGTCCTCAAAAGAATGTCATGATAACTGAGAAAATCCTTGTTCTTATTACGCCAACGATTGGTTATATGTTTTTCTCCATGTGGTTCTCCCTAAGTAGACATGAAGATTGAAAACAGTTAAGGTCTGAAAAAAGAGTATGTCGAAAGAATGACAGCTCAACAGTTAATTCTAGTACAATATATAAGGGCTTTCAATGTGCATGAAATCATCACCTCTATGTATAAATTCTCCAGAGATCGAAAGCATCGCAGCAAGCCAATAGTTATGTCCAGATCAAAACAATACATTCTGATATATATGATCTTGAGAGAATCCAGCA
Organism: Aegilops bicornis; assembly: GCA_021605145.1. Taxonomy (NCBI): domain Eukaryota; kingdom Viridiplantae; phylum Streptophyta; class Magnoliopsida; order Poales; family Poaceae; genus Aegilops; species Aegilops bicornis. The sequence goes on along the minus strand of CM038670.1, from coordinate 155,733,245 downwards.
GCATTGATAGGCTATCAATGGACGAACTCTTCATTGAGCATATAACATAATATTAGTACCCAAAGTGTACTCCAAGATGATATAAAACTTATGCGCACAAATGAAAAATGCAGCATATGATTACAAATGTGTAGATGATAATATACGATACCTGAAAAAGTGAGGAGCCAAACACCAACTCCTTGTGATTATTAAACAGGTCACGAATTACACCCAAGGTCTCCAGTTTGAGCCTTGAGAGGCAGCAGTTATTTCTGAAGGTGTATAACAACTATGAAGGAGCAACCTTTCAAGTGAAGGGGCATCTTCGATGATGAGCTGCTGTCCTTTAAAACAAATTCCAATGCTTTTAAGGTGAGGCAACTTTATTTGGAGACAACTGATACCGATTTCTATTCCCAAAACAATCAGCAAGTGCTCCTGGGCAGGGCAACTGGAGTGGATGATGTTATGCAGTGAGGCCTCCGACAGATAAACCATCACAAGAGAAAGTTCTTTTAGCAGTGGGAGTCGAAGCATTTGTACCAGATCGTCTGGTAAATGGCACCGGGCGAAGGTGGCGGTGTGGAGAGAGGAGGAAAACCATGAGATGGACAACGGTGGTGTGGGCACGAATTCTTGGTATGTTCGTGGTATGAAACTTTCGTGGTAATGGTAGAACTCAAACTGCTCAACTACTCCGAATTCATGGGATGTCGATAGCGTCCACCTTGCCGGGTATGGACAGGTAGCTTGTCGGGATGCAGGGGCATTGAACGGGGCCCTACTGGTGAGAAGAGACGATGGCTCTGATGAGATCAAATTCAGGAAGGACAGATATCTGACGACAGTCGAGATTGAGGGGCGCAGTGCACCATAGAGGGCGCCACCAAGTTGAGATGACTTGTGTGCGGCAGCAATCCTTGGTGGGGAGAAGCGAGATGATCTCCTCAAGGATGACGCCCGGGAGATCGCTGATGCGGTCCACCAGAGATTCTACCGGTTCCTGAGATCCGGGTGGGGGGGCTCACCGCTTCTCCCCGTGCTACCGGGTGCGGGATCTTCAACCGGCGTCGCCGCTGGCGGGAGCTTCATCTTCTTGGCGCTGGGGCCAGCCGACTCCATTTTCCTTGTGGGCGTCGTGCCGAGCTCACGGGTTTGAGCAGAGTAGCCAGAGACGAGCCTAGTGGCAGTGCGAGTGGGGAAGAAGGAGGGCTGGGGATTTCTGAGGAGTGGAAGAAGAGGAGCAGGCGTTTTACGTATGAGTGAAGAAGAAGGTGAGCGGGGTTTTACGGACGAGTGAGGAAGATTGGGGAGCGGGGAATTGGGTGGGGAGGCAGGCGGGAGAGCGAGCTGTTCGTGTTTATAAGGCCCGCTGCACTAACTACTCGCTTTTTCCCAAGAACCGCTCTCTTCTTTTGCGTTGCTGCATTGGAGTTGGCGCATGGGCTTGGCTGACTGGCCATGCATGCAGGATGCTTGTGCCCGCCTGCCACTACATGCGCCTGGTTTGTTACTAGGCCTATTTAATAGGGTGGTTATGGAGTAAATTAAGGAGATTTATTTTCTCTGTGTGCATCCACCAAATTAGAGGATGCAGATCGGATCTGCGAACATTCACATTAAACTAACATTCAGAAGAACAAAAGTTCAGCATGTCTATGCATCTCAATGATTCACCATACTATAACCAATATACAAAGTTGTGAGAAGGTGTGGAAATAAAGAAAATCGATCAGTGCTTCTCTGAGCAAAGGGCCTCCCTGCGCACGCATTAATTTCCTGGGCATGCTTGTTTCTTCTCAATGTTGCGAGCACTTTGAGCATGTTGGCAACTCCACAGCCTCATCTTGCAATTGATGCTGACACATTTGCTGCAAACACATGAGGCAATAGAGATGACTCAACAAAGGTCCCTATTGTGCAGTTCCCCTGATATCATATTCATTGTCCTGAATCTGAAAATATAGGAAAACAGTAGCTATACTTAAACGGTGTTGCAAAACAGTAGCACATATCAATAGCTCGGCATGACAAAACACGATCATCTGGATGAAGGGGATACTGACCTGCCTGAGGAAGATTACATATAATTTCATAAGTCCTTGGTTGATTTCCACCTTCGGCTGCACTGCTTGTTTGCTCCTCCACACATGACAGGATCGTTCTGCACTGCATTCAGCAAGTCAACGTACGAATAAGCTAATTTCATATTGAGGTGGTCATTGTACCTAGTTACGAATGTAGGAATACCATGAGCACCATGAGGTTAGCTGACAGCAGGTAGATGCGGCCATATAAATTTTGTGCGGTGCTACCAAAATTGAGGTTTGTATCCCTTCCCGTTATGAGAATTCTTCTTGAAGTTGGTAGAATGTGACGCCTTGTTCTTTGCATCAAACTTGCCTTTCCCCTGAGATTTGTTCTTGTTGTTTTGGGGCTGGTTGGGCTGGAAGTTCTTCTTGTGTACCATGTGGGCAGTAGAAGCTCCCTCAGCGACCCGAGCACGTGTGTCTTTTGCTCTCGCCTTCTCCTCAAAATCAAGAGTGCTAATGAGATCCAAAACAGAAAACTCATGTCTCTTGTTTTTCAGAGAAGTAGCAAAATCGTTCCACGAAGGTGGAAGCTTGGCAATGATGGTCCCAGCAACAAATTTGTCCGGCAACACACACTTAAAGTACTCAAGTTCCTTAGAGAGTGACTGTATCTCATGAGTCTGCTGAACAACAGAGCGCTCATCAGTCATCTTGTAGTCACAGAATTGCTCCATGACGTACAACTCGTTGCGGCGCCGAGGGCCCAAACGCGTGGCCTCGGCGCAGCCCACATGTCTTTGCCTTTGTCAAGCGACATATATGAATCCATAATGGAATCGTCAAGAACACTCGGTAGGCGGCTTTGAAGAGGGTATCCATGTTACGAAAAGCTTCCTGCTGTGTAGGATTAAGATCGCCCTCGGGCTTACCCTTAGTGGCGTCATAGCGATTACATGATCTGAAACCAATATACTGCTCTTGTGTGCCACCTTTTATATTGCACCCCCTTAAAAGTAGGCGGCTTCAAAAGCGCAGCAAAACCACTCGGAGTAAATTGCCCGTGATCAGGTTTTTGGATTGGATTGTTGAATATATGAGCAATTTAGTATGAGATTTAATCCGAAACAGCAGTAAATAGATCATGACGACAATTGCAAACATCAAAGTAATGATGCGGACTAAACCAGGAGGATGAATCACATCTTTGACAGCGGGAGCAGAACCGATGTGGTTGATGTTGTCACTCATGTCGTTGATGAAGAGGTTACCGAGGTCGGGGAAGAAGGCTGTCGTTGAGGAAGTCGTCGCTGGCAGCAGTCACAGGAGTGTGCTCCCCCAAAACCTGATCGCCCCTCTCCCGTACAGGATCACGAAAGGCGGGGTTCGGAGGACTGCTGTCCCTTTTCACGGTGCACGCCGGAAGGAGGGCTGAAGAAGAATTATGTGGCGGCGCTAAGATCTGGAACAGTGCGAAACCATATGATACAGCGGCGGCTAGGGTAGAGCATGTCAGGTCAGTCGTGTGAGTATAATAGTAGGCCTTTGGCCCCCAAATCCCACGTCCAAGTCAATAATAGCTCAAAAAAAGTCAATAATAGCCCCACCAAGGTTTGTCTCAAAAAAAGGGGAGTAATTAAGGCGTCCATTAGTCCCTTTAGTATAAATACAATATCATTAATAATGGCCCCACCTTTTGTCTCACAAAGTATGTTGGAGTACAACCGGCTACACGTTTACAATCCGCTTCTCTTCTCTCTCCTCTTCTCTCTCCTTCAACTAAGCACAAATACTATATTTAAATCCTTATAGCCTGCTTATGTCATCTAATTGTAGTACTTGCTCTAAAGTTACTATCCACTGTGTGTAGTCTGAAATGCCAGGCGTGCAGCGGGCGGTGCCCTTGGTCGGCGCGCCGCTTCAACGGCGAAAGCAGTGAGAGGTCGCGTCGCCTTGACTTGCCATCAAAGTGGAGCGGCAGGCTGGTGGCGCCGGGCGGAAGCAGGGGAGGGGGGATGGGTTTTGTTGGGCCAAGAAGGTGAGAAGCCAACTTGGGATCGGTCGGACGGGGAAATATCATGTGCTCCCATACTGCATATGACACTAGTCTAGTATGTTACTACTCCCCTTTCCGGTTTATAGAGATGTTTAGAGTAACATAGTAATATGTTCTGATACAAGTTACTCCCCACTATGACCAGCCTTGGCCTCTCCCGGTGCTCCACCATGTATAGCTGCTAAGCCTGCCACGTAGGCATAAAATATGATGTGGCACCAATAAACTAAGCACCTATGCATTGAAGACTTGAGTTACTAAGCCATTTAATGCACTTAGCACCTCATCTAAAGAGCATTAGTAGTATAGCCAGCTGCTGGCTATAAGCTAGTGCCATGTCATGTACAGCCCATCTTATAGTCAACATGTACAATAGTAGATCAAAAGAGTGTACTACTACTTTTTTGTTTTGTGGCCCACCTTTCATTCTCACTAAGTGCCTAGGAGCACGTGCTAGAGCTGGCTCTTCATGAAGAGCCCGCTTACCTTCTCTCTCCTCTTCTCTTTCCTCCAACTAAGCAGAAATATACTATAGTTTATTCCTTATAGCCCGCCGACTCAGCTCTATTGTACTTGCTCTAAGCACATCTAAGCACTTACTAGCACCCCCTTGACCGTGGACCTTGACGGTGTACGTCACCTTGTGTCTCATAATTTTCCTCGTCATCATCCGAGTCCTAGAAGATCTCACCCACATCATCATTAGCATGCAGCCGCCTTGATAGACAACGTCGCGAGAAGGAGTAGAGGCGACTGGGGACGCACCACCACCACGTCGTGGGCACTCCGTATGTGCTCGTGTGCGTGCAGCGTGCATGTTTTTCCATCGGTGTTAGCTCTAAGGCCGAGGCTGCGGTCGTCTTCGTCTCCGGTTAGTAGTTGAGCAACAACGGCAAAGAGGTGATGCAAGAGATGTGTATGCGCCATTGCGTGTGAGCTTCGCCGTAGCACGACGAACCGGACGTCGCCGCGGATGGCGCACGCCTCCATGCGGCCGAGTGTGTGCGCATGCATGTGTTATTCACGTGCATTCTGCGCCCGAGCGTGTGTGCATGCACGTCTTGTGTACATGTGTTATGTGCTCCATGCTGTGCGCGTATGTGCATGAGTTGGATCAGATGGAGTTAGTGCGTTGGCTTGTGTACATGCGTGGCTGCATGCGTCTTGTACATGTGTGGCTTGTTGCGTGGTTATCAATAATTCAATATAAACTACTCCCTCCGTTCCTAAATATAAGTCTTTCTAGCCATTTCAAATAGACTACAACATACGGATGTATGTAGACATATTTTAGAGTGTAGATTCACTCATTTTGTTTCGTATGTAGTCCCTTATTAAAATATCTAAAAATACTTATATTTGGGAACGGAGGGAGTATAAAACATCTTAAACTTAGCATCATGATGTACCGTTTCTAGTGGTTAGCGAAAAGTTCATGTTCTTTTAGTCGTTTATAGGTGGGCAGGCGGCAAAAGACATGGGAAAACACGCAAGGTTCCTTGCAGACGCTCCACTGCGAGGTTCCTTGCTCCTCCTCGGTCGTCGGGAATCTATGCTCTTCAACTCTTTTCTTTTACGTGAGCTTTTTTCATCCTTTTCCCAACACGCGAGACATCTAGCATCAAGGTGCACGTGTTATGCAAGAAAATGGAGATAATCAGATAAGCAGTGCGTAAGTGAGTCGTGCGGGGGGGGGGGGGAAGCGGGGGGAAACCCTTTTTCGTAAGTGAGTCGTGCACTTCGATGGCACCTATGAAATATATTTTTTTTCTCCTCGATGGCACGTGAACAGTGCACGTACTCAACGACGGAGCACGGGATGGTAGCAATGCCATGGTCAGCCCTTTTTTGGAGAGAGTACGTACTACTAGTAAATAACTTTGATGTGTCCCGTCAACTCACGAGCGGCGAGAAGCTTGATTACGCCTTCTCCCTGCATGTAGCGTCTTGTGGTGGCTCAAGCCTGAGGAGAAACTTTTGTTTACAAGCGGTGGGCGTGCAGCAGTTCATTTGGTGTCAGTTGCGGAAGCACTCATCAGAACCATCGACTTCCGGAAGAGGCGAAGAGCCAAGCGCAAGGTGACCTACTAACCTTAGGCTAGGCGTAGTGGGAGTAACATAAGTAGGGGTACCTCCTTTTTTTATTCTAGAAAAAAACCACACGCGAATATCAAGGTGCTAGTTACGTAGAACAAATTTCCTGCAGTCCGTGCTCAGCCCTCCTCTATCTCTCTTCTCAGCCAGCCAGCGGAGGCGCGGAGCCCACCGTCTGTATGCTCACATGCGACCCCACATGTCAGTGAAAACGCAAGAGGACCCACTGAACCTGCACATCTTTCACCTCGACATGCTGGTGATAAAAAACAAATCCAATAAAGATCTTCGGTGGCCGCTTTTGGAGTTACTCAAGAGTAGTAAGATTCTATTCTGATTTAACCTAAGATGCACATCTCGTGGCTTCAATTACCACTCTATTTTCTTTCATGATACGACACGGATCTTTGGATGTCCCACGTGTCGGCAAAAGGAGGAAGAACCCGACCAAATCTTCGGTTGTGCTCTCGGATTAGACTAGTTGTGCTAACTTAAAAAAATTATTGTGTACTCCCTCCGTTCCAAAATACTTGACTTCCATTTGTCCAAAAATGGATGTACCTATATACTAAAACATGTCTAGATACATATATATTTTGACAATAAGAAGGCATGTATTGTGCAACGGAGGGAGTAGAATGGATGCAAGTTTTTATATTGCGAAGAAGAGTACATCCATATATTGATAGAGCGTTGGAGTTGGCCTTACAAGTGGGACCGCAGTTGAGGAAACCGACTATCGGCAAACCCCCACCTCGCTTGCTTGATGGCTGAGTTAGAGAAACGAATGAGGTTGAAGAGATTGCTCTATACGGACTCCAAGAAATATGGTGTCGAGATGGAAGTCGTCTTTGGTGGTGTGTGCCGTACTCACGGGCGTGAATGCTTGTTACGGCCCATGCCACCCTACTACTCCTACTACTTACTATATAGTAGTACTAGTATCGAGGATTCGAGGTGCTTTGATTCGTAGTACAATATGGCTCTGATAAAAACACCCATACGACCTTGTGAAGCATGTGAAGCTAGTACAAATAGTGTACTACTTCCTCCGTTCCTAAATATAAGTCTTTGTAGAGATTTCACTAGGTGGACTATATACAGAGCAAAATGAATGAATCTACACTTAATATGCATCTATATACATCCGTATATGGTTCATAGTGAAATCTCTACAAAGACTTACATTTAGGAATGGAGGGGATACTATTGTTGATTGGCCTCATCCGATAACCTGTTGCAATGCACGTACAATTATGGAGGAGGGAGAGGAAGAGCGTGCGACAGCAGTTCCAAATCGAGAGGGAAATGCGAAGAGTCGGTGGACGGTTGCCAGTTTGTCACAGTTCACGAAGGGGCGCCCCGGCCTACACGTCGGTTCGGAAATACTCCTACTACTCGCCGTCGTCTCACTATTATGTTGGAATGGGACCACATGTCAATGAAACATGGTGTGTAATTTCTCGTGCAAAATGCGATCTGGCCGCGTTGGCCCGAGGTGCCGCATTAGTTTTTTTTTTAAAGTTTGCCGCATTAGTTATCGACCTTTACTTTTTTTAACATGCAATCTGAATGGATAGCTCCTGTGGTCATCACACATGAGCGGATATAGTGGTGGTTGATTCGCCCGAGCAACTTATTACTGTGGAAATATGGGAGTACCGGTAGTTCAAGGAACAGAGAAATGATGGTTGCTTCGTCCGAGCAAATTCTTGTGGCGAAGGTGGGGCTCTGTGATTTGATTGCTCACTAGTCATTACTACTTGTGGCGCATAGCGACCGGGTGAATCTTTCCACGAAGTTGTGTTGTGCACTCGGTATTGCTGCATGGCAGGTGGAGCCGGATGAAGGATGTCCAACATGTCGGCGAAACGAAGTTGAATTGTTTCTGGCGTTGCTATCAATCCTTCAGGATTTGTTTATATGTACGCATAATTTTGATGAAATTGTATTGTGATACTATGAAGGTTTTAACTTCGGTTCCCGCAGGAAAAAAAGGTTTCAACTTGGGATTCATGTGTCTTGCCTCGAGATTATCTCGTTACAACATTCCATCAAATACAAATGAAACTACCATGGCTAATGCATCTCAATTGTTCGCAGATCAGTGCCAATATTCACATCACAACTGAAGACAATGTTGTGAGAAGGTGTACAAACAAAGAAAAAATATATAATTGATCGATGTTGTTCGTAGGCATGGCTCCATTTCCTTGGCACAGTGTTCATTGCTTGGCAGCTAGTTTCACCCAGCTCTGTAGCAAAAAAAGAGGTGTATGAAGGACACCACAATCCGATCATTTTGTGCAGCTCCACTAAAATCGAGCGGACCATCCCTGATTGCAAAGATATCCAGTCAGTGTGATTACAATAATAGTGGAACTAGATAATAAAACATAACACACATAAATAGAAGCCGATCACCTCTATGATCTCTCTTTAGGACTAACTTCTTGTTGGAGAAAGATTAGGCACGGAGTTGGATGAGGAGGATAGCAAAACCAATCTCCCTTTCCCAGTCCCACAGAAATGTAAAAACGTTGCCCATGTGACATTTTGGCGGAACTGCACAAAACACTCTTCAAAAAAGTGATTTGTGCAGTTCACCAAAAGGTCGCAATAGTAACAAGGTGAAAATGGATAGCCCTGTTTGCAAAAGGAGGTCGAAAGGAAACAATTACTGCCCAATAACACGAGTTGAAGACACATAGCCGACAAAAAAGAAGCATGTTCCATGTAAAAAGGGAAAGATAGCACATGGTGGTTTATCAAAAATGGTTTGAGGACGAGATTGCAAGATGGAAAGTATGTCGGCCGAGATACGATTTAAGCAAACAACTAAAGAAGATCCACATGCAGCAACATGGGAAGATCGGCAGTGGAGCAAGGCCGGAGGAAGCTGTACCTGAGGGTCGTCGGGATGTTACTAGGAGGGCGCCCGGCGGCGAGATCTGCCCATATCTCTTGATGGCGAGCAAGTGGCGAAGGCCCTACCGCGCCGGAGCTTGTTCAGAGACAACGGCGGGTACCGCGGATCGGGACGAGCTGCCTCAACGCCGTCGAACGGAGAGACGATGCACATCCTCCCTTTCGCCGGCGGACGGGATGCGGCCGGATCACTGACCAACACTGAGAGAGAGAGGCCACGGCGGCCTTGTGTGAGATTGTGTGACGAGAGACAAACCCATTTTTCCATTTTCCCCACGGCAATCGTTTTATATTCTAGGCGTGGTACCCGACCCTCCTTTGAGTACACAACCGCTACACGCGTCAAATTATCACATGGGCTGCCTTTTCGTACAGAAACGTACTCCACCGTGTACCCGCGCGAGTGTGGCCGGGAACGAGATGTGAGTACGTGCGTCCTGCGTGCACTTCTTCTTTAGGTGCAGGTACGTATGTGGGTGGGTGTGAGAGAGATGGTTTGTGCGAAATAGAGGCAATGTGTTGATGATATCTCAATCAGAAAAACGTAACATATGCAATGTGTGTGAAACGGAGACATGGACGTGAGATATTGATAGAATTGAAAACAGGGATGAAGTGTGTGGCTGTGCGATCGATTAAGTGTGCCATCGAATTTGTGTTTGCCCACGTCAAAGATACAGGGCGGCTGGCCTACTGGAATTTGAGAGGGCAGAGGTGCAGTTCTTCTCCGTGGCATGGATACCTACCTACAACGTTCGACTATCGGTGTGTGTGGGGGGGGGGGTAGAGACCGGTCGACTAGTATATGTGTGGGGAAGGAGAGATACCTAGCTATGTATTGAGGGAGATCGATCGACATCCATGGATATGTGTAGCAGAGGAATAAGGTTGGGGAAAAGACAAAGGTAGAGCGTCTGAGGGTTGGTGGTGGAGTGGCGTCTCACAAATGGTGGGAGAGGCCTACTAGACAAACGGAGGGTATGAGTGCAATATAAATACGAGAGGGCGGGGGATGTCTGTCTGTCTATGCACGTGCGTGTGAGAGACGGGTCGGGAGGTATTCAAGGATGATGAGAGGAGAAGATATGGTTGTGGTAAGCATGCGTAACTACATAGGAAGATCAACCATCATGTGTCCGAGAAAATGAGAGACATAACTAGTGAGGTAAGTGTATCAGTGCTTGGTGAAAACGAATTATAGTCGACCTGGCTATATGTAGGGAGATACTTTCATATACACGCCTGCATGTGTTAGAAGCAAATAAGGTCCGGAGAGGCAGACAGGGGGAGAGGGTGTGGCTAGGAGGTCGTGCGAGAGGCCTACCATGTCGAGGGGGAGGAGTGTGCGAGCATGTGATTATTGAAAAGAGGGGCGGGAGTGTGCACCTGCGTGGAATCGTATTGGACATATGGGGGCATGGACGGTGAGAAGAGAAGAGGGGAAGTGTATATGTGTTTGTTGTAGGCACACTTGGCTAGAGAGGTATATCGACCGGTGTGTGCCAGAAAGAAGGAGCCGGGGGCCTACACACACCGCTGGTGGACAACCTAAAGAGAAATAATGAATGTCCGTGATGGAGGGGACGCTAAGGGTGTGTGAGGGGGGCGGGCGTCTGCATGCACGATAGAAAGCTAGAGCTAGCTAGCTACAAATAGAAGAGGATCGTGAAGGTGTAAAAGACGAACAAAGATCATAATTCATTATAAAAAAAGTGGATACGGATACTTGAAGAAGATATCATAATGTAGAACATTTATTATAATTTGGGCTAATGTGTGGCTTTTGCAACTCAGGTCTAAATACTTGTCACAATGTAGGGGGAGGGGCACTATACTTTGTGTGATCAACACGGTGTACGTATGGAACATGGTTTAGATTACGAATATATAGTTAGTACATCAAATGTACTATTATTTGGAATCAACATCAAGTGTATTCAAAAAATAGAATTCGAGTTCATGTAGTACACATAGTTCATATCTATCTCTATAGCAATCATGTGGTGTGTTATTAAGGTAATACACGAATGATGGTTGAAGTTGGCAACAATCATGATTGTAGATTCTTATTGAAATAGAGAAACGAATTAAAATTTAGTTCGAATTGCAGCGGTAGTATAGACATTTGGAATGCACTAAAATGTTGGTATGAGTAGGTTACATGCATTATACATCAAGCAAAAAAATTTAATCAGACATAACATGGATTCATACTCCCTCCTTCCATCTATATAGGGCGTAATGAGATTTTAAGACCGCCTTTGACTATTGACAAGATTAATAGTACATGACATGCACAATGTGAAAATTATATCATTGAAAGAACCTTTCACAGACGAAGTTAACGGTGTGCTTTGTGTAAGTTGCATGTCATATATCATTGCTCTAATATTTGGTCATAGTTAGCATCGAAAAACGCATTAGGCCCTATATAGATGGAAGGAGGGAGTAGCTTTGAATAGCATTTGTATAGTAAAAGGGGCAAGACTCTCTCTTCGTGTGGTGTGAATAGTTTTATTTTTTGTTTTCCTTTTGGTTAAGGGAAGTGCGAATTGATTTGGTGCATTACAAGTACAATATTACTACACGTTAGGCTTGTCCCTAAAATTCAACCCGCATCTTGTTATATCCCAAAAATTCAGATATCGTGCTCCCAAAACTGGCGCCTTCACAACCTGCACCTTGCTATCCCGAAACTACAACGCGCGCGAAAACTCCCTCCGGCTGCCAAATCCCGACACACGAAATCCCCCTTCAAACCCTGAGCCGAAAGGGCCGCTAGTTCAAATCGGTGGGGGGTACTTTTGTAACACACCCTACATTTTGGACAAGCGCGTCCCTAAGTCATGCTTCACCCCCTCCCATCGCCCCCTTTTCGCCATTCGAAATCCCAGGCCGCCATAACCTCTTCGCTCCAGCCGCGAAACCCCACCCTCCTTCGTCCGCCACATCACCGCTACCCAGCCGGAGCCTCTTCCCCGACGACGTCGTCCACCACAACAGCTCGACGTCCCTCGTCCACCTCCCCGGATGAGGATCCGTCGTCCATCTCGTCGTCCCGCCGGTTCAGCCGCCTCGTCCTCCACCTCCAAGGAGCTGCTCCGACGATCGCCTCGTCTATCACGGCTGCTCCATCCCCATAGCGTCGCCTTAACCTGCTCCACCGGAACCGCAGCATCCTCACCGACTCCTCGGACGAAGCCGAGGCCTACTCGGCGCCACCAAAGAGGTTGTACACTCATCGCATCGCACCTTCTCCTTAACTCGACCTCCCGGCACCGACGATGCTCCATCCCGCACCCCCATGGAGCGGCTACCTTGAAGCCGGCGCCGCGGGCGACATCTCCACGGCGGCTCTCCCCCAGTGTGAGGCCCCTTCAGCGGCGGAGGCCATACCAGCCGGATCTGCTGTTGCCGCTCCGGCTCCCGCTCGCTCGCTCGCGCTGCTGCTACTGCTCCGGCTCTCGCTCGATCACTCGCTCGCCCAGCTGCTGCTGCTGCTCTCCCCCTCGCTCGTGCTGCTGCTCTGCTCCGATTAAGCCACACTTCAGTCGACTGAATCGACTTTTGGGTCAGTCGATTTTCAGGGGTTGGGGAGGGCTCGCTGTAGTTAAGAAAGAACCACCCGCAGCGGGGACGGGGGCTCACCGAAGAGGTACCCCACTATCTATCTTTGGGTTCAGGGTGGGGGCGGGGGACCTAGAGGGCTGGCCAGGGCGGCGGTGGCGAGTTGTTTCGGGGCGGCGAGGCGGCGCTGGGGCCGGCGGTTCGGCCAGTGGTGGCTGGCGGCTCAGGGGGTGCAGGTTGAAGATGAACTGCAGGCCCTCCCTAAACTACATGTCAAGTGCCTCTCTGCTACCATTGCGTTCAGTTTCGACAGTAGCATTCAGATTCCACAGTAAATTTCAGTTTCGACAGTTAAGTTCAGAGTCAACAGTTTTTACCTCATCTGTTGTAGTCAGGTGGTTTTTGGTGATGTTAATTTTACATCCATTTTACATCATCTATTGGAGATGCTATTAGAATCCCACTTGAGATTGACGATGTCTGTCTTGTCTTGCTTCAGCCTTGACGTCTTCTGACTCACCAGAGCTGCTCCAACGATAGAACGATCCATCACAACAGAGCGATTGCCTCGGGCGCCGTCTCTGATTCCTCAGATCTTCCTCCACACCTCCGACAGCCACCTCTGCCTCAATCGCTTCAAATGACCAACCCAATGATCTTTGAAATTAAACACGGCTCTGACAAGAGGTTGTACACTTGTTACATCACTTATTACTATACATTCACGTCGATCCATTAGGGCTATTTTGGTTCAACGGAAAAACATAGCAATAGGGAATTTTCCAATGGCACTCTACTATTCAATTATTCTTGCATTTTGTTGAAAGGAATGAAGCAAAACATCCACCTGGACCTACTTTTCAAAATCCTATGCATGAAAACAAGACCAAATGCATTAGTGCCAGAATAACATTCTAACTGTACACGCTTTCATATGGTTTCACTTTATTTTGACATGTTTCTTTTCATTCCTCTGCTCTTCCAATTCCTGTAAACCAAACACCCAAGTTGACAGAAATCATGTATTTACAAATGCTCTGTTTACCATGTGCATTTTCCTATCCTATTCGGTGTTTTTCCTATCCTGTGTTTTAAGAATCATGCAAGCCAAATGAGCCCTTACAGAATTACTTGATTCTGAGTGCGTGTCGAAGGGAACTTTGTGTGGTTTGTCCTGCTCCTGCCTTGACGTCGTCCACCTCACCCGAGCTGCCCCATCGATGTAAGCATCCACCAAACCAGACATCACGACTCGACCGTCTTTCGCCGCCTCAGATCTCCTTCCCTACCGCGGCACCCACATAGCAGCATCACCATCATCGACTCGGAGATGAACCCGAGGAGTACGGGTCCACAAGAGGGGTCGTACTCTTTGCTTACCTTATGTTATGCATTGCTTAAACTTACCTGCTACTTTATCGTCTGTTCAGCTCTTGGACTCCCAAGTCAGTCCAAATTAATGTTCAAACTTGAGTTCTAAATTAGTTGTGGGGCACATATCGAGGCAGCAATGAATAGTATGTACATCTAATATCTGGTTCACCTAGGGTATGCCTATGTTTTTCATCTTGGGTGGGAAACAAATAGTAAAGCAATCATCATATGTCTTTTTATTAATTTAAAGCAATCATCAGCCTGCTATCATTATTTTTGGATCCATCCACTTGTTGTTACCATCACTCTAAATTTCTGCATGCTCTCCTTACATAATCTCACCATATTTTTTTCGTATGCATGTCAGATATTGTACAAAGTCTTGCTAAACATGTAGAGAAAAAGAGAAGAGTTTTGCGCGGCAATACAATGTCATGCAGACATCGCTCCATGGTGGGTTCAATGGCAAACCCTCCCCACCCCTCTCCAGATTGTAATCCAGAGGAAGATATCTGTTACGAGGCGGATTAGACGTGACCACTCCTATTTACCCCCCAAGGTGTTTGCTCTACCTTGGCAGATGATGTTAGTCATATCATGCATATGTTGCCCTGCAGTGCCTACTTTTGACATCATATATGTCATCTGCTTAGTTTAGACATGTTCTGTAATGCCACATGTTTAGTTTCTATATCATATATGGGAATTATGCAGTCTCATGTCTTTTAGCCAGCCATAATATATGTGAAATGTGCAATGCCATCCTGTTTAACCTGGCATCATATATTTGACTGATTTCTTGCTCCTCCTTTACTTCCTGACCGGTCCATTTGTCGACAAGGTTTGTACATTACACTACTCTTCCCGTGAATCAGCCATTTGGGTGGGAGATGGAAAAATCTGGAGTGAAAACAAGGCCTTGAGCAGAGCGGTGCTACACTGTCAAGCAGATCTCTTGTTGGGTCCCGATAGCTCCTTACAGATGGATTGAGAGACAGATGACCAGTCCTATTCCCCCACTGAGGTGTATGCTCTAACTTGGCATGGTTATACTGCTCATATCATGCATAAGGTGTCTTGCATTGCATAGTTTAGACATCATATACACAATATTCAACACCATGTTCTTAGTTCAGACATCATATCGAATGCCCTCTGTTTAGCATATAAATCACATATGTGAATTAAATGATGCGATCCGGATTACTTAGATAACATGTAGGTGAATTATGTCATGCGATCCTGTTTAGTTATTCATCATATCTTTGAATTATGTTATGCTATGCTATCCATTTTAGATAGACATCATATATGTGAAATTATGTCATGCTATCCGTTTTAGTTAAAAATATACATGTCAACTATTTCATGCCCTCTTTTTTCCACACTATCTATTGCATCATCTCTCATACAATGTATGTACATTCAACTATGTTTCTTGTTTATCAGCCATTTGAATTGGAGCGGGTGATGCAGATTCTAGCAGACTAAAAACACGGTCTTCAAATAAAGCAGTGCTACCTCTTGGTGGAGATAGCACCACAGTTGTACATGCACGAGAACCAGCCCTACCACACATAACCCAAACTCTCGCAGATTGTACCCCTACTGCGATGGACAGAGAACCAACTTCACCCAATCTAACCCCAACCCCAGCTGATAGTAACCCAGCTCCTGTTGACACAGCACCATCTCCACCACAGAGCTCCCAAACAAGAGCAGTTAGTAAGGCAGCTCCAGTGCCCAAAGGGCCAGTACTATCACGGCGAACCCTAACTCCACAAGTTAGTACGCCTATTCCTATGGAGGAAGCACAACCAGCTTGTCGTAGTTTAGCATCTATCGCATTTGATGTTGTTAAATCGTATGTGCATATCTTCCCATCTTGGAAATATTATACTGAAGATGAAGGAAAATGTCAGTTGCAGGTGTTTGTCCAGGAGTTATGTGTAAGTAATGTTATTCATGGCAATTACTTTGCTTCGTCCCATACATCCTACCTCCATCATGGTTATAATACAGCAAATTTACCC
Source organism: Aegilops bicornis (assembly GCA_021605145.1). Taxonomy (NCBI): domain Eukaryota; kingdom Viridiplantae; phylum Streptophyta; class Magnoliopsida; order Poales; family Poaceae; genus Aegilops; species Aegilops bicornis. The sequence goes on along the minus strand of CM038670.1, from coordinate 155,717,181 downwards.
ATTTTTATCTATAGAGAAGGACTGATTTGGAAACTCAGGATGAGGTAACCTGTGCTAATACCTCTGCTATCTTCAAGAATGCTTGGTGGCAGTATCGGAATTACCTGAAGAAAAAGTACTTCACCGGCAAAGAAACTCATCAAATTCCCTTACGTTCTCCTGAGACACATTTACTGGATGATGACTGGGAATGCCTTGTTCTTTACTGGTCCCGAACCAAGAATGTGGTAAGGTCTATGAGCTAATTTTCTATTTTTAAGTATTATATTCTTGCATCTTACTGTACTCTGTTCATGTAGAACAAGTGCCTAAACCTGAAGAACAATTGTTCTAATTTAAGATTCCATTGCTATCATGGTTCAAAAAGCGCTTAGGCGTTAATTGTGCGTTTGCCACCGCCTTGCGATTCTTGACCAAAGCGCATGCTTATCTTGTGATTATGCGCAGATTAAGCGTAGTTATGCTAATGCGTTTTGCCAACGCCTAGAGCCTAAGCGCTTAGCGCTTCGCTTAAGGGCGCCTTTTTAACTATGATTGCTTTGCTCTTGTATCACTTTGTATTCTTGATACAAACTTATTTTTAAATTGAAGGATCCAATCGAAACTCCAATGGCACAACAGGTATGTTCACGCATGTTTCTTTAATATGTTTGCTCTTATCAATAGCTCTTTTGATTTCAATTTCAATTGTGTATACAGTTGACTTTCATATCATACACATTACTAGCATCACAACAGAGCCAATAGTGTTGTTGTACATGTAGACCCGTGGCACCCATCTGAAATCTTGTTGTGCCGTGTAGTTTCCCACGCTTTATATTCTTTCACTGATGCTTTGTCTTGAACTGATATGATTTGAACCGTGTCTCTATTTTTAATTGGCAAGACAATGCAGTGACCATAGGACATAGATATATGTTTGTTTGATGCTTTTATTATGTACTAGTACTTGGCAATAGAAGACTTGGTAGTTTAATCTTGTCCACCTTACTAATGAATTGGTTCACGAAATGAGTTTCATATACTAGTACATGCTAAACTTGTTATGTGTCTCGCTTGTTTCTTCTTTTAGAATCTTGTGAGAATATTGGGGAAGAGTGCCTTATTAAGCAATCGTAAAGGAAGTAATCTGAGATAAGGTTCGGGATAGTGACACATCCTTGTTGGTCTCCAACAAAGCTGATAAAACAGCTAAGGAAGACTATCTTGAAGACAATGAGATAACCCCAAAGTCTTGTCTTGGTTTAGTGTTCGATTCTTGGCCACTACCGCTTGCACAAGCTATTCAAACTCCTTTGTCTGAATCAGTTCGGTTTCTTGAGTCTCAACTACAAGTCGAAAGACATCGATCAGCTATGCTGCGACAAGAAGCGGAAGGGCTGCAGAAGTCCTGGAGCATTCAAATGCATACTTTCCGTGCAACAAGAAAGCGTTGGAGGATTTTAGCGCCAAATAGGACAAAGCTAATCAGCTTGCTAAGCTTATTGCCGACATGGTGGATACCTGTGATAACGTTTCTTGAGCTCTTCCGAAGTTGTTTTAGTTATTCTCTTGTTTCTTTGCCGCGTTTATTTGCGCTTTGGTGGCCAATTTTGGCCAGCCCTTGTATGTAATATGTTGCTTTGTTCCCTATATTTGCACTGGTGGCGAACTTTGATGCCCAGTGGATGTAATATGTGTAATAGCGGTAATAGGCTAGTGTTAATTGCTTGCTTATTTATTTCCTTATTGTCTTGTTTAGTTGTTTGCTTGTAGTCACTGCGGTTCTTTTTCTGTGTTTTTCTAGTGGCCACAATAGCCTATTTTTGGTAACTAGGCCAAAATAATCATGGCAACACACGGACTGTTGTAACCATGGACCTCCTGCAGGCCGTATGATCCATGGGCCTTCGTCCGGCCGTAGGATCCATTGGCCTTCTATACGGGCTGTAGGATCCATCGGCCTTTTATATGGGCCTTAGGGTCCATGGGCCTTCTACGGGCCGTAGGATCCATGGGCCTTCTACGGGCCGTGCGATCCATGGGCCTTCTACGGGCCGTACTATCCATGGGCCTCATACGGGCCGTAGGATCCATGGGCCTTCTACGGGGCGTATCATCATTACGCCAATCATGGGTCGTACTATTCGTGGACCATAACGGGCCGTTAATAGGCCGTGTTGATAACTCTATGAAAACAACCCAACGGGTTTTTTACATGAAAACGCTCAACGTATTAACGGTCCGCAAAGCGGGCCGACTATAACGACGGGCTGAATTTGGCCCACAAGCGTAAAATGACAAGAACGGGCCGTATGTAACCGAATCTCGCAAATGAGCCCAAGAATCAATGGGCCTGAGAAGGCCGAAAGATAACTTGTGCGGAAATGGCCCAATGGAATAACGGGCCATTAATGGGTATAAAGTGATCTGTGATTCATTACGGGCGATTTCAAAGACGGGCCGTTAATGGGTCAAGAGTTACAAAGGTCCTCATATGGGCCGAAAAAGTCATGGGCCACACATGGGCCGGAAGTTAAAACGGGCTGAATCATATGGGACGGCCCAGATGACGCTACTGGGCCTAATTCGGATAGGGCGTAACGGGCCCTGGGTTAGCGGGATGTAAATGGGCTATATGTGAACAAGCCATTAACAGGCTTTCCGTGGGCCGGGCCGCCACCTTTTGACCAAGTCGGGCCAGCCTTTTCACAGGAATGGCCTCTGTTGGGCCGTGCCACGTTTCGCCGTATCATAGGCGACTTCGGTCCAATGAACGGATGACATCTGTCCCAACGGTGAGCCAACACGTGTTTCCTCCAGCCAATGATGATTTTACACGTGGAAAATCCCCATTGGTCGGGGCTGTTAACGGGTTATCAGATCCAAAACCCGACCTTAACGGTGTTTTTGTTACGGTGGATGCCACGTGTCGGTCACCCTTGACGAAAGCACTTCTGTGACGCGCGATTTATCGCCATGGAAGTGGACAATTCCGTGATGATAATTTTGGTAATGTCATGGAACACTTCTACGACAGCATAGGTATGACTATCTTGATTCTGTCATAAATTTGTCATGGATGTACATGCATGACAAAAAACGCGACCTACTGTGACAAACATGTATCATCACGGAAGTGTATTTTTTGTAGTGTCTGGTGCTTTCTTCGCCCAATATTTTTTATATATTCCAAAAACATTCTCCGTGAAGTCTCATGACTTTTGGAGTTGTGCATAATAGTTCTCTAATATTTGCTCCTTTTCCAGTCTAGAATTCCAGCTGCCGGCATTCTCCTTCTTCATGTAAACCTTATAAAATAAGAGAGAAAAGGCATAAGTATTGTGACATGTGTAATAACAGCCCATAATGCAATAAATATCAATATAAAAGCATGATGCAAAATGGACGTATCAACTCCCCCAAGCTTAGACCTTGCTTGTCCTCAAGCGAAAGCCGAAATCGAAAAATATGTCCACATGTTTAGAGCTAGAGGTGTCGATAAAAATAAATACGGACATGAGGGCACCATGATCATCTTTAGAACAGCAACATATAATGCCATAAAATTTCTTATGCTAAAGTAACAATTCGTTCACAAAGTAAAGTATGGATCAAAAACTTCATTGAAAACTAACAAACTATGATCTCAGTCACTGAAGCAACTGCAATTTATCATAATATTGGAAAGAGTCAATATAAGAGCTTTTCAGCAACTCCCCATACTCAACTATCATTTAATCTTTCAAAATTGCTAACACTCACGCGATACTTATGGGTTCAAAGTTTCAATCGGACACAGAGAATGATAGGGTCTTATAGTTTCGCCTCCCAACCTTTTACCTCAAGGCTAATGTCAACAATAGAACTTTATGAAAACCTACATCCGAGTGGATATATATATATCCGGATCTCTCCAACATATAGTGCTTGCCAAAGGAAAAATGTAAAAAAGGAAAGGTGATGACCACCATGACTCTTGTATAAGGGCAGAAGACAAAAGTAAAAGATAGGCCCTTCGCAAAGGGAAGCAGAGGTTGTCATGCGCTTTCATGGTTGGATGCACAAAATCTTAATGAAAAAGAACGTCACTTTATATTGCCGCTTGTGATAAGTACCTTTATTATGCATTCCGTCGCTTTTATTTCTTCCATGTCACAAGTTCGTATAAAGCTTATTTTCTTCACACTAATAGATCAAACATATTTAGAGAGCAATTTTTATTGCTTGCACCGATGACAACTTACTTGAAGGTTCTTACTCGATCCATGGGTAGGTGTGGTGGACTCTCATGGCAAAACTGGGTTTAGGGATGTTTGGAAGCACAAGTAGTATCTCTACTCGGTGTAAAGAATTTGGCTAGCGTGAGGGAGAAAGGCAAGCTCAACATGTTGGATGATCGATGACAATATAACTTCAATTCGGATATAAGAAAACATAACCTATTATGTTGTCTTCCTTGTCCAACATCAACTTTTTAGCATGTCATATTTTAATGAGTGCTCACAATTACACAAGATGTCCAAGATAGTATATTTATATGTGAAACCTCTCTTTCTTTATTACTTCCTATTAATTGCAACAATGACCAAAACTATGTTTGTCAACTCTCATCAACTTTTATTCATCATACTCTTGACTCTCCATAAGATCAATATATGATCTTTTTATTTCTTTTTATTCCTTTCTTTTATTTAATTCCCTCAAGATCATAGAAAGAAAGCAAAGCCCTCAACTCAAAAATACTCTTTATTATATATAACTCACGGACTCGATTACATAGATAGAGATCGAAACAAAACTCAAAGCTAGATCATACTAAATCTTTATTCTACTAGATCTGGATATAACCAAAAGGATCGAACTAAGAAAAACAATAAATATTAAGATGTGATGGTGATACGATACCAGGGCACCTCCCCCAAGCTTGGCAGTTGCCAAGGGGAGTGCCCATACCCATGTATTTATGTCTCTTTCTTCGGGGGTGGTGGTGTGGTACTTTTGGCGATGATGCCCCTTAGGATGCAATTCTCTTCCTCGAGCTTATTTATTTGCTACTTAAGATCCATTACTTCCTTGCGAAGTTTGCCCGTGACAGCTAGAGCCTCATTCACCCATGGATGTTTCATGGCTGTGGGAGAAAAAGCAACACTCTTTTTCATTTTTTTTTCATAAGAGAGAAATCTAGCATTGGGAGGAATGACCAAGTTTGGTATTGCTGAGCTCTGAAGTTCCTCCAGCATGAATCTAGTTTGAAGAAGAGAGGTAAAGTCTTGATCCTCTTCCATGGCATCCACTCTTTTCAAGTCAGCCTCCATCTCTTCCTCTGTTGATTGCCCTAAGTGGTTAGCTTCGTTGTATGCTCTTGGGCCAGGTGTCGGGTGAGATACCCTACTCTCCCCGGCCGACTCTTGCAAAGACATCTTGCTCCAAATCTGCTATAGAAACAACTCAAAACGAAAACTAGGGATTTTGTCATGGTACTATGGTCAAAACCTTCGGGAGATTATATAATGGATTTTTACCGACCAAAAGAAGTATCGTGCAAGAAAACGGAGTCCGAAGGGCACACGAGGTGGCCACAAGGACGGGGGGCGCACCCAGGGGGTAGGGCACGCCCTCCACCCTTGTGGTGGCCTCGTGTCTCTTTCGGGGTACTTTTAATTTTCCTAAATTTTAAATATTCCAAAACGGAGAAAAATTGCTACTGCAAACGTTTTGGAGTCGGTTTACTTACCGTACCACATACCTATTCCTTTCAGAGTCTGAAACGTTCTGGAAAGTGTCCCTTATGTACTCCTCCGGTGTTATGGTATTAATTATATTGGTCTCAACATTAATGGGAGTACCTGAGATATACTGTTTGATTCTTTGACCGTTTACCACCTTCAGATTTGTGCCTTCGGCGTTCTTGATTTTAATGGCACCGGAACGATAGACCTCCTCGATGATGTAAGGACCTTCCCACTTAGAGAGAAGTTTTCCTGCAAAAAATCTTAAACGGGAGTTGTATAGCAAAACATGATCACCTATATTAAAATCATGCTTTTTTATCCTTTTATCATGCTATCTTTTAACTTTTTCTTTAAACAACTTGGCACTCTCATAGGCTTGGGTTCACCGTTCATGAAGTGAGCTAATGTCAAATAACCTCTTCTCACCAGCAAATTTGAAATCATAGTTGTGCTCTTTAATAGCCCAATAAGCCTTATGTTCTAGTTCAAGAGGTAAGTGACAAGCCTTCCCATACACCATTTTATACGGAGACATACCCATAGGATTCTTATAAGCAGTTCTATAAGCCCATAATGCATCATCAAGTTTCTTAGACCAATTCTTTCTAGATCTATTAACAGTCTTTTACAAAATCAATTTAATCTCTCTATTGCTCAATTCTACTTGACCACTAGACTAAGGATGATATGGAGATGCAATTCTATGGTTGACATCATATTTAGCAAGCATTTTACGGAAAGCACCATGAATAAAATGTTGAACCACCATCAGTCATTAAATATCTAGGGACTCTAAACCTCGGAAAAATAACTGCTTTAGGCATCTTAATAGAAGTGTTATGATCAGCACTACTGGTTGGAGTAGCTTCTACCCATTTAGTAACGTAATCAACAACAACTAAAATATGTGTATACCCATTAGAGGAAGGAAAAGGTCCCATATAATCAAAGCCCCAAACATCAAATGGTTTAATAAAAAGTGAATAATTCATAGGCATTTCCTGACGTCTACTAATATTACCAATTCTTTGACATTCATCACAAGACAAGACAAACTTACGAGCATCCTTGAAGAGAGTGGGCCAATAGAAACTAGATTGCAATACCTTGTGTGCAGTTCTGTCTCCAGCGTGGTGCCCTCTGTAAGCCTCAGAGTGGCACTTGCGTAGGATTTGTTCTTGTTCATGCTCACGTACACAGCGTCTAATGTCACCATCTACTCCTTTATAAAGGTGTGGGTCATCCCAAAAGTAATGTCTTAAATCATAGAAAAACGTTTTCTTTTGCTAGTATGTGAAACTAGGTGGTATAAATTTAGCAACAATGTAATTAGCATAATCAGATACCATGGAGCATTACGAGAAGCATTTATGATAGATAATTGTTCATCAGGAAATATATCATCAATAGGTAGTGGGTCATCAAGAACATTTTCTAACCTAGACAAGTTATGCAGCAGGGTTCTCAGCTCCTTTCTATCAATAATATGCAAATCAAATCATTGTAGCAAGAGAACCCATCTAATAAGTCTAGGTTTAGCATCTTTATTTTCCATAAGATATTTAATAGCATCATGATAAGTGTGAACAGTTACTTTGGAATCAATAATATAAGATCTGAACTTATCACAAGCAAAAACAACTACTAAATTTTCTTTTTTAGTAGTAGCATAATTTGTTTGGGCACTGTCTAGAGTTCTACTAGCATAATGAATAACATTCAATTTCTTATCAACTCCTTGCCCTAGAACAACACCAACAGCATAATCACTAGCATCGCACATAATTTCTAAGGGTAAATTCCAATCAGGTAGCTGAACAATAGGTGGAGAAATCAAGGCTTTCTTAAGCATTTCAAATGCTTCTACACAATCATCATCAAAAACAAAAGGAACATCTTTTTTCAAGAGATTAGTGAGAGGCCTAGAAATTTTAGAGAAGTATTTAATAAACCTCCTATAAAAGCCAGCATGACTAAGGAAACTTCTTATACCTTTGATACCTTTAGGACATGGCATCTTTTCAATAGCATCTACTTTAGCTTTATCAACTTCAATACCTCTTTCAGAAATTATATGCCCCAGGACAATACCTTCATTAACCATAAAGTGGCACTTTTCCCAATTCAAGACAAGATTAGTTTCTTCACATCTCTGCAAAACTCGATCAAGGTTGCTTAAGCAATCATCAAAAGAAGTTCCGTAAATGGAGAAATCATCCATGAAAACCTCAACAATCTTTTCAAAAAAATCAGAGAATATAGCAGTCATACATCTTTGAAAGGTAGCAGGTGCATTGCATAAACCAAAAGGCATATGTCTATAAGCAAAGGTACCGAAAGGGCAAGTAAAAGTGGTTTTCTCTTGATCATCTTTTGACACAGGAATTTGAGAGAAACCAGAATAACCATCTAGAAAGCAAAAATGTGTATGCTTGGATAATGTTTCTAGCATTTGATCAATAAAAGGTAGAGGGTAATGATCTTTTCTAGTAGCTTTATTTAATTTGTGAAAATCAATTACCATTCTATAACCTGTAATAGTTCTTTGTGGAATCAATTCATTCTTATCGTTAGGAACAATAGTAATACCTCCCTTCTTAGGGACACAATGAACAAGACTTACCCATTGACTATCAGCAATAGGATAAATTATACCTGCCTCCAGAAGCTTTAGTATTTCATTTCTTACCACTTCTCTCATCTTAGGGTTTAACCATCGTTGATGATCAACAACTGGTTTAGCATCTTTCTCCAATTTAATTTTGTGCTGACATAGAGTGGGGCTAATGCCCTTAAGATCATCAAGAGTATATCCAATAGCGGCACGGTGCTTCTTCAGAGTTTTCAATAATTTCTTTTCTTCATGCTCTGAAAGTTTAGCACTAATAATAACAGGATATATCTTCTTTTCATCAAGATAAGCATATTTCAGAGTATCAGGTAATTGTTTAAGCACAAACATTGGATCAATCTTGGGTGGAGGAGGATCTCCGAGGATTTCAACGGGCAAATTGTGTTTCAGAATAGGCCCTTGATTAAAGAATACTTCATCTATTTCTCTTCTTCATTCATAAACATATCATTCTCATGGTCTAGCAAATATTGTTCTAAAGGAGCAGCAGGAGGCACGGCAATAGAAGCAAGACCAATAATTTCATCCTTACTAGGCAATTCTTTATGATGGGGTTGTCTATGAAATTTAGAGAAATTAAAATCATGAGATATATCCCCTAAATCAAGATTAACAATATATTTCTCGCAGTCTATCTTAGCATTAACAGTGTTCAAGAAAGGTATACCAAATATAATGGGACAAAAGTTATCTTGTGGGGAACCATGAACAAGAAAATCAGTAGGGTATTTAATTTTGCAACATAAGACTTCAACATCTCTAACAATCCCAATTGGTCAAATAGTATCTCTATTAGCAAGCTTAATAGTTACATCAATATCTTCTATCTCAGCAGGCGCAATATCATTCATAATTTCTTGGTAAAAGGTATAAGGAATTGCACTCACACTAGCGCCCACATCACATAAGCCATGATAACAATGATTTCCTATTTAAACAGAAACAACAGGCATGCCAACAACAGGTCTATGTTTATCTTTCATATCGGGCTTGGCAATTCTATCAGCCTCATCACAGAAGTAAATAACATGCCCTTCAATATTGTTGACCAAGAGATCTTTAACCATAGCAATAATAGGTTCAACTTTAATTTGTTCAGAGGGTGTAGGTGTTCTAGTATAACTCTTACGAACCACAGTTGAAACTTTAGCATGATCCTTTCTTCTAACAGGAAAAGGTGGTTTCTCGATGTAAGCAGTAGGAACAATAGGATCAACATTATAAGTAATAGTTTCTTCTTTAACTTTAATAGGTTCTACTACTTTCACTTCAATGGGAGGATTATATTTAAACTACTTCTCCTTAGGGAGATCAACATGAGTAGCAAATGATTCACAGAAAGAAGCTACTATCTCAGAGTCAAGTCCATATTTAGTGTTGAAGTCACGAAAAGCATCGGTATCCATAAAAGATTTAACACAATCAAACTTAAGGTTTATACCTGACTCTTTACCTTCGTCGAGTTCCCAATCTTCAGAGTTGCGTTTAATTCTTTCCAATAAATCCCATTTGAATTCAATATCCTTCTTCATATAGGAACCAGTACAAGAAGTATCGAGCATGGATTGATCATTATGAGAAAGCCGAGCATAAAAGTTTTGAATAATAATTTCTCTTGAGAGCTCATGATTGGGGCAAGAATATAACATTTACCTAAGCCTCCCCCAAGCTTGAGCGATACTTTCTCCTTCATGAGGCCAAAAATTATATATATAATTCCGATCACGATGAACCAGATGCATAGGATAAAACTTCTGATGAAATTCCAATTTCAATCGGTTGTAGTTCCATGATCCAATATCATCACATAGCCTATACCATGTCAATGCCTTTCCCTTCAAATATAAAGGGAAGACCTTCTTGACAACATCCTCGGGCATTCCTGCAAGCTTAAATAATCCACAAACTTCATCCACATAGATTAGGTGCATATCAGGATGTAATGTTCCATCTCCTGCATAAGGATTAGCTAGTAGTTTCTCTATCATACCCGAAGGAATTTTCATAATAAATATTTTCAGTAGGTGCAGTAGGTTGAGGAGCAACTCTTTGCTCTTCCGGTCAAGGTGAAGATACCCCAAACAAGCCCCTCAAAGGATTACTTTCCATAGTAACAATTGATAGTAAATTTCAGCACACTATATAAATGTTTCCTTACCAAAGGTGCTTCACACCTTGGCAACGGCACCAGAAAAGAGTCTTGATGACCCACAAGTATATGGGATCTATCGTAGTCCTTTCGATAAGTAAGAGTGTCGAACCCAACGAGGAGCAGAAGGAAATGAGAAGCGGTTTTCAGCAAGGTATTCTCTGCAAGCACTGAAATTATCGGTAACAGATAGTTGTATGGTGACATGATTCGTAACAGGTAACAAGTAACAAAAGTAAACACGGTGCAGAAAGTCGGCCCAATCCTTTTTGTAGCAAAGGACAAGCCTGGACAAACTCTTATATAAAGCAAAGCGCTCCCGAGGACACATGGGAATTGTTGTCAAGTTAGTTTTCATCATGCCCATATGATTCGCGTTCGTTACTTTGATAATTTGATATGTGGGCGGACCGGTGCTTGGGTGCTGCCCTTCCTTAGACAAGCCTCCCACTTATGATTAACCCCTCTCGCAAGCATCCACAACTATGAAAGAAGAATTAAGGTAAACCTAACCATAGCATGAAACATATGGATCCAAATCAGCCCCTTACGAAGCAACACATAAACTAGGGTTTAAGCTTCTGTCACTCTAGCAACCCATCATCTACTTATTACTTCCCAATGCCTTCCCCTAGGCCCAAATAATAGTGAAGTGTCATGTAGTCGACGTTCACATAACACCACTTGAGGAAAGACAACATACATCTCATCAAAATATTGAACGAATACCAAATTCGCATGATTACTTATAACAAGACTTCTCACATGTCCTGAGGAACAAACATAACTACTCACAAAGCATATTAATACCAAGATCATAGGAGTATTAATTATCTTTAAGGATCTGAAAATATAATATTCCACCGAATAAACCAACTAGCATCAACTACAAGGAGTAATCAACACTACTAGCAACCCACGGGTACCAATCTGAGGTTTTGGGACCAAGATCGAATACAAGAGATGAACATGGTTTGAGAGGAGATGGTTCTTGTGAAGATGTTGATGGAGATTGACCCCCTCTCGATGAGAGGATCGTTGGTGATGACGATGGCGATGATTTCCCCCTCCCGGAGGGATGTTTCCCCGGCAGAACAGCTCCGCCGGAGCCCTAGATTGGTTCCGCTCAAGTTCCGCCTCGAGACGGCGGTGCTTCTTCCCGAAAGCTTCCCCTTTTTTCCAGGTAAAAACACCATATAGCAGAAGATGGGTGTCAGAGGCCTGCCAGGGGGCCCACAAGGACGGGGGGCGCGCCCTCCATCCTTCTGGCTGGCTGGTGGCGCCCCTCTGGTGCTTTCCTCATCCAATATTTTTTTTATATTCCAAAAACATTCTCCGTGAAGTTTCACGACTTGTGGAGTTGTGCAGAATAGATCTCTAATATTTGCTCCTTTTCCAGTCCAGAATTCCTACTGTCGGCATTCTCCTTCTTCATGTAAACCTTACAAAATAAGAGAGAAAAGGCATAAGTGTTGTGACATAATGTGTAATAACAGCCAATAATGCAATAGATGTCAATATAATAGCATGATGCAAAATGGACGTACAGTCGCCGCCGAGCTCGATGTCGTGCTCGACTCCGTCCACCCAGCGACCGCCCGTTCATCCGATCGGATGCACATGCGCAGCCCACCCACGCACCCAACGGCACTCTACGCCGTTAAACCGAGCCTTCGTCGTGGTTCTGGGTCGTCGGCGGTGCGCCACCACGTTTAAACGCCGGTGTGACGCTGCCAGGTGGCCCCCCCGCATCTGGCCGGCTAATTAGCCACTAATGGCCCACTGACCTGTGGGGCCTGCCGTAGTATTAAGTTAAATAAGTCTATTAATTTAATCAAACCCCCCTAATTATCTTAGTTAACTATATTAACCCCTCTGGTTAAGCTAACAGTCACTATCAACTGGGTCCCACTAGGCTCAGTTGACAAGTCAACTGCTGACTAGGTTTGGACCCAGTCATTGACGTGTGGTGCCCACTGTTGGCCTGTGTGTGCACTGTTGTGTACACTCTACTGGGTGCACCTAGCATTTAACCTTTAATATTTTGAATTAATAATAATTCCAGAAATTAGAAAATCATTTAAAACTTTGAAAATTAATAGAAATTAAACCGTAAATCGGATGAAAAATTTTTATATATGAGAATGATCAGAAAAATAAGACAAACCCAAATATATCCTCCATGTACCTGTCACATGTCACTAATACAGCGAACATGGAACCTTCCCCTCTAGATCTCATGTCCGATAATTGCCCGGAGCCGGGGAAATATTCTCGGATATTTTCCCTCTCCGTCTATAACACATAGCATTGCGTTAGGTCACCCCTAGCACAGGGTATTGCGATGGCATGCTTTGTGATACAATTGATTGCCCTATTATTTATTGTGTTCCCCCTCCGTTACTTCTTTTCTAGTAGACCCCCGAGACTTATGTCGATCCGAAGAATGAATACTTCACCTTCAAGGGTCCATATCTGTCTGTAGTGCTTCCAGGCAAGCAACCCCCCCCCCCCCCTTGATCATTCTGATATCGCCCATTCCATTCTCTCTCATGCTTGCATTAGATTTTGCTACTGTATTTGATTGCTCATATTCTGATGCATAACCTGATTTTCAACCTGCAATTGTTCCCTTACCTGCTTGTCCGAAACTACTTAGTATAGGTTGGTTAGTGATCCACTAGTGACCCCTCACCTTGTCCCAGTTGCCCCCACTTTATGACCGATGACTCGATCAATGTGATCGACATCTAGGGCCCGACACATCACCTCACCCCCTTTAGTTGTATGACTCTGCAGAGCTACTATCGAGTGCCGAGGGTGATACCTCGTAACTCTCTCCTGATGATAACTATGTAGCGTAGATAATCGTTCATGGTCTATCGAGGGTGATTCCTCCTTCACCACTCCTTATACGACTCTGTCATGCAACCCATCAAGTGTGAAACATTGAGCGTGATTCCTCCTTTGTTCACCTTGACGGTTACATCAAATGGAATCCATCGAGGGTGATTCCTCGGATTCCTCCTTCATGTTTTGGATATATGGTTACTTTGACTTTACTACAGAACCATGTTAAAGATGGGTTGGCCCGAGGGCTACCCGCAAGAGTTACTATTATTGCAGGACTGAAGGGACAGGCGGCACCACCCCGGCAGAGGTGTACCTGAGTTCTCGACAGTATCTTGCGAGTCGAGTTGACCATGAGGGTACCCGCGAGTTTATGTGTAGTTGAGTTCACCTGGAGGGTACCCGCGAGATCACTACGTGGCACGGCTGGGCATTCCGGGCCCTTGCTGTAAGTCCACGAGACGGGGCGACGGGATCACATGATCGTGAGTCTCTGCTCATACCGCGCGCTCCCAATACACTAACAAGATTGGGTACTTGATCTGAGTTGGTATTTTGACCTATACACACTAACCACCACGCGGGAACAGTTATGGGCACTCGGCGTCGTATGTATCAGCCGAAGCTCTCCAGACATCGACGGTTTAGCGGCGCGCGCTTGGGTGGCCCGCGTAAGCACCTGGCTTGTATAATGAGATTTCTAGGACTGACACCGGCCGCGTTCGCAACATGCAGAAGTGCAAAAGGCGATGGGCCCAAGACCCCTCGTGCTTAGGATGTAGATCGACGTGTTGGCCTCTCTGTTGAGCCTGGGTAGGGCTATGACGTGTTGATCTTTTGAGGCCGGACATGACCCAGGAAAGTGTGTCTGGTCGGAGTGATCGAGCGTGTTGGGTAATGTGGTGCACCCGTGCAGGGAAGTTTATCTATTCGAATAGCCATGTCCACGGTAACAGGACAACTTGGAGTTGTATCCCGATCTATACAACTAGAACTGGTTATTGGAGATGATAAATGGATATGATGGCTCCATGATTGCTTTCTCGCAGGGAGTCGAGAAAGTATCTCTGGGTGTTATTAATAACTTGCTACTTTACATTATGCTAATCTGCACTCTTCTAATGCTGCAAGATGCTAGTCTTCGATAGGCTAGGCTTTCCCTCTGTTCTGGCATTTTGCAGTTCAGTCCAAAGATATAGCCCCATTCCTTTGATACTGATGCATACATAGCATAGTTCTGATGTAAGTCTTGCGAGTACTTTGGATGAGTACTCACGCTCCAAAAATACGCTTAAAAGATTTGAAAAAAATTGGGTTTTTACACGAATATGCATGCATGTGGTCTAAGTACCTGTGAAATTCCATTCAATAATACGGTGTATCACAAAGAAGACAAAAATTCTGCCCAGAACACCAAAAAACAAGCCCCTGATTTTCATGTATTTTTCCTTTTGTATCTTTTCCATGCAAACATGTATATTGTTGAAATTTTGGCCCGATATACTGCATTGCTATACGTTCATGCACACAAAAATTTGAAAACATTCGAACTGTAAAAATGTGATTTTTTTAACTTCCAAATAAAGTGCTCCGTTGCACCCATGCTCGGAAGACAATTTTCAAAAAAGTAACCAGATTCTCCACCACCAGTCTTGAACTGAAGCTCTAGAACACGGACGACACTGATGCTGCGAGGAGCACCGTCATAAGATTTCCCCCGAAGCTATTGTTTCTGGCAGTCTATCATAAGATTGCCCCCAAAGTTATAAATAATTACCTACCATGCCACCGGTAAGTGAAAAACGATTCGTTTTTCCCCTTCACAAGTCGTCGTCGACTTTACGTTGTCTAGAGCGAGCCCTTCACATAACACAAGCATTGAAGTAGCACAGTGGTTTGAGCCTTGCTGCTCCATGATGACTCAAAAGTATAGGGGATCAATTGTAGCTCTTTTCGATAAGTAAGAGTGTCGAACCCAATGAGGAGCAGAAGGAAATGACAAGTAGTTTTCAGTAAGGTAATATCTGCAAGTGCTGAAACTGTAAGTAGCGGAGTAGTTTGATAGCAAGATAATTTGTAAAGAGCAAGTAATGGTAGTAGTAACAAAAGTGCAGCAAGGTATCCCAATCCTTTTGAGGCAAAGGACAGGCCAAAATGGTCTCTTACGATAAGCAAAGTGTTCTTGAGGGTACACGGGAATTTCATCTAGTCACTTTCATCATGTTGGTTTGATTTGTGTTCGCTACTTTGATAATTTGATATGTGGGTGGACCGGTGCTTAGGTGTTGTTATTACTTGAACAAACCTCCTACTTATGATTAACCCTCCCGCAAGCATCCGCAACTATGAGAAAAGTATTAAGAATAAATTCTAACCATAGCATTAAACTTTTAGATCCAATCGCCTTTACGAAATAGCGCATAAACCGGGGTTTAAGCTTACATCACTCGCAACCCACCATCTAATTGCTACTCCACAATGCATTCCCTTAGGCCCAAATATGGTGAAGTGTCATGTAGTCGACGTTCACATGACACCACTAAGGGAATAATAACATACATACTATCAAAATATCGAACACATATCAAGTTCACATAATTACTTGTAACATGATTTCTCCCGTGACCTCAAGAACAAAACTAGCTACTCACAAACAGGTTCATGATCAGAGGAGTATTAAATAGCATAATGGATCTGAACATATAATCTTCCACCAAATAAACCATATAATAATCAACTACAAGATGTAATCAACACTACTAGTCACCCACAAGCACCAATCTATAGTTCCGGTAACAAGATTGAACGCAAGAGATGAACTAGGGTTTGAGAGGAGAGGTGTTGTTGAAGATGTTGATGGAGATTTCCCTCCCCAAGATGGAAGAGTTGTTGGTGATGATGATGACAATGATTTCCCCCTCCGGGAGGGAAGTTCCTCCAGCGGAATCGCTCCGCCGGAGGGCAAAAGTGCTCCTACCCAAGTTCCGCCTCGAGACGGCGGTGCTCCATCCCGAAAGTATCCTCCTTATTTTTTCTAGGTCAAATCACTTATATACCAGAAGATGGGCACCAGAGGTGGGTCGAGGAGGCCACAACCCACCAGGGCGCGCCCATGCGGATTGTGCCCACCTGGTGCCCCCCCCCCCCCTCTCGTGTTTATTGGCTCCATTATTTCTTAAATATTACATAAAAAATCTCCATGAAGTTTCAGCTTATTTGGAGTTGTGCAGAATAGGTGGCCTGACGTAGCTTTTACAGGTCCAGATTTCCAACTGCCGGAATTCTCCCTCTTGGTGTGTTCCTTGCAAATTATGAGAAAAAAGGCATTAGAATTACTCCAAAAACATTATTATGGATAAAAACATTATAAATAACAGTAATAAAACATGATGCAAAATGGGCATATCACTCCACACCGGAGACCCAGGTTTGAATCCCACTTCCATCATTTTTCTTCCTTTATGTTCAATATATGTTGGCATACAATAAGGTTGTCTCGCCCAAGCGTGGCTTAGCTGATGGGCTGCACAATGTTGCAGTTTGGGACCATCTACTCTATTGTTAACTTTTTTTGACAGATTCAAATGCTTTTTAAAAAATCATATATTTTAAACCCTAACTTCAAATTAAGCATGTTATATATGGAAATACCTCAAAAAATGTGTAAGTTCCAAATATGCTATTATCCTGCATGTTAATTATTTCTAAAATTATGTTTAGGATGACCTCTTAATTAATACTCTTTTTTATGTGTCATATTTGGAAATGCCTATTATATCTATACCTACTTAACATGTGATGCACACGTGTGGCTTCACATGCCAATAAAAGAAATAAAATATCCGATGAAGACATAAAGTGTGATGCGGTCCCAGTAAAAGAGAGAAAGACCAGATAAAATTAAACTGATTGTGGGTTGCATGACAGGTCAATAAAAAATAAAAAACGATAAAAAGGCTGGAATGTTTGGGTGAGCTACATGCAATTAGATAAAAATGATCTAATAAAATTAAATCAATTGTGAGTACTATTGTTGGTCAATTAAAGAAGAAAAACATGTAAAATAAAAAAGGAATGCGCTAAGGTTTCTATGGGATACATACAACTAGGGGGAAAATGTGTTCAAAACTGAGGTTCAAAAGGTTTGAATGGTTCTTAACGCGTCCTTGGTGTACGCCTTCCTACTACCATCAGGTGGTACCGTTCGGATGTTAGCGTGCCGCGCTGATGGACGTTTTGGTGGACACCTCCTTGTCCCCAGGTGGCACTGTCCGTATGCTGCATGGCGCGCTGATGGACGATTTGGTAGACACGCTAATTATCTCTCCCGGGGTAACTCACGCGCATGTTCGCTAGTAGTATAGCAATAAGGAGAAAAATGGTGCTCTACTGCCATCTCTTAGAAGTCGGTATCCACAAGGGTGCTTTACTGCCATGTCATTCTGCATGAACGTGTTGTACCCACTATAATTTCGTGTTCTAATTTAATTAGTGTGTGCTGTCAAGTGTGCACTACAAATAATTTCTTGTTGGTTGACTGTACTTATATGTTATGAACAAGGAATAGGGTAGTTCTGGTATTTCATGGAGTTGGGGTTGTATATGGTCAGTTATATGTTTGATATGTTATGCTAAAATATAGAACCTCATGTCTTTGGTTCTGACTGCATGAAGCAAATGGTTCGCCCAGATAGCATTTTTGTGAAATAACATTCCAGTTTTATTATAGCTATATAAGTTAATCTGATGCTCCGAAGAGTTTGTGCTTGACATTGCACTGCTGATAATAATCATATTCTCCTTAACTGATATAATTAGGAGATTAGGCATTGGTACTTTTTAGTTGTTGATAATTTTATCAGCGGCTGAGCTCATCATTCCACTAATTGAGTACTCCCTCCATTCTTTGTTCCACCTTCTCTCATCAACCGAGGGTTCTGGGCAGCATAGGAGGAGATGGTTGGACAATTCTAAGTGAGAGTTTGCTCTAAATTATTGACTGACATAAGTAATATCTATTTTCTACCATGTTTTCCTCTTCTATTGGAGATGCTCTAAGAGTAAATTTGATGAGAGGGGAGCTAATGGAAGTGCATGCCTTTCTTTTGGCAATAATAGGATGACCTTTGGAAATTAGTAAGTGACAACTTTAACCTTGACATGTAAGGTTTAGCCACTTGGTAAAAACTAAGCAACTAGCTTTTTATTGCAACTGAACTATCAAAGAAGTCAATGGGTACATGTTTAGGAAGGCATCCACAACGAGCATGGGAGTGGACGTAGGAGACATGCCGGAAGAGAGAGATGAGTGCCACACGTAGGACATGGCTTGCACTGATTGTAAGCCTGGAATATGACCCTCAAATAAGATTATAATTTGTTTGGTCGTATAAACATCTATGTATATTGTTTACCCGTAGCAACGCACGGGTACTTAGCTAGTAGTATGTAGTATAGCAGCATAAATTTACCACCAGGCTAATATCACATTTTCAGTGATAGATTAATATATTTCACACCACGAAACACAACAACGTACATTGGCACAGTTCATCCAAATAACATTTTCATCCACTTCTCATATCCATCCAACTACGGACCATGATATGCATCAATTACTACCACAGTACCACCACTACTCCAAGATGACCAGAACCGGTAGCATTAACTTCTACTATTATAAAGCAATGTCTAACTCAGTTCTATTTTGTTAAGAATTTTTTTGAACTTTCCCCAAAACCGATAGCCTTAGGTTCTTTACCCTTTTAGCATATTCAGATAATATTTTTTGGTTAGGCATGATATCCATTCAAATTACTAAGGGCACATTCAAGTACAAACACATGCACGCAGGTAAGGTTCAGTTCCGTGTACGTACAAAAAAATTAAGTGGAGCAAAACAATAATCAAAGACCCAAAAAGTAGAGCACTAACTGAATCTACAACCTGACAAAACTAAAAACATGGGGTTATATGCCAGTCACACTGCCCCCCTAGATTCCCAGAAACCCCCAAAAAAGTTTCTAGTCTGAAGATGTGCAACCTGTCAAAGCTCTATGAAAAAGAGACAATAGCCAGAATGCCACTATGAGAAACCGAACTTGCCAAAATACCACTATGAAAAACCAACTTGCCAATATTTCTCTAGCCAAAATACCACTAGTGACTAACAGAGACTAACACCATCCAGAAAAGACTTCCATACCCTTACCTCTTCTCAGCCCAAAGCATACATTTCAACAACAAAAAGAGCAGTTATAGTGCAACATTTCAGCAGCCAATTGACATGAAAACATCACCAACTCAACATAATCTTACTTTGCATCATCCAACAACAAGATAGCAACTTTTCAGCAGCATTTTGACAACATTTCAGCAGCATTTTGACATGAAAACATCACAAATTCAACATAATCTAAGTTTACATCATTGAACATCAATATAGCAACATTTCAGCAGCATTTTGACAGCATTTCAGCAGTATTTTGACATGAAAACATCACCAATTCAGCATAATCTCAGTTTGCATCATTGACCATCAATATAGCAACAATTCAACAATGATACATAATGGTTCGAAATAAGATAACATCAACAACGATACATAATGGTTCAAAAGAAGCTAGCATCAACACATAATGGTTCAGACCACCATTTCTTCAAACAAAAGATCATGGTTCTCACAACCATAAGCAAAAGATGATGATTCTCCCAACCAAATGCACTAAACTCGCCGTAGAGGGCTAGGAGCAACAATTTTGCTCCCTGTAGATCCACTAGGAGGTGTACAAGCAATTGCAATAGCTGCTGCCCTCTGCCTTGTCATTGGACTTGTAGGAGTATCAAGTTGAGTACCTTGCTTAGTTGGTGTCTTAGGAGAAGTAGCCGCAATGCTTGCTTCAACCTTTGACTTTTTCCTACATTCAAAACAATATAGTTAGTAATTAATGTGCAGGACATTTGGCAACAATGTGAGAAGAAGTAGTATTATGAAAGAAATACCATGGAAGAGCAGTAGCATCATGAAATAAATACAAGTGAAAGAGATGAGACTTGTGAAATAAATACCGCAGAGGAGGAGTAGCATCTCGATCCGCGTCACTTTCCATCTCAGGCTCCTTGCATGTCTTTCTAAGATGGCCTATTGCTCTACATCTTTTGCATTTGTGTCTTCTACCGGTTCGACCTTCGGTGTAATTCTTTATCCTCCTAGTTCTTGGACGTCCAGAACTCTTGGTAAGTTTGGGAGGGATCATATCAAATCCAGGATTTACCTTGGGCCATTGGGATCTACCCCTAATTGGCATGAGAACTCCAGCATATGCCGCTTGGAACCTTGCCACTGAGAAGCATTCTGCAACATAATCTTCTAGCTTGGCTTTTTTGGAGAAGATGAACCGAAGAGCATGTGTGCAAGGTTTACCACAAATCTACCATCTTCTACAAGAGCACTCGTTTTTCTCCAAGTTAACGATGTGCCTCCATCCATTTCCTGAAATCTTAGCTATATTTGGCGATGTTCTTGCTTCCAAATAATGCAGCCCCTTACTTTTCAGATTCAACTCCTTTATCATACTAGGTAGTATTGAAGCTTAATATCATACTCCCTTTGCAAGCGTTCTTTTATCTGTTTTGCACTCACCGTGGCATTCTCCTCAAGTGCATCCTTCCCTTTATCAGCGAGCCAATCTCTATTTGTCATTCCTTTGTTGCAGTTTTTGCTCCCACAAGTATGTTCAAAGGTAAGTTTCTTTACCTGCAATGACATCAAGAAACACAAGTGTCAAATAAATAACAATATAAAGAAAAGAAATAAACAATATCATGTGCCAAAGAAAGAAGCAAACAATGCTACTAATCATACCATGAAAGTGTTAGTGTTCAGTAACTTGGAGGCATGTATCCTCCATGGACAATCCTCATCGGTGCAACTAGCCCTGAATCTTTTAGTGTCACTATCTGCGTGTCAAAGGACCAATCTTCTCTAATTGCTAGTTGTCTCAATGCAACTCTAAATGCTTTGGAGTTAGGAAATGTGGCTCCTACTTCGATTCGAGGATTGTTTTTATCGTGGAGATAAGTAGGAGCCACATTGTTTGCGAGTAATGTCTCATCATCCCCTCGCACATGATGTGGATCACAAGAGTTGTCAACATCCAGTGTTCCCAATGGTACTCATGCAGCCTTTGGCTCGACATTTTTCTGTGGCTCGGCATTCTCCTTTGACTCTGCATTCTCCTTTGACTCTGCATTCTCATGCAAATAGGTGTTCTCCTCACCGCATCCTACAGGCTCATCATCCTCATACTCGCCTTCATATGCTTGCTTCGGCCAAGCAAAAATGGAGCATGAATAGGTTGATCATCCATATCCTCGGCCATGACAGGAGCTTGTTCCTTGTGTTGTTGTTTGTTCTCAATGGTCACACCAAACCTCACTATTTTTATGTTAGAACACCTATCAAATAATTCAGCTATCTCTGATTCAGAGATCAATGGGATGGTGTTATATCCTGTTCCATACCAAATGGTCATTCTCTGATCAGGAGACCACTTGAACTTCTCCTCCACAACCTCCTTTATCCGCGCCACAGACATGTCCCGACCGACCATGAAATCCCATGTTTTGCCCCTTCTGTAAACTATTTTGCCGTCTACAATCGTCAAGTAGGACTAAACATCTATTTCTACTTTGAAATCGCCCATCGAATCGACTCTGAAACACACAAACACAGCAAATTCTAAATTTGTTGCACTTACAATGAAAATAACCATGAAAACAGGGGAAATTTTGTACCTTTTGCCGCCGGGGATGTCAGACAAGTCCTGACCGACCATGAAATCCCATGTTTTGCCCCTTCTGTAAACTCTTTTGCCGTCTACAATCGTCAAGTAGGACTGAACATCTATTTATACTTTGAAATCGCCCATCGAATCAACTCTGAAACACATAAACACGGCAAATTCTAAATTTGTTGCACTTACAATGAAAATAACCATGAAAACAGGGGAAATTTTGTACCTTTTGCCGCCGGGCACTAGTAGAAAAAGGGTCAAATGTGAAGCACATTAGTGCCGGTTTGTAAAAAAATCGGCACTAATGTGATCAATAGTGCCGATTCGTGGCTGCGATCAATAGTACTGGTTCATGTTGAGCCTTTAGTACCGGTTCGTGCCACGAACCGGTACTAAAGGGTAGTGGCAGGTCAAGGCGTCGGGTCCCCACGAGCCCCTTTTTAGTACCGGTTTGTGTTACCAACCGGTACTAAAGGTTCTAACCTATAGTACCGGTTCATGCCACGAACCGGTACTAAAGGGATTAAGCCTTTAGTACCGGTTCGTGCTACGAACCGTACTAAAGGGGCCAATTTTCAAACTCTACCCCCTCGTGTATCGCCATTTCAGTTTTGAAAAATCAAAAGAAAATGATAAAACTTCAAAAATAAAATCCTTCGAGAGGTAGTTATATTACTATATCTACTAGTTAGGAAAATTTGAAAACTTAAATTTGGACATGTTTTGCAAGAAAGTGTAGGGAAAATGTAAAACGGCTATAACTTTTGCATACGATGTCGGAATAAAACGTATAATATATCAAAAAATTCAGCACGAAAATCCGCATCCGATGGAGACGGCCTATGGCCTGTTTGGAATTTTTAGAATCCTCAAATTCGAAAAGGAAAAAAAGATATGGTCAAATTTCAGTTTTTTTAAAAAAAATTGGTTAAATTTGGTCAAACTACTTATTCAAGAAGTATTAATGTTACTACATAATTATTCAAGAATATTAGTGTTACTAAATAATTACTTCAATTTTTTGAATTTTGGTCAAACTATGGTCAAACTTATTCAAGAAATATTAACGTTACTAAATAATTACTGTTTTTTTAGAATAATAGTTTCAAACTCAAACGGTGAAATGTGTGACTTCATGCTCAAGCTAAACTCCTGAGGGTTAATAGGATTGACATCTTACTATTGTCAGAAAAACAACAAGTGCAGACTCGGAAGCGAAGGAGAATAGAACCGAAAGTTAAGCGTGCTTTTGGAGTAGTGAGAGGTTTGGGTGACCGGTCGGGAAGTTAGATGGTTTGGAATGAGTGATCCACACTTGAGCAGTTAAGAGAGGTGATTAGAGACTAAATCATCAAATAATTCAGAAAAATTAAAAATCGAAAAAAAATCAATTTTTTTTCCAAAATTTTCAAAAAAAAACCTTTAGTACCGGTTGGTAACACCAACCGGTACTAAAGGTCCCCCATACTAGGGCGCGAGCTCACGCCACGTGGTGGCACTTTAGCGCCGGTTCGTGCCGAACCGGTACTAAAGGGGGGGGCCTTTAGTGCCCACACTTTAGTGCCGGTTCCATAACCGGCACTAAAGGCCCTTACAAACCGGTTTTAAAGCTCCGTTTTCTAGGGGATGTACTGGAGGGTTGGAGGCAGAGGAGCCACTCGAAGGCGAGGTTGCAGTGGAGGCCGCGAGCTGGTGCGATCGGTGCCAAGCAATGGAGTGCCGCCGTCGGGCTGATCCGGGATGAACTCGAGCAGATGGATGAGCTGGGTGAGGTTGCAATGGAGCAGAGGAGGCTGGCGAACTGATCCGGGACGAGTTGGTGTGGATCCCTCTGACCGGAGCTGCGCCGTTGGGCTGGCTGGCGCCAGAGCCGATGCGTCGGGCGGCTAGCCAGGTGCCGACGAGCGGGAGTGAGGGCGTCGGGCTGCCCAGCCACGAACCCAGGGAGGAGGAGGAGGGTGGCGCACGAAGGGATCTGGGGGATGGGTGGCGGAGAGGGTCAGAGGGAGGGAGGAGCTGCAGGGTGGCGCCGGTTGGTTCCTCGCACCGCCATGTCCTGGTGTGTGCGTGCGGGAGGAGAGGGGGAGGATAGGATAGGGTTAAGAACCAGGGGATAAATTTGGAATACCCAAAAAACTGACAAGTTGCCTCCGGTTTGACTAATAGAAAAAACTTGACAACTAACGGAAGTGTTATTTTGACAAGAAAAACTGAGCATGCAGTGGTATATTGGCAAGTTGGTTTTTCATAGTGGTATTTTGGCAAGTTCAATTTCTCGTAGTGACATTCTGGCTATTGTCTCTATGAAAAAACTTACTGAAAATTTCGGCTCCAGCACTTTCTCCTTGACTTCAAAAACAAGACTGAGAACCTAATGAACGTTGGACCTACAGCCTGACTACGTCTCAAACATAATGAAAATAATAACTGAAACTCTCATGATGCCTGACTGAATATGTGTTAAGTCACTTAGTCCACCCTGACTTGCAAAAACACAACAAAAAGCACTAATACCAACAATATCTGACTAGCTTTAGAACAAACTAGGTGAACTAGCTCACTTTGTCCATGTGTTTAAAACACTCGAAATCCGCAGCACTAACTGAAGAGTGGATGCAAATATTAAAGCTCGAATTTGTTCCCCTAACACCACTAACTGAAGAGCAGCGTGTGTAAATATTCTTTGTACTCACATGAGATGTGTCGTGAATCAATCCCAGCAAGCGAATGGGAAAAAAGAGATGGTTGGGAGAACTGCAGAGTTAGATCAGCAGCGGTGAGGGAGAGGATAGGGGTCAGCAGCGGTGACGGAGAAGGTTTTTTTAGCAAACAATATCATAGTGTTTACAAGGATGATAGTTGGGTCATGAGGAGTACCCAAACCTGGCCAACCAACCGGTTTAGGGGCAAACCCTATTTGGCGCCATTAGCGCCGGTTAATGGAAATTTTCCCACCGGCGCACACCCCCATCCGAGCTGGGGCGGCCCATTTACTGTTTCTTTTTTGCAATTTAAACTTCAATAAATGTGTGCGGGCGACGGCTCAATCTCGGAACCTCTCGTTCACAAAGGAGCCACTGGGACAACGTATCACTTGTGTCAACTTACTCATTTTTTGTCTATTGATCCTTTATCCAGTTCGCGCAAGCCTGCCAGTCTTTTCTAGTTCGTTGAACTTTCTCCAAAACGGTTTTTATTCGGATTTTTCCTTTTTTTTCTTACATGCACAAACTTTTAAAAAATTTGAAACATTTTTTAAAACGACAATTATTTTCTTCAATTGATGAACTTTTTTAAAAAAATACGAACCTCCTTTTCAAATTTATGAACCTTTTTCCCAAATTCGTGATTTTTTTTAAAACATTCATGAACTTTTTTTAAACCTTCTAATTTTTTTCGAAATCTGTGAATTTTTTTATAAGATTGATGAACTTTTTTCAAAATCAATGAAACTATTTCAAATCCATGAACTAGTTCCATAATCGAGGAACTTTTTCGAGTTTGTGAACTTTTTTTGGAAGTTGCTGAACATTTTTTTCAAAATCGATGACTTCTTCAAAATCATTGAATGTAAACGTTCTTCAAAATCAAAGAACATATTTTAAAATTTGATGAATCTCTTTAATATTTGTGAAATTTTTTCAATATTCGTTTTCTTTAAACTTATGAACTTTTTTTCAGAATCCATGAACATTTTTACAAAATTGATGAACTTTTTTGAAAATTAATGAAATTATTCCAAATCCATGAACTAGTTCCATAAGTGATGAAATTTTTAGAATTTTGTGAACATTTTTTAAAAGTTGATGTTTTTTTTCAAAATCGATGATTTGTTTTTCAAAATCGATGATTTTTTTCGAAATCAATGAACTTATATTTCAAAATCATTGTAGGTTTTAAAATTTCTGTAAACTTTCTTAAAAATCAATGAACATTTTAAAATTTGATGAAATTTTTATATTTGTGAACTTTTTTCAATACTCATTTTTTTCATTTAAAAGAGATTTTTAGATATTTTTTCTAAACCATCAACCAGTCAGCTGTTTACTGGTAGCAGTCAACTGGTCAACTGCGAAATCCATCTTTTTTTAGAGGGGCGTCCATCCATCGAGCTGTCGAGGAGGCACAACCGGACGCATAACACGCTGATTAGGACTTTCCTGGTTTAGGTGTGACAGCACGTCAGTCTGCCTGGCCCGTGGCTTTTGGGTCGTGCCTGGGCTGCCGCCTAATAGGGGGGTAGCAAGTAGCGAGTAGTGAACAACTGAATGGGTGCCCCAATATGGCGCAGCGGGACATCCTATTCCGCGCGTTCAGCGCTGCCTAAGCAAACTATCGCTCACAACAGCGCCGTGGTTGGCCAGCCCACCTCATGCGTGAGCGCCACTACGGCAATAGACGCATAACGCGCTTATTAGGACCTTCCCAATTTGGGTTCTTTTTAGGGATGAAAAACTGCTTTATTCGTCAAACTCCACATGTAGTGGGATACAAGTTTGGTCGTGGGGAACACCAAGCCATACATGGCGACCCGGACCTCTAGATAGAAAGAACTTTACTAAACGATGTGCTTCAAAATTAGCAGCACGGTTTTCAAAAGAAAAATTACAAGATAAAGTAGCAGCTTTGATATTGATCTCGCTAATGACAGCACCATAGACACCTCTTGCCCTTCTGTTGATATCGAGCACGACTTGACGACAGTCCGAGGCCACCGTGAACTGATGGATGCCAAGATCCTCCGCAAGAGAGAGGGCTTCCCGACATGCAATTGCTTCCAGAGTAGGGGGGTCATAGACTCCTTCAACCACGAGAGCCGAGCTTCCAATGAAATTTCCTTCTTCATCTCTGCAAACTGCCACAGCAGAGCCCCCTCTTCTGGCCCGTACACCCGCATCTACATGGATTTTGTGGTGACCCGTAGGTGGCTTCTTAGGTCTTACATTGCCTGACATTGGGGCCGCGGCGGACCTGTTCTGGGTCTGCTGCTGTATTGCTGATGATGGCAAGGTCCTGAAGGTATGTGTCGATGAAACAGTGGGTCGCTTGAGGGTTTTGGAAAATTGCTTCGTGGATAGCTTTCCTTCGGGCGTTCCAGATGGACCAAAGGGTTACTGCCGTGATGGTAAACTGATCATGGGACAACAAATTCATCACAGCGAACAGCCAGTTTTTTGCTCCTGGTTCGGTGTTAGACGTGATTTTATGTGTGATCTCCTCGTCCGCAAGCGCCCCAAACGCTGCCAGATGAAGTACACTCCAGGAGAGAGTGACGCCATGAGTCCGGGACTCCGCAAAGTCCGCATGTGCTTGACTCGGCCATATGACGATGTGCACGAACATCGTTCGTTGGGAGAGATTGTTTTGATAATCTCCATAGGAACATACGGATCTTGCCAGGAACAACAGTTTTCCAAAGTGATTTCCACGCCCTCTCTTCAGTGCTGACACTTGATGGGCCGGCTTCCCCTTCTAGCCACGCCTCTCTTCTCTGCCTTGTTGAAACAAGCATTCTATATGTTGATTTAACTGTAAAAGATCCGTGCTTCTCATGCTGCCAAGACCAGAAATCCGGTAGGTTGCGTGTACAGAGAGGAATGCCCAAAATGATTTCTGCATCCATATGGAGAAATACTGCCTGAACCAGTTCTTTATTCCACGAGGCCGTGGCTCCTACTATGAGATCGGACACCATTAGAGGTGGGTGTTGTATACGGCATCCCAGAGGCCGGGGGAACTCATCCCTCCCAAATACGCGTTGTGGCGCCATTGCCGATCCTTTTGACCAATCCTTGCTTCAAGGTATCCCGTCCCTCTATCATTGCTCGCCAAACTTGGCTCGGGTGCCCCCCTAACCCCGCTTCCAAAATGTCAGTTGAGGGGTAATAGATGCTTTTAAGCAGGCGTGCACATAACGTGTCTGGATACTGTAGCAGTCGCCATGCTTGTCGGGCTAGCATAGCTAGATTAAAGAGTTCAAAATCCTTGAATCCTAGACCCCTCATGCCTTTGGGTTGGGTCATGGTCTTCCAAGATACCCAGTGAGGCTTGCGTTTGCCCTCTTTACTCCCCCACCAGAACTTTCTGATTAGCATATTTAGATGTTCACGTAAGCCCCTCGGAAGCTTGAAACATGACATAGAAAACACCGGGACTGCTTGCGCTACGGACTTGACAAGCACCTCCTTTCCTGCCGTGGAAATTGTACGTTCTATCCATCCCTGCACCTTGCTCCAGAGTCGATCTTTCAGGTACTTGAAAGCACCATTTTTAGAGCTACCAATGTCGGAAGGCATCCCCAAATATTTCTCATTGAGAGTCTCATTAGGAACATTGAGAGTATCTTTTATCTCCTGTCTAACCGAGTCAGGGACTCCTTTGCTGAAGTAGATAGATGATTTTGCATAGTTGATACGGTGTCCCGTTGCCTGACAATAAGTATTCAGGACATGGTACACCTCATTAGCCCCCACACTATTTGCCTTGAAGAACAGCAGGCTGTCATCTGTGAATAAGAGGTGGTTCACCGGGGGCGCCGTAGGTGCCACCTTTAGACCACTCAGGTTGGATGACTCACTTTTTGATTTAGGAGGCACGAAAGGCCCTCTACTGCTATCAAGAACAAGTATGGAGATATTGGGTCCCCTTGTCTGATTCCTCGAGAAGGTTCAAATTGTTGTAGCTTTTTCCCATTGAACAACACTGAAAATTATATCGTTGTCACAAGAATCATCACTATATCAACCCACCTTTCATTGAAGCCCAACTTGAGCATGACTGCCTTTAGATAAGACCAGTCCACTCTGTCATAGGCTTTAGTCATATCAAGCTTGAGTGCACAAGACTGGTGCTTCTTTGCTTTGTTTCATTTCATGAAGTGCAAACACTCATAGGCTATGATAATGTTATCTGTGATCATTCTCCCTGGCACAAAAGTAGACTGTTCCTCTGATATGATGTCAGGCAAGACTATCTTCAACCTGTTAGAAATCACCTTCGAAGCAATTTTGTATAATACATTGCACAAGCTGATTGGACGGAATTGGGACAAGTGTGTAGGTTTTTTCACCTTGGGTATGAGGACTAAAACAGTCTCATTGATGCATGATGCCGACTCGGTACCTTCCACAATTCTCAGAACCGCCTTGGTTACATCCTCACCGCATGTATCCCAATGATGCTGAAAGAAATGAGCGGGGAAGCCATCGGGCCCCGGTGCTTTTGTGGGGAACATCTGAAAGAGGGCGGTTTTCACTTTCTTTTGGCTATACGGGGCATTTAACAAATCATTCATACCTTGAGTGACTTTGGTTGGCACCGTGTCCAGGACCTGCGCCATGTCATGAACGCCCTCTGACGTGTACAACTCTTGGTAGAAGGATGTTGTCAAGCTTTCCATCTCTAGCACATTTTCTGTCAACTGCCCATCCTCTCTTTGAAGAATTTTTATCTGATTTTTCCTCCTCCGCTTGCTAGCTCGAAGGTGAAAAAAATATGTGTTTTTATCTCCATGCATTAGCCATTCAAGTCGAGCACGCTGCCTCCAGAGGATTTCCTCTCTGTGAAAGAGCTCAGTCAGGCGATCAACTGCCTTTAATTCCACATGTGTTGGAGCAAATCTTCCTGGGATCTCCCGCGGCTCCTGTAGTTGTCGCTGGAGCTGTTGGATTTCACGTCAAACATTGCCAAAGTGCTCCCTGTCCCAGCCCGACAGGTCAAAAGAAAGCGACGCGAGCTTGTCATTTAATGCACTGACAGAATCTCCCGGCGCACTCGACCATGCAGCGTGTACCAGGGGCTGGAGGCCCGCATCCCTTTCCCATGCCAATTCGTACTTAAATGATTACGGGGCCCGCCTGCATGCATTTTCATGCACGTACTGCACGTAGATGGGAATGTGATCGCTCTTTGCCGCCGATTTGTGCTCCAGCCTTGCTGTGGGGAAGGCGACTGTCCAAGCGGCATTTGCAACCCCTCTATCCAGTCTGACCTTAGTATACGTTCCTCCGGCAACCTTCCGCTCAAACGTCCAGTCAATGCCAGTGTAATCTATGTCTGATAGTCCACACGCATCCAAAGCATCTCTAAACGCATCCATCTGTGCCTGGCTTCTGTGGCCGACACCATCATGTTCATGTGCGTGAAGCACCTCGTTGAAGACACCTAGCACGAGCCAGGGTGTATTGCTTGAGCCAGCGATCCCCCTGATTGTGTCCCAGCTCTTGTATCTCTCATTCACCTGTGCTTCTCCATATATGAAAGTAACCCTTGTTTCAATATCAAGCAGCTCTTTAATGATAACATCAATGTGATACTGTGAGTAACCAACAACCTCAAGTTTTATTTCTTCATTCCAAAAAATGCCTAGACCACCACTTCTTCCCGAACTGCTTACAGCAAAACTCTTATTAAAGCCTAAAGAACCAACTAAATTTTCAACTCTACTTCCCTCTATTTGAGTTTCAAGGATGCAAAGTACAGAGGGGGCAAGCTGCTTCGTGAGTTCACGAAGCTCTTTCACTGTCACGGGCTTGCCAATCCCACGACAGTTCCAGCATAGGAGACTCATTGCGCTAGGCGCGACCCCCCTAGGGAGCCCTCCAAACGCGCATCAATGTTTTTGGTCACCACTGCATTCTTCCCGCTGTTCTTCTCAACTGTGTTTTGCTTGGGTCTCTTTGGCTCTTGTACTGAAGAAGGGCTTCGGGGAATTTCTGGTGGAGGTAGCAGCAGAAGATTGCTAGTGCCCCCTTCTGTCGCCGGTGTCAAGGCTGATTTAGGGTCACTAGTTGCGACCCCTCTTTTCCTGTTGTTCTCTGCGTCGCCCATATCCACATCAAGCATGTTGTTGGTCCTCTCATTCTCATTGTACCCTCCATCCGGGTTTGACTGATTTGAACCTCGGCCACGGCCTCTTCCTTCCCGGCCCCTGCCACGGCCACCTATTCCACAATTGCCTTCTTCTTGTCCTCTTCCTTCTCCTGGACCACTTCCCGGCCCCCTGAACCAGGTCACTTTGAGGTCCTTGAACACTAAGGCTTTGGGTGGATGAACCCCATCGCCACACTCTTTAAACAAATGCCCAAGATATCCACAAAAGGCACACCAATCTGGTAGTCGTTCGTATTTAACTCTGAATATTACTCTTTGGAGGCCATCTTTCTTCTTGATCACAAGCGAAACCGCGTTCTTGAGGGGTTTTGTGACATCTAATTTAACACGAACCCTGACAAAGTTTCCCTCAAAATCCTATGATTTTGGCTCTGCGAAGATGAATTCTCCCACGGTAGCAGCCAGTGCCTTGACTTTGGAGAAAAAGCCATCCGGTAGGTCATGGATCTGAACCCAAATATCTATCTTGTTTAGCTCTATCGACGACGGCTTGGTGAAACCATCATAATGCGCTAGCACTACGGATTTACCTTTGAATGACCACGGGCCGTCCTCCATCACCCGTTCCCAATCGCCGAGGCATCCAAACTGCATGGTGTACAAGTTCTCCTCGAGCGGCCTGATCTTTACCTCCTTCGCCAGATCCCAAGCAGCCCTCATCGTCCTGTAGAACCAGTATTGGCTATACGTTTTCTCCGTGTAAACCCTAGCAATGGCCATCCAACGGGTTGCCTCCGACGGAAGTTCCTCATCTTCAATCACAACATCCTCAAGATCGTCCTCCTTCAAACCTAGTTCTTCCATCATTGCCTCTAGGTCGAAAGCAGCCGCACCCGATCCTGACGCAGCATCGTCCATCGATCTCTTGCTCGTGGTGTTTTTCCTGCGAGCGGTAGTGTCCCTATGACCCTCGGCCCCAGCCATCTGCACACCTGCGAGACTGGCGGGGAGAAGAGGGAGGGGAGGGAGGTTCTCTACCAGGGGCAACGAAGATCGCCGCCGCCGACGAGAGGAAAGAAAACCCTAACGAGAGGGGATCCAAGACTATGACAGCACGTCAGCCCGCGTGCCTGGCCCATCTCTTATTGGGCCTACCTGGGCTGCCGCCTAACAAGAGGGTAACGAGTAGTGAACAACCAGTGTCTCAAAAAAAAGAGTACTGAACAACCGAATGGGTGCCCCTATATGGCGCAGCCGGACATCCTTCCTATTCCGCGCGTTCACGCTCACAGCAGCGCCGTCGTGGGCCGGCCCGCTAACACGCAGCGGCAGCCGAAAAAGGATGAAAAAGTTGTTGTGGCCAGGAATCGAACCAGCACCACTGCATTGCTACCCGCACTTGTCTAACCACTGAGCCACCACGTACTACTAAAAATTAATACCATGAAGTTCTTAAGGACATTTATCCCTGCTCTGTTCCAAAATTTGCAAGTTCACAAATTTGTTTAACAAAAGAAAAGGTTCACTTATTAAAAAAGGCTCACGAAAAATTGGAAAAAGCTCACTAATTCCAGTAAAAAGTTCATAAATTTGAAAAAAGTTCACTAATTTCAGAAAGGTCACAGGATTTAAAAAGTTCATGATTTTGAAAAAAAAAGTTCACAGATTGAAGAAATTCATGATTTTTTTAAATTTCATGAAATACAAATAGTTCAAGAAAAAACTGAAAAAAGTCCATCAAAGTTTAAAAAAACTTCATACATTTGAGAAAAGTTCATCGAATTTGAAAAAAGTTCATCAAAATTTAAAAAAGTTCAGGATTTTGAAAAAAAGTTCATCAAATTTGATATTTTTATCGAATTCCAAAAAAAGTTCATCAATTCGAAGAAAACATTCATGTATTTGTGAACAATTCATCGAACAAGGAAGAAGAAAAAAGACATAAAAGAAAAAGGGAAACGAAAAAAAGGAAAAACAATGAACAAAGAGGAAAAACGTTAAACTTTACCTGATCCCTCTTGGTGGCATGGTGGTTACACCTGCGTTCCTTGATGGTTGAAGCGCTGGTTCGATTCTCATACAACAGCATTTCTTGCGAAATAGTCAGAAAAAAGGCATTAGATGTGCCGGCCCTATTAGAAGCCGACGCTAGCTATCGCGCCATACACTTGGGACATGTTGCATAAACAGACTGAGGGAACATGAACTAACAGTCAATCAATGTTAAAAACATTTTTAAAATGCAAACTAAGCATTTGAAAAGAAATGTTGAATGCAAACAGAAAAAAAATCTTTCTTGTCTATACACAAAATTTATACAGTAAAATACAAATGTGTGATAAAAAAGGTGATCATTTATTTAAAAAATGTTGAACAAATATTTGAAAAATGCTAAGTAAATAAATGTTGAACAAAGAATTAAAACAATACTGAACAAGTATTTGAAATTGTTGAATATTTGAAAATGTTGAACAAGTATTTGAAAAATGTTGAATAATAACTATTAAAAATGTTGAGCGAGTATATAAAAAATATTACACAAGTATTTAAAAATGTTGAATAAGTATTAAAAATGCTGAATAAATACTAAATAACTAGTGGTGTGGCCCGCACATTTGTGCGGCTAGATGGATTATATAGATTGTTTGTCGGTATCACCTGATTTTGTTTTCAACTAACAATATATGATATACATATGTCTGACCGATTGCATTATAGTTTGTTGATGAAATACCTTTTGGACTTGTATAACATATCAACCTTCCTATTTGCCCTCTTCGATTCACTCCTTGTAATCATATTGCTCATGTTGTATTGTGCTGTACCAACTTGTATTTTTGAATATTTTTTAGTATTTTCTGAACCACAATTACTAACTATAAATTTATCTATTTATAGATTCATATGGAGTTAAAATACAAATAGTTATGCCAATTCTTTTTATACCTTATTCTAAATTTCATACTACAAATCTTAAGTATATTTACCTAAAAGATATATATATATATATATATATATATATATATATATATATATATATATATATATAGGAAAATCCATCCTACCACCCGTGGGAGTTACCCCACATATCTCATATACTATCATGTGGTACTATATATCCTATTTTATTATTTTAAATATGTTCATATAATATATCTAAGATATTTCAAAGCAAGTTACATGAAAAAATTGCATATGAGCCCATAGTTTTTATTATATTTGTGAAATACGTACATATTTTGTACGTAAAAAAAACATACTCAAAACATGGTACATACTACCTAAAAATTAGTATATATACTACCTAATCTTTTTTTATACTACATACTACACGTACATAATCTTGGTTTCGATAGATATTATATATATATATATATATATATATATATATATATATATATATATATATATATATATATATATATGGTGGGTCTATTCTACAACTGATTGTAGAATAATATTCTACAATAGGCAAGCCCCTATATAAGGTAGTTTTGAATCGGAGACCGACCCGACCAAGCAACACCTGCCCGGATCCCGAAAACAGATCCCCCGATCCCGTCGCCACCTCCCGACCACCTCCCCACCCCTGATCCCGGCCTCTCCTCCCGTGAACCATCCCACCCCTGGCCAAGTGCACCTCTCCCTCCCAGGCGAACCATCCCACCCCTGCCGCGCGCACCTCCCTCCCCGGTGAGCCATCCCACCCCCTCCGTGCACCTCTCCCTCCCCGGCGAGCCATCCCACACCCGTCGCGCACCTCTCCCTCCCCGGCGAGCCATCCCACCCCTGTCTCGCACCTCTCCCTCCCCTGGCGAGCCATCCCACCCCATCACAAGACCTCCCTCCCGGTTAACCACCTTCTTCTCCGGTGAGGCTGCCTCGGTTCCTCCCGGCGGCGAGGACAGAGCAGCGAGCGGCGCGAGATCGACGAGATCTCGACCGGCGGCGACGCCCCAGTTAACCACCTTCTACGGGTGCGGGGTTATTACGGGTTCCAACGTCGAGCACAAGCACGAGCTCCTTCTCCAGCGAGAGGTGCCAGGTAAAAATGTACTTCTCTTCATCATGGCATTCTTTTTACTCTAGTGGGCGGCGAGGAGATTGAATGATATTTTGACCAACTGAGTGGAGAATTACGGGAAGTACAAAGGTAGCAGTAATGGGAAGTACATACAATATTTAGGTAGAAGTACAGAGCAAAGACAAAGATGCAGCGAGGAAGTACCTGCTGAGAATTATTCCTGCTAGGGAGGCAGTACCATAGTTACACTGAGAGAAGTACCAAGTAGTTTGAAGTAGCAGTACAGGGTGTCCTTTCTGCTAATTTGGTACACACCTTTTGCAGCTGCTACTTGGAGCTGTGGAATTAGCAAGCTTAGGGAAATGCAAAAACGTTCTCTGTAGTGAAGAGTAGCAGTACAGAATATCTTGAAGCAGCAGTGCAGAGCAACACAGAAAAATCACTACATCCAAGCAGTGCAATACCTTATTTTGCCGAGCAGTGCGAAAAATGCAAAACTAGCCTTAATAAAAATTGTGTAATTGAGAAGTACAAACCCTATAAGATCAAGAAGTACGAAACTGATATCCCCAAGAAGTACAAGATACATGTCGAAGGAAGTTGAGTTATGTAAAATAATTTACGAGCAATACAATTTAATTATTTTGAGTAATACAAAAAAAAATATTGCAGAGCAGTACGAAACTCGTATTCCACAGAAGTACAAGGCAAAGTTGTGTTCTTTTTTAAAAAATACAAGCAGTACAATTTATTTATTTCGAGCAGTACAATTATTATTATTATTATTAACGGGCAGTACAAAACTCATATACACAGAAGTACAACGTACATGTCGAAGGAATTTGAGTTCTCTAAAAATTATGGGCAGTACAATTTAATCATTTTGAGCAGTACAAAAACTTCTTTATAGTCGGGCAGTACGAAACTCATATTCCACAGAAGTACAATACTATCTTTCCTTGTAACAGGAAAAATCTTGGTATTTTGAATATTTTTCAAAAACCGTGAAGAATTAGAAAAATGTTAAAACACAGAAATTTGCTAAATTTCAATATCTTTCCAACGCTATATCATTTGCATCATTCCGAGGTCCAAAGAACATCAATGATCATATTTTAATAGATCTAAAATTTAGTATTTTCAAAACTGTTTCAAAACTATGCATAATTTGAAAAAACTACAAAAAAACGTTTTTAAATTTCAGTAGCTTTCCAACGGTATATCATTTGCGCTATTCCGAGAAGTGGTTAAAAAATTAATATATAATTACTGTTCGTCTATTTTGAATGAATCTCGGTATTTTCAAAACTGCTCAAAAATTATGTAAAATTTAAAAAACATTAATACACGAAAAAGATGGGAATTTTGGTACATTTCCAACGCCATATCATTTGCATCATTTCGATATCCAAAAATGATCCATGATCATCTTTTAATAAAACAAATTTTTAGTATTTTCAAAACTGTTCCAAAACTGTGCAAAATTTGAAAAAACTTAAAACATGAATTCTTTTGTAAATTTATGTAGCTTTTCAACGGTATATCATTTGCTATATTCCGATAAGTGGTTAAAGAATTTCGTTCAAAACAATTTTCATTCAGTTTGTGATGATTTCTGTTTTCTGAAAATTCATAATAAACAATAAAAAGTGAAGCAAGTTACAATATAAAAAAGTTGAGAATTTTCTGTAGCTTTCCAACGGTATATCATTTGCGCAATTCCAATTAAAGGTTTAGAATCTATTAATGAATTACCGCGCAAGTACAGAAGAGCAGTGCCGACTTTACGAAAAAGAAGTACGGTAGTGTTATGCAGAAGCAGTACCAGATCTTTATTCCGGGCAGTACGAAATTATCACAGAATATTATTATATCATCGATTGTAGAATAGACGGCATGTGTGTGTGTGTATATATATATATATATATATATATATATATATATATATATATATATATATATATATAGTGATGTTATTCATCACCCAGGGTGCAGATTAAGTTATTCTTCATCCGAGGTAATCTTACGATCACTTCATAATTAATTTACATTTGGAATTCAAATAGTTACATTCCTATTGATTCACGATGTAAAGTTTGGTATAGGAAAATAAAAATATAGGTCATAAGACAAGAAAATTTGAAGTTTATATATATTTTACATTATGTTTTTACGTTTGTAATTTTACATAACATAAAATATTTTTTACGGCGATTATATATTTTTTTACGGTCTCTTTTTACGTCAGAAATAAAAAAAATTACGGAGCGTAAAATTAGAGTGCGCTGGTGGTAAAATAGAGGGGGTGAAGAATAACAATCCTCACCCAGGGTGTGTATATATATAGGGATTTGACTATTCGTCACCCTGGGTAAGGAATAATTATTCTTCACCCCCCTCTATTTTACCATCAATGCACCGTAATTTTATGTTCCGTAAGTTTTGTCTTATTTCCAACGTAAAAAGAGGCCGTAAGAAAATATGTAATCGTCGTAAAAAATATTTTATGTTATGTAAAATTACAAACGGAAAATATAGTGTAAAATACACGTAAACTGTTAATTTTCTTGTCTTATGACCTAAATTTTTATTTTCTTATGGCAAATTTTACGTAGTGAATCTGTAGGAATGTAACTATTTGAATTCCAAACGTAATTTAATTATGAAATAATCATAAGATTACCTCGGGTGAAGAATAAGTTATTCTGCACCCTGAGTGATGAATAGTATCACTATATATATATATATATAGGACAAATTTTCCCTGCTACCGGGTGTAGTTACTCCCACTTATGTTTCATACGTTTTAGGTAGTATCTATCATATCGGAGAGTATGTACACGTAGTATGTAGTATATAAGAATGTTTAGGTGGTATATATACTACTTTTTTGGTAGTATGTATCATATTTTGTGCATACTCTATTTCACGTATAAATATGTACGTATTTCACAAATACAATAAAATTATGAGCTCACTTGCAATTTTTTCATACAAATCACTTGAGAGTATCTTAGATATAGTATATGAACATACTAAAAATAATAAAGTAGAGTATATACTACCACATGATAATATATGAGAAACGGGTGTAGCTACACCCGGTAGTAGGATACATTTTCCCTATATATATATATATATATATATATATATATATATATATATATATATATATATATATATATATATACACTATGTACTAAGGAGTTTTATACACATTTCGACTCTTCTACACAGATATAACCTTGGACAAAAATCAACGGTGCAAAAGTTTCATCTTATCTCAATGAACATGTAGACTTGCCTATCACTCTCCTGAGTCTATCAATGACTATCGACCGATCACTCTCCTAAACTGTTGTCTCAAGGTGGTCACAAAAATCTTGGCTAATAGACTCCAAAAAGCCATCCTTAAAATTGTGCACAAGAATCAATATGAATTTCTTAAAGGACGGACGATACAAGATTGTCTCGCATGTGCTTACGAGTACATATACCAATGCCAATCTTCAAGAAAGGAAATCATGCTTCTAAAGCTAGATTTTGCCAAAGCTTTTGATACGATCGAACATGAGGCCATGATTGAAACCATGAAAAACATGGGATTCGATGACAAATGGCTGGGATGGATCAGATGCATCTTCTCCTCGGGCAAATCTTCGGTCCTTCTTAATGGCACTCCCGGTCGGCAATTCTATTGCAAATGCGGTGTAAGACAGGGAGACCCTCTCTCCCCCCTAATTTTTGTGCTTGCAGCCGACCTTTTGCAAGCTGCCATAAATGATGCTTTCGCGCGCAACTTGATTCACCTGTCGTTCCCGTCCCAACACCAACATGACTACCCTGTAATTCAGTACGCAGACGACACCATCTTGGTCATGCCAGCATGCACCCAGCAAGCTACAACCGTCAAGGACATCTTAAATGACTATGCCACGTCCATTGGGTTGAAAATAAACTTTCATAAATCCACTCTTATCACCATGAATTGTGACATGGCAAAAACTCAGGAAATAGCAAATATCTTTGGATGTGTCATTGGCAAGTTGCCCTTTACATACTTGGGCCTCCCTCTTGGAACTACAAGACCAACAATTGTTGAACTTATTCCACTAGTTTGTTCCATGGAAAGAAGACTAACTACCACCCTCAACATGATATCCTATGGTGGAAAATTATCTCTGCTAAACTCTGTGATCACTTCGTTGATCATCTTTGCTCTTTGCACTCTCAGATTGCCAACCAAGATCATTGAATTGCTGGACAAGATCAGGAGAAAATGCTTGTGGACTAAAAAAACGGAACAAGGTGATAAATGCAACTCCCTTGTCACTTTGGAACATGGTTTGCCGACCCAAGGAATGCGGTGGCTTAGGTGTGATTGATCTAAGAACACAAGGAGATGCCCTACTACTCAAATACTTACACAAATTCTATAATAGGTGGGACGTGCCTTGGGTCCAACTCATCTGGGATACATATTACTCTGACCGCATACCACACGCCTCTGACACGTGCTGTTCGTTCTGGTGGCGTGATGTTGCAAAGTTAATGCCCATTTATAGAGGAATCACCCATGTCCAGGTAGCAAGCGGTAAGAATGTTCTTTTCTGGAAAGACTCTTGTAAGGACAACATTATTGCGGAGAGTTATCCTCGTGCATTCTCCTACACCATTAATGAAGACATCACTGTCGGGGATTTCTTGTCCATCACGGCACTGCGGGAGGCGTTTCACCTTCCTCTTTCAGAGCAAGCCTACGCTGAAGTTAGACAGATGCAATCTGATCTGTCCACGATTACCCTATCTGATGAGACAGATGTTTGGCTGTATGCATGGGGATCAGATCAATTCACATCACACAAATACTATACATTTTACTTCAGAGATGTTCGAGCACATGAAGCCTTTGGTTGGATTTGGAAGTCAAGGTCAACCATGAAAATCAAAGTTTTCGGCTGGTTGCTTCTGGCTGATCGCCTTAATACCAGGAACATGCTCAAAAAACGACATTACAATATTGGTGATGACCATAACTGTATCCTCTGTGGGCTGCAGATCGAGGAAACTTTGGAGCACTTGTTCTTTGAGTGCCGCTTCAGCATTGATTGTTGGACAAGTCTGGGCCTCTCCTGGCCGCAAGGAATGACGCGCCTTCAAAATGTGGCTATGGCCAAACAACGTTGGAATGGGCCTCTTTTCATGGAGATGTTTTTACTTGCGTCTTGGAGTTTATGGAAGGAACGCAACAATAAGCACTTCAGGGGGATTGTTCCAACAAAACATTCTTGGTTGGACAGATTTAAGACAGACTTCTCTCTCCTTGCCTATAAGGTCAAGGATAAGCACAAACACCTCATCCCCATAATCCTCTCTTCTTTACATTAGCTTTCTAACACACACCCCAAATGGGGTGATGACACTTGTACAGTCACCATGTAAATTGTACTTTACTAAATTAATACAAAGATAACAGTGGGAGGTGCTCCTACTGTTCAGGGTTTCAAAAAAAAAAACATGTAGACTTGTCATGTTAATATAAAATCTATAAAAATGGTCCTCTTAGAACTTGGATCAAGACTTCTTTTTTCTAGTGATGATTTTAATATTATAAGTGATATATAGTCAGCCAAAATTATTAGTTGATGTACATATTCATATATTTTATTAAGGCTTCGGCACAGTAGTTGGGTGCTTACCAGAGTTTTTCTTCTGTTGTATTCCCTCTGTAAAGAAATATGGAGGGAGTATGCCGTAACCTCCTATCACACGCCATGTTAGGTGTCCATTTTATTGCTAGATGTGCGCCATCAAATGTGGTGCATTTTTCCTATCAATCGTTTACTACAATATTAACTTACCTCATAGATAGATACATTTCGTCATATTGCTTCTGTCATCCTTATTATTCGTCCTGTGGAATGATTTTTCATTCCTAAAAGTAATTACTATGTCTTCATATGATGTACTCCTTACAACCTCTTGGAGTACTATCTACAGCCTCTGGCATGCGCCTGCATTCATTGGTTCGTGTGGATGCATGCACGAGGAGAGGGCATAATCTATTTGGATCGACCTGAAACCTTGTGCAGTCAGTTCGAACAATTTTCTTTTCTGAAATTGGACTCTAAAGTTGTGTCGAGGTGTCTCATCGAAAAGTAGCCAACGTAAACTGCAGTCGCACAGTGTGACGCGAAATCCGCGCCTCTATTTGTCGTGTTTGGGGTCGCCCACCATTATCCTTATGGCCTTCCAACATCGTCACCTCTAGCAAGATCGATAGCACCATATCAGACTCTTCATGTACCTTGCCTTTGACTCGAGGACCCCAAATCATGGCCTTCCGTAACCATAGACTTTGCCGTAGACTTCAGACACCTTGCGCATTTGTCTGCTCTACCAGCTTGAAATCATCATCGTTTCTCGAGCTCATCACATAATTTTATGTGGGTTGTTGAAGTGGTTGCGGCCAACTTCAAATCCACTCGACGGATTTGTAGTTGCTACTGAAGAACCTTTGATGTGGGTGCTTCTCCTGGTCGTCCACAAACTCTAGACGTCGTGGTGCACATCAATTGATGTAGGCGAAGCAGCACCATGGCATATGTAGAAAAAAAAGTGACCGTATGTGTATCAAATTTATTATCTTTTTCAGTTTCTATTGTGCAAATATTCCTGCTGTACATGGTGCATGCCCATGTGGATCCTTAACTGCCAATTTTACGTGGATCCCAATTGGTGGCTTTCCTAGATAGATCGATATAGTCTCTTTAGGGATCCATATAGTCTATGTTTTTTTAAACACATCTATGGTATACATTTGTTGGCTGCACCTCCGCCTCCTTTTTTTAGAATCCATGGCGGTGTTCAGTTGATCGGATTTAGCTTAAAAAGAACTTGATCAGATTTTTCATCTATCCATCTAGTATATACTTTTGATAATGTTGATGTATTTTTTATTTTAGAAATATATTGTATATTTTTTCGTGATTAGAAATATATTGTATATGATTTCATGTGGTCCATATCATGACTATTTCTAATTAACAATGTTCAATTTATACTACCAACCATTATAATTAGAACACACTTATATTTCATTTAAAAATGCGAGAATAGAAAAGAAATTGGCACTTAGATGTTCACGTATTTTGACATCATAAGATATAGTATTTTGGTTGGACTCTTTTTTTGCTTGGCGCTCGGACTCCTTTATATGTTTTTTTTAGGGGAAAGATCGCCGCTTTATTAACTAAGTGTAGCTCGGAATGTCATCTGAAATTACATCCAAAATGCAGTCTGGGGGAACCCCCAACCAAACCTTACACAATTCATCTCCTACCCCTACTCTTG
Source organism: Aegilops bicornis (assembly GCA_021605145.1). NCBI lineage: Eukaryota > Viridiplantae > Streptophyta > Magnoliopsida > Poales > Poaceae > Aegilops > Aegilops bicornis. The sequence goes on along the minus strand of CM038670.1, from coordinate 155,674,832 downwards.
CTAATTTATGCGCGGCAACATTACCCGTGCGTCTAACCCACGTCACTTTGTACTGATCCTTCGTCTCCAGCATGTGTTTGATTTCCTGAATCCATGGTCCCGCTCCCGAATAATTGATGCCCTTCTGGTTGATCATTTGCACCACCGGCAAACAATCCAGCTCCAAATGGACATTCTGTACATTGATCTCCTCTGCTACCTGCAATGCTCTTCTACACGCCAAAATCTCCGCTGCTTCAGGCTCCACAATGTGTGGAAAAAGATGGCATACTCCGGCCAGAAATGCCCCATTATGGTCCCGAACACAGCTCCACCGCCAGTCTTACTCCCTCCTTTATGCACTGCACCATCTGAATTAATCTTCACCCATCCAACTTCAGGTGCTTCCCACTTTTGTGGCAGATCGGTCCTTTCTGGCCTCTCCTTGATTTGATGCACGCTGTTCCATTCCGCCATGTGAGAGCAAACTGACTCCATTATTTCATGTGGTTGATCAATCCTCTTCCCATCTCTTGCTGCATTCCTAGCGAGCCATAGTCCATAAGTAGCATGAATCATTGCCTCCCGCTCGTCCCCATCAGCAGCAGCAAACCATTCCACGAGCCAGCGAGATAGCTGGCCATGATTATCCGACGGAGCCGTTGGAAATGCCACAGATACGCCCTTCTCCTCCCGCAGCAACTTCCAGAAGTGGACAGAGTGTGGACACGCCCAAAAACGGTGGTATATGGTTTCCTCTCGACCACATGCCACGCAAAAAACTCCTGGTTTAATTCTTCTGCGGTGAAGCTCGGCGCCAACCGCCAGTCCGTTCTTAATCATACGCCATATATGGATTTTTGCCTTCTGCGGTGCCCTCGTTTCCCACAAGGCCATATAGCCTTTGTGCCTTTGGACTGATCTCGAGCCCTCTTGCTGGCCCCTCATGGCTCTCCTCCTTGACACCCAAAGATGGTAGGCAGATTTGACGCTGAAAATCCCATTCTTAGTGTAATTCCATGCTAGGTAGTCCTCCGTTCCCGGACCTCCGACTGCAATTTGCTGGATATCCACACGGTCAGAATCCGAGAACATTGCTTCAAGTTTTCCTACATCCCAGCACGTTCCATCCTGAGTCAGAAGATCTGAAACCTTCGTGATCCCCTGTATGTACCGTTGACCCAGTGGCCTTAGGTACCCTTGTCTCGGTATCCAGTTATCATGGTGAATATTCACTCGTGAGCCGTCGCCCACCCTCCACACAAGGCCTTCTCTCAACAGGACTCGACCATGTAAAATGCTACGGTACGTGAAAGACGAGTTTGACGGAATTGTAGCTGACATAATTGATTCATCTTTGAAGTACCTTGCCTTGAGCACCCTAGCACACAAAGAAGATGGAGCAGTCAGGATCCTCCATGCTTGTTTCGCCGAGAGAGCTTGGTTGAGACCTTCATGATTATGAAAACCAAGTCCTCCGTCTCCCTTAGATGCACACATCTTTTCCCAGGAGATCCAATGAACCTTATTTTCACCATCAATTGCACCCCACCAGAATTTCGAAGAGATAGAAGTCAGATTCCTGTATATCTTCTTTGTGAGGTGAAAACAACTCATAGTGAACGTCGGGATTGATTGTAGTCCTGATTTAACTAGCACTTCCCTCGCCGCCTTCGATAAACCTTGGCCTTTCCAACCTGTCACCTTTCCCTTTGAACTTTCTGTTAGATATTTGAACGTACCATCTTTAGACTTACCAACCAGTGTTGGTAGTCCAAGGTAACGCTCACTCAACGCTTCAGACTCGATCCCAATGGATTGCTTTAGTTCAGATTTAGCCTCATCGTTACATCCCTTTCCAAAAAATATAGAGGACTTTTGCAAATTCACCTTCTGTCCGGAGGCCTCCTCATGGACCACCAACATATTTTTAAGAACCGTCATGCTTTCTGTTCTTCCTTCCAGAAATACAATGCTATCATCTGCAAACAGTAGATGCGTGACATGGGGGCCAGTGCTCCCAAAAGCCACCCCCTTTAAAGCGTTGTCTTGCTGAGCTTTCCTCAACAAGGCCGAGAACCCTTCAACACAAAAGAGGAATAAATACGGCGACAACGGATCCCCTTGCCTAAGTCCACGGGAAGGTGTGAACTCCCTCGAATAGCCTCCATTTAGCTTAACTGAGAACCTGGCGGACTTAATACATCTCATAATCATGGCTATCCATAAAGGGTCAAAACCGAACCGAGCTAGAGTCTGTTCCAAAAAAGCCCACTCGACTCTATCATACGCCTTCATCATATCCAGCTTCACCGCACATAAGCAGTTCTTCCTTCTTCTCGTTCGGATGGCGTGAACACATTCATATGCAACCAAGACATTATCCGTGATAAGTCGGCCAGGAACAAAAGCACTTTGCTCCTCCGAGATGAGAATTGGAAGAATGACTTTCAATCTATTAGCCAGTACCTTAGTTGCAATCTTGTACAACACGTTGCAAAGGCTTATCGGTCTAAACTGAGAAAGTAACTCCGGTGAGTTCACCTTCGGGATCATGACCAAAACTGTATCACTAAACGTTTCCGGGGTGGCTGCACCATTCAGAAAATCTCGCACCGCTGCGCAAACCTCATTTCTAACTAGCGACCAGTGTCACTGGTAGAAAAGTGCTGGCAGCCCATCCGGACCTGGTGACTTTGTAGGACCCATCTGGAACAGGGCTGCCTTTATCTCGTCGTCAGAGAACGGCCTCGTCAACTTGGCGTTCATGTCCTCCGTCACCACATGTGCAACGTTCTGCAATAAGCTATTGGCACCACGTGACCCTTCTGATGTGAACAAAGACTCATAGAAACTAGCTGCCATCTCCCGCATATCATCATCAGTCGTGCAACGTGACCCATCTGCTCGTAACAAAGCCTTGACCGTGTTCTTTCTCTTCCTGTGAGTGGCTCGGTTTTGGAAGTATTTCGTGTTCTGATCTCCGGCCATTAACCAATCTACTCTGGATCGTTGTCTATATAGCAACTCTTCCCGCTCGAACATCTCACGTAATTGTTCCTCCAAGTCCCGTACCTCTCCTTGGCAACCTGATGACAGTGCTCGAGTCTTAGCTGCCGCAAGTTGTGTTTTGAGATTAGCAATCTTGCGCCTCACAGACCCGAACACCTCTCTAGCCCATCGTTGCAGGCTTCCCGTCAGCGTGCCAATTTTGTCCCATACCGCCGTCAGAGTCAGACCTCCGTTTCCCGCCGCGTCCCATGCTTCAGCGACCATATTGTCATATAGCTCGTGTCTCGTCCATGCTTCCTCAAAACGGAATGGTCTGTCGCCTCCTCTAGCGGAGCGCGGAGCCGTCTCCAACGCTCTCACTAGGATAGCCTGATGATCTGATTCCTCGGTCATAATGTGTTCCACTACAGTCTCCGGGTACATCTGCAGGAAGCCATCATTGCATGTGGCTCTATCCAGGCGAACTTGGATGTTTTCAGAACCATCCCTCTTATTATCCCACGTGTAAGGATATCCAGAGAAGCCCAAATCCGCCAGGCCGCAGTCGGCCAAGCAGTCCCTAAGATCCTCCATGCGTGTAAAACTCCTCATATTGCCCCCAATTTGGTCTGTTTGGAATAATGCCTCATTGAAGTCGCCCAAACAAATCCACGGGAGGTCATTTTGCCTCCGTAAGAATCTGATTGCATCCCATGATTTCTTCCTCATCTCCGTGTTTGGCTCTCCATAGAATCCAGTGACTCTTGAGGTTTTGCCATCACAACTGATCTCAGCATCAATAAAATACTGGCACCATGGTTTAACTATGACTTGAATATCATCTCGCCACCAGAGAGCCAGACCCCCACTCCTGCCCTCACAATCCACCGCCACACCATTCTTGAACCCCAAACTCCATTTAAGCCTATCCATTGCTCTTGCTTTTTTCTTTGTTTCACACAAGAAAACCACCGCTGGGTTGTGACACCTCACAAGGTCGCGTAGTTCGCCCACTGTCGAGTCCAACCCCAAGCCCCGACAATTCCAGGCAAGCAGATTCATTGCTCCCGGCGGCCCCGGAGTTCGGGGTCCGCAGCTTCATCATGAGTCTCTGAGATGCGATCAAACACAGAGGCTGTCTTCTGCCTCGTATCGCGAATGAACAGATCAGCCGGAACCTGCCTGTCAATATCGCCTTTAGGCACCCACATCTGTTTGGGCCTTCTCTTCTTGTTTTCATTTACTTCATTGTCATAATGCTCTTGACGTGGCTTTTTCACGTACCTCCCCCTTTGTCTCCCATGCAAGCCATGCGTATAGGGTTCCCCCAGTGGGTTGCCCCGGCCCGACCCGCTATTCTGCCACCCAGCAGAAGAGGACTGAGCAAAGTCCTTTTCTCTTCTGTACCTCGCATCTTCCCGAACTTCTCTCATGTGACGCCTCTCATTCTGCTCCATTAATTTGTAACGGAGATCTTTTTCCCTCCGTGCCTCCAAGCTCTCCCTTAAGTCTTTCTCCTTCGGGGTTGCATTCTTTAACTTGCTCTTATCAGGGCTGCAGACCTCATTTGTCTCCTGCCTGTTCCGATCGCCACTGCGTTCGTTGGCTGAACGGGAGAAGTCGGGATTAAGGTTCCTCTTTGTCTGCACCTCTCTCGCCTTGGGATGTATAATATGCTTCGCAGGCACCTCCCCATTAAAAGAGCCGCTCCTACTCTGATTACTGCTTGTTGCACCACTCGCTGCCCTCCCTGTGTTGTTTCTGCCCGGGGACGCTCTAAGCCATCCCCCCATTGTGAAGATGAGTCAGATGGTGGTACACAAATCCCACCTGCGTGAACAAGACGCCCGCAGTCGAAGCAAAAATGAGGTACCTTCTCATAATGGAAATCAAACCAAGTTTTCTCCACATCCTCTTCTGATTTCTTCAGAAAAAAACCGCGGACTAGAGGCTCGAACACAGATATTTTCGCTCTCACCCTAAGTTGGCTTCCTCTTGCAAAACCTTCCTTGTCAACATCCACTCTGACAAACTCTCCCAGCCAGTTACCCAAAGCCCTTCCAAACGTCTCCGTTCTTTTGTCTGGTGGAAGATCATTCACTCTAACCCAGACGTCCACCTTGTCAAAAACCATCTCAGAGGGTCGTTTGTCTCCCTCCTAATCCTTCATAACCAAAGATCGCGAAATCAAACTGCCAGGGGCCATTGTTGAGCACATGCTTCCAAATCGCCCTCACGCCAAAGTGCACCATGATGGTATTGGGGCCGATCTCGCTGAATTTAGCCTCATGGTGCAATCCCCAAGCTCTAGGCATCGTTTTCTCCAAAGATCGCCTTCTTCATCGGTCTCGGTGAGCACACCTTCCCACAGCCGACCACTTCCTGTACTTATGGACTATCGGATCCGGATCTTCAAAGACAAAACCTTCAACTTCCTTGTCCATCAAAACCATGCCTCCCAAACGCGCCGAGAGGCTCGCGGCCGGTCCGGGTTTTGCTCTCAACCGAGAACGTGAGGATTCTCCGCTAGCGTACCAGCCGCCTTCCGTGCGGCGTCGCCACCGATCTGAAGCAGATGGGGTCGTTGTAGATTTCCCCGGGGTCGCCGCCGCCTTCCCCTCTTTCTTCCCATCTACCGTCCCCGCCATTAGCACCGCCCCTTGACGCGAACGCAGACTAACCGGCCGAAGACCAGGGTGAGCGCCGTCGCCCCCTGGAGATCGCCGGAATACACCACCCCCGTCGGTCGGAACCCTAACCCTAGCGTGGAGATGCAATCGCCCTCCGCCGCCTTAGCGTCCCTAAAAAACGTGGTGGACCCAACTAGATAAATTTGTTCTAGTTTTCTATATGTTAGCTGTACCTGTTTTAGCTATCTGGCGGCCTTGTTTTTTTCACGGGAGCTATAGACATACTTTTCAAATGCCAACGTAAGTTTAGGTCTGATTGTCTTAGATATACTTTTACGTGCCATGCCAAATAGTGCCTACGCCAGCCTCTCAGTTTCCTTTGTCTTATGCTGGTTTCTTGTATTCTTCTAAAAACAAAATCCACTGTTTATAAAAAAACAAAGTTCAAGTGCGTCTTCTTATCTACCAAAAAAAAAAGGTAATGAACGTGTTAACTGTTGGTTATCGGCCGGCTTGATCGCTTGGCCTCTTGCCGTGGTCCTTCGTATTGCTTTTTTTTTGCTATCCTAATGTAACGTGACACCATGAAGGTTCAATAATAGCGGTCCATATATTCTACGATGTTACGCAAAAACCTTTAAATCTTAGCCGTTATTATTCTAATTGAACGGCTAAAAATATTAGCATATGTGGACGAACGTAATGGCTTATTTGACTTCTAATTGAAGTACATAATAGATGTTGAAGGAGTATATGAAAAATGTTAAGCGAGTATTAAAAATGTAGTATAAGTATTCAAAATGTTGAAAAAGTATTTAAAAATGTTGAATAAGTATTAAAAAATGTTAAAATAGTATTTGAAAAATATTGAATAAGTATTAAATGTTGAACAAGTATTTGAAAAATGTTGAATAACCGTTCAGACAACGTTGAACATGTATACAATTTTTTTGATGACTTACTAAAATAATATAAAATGTAAAACAAAAGAAAACCAATAAATGTAAACCGAAAAAATATATTAAATCCAAAAAATAAAAATAAAAAGCAAATAAACAAATTTAGAAATGATAAAAAATAAAGACAAAACAAAAGCTGGAGAAGATAAGAGAAAATGAAAGAAAAGAAAACGGAAAAAGCATTGAAAACCGAAAAATCAAATGAGAAAACAAAAAAAGGGAGAAAACCAAATTATATAATGACAAAATAAGAAAACCGGAGAAATATAAGGAAACCAGACAAAGAACCAAAGAAACGAAAAAAAAGGATAAACGGTAAAAAAACTCTGTTGTTTTACCTGAAGTAGTATGCACCTCGTATGTGAACACGAAGTGAAAAGTGGCGCAGTGACCAGCAGATGTACGCACGATAGATACGACCAGGGATCGAGTTTCCTCGCGCCCTCGTTATCTTCCTTATTTTTTTTGTTTCACTGTGCGCTAGTGGGCCGATCCGATTGGTCGAAACGCTTCAGCTAGACCGAAGGTTCCTTCCCTCAAAAAAAAAAAAAAAGCTAGACCGAAGGTTCCTCTCGCTGAATGCGATAAATAGCACTCGTGCCAAATAGGATCCGCCTGGCGCAACAAGCGCAGGAAGCGGACGCGCGCGCAGGCACCCCTATTTCTCCATTTAAGCGACCACAGGGCACAACCTCGCGTTGGGAGGAGCCCAGATGGGCCGGCCCACGCGCAAGCGAGGCTACAGCCTGTTTTTCTTCTTTTTTTCACGTTTTTCCTGGTTTTGTTTCTACAGCCAGATGGGCCGGGAGTATTACCCCACATGTCTCACATACTATGCGTACATACAAAACTCACCATCACTGGTGGTAGATAAAATTTGTCCTATATATACCACCCCGGGTATTAGAAAAAACACTCTTAAAAAACATTTGAAAAAATATTGAACAAGTACTAAAATTTGTTGAACAAGAATTTGAAAAATGTTGAACAAGTATTTGAAATTTTTTGAATAAGTATTTGGAAACTATAGAATGGGTATTTAAAAATATTGAACAAGTATATGAAAAATGTTGAACCAATATTTAAAATATTGAACAAGAATTTGAAAGTATTTAATAAATATTAAAAATGTTGAACAAGTATTTGAAAAATGTTGAATATGTATTAAAAATGTTGAACGGTTATTTGAAAATTGTTGAACAAGTATTTAAAAAATGTTGAAATAGCATTCGACAATGTTGAACATGTATACAAAGATGTTGTTCACTTGTTACAAAAAATGTTATTCAGATGTACAAAAATGTGGAGTAAAAAAACATAAGAAAACACAAAATAAAAACAAAGAATGAAGAAGAATAAAGAAAACCAAAACAAGAAAAAAAACTGAGAAGAAGAAAGAAATCCAAACACAAAATGGTGGAGAACAAAGAAAATGCAAAAAAGAAAGAAAATAATGACAGAAGAACGGAGAAGAAAAAATAAAAAAAATAATAAAAAAGGCAAAATCTGGAAGAAAACGGATTGACTAGCCTCAAATAGGTTGTGCCCTTGTACTTACCACAAAAGTATGTCGGGCGCAGTGGCTGGCGCAACACGTGTTCAACCGCTTCAGCGAGACTTCTCCCATGCGCCCCATTTTGGGTGGCTCATGAGCGGCAGTGGGGAGCACTCTATTTTCTTGTTCCCTTTTTACTTTATTTTTTTATTAATTCAGGATTTAGAAAACTTTTGAAAATTAAAAAAATGCGAATTTCAGAAAAAATTGTGGAGCCAAAAAACTTTCCTGAATTCAAATAATGTTCAAAAATTTTAAAAAAATCATGAATTTGGATATTATGAACATTATTATATGATGAACAAATTCTGAATTTTATGTACATTTCTAAATTTCATGAACATTTCCTAAAATAGGATGAAATTGTTGATGAACATTTCATGAAAAAATCGGATGAAATTATTGGAAAATTTATGAACATTTTTTAAATTTTATGAACATTGCTAAAAACTACGGTGAACAGAATTTGAATTGATGAACATTTTTTGAAGTGGACGGACATTTTTCATTTTTGAACTTGATGAACAAATTCTCAATTCAAGAACACTTTTTTAAAAATTGGATGAAATTTTTTAAAACTGGATGATTTTTTTATTTTATGAACATTTTTAAAAATTATGATTTATAATTCTTGAATTAGATGAACATTTTTTGAATCCAGTGAACAAAAAATGTTCAATATTTAAAAAATCACAAAAACGAGAAAAAATCAAGGAAGAAAAACGGAGATGAAAGAAGAAATTAAAAATTGAAAAACAAAAACAAAAAAGGAAATAGAAAAAAGAAAGATAAAAGGGAAAGGAAAAAAAATTGGGGGGCCTCGCGCCCGAGATGGGCGGCCTAGAAGGCGCGCTACGACGCTAGGGTGTGCCTACGCGCCATATTGGATCCGCCCAAGTGAACTAGCGGATTCTAAAAAAAACTAGCGAACTAGCGATAGCGGGCAACGAGCGAGCCGTTGCATGTTTCTGAAAAAATAACCTACTGCTACCTATGCTGGCACGATCCAGTCATCTATCCATCCTTGCATCGACCCAATCTTGGTGGATGAGCGACGTGCCTCCTAGCACAAGGCAACAAACGCACTCGCGTACTAGGACGCTGCGCACGCACGATCACGTCACGGGCGGACGAGCCACGAGGGTACCGTGGCGCCCGCGCGCTGCCCCCATGTCGTGCCTACTCGGGCCGTCGTGCCAGCATGTTTAGCCAAGGACGTGCCTGGGCTTGGGAGGCCAGCACGCATGCCGGCCTGGCACGACCCGAGTACTTAGCGGGCCTGGCTTGTTTAAGCCATGCCGGGCCGTGTCGGGCCGGGTCAGCCCATTTGTCCAGGTATGGGAGTACCCAACAACAAGTGCCTCCTTTGAGAAAGAGAAACACCAAACCTAACTATATTGTGAGCTTCTTCTAAAAAAAACTATATTGTGAGCTTCAAAGTTAGAAGCTCGAGATTCAAAAGAGAATTTACATGACGCAAAAACACTTGTCGTTTCTAAAATATCTTTCATGACACTATCATAGTTTTCCCCAACACCTTGACGAATGTGATTGACGACCTGCTTACAATCAGAAGCCACATGTATATGTTTCATAGCTAACTCTAGTGCCAATGCCACGGTCCTTCCCTACATGCCAGAGCTTCCAATGTGGGCGGATCAATAAGTCCATGCACCACCCGAACCGAAGATCCTAGATACAGTCCATCTCTTTCGCGGCAGATTGCCGCTGTCGTGCCTAGGTTATGATCCACAAAGACTCCGACATTCACATTGATCATCACAAAACCTGTTTTGTATGGGATCCATCGTAGTTGTCGGACTAGCACAGCCCCTGATATTGCATGAGGATCGGTCGATTCATTTAGCTGATCAAGCTCAAAAATGAATTTGGTTGCGAACATGTGTGTGTTGTATGTACTTTTGTTTATACCCTCGTGTATTAGAGCATCTATAGCCGGACGCCCCAAACCTGCCTCAAACGCCCAGACGGACGGCCTGGTCACTGACCGGTCATAAAAATTCAACCCAGACGGGCCCTCAAACGGGCTTCAGATGCTCCGGCTGACCGGCACCCCTCATATCCAGCCCAAATATGTGGCGGACACGGGACATCCCGCCGCGTCGGACTAACGTCGGGGTCCCATGCGGAATCGCCCGAAAACCCAGTGGTCCGATGTACGTATTCTCCGGTGGGGGTAGTGGTGGTGGAGGGGGGGAGGGGTGAACGTTGTGTAGCGCCGGTCCGGGAGAAGATAACCTCCTCTCTCCCGCTCTGGCAACCCGAGCCCATCCACCTCCTTTCTCCCGCTCCGGCGCTCTTCCCACGCTCTCCGGCTTCGCCATGTTCCGGGAGAAGATAACCACCTACGCTATGCTCATGCCGGAGTGCCGATACCAGATCGAGCATATGATCCGGGCAATGCGCGGTGAGCACGCCACCCGCGTCACTGTCGGGTTGCCTCCGGACTCGCCGGAACAGGAGGAGGAGAGAGAGAGGAGTAGCAGCCGGCTCCGATGGAGGTGGCGGATCCGGAGGGCGATGAGGAGGCGGAGCAGCCGGAACAGGACCTGGTACCGGCTTCGGGCTTCAACATGGAGCAGGCGGAGGCGGAGTTCGCCGTTGCCCAAGTGGACGAGATAGCGAAGCAGCAGGCCATCCTGGAGTTCATCCAAGATGAGGACTATGTGAATGCAAACCGATGGTTCATCCGGTAGGAACGGGTGGCGACCGACGCCCTCTTCGACGAGGTCGAAGCAGAGATGGATGCGGAGACCGTCGCGGAGGAGCCAGAGGTACAACTGTCGCCCATGTTCCTGGCGTCGGGCATGGCGATAGTGGACATCTCCGATGAGGACTAGGCTAGTTGATCTACGTAGTACGTAGGTTGTTTCTTTGCATGCTTTTGTATGGATTTAGGATTTCTAGTACTCCCTTCATTCATTTATATAAAGTGTATTTCTTTTTTTGAAAGTCAAACGAGTGCATGTTTGACTGAGTTTTTAAAAAAATACATCCACAACATGAAATTTATATCGTTTGATTCATCATGAGAAGTAGTTTCATTTTTATCTATTAGGGATTACAGATGTTGTTATTCTATTCTATAATCTCGGTCAAACATGCACTCGTTTAACTTGTAAGAAAACAAATACACCTTATATTCTGGAACAGAGGGAGTCACTACTAGGGAAAACCCTAGCAGTAGCGCTGGTTTTGTGCTCACCAGTAGCGCGGGCAGGCGCGCTACTAATAAGGCGCTACAGCTATTGCTTAGCAGTAGCGTGTGCCCGCACGCGCTACTGCTAGGACAAATAGTTGCAGCGTTTGTTCAATCACGCCATCGCTAATGTAACTACTGGCAGCGTGTTTTCTCTCCATCGCTACTAGTATTCTTTTTTATTTTTTATTTTTAGTGTATTTATGCGCCATCGTACAAATATTGGTACAATACCAGTTATGAGGTTTACATCATTATGTCCATAACAGTGTGTCAAATGAAGGTGGGTTAGGTTCAAGTGGAGGCAATATGTGGTGCATGTCAAAAGTATACTACTAATCCAAACTTGATCTAGTTTGGACTAGTAATACTTTCGATATGCACCCCATGTTGCCTCCACTTGAATCTAATCCGCCAGCACAAGCTATTTAATCATCATCATACACTGGTGGAAAAAAGGCCTTTGGTCGCGGTTCGCAACTGCCATTAGTCGCGGTTGGGCAACCGCGACCAAATAAGCGCGACTAATGCCCCCCACCTTTAGTCGCGGCTGCTTAAGAACCGCGACTAACGGCCCGTCACGTGGCGCCAAAGTGACCGTCAAGCGGAAGACCTTTAGTCGCGGTTCTTCTCGCCAACCGCGACTAAAGGCCGCCGGTGTTTAGGGTTTTAGCCCCCCTAAACCTGTTTTCTGTTTAATTTGTATTGTTTTATTTCTTTTGTGCTTTATTTTAATTTTGAAGGAGTTTCATATATTCTACGGTACTACATACATGCATATGAATGTACAATTTCAAATAAATTTGAAATTAGAATCAAAAAGAATTCAAGAGGAATATACAATATATATTCAATATCATCGGATGACCATATACAATTTTGAACAAGTTTCCATACATGATTTAATGCATATAAAGTTCTACGTCCTCGTAATAGTGTTCTCCTTTAGGATGGAGGACTTCCTGCTGAACCATCCAGCTAGTTCCTCTTGAAGTGGTCGGAAGCGAGCTTACGGACTAAGCATCATCCGGAGGTTATTCCTCGAGCATTGGTATCACTCGGAACCCGGCTCAGAGGTGTATCTCGGATCATCTCCTGAACATAGTATCCACATAGATTGGTCTCCGGTGGCTGAATATCTGACATTCTTAGGCTTTGACCTTTTGAATTCTAGCTCTTTTTGAATTCACCGACCTTTGTATCTACGAACCGTCTCCAAACCCTACGAGGCAAAGAAAATTAAATGAACAAGAGAGTTATTAGTTACTTGATATTAGGAAATGAACGAAATAGGCCGATCGATATAGAGCGCAAATGAATGAAAATAATTACTTATGACATTCTTCTCATGCCGCCCCAAAGCTTTGGATCCATATTCAGAGAGTCGTGGGCGAGACATTACGAGGTGTGTTAACTTTAATTACTAGCAGAATCCGGTGGAACCTGCGGACACGATACATGCACAAGACGTCATGCATAACTCATCGATTAGCCGGCCACATACCATGCATGGAGTAAACAAAAGAGAATGTGCTCAAGATGTAAACACTCACCCAAAATGGTAAGGAAATAGAATATCACTTTTGAGTTCCTGCTTTGTAAGAAACTGCCACAGTGCGCCTCCACGTCGGCGGGGTGACGGCTCCAACACATGTCCATTAACGATGTGTGGGTCAATGAACCCAACATCATGGATGTTCCTTACTCGCATTCCTTAATCTTCATTCTGCATGTATAATAGCGGACACAACAATATAGTTAGGACATATATATAGTGCGAGGCAATATGAACGAGATGGGGTAGAAATTAATAAATCACTTACGTAACGTAGCAACCGATGATAGATTTGTCGAGCTCGCGCAGATTGAAAAGCTGGAACAATTCACTCAGTTCAATTTGTACATAGTAATGTTTGAAGTGATGCTCATGTCTAACTTCCGCATAAATATATTCTTTGGCGTTTTTATTTTTATGTAACCCTTGTACCATTTCAGCAGACCTTTCATTTGTGGAGGTAGATCCTTTTCTGCGCAGGCTCGACGAGAGGCCCATTCTTGACATATGTAATTACTACCTCCTTCACTTTGGCGCCTCATCAAGGCCTAACAGTTCCACGAAGAGTAATACCTAAGTTGGCCGCTTGTTCTCGGCACTTTCGTTCTGATCAATCCTGTCAGCCGCAGCTTGTATGATCTCGGGGCATCCGGACAGAAGGCTTCCACTATAAGCGGGCAATCGATTGTTTACTTTGTTCCCGAGCTGGGCAACTTGTTTCCGCTTTTTACTTCGGCCTTCTCCCGCTCTTTGTTCTCCTTGAACATGAGTGCCTGCATGAAGTTCACGTGCATAGTCGTTAAGCTGATTCTTGGCATGGCTTGGGACGGTGTGCTCAAAAATGACTTAGCCCACTTCTTTTGCTCATCGAGAAAATACCGGCTTGGGCTCGGGCTCTCTTTTCTTCTTGCAGTCCGCCTTCCATTTCTCCAAATCAGCAGCCACGGCCGCCGACTTCCTCGGCACCACGTTCCCAAGGCCTTGTGGGGAGAGGCTTGATGATGGCTCGGTACCTTTGTGGTCTTAGGTACATAAGGGTCCGGGTTAATAATCCAGATCGCTTCGCTTCTTTGCCGGAGGTGGATTGGGGCGGCGTCGATCACCCGCCGGACGAGGATCGGGGCGGCGGTGATCACCACGGACGTTAGGATCGGGGGCGGCGTCGGCCGACATGACGGAGGTGTAGGTGAACCGCCACCACCCCCACCACCACCGCCGCCACCGCCACCACCACCACCGTGAGGGGTGGACTTGTTGTCCTTGGCGCCTCGCCGAAACTTGATAAACTTCTTTTGCCATAGAATGAAATGGCGCTTGACATCTCCAAGTCTTTTCTCCCCTTGTGTGTAGCAATGTCAATCTCCGTGTCCTCAAACCCTTGGACTATGTCCTCCACCGTGACACGAGCATAGCCATCTTGAATGGGGTTGTTGTGGTGGAGTGCTCCTGTAAACATGGTAAAGCATCGCCGATGGCTACCTTCATGGACATGTTCCCAATAGGATAATACTGATGACATTCTTTCATCTCCTTTATATCGCCCACGGGTAGCGAGGAGGCTCCGGTGCAGTAATTTCGACCACCAGAGGCTCCGGTGCGATAATTCGATCATCGGTGCATACGCACCCGGCCCGGTGGGGCCTCCGTGGAAGCCACGCCGCTTCTCCGCCGCTGGCTTCCGAGATCCGCCGGATGATCTTCATCCGCACCCGAGTTGCATCTCTTTCGCTACTAGTACACTCATGGTTTTCTTCATCACATCCATTTCCGATGCCAACCGCGCCACAACATCGATTCTGATCCATCTTTCTCTTACGGCTTCAGAACCGTCACGGGTCATCGTTCGGGGAACCCTATTTTCCACGGAATGTGCCCCATGCCTCGTATACGTCCTCCGTGTTCAGGATTCGAGGGCTTTTGTCGGTAGCGTCGTTCTCTCTGTTGAACTTGATCTTCCCTGTTGAGCATCCTTCATTGCGTCAATAAGGGCTTGGGTGGTTTAATTAATTTGCCCGGTAAACACACTCCCCTGTCTCCGGGTTCGGCGTTCCCCCATGCCCGTACCACCAGCTTTTGGCCCTTGGGTCCCATCCCTCCGTGCACTGGGCGGATTCCTCGCGCCCTCATTTCGTTCTCCATCTTCTCCAACCTAGGCACCCAAATGCGATACCCTCCTGGCCCCATAACATGATTGTACTCCTTCTTAGCCGCATTTTCCTTATTTTTTCGATATTTGAATGAACTGCTCCGATTTCTTTTGCTTCACAAATTCTGGCCAATCATGTTTCAGTTTCTCATATTGTCCTTTGAAATCTGGAGTCTTGTTACGCTTGACAAAGTCATGGGCTAGATTTTGCTTGAATTTCCTAATGCGTCGGCCATCTTATGAAGAGCGAACTGTTTGACTAGCCTCCTCCTCTCCTTGTTTTCCTCAATCTTGTTACCCTCCTCATCGAATTTGTTGTATTCCGGAGGTAGAACGAAATGTTCCATAAGCTTCTTGAAGCAATCTTTTTTGTTCTCTTATCGACAAAAGTGAAACCATCAATTCGTGCCTTCTTTGGCTCATTCCACTCGGGCGGTGATCGAGACGTTGTCTCTAACAATGGCTCCGCATTGGTGACAAACTTGGTGGCGTTCTTGCGGGGCTCCAGCGGCCTGCCGGTTGCACCGTCGACAACCTCGATGGTGCATGTTTCTCCTTGTTTCATCGTCTTGGTTGCGCCCACGCTTTGACGACGCACTCGATTGTTTGACGATCCGGCCGAGGGCTAAAATAAGAAAGAGAGTCGTATGCGGCGTTAGTACACACATATTTATTCAAATCGGTTAGTTTGTATCACGGAGGCTCAATGTATATATATACCTCGGCCGGAGGTGGTTGCTACTTCCATTTGAAGATCGTCGTTTATCGACGCTTTGTTAAACATCATCTTGTCGACGGCGCCCTTCATCTTCACCGTCAAGGTTCGAGATAAGAAGAGATATCATCTTCTTCTTCTCCGGTCGCACATATAGAATATCGCCGTTTATGATGCCGAACATATGTGCTTCACCGTCCGGATCATAGTTGTCCATAATCGGGTCAGCTCTATCGTCCGCCATTATGTCGATCCACGAAAACATGTAGTAAAAACAAATTAATTAAGTGAAGAAGGGGCGGTGGCGGTGGCGGTGGCGAAGGGCGGTGGCAAAAGGAGGCGAGGAAGGGGTGGGAGAGGTGTCGCGGTAGAGCGCGAGACGGGCGGCAAACGGCAGCGTCACGGAGAGGGGTCGTCGTCGGCGTAATCGATCACAGCGACATCGGTCTCGGGTCTACCGGAGAGAAGAGGGGAAAAACAGTAAATATACAGACAAGCATATCATCACAAAGCGTAACGTGGCAATATGATGTGCCGGGAGTGACCTAACATATGGCTACGATAAAGGTGAAGGGGGATTCAGCAGGAATGTTTTCCGGTTAGGACTATGTCGATAGAAGACCGGGGGAAAGTTCCATATTCAGATAGTTAGAGGCATCGACATGTATGTGGGTAGCGTATTCGGGTTCGTCTCGTCGTTACGAGCAACTTTCATGTATAAAGTTTTTGATCCGACCTACGGTTTATTTAATATGATTTTTCAAAGTTTTAAGCAGTTATTTGGAATTAACAGATTTAAATAAAAGGAAAAGCAGGGTTATGACATCAGCATGATGTCGGCAGTCAACAGGGCTGTTGACTGGGTCAAGCTTTCAGTGGGTCCTGCTGTCATTGACACAACTTAGTTAACAGTTTTTATTAACAAATTAACTATTTATAAAACATTTTATTAGAGTGGGGGCCACATGTCATAGTCAACAATTTTTAACTAGTGGCCTCATTCAATGTGGGGGTTGACTAAGTGGTGGGGACCCACGGACGGTGTCCAATTAGGTTAATTAACTATGCGGTCTTAATTAAACCAAAGTAATTACGGGTGGGGGCCATTGTCGATTGTACGAGCCACCGCCGTGCATGCCGCGTGCTTACACACGGCAAGGCGAGACCGTGGCGGAGCTAGCGATTCGAGGATATCACGGCTGTCGGGAGGGTATACGGCGGGCGGAGGCGTCGCTGGCACAACAAGGATGGCTTACGCGCATGGGCAGCCCGTGTGGCGAGCGATCGGCCGGCGTCTTGTAGGCCAGCTGGGCTGGCCGGGCGCAGCCAGCGACAAAGCGGCAGCTGGTGAGGGAGGCGGTCGGCGGCGTTGAGGGCGGTCGGCGGTAGCGTCTGCGAGGCGGCGGTCTTGTATGTGATGGCGAAGGCGGCGTCGGCGAAGCGGCAATGAGCGGCGTCGGCGCGGTAGCGAGCAAACGGCGAGAATCGGAATCGGAGAAGGCGAGAATCGAGCCTTGTATTTATAGCCCCCTTTAGTCGCGGTTGGCGAGACCAGCGACTAAAGGTACCCTTTAGTCATGGTCGCCTGCCCAACCGCGACTAAAGGGTTTTAATGAGTTTTATGCGTTCAGCGCCCCCACCTTTTAGTCGCGGTTGGTCGGCCAACCGCGACTAAACGCCATGCAGTTTAGGGTTTTAGCCCCCCCAAACCTGTTTTCTGTTTAATTTGTATTGTTTTCTTTTTAATTTGTATTGTTTTCTGTTTAATTTGTATTGTTTTATTTCTTTTGTGCTTTATTTTAATTTTGAAGGAGTTTCACATATTCTACGGTACTACATACATGCATATGAATGTACAATTTCAAACAAATTTGAAATTAGAACCAAAAAGAATTCAAGAGGAATATACAATATATATTCAATATCATCGGATGACCATATACAATTTTGAACAAGTTTCCATACATAATTTAATGCATATAAAGTTCTCGTCCTTTGTATCTACGAACCGTCTCCAAACCCTACGAGGCAAATACAAATAATATGTCAAAAATAAAACTAATTCAATTCAATATGTTAAAAATACAAATAATATATCAAAAAATTCAGAAAATAGAACTAATTCATTTCAAAATTCTAAAAATACAAATAATATATCAAAAAATTCAGAGAAGTTCTTCTCGGCCGCCTATCTTCCCACAAGTTCTTCCGGCCGATCTTCCCTTGATTCTTTCCGCCTATGTCTTCCGCCATTTCTTCACGCCTCTATCTTGGCACAGACGATGCTCCTTTTATAGGCACGGGCCGCTTACGCTTTGTCTTGTTCCTCCGACAGGCGTCGGCGCTACCCACGCAGCGTCTGTCTAACCTTTAGTCGGTTGCACCAACCACCGGGACTAAAGGTTAGATGACCAGCTCTGATTCCTCTTCTTCCCGCCATTTCTTCCCTGTCTTCCGCCTCTTTCTTCCCGCCACTTTCTTCCCGCCTCCTGTCTTCCCGCTCCCATTTTTCCCGCCATTTCTGCACTACATATATGTAGCCCGGCTTGGCCACAAGCATTATCACATCTCTACAATCTCTCATCACTCTCTCGTGGCTTCCACCGCACCCACTCTAACCTACCAGCAGGTGGAGGAGCTTTGCGCCTCGAACTACCCTTGTCCACCGGGCTACGCGTCCCCACATTTTGGAGCCTAAGCGCGGCGGCGTGCAGTCCCTCCCGTCCCTCGAGTGCTTGGCCGGGCGGCTATCACGAACCACTACTACCTCGACCTCACGCCGGAGCAGCGGATGAATCTCACCGGCATCCCGATAACCAGCATACTTGGGACGCCTTCTTCATCAATCGGCGTGAGAGGGCGCCGCTGTATGAGGAGGACGGTGCGCCTCAGGAACTTCCACGAGGCCGGCCGTCGGCTATGGTGGTATGGCGGACTGCAGAGCGTCATGGACTACATCACGGCCGGCGATATCCCCGCTGCGCTACCCTCGATTCGAGCCGGCGCCGCCCGGCAGCGGCAGCGGCGGCGGCGGCGACAGCGGCAACGGCGGCGGCAACTTAGAAAGCGGCGACTACCCGATACAACGGCGACGGCGGCTATGAAGACTACGGTATGCATATTATACGCCTAGGCAGGAGTATGACTAAATCACTCCAAATTTCATGTATCATCGGTGGTATCTAGAATCATTCAAAATGGACACCAAACACATCACGGGTAATATAATTCACATGATCCATTCAACAAAGTTTGGTACAATAAATTATTACACATCATTTCTTCCCTTGTGTCCCTGCTTGCTTACGATTGTGCCGTATCCATGGAGCATCCTCATCATTTAACTTAATGCTTGGGTCGGTGTTCACTTTGAAGGGCGGAATTTCAGCAAACATATTATAATCTTCCGACATGTCATCTTGTCCTCCACTCCCACGATGTTTCTTTTCCTGAAAGAACAATGTGGCGCTTTGGATCATCGCATGATGTCTTGATCGCTTTCTTATCTTTCCGTTTCCTCGGTTTGCTACTCATGTCCTTCACATAGAAAACCTGAGCGACATCTTCGCTAGGACGAATGGTTCGTCAAGGTAACCAAGATTGTTGAAATCCACCATTGTCATTCCGTATTGCTGGTCCACCTTTACCCCACCTCTGTTAGCTTGAACCATTTGCACCGGAACAAAGGGACCTTAAAGGAGGGTCCATAGTCAAGTTCCCATATCTCCTCTATGTAACCATAATATGTGACCTCTTGCCCATTCTCGGTTCTGCATCAAAGCGGACACCACTGTTTTGGTTGGTGCTCTTTTATCTTGGGCGATCGTGTAAAATGTATTCCCATTTATCTCGTACCCTTGGAAAGTCGTTATAGTCGAAGATGGTGTCTTGGCCAACATGTACAGCTGATCTACAACATCATTGTCATTCATTAAATGTTTTCTCAACCAAGCGCGAAAGTCTCCATGTGGGCCTTCCTAATCCAGGATTCAGGCTTCCCCGGGTTGTCAGAACGTAAAATATTCTTGTGTTTCTCAAAGTACGGAGCCACCAAGCTGGAATTG
This sequence comes from Aegilops bicornis, assembly GCA_021605145.1. Lineage (NCBI taxonomy): Eukaryota > Viridiplantae > Streptophyta > Magnoliopsida > Poales > Poaceae > Aegilops > Aegilops bicornis. Next base: position 155,655,018 of record CM038670.1, on the reverse strand, counting down.
GTCAGTACAGTGTGGTGTGCTTCGGTCAGAGAATGGCCGTCCATACATATCGTTGATTTCATTCCGATCGTGCCTTTTCCACTTAGTCTCCCCTCGTGCCGCGATCGAGGAAGACCAATCGGCTTAAGGTCGGGAACAAAGTCAACACAAAACTCAATTACCTCCTCATTTCCATAGCCCTTGGCGATGCTTCCTTCCGCCTAGCACGGTTACGAACATATTTCTTTAATACTCCCATGAACCTCTCGAAGGGGAACATATTGTGTAGAAATACAGGACCGAGAACGAAAATCTCTTCGACTAGGTGAACCAGGAGGTGCGTCATAATATTGAAGAAGGATGGCGGGAACACCAACTCGAAACCCGACAAGACATTGGATCACATCGTTCTGTAACCGTGGTAGAACTTCCGGATTGATTACCTTACGAGAGATTGCATTGAGGAATGCACATAGCTTCACAATGGCTACTCGAACATTTTCCGGCAGAGCCCCTCAAAGCAATCGGAAGCAATTGCGTCATAATCACGTGGCGGTCGTGAGACTTCAGGTTTTGGAACTTTTTCTCCGCCATGTTTATTATTCCCTTTATATTGGGCGAGAATCCAGACGGGACCTTCATCTTTGCTCGGGCATTCAAAAAGATGACCTTCTCTTCTTTGGTCGGGCGTAGCCGGCACGACCTTGAAACCATTCCGGATGCCGGTCATCGTGGTCTTTCAAACGTTCTTTGGTCTGCCGTGCTTCCTTTGTATCATTTGTCTTCCCATACACGCCCAAGAAGCTTAGGAGGTTCACGCAAATATTCTTCAGAACGTGCATCACGTCGATTGCAAGAGCGGACATCTAGGACTTTCCAATATTCTAGCTCCCGAATATAGATTTCTTCTTCCACATGGTTGCGTGCCGTCGGCTCCCTTGAACTTATTGTCCGCCAGACCCTTTCCAAAGATGACTTTCAAATCCTTGACCATATCAAATACCTCGGCACCGGTGCGTTCCGCGAGCTTCGGCCGGTGATCTGCCTTGCCGTTGTAATGCTTGCCTTTCTTTCTTCTTGGATGAATTTTGGAAGAAATCGGCGATGCCCAAGGTACACGTTCTTCTTACAATTTGGCAAATGTACACTTTCAGTCTCATGTAAGCGATGCGTGCATGCATTATATCCCTTATTTGACAGTCCGAAAGGTTACTAAGAGCAGGCCAATCGTTGATGGTTACGAAAAGCAATGCTCAGAGGTCAAATTCCTCTTGTTTGTGCTCATCCCACACACGGACACCACCCCACAGCTGTAAAAGTTCATCAACTAATGGCCTTAGGTACACATCGATGTCGTTGCCGGGTTGCCGGACCTTGGATGAGCAATCGCATCATAATGAACTTCCGCTTCATGCACAACCAAGGAGGAAGGTTGTAGATGCATAGAGTCACGGGCCAGTGCTATGGCTGGAGCTACGCTTTCGCCAAAAGGATTCATGCCATCCGTGCTTAGAGCAAATCTTATGTTCCTTGCGTCACCTGCAAAATCTTTGAACCATCCGTCGATCTTTCTCCATTGCGTTCCATCTGCGGTGTGTCTCAACTCCCGTCCGACTTACGGTCCTCTTTGTGCCATCGCAACAACTTGGCATGCTCTTTGTTCTGAGCAGACGTTTCAACCGTGGTATTATAGGAGCATACCACATCACCTTGGCGGAACCCTCTTCACGGGTTTCTAGCCCTCAACATCGTCACCGTGGTCATCGCCTCGATCTTATAACGCAATGCGGTGCATACCGGCATTCATTCAAATTCTCGTATTCATCAGCGGTAGAGGATGCGATCGTTGATGCATGCATGTATCTTCGTAACCTCTAAACCTAGAGGCGGACAACCTTCTTTGCTTAAATGCGTCTTGGCGGGCAACTCGTTATCCTTTGGAAACATATTCTTCAACATTTTCAGCAAGTTTTCAAATGCCGAGTCAGCTACACCTGCCTCGCCTTCCATTTCAGCAAATCCGAGCAGTGCAGCCCGGCTTTTTGAGACCATCATCGCATCCGGGTACAGCGCCTTTACGTGATCCTCTAACATGCGATCCAAATTCTCCCTCTCCTTTTCGGTTTAGCGGCGTCTCCGTGCATCGGCAATGGTCCGACCAAGATCATCAACGGGATCATCACGTGCCTCTTCTTCACCTTCCCTTCACCTTGACATCCTCCATGAAAGTATCACCGAAATGAGCAAGATAGCTTTCATCGATGAAATCATCCTTCTTCATCTTCTTCCATTATAACCCCTCTTTCTCCATGCTTGGTCCAACAATTATAGCTTGGCATGAAACCGTGCGAAGCAGATGCATGTGAACATCTCTTGAGGAAGAGTAACCCTTCCGATTCTTACAGATAACACATGGACAGATAACAAAACCCCCCGCTTGTTCGCATTAGCCACTACGAGGAAATCTTTCAAACCCGTAGTGAACTTCGCCGGAGAGTCGGTTACCGTACATCCATTGCCGATTCATCTGCATTATTATAATATAAAATATATAATTAACCATCATGCATTTGTTAAACTAACTAGCTACAAACAATATAAATTAAACAATGAACTACACACATGCATATTTTATCAATGACACATCAAAGGTTCATCAAGTTGCTAATCACGATCGAGGAGTGTGGCTCCAACACTTCATGTCATGTTTGTTTCATGCTCTTGGGGCATTTCATCAAACACCTTATGTGCATAAGAGGAACCAAAAGCAAACCTACACCCACTTGTGAAGAGAATGGCTCAAAATGGCTAAGTGTTGGCTCTTTGGATGGGTATATATGGGAGGGGCTTTAGTTGCGGTTGGCACGGCAAACCGTGACTAAAAAGTGCCGAAAACCTTTAGTCGCGGTTGTCTGGCAAACCGCGACTTTCCCTCACGTGCGCCAGCTGGCCACCGAGCGCCCTGGGAACAGGCCTTTGGTCGCGGTTCACCTCCAGAACCGCGACTAAAGGTCCCATTAGTCGCGGTTCCTACAGCTTCGCGACTTATGGGGCTGGACGGAAGCCTGTTTTTCCACCAGTGATAGTCATTATCACCAACAGTATTTATTTAATCACCACTAACACTAGCTAATAATAATCATCATAGTCATTACCACCAACACTAGCTATTTTACCATCATAGTAATAGTGTAGCACATCATCATCCTCAAACTAATTTCTAGCTAGCTAATCACTCCTGCTGCTCTCTCTTAGGTAAAATAACATAAAACATGTGTAGCTCTCCTCCTTGATCAAGTTGGAGCATGCAGATGAACATGTCTCCTAATCATGGGTAGCGCATCTGTTTGCTGCCCCCTAGTACTTCTCTGCGCTCCCCATCACATATTTGGTCCAGTCTTGCACTATTAAGCATCCATCGCTGATCTTGAATGCACTAAAGTAATCTGTAGGATATCTTGGCCGTAAGCTAATAATACTCATGGTACCTTTAGTCTTGATCCCATAAGGCACAACATTCATCGGGAGTCCCTGTTAAAGAACATCGTATGGTAACATACTTAGCAATGAAGTTTAGCTTCAAAAATAATGTATGGAAAAGATGCAATCGAGGACAAATAGTAAAAATCTTACCATCCTTCCTAAATAGATGTGACCGTAGTTCATTACGAACACTATTGGTGCACGCGTTTTCAGTACTAACATTTCTAAATGCAGGAAGAAAATTTGTCTTGACAATATCAAGATCCGCAAGCCATGAAACATAATGACTTAGCTCCTCATGATTGAGTTCAGCCCCGGGACAGTAGTAGGTCCTGTCTACCAAGCGCTGGACATGTTTGCTTACACCGAAATAAGCTGACAATACAAATTAGTTGTCAACTATTTTTGAATAAACAATATCAAAGACATAAATATGGTTGAAAAACTTACATAATGGTATAACTGGAGGCGTCTGCACATCGACCCAGATGTCGGTATTACCTTCAATATCATCTTAGGACGAATATCAAAGGTGATAACCATATCATGCTCAAATGCATAAGTCTTGCATAGTGCTCGCCATGTTTTGCATCCAAAATAGGTGTAGTCGTCTGAATTGTATAATTTTGCATGGAAAATATAACCATGCTCGGTCTTCAAGTAAACTTTCTTTACCTCCATAGTATGAATGAAACCTATCTTATCCAATACAAAAACTCTTGCATGACAGGGGATACGCTAGTAGAATAGTAAAAAATATATAAGTTGAAGCAAATGAAGCAGATGTCATGCTTAATTACGAAAAAAGACTTACTGTATCCACTTCGAAGTTCTCGTCTAGCTTGATGCTGAAGCGCCTATCATCATCTAGGAAGATTTAAAGACATACGGGCAGCGCTTCGTCTTCGCAGTATTTGCAAATACCGAAATCCTTTTCATCGTCAGACATTTCCTATGTTCATAGTTAAAACATTAATTGAAAATCAATCGAAGACAACTACCAGGATACTCAACACACAAATCCGGGGCACTCGATATTTCTTACATATTCTGGCATAAGTCATGCCAAAATTCACGGAAAAATTCGGCATGACCTTTGCTAAAATAGGACATATCGGCGCCTGAAATTTGCCGAACGAAAATGAATCAACACTCACGGCAAAACATAGGCCACTTTCGGAGGTGTAACCTGCAAACATGACCAGCCACTTGGATATTGAGCAACACAAGATATACATTTCAAAATATCTTATAGGACTCAAATTAGCATGCATTCAATAAGCAAAAGTAAATCATCTCATGCGTTCGTACATCGTCAAATATTATCACTAATACATCCTGAATAGTGTCATACATATACCATCACTAATACAACTAAAACCCTAGCACACGACGGGTATCGGCGCGGGCGGTGTGTTGAGGATATAACTACTGAGGGTAAACCGCCCAGGAGGGGCCGGTTCACGCTCAACTATATTGAAGCTTAGGAAGACAAAGAAGATGGCGCTTTACTGATAAGGTTAGAGGCCCAGAGCCCAGAGGCGGATTAGGGCCCATAAGCGGTGAACCGCCATGTTTGTATAACTTGTATTATAAGTTAGGGAAAGGAAGAGACCAAGCCGGACACTTGTATGAGCTGGCTTGGGGACTCCGTAGACCGGCCGGGCGTCACCCTGTGTATATAAAGGGACGACCCGACGGCGGTTCAGGAATAGACGACAACAACTCGAGACTCAGGCAAAGCGTATTCGCTCCCTGGTCATCGAAACCCCAATAATCCCATCAGAAACTAGACGTAGGCTTTTACCTTCATCGAAGGGGCCGAACTAGTATAACTCCCGTGTCCCTTGTCCGGTTTAACCCCTTCAAGCTAACCCGTAGAGATGGCTCCACGACTAAGTCCTTTCATGAGGACATCTGCCGTGACAAATCCATGACACGGTGGACACCCACAGAGAAGGAACCATCATGGGATCATAGCTCCAGTGAGATCCCTGGAGAACCTGCCAGGTATTGGAGAACCTGTGCTCCAACGCAAACAAGTAGCGGCGGACGTGCGCGTCCTCCTCACTGACACGGTGATGCACCGCCTCCGTGGAGTCCTCGAGCCTCTGGACCGTCACTGGCCCACGCGACCGCCACCAAAGAAGGTTCGGGTCAACGACAGGCTGGCTCCTCACCAACCTACGCCCCCTGATAGGTAGCGCCTCCTAGTACCACCCCGGCGGAGCCCAGTCCCGGACATGGCCCATCTGGTCAAGTAGGTGTCGTCCTCCACCGACTCGACGACGAGGATGCGGGATAGGCATCGTCCACGTCGATGCGGAAAAAATTGCTTTAACTAAAAAAATAGCACAAAGTTCTTACTAACTAGTTCTATTAATTCAACTAGTTCTTACTAAAAATAAACTTACTATAAATAAAAATAAACTAGTACCTAATTAGTACCTAGTTCTTACTAACTAATTAGTACCTAGAAACTACTGCCCTAATTACCATCTAATTTGAAGAACCTAGGGGTGGAAAGTGGTAGCGGATATTCCAGTTATCCAACTATAAAGTGAAATAAGTGGTCAAATTTTACTCGTTTTATGATTCATCTTAGAAATTTGATTCGTTTCCACCCTTACATGAACCCTAACTCATTTGAGCCGCATCCGCATCCGATTTGTTTCCACCCTTACATGAACCCTAACTAATTTGATGCAACTAAAATATAAAGAAACCCTAGGTAGAGGTAGGGAGAGGGAGGAGCAGGCGTGCTCACCTCGGGTGCCTGCTGACGAGGAGGGGCAGCGGCGTCGAGGTCGGGGTCGGGGCTCGAGGCCTTGTGGCCGGATGGCGGCGTCGAGGTCGGGTCGGGGCCGGCGTTGAGGTCGAGGCGGGCAGCGTTGAATCTGAGGTCGAGGCGGCGTAGAGGGTGTGCGGAGGCGTGCGGCCATGTGAGCTGACAGCGGCGAGAGTGGAGAGTTGGATTTGGGGGAAGTGGCCGTGGGGAAGGACGAACCCCGTGGTTAAGTCAGAAGTAGCAGTAGCGTGTTCCAGAAAGTGCGTTGCGGCTAAGTTAGCTACAACGCGTTCTGGGATACATGCTACTGCTACTCCTTTCTCTTTTTTCCCTTGTTCATTTAGTTTTTTTCACATTTTATTTTTTTCCTTTCACCTTATTCTATTTCTTTCATTTTCAATTACCTTTCTATTTGCTTTCCATTTAATTTTATATCCTTTAGCAGTAGCGAGTTTAGATTAAATTGCGATGCTACAAAGAAAGTAGCGGTAGCGCGGTTCGTTATAGGTCGCTACTACTATGTGTAGCCTATCGGCTAAGCCGTGGGAATTTTAGTAGTAACGTGTTTAGAGCAAGACGCGCTACTGCTAGAACTTTATCTGCAGCGCGGTTTGCACAGGAACGCTACTGCTACTTAGCACTAGCGTGCTTTTTTACCCTCGCTACTGCTAAAGTTCTGTGTATAAGGTTTTCCCTAGTAGTGAGTATGAGGCATCGGAATGCAGATGAGAAAATTTGAAACTCGACCGGTCAGTGTCCGCGAACGCACCCAGGTGTGTCTGAGGGCGTTTGTGGGCCGGATTTGCCTACTCAGGCTATATATGCTCTTAGGTTCCTTCACGTATGCCAAATCGACCATAAGGTGATGCAGGATACAATCAACTCCCTAGCCGCAACCTCCTCCTCCTAAACAAAAAAGCTAGGGTTTCTGCTTCCTGTCGGTGCCGCCGCAGGTCCTCCACCTCTCCGGTGGCCCTAGGGCCATGGGGGCGCGGTGGATCTCGGCAAGGGCCGGTGGGAGGGCTCCATTCACTACTACGGAAAAGCCTATAGGTAGACGCTTACTAGTAGCATGGGTTTATACCCCTCGCTACTGCTACTTACTAGTAGCGCGGGTTTATACCCCCCTCTACTACTAAGTTGATAGTAGCTACTACTAAGTGATTTCCACCATGCCCCCCGGGACCAGCCATAGTAGTAGCGTGGGTTATAAACTCACACTACTACGAAGTTGATAGTAGTAGCGCGGGTTATAAACCCCACGCTACTACTAAGTGGTCTCCACCATGCACCCCGGGACATGCCATAGTAGTAGTGTGGGGTATAAACCCGGCGCTACTATTATCAACCCACCGACACATGTATAAACATACCACACGGAGGCCCAATCACAGACCCACACCCTCTCGATTTCACTTCTCCCTCCCACCTGCGATGCCCCTCCTCGCCCACCGCAACTGCCGGCCTCACACCTCGACGTCTCCCTCAAATCTGTCAACCTCCTCTTCCACCGCAGCCCCCTCCCCTGTCCCTCCTTCCTCCTCCTCCTCTGCTGCTGGAAGGAGAGGGAGATCTAGCAGAGCGCCGCCCATGACGATGACCAGATCTCTGGTGGAGGCAACCCATGGCGTCGCTTTTGGTTTCGACTCCAACTCCAACGGCCACCGGTGAGTTGTTGCACCTACTCCTCTCTATCTCTCTCTTCCTCTTCTAATCCTTGTCTTTTTTTGTAGAAGCAGCAAAGGAGAGGTGTGGAGAAGAGTTGGATGGGGAAGCACCATCACCATGGACGACTTCATCCCCTCCAGGATCATCATCGACTATGGATGAAGAGGACGCTGACGCCTAGCAGCAGCAGCCATGGCTGGTTTTAAATTTTTAATTCCTAATTAGTTAGTAGTAGCGAGGGTCCAGACCCACGCTACTACTAACGAACGTAGTAGTAGCGCGGGTGGCACCCGCTCTACTACTACCAGTTAGCTGTAGCACCGTAGTAGTAGCGCAGGCACCCGCACTACTACTAGTCTTTTACCCCGCGCTACTACTAGGCTTTTTCCTAGTAGTGATTTTTAGTCGTTTCTTTCAGTTTTGCTAGGGTTTGTGTCCTGCTCAGGAAGACGAGACGATGGTGGCTCCCTGAAGATGGAATAAAGGTCTCCCCGCCTAGCCCCCGTGCCGACAGTGTTCTAGCACCATTGGTGGGCGCGTGTAGGCGTGTCTCCGACGGATCTATCTTTGGTGCATTTGCTCGGATCTCATCGGTCTTCGTCTACGTTCGTGTGTCTTTGGATTGGATCCTTCTGATCTACCTTATTCTTCATCTACGGCGATTGTTGTTTTGGTGCGCTGGTCCTACGGGGCCTTAGCACGATGACTTCCCGACTGTCTACTACAACAAGTTGTGCCAGACTCCGGCGATGGAGGGGCGATGATGGCGGCGCGCCTTCGGCTCGCTTCAATGCTTGTAGTCGTCGCTAGGTGGTCTATGGATCTGGATGTAATTTCTATTATTTCTGGTATTTGTTGTACTGCCATGATTGAGATGAATAAATCAGATATTTTCTCGAGAGAAAAGGTGACGCACATCAGGACCAACTCATCATGTTTCAGTACCTCGATCATCGAGAAGAGCCAGGTCCTTGCTAACGGTGGGGGAGAAGGTGAGGACGGGTCGTGGGTGAGATAGAGAGAGAGGTGCTAGAGAAGAATCGGGGGGAGAGAGATGTGCTCTGGGCCAAAGTTATTTTCTAGTCACTAGTGGCTCTCAGGTTGGCAAGTTTGTTGTGGCGTTGGTAATAAAAAAACAGTCCAGGGACAGGGACAAGGACGGGTCGCCCCGCATCGTCCTCCCTAGCGACTCGGGGGCGACAAACCTAGCGCCGCCAACTCTTCCACCAGCAACCCCCTCGTCTCGCCGTCGGCAAAGGCCGCCCGGATCCGGGGACGGCGGCGGCGAGGCAACTTTCCCGCTGGCGCGAGGTGGCAGGATTCGGTGACTCCTAGGAACGCGTGTGTGCGGCGGCGGTGAGGTGGAGCGCGGCGGCGCAGGTCGTTGGCGAGGGGGTGGAGGGACGTCCGTCTCGGGTTGGCGGGGCATAGCTTGCTCGGAGGTGATGCATCCTCTCTCGGGTGGTCGAGCCTCTGCGGCTGGTGTCGTCTTCGGCCAGATCTGGCATCTCGGAGTGGGGCGTTCGGCCGCCGGCTGCTCGTGTAGTGGCTTGCTGGTCAATAGCAGGTTGGTGGCGGAGGTTGCAGGCCGCCAGGAGATGGTGGTCGACGGGGGTGGTTGGTCTCTGCTCTGGCTCTCTTCTGCGGAGGGGTCGGATCTGTGAGGTTGCCCCTCTTGTGTCGTGACGATGAAAGCGAGGGATGGCGTGGGTGGAGGTCGATGGGTCATGCGGTGTTGCTGGATCGATCCCCCTCCGTCGGTGCCAGTGCTCGAGGTGAGCAACGGCGTCTGCGGGGGCCTCCATTTGGACACGGTGAGGACGCTTCCGTGTTCCGGCAAGGGGAGGTGAGGTCCGCGCTCATGTGCTTGCCGGACTCGACGGCCTGTGTGCGGCGGTGAGGTATGAGATTTGAGGCTTCGGGCGAAGGCCAATTGTCGACTTTGTCGGCAGCGATGATGGCGACGCCCTCGGGTGTCGCTTCCCTTGTTGAAGGCATCATTGTAAAGCTCCAGACTCCGTTCCTGATGTGCTCCCGGCGAAAGCCAAAAATCCTTTCTTGGATTGGACTATGACGACATCTTCGATGTCGTTTTCCCTCTTGGGGGCGTAGTCTTGGAGACATGGATCCGCCGTTGGTTGCTTGGTGTCTCAGTTGGAGTGTGGTAGGTTTGTTGGTCTGTTTGATGGTGGTGGTGGTGGTCGGGGTGGTGGTGGTGGTCGGGGTGGTGGTGGAAGTGATATGTGGCAGCGGCCTCTGCCTTGGTCATCCTGGTGCTGGTTGTCGACCTCTCTCTTGGAGGCTTGTGGCGGCGGTGATGACTCGGAGTTCGGTGCCCTTCGAAGACTCTTGAGGTTTTGGGGCCTCGCATAGTGCTCTGGTTCTCTCTATTTGTGATGGTGGCCATGGTGTGGCTCAGAGGAGGTGCAGGGCTGTCTCGGTGGAACATTGCCCTTCGGCAAGGTCTGCGGCTCTCTATGTCGCGTCGTGGCTTGGCAGTGGGAAGCCCTTCGACGGTGGTTGCGACTCTCCTAGTTCTTCAAGGTGCTGAGTGATCGCAGGGCAGCAGGCGACTTCTTCTCAACGTCTTCTCGGTGTTGGATCTCCTTTCACCGGACCCATCAATGCTAGTTTCCACTCTTCACGGTCTACCTCTGGTGATGGCTGCTAAGTTCTTGGTGTTGGCTGTTTGTCCTTAGCTTGCTTCTGGTTCTCCTACTATTGTTCTATGTACCTTTTCTTGTGTGTTGGGTGCTACTTGTGGTAACCGTTGTGTTTGTATCTCGATCTTGGTTCTGAAAATGAAAATTGTTCAGGCCGGCTTTTGCCTGCCGTAGCAGCGTAAAAAAAACAGTCACTCCATGCCATTAGTAATTATAAAAAAACAATTTAAAAGAGACCGGTTCGGTTACCAGTGATGTGTCGGTTGGCTCGCCCTTCACCTGTATGCATGATATTGATGGCATAGCAAAAACACACACACACACATACACACACATCACCAGCTTGCGTCGAGTCAAACTACTCCATCCGAAATAGGAGCGACCTGGATTTAAGGCGGCATTCCACTGGTAACCTAGAGAAAATATCAGGTGATACCATGTCTTAGGTGCTCCCATGATACGAGCTTCTAGTCCGTTGGATCTCAGATCCAACGGCTCCTAGGAGGTTCTGAAATGCTGCCGTACTTGTTTGCAATTTTTGGACTTCAAAAGGACTTTTTTGCAAAATGTTGAAAGCCTTCCTAGGAGCTCGTATCATGGGAGCATATAAGGCTCCGTATCACCTGATACCTACCCTGGTAACCTACTATTACTGGTAACCTATTATTACTAGGAGAATGCCCGTGCATTGCTACGGACAAACGCCGGATGACCATGCATTGCCATGAAATAATAGAAATATACACACTTATCAAATTGTTATTTTAGTTTAGAAATACGTTGTTAAGCATGATGGCATTTGGTTTCATCAAATAGCGACAAATTCAAACTCTCTCCGGCTTCTTTCTTTCTCGGCTGTCTTGGTGTATCCTAAACCAGAAAATCGCTCGCCACCAAAGAACATATACCATCCATTACTAAATAATATCAATACCACTCAATTCACACCTCCATGCGTGTCACTATTACAAGGTACACAAAATCTGACAATTCCATGTAATGAGCCTCTTAATTTCAGCAACAATAGCACAAAAAGAGAGATCCAACTTCCGAGAGTGTTCTCTATCAATAGCATGGCCATTCCATTCTTCATAGCAACAATCAGCCTAAAAAAACACTGTACATTGTTTAAGTTCATGTCCAATATTAGGCCCAAATTGTTAACCGCGGCCATTGGTAAGTATGTAGAGCACAAGATATTCACCCTTTGGCTGGTCCCTCTCTAGCATTTTTCCCTTCTTGGACTTAATCACACTACTTCACGTTCTGTGTTGGATCTTGTAGGTAACCCATGCTCCATCTCTGTTCTGAAAAAGCAGCTAAACCTTTTGCTAAGTACCTGGCCCACTCCTCCGACTACCATCTAAATTCAAAAGCTCTTCCACCCTAAAAATTAATAAAGTTAATTAGAAACACAGACGAACCAATAAACCATCAAATGCAACCTTTAATAAAAAGCTGATTGTATATAGGAAAGGGTTCATTTATCTTGAATCAAGATTTTTTTACAATGTCAGGAACCTGGTGCCAACGGCGTACTCGCAGCGGCCGATGAGCCTTTGGCCACTGCCTACACTGCGCTCGCGCACGCCACTTCACTGCTGCCGCAAGCACCGGCCACACTCCCCGCCGCAAGCAGCCAAAATGATGGAACTCCATGCCATCATAAGCCAATCCAGATGTTGAATTAAGGCTAGTACGACATCCCATATTTGAGGATTGCACCCGGAAGATTGCACTCAACACGCCTGTTGAAACAAAGATTAATAATACAGATACAAAGAAAACAAAGATAAGCAGGAATAGGATGTTGATGGCCTGCTCAACTTGGTCCCTCTATATAAGCAATAATTTATAGTTCAATTAGACCCAAAAAGTTTGTTACCTTTGTAGAAAAAAGATTTTTTTGGTTCCCCTGGTATTTAGCACGAGCGACAATTTCCTATTGTGGCGACGCCCCGACATGGCCCTACTTAAGCTCCTTCTCGTTCTTGCTTTGGTTCCGGTCCGGCAAACCATACCATCTTCCAAATATTTTTACACTGTAGCATCCTAAAAGTTCTCATGTCTTCCAATACATTATCTTTTGTAGAATCGTCATATATAGCTCTTAGTCTACGTCCTCCCAACCTAATGCAAAATGAACAAAATCAGATATCTATACATCAGTACACAACTTAGCATATACTCCCGCTGTCCCATAATATAAGAACATTTTTTAAGCTATATCATGGGAGGGAGTAGTAGACAGAGTACTGTTTCAAATAATGGTCCCTAATAAGAGAAAGGTTAACGTTCCCAACCAGACTTGTGAGCATCTTCGAGCAACATACAAGCCACGGGAGTGTAATTGGATATCACAAGTGTCAAATCAATAGCTGAGCATAGCATCTCTACATGGACTAATAAAACCAAAATAAATTTTAACATACCGCCGGTCCTACAATAGTGGTTGATAGTGAATTTGGTAGACACCCATAAATGATAGTTTAGCAGTGTCTCCGACTCTCTATACATTCTGAGTCCCATGTTTTCAGCATTAGATATCTCCTTGGATACAATGAAATTTATGCTTCACAGGAGGATCTGCACAAAATAAATGAAAAACACTTAAGTTTCTCATCCTTGTAAGAAGAGGTAATTCTATCGAGAACTTACTAAGGGCATTCAATCAATTCAATTCATGAAAAGTTGTGTCCGTTGGAGCTTGTTATGCCAACTGAACCATGTTGACCGACCCCAATAAGCATATGCACTCACGTTCTCTACTCACATAACAGAGTTATGTCTGATTCTCCCGTTTGTTGTACTCCCTCCGTTTCTAAATATAAGCTATTTTAGATATTTCAATAGGGACTACATATGGATGTATATAGACATTTTTATTGTGTAGATTCACTCATTTTGCTTCGTATGTAGTCCGTATTAAAATATTTAAAAGGTCTTATATTTAGGAACGGAGGGAGTAATTCTTTATCCCCGTTAGAAATTGATGGCCAGGGATCAAATGAGAAATGAATAGAACCTTGAAGAACAACATCAAATAGACCTTCCTCATTCTCAGGTAATTAAAACCAAGGGAGGGTTCCTGTAGGATAACTATATTCACCTTCCAGTCTTTGCATCCATCACAGCCCCAAAATTGATTGACATAACCAGCCAGAGAACGCACCTGCCCTGCTGCCCAAAAAGGAGGAATGCCTGACAGCAGAATGTAGAGTATAACTCCAGCACTCCATATGCAATTATCGGCTCCATATCTCCGCTTCAGCACCTCCGAAGCCACATAATAGGCACTCCCAGGAATATCCCTGAACTTCTCACCTGCATTTCCATTATATCCCATTTAATCTTAAGCACTGCATGAGCTTAGTTGCCAGAATTTAATTCAGGTAGCACTACATATACAATTGTAAATTGTAGAGACAACATGAACTAAGGGGAATAGTTGAGGTTTCTTCCATTGTCCCTTCTCAAATAGTATGTTCAGTTAACCAATTAATTACTCACCGGGCTTGAAGGAGACGGACAGACTGAAATCAGTGGGCTTGAAAAAACACATACGTGTACAGTTGTCCAACAAGTTGACTGAAACATGCATCACAATACATCGTCAATGGTTTTTTCCTTGCTTCATCTTAACCAACACACAGCGCAATACATCGTCAATGAAATGAGATTTCAACAAAGGAAGAACGCTACTTAATGAGTTTAAGAGGTTTCGGCCCAGCATTGACTGAAACTGTTTCCGAGAAATTAGACCTACACCGAGATTGAACAATATAAAGAGTATTCCCTGGAGTAAATACTGGCTCTAAAAATTGTCTAAACGAAATCGGCGCGTCAGAGCCCTGAGATAAACAGACCCAATAAAAAACTCCATACATTAACAACTGTATGATCTAGCTGGGTGCACAAATAGGTTTTAAAGAAACTCACATGAACAATCTTGGAGAGCGTAAGTAGATATTCAGTCAAATTAAAAGGCGAAGTCAGAGCAGGGAACAGTTGATCCGACAGACATGCCGTTCCAATGCACAAACATCCATATGCGTGTTCAGGAAGAAGAAAAGCACAAAGATGTCATCTCCTATAGCTAGCTAATGTACTATGGTAAAGATCATACATACTTTGGGCGAGCGAGCATTGCATAAAAGAACAAACACCTTAAACTACAGAGGGCATAGACAACAAAGAACACCTAGTCACAGAGGCGACATTCACCAGCAAGCAAGCAGCACACGCACAACGCAACCGTCTTAACCCCTTCACTCACTTCATCGTGTAGTTGAACTGCTTACACCCCAGGCACTGCACCTCGTCGTCCCTAAGGTGCTCAACGGCCAGCTAGACGAAGGTATTCTTTGAGGTCGCACCGGATACAGCAGAACACTGGTATACTAACCATCGGCTAGCTCGGAGGTGTGCCCTGCATGCACCACCCAATCATGAGGTTACCAGGGTGTCGGATCACAAACTATTAGTTAGTTTTGCAATGCACTGGAAAAGACCATATATTACAAAATAAGCTCATCTCACTGCGACAATATCGCTAACAGTTCAGAAATATTACAAAATAACACAATAGCACACGCAGTAGCAGTAGCAAGCAACATTCCCTGCACTCTTCCATCTAGTGACCATCCTCTCCCTGCTACCTCCACCACCACCACCACCCCCACACCAAAAGCTCATCTGTACACTGGATCCATGTGATCTCTCAGTTCTCTCTGCTCTCTCACGCAGAAAACACAACAACAAGCAAGCCTCTCTAGCCTCCCCAATCCAACTAAATCCGAGGGGAAATCTCTATTACCTGGTGGCTAGTGGCTTGTACCTGATGGATCCATAACTGGGTGGATGGATCTCCGGCTCGCGGTAGTATGTGTGTTCTCAAACTCGCGTGAAGAAGAAACGTGTACCTGTACGAGAGGTCGAGAGCTTTACAGCAGGAACACGCCATGGAGCCTGTCTCCTCTGCATCCTTCATTCATCTCGTTCTTTGAAGAAGACAGGCACCCCTCGCACATGTCGGCGGCGGTGGCAAAGAAGAGGCGGTGATGGTGGAGGCAGTAGCCCATCCCGGAGATCTCGCCCGCCGCCTGGACGTCCTCCGCGCCGAAGAGCCGGTCGATGCGGGAGCAGTGGAGGCATGGCAGCATGAGGACGAAGTAGGCCGTGAAGCGGGCGACGGCGTGGGAGAAGAGATTGTTGAGCGCGAGGGAGATGGCGAGCTCGCCCCCGCCCTCCTCCGCCAGAGAGAGCTCGCCGGCGGCGGGGCTCCGCTGCTGCTGCTATGCTCGGCTGCGGGAGCGGGAGCGGCGCCCCGGCGCGTACATCGTGGGGAGCCTGGGCAGCGCCGGCGGCGGCTCCACTCGGTCCTCGGCGGCGGCGGATCGACTCGTATCTCGGCGGCGGCTCGTATTGGGGTCTGGGGCGTCTTTGAGAGATCGTAGGATAGAATACATAGATCGAGGGGAGCCTAGCTGGCTGTGTTTTTGCTACGTGCGGGGAAGGGACAAGAAAACCGGCCAAAAAAAGCCAGCGAAAAAAAAAGGACAAAAGTGGTAGGACGAAATTTGACCGGCAAAGACTATCAACTGAGACATTAGGAATAGAGATAGATGATGTACTAAATATGCCTATCGATCGGGATCGGTAGTCCTGGAGCACTTACTCCTTCAGCCAGAGATGAAGCTTGCGATCAAAACGAATCTATCGGTAAAGCAAGTTCTTTTGGTGGCATGCTGGTACCTGTGGTGGATACGACATGAATTGACACATGATGGAAAGCCACCACCTGCTACGTGATGGCATACTTCGGTGTTGACAATTGCAAATAATTTTCATGAAGCTTCTCTATCTAGATCAGGGACCAAGCAACTGGGGTGGATGAAGCCAGATATTGAATATGTGAAACTAAATGTTGATGCGGCCTTCTATCCAGATGAAGGGAGAGGGGCAACCACGGCTGTGATTAGGGATGGGAAAGGTAACTTCCTTGCTGCACAATGCATCTACTTAGACTAGGCTGCTGATACAATGATGGCTGAAGCTATGGCAATGAGGGCCGGGCTCATATTTGCTAACTCTTTGGGATTTCCTCGGGTGGAAGCTGAATCGGACTCATAAGTGGTGATAAATTATTGTGACGGACAATCCATATGGTGGGATGCGGCAGCTGCAATCTTCGCGGAATGCCTGGATGTGTCTACTTCGATAGGGAAGGTCGTTTTTAAGCATTGTTCTTGTACGCTTAATAAAGCAGCGCATGTGCTTGCTCAATTTTCTTATTGTAATAAGACTTTTGTTAGTTGGATTGAGGAGCCGCCGAGCTGCCTAGTCCCGGTACTTGTGGACGATGTACTGCCTTTGAACAATTAATAAAGCAAGCCATGATGGCCTTCTCTAAAAAAAAGCCTACACCATTATTATTTCAAGAAAAATAGATATGGAGTGGATGAAAAGTGTCACACCACCAATTAAAATTATGCATAAGTATTCCTGCACTAGTATAGTGTTAATAATTAAAAACTAACTAAAACAATGATATCATTGTTTACCCTATAGATAAGCACCAAAAAGTAACTCCATGATTCATGCAACACCTTGAGAGAGATAGTAGTTCTTTTTATATTTTTATAAAATTCTTATACTTATTCATACAACAAATTTCTCAATAAAATTTAGCTTTATGTTTTTCTCAGCCCGCGTGGATACAGGGTTAATGAGTAGTCGATACATATAACTGAAATCCTTCGTAACAAATTATATATAAATATTAAAAAATATATTATAATCATTCATAAAAATACTAAATTCCGGAATAAATAATTTGATCTACGCTTTGGCCATCGCTTGTTGAAGATGTAAAGGAAGTTTTTCTTTATTGCTGTCCAATTTGATCAAATGTCATATCATTTTGGACTCGAGAAATAGGAATTGTGTATAGCTAACTAAAGTTATTCCATTATGTAAGTCCTAGTATAGAGGATAAAGAAATAAAAGACGGGTAGCATTATAACTCACCTTATTCAGTTGACTTCACGACCATCGAAGTACATTCCTATCATCAAAGATGCAATTTCTGAATCTTCCTTATATTTCACATCATTACTACAAATAAATGAGTCTTTTGATATATATGAATAATGGAACTTACCATTGCCATGGCAAATCTGTTGGGTCATGAAATTTACTAGATCATTTATGGCGCGCGTTGATGAGCCCATATATTTTGAAATTTTCTTCATAGAGAGATAGAATTATTTGTGCATACATGGAGACAACATAATCAATGGAAATGATAAAAATAGACTGAAATAACGCATGTATGGCAATCCGTCACTACTAAACAGTGTAAGTCAATTCTAATGTTTACATTTCTATTTGGTCATGAATATTGAGAAGTATTTATATATTATTATGCTGTACTTTTTCTAAAGCCAAAAAGCAATATATAATAACCAGTGAATGACTTACTTATGGACGACAGAAATCTGTAACTTCTTTGCATTTTGCATTGTAAATGGGAGAATGAGAAAAATAATTAAAACGTACTTCTGAAAAACATTGGTGGTAGTAATGATAAAAAAGACTGCAGTTTACGAAAAAGCTGTGAACATCAGTAAGTATTCCTTTGACTCCATTGTTGCAAGCATATGCCAGAGTTTAGGCCACAAAGATATGTTATGCAACCAGAAATAAATCACATTGTTCGTAATGTACGAAGAAATTTTTTTAATAGTATTCATCGATATAACCTACCCTGCAAGATTTGATATTGCCGGTGCAATTTATATGTAATACCGAGAGAGTGGATCCTTGCTGACGTGTTAGCCGGTGTAGAAAAGGTTCTTGCAGCATTCTAGTCCCCTCAATTCTGCTTGTCAGGTGCAATATTATGCATTAAAGAATAGTGCACAACAGAGAGAAACCATCGTTTGTCATCTCCAGATGAAAATTTACCCTGTTGGATATCTAAAATATAGAAATTGAAGTCAATACTTGCACAATTACACACTGAAGAATATTGCAGAACAGAAATAAACCATGCTTAGTCATCTCCATGTGAAAATTTACCCTGTTGGCCTGTTGTGATATCTAAAATATAGAAATTGAAGTCAATACCTGCACAACAATCGTTGTGAGATGACGCAGGAGGAGATCCATTGGGGAGAAGGAATGTCATGCAGCATAGCAGTGCGTCAGTTTCTTGCGTTTCTCTTCAGGAGATCACGGGGTGGAGTTTGATTCATTATTCATCAAGCAATTGTGCCACATCAGCCCACCAGGACAGAAGGAGGAGAGAAGAGGATGGACGACAACAGCTAGGCGGATAGGAGGCGGCGCAGACGTGGTTGGACAGGGACCGGGGAGGGAAGGATGAGGCGGCGTCTCTACCCACAAGAACGGGGGTGAGGGCCAGGAGGAGGAGATTCATCTCCCACGCCAAGAGGGGATTGCAGGGTCTGGCGGCGATCCGATGCGGCGGAGAAGTGATGGCGGCTGACACAACCCTAATCTAAAGATCGTGGGCATGGAGGTTTAAGAAGAGGAAGGGGTAAATGAGGAGGTTGTCGTGCCTGAACCATCGCCTCGCCTTCCCGTGCTTTATTTCCCCCCGGTTGGACTAAAGCCTGTTAGGCCCAATTTCATGCCAGCCTTCCGAAATTGTTACCGGAGCAGTGGCCCAATAGGTTAGCGCTAGGTGTTGGCGATCGAAGCGACCAGGCGTGGGAGCAAATCGGACGATCAAAACCACTAATACTGACGATCAGACGGTTAGGAAGGCTAATGGTCTGAGAGGGCAGGAAAAGTACTCAGTTATAATGTATCTAAATTTGACCACCCAGTTTCACAAAATCAACTTCAATTACTAAAGAACTTTCAATGCATTCAATCAATGCTTTGTGTATTACTTCATGCCTTTATTTCATATAATATACAATACCATTTGCACACTGAGGATTTAAAATGTTAACCACTTTATCTTTCATATCCCACACATAACTTAACCAACCTTGGTGCGTCGGCACAACAATCACAAACTGAATTTATTTTGCACAATAAAAAAATATCACATTAGAGGTAGATAAGTGGAAAAACAACTTTGTTAAAAGGAAAGATCAAATTAAACGAATTACCATTCTTGAAAAAGTAATTTCATACTTCACATTGTTTTTGTATTGACTTCATGTTTGTTTCATCAATTTAGCAAGAGCCAATGTCTACATTGTGGTATCTTATATTTACAAACTGGATGCACCAACGGAGGCTCCACTTTAATTCTAGGTGTTGTCGAGGATGTTAATATTTTATTTGTCAACAATGCTACTATTTGATCTCTTAGTACAATTTTTGTAAAATTTTGGCACATCGACATCATCGCACCGTCCACCCATTGATCCTGCAAGCACCACTACACTACAAAAAAATACACTTCCATGATGATACATGTTTGTCACAGTAGGTCGCGTTTTTTGTCATGCATGTACATCCATGATGATTTTATGACAGAATCAAGATAGTCATACCCGTGCTGTCGTAGAAGTGTTCCATGACATTACCAAAATTATCATCACGGAAGTGTCCACTTCCATGACGATAAATCGGCGTCACAGAAGTGCTTTCGTCAAGGGTGACCGACACGTGGCATCCACCGTAACGGAACGCCATTAAGCTATCGGGTCGGATTTTGGATCCGATAACCCGTTAATGTACGACCAATGGGAAATTTCCACGTAAAATTACGATTGGCGAAGGAACACCTGTCACCGCTCAGGGCGGATGTCGCCCGTCCATTGGAGGAGACATGCCTATGATACGTCGACACGTGGCGGGCCCAACAGAGGCCCATATAGGTTAAAAAGGCCGACCTACCAAAGGCCCGTAGAACTTAATCAGTACTAGTGGGCCAGCCCAATAACGACATGCTTAATAAAGGCCCATTTACGGCCCGAAGCCGATCTCGCCCGTTAATTGTTCGCCCAATATTTGGACCCATTTACGCCCGAAGCCGATCCGCCCGTTAATTGTTCGCCCAATATTTGGGCCCATTTATGACGGCCGAATCCGCCCGTTAATTGTTCGCCGAATATTTGGCCCCAACTACAGCCAGTGACTTTCGGCTGTTAGAGGCTGATGTAGACATAGGCCCATTTCGGCCGGTGTGACTTTCGGCTGGGAATGGCCCGTCTTTGCCCATGGGCCATATATGGTCCGAGGGACATCGGCCCACTAACGGCCCGTGCTAAAGGTGGCAATGATTAAGCCCAAGATGACTTTGGGCCTGTTAAAGGCTGTCGCGTAATTCGCCCGTTGATGCGTACTAAGCTTTTGGCCTCTTAAAGGCCCATGATATCGATGGGCCAACTAAGGCCCGAGATATGTTTCGACTGGTAACGGCCCGTGAGCTAACTTGGGCCCAAAAGCCCGGTCTACATTTTGGCTCTTTGAAGGCCCATCGACGACTAGTGAAAATTGAGGCCCAACATGCATTTTGGCTCGCTAAAGGTCTGTGGTTTCATCTCGGCCGTAACAGGCCAAGACAATATTCACATGTTAATGGCCCAACGCTACTGGGCCAAACTAAGTTACTGGGTCGACAAAAGTCCCAACTAAAATATAGGCCGGTGTAAGTTTGGGCTGGCGCAATGTGTGAAGGCCCCAATCATTCGGGCCCAAGAAAGACGCAGCCAGCCCAATTGTGGCCCGCTAAAAACCTGGCCCGTTAGAGTCGAATGTTTCGGTCGATCGACTACATCGATTTTTTTCAGATAGCGAATGATGGCGATAACTAGTAGGAATTAAGAACAAACCTACTCTATACAATAAAGAAATTATGGCATAGTAACTAAGAATAAACCTACACTATACAATAAAGGATTTAAGGTATATTACATCCACGGGCATCGAAGTTCGCCACCGGTGATCATAAAGCGCAACGAAGAAGCAGATTACAAAAATCGGGCACCATTGCAAACAGAACAAAATAATCTTGAACCGAGACCACTTCCAAGACAGTTCAAGAAAGGTTAGCCTTTATGGGGCTAACTGCCAAGAAGTCTTGAGCAAGGCCGTGAGACCGCCTAGCATGTTGGTCATAGCTTCCGGTGTATTTGTTTAGCGATGAGGTTCTCATTGGTGTTCTACGCAATCTTTCTTAGATATAGGACTTCAAGTCAAAGTTGAGTTGCAGAATGCCTTTCTGCTAGAACTTGGGACTGAAGAAGTCGAACTGATTTAGACAATGAATTCTGTGAGCTTGTCTCACTGTTAGTCTCAAGTAACTTGAACACTACATCAAGACAAGACTTTGGGGTTGTCTCGCTATCTTCAAGATGTTTTGCCTTCTTTGCTGCAATATATGTTGGGTTTGTCTCACAGCCTTCAGCAGACTTGTGTATGCCATCAGGCATATCACCCTGAAACAAAGCAGAGAGATGACAGATTTTGCACGTGTATAAACAAATATGATAATTGTTCTGTCAATTCTATCCAATTTCAAATTAGAAAATAAAGAGTAAGTTCAAAATATCAATAGCATAATTTGGCATTGTTCATAATGCGGGGAGCTTCACCACACTCTTTGGATTACCATGTCAACATAACAAGCATAGATGAAGGGCAAAGAAAATCATTGTATCTATTTTGGATAATGTGCATGGCATGTTGTTCATATCATCAGCCACATCAGTATGATAAAACAGGAGATGACAAGGTGCAAACGTGAGCTGCTTCACCACACTCTGGATTATAGATCCACTAATTCAAGCATAGATTCAGTGATTATTATGTAATGTGTTTGGTTTGAATAAGGAATTTGGTTTTACAAGTAAAACTTAGAACTTACGGTTCTTACGAACATGCATTTTGGTAGAAACAACAAACTAAACAACAGTAAACGATAGGGAGTATGAGCAAATTAAACAGCAGTTGAGGGTAAAGGCTTTAGAAGGACTAACTTACATTAACAGTTAACACCGGCTTTATAATGCCCTTCTCCATGTCAAGGGAAGGATAACTCAAGAATTTCAAAGACAGAATCTTCTTCATAAGCATTGCCTGTACTCTACATTTTGTAGAGAGTAATTATAGATATGATAATACTGGAAGGGATAGAGGATAATGAAGATAAGATGCTACATAATCAACTACCAATCCTTGGAAGTACAAGCGTTACAGGACAAAATGTACTGACAAGAGCAATGGGCTAAACTTCTGCACTGGCATTGTCTATGTATTCTACTTGTTGGTAAGATTAAATATATATCTGATCTTGTTTAGTAAATGGTGGGCGAGGGAGATAAGATGCAGAATGCTACAAAATGAACCAATCCCTCTTCCTATAATACAAGAGTGTTTTGAACACTGGTGTACTATACAAAACGTTCTTATATTATGGGACGGAGGGAGTAGCTGTTAATGTAAGTACAATGATAGACCACGTTCAGTCCTTACAATAGGACTGCAGAGCTAAACCTCTTCAAAAGCATTTGGTTGATTCTAAATTTATGTAAGAGTCCATACGGATCTTATAATGTCCACCAAATGGACGATTACGAGGCTAACATGTGCAGTGATGCTACATAATGAAACAACTATGAAGGTAAGTATGGTCATACAGGCAAGAGGTACTCACAAGAGCAATGCGATTATGCGGTATAGTTGCGAGATTCTGTGGTCCCTTGAGAACGAATGTTCTTCTGCTAACAGTTTTTGTACAAGTGAGACATTAAGGCAAATGCAGAAATGCAGTTCAAATTGTGATGTGATATCATAGACAATACCTTACACTGCAGCCGAGACAATGTGTAACAAGATTATTCCAGTCACCGTCGGATAAATGTAGCACCGGAGACTTTACAGAAATTTCGTTCAGAGGCTTGCCATTGAAGTGCGCTTGCCTCAGGTAGGAACGATACTTCATCAACGAGTGCTTGAAAAGCGCAACCAACCCTTGCTCGTCATCACAATCCAGTTTGCTCCTCGCCTATATAAAAGAATGAAGTCTTGTGTCTTCGTCAAGAATATATGCAAGAATGACCATGAATAACATTAGTACATTACTTACAGCGTAAGTTGCGGAGGAAGACTGAAATTGTTACGTTCATGCGGTATAATCTTTCCATGAAGGAAAGATGCGCACAAAGTTCTGACAACAACATAAGCTTCGTCTTCTAAACTGGGAAGAAATGGAACAGGGTCCTATTTGCTGCAATTGGGGCTCTCTCGGTTCGAAAAGGATTTGGCAACTGGATTTGGTGTACTCTTTCTTTGGAATGGGGGTTTTGCGTAAATGCAATTTGGTGCTATGTCAATCGGCATAATCATACCGCTTGCTGCAGCTTGGGGTCTCATTGAGTTGGGGCATCGTAAATGACTAGTGTAGTAGGGCTAGAGTACGCTAGAGTTGGGGTATTTTGTGGGTGGGGTGATATTGCAACTACACCTAATGGGCTATTTGATTTATCGGTGCCACTACCTTTTCCAAATACTTTGCTTGTGCTCCTCCACGATCAACAATCGCCCTCTTCCTTTTGAACGTCGATACACAAGAACAACATTTGAATGGATAAATATGGTATGATGATGATGGAATATGTCTTTGAAAATGGATAGGCAGGGCGTATTCACATACACGATGTGTAAACTAAGCTAATGGTAGTTCAACAAAGTAGTAGCAATGCAAAGCATCAGTTGCAAGATATGTGCGAGCAATGTAACCTTGGAAAGTTAGAGCAAGTACCTTGATGGGTGAATAAGATAGGGCATCTTCCTCGACTCCTCCACTAGGGAGCTACATTGACTTAGGTCTCCCTCTAGCTCGTAATCCTTTGTTAGGATCATATTACGAGCATGAACTGTAGGTGGAGAGCGTTTGCATTGCATTGCATCCAGACTTGATTTCAGTCCCTTAATGCCAAGTTTGACAGCCATGGCATTGTTACGCTTTATTCTTTTCATGCGCGCAAGCTCATAATCATTATGATGCTGTTCGTAATCTGAGATTCATGAAAACATAAAAAGTAGTCAGATTATCTATGGAATGCGTTACGGATTCAACTCAAGAGTGTCTCCCTATAAACCCCTGCACGCAAAAGTTCACCTCCCCAACCGTCTTGACGGACCACACACAAAAATACAAACCCCTTATGTCTCTATAACAGTGTGCACACATTTCAAAACTGAAGTAGGAACATTAGAATCATATGGTCGTATTTGAACAAATAAACTAAGCAATTATGAGTGGCATAATGTTTAGCTTCAAGGGTGGAGTGTTGGTAGTGCGACACAAAGCAAGTAGGCAGATTGTATTCCATGTAAAAGATCGAAACCTATGTAAAAGCTGGAAATGACACTTTCTTTCTATACAATGCAGTGTTCGTTACCCACACATGATGGAAGAGATCACATAGAGAAATACTATTCACTCATGTCTACGGTTCTAGTATTTAGAAACAGGGTAGCCCACCCTAAAAGAATATTGACAACAAATATGACAAGGCAAGCATAGATGTAGTGAATCAATCATTTACTTGTGAGCTTATTAGGACAAGTATGCAGAATTGTAACTGCAAAGAAGAGACCGCCCAAAATCTGAATGAAGAAGTTTGTCTAGCACTTATTGTTTGCAACTAATCAACGTGAATAATTGGATATTATATCAAATGAGTAAGAAAGACAAGTAAAATTGTCAACAAACCTGGCTTATGAGTAATCCGGGGCCAATGTCACTACGACCAACAATCCAAAATGACTAGTTTACATTCCGAGGGCGAATTTTGAAAACCACTGTGAACTTTAGAGGTACTAAAGATTACGAAATACATCTGAACCGTTAAGTGTAGGTAATCTTGAGCACACAACAAACCCTAATGACAGTCCTGCCTAATGAGTAATGAATCAATTAGAAAATGGGTGATGAGGAGTGGGCTTTGAGTGTTGAGGACATATCTCGGGATAAATCGGGTTGGCTTGGTGGGTCTTTGACGCTGAGCCCTGAACGGACTGGGAAGGTAGGCACTGACAGCGCCGGGCAGCGGTGACACTTGTTGGCGAGCGGCTCCTGGCCTCCTGTTAGTTCGGCGTCTCCTCCTAGAGTCATGTCGTCCGGGGAATGACAAGTCGCCAGGCAGGCGGTGAAAGCAGTAGAGATCGGAAGCCTTGCAGAAACGAGAGGAATCGGGCAGGGACGACCCAAAAATCCTGTGGTGGGCTGCCCACCGTGGGCACCTGTGAGATACACACCCGAGCGAAGTAACATGCATTTTGAAACTAATTTAGGAACATTTAGATGACCAATTAAACAACTCTGTTTTAATAATATCGATTTGTATTTGAACAACTAAGCTTGTTTAGCTTGATGGGTGGAGCGGTGTTATTATGACACGAAGCATGTATTACGATCAGATAGTGATCATAAAAGGGAAACTCTAAGCATATTTTTTTTAGCAAAAGAGGGTTTCCCCTCCGATTTCTATTAAAGAAACCACCACAGAACCAACATGATCAATTAAACCCTAAGCATGATCAATTAAACCGTATTATGGCTGTGCCATGGCAGATTTGAAGTTGCAAACCGGAGAAATGATATTTAGCATCCATTGTTTGCTTGAACTAAGAACTAAATTCTAAGAGCTGAAAAGAAAGTAGAGTAACCAAGTTAAGATCTATTTTCTGGTTGAGATCAAAAGTTGAGGAGATATGAAGTACCACCTCTCTTGCGGCGCCCGTGTAGGCATCGAAGTGCGATGGCTGTCGGTGGCGTTGAAGCAGATGTCGACGGTGAAGCGGGTGCATCGGGGATAAGTCCTGCTGCGGTGGAAGAGAAGGTCGTGAGCGGCCCTGTCAAAGAGGACGACGGTGCCGATGAAGCGAGAGGACGCGATGCAAGGCTATTGGTCCGTCTCCGTGGATGAGAAACGTCCATCTCTAGCAGTGGACGACGCGGTCTTGGTAGGCGCTCCGGCATGGTGGAGGACGGTGGCGATGGATGTGGTGGAGGATGGCGGCGATGGATGGGGTGGCGGACGGAGGCTGGTGTGGGGATGGGGTGTTCTAGCGTGGACGGTGTATGAATGGGAAAATGGAGGGAGAGGTACGGGGAACCATGTTTTTGGGACGCGCCTTTCTGAAATATGGGAAAGTTACGAACTTAGCCCCCGTTTAAAATTTGGACGTCTCGTCGGTTGGGGATAGGACGGTAATCTCACATCTCGCCAATATTTGCCCAGAGCGATTTCCGGCGAAGAGAGGGTGGTTGGCGCCCACGGTGTATGAACGGGGCTGATAGGTAGGGCGGTTGTGTCACGTCTGAGTGAATTTACAAGCCTGCGCCTATTGAAAATATTTGCCTACATCGATTTCGGCCGAGTCGAGTTTGTTTTGCCTCCCACCGTATATGAATGGGGAATGGAGGGAGAAACAGAGGTCTTTTGGACGAGCTTGAATCAAATGTGTTTTGCCGCCCATGTTTGACGCCCACCATGTCGGAATGGGCTCAGAGGCGGTCGTGTCACGTCTAATTGAAGTTACTAACCTACCCCTATTTAGAGCAGTGGAAATCGGGCCGATGGATTGTCCGTGTAATGGGTAGACAGTAATTTCCATCTCCCAAACACTTGGCCGGGCAGCCGACGTGGGAGTGGACATTTTGCTGCTTCTTTGAATTTTGGGACAATAACCATCCACGTTTACTCGGCAACTAAATTTGAATCCATTTTGTATTCCTATATGAATCTTTATAAATCATTCTATGTGTTTTATATATCTTCAAAAGGAAGACAAAGATATATTCCAATCATCATATATGAATATGGTTTACAAATGTCGATACTCAAATTCGTAAACTAGAATCCAGTTTAAGGTGAATTGAATATTTGGAACACTTCATGTCCAACTCAAATGTCACACGCAGCATAATGTGTACTCCCATTTAGATATGTACACAAGCGATGTATCAAGATTCAAATACCGAGTCAATCAACCAAGAATGTACAGAACTAACAGACATATAAACACTTATAGAGTATATGGATCAATAATATCAACTAACATACATAATCCAGGTCGATGTACTTTTTTTGTGGCTACAATAGCATCCTTTTTTTAGCCAGCATCTTGGCCCTTTCCGATGCGTGCCACTTATGGTCCATCTATACTACTACTATTGCTGAATGCACATTAAGCCCGATTGGCATATTTGTAGGTGCAGCACAAAGAATCCAAATGAAATGTCTCCGAGTCTTATCAATTAATACGGACTTGTGCTCAAATAAAATTACAAACCAAAAAAAAACAATTATTACATGATCTCTAAAACAAATGGTTTGATTGATTACATGAACAAACAACACAAAGGTTATTCAACTATAGAAAGAACATTTCACCTATGATTTACCAAGTAGGAATTTAATTTCCTTTTTTCCTTTAGGACCTTAACAATCTGGTCAGTCTCAGCCTGCTTCATTTTAAAATCCACCAAATATTTAATGGTTGTCTTGAGTACTGCTTGTGATTGTGCTGTTTGCTTCCTCAACATGTCAACTTCATCTCTAAGTGCAGAAGCAGAATCTCTTTCTACCACTAGTTTAGCCTCTAGAGCATCAGCAGTTGGAAATTCATAATGCATGATTGTGCCGGTGCCACTGCTGTGGGATGATGCAACGTCCATGGGACCTCGCTCTTTGATCTTGGGCTAACCAGTTTTGCGATTAAAGTTCCGATTGGATTAAGAAAAGTTGAAGTTAGCAAAACATCTCAACTGGGAGTTATAACAGCAAACCAGTTAAACAAACAAGGAATTAAAGAATTTCAATTGGATGCTGAAAAGTAGTTATTAACATCATTGTAACTCAATGCGGCAGCAATGCGATTAAACAAACAAGTAGATATTTAAGTTAAGGAAAACAGATAATTCTTAACGATGAAGTATCAAACACATAGATAGGCGCAGTCTACAATATGATTAATAAGCTGTGCCATTATGTAATTAGTAGCAAACTAAATTAAGCCAAGCAACGTAATTGAACAATTTTGTAATAAGTGGCTAACTAAAATTCCGAGAAGCAGGTAACTGAACTTACGCTAGTTCTTTGTACATGCACACTGCAACCTCTTTTTTGCTTACAAGGTTGTACGAAGGAGTCCATGGCATCAATTGCTTGGATACGTAGTCCCAATACTTCTTTCTTCCCACACTGCATGGGTAAGTCGAATGGTTAATCTGGTAAGATGGTGCGTCCTTGATATGTTATATGAGGACGTGTAGTCGACTAGTTGTAGCCAAACACATCACAATCGGCTTTTCTTGTATATTTCATGCGATTACTTTTGGCATATCGAGATCTAAGCAATCTACAATAGGATGAAAAGACCGGCATCCTTCACATTATTGGCGAACTCAGTTCATAGAAACAAGCAATTCAACCATTACGTGGGTAAATCGAAAGCGCAATCGAATATTTTTCACTATCCAATCATACACGCAAAAGGGGCGATGCCACCATAGGGGCTGGTATGGGCGGCTGCCTGTGTGGCTGGAAAGTGTGCACCTAGTTTGAGTCGTCCAGGTTGGCCCACGCTAGTTTTGTTCGTCCCCAACGCACGAAAGCGTGCAATGTAAAAATGAAGAAAAATGTTTCAATTTGAATGGGACAATAACATAAGTGCAAGGCAGGCCCTATAGCAGGCTCGCGGCCCAAACGAGCGCCTCCCATATTGATCGACAGCAGGAAAAATCCCAATTCATTCGCTCCAGCCTCCAGTCTGGTTCGCTCCTAACCTAGCCGCCGCTGGACAGACCGACACAGTACTTCTTCGCGCCCTCGTTGGAGGGCGGTCGCCGGGCTTCAAGCGAACGGAAGGACAAGAAGATGAAGATCCAACCCTGGGTGTAGCCTGCGTGGGAGGCAGCGGCGGCAGCACGGACATGGCATCGAGCTTGCGTAAACAGACATTCGTAGCTTTCAAGAGTAGCATGCGCAACGAGCAGGTACATCACATCTCTGATTATATCTAATTCAACTCTTCAATTTCTGGCCAATAGTTAAACCTGACGGTGTTGTAAAACTGCTTGTATGTAGGGAATCTATGAGAAAATGAAACCAATTTCTACTTATTTTATAACTCCCCCAATCAATACTGAATCGATGAATCGATGTATCTAATCATGTTTCCGTGCAAACATACAAGCTCATGTTGTTCTTGAGCACAAGTGTCTAATGAAAAGACTACTAATGAAGGATTTGATGCAAACATTTTACATGCTCCTGGTGATGAACATATAGTGTCTAATGAGGGATCCAATGCAAGCATTTTGCAAGCTCATTGAAGGATTTAGTGTCTAACGATGATCTACTATGTTGAGAGAGACAGAGATTTGTAGGCATTGATGACAAGCAAATTATAGTGCATTTTCATAGCTTGAGGAAACATCGAGGCCATCTACCAGAAAGTCCCTGTATCATGACAACATAGCATAAATACTTTTCTAATATGTTGTTTGAAACTATTGGCATACTTGTGCAAGATAGATATATTGATATGCAGTTTCCGCACTGGTTATACGTGCAATTACACTTCGATATTTTCAGCCAGAGAACGAATACTTCAAGCAGGTACAGACCATGTTTGTAGTCCTTGTACACCATGTTGCATTTTGTGTTTTTGGTGCTTGCATCATTTAGTGTTTATAATCTGAACTACTTTGGATTATTAGCTAGTTTTTAAAGTGCATGTAGCTTCACATTTCTCAAGTTATGTTGATTTCCAGAGTGCAAGTGCCTTCGTATTTTGTAAGTTAAATGTTCGCCCCTGGTAACTTGAATTCGTGGATTTGCCACTGCACACAAATCATACACGAATGCCAAGATGAATTAAATGAAATGAGGGACTTACGCTTAGCTCGTTGTATAGGCTCACTTTGCAGCTACGCTTGCGCTTGGGATGTTCCATGTACAAGTCCATGTTACCACTTGCTTGGATGTGTAGGCCTTGTGCTCCTTGCATCCCCTCTGCATTTTGACACGGCGAATGGTTGATCAAATAAGTGGAATCAACCTTGATGTTGTACCGGATTTACGAGATACTTACAAGGTTATACGGGTGTGCGGGATGTGTACAGGATCCCATAGCGCCGTCATGCTTCGCTAAAAATGGATTTGCTTGTTTCGGATGATATCTCCGTAAGAAATAAGAGTTAAAGTCGAGTTGCATAGGCGTGTAAGCTAAGAGAGCGGTGAAAGGATATCCAAACATCGTCGAACATTGCACAAGGGAGTGATGTGTGGATACCTAGTTTGGGCCGGCGTTTGGGCATGCTCGCCTAGCTAGAGTGTGGGTCACCAGAGCCGTTGAGAGTGATGTCTTTGGCGTTGGCTGGGCGTGCCGCGGATCTGCAGATCTTGAGTGGCAGCGAGCGCCACGACAGTGGTGGACGAGACCGTTGGTGAAGCCCCAATAGCCTCAGGGGGGCGGAGGTGCGACGATGTGCTCGGTGAAGTAGCCCCGGTGAGCTGGGAGACGGTGTCGGTGAAGCGCACCTGATGCGGCGGAACTCGGTGTCTGTGAGGCACGTCGGTTGCGGCGGCCGACGTGGTCGGTGGACCACCCGGTGCGGTGGACGAGGGCGTAGATGAGGTAGCTCCGGTGCGGTGGTGAAGCGCGACCGTCATCTTCGTCGTCGTCGTCCGTCATAGAGGTGGGGAAAGAGATGAGACGAGGGGCAATTCGAACTTTGCTTGGGTTGGCGGCGAATTAGGGATTTGAGCAATCTGGGCGCGGAAGGGGACGACGGAGAAGAGAGATTTTGCAGGGCTGGAATTGGGGCCGCCAGATATTTCAATCCGAAATGTGGAAGCGCGAACTTATTTTGTCGTCATCCTTTTTTGGGGGGGGGGGGGGGTGGGGGGTGGGGGAGTTGGGGAGGGAAGGAGGGGGGTGGGTGGCTGGGTGCTACGCATCCGTCCGACACACGCGACCACCCAGACAGGACTATGCTTCGGTGCCTTAAGGCACCTGCCTTTGTGTCCATGACATGTGGGCCCAACAGGTGGTTGGCCCACATGTCAGTGACCCAAAGGCAGGTGCCTTTAAGGCACTGACCGTCCACCCCGACACGACCTTGGTCTGCCTGGTGCGCCTACATTTGAGAATGCAAACGAATCTTCTTTCATTTGCAAACGAATCTGTATGTATTACCATGCCCGTGTTTTCCTTGCAATAATTAGTCATTCGAAACGAGATACTCCATCCGTTCACTTTTGTAAGTCGTTTCGGACAACTTAAAATGAACTGTTTTGCACATTGTCTGAAATGTCTTCAAGGTCTTATAAAAGTGAACAGAGAGAGTACTATAAATTAATTCATGAGGAGTTATTTGAAAAAAAATCGAACGGTACCCACGCTTAACGTGGATTAGAGTGTGTGTCACATAATTAGTTATTTAAATTAGAGTGTGTGTCACGTAGTTAGTTATTTGAATTAGAGTGTGTGTCACGTAGCGATCTCCAATTCTAACGTGGATTTAGCATTTCACTGTATCCATGCTACTTTTAATACAAATTCATATGTATATGATGAACACCATGGTAGTGAGAAAACTTTTGGATGGATTCAAACATATGACCTACAAAAAAGCACAACAAATTGAGTCAATGTCAACTTTTCAAAACTTAGTATGGCACAAATTTGAAATAATTACCCGTATGCCTGGTCCTCGGTTCAAATCTTACAATGTACACCAAATTGAAACATCGATATTAAGTCTCGTACTATGTACATTCAAATGTTGTTTTTAGCCCCCCCACCCCGCACAAATGCTACATACTTCCTGTATTGGTCAATCTTCCTCTCCTAACCACCTTAGGAAGCTATCGGTTTCCAACACACGTTCATTCTTTCTCTCCATGTTTCGATCTCTAAGTCTCTCAACTACACAACCCCTTTTTCCACTCATACCAAATGTATTTACCTCACACACCTGCCATTGCACCCCATGCTGAGCTCTCTCTCTCCCCCCTCTCCCTCTCACCCTCTCGCACTAAATACATGCATTGCCTATCTAGCCCCCAACCTCTCGTGCGCACGCACACACGTTGTATATCTAGGTTACTCCCTCGAGACTGTCTCACTTTTTCTTCTGCACGGCGGGCCACACTCGCTCAATCTCGCTCTCTTTATCCGAGTCTCGTTTAACCTCGTTTTCTTTCACACACAAATGATATATCTCCCTATTCGGGCCTCGATCGACACACTCTATACTCTCTCACGCAGATTGTCTATCTAGGTCAGTCCATCCAAGCCGCCGCCACTCTTTCGACCTCATGGTGGGCCACACTCACTCAATCTCTCTCTCTCTCCCTCTCTCTCTCCGTGTGTCTCGATTGACCTCGCTCTTTCTCGGACAAAAATGATATATCACCATGTTTGAGCCTAATTCGACCTACTCACATTGTATACTCTCTCAGGCACATCGTCTATCTAGGTCACTCTCTCCAACCCGTCTCACTCTTTCGATCGCACGACGACCCTATGTGATCGGTTGACCTTGCTTCCTCCCACGCACAAAATATATCTACACGCCTCAGGATCGGATCATCTCTCAAGCTCTATCTTACAACCCTCACCCTTGCCAAAAGCTCAATCGGACAATATCTCTCCAGAGCATATATATTTGTTCAATGAATGTCAGACCACACTCACTTTGTCTCTCTATCTATATCTCTCTCGATTGACCTCGCTTTCTCACACCGTGTCTTCCACGCGTTGAAGCTACTACCTCTCCATCCCTCGCAAAGCCGAAGCTATTTACATTGCGAGGGGCACTCCAACCTTGGATTAATTTGTGTAGGCATTTATTCCGGTCGGTTTAGATTATATTTTTGTAGCATTCGTCCCACAACTACTCCAAACACCGTTGCAACCCATGCAACTCCCCTAGTTGATTTCTCTCGGGCTCGGTCATCGCTCTCTCGCACGTCCTTTCTCGCCTTCAACGTCGCACCATGGTATTATTGAAAAAACTATGTTGTTCTCTTTAATTATTATAAATAAGCTACAAAACTACACACCGATAGTCCACTTGAAATGGAACAAATTTCGACCCACAAATTAAAGTGCTACAAACTACACACCGAGGGGCCCACATGTCATTTAACAAATTTGGACCCATATACAAATTAGAAAATAAAGGACGAGGATCGAACATGCGACCAGGCCTTCAAGCCGCACGTCAATAGGCAACATACGTAGCATAGCAATGTTTGTTGTACCCCCTTTGTTCACATAATATTTTTATATTACCACAACCTAATTAATGAATAACATGTAATATTATTTTTAGTACTATTCGCCTTCACTTACTGGTGGGTTCCATGTGTGCTCTCTCTCTCTCCTCCCCTTCTGCGTTTAGACGCACGGGCAAACAGGAAGAACTCGCAGGCGTTGTTGTTGCTGACCATATCTCGACGCTGCTCACAAGTCACGACACCAGTTTCATCGCATTAGCAGCACTAGTCAGTGTGTACGTGCAATGCACGTTAATTTGGAAGTATATTAAGTGCATGCAGATATTAACTACTAGGATATTATTTGCGTGTTGTTATGTGATTAGCACTATTTTTGGCATAAAATTAACTGCACGCTAAACGTGTTGAGCGCTCGACATTGAAGCAGTCTAGGTCGTTGGATGACAAGGAATACATGTGGCTTGATGACGTTATATATTTAATTTGATACGGCTCTAGCAGAATATTCAATCGATCAAACCATATATTTTGTTCAGTCTGACTCCGACTTTAAATTATACGACGATCGATATAAAATAAACGGAAATGATAAACGTTCGGATTTTAAGCATGGCAATCCGAACGTTTTTCATGGCAAATTTAGACTACGCGGCGGCGGCGGGGGCGTCTCGCGGTGGGAAGTGGCTCCTGCCGCTGCGCTCGTGGTGTCGACGGGCCATCGACCGACGGCGACAGCGGCGTCTTGCGCTGTTGTTGGCGTACTCCTGGACGTTGGCCTAGCTTCAAGGAAGGCCAAAATGTTCTGGACTTCGGAGCGAGTCAACTAGCGGGAGGAGGCGACCGGCGTTGGTGCAAGGAAGCGGTTGACGGCGGCCATCCATGCCGCTGAGGGGGGCACTGGCACCCGCGCGGGGACATGCGCTGTCAACGGTGCGACGGAGACATTCGTGTGCACGGCACCGCATGGCGACACGCCACAGTATCGCGCAGCGCATGCGCCGGCAGTGCATCGGCACCGCACGAAGCGCAGCGCGTTAGTGCACGCAAGAAGCGCATGCGCTGGCAGGTGCACGGGTGCGTGAAAGTCGGCGGGGACCTCGTGGAACCCCGTGGAATCAAGCTCGGCGACAATGTGCGGCTCCCAGCCCATCAATGCCACGGGGATGGGCGCTAGCGCAGTCGGGGCGATGGGAGCCGGAACGGGAGTGGGGACAGGCGCGTCGTCTTCTCGCAAGGCCAGTTCAAGCTCTTCCCAAAGCGCCTTATGTTCTTGAGACTCCGGGTGGGTGTCTTCCTCAGGAAACTGGAACACTAAGGGCAGACCATCGTGATGCGGCATGGCGTATGTTTAGGTCAGGCTAGTTGGAGGTAGACGACAGGAGAATCGGAGAGGAAGAGAGAGGATTGTAGCGATACCGGGTGCGGGGTTGATTTTAAACTGCGGCGCCGGCGACATTAGAAGTGGAGCAGTTGGGACGACAGTGGGCGGCGGAGCCTGGTCAAAGGGCTCGCCTCCCGGTGAGTCTGCACAGCGGTCTTCTTGCACGCCTCCCTGACAGCCGGCACAGCGGTCTTCTCGCACGCCTCCCGTCGACTCACACGCTTGCTGACGGCACCTGCCTATGAGAAGCGGGGACTCGTGGCGGCACGTAAACGCCCACGGTTTCAATAGTGAAAGCGTTCGCCTTAACGTGACAGGTCTTTGTTCAAAATACATTGGCTCTTCATTTGTGCAACTTTTCATAAGCAGCTTGTCTCGAATTGAAGAAAAAACTTACGAAGTAATATTTGTGCCATATCACGTGACCATGCTCAGTTTCAAGAATTTAGCTCACTTTTGGATTTTCTGAAATTTAAGATCCGTGGATTCAAACAATATCATAACCTGCATCATGCAATAATTTTTCAAGCCGTACATCTGTCACATTGTATTTCTTAAGAAAGGATTTGGTCAAACATTTTGCTTAGTTAGACTTCAGACAAGTTATATATGCAGAGTGAAAGGATAATCCCTCCGTGCAGTGCATTGCACGATATATTAACTCAAGTACTAGGCACGAACAAACGGGCTCAATTCTATGCTCATCCCGTGTAGTAGTAGTAGTACTAGGCAATGTAGTTGACGGGTGACCTTGACAAGCGGCGCATCGAGGGAATTGAACCGTGCGTTTCGCACGGTAGGTAACGTTGTCTAGTTACTAAAGCATCCCTCCGTTGTTCATCGGTAGTCATTATGGACCGGGGACATGAAGGGAATTTCCTAGGGCTGGAATTCTGGCCGCGGATATTTCGACTTGAAACGCCGAGGCTCGATTGGTTGGGGTTGCCTAATGTGCGCATTACCACGCATGCCAATCAAGGACACGAGCCCGGTTTTTTAGGATCAACACGAGCCAAGGTCTGGCTGGTACGCCGTTGGGTCCTACCATTCGAGAATACGAAAGGAACCTTTTAAATTGCCGAACGAATCTATGTGTATTACAATACCCGTATTTTCCTTGCAAATACTAATCTCAACGTGGTAGTTGATTTATGAAGAGTTGTTGAATTAGAGTGAGTTTGTGATATAGTGATCTCAACGTGGATTTCACATTTCATGGTATCCCTAGTAAGTTTTCCAATGCAAATTCAAATTTAAAAGATGAACAATATGGAGGTGAGAAAACTTTGTATGTATCAAGCATATGACCACACACACACAGAGACACACACGCATGAACAAAACAACAATCCAATAAGTATACTGCATCTATTTTTCCAAACCATGCATGTCTGACACGAATTCAAAAATATTGCTTCTATTCCTAAATATTAGTCTTTTAGAGAGTTCAAAAAGTGACTACATACGGAGCAAAATGAGTGAATCTAGACTCTAAAATATGTCTATATACATCCGTATGTGCTCCATTTGAAGCCTCTAAAAGACTAATATTTAGGAAACGAAGGAGTAAAATGTAAGACATCAATGGTCCTCGGTTCAATATTTAAAATGAACATGAAACTGAAACATGAATATTAAGTCTAGTACTATAGTACATGCAAATGTTGTGTTTAGGCGGAGCTATGATTGTCGGGGGTCAACCCCTCGACCTTAGATAAAATTGTGGAGCTCCGTTTAGGGTTATTTAGATTATATTTGTCCCCACCCTCCCAACCACCGATTGGTTGTGCACCCCCACCCCTCCTCCCCGGGAGAATATATGTGCCCCCATACCTTAGATGCTATATGCCGATACGAGTTGCTTGGAGCTTGTAGATCTGAGATATAGTAGTTCACATGATTGTCTTAATATTTTTGCAGGAAACCTTGATGAGTTTGAGAATTGCACACAATTTGTACAAAAATTACTTATATGCCCTTTGATCCCATATCCAACGACCTCGAAGCTCGTATCACCGTAGCATCTAAGATGAAGGAGGACATCATATTCTCCTGTATCTAAGAATATCATGTGCTACCACACCTTAGATGCTTTGGTGATACTAAGCTCTTCGGAGGCGTTGATTTGTGACCCAACACCTCCTCGGTGGTTCGAATGGTTTTTGCGTAAAAGCCCCAAAAGAGTTCGCCACTGCATACAAGCACAAAGACTGCTCAGATGCCATTGGATCTCAGATCAAACGACCTCCAAGCTCGTATCACCGTAGCATCCAAGCTGCGATAGCACCTTATGTTTTCTCGCACGGGAGAGTATGAGGTGCTCCCGCACCGTAGATTCTATGGTGATACGAGTTCACTGAGATCTAACGCCCACGAGGAGGTTTGAATGTTTTTGCAATATACGGTGATAGAGTTTGGGAAATGCGCAGAAAGTACAAGTACTACGCATGTGCCATCGATCATCGATCATACGACCTAGATGCTCATATCACCGTAGCGGGTAATTAAGCTACTGAGGAGCACCTAATATGAGCACCGGGAGCCGTTGGATCGAAGATGCAGCGCACACACGGGCCTGAATGTTTTATTTGCAAAAACCTTTGGAGAGTTTGGAAATTGTGCATAATTAAAAAGACTACTCCCAAGCCATTGGATCTCACTTCCTACGGTGTAAAAACTCGTATCACCATAGGATCTAAGCTGCGGGGTGGATGTGATATTCTATGTCATTGTCATTTTTGTTCAAACTTGCAAAATACGTGTAACTCGTGGTCGTTACTTGTCTAACCGTGCAAAGTGTTTGTTCAAAAAAACCATCCTACACTGAAATATCGGAACAACACACGGGGGTCCCACTTGTCGTTAATCAAATTTGGACCTAAAACTAACAAATCTGAAAGACGAGATTCAAAGCGGCAACCTGGACTACAAAGCGTAAGTCGATAGCACGAAAAATGAACGGTTGTTGGCTTTGTCCCATAACTTGATTTTATACAAGATTTATGCGTTGAGTAGAGTAGAGGGAGTGCCTCGTCAACACGTGCATGACCGTTGTCTCACTTTCTTGGTGGGTCCTGTGTCCGCGATCTCAATCTCTCTTCTCTC
Organism: Aegilops bicornis; assembly: GCA_021605145.1. Classification (NCBI taxonomy): domain Eukaryota; kingdom Viridiplantae; phylum Streptophyta; class Magnoliopsida; order Poales; family Poaceae; genus Aegilops; species Aegilops bicornis. The sequence goes on along the minus strand of CM038670.1, from coordinate 155,616,699 downwards.
CATCGTCTAACCTTTGCACGGGCACACACGAAGAGTGGCGCTAGCTTGCCGTGGTGTTATTACAACTAAAAAAATCTTGGAAAATAGAAGAATAGCCTAGAACAAGAGACATTGTGGCTGGTCGAGACGGAGCTAACCACACCTATCCTTCGTGCCACGTTTGCATGATGAAGCTGTGTGGCTAGTGGGGTGTTTTCGACCGACTAGCTGGGTCCCGAGGTCGAACCATAGGTACTACGTTTGATACAGTATATTTTTACACGCACATTATTCCTCCGTGCCGAGACGTGGCACATCCTACCGCGCGGTTTCGGGGTCCTCCCGGGTGGTGCACGCATATATTCTTCCTGACGTGGGACGCCCTACCGCACGTTTTCTGGGTCCTCCTCGGTCGTAGCGCCGAATCAAGTAAATGAGTCATCAAATCACGAAAGACCACCTTTCCCGCCAAGTACATTAGTGAAGCACGATGGCTAGCTAGTTGGGCTAGTTCGACCGATTAGCTAGGCCGCCGCCACATTTGTTTTTTCACCCCTTTTTTTATCTACTTGCCGACATGTAAATTTAAATGTCCACCGCGGCGTTGCTCTGGTGTTTGGGTGCGGCAGGATTTTTAATTTTTTGATTGACGGGAGCAGGCGCGACAGGATTTTTAATTTTTTGATTGACGGGAGCAGGCGCGCAGCAATTAGTTACGATGACTCACCAGAAAAACCCATCGCTCCTCGATGTGAGAAGTCGCCGATCGGTGTTTTACCGTGGTGAAAACCAAAGATTCCCCACTCCCTCCGCCTTCCCGTAGATTGCATTGCCTTTCAGCCGCTTCGCCCCTTTGCGTCCTCTCCCCAGTGCTTCTACCTGGTGCCATGGCGGCGCAGCAGATCACCGAGTCTGAGGTGAGGCTCCTGACACAGGAGCTCCATGCCAAGGATGCGGAGCTCAGGGCCAAGGACGTGGAGCTCCGTGAGCTCAAGGAGGAGAGGAGTGCCATGCTCCTCTGTTATGTGCGGGAGTTCATGGAGCTTCAAAAGTGGCAGGCGTCCACCACAAAAATGCTCGAGGCGTCGGCGGCGTTGCTGCAGAAAGAGGGAGACGATAGGCCATCAGGGGAGCCGGCTGGAGAGCGAGCGGGCCGATCGTGACGAGGTCCAGGATCGCCTTAGCCACTTGGTGAACCAAGTTGCCACACACGTGTTGCGGCTGCGCGATGCCTACCGTCGTGCGGCCAGCGACGATGCCGGCCGTCGGGCTAAACCCGCTCGACCACCCGGTTGACTTCAACGAGCTGCGGCTTCCTGACCTGGTCTCCTTCTTCACCTATATCTCCGAGGAGCTGAGCCGTCTCCGCGCGATGGTGGGGCTGAGCTGGACAAGGAGGGTTGCGGGCTGCCGTCGCCGTTGCCGGGCGAATCCTTTCAGGGCTCCGTTATCCGGAACCCATTCGTGCCATTGACGCCCGTCTTTGTGGTAGCTCCGTCGACCGAGGCGGGCTCTGTGGCGGTTGCACCCTGCATCACCAACGTCGTGGCGCCTCGAGAAGCGAGAGGGACTTCGGTGCTGTTTAGGCGCCCTCTGCATGGGCATGTCCATGTCTCGGTGCAACATGACCGTTGGATCAAACTCAGACGATGCAGATCAGTCACTGTAGCACAAAGCGTGTGGGTTTGGTTTCATTCTCATCTCAATATAGTTGTTTCCTCTTCGTGTATTTTTGTCAACCTACTAGTGTGGACTCATGCACCCTTCATACACTCGCCAAACACCCAAAAGTGGGTCGAGAAGGGAACTTTTGCTCCCATCCTGCACCCTTCATACACCCTGCCTAACACTATTCGTGCATCATATGGTTCATGTTTCGTGGAGTACTATAGCACCGCATTCTCCGTGCTGTGGACCTAGTTACATTAACATTGATCTCACCGCTCATTCTCGACCGACAGTCAAAAAAGCGGTACTATGTTACATATAGGAGTAGTTGACATGCACACAACATCATTTGTTATCGTCATATCTTACTACACTAGCAACAAGATTGTGTAGTAATCGACATATGAACCAATCGCACATGCCTAGTAGTAGGAGCACTGTGTATGTTCAAGTGGCTGCCGTGTTTCGCACTCCTCCGTCAGAAGAGTGGAAACGCTTCTTTGTAATCATTTTTTCTTGAGAATGAAAAGCAGTGGACACGCTCTACCGTGCGGATCCTCCTCCAAAGATGCACTAAATTACTCACTTTCAGCGACGCAGGGACAGCCAAAGACTGGGTCCACCAGCCATGCACTAAATTGCTCCATAGTAGAGTGACGGTAGACTACCTCGATCGAACCGCAAAGAATGCCCAATGAGCCGTCAAATCACAAAACCCCTCCTTTCCAAAGAAGAAGTTGGACGGACGAAGCAACCATCATTTCACTCTTCTCTCTCAGCTTCCTCTCTTGAATAAAACCCCCATTCGCTTCGCTTCTCCCTCATCTCGTTCCTCCTTTGACTCTTCTCTCTTAGCTTCCTCTCTTGGATGGACGCCGGAGCACCGGCCGACGTGATGTCTATGGCTCTGGCCAAAACCGTCGAGGCTCATGGTACGAAGAAGCGCAAGCACCCCGCCGAGGCTACCACAGACAAGCTCAAAGCCATTGCCCTGTCCAAGCCCCCCTCTCCGGGATCCCTCATTAAGCAAGTCTAGGTAATGTCTCTTGTTGACGATCTTTTTCTCGATCTTGATCGTGTTTTTTCATCTAACACGCAGTACTAGTACTGGTAGTACAACTTTCTGGGTGATCTTGCATGTGATTTTAGTGTGCCAAATGACGGTTCGAAATTTCTCTTTTGACCAAAACATGCGAGAGGTTGACACTGATTTCTTATAGATTACTTTCAACTACTCCCTCTGTCCCGAATTTCTTGTCTTAGATTTGTCGAGATACGGATGTATCTAATACTAAAATGTGACTTGATACATCTGTATCTAGACAAATCTAAGACAAGAATTTTGGGACGGAGGGAGTACTTTATGAACATCAATGCTACCTTTTAAGAGGGTACATTTGCCTCAGTAACTTGTGTTATGGATATTACATGTAATCCCTCTGCTCTCATGCCTTTGAAGACATGTTCTAGTGTCTTTGTTCACTCATTTAAATGCGTATATGTAGTCATATATGGAGTATAATATCGAAAATCATCTTATATTTCTGAATGGAGGTAGTAATAAAATATGGTTTCGCTTTGAATTAGAACCAGGTCCGCGGTGGAGATGAAGTTCTCAAAGTCATGCCATGTGAACTGGAAGACACGATGATGAGTTCTCTTCTTTGAACTATCCAAATCTTTGTGTCCTTGTCGCCACGTGTCTGAACTAGTGTTTTCTGTAGCATTGTTGTCGGTGTGTTCTCGAGGCTCATTTGACCACAACAATTTCCTGGTTGTGCCTTCGATTCTGAAGGGTGTGGTTCTTGTAAAGCTTCCCAACAAATCTGATGCGGCCTGTCTTCATCATCATGTTTATGAGTGGAAAGACCACTTTGTTAGGTTCTCCAAGGTTGACAAGATGGTGATGGTGCATGTAGACATCTCACACGAAGTCCATGGCCTAGTCAGTTATTCCGGGTTCATCCCGTAGGTCGGTGGCAAGAAATAGTCTGCAGAGTTTAGTTAGTGCAACTTTGCTTGTCTGTAGTAAGTACTATTATTCAGTACTTGATTTGTGTTTGTGAACCCTGTATTGTTTATTAGTACTGCCGCTTTTGGTGTATGGTCAGTCCTAAGAATGGTCTATGTTAATGTCTATCCACTCAATTCAGTCTGTATATTTTGAAGTATCCAGATCATATTTTTTGTGAGGACGGTTTATCAATTATGGTTACACTCCAATATCTGTATGCATTGCAGGGTTTATCGCACCCACCAGAATTACTGGTCCCATGGATGTTCGGTCCATACGATTTGTCACGACCTTTGGACTGTCACCGCCAGGGAGTAGGCGGGCCCCTGCATGCCACGCTGTAGTTGGACGATCAATCTTCGCTTTAGTACTTTAACATAGTGATTTCCTGGTAAGGATTCGCTCGTGTCACATCAAGTAAATCTTATTGATTTCTTGTCTAAATCTTATTGATTTAATGTCATGTTTTCTTTCTTTTCCCGCAATTTTACGATGCAGGTTTTGCCATGTGACATTCATCACAGAATAAACCGCTTTGGTTTGCTCACGATGGCTATTTTTGCAGGTTTCACTTCTTATGTCGTGTCAAGAACGAAGGCAATCGGCCCATCACTTATATTCTTGGAAAAAATTGGATCGACCGTTGTCTGAGTACAAGTTGAATCCCTATGATGAACTGCAGTTTGGTTTAACAAAAGTGCCACAATTAGTCCTTCTCGCGTTTAAAAGAAATGAAGAAAAGAACTGGATCACGGTCACGGATCCTAGTCAAGTTAGAAAGCTGATCATAGCAGACCAGACACGATCGCCATTGTCTCGCAAAGATCGAGCATCGACAGCTGTTTCTAGAACCGACAATGCGCAGCTTCGGTCCGATCCACCGAGGATTGGGTACCGACTGCGTCGTGATCACCGATCCACCGAGGATCGGGCATCGACACCGCACTGCTGCGACACCAGCTCCAAATTTCTACAAGGACCATCATCTCCGCAGAAGAGCAAGCTTCGCACCTGCACCAACACTTGCACTTGCAGATTCCGCTCCGCCCCGTGCAGTTGCACCAAAGAATGACTGGGCTGCAGTTCGCACTTCATATACCAAAGTCCTTACAAAAATTGACATGTCGACCTTCTTGGTAAGCATTGGCCGCCCAAGTGCTTCGTTCTTTTTTCTTTCCATGTTGTTTCACATGATTCACTGTGTTGATCTAACAGTTTGGGTATGTCTTCTTGTTTGCAAACAGAGAATTCCTAAAGCAACGAGGGAGTCGTTCAACAATCCGGGCGACTGCGGCCAAGTTTCTCTTACCATGCGCAACCTTGGTGTGAATGAACCTGCTCAATATACCGTAAGTACAAAGGGTGGTCGCATGATGATTGATGCTAAAGGATGGTCAAGGTTCAAATCTAAATCATATCTTGCAGTAGGGGATGATGTCAAAATCGAACTTTCTCGGCAAGGAGAGCTGGTCCAAATCAACTTTGAAATTCTTTAGTAGCAGCACGCAACCGCCGAACTGATCTATCCTCCGAGAGATTTTGATGTAATAATCTGGCATGGTGAAACAAGTGTCCTGTGTGTATAAGTAGTACGACAGTATTATTTATTACATGGTACATCGTTGATAGAATTGCAACTCTGATTGTTGGTTAGGAACTGTCATTCGATTTCATTCCAATAGCTGCCGTGCTTTATTCAATTTTGTGTATTCGCCTTGCGACAACATCTAAAACCAGCGCCGTATCGATCGCTTGCAATATGAAAAGCGCTGAGGTAGAACACATGGGCCCCCCATACATATAGGGTCGGCCTGCAGCCCAAAGTCCAGAACCGTGAGCCTATCTGAGTATTATATTCTCAGCTGAACCCCCATAAAAAAGCTGAACCCCCATAATGCCCGTGCGTTGCAGAGGGAGTATATTTCTCGACAAGGTGAGCCTGTGATATAAAAAATTTGTATATTTCTTTACAGAGGGAGTATCTCTCTATCAAAAGATATATTTATGTGTAACTAGTTACTCCTGTCTTTCTACTTCCTTTCGCTGATATGTGGGGTAACCGGCAACGGGGTCCACGTGCCATATGCACAAATTAGGGTGCACAACTTCATGGTAGACACACCCCGGTCGTAGCGCCGCATTAATGCCCAATGAGCCGTCAAATCACAACCCCCCCTTTCCAGCTTTAGTAGTAAGCTGGACGGACGAAGCGGCAATATTTCACTGGGCCTGAATCCCCTTCTCCCTTGTCTGCTTGTTCAGAGAAAACCCCCACTCGGCGATTGCATAGGGTTTTCTCATGGAGAACTAGGTACGAATTCTTCATCCATCCCTGATAAGTCCAAGTCCCTTGGTCGCAGGTAATCCTAGGAAGGCAGCCGCCACCGTTGATGCATTTTTCTTCCTACCGAATCTAATGTGTTTCATTTGCAGTGCCCAAAGTGCGAGTACCCTACAGATTTCTGCGCCCTCGGCGAGACGCCACACTTGTTCCTTCTCATCCTAACACAACATTTTGAAACGCACACAGTATGTTCCTAGAATCCTCTTTTCTATCCGGGAGGGTGGGGTTTTTTTGAACATGCTGTGTTCTCATATTATTTTTCCTGCAGTGTATTATTTGCTACGCTGTAACACATGTACTCAAGATGCTCGGCCTTGCCATAACTGAATACACTAGTTTAATGGTCACAGTGAAGACAAGCCATGGATATTACTTCCGAGTTGGGTTCATGAACCAAGAAGATCGCTGCTTTTTCAGAGTTAAGCAGTCTGCTCGTTTGTTACTCTGTAATAACTCGGCTGTTACTAATGGCACTGAAGTTGACTGGATCGACATCCACAAGTTCCTACACTTTATTGATCGTCTTGAGGTCCTTGTGGGGCGTTTCAATGGTGGAAGGCCACGTGGGATATGTGTGCCACTTCTGCACTCGTTGAACAAGTCCAAGCGTGTCGAGAAACTTATGGTACGAGTTGTTTTCTGTTATATATGTTGTTCATAATCTCTTGCTTATACACAATTTTACAACTGTGATCATCTTGAAACAGAAATTGCCCAGTTCTATTGTTCCTATACAGATGCCTGACCATGGTCGGGTCAGACTTGCGCTTGGTCACAACATGATGTTTATGTCGACCTACTCAATTCCCCTTGGAGGTGAAAATATACTTATTCATGGGTGGTCTCAAATAATGAAGGCCCATCCATCTTGGAGAATAGAACAGAAGATTATGTTCATGCTTTTCCATGGCTCTAAAGCGAATATCCTGTTTATTGACCACATTGCGAGATGAAGCCGCTTCGAGAAGGTTGTGGATGCGTGGGGTGGCGCTGGCCTTGTCACGGGCTTGGCGGCCTCACCCTTGGTTAATCAGAGGCAAAGTAGCACCGCTCGAGGCGTGCTTTATGCAGTTGAACCTGTATAAGTACTCATACTCCTTTCAGCTTTTGGTTGTTAAGTGCCCCGCTGGTTTCAGTTAAGGTTGTTAAGTACTCTTGCTGCTTTTCTGATGCATCGTGTTTCTTGATCCTGTCTTCCTCCGGCCGCCAAAAACTAAACCAGCGTCGACGGAGCCGCCGCTTCCGCCTCCCACGGTGGCTGCGCCAAGACGCCTCGCCGCCCACCGTCTCCTAAATCGTTAACGCCGACATCCTCCACATGGCGCTTTGGTGCGCTTCGCCATGGCGCCGCTCTCGCATTGTCAACATGGTCAACAAACAACAGAATCGGCGTAAATGCGTGGAGAGGATGACAATAGGGGCCCACCACGTCAGCGTATGGAAAAATAAAATGCTTCCTCCTAGTGTTTTCCTGACATCTGGGACCCACGACATTGTGAGCATATATAGTCAATAGACAAGAGAACAACACAAGATCGGCTGACACCTGGGACGTAGCTACTCGAGCAGTATTTTTTTTGTTTGGTATTGTTGAGACGGAGCATGGTTTGAACTGGGTTGTGGCCCGTCTAGCCCAGGCTTATATTTTATGTTCACCATGTGACCAGCCCAGCTATTTTTTCTTTGTGAAAATGAGCCCATTTTATTTTTTCTGAAGAATACCCAATCCAGGCCTACTTATTTTTCTACGCCCTGATGGGTTGCAACTTTTCAAGACGCCTGTAAATCTTGAAAGTAATATGAAATGGGTTGTAAATATAAAAACAGATGACAAATTGGCAATTACTTTATAATTTCTGATTTTTTCACATTTTCAGATTCCTATTTCACTGGGCATTAACCTAATTTAAATATATCTTCAAAGTACTTTAATTCGCTCGACATTTCGGTATTAAAAATAGTTTGGAACCCACAAAAATATGTAAATTGGCCCCGCCAACAAAAACGACTGCAATAAATTGCATAAGAAGTCGCCATGAGCTATATATAAATTATTAAAAAAGAGGGAGTGGTCTGACTTGTGGGCCTGTTTAGTTGGCGTGTATGCAATATTTTTAGTTATTATATACGCCAACAAACGATTCTAGCAGACGTAACCGTTGGATGTCAATCCAATGGCCGTCGTGTTCTTCAATCTCTCGATCTTCTTGCTCCGGCCGCCAAAGCAGCCGGCCAAGGGACCGCTTCGCTCCCGCCTCCTGTGGCCGGGTTGTGCTTCCTTGAGCCTCAGCGCCCCCTACTACTCCCACCACTGGCCAGGGCATCCCTCTACTCACCCACACCCCCTGTTATTCTGCGGCGACGGCAGCCTCAGACCGTAGCCGAACCGGTGAACCCTCGTACTCCTCTCCGCGCGAGCTTCCACTTCCGCGTCTTCCCCGGCTCTGTGTCGTCCCCTTCCTAGGCCTCGCCGTCGTCCACCGCCGTGGTGCTCTCGGCGTGGCGTGGTCAATGTGGTCAATGACCGACTTCCAACGAAAGAGTACTGTACGTGGAGAGGGTGACAGCTGGGTCCACGACAGCCGCAAGGAAGTACCTCCTTATTACGCGGAAAATAATTATTCCTCCACCTGACAGCGGGGACCCACCGGACGGGCCACCAGTATTTCGCGAAAAAAATGTTTCCCCCTGACTGCTGGGACCCACAGGACGGGCCACCGTATTTCATGAAAAAACGTTCCCCCCGCTATCAGCTCGGACCCACCGGAAGTTCCTGCTTATTACGCACAAAAAATGAATACCCCCTGCTAGCTGGGACCCACCTTGGTGGGAGGCTGACTTAGGGCCTACCGAGTTGATCGACGGAGGCCTTTGTCAACTTTAGTCAAGATATGAATGGTTCTAGCTCCATTGACCGTGACGATGTCCATCCAACGGCCGTAGTGCTTCTTCAACATCCGGTCTTCTTGCTCCACCGCCCAAAGCAGCCGGTCGTGCCGCCGCTTCCTCGCCGCCTGCGGGTCGGGTCAGTGATGCCGTGAGGCCTCACCGCTTCTACAATCCCATCATCGCCGTGCCATCCCTCTACGCACCCACACCCCTTGTTATTTTGTGGCAACGGAAGGCTCACACCGCAGCCGAACGAGTGAACCCTCATACTCCTTTCACGCTGGGCATCCACCGCCGCGTCTTCCCGCCCGCCGCCCCCTTCCTAGGCCTCGCCGTCGTCCACCGCCTCTGGTGCTCTCGGTGCGGCGTGGTCAATGTGGTCAAGGAATGGCTTCCATCGACGTGGATCAGACGTGGAGAGGCCGATACCGGGTCCACGGCCGCAGCAAGGAAGTGCCTCCTTATTACGCGGAAAATAATGATTCCTCCACCTGACAGCTGGGACCCACCGGACGGGCCACTGTATTTTGCGGAAAAAACGTTTCCCCCTGAATGCTGGGACCCACCAGCTTCATCTTCGCATGCAAGGAAGTGCGTCCGGGCAAAAAAAAAACGATTCACCCCTGACTACTGGGACCCACCAGCTACACCTTCGCACACAAGGAAGTGCATCCGGGCAAAAAAAAACGATTCGCCCCTGACTGCTGGGACCCACCGGCTACATCTTCGCACACAAGGAAGTGCGTCCGGGCAAAAAAACGATTCGCCCCCTTACTGCCGAGACCCACCAGCTACATCTTCGCACGCAAGGAAGTGCGTCCGGAAAAAAAAAACAAAACGATTAGCCCCCCTGACTGCTGGGACCCACCAGCTACATCTTCACAGGCAAAGAAGTGCACGGCGGTCCGGGACCCACCTGGTCGAAGCATACGAAGCGTTGTCATTACGGTCGAGAACGGTGCGTAAACACTGCTCGATGTAGAGGCACGACGTGTCGTAGTAGAGGCGCACACGCGTGTCATAGTAGAGGTGCGCACGTAGCATGTACACGCACGCACAGCGCCAGGGTGCAAGAAAGAAAAATACGCCACGTATGTGTACATACGCGGGGTCTCAACGCCTACTCGCGCATAATGCATAGCAAGGGCTCGTGTACATGGCTGGGTCGGAACGGAGAAACATCGCCGCTGCCGTGTTCATGGGGAGGCAACGGAATGCGTCGTGTTCATCGGGAGGCAACGGAATGCGTCGTGTTCATCGGGAGGCAACAGAACGCGTGGGAGCCAACCGGCTGGGTCGGAACGGAATGCGTCGTTGTGTTCATCGGGAGGGCTTGGACGGAATAGGCGATGGAAACGAGGCCTGGCGTACCGCACAACGGAGGAAACGGACCTCCTACGTTCGGAACGGGTCCTGTTGATCGGGAGGGGTCTGGCGTACCGCAAAACGGAGGAAACGGACCTCCTACGGTCGAAACGGGGGTCCTGTTGATCAGGAGGGGTGTGGCGTACCGCAAAACGGACGAAACGGACCTCCTACGGTTGAAACGGGGGTCCTGTTGATCGGGAGGGGTGTGGCTACCGCAGAACAGATGAAACGGACTTGTGTTGGAGAGCTACGGTCGAAACGGGGGTCCTGTTCATCGGGAGGGGTGTGGCGTACCGCAAAACGGGACTCCACAGGATACTGTTCATCTCCATCGTCAACCTCCTCCAGCCTCCACAGGCTACCGTCGACCTCCTCCAGCCTCCACGGGCTCCTGTTCATCCAGCCTCCACCGCGCTCTACTCCACCGCCATCGCTCAACCACCCTCCACCGCTTCATCGCTCATCTAGCCCTCCACACCACGGGGTCCTGTTCAACCACCCCTCCACGGGCACCCCTCCAAAGCCTACTGTTCATCCAGCCCTCCACCACACCACGGGATCCTGTTCATCCAGAGGCAACGCTAGCGCTCACTGTTCAGCCAAACCCCTCGCAACGCTCACTGTTCATCCAGAGGCAGCATCGATCGATCGGCTTGATTAGCGGCGATGAGCGAAGAATCGCTCGATCGGGTTCGATTAACAGCCATCGATCGAGCGCCGGGTTCAAGAACGCGTAGCCTGCAGTGCAATTGCTCGGGTTCGATTAGAGCCCAACGCCTCGCTTCGGGTTCGATTAGAGCGCCGCGCACACGCTGCAGACGCACGTGTATGAGAGAAACGCGCATCGCTCGGCCCCCGACCTCCCACCGTAACCGGGAACTCCCCGAAATTTTCCTCCCCCTCACTTCTATGACGGTTTTGTGGCGACCGGTTTTCCGGGTAATAAATTCTAGAAAATGGCCGTTGTGCTCACCAGCCCCAGGATTACTGTTAGCTGATGAGGCACCAACTTGATACAGAAATTCCAAGCAAAATACAAAAATATGTGGTACAAGATCATTCTGGTCTGTGAGTACCACAAATGGTTTCTAGTGGTTGATGGCGGAAGCGGTTTGTGGATCATCAGTGTCTATGGGACTCCATTTCCCATAGGAACAACTGACCAGGATAACTCCTATCTTCGCGAGGCTGCGGTCTCCGTTGCTTAGGTTCCGGGGCGGTCATTGCAACGCCCTCTCCATGCAAGATATCCGCCAAGACAATAGCGAGGACAAGCCGGTGAGTACTTTGAATGTACTCGCAAACATTATGAACACGGGTATAATATAAATGATAATCATGCACGGAAATATTCTATGATCACATTGTCAGTCATAGAATAAAATCTCTGATGCATGCAAACATGTTATTTATATGCAACAAGAATATGAAATGACAGAGGAGGAAATAAAATGCACCATTCGGATGTCTGAAGCGACGTCTCGAAATGATGGTAAATAACAAGCATGCCTCAGTCGGGCGTCTGAGCGACACCACATAAAGGGCTTATAAGGGAAATAAATAACAAGTATTGCCACAATCGGGCGTCTAAGAGACACCACATAAAGGGCTTATAAGGGAAATAAATAACAAGTAATGCCACAGTCGGGCGTCTGAGCGACACCACATAAAGGGCTTATAAGGGAAATAAATAACAAGTAATGCCACAGTCGGGCGTCTGAGCGACACCACATAAAGGGCTTAAAATGGAAATAAATAACAAGTAATGCAACGATGGGCGTCGGCGACACCACATAAAGGGCTTATAAGGGAAATAAATAACAAGTAATGCCACAGTCGGGCGTCTAAGCGACACCACATAAAGGGCTTATAAGGAAAATAAATAACAAGTAATGCCACAGCCGGGCGTCTAAGCGACCCCACAATAAGGGCTTATGAAGCAAATACATTCATAGTGAATATCTAGGAGGTAGAACCGTCCCAGGGATACTCAATAAATCAAGTAACGACAATAGTTAGTCCATGATAAAAATAATCATAATCATCATAATCAACACAAGTCACAAATCATGATCCATGTTCTGGTTTACCAGTTTCTCCTCCGAAGACCGACACTAAGACCGACACTTGACCTGACCTGCATCAGTAGTCCTTAACCATGGACATGGCTATTCGAATAGGTTTAATATCTCTGCAGAGGGTGTACTCTTTACCCACGAGTAACGGATTCCTTTAGTCCATCGTGACTAATTCCGCTTCACGGCCTTTTTTGTTGAAAAACGCACCTAACTTGCACACACCACTTAACTTACCGTGTCTCGAATCACCCACGACGCTTTGTCAAGCAAAACTCTAAGTGGGGAGGCTACAACCTCGACGTAGCATGGGATCACAAAATTTATACCGCGCAAGAACTAGGGGAGCTACCTTCGGGTTACAACCGAAACACCCATGCCCCGGTCGATGGCATGCCTACCGGATGTCTCGGTATCTTCCATCATGGCCTCTACAGACGGTGTGTGCTAGGAAAGGGGTTGACAACTTGAACCGTACCCACGTATGGCGTAGACAAGTGGTAGTCTGAAACAAGTATGGGGGTTATCGGAACAAGACTCGATCTATGGTCGACTCAGGAGGTTTAAGCATTCCCTGCATGATTAGCATAACAAATATATTTCAATCAACAGGATCACCGCTCATTATACCTTACCATGCCATACCGGACATAACCGTCCAGACGGGGACCGGCGACAAGCTCACGCCTACCCAAGGTAGAGGCCTTCCCGGATTCCTTTCCGGCATGCATGTAAGGCACATGAGGATGAGTACCATCACAAGTATATTCATTTTCCACAGCAAGGAAAATCACTAATATGCATTCATGTAAAAGATCACATCACCACATAAAATAACGAGCTTTTCCGATGCAAGGTGGTGTTATAACCGCGTCAACTAACACACCAAAAATATTATGCCATGGTTCAGGATGCTTGCCTTCAAGGTGTGGAGAGGTGGGGTGCTCTCCAAAACTTTTGAAAGTTTTCTCCTCTCTCCAACAAATCCTATTTTGAAAATATTGGAATTAACACACAAATTCAAAACAGCACAAAAAGTTGTTTTGAATTTTTTTCAAATAAATCTTAAAATAAACTAGACAGAATTTGAGAGATGTAGGAAAAATAATCAACTCATTTGGAGTTTTATTTAAAAAGATACAGCCCGTCAAAGTTTAGTCAATACTCTGTTATTTAAAATAAAAAAATAGAAAAGAAAACGGTTCGAATATGAACACGTCGAAGACGTACTCCGGAGATACGCTTCCACTTAACTCACATGGACAGGGGCGGGGTCACTGACAGTGGGTCCAGGGGGCCTTGGTCAGGTTTGACCAGTCCATCTCTCCTCCTCTTCCTCCGCCCGAACGGCGGCGAGGCGATTTACGATCAACGCCGGTGAATGGCTGCTCCCCGCGGGCTCCAGAGGGTCGGGATGGATCCGCAAGACCGGGGCGGTCCTCCCGGTGGTTGTTGGGTCGGCGGGGGTGGAGGGAGTCACCGACGGTGAGTTTCGCGACGGAGGAGACCTCGGGAGCAAAGTGGTTTTGGGGCTGCGGTGGTTCCCGATCAAAATTGAGCGGGGGAAAGGTTCACGGGAGGAAGAGAGAGCTTCTGGTGGGGAAAGTGGAGAGGGGGAGGTTCTGGTTGAGGTGAACGGAGCTGGGTCGAGACGGCGGCCGCAGTTGCCGGAGACGGGGAAGAAGGCCTTCCTCCGACGATTGCAGGCTGTGGGGGTGCCATGAAGGTGGCCTGAGGTTGCCTCCGTGCTCGAATGGGTTCGGGGGCCTCCTTATATACCGCAACGAGGTCGGTTAGCGGCGACCAGATAAGCTCGTCGGCGAACCGCCTCCCTGTAGCGTAAGGGTGTCGTGGCGACGACGAGAGCTAGAGGAAACCCGAGGGGATGAGGATGAGCTGTTCCAGGGGCAGGTGGGGAGCGGGAGAGGCTTGGGCGGCGCCGACCGTGGCGGAGGCGCACTGCGGACGCCGGCGTGCCGCCAAGAGTGCCCTGACGGCGGCGCTGTAGGGTGCCAGGGCGGCTTGGAGGTTTCTGGTGAGAGGGGAGTGCGTGGCGCGGCTTTGCAGTGTGGGGCCAAACCAGGGGCGCGACGCGGCGGCTCGGGTGCGCGGCTGCAGTTGGCGCGCTCTGGGCGCGCCCAGTGCACGCCCACCATCTGCTCGACGAAATGCTATGGCCTGCTAGGCGGCTTGGTTGGAGCTGGGGATTAGCAGGTCTAGTCTAGGAGTAGCTGGGATGCTAGTGGACAAGCCTGTTGGGTCAGAGGATCAGGTCCACAATGCAAACCAAAACTCATGCCAAATCTGTCCATGCACTCCAGGTGTTTGACAAAATGCCACAGGCACCTAGGCTCTTCTTGGAGTGGCCAAAACTTCCAGATCCTAGTCTCTTTAGATGCACAAGAGGGTGGTGAGGTTAGTTTGCATAGAGCACAAACTTGTTAGTGCAAGTTTTGCAAAACTTCAAGTCTGGACAGAAGGCAAATGGCATTGTTGCAAGCACTTAGAATCATCCAATGGGTCCACTCTCCTGGACTTAAGGGTTTGGCAAGGAGGACTACCAGTAGGAAAAAGAATCATGGATCAAGGAGCAACTAAAAAGGTGGTTGCTGTACAAAACCTCAAGTTGGACCAGAATGAAGATGAGGTTGATTCACTCAAAGTTTTCAAATAACATCACTGGTTTTTTGCATAAAGTTGAAACATATGCTACTACCAACATCCCATAATTTTGGTGGAGGCTAGAAAGAAGTATTTAAATGAGTTGTAGTGCAAAACTGCCCACTGGACCAGAGAAGAAAATTGGGTGTAGAGCTCAAAATATTTAGGGAATGAAATATCTTTTTGCATAAAAGTGGTTTGGTGACATCACAGGACATCCCCAAATTTTGGTGGAATTTTTGAAAGAATTTATAAAAGGGTTGTAGTTCAAATATGGCCATATAACCTTGGAAAAACCATTTTTTCAAGAAACTAAAGATCAAGCAAATTAATTATGTAATTAGTTCTACTAATAAAAGAAAAGTTTTTCTTGAGAGGTTAAACAAGTCCAATAACATATTTGAAAGGTTTTCTCTTTGGGGAAAACTCCATAATAGCAAGGGAGAAAAAGGGTTCAAAAAAATCAAAAATGAGCCCAGAAAATAAAAGTCTTAAATTCCTGGCAAAATTTTTAATTAATAAAACAAGGTCAAAATTTTCGGGTGTCACAGGTTTTTTCCGTCATGGACGGCCCAAAGAATGTCATGCAGCTGCGTCTCCGGCCCGCCCAGGACGAAAAGCCCATTTTCTGTCATGATTTTTTGTCATAGAAGTAGGAGCCCACCACATCTATGATGATACCGGGTTTTGTCACAATTATCGTCATAGAATTGTCATATGTATGACAGAATTTTTTTTCGTTCGGCCCAAAATGTCACGGATGTGTCTTTTTTTTTGTAGTGCTATCACCCTCATTGTTGTCGTGCACTCGTCCCTATCTTCATCTCCCCTATTGATCCATGCGCCGCGAACCTCATCTTCAACGTTGTCACCCTCTCCACCGCCGCCGCCTCATCCCCGGTGCCCTCCTGTGGGCCGTTCTTCCTCCTCTGCCCAATTTCTTTGTTTAATCATGAGAGAGATCTAGAGGAGATTGAGAGTCAAGTAGCATGGTCATGTGAGGTACAAATTTGTTCCATAAATCAGTCCAAACATACGATACACTTATCCTTACAACCAGCAAAGCTAGTGATATTGCCAATAGGACTATACAAGTGGGGGACCAAGAAAACGTTCTTAATTGTGTACAGGTACTGTGATCACTTGCTTGTATTGAGCACCCCATGGACTGATAACCTTGGTTTTTCACTGAGGTAAACTGTTGCTTACTTTAAACCCTTACTCTTCGGGGTCCAACAATTCCCTATAAGGACAATATGATGCAAATTTGTCCTTTGTCTGGTCCATATGCCTTCATATAAGTGTGTGTGTGGTGCCCGTCATCCGTCCATCTTCACCTTCTTGCCTTGCACATTGTGGACTCATCCATTTTTGGTAGCTGTCGTACTCTTTCTGAGCAAATCAAGGGTGGTACATCTAAGGAAGTCGGTTGCCAAGATATTGGACACTACTTGTCGAGATCTACGGTTGGGTGCGTCAACTACAAATTAAATTTTTTCTAAACACAGAACAACCAGGAACATGCTACGGGAATGGATCACAGACCGTTACCACTAGAAGCGCAATGTTGTGCAGCAGAAGTAGAGTTGGGGCAGCGCGTCTCTGGAGTCACCTCTTCCTCGTCCGATCTCCCTCGAACAGCTGGTCGTCGGATCCCACGTACTGGTTCGCCGGAGCGGCGCAAGTGCACTACCTCTAACGGTATTCACGTGTGCAGAAGGAACACCGTGCGGTGGACTGCTAGGTCTGATCACACAGTCGGCAGCGAGTGGAGGTGGCTACTTGCAACACACGCAAAGCCCTAGTGATGGTGCCGAAGCGATCAACCAAATGAGTGTGCCACACCTCCATTTTATATAGGCATCCGTCATGGGAGTCGGTGTCAAAACCGGCGGATCTTAGGTAGGGGGTCCCGAACTGTGCGTCTAAGGCGGATGGTAACAGGAGGCGGGGGACACGATGTTTACCCAAGTTCGAGCCCTCTCGATGGAGGTAATACCCTACTTCCTGCTTGATTGATCTTGATGATATGAGTATTACAAGAGTTTATCTACCACGCGATCATAGAGGCTAAACCCTAGAAGCTAGCCTATGGTATGATTGTTGTTGTCCTACGGACTAAGCCCTCCAGTTTATATAGACACCGGAGGGGGCTAGAGTTACACGGAGTCGGTTACAAGGGAGGAGATCTACATATCCGTATTGCCAAGCTTGCCTTCCACGCCAAGGAGAGTCCCATCTGGACACGGGACGGAGTCTTCAATCTTGTATCTTCATACTCCAACAGTCCGACTAAAGGATATAGTCCGGCTGTCCGAGGACCCCCTAATCCAGGACTCCCTCAGTAGCCCCCGAACCAGGCTTCAATGACGATGAGTCCGGCGCGCAGATTGTCTTCGGCATTGCAAGGCGGGTTCTTCTCCAAATTCTGAGTACCTGTTGAGTAGTGTCCGACTTCCCATAAATGTTGCACTCCTTGGCTTCCGCACCTAATAATGGCTATCTTCCATGTGTCGAGCGAATGCGAGAAGCCAGGGAATTTTTACATTTGCCACCCTAGCCATGTGAGTATCGTCTATTAAAGACACGGGGATTCTCAGATCCAGATCACACCATCCTCCCACAGCGAGTATCCATCGGAGCGCGCCCGAAAAAATCCATTCCTACATGGCCGGCCATCACAGCTCCTCCTCTAGCTCCCGTAGCCCTAAGCCCGGCAATCGGAAGAAGTGTTCCGTCCATCGCAGCCAATTAGTAGAGTTACAGACCCAGGGATTTCTCCCTCCAGCGTATATGGTCCCCGTTCGAGCCGGGCTCGCCACCTACAATGACGGGGAGCAAGCGGAGAGCTTTCCCAACCCATCCAGGGGGGAGCGGGTATGCCTTGTCCCTTACTTATTAAGAGGGCTTGTGTCGGTGTCAAGACCGGCGGATCTCGGGTAGGGGGTCCCGAACTGTGCATCTAAGGCGGATGGTAACATGATGTAGGGGACACGAAGTTTACCTAGGTTCAGGCCCTCTCGATGGAGGTAATACCCTACTTCCTGCTTGATTGATCTTGATGATATGAGTAGTACAAGAGTTGATCTACCACGAGATCATAGAGGCTAAACCCTAGAAGCTATCCTATGGTATGATTGTTGTTTTTCCTATGGGCTAAACCCTCCGGTTTATATAGACACCGGAGGGGGCTAGGGTTACACAGAGTCGGTTACAATGGGAGGAGATCTACATATCCGTATCGCCAAGCTTGCCTTCCACGCCAAGGAGAGTCCCATCCGGACACGTGATTTAAGTCTTCAATCTTGTATCTTCATAGTCCAACAATCCTGCCAAAGGATATAGTCCGCTGTCCGGATACCCCTAATCCAGACTCCTCAAGAGCCCTCTGAACCAGGCTTCAATGACGATGAGTCCGGCGCGCAGATTGTCTTCGGCATTGCAAGGCGGGTTCTTCTCCAGATTCCGAATACCCATTGAATACTCATACATGTTGCGCTTCTTGGCTTCTACGCCCAATAATGGCTACCTTCCACGTGTCGAGCGAATGCGAGAAGCTAGGGCGTTCTTACTTTTACCACCCTAGCTATGTGAACAAACCGTCTATTTAGAGAGACGGGGGTTCTTAGATCCAAATCACACCATCCTCCTTCAGCGAGCATTCATCGGAGCGCGCCTGAAAAAATCCATTCCAACATGGCCAGCCAGCGCCGCTCCTCATCTCGCTCTCGTAGCCCTAAGCCCGGAGATTGGAAGAAGTGTTCCGTCCTGCACAGTCAATTAGTGGAGCTACAGACCCAGGGATTTCTCCCCCCAGCGTATATGGTCCCCGTTCGAGCCGGGCTCGCCACCTACAATGGCGGGGAGCAAGCGGAGAGCTTTCCCAACCCCTCCAACGGGGAGCGGGTATGTCTCGTCCCTTATTTATTAAGGGGACTCGGATTTCCAATCCATCCGTTCGTCCAAGGGCTCCTGGAGTTTTACGGCCTCCAGTTGCATAGTCTCACCCTTGCCTCCATATTACACATCGCTGGTTATGTGGCCCTTTGCAAGCTGTTCCTGGGCTGCGAAGCTCACTTCGCGTTGTGGAAGAAGTTATTCTGCCTTGTGCCCCGTACTCAGAGGGGGTCAATATATCAAGTGGGCGGGGCCGAAATATGGCGCATCGTCGGGACCGAATACCTATCTGGTACCCCGAAGAAGACGTCCGAAGACTGGCCTTCAGAGTGGTTTTATATGGAGGATGCCCCCCTTCCGGATCCCATTTGGATTGGCCTTCTCGAGTTTGATAATGCCCCTTTGAAGAAGCGCATAAACTGGCGACCACGGAGCCCTCAGGAGGAAGATGACAGAGACATTTCATACCTGATGGGCCGGATAAAGGTGTTGGCTCAATCAGGACTGACCATAATCGAGGTTATGTCGATATGCATTATGCGGGGGGTGCAGCCACTTCAATATCGAGGCCACCCCATGTGGCACTTCAACGGGGAAGATGATGCCACCCGCGGTCGTAAGGGGCCGGACTTAGTTGCTGTTCTAGCAAAAATTATGTCCAGTTTGTACAAGGGAGAAGAAGAGGAGTTCCTCCGCATCAAGCCACAGGACGGATTCTCCATGTACAATCCTCCGAGCTGGGTAAGCTGCCACTTTTTATACCTATCCTTTCCGTATTTTTGCAATAAATATTTTATCCCGCCAGTTCATCGCAGGAGCTGCGTAAGGCTGTAAGGGAGATCAACAGCCTACCTCCACAACCAGAGGATCCTGAACGGTCCCTCGACCCCGGCCTAAAAGAGGATCCGGACATATTTGTGGAGCTGATTGACAGGATATTCTATCAATTAAGCTGCGATGAGGCCATGGTGGCTATTATAGCCGACTATCCTGGGCCACTCCTAGCCTCGCAGGTAAGTGAGACCAGAGTCCCACCCTTTGAGAAGCATCCCTTTTTACGCATTTTACCTACCGTATCTGTACGGTGTTTTACAGGGAAGGCCCTCGGGACACCATGCTGAGCCCGTGGTGAATCGCCAACGAGGGGCGCCAAAGCCGGGTAGGCTGAAAAGGAAGGCGGTCTGGACGGAGACGGTGGCACAGAGGTATTGTACAAAGCCTCACTCCGTGACCATCATATTTTAAAACGTAATAACACCCATGTTTTGATGAAGGAAAAGCGCCCGCCGGACTATATCCGGAGAAGTCGCCGATCATGCCTCTATTAGCAGGGCTCCATGGCCGGACATAGAGGCGGAGGCTAACAGGGGGCTCCCGCCAAATGTTCCTCTGACAGAGGATGCGGATAAAATATCCGCTGCAAATTCCGAAGTGGAGAGCGCCATGAATCACAGGCATCGCCGGGCCGTACTCCGTGACGCTTGTTTCTCCCAAGAGGCTTTTGATGCCTTTAACTCAGGAGACGCGTACATCCGTGCTGCTCAAAATGGTCTTGCCAGAGCCATGGATCAGTATGTAAAGGATATATGGGTAAGAAAATTTGATGATTATATATATCAGTAGCCCCTGAGACTTGAAACAGTGGGCACAACTGATTTAAGGATCGTTATTTGTGCAGGTACTTACAGAGAAGAATACCAAATTGTCTCAAGAGCTAGAAGAATACAAAGCCCAACTTCAGGCCGCAGTTGCCGCAGGAAAGGAGTCCAAGAAGGCCCCCGCTGGTAACTATTGTTTCCATTGCAAAGAATGGCAGGTACTGGAGAGTAAGCGGCGTGCATGCAATTCTAACGATAGATGGTGCAGATGACTCCGGAGCAAATCCTGACGCCGTGCCAGGGGATGCGCGACATGCTGATTGACAGCTAAATAATGGCGAGCGCGTGCTTACGCACGTCATTCAGGAGAAAAATAATCTCCAAGATGCCAATACCCAGCTGAGTGTGGAACTAAAGGATGTTCGCGCCCAGCTGTCGGACTCCATGAAGGAGAATAAGCGGCTTCGACGCGGCATTTTCAGTAAGTGCTTGAACAAACTTTTAAAAAGAGTTCGGCGAAGAAGCCGGCTAACAGAGTTGTGTCCGCAGGTATGCTGACGGGTCATCCCGCGGAGGAGATGCCCGGGTCTGCGGGTGATCTTCTACTAGAACTCTCACAACTGCACGAACAAGTTCGGCAGGTGATGAAAGGTATTGCCCAGGCCTTGTGGCCATCCGTCTCCCTGCCCGTAGGCATTGGAGAGCTTGCAGAGAAGCTCAAGGGAGCGTGGCAGCATTTCTGATATGGAAGATATGAGCCTGCCGTCAAGGTGCCAGGGAAGCTTGGGCCATGGTGAAGACGCGGTATACCAAGGCGGACCCAAACCACATGGCCGAGGTCGGACCTATGGGGCCTGATGGAAAAGAGATCCCCGTTAGTTTGGTGCACCACCAAGTAGATTTAGCCGCAAAGTATTCCCAACAGGATTGTAGGCTAGACAGCCTGTTGGATGGTATAGAAGAAGAATTTAATCAGTCTAAGTGACTGTGTAATTTAAATGACATATAGAATGTCTCTAGCCAAATTGTAAATCATTTTTCATGGCGGACCTTTTCGCTTTGACCTCGGGACCCGGTAGTCCAGAGTGTATCCGAATATCCGCTCAGTTATGTAAAAACCGGGGTATGCGTGGAGACCAGGCGTAGGGGTCATAAGTGCTTGAACAGACAAGTACCCAACTAGTTATGTTATATTACATGGACAGTAAGAAACATCTTCCAGGGAGAATAGTTCCGTTAAGGGTTCCTTTCCCTGGGTACGCATGCCCTAATGTGCATGTCCGAACTACGAGAAGGGACGCAGGTAAAAAACATCTGGAGGCAAGTGGCAAAAATAAATAAAATTCATCTTTTGTTCACAGTCCAAATATTCGAACGCTAGCTTTCGGCTTCACCCAGTCTGAGGTACACATCCAGCTGACCCGGCAGTAACAATCGCAGAGGTGCTCCCCTTATGCCCTAGCCGAATTAACGGGAACGTAGGGCATAAATACAAGAGCCAGGCAACCCAGCTTGGCCAAAACTTAAGTCATATCGATGCATATAATGGCGAAAAAGGTACATGCAGAAGAATAACACATGTGCGGGGCATGAAGCCTAGAAAAATAATTAAGCTTCTGTATAAGAAGCCCCCAGGTATAATGAGCGCGGTTAGCGCATCAAGATTGTGTAGACAAGACACAAATTAGCCTTTTAAGGCCATGGGGAGGAAGGAGAAAAAAGAGAGAGAAGACAGATAACGTATATGCAAAAAATGGATAGGGGTAAGGAGACGAACATAGAGTTCGGCACTAGGCGTAGAATCTTCGGAGTCTGGCAGCGTTCCATGGGTTTGGCTCAAGTCGATTGTCCGATGCATCCCGCAGATGGTACGCTCCGCCGGTCAGAACTTGGTCGATAATGAAGGGACCTTCCCATTTGGGCTTGAGCTTGTTCTTTTTCTTCTCTGGCAGGCGTAGAACTAACTCGCCAACGTTATAAGTTTTGGCCCGCACTTCTTTGCTTTGGTACCTTTGAGCCTGTTTCTGATAGAATGCGGAATGCGCTTTTGCCACGTCACGCTCCTCCTCGAGGGCGTCCAAACTGTCCTGCCGATCGAGCTTGGCCTCTCTTTCTTCATACATGCGCACTCGAGGTGAGTCATGAATTATGTCGCAGGACAGAACCGCCTCTGCGCCGTACACAATAAAAAATGGTGTGTATCCGGTAGTGCGATTCGACGTGGTCCGCAGCCCCCAGAGTATGAAGCTGAGCTCCTCTACCCAATGCGTGTTAGATTCCTTTAAGGACCGCAATAATCTGGGTTTGATGCCGCTCATGATAAGACCATTTGCTCGCTCGACTTGACCGTTAGTTTGTGGGTGATAGACAGAAGCATAATCGAGCTTGATGCCCATGTTGGCGCACCATAGTTTTACCTCGTCGGCAGTGAAGTTCGTGCCGTTGTCGTTGATGATGCTGTGGGGGACGCCATAACGGTGTACAACCCCGGATATGAAGTCTGTCACCGGTCCGGATTTGGCCGTTCTAACGGGTTTGGCTTCTATCCATTTGGTGAATTTATCCACGATGACCAGTAAGTATTTTTTCTTATGGGTTCCTCCTTTAAGGGGTCCAACCATGTCAAGCCCCCAGAACGCAAAGGGCCAGGTAATGGGGATCGCTTGTAGGGTGGTGGGCGGCATATGGCTTTGGTTTGCAAAAAGCTGGCAACCGACGCAGCGTTGGACCAAGTCCTGTGCATCCGCCCGGGCCGTTGGCCAATAGAATCCTGTACGGAAGGCATTACTTACTACGGCCCGGGCTGCGGCGTGGTGGCCGCCGAGTCCGGCATGTATTTCTGCCAGAAGCTTCCGCCCTTCCTCTTCGGAGCTGCACCTATGGAGGACTCTGGTGGTGCTTTTCTTATAAATCTCTCCTTCGTGGACCTTGTAGGCTTTAGATCGCCGCACAATGCAGCGTGCCTCATTTTGGTCCTGTGGAAGTTCCTGTCTGGTTAGGTAGGCCAGGAATGGTTCAGTCCATGGGGCGATGACGACCATTATTACGTGGGCTGAAGGTGTTATTTCGGTGGCGGAGCCTCCGATTATGTCAGAGTGTTCGGTATCTGGCGTTGTGGCCGGGTCCGGACTATTGTCACCGGCGTCCCCTTCCCATACCACGGATGGCTTGAACAGTCTTTCCAAGAAGATGTTGGGTGGGACCGAATCGTGCTTAGCATCAATACGGGCGAGGATATCCGCCGCCTGATTGTTTTCCCAAGCCACATGGTGGAATTCGAGCCCCTCGAACCGAGCTGACATCTTGAGGACGGCGTTGCGATAAGCCGCCATTTTCGGATCCTTGGCGTCGAAGTCTCCATTTATTTGGGATATTGTGAGGTTCGAGTCCCCATGCACCTCTAGGCGTCGAATGCCATGGAAACTGCCATCCGGAGACCATGTAACACGGCCTCGTATTCGGCTGCATTGTTGGAGTCTGTGTACAGTATTTGGAGTACGTATTGGACTGTATCTCTGGTAGGGGACATAAGGACGCCGCCAGCCCCCAGACCAGCCAGCATTTTAGAGCCGTCTAAGTGCATAATCCAATTGGAGTATGCGCCGTACTCTTTAGGGAGTTTGGCTTCTGTCCATTCGGCGACAAAATCGGCCAATACCTGCGACTTAATGGCTTGCCGAGGTTTATATGTTATGTCGAACGGGAGGAGCTCAATGGCCCATTTGGCAATCCGACACGTGGCATCGCGGTTGTTTATTATATCATTCAGTGGCACTTCCGAGGCTACTGTAATTGAACACTCTTGAAAGTAGTGTCGTAGTTTCCAGGATGCCATGAATACCGCATATGCTATCTTTTGATAATGTGCGTATCGTGATTTGCATGGAGTGAGGACAGTGGATACATAGTATACTGGCTTTTGAAGGGGGAATTTATGTCCATCCGTTTCTCATTCGACGACGAGCACTGCGCTTACAACTTGATGGGTTGCGCTATGTACAACATCATTGGTTCACCGATGCTTGGCGCGGCCAGGATTGGGTTGGTGGCCAGAATGGCCTTTATGTCTTCCAATCCGGCCGTGGCCGCGTCCGTCCACTCGAAGTGTTCGGTGCACCGAAGGAGGCGATAAAGCGGTAATGCCTTTTCTCCTAAGCGGGAGATAAAGCGGCTTAGGGCCACCACGCATCCGGTTAATTTCTGGATTTGCTTGAGGTCAGTTGGGATAGCCAACTGTGTCAGGGCTCATATTTTAGCCGGATTTGCTTCAATTCCTCTGCTGGAGACGATAAAACCTAGGAGCTTTCCGGCGGGTACGCCGAAAACGCATTCTTCCGGGTTGAGCTTGATGTCTTATGTTCGGAGATTGTCGAACGTGAGCCTCAAGTCGTCTATTAAAGAGTCGACGTGTCTAGTTTTAACGACCACATCGTCTACGTATGCCTCGACTGTTTTGCCGATCTGTTTTTCCAGACATGTCTGAATCATTCGTTGATACGTTGCACCGGCGTTTTTAAGCCCAAATGGCATTGTGTTGAAATAGAAGGGGCCGTATGGCTTGATAAATGCCGTTGCGACTTGGTCGGACTCCACCATCTTGATTTGGTGGTAGCCGGAGCATGCGTCGAGGAAGCACAATGAGTCGTGTCCTGCGGTAGCGTCGATAATTCGATCGATGCGGGGGAGGGGGAAGGGATCCTTTGGGCAGGCCTTGTTGAGGTCCTTGAAATCGATGCATAGGCGCCAGGATTTGTCCTTCTTTGGTACCCTCGCCAGGTTTGCTAGCCAGTCCGGGTGTTTTATTTCTCTGATGAATCCGGCCTCCAATAACTTGGCTAGTTCCTCTCCCATAGCTTGTCTCTTAGGTTCAGAGAAACGCCGAAGAGTCTGCTTGACCGGCCTGAATCCTTTTAGAATGTTAAGGCTATGTTCAGCCACCCTACGTGGGATTCCTGGCATATCTGAGGGATGCCAGGCAAATATGTACCAATTCTCGCGCAGGAACTCCCGTAGTGCGGCGTCCACAGCGGGGTTTAACTGTGCCCCGATGGAGGCTGTTTTTGTAGGGTCCGTTGGATGGACTTTGAATTTGACTATTTCATCTGCTGGTTTGAAAGAGGTGGACTTGGATCTCTTGTCGAGTATCATGTCGTCCCTGTCCATGGTGGAGCGTAGCGCAGTTAACTCCTCTGCCACGAGGGCTTCGGATAATGCCTCGAGGGCCAGTGCGGCTGTTTTGTTTTCGGCGCGGAGCACTATGTTCGGATCACTGGCTAGAGTGATGATTCCATTGGGCCCAGGCATTTTGAGCTTCATGTACCCGTAATGGGGTATGGCTTGGAAGATCATGAATGTCTCCCGCCCTAAAAGGGCGTGGTATCCGCTACTAAAAGGGGCCACTTGAAATGTGATTTCTTCGGACCTATAATTCTCCGGCGTGCCGAATACCACATCTAGTGTGATTTTCCCAGTGCAACGTGCTTCCCAACTAGGGATGATTTCTCTGAAGGTTGTGCTGCTTTGCTCAATGCGGTTCCTGTCTATTTCCATTTTTTGAAGAGTTTCTTCATAAATGAGGTTTAGTCCGCTGCCGCCGTCCATGAGCACTTTAGTGAGCCGAGAGCTGTCCACAATTGGACTAAGGACCAATGCGGATGGTGCTCGGGTTGTTTGGAATTTAGGTTCGTCACTGGCATTGAAGGTGATAACCGTGTCGCTCCATTGATTCATTGCTGCCACCTGGCAGATTTCGGCAAGGCTGCGGAGTGTTCTCTTGCGCCTATTATTTGAGGCGAATGTCTCGAAGACTGTTAATACTGTATTGTAATCCACGGGATGGTGTTCTGCGATATTTTGAATGAGGAGATCCTCACCGCTCTTGGTCACCTGCCGGAGTACCCAACATTCTCTAAGGCTGTGTGTTGGTATGGTATCCGCTGTACTGTGAATTTTGCAGTGTCCGTTAAGCCATCCCTCCAATACGGTTCCACGCCCTGTAGTGGGCTTTTGCTTTTTGGTAATTGAATCAGGTGACTTACAAGGATGCACCCTTTTATTATGGACTCGGTGTTTAGTCAGAGCCGGATTATCCCAAAATTTTGTGTCGGTTTTCCAGGCACTTTCCATCACAGAGTACTTCCGTACTATGGCCGCCAAGTCAGCGAAGTGTGCTATGTGACGACGACTTATAGCGTTAAGGATTCCCTTGTCCGTGTAATTATTGCAGAAGAATGAGATTGCGTCTTCCTCGCGACAGTCCTTGACCTTGTTCATTACAAGGAGGAATCTGGCCCAATAGTGATGTACTGTTTCCTGGGGCTCTTTCCTAATATGGGAGAGATCGCTTATATCTGGGTGAGTGGGTGGATTTGAGTCCGAACCCTGACCTGATCTGAGACCCAGGGGCAGGGGAGTTTCCGATCTTGGAAGTTCGGGCTCCGGGATGTTGCCCGATAGGTCTGGCCCGCTGTCTGATTCTAGGTTCGAGGCTTGGGCGACGTCCTCCCATAAATGGGTATCCGACTCGGAGAGGTCGGGAATCCGGACATAGTTTGTCCTCAAGATAGAGGAAGAATTGCTGCATTGTTCCTCCACCACTGCTATCTGATGGGTGACCGGCAGAGAGTTAATCTCCCTTTGGTCGGGTTTAAGCCCAATCCGATCATAGTCCGTAGCGACTCCCAAGGCGGCGATGCGATCCAAGAGCTCGTTTAGCAAAGAGAGCTCCATTGGATCCATCTGCTCGGCAAGTTCCGAGCCGACATGGAGGCTGTTTTCGATGACCCGAGAAGTCATCATCGACGCAGCAGCCGAACGGGCGGTCATGACGAAACCGCCTAGCCGGAGGGTTTGGCCGACAGCCAGGGCTCCCCCAGAGGTAACGTTGTCCTTGACAACGAGATGAGGCATCCTTCCTTGCGGTGACGGCACAGTGGAACTCTCAATGAAAGCACCAATGTCGGTGTCAAAATAGGCGGATCTCGGGTAGGGGGTCCCGAACTGTGCGTCTAAGGCGGATGGTAACAGGAGGCAGGGGACACGACCCAGGTTCGGGCCCTCTCGATGGAGGTAATACCCTACTTCCTGCTTGATTGATCTTGATGATATGAGTAGTACAAGAGTTGATCTACCACGAGATCATAGAGGCTAAACCCTAGAAGCTAGCCTATGGTATAATTGTTGTTTTTCCTACGGACTAAACCCTCCGGTTTATATAGACACCGAAGGGGTCTAGGGTTACTCAGAGTCGG
This sequence comes from Aegilops bicornis, assembly GCA_021605145.1. Lineage (NCBI taxonomy): Eukaryota > Viridiplantae > Streptophyta > Magnoliopsida > Poales > Poaceae > Aegilops > Aegilops bicornis. The sequence goes on along the minus strand of CM038670.1, from coordinate 155,588,956 downwards.
TTACAATGGGAGGAGATCTACATATCCGTATCGCCAAGCTTGCCTTCCACGCCAAGGAGAGTCCCATCTGGACACGGGACGAAGTCTTCAATCTTGTATCTTCATAGTCCAACAGTCCGGCCAAAGGATATAGTCCGGCTGTCCGGATACCCCCTAATCCAGGACTCCCTCAGCTTGGATTTCCAATTCATCCGTTCCTCCGCGGGCTCCTGGAGTTCTATGGCCTCCAGCTGCACAACTTTACTCCCGCCTCCATATTACACATCACTGGCTATGTTGCACTTTGTGAGCTGTTTCTGGGCTGCGAAGCTCATTTCGAGCTATGGAAGAGGCTATTTCGCCTGCACTGCATACGTGAGGGGTCAATATATCAAGTGGGCGGAGTCGAAATATGGCGCATCGCCGGGACCGGATACCTGTCCGGTACTCCAAAGAAGACATCTGAAGACTGGCCTTTGGAGTGGTTTTATATGGAGGACGTCCCCCTCCCGGACCCTATTCGGATGGGCCTTCCTGAGTTCGACAACGCTCCCTTGAAGAAACGCCAGAGTCGACGCCTCGGATCCTCGGGAGGAAGATAACGGGAAGTCCTTTACGATGGGTCGGATCTGACGCTGGCCTACCAGGATTGACGAATCGAGGTTATGTCAATATGTATAATGCGGGGGGTGCATCCACTTCAATATCGGGGGCAACCCATGTGGCACTTCAACTGAGAAGACGATGCCACTCGCTGCGGTCGTAAGGGACCGGACTCAGTCGCTGCTCTAGCAATTTTTTTCCTATTTGTACAAAGGAGAGGAAGAGGAGTTCATCCGCATCAAGCCACGGGATGGATTCTCCATGTACAACCCTCCAAGCTGGGTGAGCTGCTACTTTTTACTCCCAACCTTCCCGCATTCTTCGTCATAAGTATTTACCTTTCCATTTCATAGCAGGAACTGCGAAAAACTGTAAGGGAGGTCCACAGCCCGCCTCCACAACCGGAGGACCCTAACCGGGCCCTCGACCCCGGACTTGAAGAAGATCTGGACACATTTGTGGAGCTTATTGATAGGAAGTTCTATCAATTAAGCTGCGACAGTGCCATGGTGGCCATCATAGCTGATTATCCAGGACTATTCCCTGCATCGCATGTAAGTAAAACTGGAGTCCTAACTTCCAAGAAGGATCCCTTTTCCTGCACTTCGCCTACCGCACACATATGGTGTTTTACAGGGAAGGCCCTCGGGACGCCATGCCGAACCCGCAGTGACTCACCAACAAGGGGCACCGAAGCCGGGTAGGCTTAAAAGGAAGGCGGTCAGGACTGAGACGCCGTCGCAGAGGTATGAAAGAGAACCCCGCTCCGTGGTGGTCGTCTTTTAAAATATAATAACGCCCATGTTTCCTAGTAGGAAAAACGCTCGCCGGACTATATCCGGAGAGGTTGCCAGTCACGCCTCCACCAGTCGGGCTGAGCCGCATTTAGAGGCGACGCTAACATGAGGCTAACGCCGGATGTTCCTCCTACAGAGGATGCGGATAGGCTATCCGCTACAAATTCAAGTGGAGAGCGCCATGAATCACAAAGGCGTCGGGGCCGCATCAGGACGCTTGTTTCTCCGAAGAGGCATTCGATGCCTTCAACTCAGGAGACACGTACATCCGAGCTGATCAAAATGGTCTTGCCAGAGCCACGAACCAGTATGTAAAGGATATACGGGTAAGAAAATCTAATAATTATGTATATCAGTAGCCCCTGAGACTTGAAACAGTTGGCACAACTGATTTAAGGATCAATGTTTGCATAGGTTCTTATGGAGAAGAATACCCAGTTGTCTCAAGAGCTGGAGGAGTGCAAAGCCCAGCTTCAGGCCGCAGTTTCCGCAGTGAAGGAGTCCGAGAAGGCCCCATCAGGTAACACTTGTTTCCATTGCAAAGAATGTCATGCACCAGGTAGTATGCGGCATGCGTGCAAATCTAACAATAGATGCTGCAGATGACTCCGGAGTGAATCCGGAGGTCGTGCGAGGGGATGAGCAACATGCTAACCGACAGCTAAAGGCTGGCGAGCGCATGCTTACACGGGTTAGGCGGGAGAAAAACGATCTCCAAGACGCCAATACCCGGCTAGGCGTTGAACTTAAAGATGTTCGAGCCCAGCTTGCTGACTCTGTAAAGGAGAATAAGAGGCTTTGACGCGGCATTTTCAGTAAGTGCTTGAACGAACTTTTAAAGAGTTCGGCGAAGAAACCGGCTGACAGAGTTATATCTGTAAGTATGCTGACGGGTCGTCCCGCGGAGGAGATGCCCGGTTCTATAGGCGATCTTCTGCCAGAGCTCTCACAACTGCACGAACAAGTATGGCAGGTGATGCAGGGCATTGCCCAAGCCTTGTGGCCATCTGCCTCCCTACCAGGAGGCATGAGAGAGCTTGTCAAAAAGCTCAAGAGAGCACGACGGTGTTTCCGATTATGGAAGATATCAGCCTGTCGACAAGGTGCAAGGGAAGCCTGGGCCATGGTGAAGGTGCGATATACCAAGGCTGGCCCGAACCACATGGCCGAGGTCGGACCTGTGGGGCCTGATGGGAAAGAGATCCCCGTCAGTTTGGTGTATGACCAGGTAGAATTAGCCGCAAAGTATTCTCAACAGGACTGTAGGCTAGACAGCACATTGGATGGTATAGAAGAAGAATTTAGTCGATCTAAGTGATTTGGTACTTCAAGTGACATATATTGTCCCTAGCCGGATTGTAAATCATTTGTCATGGCGGACCATTTCACTTCAACCTCCGGACCCGACAGTCCGGAGTGTATCCGAATACCCGCTCAGTTATGTAAAACCCGGGATATGCGTGGAAAACAGGCGTAGGGGTCATAAGTGCTTGAACAGACAAGTACCCAACTAGCTATGTTATATTACATGGATAGTATGAAACATCTTCCAGGGAGTATAGTTCCGTTAAGGGTTCCTTTCACTGGGTACGCATGCATTAATATGCATGTCCGAACTGCGAAAAGAGACGCATGATATAAATTTCTGGGGGCATGTAGTACAATAAATAGAAATCGTCTTTTGTTCACCGACCGAATATTCCCTTAAGAACGCTAGCTTTCGGCTTCACCCAGTCTGAGGTACACATCCGGCTGACCCGACAGTAACAATCGCAGAGGTGCTCCCCTTATGCCCTAGCCGAATTAACGGGAACGTAGGGCATAAACACAAGAGCCAGGCAACCCATCTTGGCCAACTTAAGTTATATCGATGCATATAATGGCAAAAAAGGTACATGTGAAAAGTAACACATGTGTGGGGCCTAGAGCCCGGAACGTAGCTTTATTAAGCTTCTGTATAAGAAGCCCCCAGGTATCATGAGCGCGGCTAGCGCGTCAAGATTGTGTAGTCAAGACACATTTTAGCCTTTTAAGGCCTTGAAGAAAAAAGGGAAGAAAGAAAGAAAGAAGAGACAAATCACAAATATATAAAAAAAATTGACAGAGGTAAGGAGACGAACACAGAGTCCGACACTAGGCGTAGAACCTTCGGAGTCTGGCTCCACCGGTCAAAACTTGGTCAATAACGAAGGTACATTCCCATTTGGGCTTGAGATTGTTCTTTTTATTCTCCGGTAGGTGTAGAACGAGTTCGCCAACGTTATAAGTTTTGGCCCATACTTCTCTGCTCTGGTACCTTCGAGCCTGTTGCTGATAGAATGCGGAATGGGCTTTTGCCACATCATGCTCCTCCTCCAGGGCGTCCAAACTGTCCTGCCGATCAAGCTCGGCTTCTTTCTCTTCATACATGCGCACTCGAGGTGAGTCATGAATTATGTCGCAGGGCAGTACCGCTGCGCTGCATACACCATAAAATGGTGTGTATTCGGTAGTGCGATTCGGCGTGGTCCGCAGCCCCCATAGTACGGAGTCGAGCTCCTCTACCCAAAGTGCATATCGGATTCCTTCAAGGATCGCACTAACTGGGTTTAATGCCGCCATGATAAGACAGTTTGCTCGCTCGACTTGACCGTTAGTTTGCGGGTGATAGACAGAAGCATAATCGAGCTTGATGCCCATGTTGCTACACCAAAGTTTTACCTCGTCGGCTGTAAAATTCGAGCCATTATCGGTGATGATGCCGTGGGGAACGCCATAACGGTGTACAACCCCGGATATGAAGTCTATCACTGGTCCGGATTGGGTCGTTTTAACTGGTTTGGCTTCTATCCATTTGGTGAATTTATCCACCATGACCAATAAGTATTTTTCTTATGGCTTCCCCCTTTGAGTGGTCCGACCATATCAAGCCCCCAGACCGCAAAGGGCCAAGTAATGGGGATTGTTTGGAGAGCGGTAGGCGGCATATGGCTTTGGTTTGCAAAATGCTGGCAACCGACGCAACGTTGAACGAGGTCCTGTGCGTCTGCTCGGGCCGTTGGCCAGTAGAAACCTGTACGGAAGGCCTTGCTTAGAAGGGCCCGAGCTGCGACGTGGTGGCCGCCAAGTCCAGCATGAATTTCTGCCAAAAGTTGCCGCCCTTCCTCTTCGGAGATGCACCTTTGAAGGACTCCGGTAGCACTTTTCTTATAAAGCTCTCCCTCGTGGACCTTGTAGGCTGTAGACCGCCGCACAATGCAGCGCGCCTCGTTTGGGTCCTCGGGTAGTTCCTGCATAGTTAGGTAGGCCAGGAATGGTTCTGTCCACGGGGTGATGACAGCCATTATTACATGGGCAGAATGTGTTATTTCGGTGGCTGAGCCTCCGATTATGTCAGAGTGTTCGGTATCTGGTGTTGTGGCCCGGTCCGGACTATTGTTAACGGTCTCTCCTTCCCATACCACGGATGGCTTAAACAACCTTTACAAGAAGATATTAGGTGGGACAGGGTCGCGTTTAGCGCCGATGCGGGCGAGGATATCCGCCGCCTGATTGTTTTCCCGGACCACATGGTGGAATTCAAGCCCCTCGAACTGAGCTGACATTTTGAGGACGGTGTTGCGATAAGCTACCACTTTTGGATCCTTGGCGTCGAAGTCTCCATTTATTTGAGATATTGCGAAGTTCGAGTCCCCACGCACCTCCAGGCGTTGAGTGCCCATGGAGACTGCCATCCGAAGACCATGTAACAGGGCCTCATATTCTGCTGTGTTGTTGGAGTCTGTGTATGGTATTTGGACTACGTACTGGACTGTATCTCCGGTGGGGGATGCCAGGACGACGCCAGCCCCCAGACCAGCCAGCATTTTAGGGACGTCAAAGTGCATAATCCAATTGGAGTACGCGCCATACTCTTTAGGGAGTTCGGCTTCTGTCCATTCGGCGAGAAATCAGCCAGTACTTGTGAATTAATGGCTCGCCGTGGTTTGTATATTATGTCGAACGGGAGGAGCTCATGTCAGGACCCCGATTCCAAGTCACATTGATCTAGCCGGTAACACCTCATATCACGTTGCGGCCTCACGCACGGTATTCCCACGGGTGTCGCCTTACCATGGCCCGGGACTGTTTGCGCCTTTTGGGTCACGTATATGATAGTGTCGCTAGCATCCATATGACAGAGAACCCGGGCCGACATAGATAGTCGTGAACCCAAAGCGGCGCTAACCCATGGGGACATGCATACATGAATCAACTTCGAGCATGTCGGTCAACAACGTGTGAATCCGGGCTGTAGCACTGGGCTAACAGGACTCTGGTAACCCGGCTGTAATAAAGTTAGGCAGGGACTACGGATGTCACCGCGTGACATTTCCCGAAGGACAGAACCACGAACGGCGAAGTGAAACACATGCCGGCCAGTCAAGTGTCCAGAGCAAAGAAGATCTTGGGCTAGGCTGGACTCAGTGAACTGGGTCAGTAGCGGACTACTATGGCTCAAGGAAGCGATGAGACTACATTTCCCCATATGAGAGGCTGCCAAGGATAAACAACTAGATTGTCGGATCCCACACATACCAAGCATTTCAAACATACACACAATATGCTCGATATGTGTAAATACAACATGGCATCACAACATAACTCTACGACTCAAGTATTTATTCATTAGTCTCCGAGGAGCGAGATACTACAAACATGGGTCTCGTGACCCAACATACAGAGCATACAAGCAACAAGCACAAGCGGAAGCTTAACATGTCTGAGTACAGACATCTACAAACGAAAAAGGCTGAGAAGCCTGACTATCTACCAGATCCTGCCGAGGGCACAAGATCGTAGTTGAGGTATCAAGCTAAACTTCGAAGTCCACGCAGAACTACTAGTGAGACTGAAGTCTCTCTGCAAAAACATAAAATAGGCAAATGTGAGTACAAATGTACTCAGCAAGACTTACATCAGAACTAACTACATATGCATCATTATCAACAAAGGGGTGGTGGGGTTTAATTGCAGCAAGCCAGCTTTGACTCAGTGGCTATCCTGAACTACATTTAACGCAAGTAACTCTTTTGAGGTGGCGCACACGAGTCCACATATTCACCATATCAATACACCACTATGGATCCGCCTCCGTCTCCCCACGAGAACGCCATCCATAGCACTCACGCTTATCTTGCGCATTTTAGAGTATCCACTTTCACTTGTCTATGAACTGTACAGGCAACCCATAAGTCCTTTACCGCGGACACGACTATTCGAATAGATCATATTAACCCTACAGGGGTGTACTTCTTCGCACACGCTCTCGCCACTTACCGCCATGTACACCTCGAGTATCTCGGCAACCTTCAAGCGGAAGCCTAGCGAGGGAGTCGGCCACGACCTGACTAACCACACAAGTCTCTAGTCCAGGTTTACCGCCTATTCGGGTTCCATCCGCAAGGAGATCCGGCCGGGGTGTCGCTTACGGCCCCAAACAATGTGAGGAGGGTTCCCAAGCCCACCTCGACGGGTGGTTCTACGCTTGGTACACCGTGCCATGGTGCCTAGTCTATCCCAAGCCCACCTGTACCGGGTGCCACTTGGTAGACTACTAACACTACCTACAAACGCCAGAAACTAGTTGCAACTCCTGGACAGAGATCAAGTTGATTAATAAGTCGAGAGAGCTTGGAGCGCCCGGAGCCCAATGTGTGGTAGTAACTGTTCATGGATCAGAAACACATGACTCAGTTCCTGAGGACGATTTCAATGAGACAACCCACCATGTACTCCTACATGGCCTCTCACCGCTACCTTTACCAAATCGTGTTCACACACTTAGCTCTCAACAGTAGGACATGTTCACACACCTCCGATTCATCCCCGATGAATCAGACCGGACTCAACTCTAAGCAGTAGCGGGCATGTCAACCAAGCATGAATGAGTAGGCACAACAGGCTCAAACAACTCCTACTCATGCTAGTGGGTTTCATCTATTTACCGTGGAATGACAGGTCATGCGAGAGGATAAAGGGGTTCAGCTACCGCGGCAAGTAATGTGATGAATCGTTGTTGTCCTAATGCGGTAAAAGGGAGCAGGAGCGAGAGAGTGGGATTGTATCGGAATGAACAAGGGGTTTTGCTTGCTCGGCACTTCTGAAGATAATATAGTTCTTCATCGGTGCCATCGAACTCATCGTCGGTACGTCGTCTACTGAGAGGGGACAAACACCGGCAAACAAGGAAGAACACAATCAATGCAATGCACAATATGATACCTGATCATGACATGGAAATATGCCGTGTTTTGAGCTAATGCAACTAGCAGCAGGTTAAATAAAGTTGGTTTGAACCCTAGGTTCAAATTCAAACTCCATATGTGAAGGTTTAAATGCCATTATAAGATTTGGCCTAAACAGCAGCCCTAAGTTGTTCTATCATGCATGAAAATGGTACAGATGGATAGATTGCATTTTTCTGATAATTTTTCATATAAAAATTATTTCAATCTGAGCTACGGTTGAATTTCTATGATTTTTGAAGTTTGAAACATTTTCTGAAATTTCCTGATTAAAATTAAATCCAGAAAATGAATAACTGCGTCAAGATTTGCACACCGTGGACGCCAAGAAGTCAACTGTGGCTGACCAGGTCAAACCTGACACGTGGGGTCCACACGTCAGTGACACGGGTTAAACAGGGGGGGTTAGATTATTCTAATAATAGGATTAGTGGCGCTGGGGCCCACTGTTCAGTGTCAGGGGGTTAATTAAGCGGTGATTAGCACCTAACTAAACATCCACGTCAGCTCGCTGGAGTTTTGGCCGGCGGCGACTCGCCGGACTTGCGCTACGAAGCGGCGCATCGGACGCTGGAGACCACCGGGGCGTAGCTCGCCGCCGTCCGCATCCGTGGAAGCAGTGGGAGGCTGCGGGGCACCGGAGCTTCACGGAGAGAAGCTCAGGCGGCGGCCGAGCTCGGCTCGAGTGGCGAGGGCGCTGTAAGAGCAGGGAGAGGGGGGTTGACGAGGGGGCTCACAGCGGTCTCGCAGAGAAGCTCAGACGGCTCGGGAAGGCCTCGGGGACGGCGTACGGTCGCCGGCGATCTCGGTGCAGAGGCGGCGGGGTCAAGCTTGATGGCGAGGCTCCACTGCTTCCGGCGATGCGTGGCTCGTCGAGGAGGAAGAGGGGGACGAGGCGGAGCTTCTTGGTGCGTAGACGAGGCGTGGGGTGGCCGGTGGCCGCGGTGGCAGGGAGCGCGGCGGCGATGGCGTTCGGTGGCTGCGTGCGAGAGAGACAAGGGAGGGGAGAGGAGGAGTGGACATGCAGACGGGTCGGGGGTTGCGTGGCGTCTGCAGCACCAGCCGGGCGTGAAGCAGGAGGTGGCTCGGGCGCTGGCAGCTGGCGGCCACGCGCCTCTCGTCCTTCTGGCGAGAGGTTGGTGGTGACTGGCACGGCCAGTCGGCCGGGCCAGCTTTGCCTGGTCGGGCTGTAGGTAAGGCCAGGTAATAACTCTCTCTCTCTTTTAGTTTATGTTTTCTATTTTTTTCTGCTACTGTTTTGGCTTTAGTAAAAATACTAAAGCATTTTGTAAAATGCTGGAATAATTTGTGGAGACTCTCTAGATTATTCCAAAGGGCCCACATTTAATTTCAGCATTATCTGAGCATTTAAATTAATTATAGTGTTTAAATGCCCAAAGTCAAATACAATATGATTTAATTCAAAAATCCAGGAATGATCTAGAGATATGTGCACCAATTTTTGTAGAGATTTTAAACCAATCCAAAAATGATGAACTTTTCTGAAGGGCATTTTGGGTTTATTGAAAAAGATTTTAATCCACCCTAGTTGAGTTGATTAAAAGCTAGGGTTTGAACATCCCCATTTCAAGTTAAATAAAATTTAAACATGATGCACACATGAAGGGCTAGCCTAGTGCATACCAGGACTAGGGATGTGACAACTCGCCCCCACTAAACAAGAATCTCGTCCCGAGATTCAAATCGTGAGATAAGAAGCCAGAGGGGACACAAAGCTAACACGATCTCCTCGATCCAACTGTCCTTCTCAAGATGTTGATTCATTGCTTCATATTGATCTTGACGTCTTTGCTTTCTAGATCTTCATCCAACTCGATGACGTTAGAAAAAAAAACTCTATCAGAAAGGATCATTGAAACTCTCCATACCAGGCTAAGGCAATTCACAACGATCGTTTGAAAGGGGTTCGGGGAAATGGCACACTCAATTCGGAAAGGAAACTATGGTTATAGAACAACTCAGAAAATGGGAGGCACATTCCAATTGATACCGAGGATATAACCTAGTGACTGAGTGTGCTCTCAAAAACTTGAGCATTTCCATAGTCATCAAGGTTTTACCAACATCCGTGCCGAGGATCCTGGCAAAACATATTACTACCATGATGAATAGTGATGGATGATGCGGATACAAAGGAAGATAACACCTTCTCAGACTTCCCCTTAGCAAGGCCAAGAGAACGAAATCTGGATGATCGACCGAGATACATTTAGCACTCCGCTTCCAATGTTCCCCTTGATGTTTAAGATACCACTATCATGATTCAAAGTGGCATCAACATGGTCATCAAGTAAAGGTCGAACTTCGGGAACACAAAATCCATAAGGAACAACTTCTAGAGTAAGTCATGCGAAATCCTCATGGGAGGTGACCAAATGGCTTACCAAGATACTATTACATAATAAAGAAGCTTCCAGCTAGGTGCGTCCACCTCACTGGAACCCATATCATAGCTCTTGGAAGAAGTTCCAACCATCACATCTGCCTGAGATTCAGATCTGGTTGGGAACGGGATATTTCAGACAACATGTCTGGGAAAGAAAGTTTTCAACACAAACCAACGAGATAACATTGCGGGATTCTCAGGAAATGAACTACGATAGCAAGCTCCAAAACATGAGCGATTTTTGCTACAACATGTGAACACGCTGTCCCAGACAAACATGACCACGTAGTAGTCTTATAATAAAAATACTACCGAGTTCTGGTTGGGAACAATCATCAAGGATAACGGAATCTTGTGCATGATCTAGAATTAGCACAACACGCTCCTTTTCCTGGAGCAAATCAATCAGTGGCTTGGTGTGCTAGGAACTCATATGGAGTGGAGGTAATTAATCTACCAAACCATAGAATACTTCAAGACGTATGCATGATCGACTTGGGATGATTCCAAGGAAACAAAACAAACCTTTCTCGAACTCACGGGCGGCAACTTGCACCAATGCACATGAATTCGAGGAAGTCACTTCTTCCATCCAAGCATAAGCTTCATGAACGGAACACGAAGGCATTGCTTACAAAGTTTCCAACACTAGGTTGATGTTCAACATGAATCATGGGGGAGACAAAATGTCATTGATGGGCTTAACAAAGACAATTCATCAGAATTTCCATATCACTGGACTTCCACCATCATGTGAGCACGGTGATAGCATTGGTTAGACCAAAAGATGTAATGGTGTATGCTCGAGGGATCAACCACGAGTAAGACAACATTACGAATATCGCTGGTTCTGATTTGATTTGACGATAGCCCACACTCAAATCAAAGGATTGATAAGACAATATGTCCAACAACTGATCACAGGAACCAATCGATGAAGATATCATCTTTCTTCAAAACACACTACACAAGAATATCCCTTTAGAATGAACTAAGTTAGGCAAGCTTTTATCTTCCAACTCTCCAAGTTGTTGTTCAGCTTAACCAACTAGCTAAGGGTATTCAACACAGATTCTTGGAGAATGGGTGGTTCACAAGAACCAACTTGATCACGAGCTCAACATATCAGTCAGGGGACAACCTGGTAATACTTCCGAGAAGATATTCAGAAAATCACGAACCACCGATATGTTACTAAGCTCGAGAACATTCTTGCTTTTCAGGGCAAGATGATATGATCAAAAGAGCGAGGGATTGGCACAATCCTAACTCATTGATCGAAGAGTGCACCGGAAATAAGGACTAGGTAGCACAATCAGTCTTAGAATGATAATTCAATAACTAACACAGTAAGAATGAGATTATTGTCCATTTACTACCAAGCAACTCGTTGCTAGGAGTATTGATTTCACACATCACGGTTCACTTGTCGGTATTCCGGCTGCAACAACACGGAACCAAGGAGCGAATGATGATGGCGAGAAGTATCACTTCATCAAGAATTTATAAGAGTTGGTGCAATTATCATGACATTCCTGACATCAAGAGGGAAATACTTCAGGGTAGAACAGAATCAAAAGCTGGATTGGAATTTGATCTGCGGAATACAACTGCTTTGACCCAATCCTAGAAATGGATGTGGTACTGGAGCTTGTTTCTCCTAGTCATTCCGGAATAGAATGGCTTGACGGACCACAAGAGTAGTAGGCATCGATTAACGGATGCACGCATGCTCTTGACTATCAATTGATAGACGATGGTTGGAAGACAACTAAAATGGGACAACTTAAAAGAACATATGATTTTCTGGGTTGCAGATGCATGGACTAACATGTCGAACGAGTTCAACATATTTCTTCTGGATAACCCATGCAGAAAAGGAAGGACTGGCAGAGTCACAATATGAATGGAGTACTCCTCAAGAGTACTCTGATTGTGAGCTTTTGGTTCAATGAACTTCTGCCTTAATGGTTCATGGTATTTGGAAGAAGGAAATACCGCGGACCTCGAGGACTATCGCAAAGGTTACTAATATCCTAAAGGTATGAGCAACACTATCAACACGAGGTAAGTAGAGTGAATCTTGGGTCAAGAACCCAGGGGTGGAATACCTACTAACTAAATTGCATCACGGGATGCTTTCAAGAATCATGGCTAGAATCATCACACTTGGAATATAAAGCATGGCTAGATTACTAGGTGAACCCTAAAACACCTAGGGTCATAATAATAGCTCCAACATATACGTCAAGGCAATAAATTACCTCAACGCACCGGTTTAGTGGGCTTATTCTGACCATAAAGGACATCGGGAATGGAAAGAAAGGATTTGCAAATGCATCAGACTATTTAGAGACCTGGGATGACCCGGACAAAGATAACGGCTGTAAATGCTCAAAATGATTTGAGACATCCTGCAAAATAGTGGCATAACCACTCAACATCACAATAACAAGGTTCTGAGATAAACTAACAACACACGGAAGTAGTAGGAACTGAACTAGGGCTTGAAACCAACAATCCTATAAGTCTATGGATTAGTAACACGTCATCCTGATAGATAGATGAGAAGGCCTAGTTCTTAATCCTCAGAGAAGAGAAGAGGATGACTCGGATCGAAGGCCATGAGGTATAAGGAGTAAAAAGAGCCTTACGTTCCTTCCACAATCAATTCCCTTACATAACTAAAGCATTTCTAGACACAACTTCGACCGGTTTGGCTTGGTAATCCCACAGCAACAAAGCTCGACATCAAAGCTATCGGGACCCGACTCCAAGTCACATTGATCTAGCCGGTAAGACCTCATATCACTTTGCGGCCTCACGCACGGTATTCCCACGGTGTCGCCTTACCATGGCCCGGGACCGTTATGCGCCTTTTGGCTCACAGATATGATAGTGTCGCTAGCATCCATATGACAGAGAACCCGGCCGACATGGCTAGTCATGAACCCAAAGCGGCGCTAACCCATGGGGACAGGCATACATGAATCAACTTCGAGCATGTCGATTGACGGCGTGTGAATCCGAGGGCTGTAGCCTGGGCTATGAGGACTCCGGTAACCAGTTTATGCAGAGCTAAGGCAGGACTCCGGATGTCACCGTGACATTTCCCGAAGAATACGGAACCACGAGGAGCGAAGTGAAACACATGCCGGCCAGATCAAGTGTCCAGAGCAGTAGTGCTTTGGGCTAGCGTGACTCCGGTGAACCGGTCAGAAAGGCATTACTATGGCTCCAGGAAGCACTAGACTACATTTCCCCATATGAGAGGCTGCCAAGGATAAACAACTAGATTGTCGGATCCCACACATACCAAGCATTTCAAACATACACACAATATGATCGATATGTGTAAATACAGCATGGCATCACAACATAACTCTACGACTCAAGTATTTATTCATTAGGCTCCGAGGAGCGAGATACTACAAACATGGGTCTCATGACCCAACATACAGAGCATACAAGCAACAAGCACAAGCGGAAGCTTAACATGTCTTAGTACAGACATCTACAGATGAAAAAGGCTGAGAAGCCTGACTATCTACCAGATCCTGCCGAGGGCACAAGATCGTAGCTGAGGTATCAAGCTAAACGTCGAAGTCCACACGGAACTACTAGTGAGACTGAAGTCTCTCTGCAAAAACATAAAATAGGCAAACGTGAGTACAAATGTACACAAAGAAGACTTACATCGTAACTAACTACATATGCATCATTATCAACAAAGGGGTGGTGGGGTTTAAGCTGCAGCAAGCCAGCTTTGACTCGGTGGCTATCCTGAACTACATGTTGCAAGTAACTCTTTTGAGGTGGCACACGAGTCCACATATTCACCATATCAATACACCACTATGGATCCGCTCCCATCTCCCTACGAGAACGCCATCCATAGCACTCACGCTTATCTTGCGCATTTTAGAGTATCCACTTTCACTTGTCTATGAACTGTACAGGCAACCCAGAAGTCCTTTACATGGACGTGGCTATTCGAATAGATCATATTAACCCTGCAGGGGTGTACTTCTTCACACACGCTCTCGCCACTTACCGCCATGTACCCCTCGTGTATCTCGGCAACCTTCAAGCAGAAGCCTGGCGAGGGAGTCGGCCACGACCTGACTAGCCACACAAGTCTCTAGTCCAGGTTTATCGCCTACTCAGGTTCCATCTGCAAGGAGATCCGGCCGGGGTGTCGCTCACGGCCCCAAACGATGTGAGCAGGGTTCCCAAGCCCACCTCGACGGGTGGTTCTATGCTTGGTACACCGTGCCACGGTGCCTAGTCTCCCCAAGCCCACCTGCATCGGGTGCCACTTGGTAGACTACTAACACTACCTACAAACGCCGTAAACTAGTTGCAACTCCCCGGACAGAGATCAAGTTGATTAATAAGTCGAGAGAGCTTGGAGCGCCTGAGCCCAATGTGTGGTAGTAACTGTTCATGGATCACAAACACGTAACTCAGTTCCTCGAGGACGGTTTCAATGAGACAACCCACCATGTACTCCTACATGGCCTCTCACCGCTACCTTTACCAAATCGTGTTCACACACTTAGCTCTCAACAGAGGGACATGTTCACACACCTCCAATTCATCCTCGATGAATCAGACCTGACTAAACTCTCAGCAGTAGCAGGCATGACAAACAAGCATGAATGAGTAGGCACAACAGGGCTCAAACAACTCCTACTCATGCTAGTGGGTTTCATCTATTTACTGTGGAATGACAAGTCATGCAGAGGATAAAGGGGTTCAGCTACCGCAACAAGTAACAGATGAATCATTGTTGTCCTAATGTAGTAAAAGGGAGCAGGAGCGAAAGAGTGAGATTGTATCGGAATGAACAAGGGGGTTTTGCTTGGCTGGCACTTCTGAAGATAATATAGTTCTTCATCGGTGTCATCGAACTCATCGTCGGTACGCCGTCTACTGAGAGGGGACAAACACCGGCAAACAAGGAAGAACACAATCAATGCAATGCATAATATGATGCATGATCATGACATGGAAATATGCTGTGTTTTGAGCTAATGCAACTAGCACCAGGTTAAATGAAGTTGGTTTGAACCCTAGGTTCAAATTCAAACTCCATATGTGAAGGTTTAAATGCCATTATAATATTTGGCCTAAACAGAAGCCCTAAGTTGTTCTTTCATGCATGAAAATGGTACAGATGGATAGATTGCATTTTTCTGATAAATTTTCATATATAAATTATTTCAATCTGAGCTACGGTTGAATTTCTATGATTTTTTGAAGTTTGAAACATTTTCTGGAGTTTCCTTATTAAAATTAAATCCAAAAAATGAATAACCGCGTCAGCACTGCGTCACTGTGACGTCAGCAAGTCAATTGCGGCTGACCAGGTGAAACCTGGCGTGTGGGGCCCACATGTCAGTGACACGGGTTAAACGGGGGGGGGGGGGGTTAGATTATTCTAATAATAGGATTAGTGGCGCTGGGGCCCACTGTTCAGTTTCAGGGGGTTAATGGAGCGGTGATTAGCACCTAACTAAACATGCACGTCAGCCCGCCGGAGTTTTGGCCGGCGGCGACCAACAACGCGGCGGCGACTCGCCGGACTTGCGCTACGAGCGGCGGCTGGACGCGCGGAGACCATCGGGCGAGGCTCAGCCGTCTCAGCATCCAGGAAGTGGTGGGAGGTCGGGCGGGGCGCCGGAGCTCGCCAGAGCGAAGCTCAGGGCGGCAGCCGGAGGTCGGCTCGAGCGGCAGAGGGCTAGAGGGTACCAAAAGAGCAGGGGAGGGGGGGGGGGGGGTTCGACGGCGGGGCTCACAGCGGTCTCGCAGAGAAGATCAGAGGGCTCGGGGAGGCGTCGGGGATGGCGTACTTGGTGCGTAGGCAGAGGTGGCGGGGTCGAGCTTGATGGCGAGGCTCCACTGCTTCCGGCGATGCATGGCTCGTCGAGGAGGAAGAGGGGGACGAGGCTGAGCTTCTTGGTGCGTAGGCAAGGCGTGGGGTGGCCGGTGGCCGCGGTGGCAGCGAGCGCGGCGGCGGTGGCGTTCGGTGGCTGCGTGCGAGAGAGACAAGGGAGGGGAGAGGAGGAGTGAACAGGCCAGAGGGGGTCGAGGGGTTGCGTGGCGTCTCAAACAGCCCCAGCGTCGTGAGCGGGGAGGTGGCTCGGCGCGTGCAGGCTGTGACGGCCACGCGCCTCTCGTCCTTCTAGCGAGAGGTTGGTGGTGACTGGCACGGCCAGTGGGCCGGGCCAGCTTTGCCTGGTTGGGCTGCAGGTAAGGCCAGGTAATAACTCTCTCTCTTTTTTTAGTTTATGTTTTCTATTTTTTCTGCTGCTGTTTTGGCTTTAGTAAAAATACTAAAGCATTTTGTAAAATGCTGGAATAATTTGTGGAGACTCTCTAGATTATTCCAGTGGCCCACATTTAATTTCAGCATTATCTGAGCATTTAAATTAATTATAGTGTTTAAATGCCCAAAGTCAAATACAATATGATTTAATTCAAAAATCCAGGAATGACCTAGAGATATGTGCACCAATTTTTGCAGAGATTTTAAACCAATCCAAAAATGATGAGCTTTTCTGAAGGGCATATTGGGTTTATTGAAAAAGATTTTAATCCACCCTAGTTGAGTTGATTAAAAGCTAGGGTTTGAACATCCCCATGTCAAGGTAAATAAAATTTAAACATGATTCACACATGAAGGGCTAGCCTAGTGCATACCAGGACTAGGGATGTGACAGCTCAATAGCCATTTAGCAATCCGGCCCGTGGCCTCGCGGTTGTTTATTATGTCGTTGAGTGGTACTTCAGAGGCCATCGTAACTGAACACTCTTGAAAGTAGTGTCGTAGTTTCCGGGATGCCATGAAGACTGCCAGATGCTATCTTTTTGATAATGTGGGTACCGTGATTTGCATGGAGTGAGGACAGTGGATACATAGTATAGTGGCTTTTGAAGCGGGAACTTATGTCCGTCCATCTCTCGTTCGACGACGAGCACTGCGCTTACAATTTGGTGTGTTGCCGCTATATATAACAACATTGGTTCGCCGACGTTTGGCGCGGCCAAGATTGGGTTTGTGGCCAAAAAGGCTTGTATTTCTTCTAACCCGGCCGTGGCCGCATCAGTCCACTCGAAGTGTTCGGTGCATCGAAGAAGGCGATAAAGAGGCAGTGCCTTTTCTCCTAATCAGGAGATGAAGAGGCTTAAGGCAGCCATGCATCCAGTTAGTTTCTCGATTTGCTTGAGGTCTGTTGGGATGGCCAACTGTGACAGGGCTCGAATTTTAGCCGGATTTGCTTCGATTCCTCTGTTGGAGATGATGAAGCCTAAGAGTCATATGTTCGGATATTGTCGAACGTGAGCCTCAAGTCGTCTATTAAGGATTCGACGTGTCCGGTTATAATGACCACATCGTCTACGTATGCCTCCACTGTTTTGCCAATCTGTGTCTCCAAGCATGTCTGAATCATGCGTTGATAGGTTGCACCGGAGTTTTTGAGCCCAAAAGGCATGGTGTTAAAACAAAAGGGGCCATATGGAGTGATAAATGCCATTGCGGCTTGATCGGACTCCGCCATCTTAATTTGATGGTATCCGGAGTATGCGTCGAGAAAACACAATGAGTCGTGTCCTGCGGTATTGTTTATGAGGAGATCCTCACCGCTCTTGGCCATCTGCCGGAGTACCCAACATGCTCTAAGGCTGTGTGTTGGCATGGTATCCGCTGTACTGCGAATTTTGCATGGCCCACTAAGCCATCCCTCCAATACGGTTCCATGCCCTATCGTGGGCTTTTGCTTCTTTGTAATTGGATCGGGTGACTTATGAGAGTACACCATTTTAGTTCGGACGGGGGGTTTTGTTAGAGCCGGAGGATCCCAAAATTTTGTTTGGGTTTTCCAGGCGCTTTCCATCGCACAACACTTCCGTACTATGGCCGCCAAGTCAGTGATGTGTGCTATGTCACGACGACTTATGGCGTTGAGGATTCCCCTGTCCATGCAATTTTTGCGAAAGAATGAAATTGCGTCTTCCTCGCGACAGTCCTTAACCTTGCTCATTACAAGGACGGATCTGGCCCATAGTGGTGTACTGTCTCTTGGGGCTCTTGTCTAATATGGGAAAGTTCACTTATATCTAGGTCGGTGGGTAGATTTAGGTCCGAACCCTGACCCGATCTGAGACCCAGCGGCGGAGGAGTTTCCGATCTTGGAAGTTCGGGCTCCGGGATGTTGCCCGCTAGGTGCAGCCCGGCTTATGCGATTCTAGGTTCAAGGCTTGGGCCATGTCCTCCCCTAGACGGGTGAGGGAGTCCCGGATTAGGGGGTGTCCGGGTAGCCGGACTATGACCTTTGGCCGGACTCTTGGACTATGAAGATACAAGATTGAAGACTTCGTCCTGTGTCCGGATGGGACTTTCCTTGGTGTGGAAGGCAAGCTTGGCGATACGGATATGTAGATCTCCTACCATTGTAACCGACTCAGGTAACCCTAACCCTCTTCGGTGCCTATATAAACCGGAGGGTTTTAGTCCGTAGAGATCTAACAACAATCATACCATAGGCTAGCTTCTAGGGTTTAGCCTCTCTGATCTCGTGGTAGATCTACTCTTGTACTACCCATATCATCAATATTAATCAAGCAGGAGTAGGGTTTTACCTCCATCGAGACGGCCCGAACCTGCGTAAAAACATCGTGTCCCTTGTCTCCTGTTACCATCTGCCTAGACGCATAGTTCGGGACCCCCTACCCGAGATCCGCTGGTTTTGACACCGACATTGGTGCTTTCATTGAGAGTTCCTGTGTGTCGTCATCTTTAGGCCCGATGGCTCCTACGATCATCAACAACGATGCGCTCCAGGGTGAGACTTTTCTCCCCGGACAGATCTTCGTATTCGGCGGCTTTGCACTGCGGGCCAATTCGGTTGGCCATCTGGAGCAGATAGAAAGCTACGCCCCTGGCCACCAGGTCAGATTTGGTAGTTTGAATTACACGGCGGACGTCTGCGGAGACTTGATCTTCGACGGGTTCGAGCCACAGCCAAGCACGCCGCACTGTCACGAGGGGCATGATCTAGCTCTGCCGCTGAATAGTGTCCTGGAGGCCGCACCAGTGTCCGCTCCGACCTTTAGCTCGGAGCCGACTGCCGATCGAGGACGGGTGGCTGGACACCGCCTCGGAGGCTGCGATCTCTACGACAATTGAGCCATGCAACTACCCCGTCCTTTGCGAAGCTCGTGACTCCAAGGTGCCAGACTCCTCTCCGGACTCCGAGCCTTCCGCGCCCCTGCCAATCAAATCCGATTGGGCGCCGATCATGGAATTCACCGCCGCAGACATCTTTCAGCACTCGCCCTTCGGCGACATCCTGAATTCACTAAAGTCTCTCTCTTTATCAGGAGAGCCCTGGCTATGGTCAGGAAGGCTGGGATGCGTACGACAAAGAAATTCAAAGCCCACCCACCACCCACTTCGTAGCCACTGTCGATGATTTAACCGACATGCTCGACTTCGACTCCGAAGACATCGACGGTATGGACGACGATGCAGGAGACGAACAGGAACCAGCGCCCACAGGGCACTGGAAGGCCACCTCGTCATAAGATATATACATGGTGGACATCCCAAAAGATGGGAATGGCGATGGAACCGCGGAGGATGACCCCTCCAAAAAATAGCCTAAGCGCCGGCATCAGCGGCGCCGCTCTAAATCCCGCCACAGCAAAAACGGTGATTCCGGCACGGGAGACAATAACACCCCGGACAGTGCCGAAGACAACCCCCTCCAGCAGGATTCAGCGCAGGAGGATGGAGAAGCCAACCCTCATGAGAGAGCGGCAGAAAGAGAGGTAGAGGACGATAATTACATGCCTCCCTCCTCAAGATGAGGCAAGCCTCGACGACAGCATTTAATTCGTCGTGCCCAAGGATCCCTTGAACAAGAGCGCTTTCAAGCGCAGGCTCATGGCCACGACAAGCAGCCTCAAGAAAAGCAGCAACAACTTAGAGCTGACCAAGACTTGTCTGGCCGACAGATGGATGAAGTCCTTGCGTCAAGAGTATGAACTCGAGCGCCCCTCCAAGAGCTACCCAAGACGCAGGCTGCTACCCCGATTAGAGGAGGAAGCACCCAAACCTACATCACCAGAACATGACATGGCTGACCGACCACCTCGTGGCCGCGACAAAGAGGCCTCTCGGCCCTCAACTCAAGCCGCACCCCGGCGCCGCTCAAAAAATAACAAGGCGCGGGGAAACGCGCCAGACATGCGAGACATATTGGAGGACAAGGCAAGGCAAACAAGATCGATCTACGGATCGCGTGGGCGCCCCGCGACACGTGACGATAACCGTCACGCCGGATATGGCAACTCCGGCCGGGCCGAACATAGTAGACAACGCTCATTCGAGCTGCGTCGTGATATAGCTCAATACAGAGGCGCCGCACACCCACTATGGTTCACAGATGAAGTGATGGATCATCAAATCCCTGAGGGTTTCAAACTCGTAAACATTGAATCATACGATGGCACAACAGATCCTGCGGTTTGGATTGAGGACTATCTCCTTCACATCCACATGGCCCGTGGTGATGATCTACACGCCATCAAATACCTCCCACTCAAGCTTAAAGGACCAGCCCGGCATTGGCTTAACAGCTTGACCGCAGAGTCAATTGGTTGTTGGGAAGACACGAAGCCGCATTCCTCGACAATTTCCAGGGCACATATGTGCGACCACCAGACGCCGATGACCTAAGACACATAATCCAGCAGCCAGAGGAATCGGCCAGACAATTCTGGACACAGTTCCTAACCAAGAAAAATCAAATCGTCGATTGTCCGGATGCAGAGGCCCTTGTAGCCTTCAAACACAACATCCGTGATGAGTGGCTTGCCCGGCACCTAGGACAGGAAAAGCCGAAATCCATGGCAGCCCTCACAACACTCATGACCCGCTTTTGCGCGGGAGAGGACAACTGGCTAGCTCGTAGCAACAACATGACCAAAAGCCCTGGTAATTCGGATACCAAGGACAGCAATGGCAGGTCGCTCGCAACAAGCACAAGCACCGCATTAACAACGATAATGCTGAGGAGACGACAGTCAATGCCGGATTCAGAGGCTCTAAACCCGGTCAGCGGAAAAAGCCATTTAAAAGAAATACTTCGGGCCCGTCCAATTTGGACCGAATACTCAATCGCTCGTGCCAGATACACGGCACCCCCGAAAAACCAGCCAATCACACCAACATGGATTGTTGGGTGTTCAAGAAGGCAGGCAAGTTGAATGCCGAAAACAATGACAAGGGGCTGCATAGCGATGACGAGGAGGAGCCCCGGCCGCCGAACAATAGAGGACAGAAGGGCTTCCCCCCGCAAGTGCGGACGGTGAACATGATATACGCAACCCACATACCCAAAGGGAGCGGAAGCGTGCACTAAGGGACGTATATGCGATGGAGCCAGTCGCCCCAAAGTTCAACCCGTGGTCTTCCTGGCCGATCACTTTTGATCGAAGGGACCACCCCACTAGCATCCGCCATGGCGGATTCGCCGCATTGGTTGTAGACCCAATCATTGATGGATTTCATCTCACTAGAGTCCTAATGGACGGCGGCAGCAGCCTGAACCTGCTTTATCAGGACACAGTGCGCAAAATGGGCATAGACCCATCAAGGATTAAACCCACGAAGACGACCTTTAAAGGCGTCATACCAGGTGTAGAGGCCAACTGTACAGGCTCAGTTACACTTGAAGTGGTCTTCGGATCCCCGGATAACTTCCGAAGGAGGAGTTAATCTTCGACATAGTCCCGTTCGCAGCGGTTATCACGCCTTTGCCGGACGAACCGCATTGGTAAAGCTCAATGCGGTGCCGCGACCACGCATATCTCAAGCTCAAGATGCCAGGTCCTCGATGAGTCATTACGGTCAATGGAAACACCGAACTCTCTCTCCGGACGGAGGAGCATACGGCGGCCCTCGCGGCGGAAGTACAAAGCAGCCTCCTAAGGCAATTCTCGAGTCCGGCTATTAAACGCCCGGACACCGTCAAGCATGCCCGGAGTAACCTACAACAAGACCGCCTGGCACGTTACGAGCACGCATAGCAATGCGGCCCAAAGCCCCAGCCCTCGCGAAATTGCGAAACAAGTACTACGCATACATAATTACACTCTGGAAATACCATGGGCATAGGGGAAGGGGCACGACCACGACATGCCTAGAATGCGGCTCAACCACACCAGGGGCTCCCGATTGTGTCATTCTTTTTTTATTTTTACATTCAGGACTCCGTTCTCACGAAGCCCTGTCCAGCAGTAGAATCGCCGAACACACGATGCAAAAGCCAGGGAAGCAGAAAGCTACGTCGCGTGTCCAGGTGGTGTCTATTACGAGCAGTATACCTGTTTTACACACCATCCCGCAGCTTACCCCTGGAGGGGGACATGTTAAAAAGTCCCGTCCCTTGCTTATCGCACTATTTGTATCGTTCTGCTCTTACTGCATCCCTTTTGAATAAACAATACATAGCTTCTGCCTATTATTGAATTCCTTTTTTTCTATATATATATGTTCATTTATGAAATTGTGCAACCGTACACTTTGGTACGGGCAATACACCAGGGGCTTAAGTACCCCACAACATGGTGTGATAAGTCTGAACACTTTCACAAGTGCGGCACCCAGAACTTATAGCATTATATGCATCGGCTCTGAATCATGTCTTGTGTCAATAGTTGGGTTTGCCCGGCTCCCATGTTTTGGTACCTTACATTCCATTATATCGGCTAAGGTAGCGCTGGGAGAACCACTGCGATTGTGCCCCGGTTGAGCTGGGTTAAGCACCTCAGTGGAGAAAGCTAAAACTGACCGTCATGATAGGGCGAGAGCCGGTCGCTGTTCGAGAGGTTTTCGAGTCCCTAAAGACTTATGCCGCTTAGAGCGAGGACTCGGCATTGTCCGGCCTAGGCGTGGATAGCGCCCCGAACTCTGTCTTCCGAATAATAGGGGCTTCGCTGAAATTTAAAATTATAGAATTCTATGGCTAAGTGAGAGTGTTCAAGCATTATAGTCCGGTTGCCTTGTTCGTTGCGTTGAGCGCCTCCCTCGAAGGACCCAAGAATGGGAACAAGAGCGCTCAAGTTTATCCCGAACACCCCAGCACTCGTGGCATGGGGGCTGAAGCCGACGACTCGCCATCTCTCAAATTTAATACACGGCCGCACAGAAGGTAATATTTTGAATTCAAAAGTGTTGCTTAGCGCATATGGACAAGTTTTCAGCGTACAAGATAACAAATGCGAGTCTACTCAAATATTACATCTTTGGAACATTCCTCCACTATAAGGCGGGCACCCTTCAGGACGCCCTCATAATACATTTCAAGCTTGCGATGCTCCTTGCCTGGTGGTGGTCCGTCCGTCACAAGCTTCTCAGCATCCATCTTGCCCCAGTGCACCTTAGCAAGGGCAAGGGCCCTACGGGCACCTTCGATGCAGACGGAGCGCTTGATGACTTCAACCCATGGACATGCGTCCACCAGCCTCACCACCCACCAAGTAGCTCCTGTGCATGGCTTCCTTAGGCCACAACCAACTATGAGGCCCTTCATGGCTGTTAAAGGCCACCTTATGGAGCTCGACCAGCTGCTTCAACTGGTCGCTTAAGGGCACCGGGTGTCCGGCCTCAGCATACTGAGACCAAAACACCTTCTCCGTCGAGCTTCCCTCCTTGGCTCGGTAGAATGCGGCAGCATTAGACACACTGCGGGGCAGATATGCGAATGCTCCTGGAGAGCTCCGGATTCGGGTAAGTAACAGATAATTCACTTTCACATGCTTGCTTTGCATATAGAATGCCTTACCCGCCACTATCTTCTACATCGCCTCAATTTCTGGAGGGCTTTTGGGCTTCGCCTTAGCGGCTTTGGCGCTCTCAAGGGCCGAGGCGAGCTCGAGACTCTCGAGTCTTTGAATCACGCTCCCCAACTCGTGTTTTTCCATGAGAGCCTGGAGCTCTTGCCGCACCTCCGCCACCCGCGCCTCCTGTTTCTCTCGCTCGGCGCTCAAGGCCGCATTGCTTCGGCCTTGGACACCGTTTCCTTCGTGGTCGCCACCTCGCTCGTGGCCCCCGCAGTATTCACGTTATTCTGTCATCTTTTGCAACCACATCTTTTAAATATTCCCATAAGGTATTACTTACCTTCCTTGTCCTCGAGCCGCTTTTTGGCAAGTCCGAGCTCGTTCTCGGACCGCTCGAGGCTCTGCTTTAATGCATCAACCTCCGCAGTCAGTGCGGCAGAGGTCAGCAGCGCAGCCTGCATTCCCATATTGACAAACTTATGTTAGACTCCTGCGTATATCTTTTTAGATCCTCAGTTCGGCTATTTCTTTCCGAACACCAAACTGAGTATCAGGGGCTACTGTCTATGCGGTAATATTTTTACATATCTTAAATACATACCTCAAAGCCTGTTAGAAGGCTGGCACGAGCTTCGACCAGCCCGCTCTTGGTGGATCGAACTTTACGGATCACCGCACTCATAACATTGTGGTGCTCCTCGTCGATGGAAGCGCCGTTAAGCGCCTCCATCAAATCATCCGGTGCCTCGGTTGGGCCGGAGGTTACCGGTGTCGCGATCTTGCCCTTCTTCTGAAGGGGCCACTGCCGGACTCCGGAACCATTGAAGGTTCGATGATGCAGTCCGCACGAGGCAGACTTGAAGCCCTTCGGGGTTTTATCCCCTTTGCGCTCGGAGTCCGGGAGGCCGCCTTGCGGCGCCTCCATGGCCACCTCCTCCTGGCTGGGCCCCTTTTGGGACTCCACCCCGGCGTCATCTGCGGCGGGAGGAGACGAGGCGATCGGAAGTGTGGTGCTATTCACCTCCGACAAATCCAGGGAGCCGCTCGACGAACCGTCGAGCCCGTCCTTGGGCGGGCTGCATAGTTATGCTCGGCATTAGAAGATGTTGTGCGACAAATGGAACGCCATGAGTTATTCTGGTGTCCAGACACTTACGATTTCGCCAGGGGCTTGGTCCTCGAGGGCCACTCGTCTCCGCCGTTGTCGGCGTTGGCGGTGTAGTCCAGAGGGAGGGTCCTTCCCTTCTTGGACCCTCCGGCCTCCCCAGTTGGGGCGGCCTTACTTTTCTTCTCTCCCCCCGCTGGGGGAGAGGCCTCTTTTTCCTCCTCCTCATCTTCACGGGAGGAGCCCGCCTTGGAGTTATCGGACGATGAGTCCGACAACACCGGGCGCCGGGAACTCCTCCGAGTTCCCGTGGCCTTCTTCTTGGCCTTCTTTTCCGGCACCACTTAAGGTGCCGGAACCAGCAGCCCCATCAAGCGGGCGTCCGCTGGGTCTTCTGGCAAGGGAGCCGGACAGTTAACCTGTCCGGACGTCTTCAGCCAGTCCTGTCAAAGGTGAGGGAGTTTTAGATCCCGCATAGAGTCAAGCTATGAAAAAAGAGTCCCGTAAAGGCTAGAAGAGCTTACCTCGCTGGCTTGATGCTGCGAGCTGAATCCGCGATCTTCGGTAGCGGATGCGGGAGCCTCGGCGCCCTTGAACAACACCTTCCAGGCATCTTCGTACGTAGTGTCGAAGAGCCGGATCAAGGTTCGTGCTTGTGCGGATCAAACTCCCACAAGTTGAAGGCCCGTTCTTTGGCATGGGAGGATCCGGCGGATGAGGATAACTGGACTATGTTGACAAGCTTGAGCTTCTTGTCCGTCGAGGTTTGGACGCTTGATTTTGGAGTCCAGTCAGCTCTTCCGAATTACCCCATGTCAGGCCCGTCTCTTTCCATGAGGTGAGCCGTGTAGGGAAGCCAGATCGGAATTCGGGGGCCGCCGCCCATTGAGAGTCGCGCGGCTCGGTGATGTAGAACCACCCCGATTGCCACCCCTTTATGGTCTCCATGAAGGAGCCCTCGAGCCATAGGACGTTGGCCATCTTGCCCACCATGGCACCTCCGTACTCCGCTTGGCGGCCGCCCACTACCTTCGGCTTGACATTGAAGGTCTTCATCCATAAGCCGAAGTGGGGCCGGATGCAGAGGAAGGCCTCGCACACGATGATGAACGTCGAGATGTTGAGGATGAAATTCGGGGCCAGATCGTGGAAATCTAGGCCATAGTATAACATGAGCCCCCGGACAAATGGGTGAAGTGGAAACCCTAGTCCGCGGAGGAAGTGGGGGAGGAACACCACCCTCTCATGGGGCCTGGGGGTGGGGATGAGCTTCCCCTTGTTGGGGAGCCGATGCGCGATGTCGCCGGGACAAGTATCCGCCTTCCGCAGCTTTTTGATGTGCCCCTCCGTGATGCAGGAGGCCATCCACTTGCCTCCTGCTCCGGACATAGTTGGAGAAGGTTGAGGTGGGATGTGCGGACTTGGGCGCTGGAGCTCGAAAAGTCTTGTGAAATGGATAAGCAAAGGAGGAAGAAGGCATGTGTGAAAAAAAGTGGATCCGTATCCCCTTATATGGACGGACAAAGCTATGCGTCCCCACCGGCCTGGTAAAACTCGCTTATCTCCCAAGCGCCGTAATCAATGGCGCGGTTGGGTTACCCACGCCCGTATTGATGACAATCCCAGAATAAGGGGACATGATCTCTGCTTTGACAAGACATCCCAAGGAAACCGCCTCGCTAAACGCGCTGAGGTGGGACAGTAAAAACGATTCGAATAAAGGCTTGGCCGTGGTGTGATGTCACGCTGCGGAATACGCCGCCAGATTGAACTTGTGTAAATATTATTCTCTCTCTGATTGGTATGTGGAACTTATTTTGCAGAGCTGGACACTATCCTTATGTTCAAAATCTTCTATGAAGTATTCGGAGGAGGAACCCGCCTTTGCAATGCCGAAGACAATATCCGTGCCGGACTAAATGCCGTCATTGAAGCCTGGTTCAGGGGCTCTTGAGGGAGTCCCGGATTAGGGGTGTCCGGGTAGCGGACTATGACCTTTGGCGGACTCTGGACTATGAAGATACAAGATTGAAGACTTCGTCCCGTGTCCGGATGGGACTTTCCTTGGCGTGGAAGGCAAGCTTGGCGACACTGACTATGAAGATCTCCTACCAAAGAGACCGACTCTGTGTAACCCTAACCCTCTTCGGTGCCTATATAAACCGGAGGCTTTTAGTCCAGAGGACGAACAACAATCATACCATAGGCTAGCTTCTAGGGTTTAGCCTCTCTGATCTTGTGGTAGATCTACTCTTGTACTACCCATATCATCAATATTAATCAAGCAGGAGTAGGGTTTTACCTCCATCGAGAGGGCCCGAACCTGGGTAAAAACATCGTGTCCCTTGTCTCCTATTACCATCCGCCTAGACGCACAGTTCGGGACCCCCTACCCGAGATCCGCCGGTTTTGACACCGACAACGGGTATCCAGCTCGGAGAGCTCAGGAATCTGGACATAGTTCGTCCTCAAGATGGTGGAAGAATCACTGAGTTGCTCCTCCACCACCGCTATCTGATAGGTGACCGGCGGAGAGTTAATCTCCCTTTGGTCGGGTTTAAGCCCAATCCGATCATAGTCCATAGCGACTCCCAAAGCGGCAATGCGATCCAAGAGCTCGTTCAAGGAGGAGAGCTCCATTGGATCCATCTGCTCAGCGAATCTCGAGCTGATGTGGAGGTAGTTTTTGATGACCCGAGAGGTCATCGTCGGCGCAGCGGTCGAATGGGCGGTCATGATGAAGTCGCCTAGTCGGAGAGTTTGGCCTACATCCAGGGCTCCCCCGGAGGTGATGTTGTCCTTGACAACAAGACGAGCCATCAAGCCTTATGGTGACGACACAGTGGAACTCTCAATGAAAGCACCAATGTCGGTGTCAAAACCGGCGGATCTCGGGTAGGGGGTCCCGAACTGTGCGTCTAAGGCGGATGGCAACAGGAGGCGGGGGACACGATGTTTACCCAGGTTCGGGCCCTCTCGATGGAGGTAATACCCTACTTCCTTCATGATTGATCTTGATGATAGGAGTATTACAAGAGTTGATCTACCACGAGATCGTAGAGGCTAAACCCTAGAAGCTAGCCTATGGTATGACTGTTGTTGTCCTACGGACTAAGCCCTCCAGTTTATATAGACACTGGAGGGGGCTAGGGTTACACAGAGTCGGTTACAAGGGAGGAGATCTACATATCCGTATTGCCAAGCTTGCCTTCCACGCTAAGGAGAGTCCCATCCGGACATGGGACGGAGTCTTCAATCTTGTATCTTCATAGTCCAACAGTCCGGCTGTCCGAGGACCGCCTAATCCAGGACTCACTCAATGGGCTCAACACTTGGGCCTCACACGGTTCCTAAAGCGCAAAGTCTGTTCGGCCTAGATTCGAGACCGAGTAGGATCACACATGACTCGTGGAGTCGGATCCGGCCTCTCAGGTTCCTTCCCTTAAGCGTGTGACCCCTTAGGTTCTTGTTCAATTGGTCGCGAGTCAGATTACACCCAACTCGGCTAGTCGGTAGCGGCCTCTAGCAAAGCGTGCTGACTCGAAGTGTCAGATGAAGATGGTTAGGCGAACATGTACATTACACTTCTGTTCCCTTTGCCACACGATATATGTTGTTAGGCTCAAGGCGAGTGTGTCATCCTTGTGCTAGCCCTACCTCTTTCTTGTTCTAGTGATGCCGACCACAAACCACATTATCTCATAATCCAAATCGCATGGCCATGCTTATCTTGGTCGGATCACATGAGGGGACCAAAGTATATCTCTCCTAATCGGAGGGGCAAATCCCATCTTGCTCGACCATGTCTCGCAACATGGTTCTGGACAAGCCCGAAACATACCTTTGTAACTACCCAGTTACGGACTAGCATTTGGTTGGCCCAAAGCAAGTCTGCCGCCATTCCAAGTACATGCGCCAGCTCAGGTCTTAGGACATAGAACATATGTTGTACTAGAGACTCACAGATGCCATGTCGTTGCGTCTCATAGTTGGGTCTGTCCGACTCAGATCTTATCTCAGCTTGGACCCTACTATATCAAATCCGACCAGATCCTTCCGAATCCATATTATTAGCATCCAATGCTCCATGGATAGTGAGACCAAGCCATCCAACGTGTCATATGCTAGTCTAGTCGGCTGCACGTCCACACAACCCTTTTGACTAGGGACCTTTTAGGAAAGTCATCGTATAATGCATAGTGATGTCTACTACGCAACCTTCTTCTTGTAGACGTTGTTGGGCCTCCAAGTGTAGAGGTTTGTAGGACAGTAGCAAATTTCCCTCAAGTGATTGACCTAAGTTTTATCAATCCGTGGGAGGCGTAGGATGAAGATGATCTCTCTCAAGCAACCCTGCAACCAAATAAGAAAGAGTCTCTTGTGTCCCCAACACACCCAATACAATGGTAAATTGTATAGGTGCACTAGTTCGGCGAAGAGATGGTGATACAAGTGCAATATGGATGGTAGATATATGTTTTTGTAATCTGAAAATATAAAACAACAAGGTAACTAATGATAAAAGTGAGCGTAAATGGTGTTGCAATGCGTTGAAACAAGGCCTAGGGTTCATACTTTCACTAGTTCAAGTTTTCTCAACAATAATAACATAATTGGATCATATAACTATCCCTCAACATGCAACAAAGAGTCACTCCAAAGTAACTAATAGAGGAGAACAAACGAAGAGATTATTGTAGGGTACGAAACCAACTGAAAGTTATTCTTTCTGATCGATCTATTCAAGAGTCCGTAGTAAAATAACACGAAGCTATTCTTTCCGTTCGATCTATCATAGACTTCGTACTAGAATAACACCTTAAGACACAAATCAACCAAAACCCTAATGTCACCTAGATACTCCAATGTCACCTCAAGTATCCGTGGGTATGATTATACGATATGCATCACACAATCTTAGATTCATCTATTCAACCAACACATAGAACCTCAAAGAGTGCCCCAAAGTTTCTACCAGAGAGTCAAGACGAAACCGTGTGCCAACCCCTATCCATAAGTTCACGGAACTCACAAGTTCATCACCAAAATATACATCAAGTGGATCACATGATATCCCATTGTCACCATAGATAAGCACATGCAAGACATACATCAAGTGTTCTCAAATCCTTAAAGACTCAATCCGATAAGATAACTTCAAAGGGAATCAATCCATTACAAGAGAGTAGAGGGGGAGAAACATCATAAGATCCAACTGTAATAGCAAAGCTCGCGATACATCAAGATCGTGCCAAATCAAGAATATGAGAGAGAGAGAGAGAGAGAGAGAGATCAAACACATAGCTACTGGTACATACCCTCAGCCCCGAGGGTGAACTACTCCCTCCTCGTCATGGAGAGCGCCGGGATGATGAAGATGGCCACCGGAGAGGGATCCCCCCTCTGGCAGGGTGCTGGAACAGGGTCCCGATTGGTTTTTGGTGGCTACAGAGGCTTGCGGCGGCGGAACACCCGATCTATTGTGTTCTTCGATGTTTTTAGGGTATATGGACATATATAGGCAAAATAAGTCGGTCAGGGGAGCCACGAGGGCCCCACGAGGGTGGGGGGCGCACCTAGGGGGTAGGGCGCGCCTCCCTGCCTCGTGGCTTCCTCGAAGCTTCCCTGACGTCTACTCCAAGTCTCCTGGATTGCTTCCGTTCCAAAAATAACTCTCCCGAAGGTTTCATTCCGTTTGGACTCCGTTTGGGGTTAGTCCCAAAAATAATATGAAAGTGTTTAGTAAATCCCATAAACATCCAAAACAGATAATATAATAGCATTAATACTTCATAAATTATAGATACGTTGAAGACGTATCACATAGTCTCACAAACAAGTCACATACTTGCTGATACACATCATTGATAATGTCCAATGACTATCTTTATTTATAAACACACAGGAAATATCATCATACATGATTGCCTCTAGGGCATATCTCCAACACTACTACCATACACAAGTACAAAAGTATGGCACGAAGTACTGTATGTGTGGCACGGGAATACTGTGAAACCACTTCCCCTCCACAAAAAATTCTTTCATATTGGATAAGAAATCTTGTTGTGCCTTTACCTTTAACCATCTAAAATTATTCTGTCGAAGATTGATTCATGTTCTTGATGCCCTTTCTCATGCAATGAGCCTCATAAGTTGGTAGCTATATTTATTTACATCATAACACTTGTAAATACCCCATAAGTTGGTGGGTGTATGCGATTGAGCCCCATAACTTGGTGGCTATATGTTATTGAGCCCCATGACTTGGTGGCCTATTGTCGGATCATGGGTTCTGGCAAACCCTCGAGGTTCGAACACTGGGGTGCGCGCGAAGAACTCTCTCTCCCTAGCTTGCACGCACCATGATCTCAAGGCCTAGCTTGATGAACCCAAGAATAAGAGACGCGAGGGTTTATACTGGTTCGGGCCACCGTTGTGGTGTAATACCCTACTCCAGTGTGGTGTGGTGGATTGCCTTGTAGGCTGAGGATGAACAAGTACAAGGTAAGGACATCCTCCTGAGGAGAGGTGTTCTAGAGCTCAGTGAGCTGGTGGGATGGCCTTGGTGGAATGGATCCAGTCCAAGATTCGTTCTCTCGTCCCCCGTTTTTCCTCCCCTATGGTGGTGGCTGGTCCTATTTATAGGGGCCTTGGTCCTCTTCCCAAATGCTAGGCGGGAAGGGATCCCACAACGGCCAATTTTGAAGGGAGACAACTAGTACAACCTATCCTGACAAAAGGTTGTCTTCGCCTGCCAAAGGCTCTGGTGGTGATGTAGCTGTGGGCTCCGCGGTGACCTCCGTCCTGCCGTCCTGCTGGTCTTGGTCTTGTTGCACCAATATGGAAACCTTTGCCTGATGCCTCGGGACTCCTCGCCTGTGCCTGCCTCTTTAGCACCAAAGAGGAAACTGGTACTCTGCACCCACTGGCGCCCTCCCGGCCTTGATCGTCATGGCTCATGTCACGTGAACCTCGCGAGGTGCCCCCTGCATAAATATCTCCGCTCCTCGGGAGCCAGCTAACAAGGCTGCCCCTGAGGAGGTCTTGGTGTCGTCCGCCTCGCGAGGCTTGGCCCCTCGTGAGGGTCTTGAGTGGATATTGCTGAAGATGGGCCGTACCAGGTCATTGCTGGAGTCGCGTCGTGGGCCATAAGCAGGCAGGTCTGGGTACCCCCGTTCTCAGGACGCCGACAGTAGCCCCCGGGCCCAAAGCGCGCTCGGACTTGGCTTCGAGGCGAAGCCAAAGGGCAAGTGCGGAGCACCGCGGGCCCCAACCACCTACGTCCTTGATTGAAGCATGGTGACTGACGGGACGTGGGCGTCTCCGCTTCCCCATGCTGCCTCGGTAACTGCCCGACTTGACGAAAGGCTGGCGCACGCTGCAGAGCCTTCATTACCTTCCATCATCTTGCTCCAGATCCCCTTTCTCTTTCTCGCCCCGAGAGACTCCAAATCTGCACGAACCCCTCTCCGAGCCTGCAACCAATGGCTTCCGACAAGGCGAAGGCCGCACACTCGCCTTCCTAGTACGAGTCGGCCTTGAGCGTGCCTAATGTCTCGGAGAAGAATCTCACCGCCACGCTCCTGATAACGGCAGCAACGAAGGGGGGAAGACCATGCACCGGGCTGGCTCCGTCGAGCCGGAGCCCTCAGGCAGTACCTTCTATCCTTTCTTCATGAATAGCATCGTCGCATGGATGGTCCTCCTTTCTCCGACTTCTTCTACGTCATCCTCAGCCACTACAAGCTGCATGCCCTTCATCTTCACCCCAACTCTATCCTCCTACTGTAGACATTCACCTTCTATTGCGAGGCATTTGTGGGGGTGATGCCGTCTGTGGCGTTGGTTCGCCACTTCTTCTATCTGCGGCTCAAGGAGGGCCATTGCTCGGGGTGCGCCAGCTTCGTCGTGGCTAACGGGACCAATGCGATCTCGAAGTCTGGGAAGAAGGCCGAGGGCTTCAGGAGCATGTGGGTCCTCATGGACGCCAAGTGCGCCCACCCTCGGTTGGTGCTGCCGACGGAGATGCCCTCGCCTCATGAGAGTTGGCTCCGCGCGAAGCTCATCGACCCCCGGGTGAAGCAGGTGATGGAGAAGATGACCGCCGACCTGAAGCCTGAGGACCCTTCTTGTGAAGGAGTTCCTGGTGCAGCGCGTAGCCCCGCTCCAGGCATGCTCGCGCCACTTGTGGAAGCTTGGGGACGAGGGGGACGACCTCCGCCTATGCCCGGGTGCCTTGTCAGACGAGGAGCTAGGCGCGGCTCTCCGCCTCCTGGCCGAGGACGATAAGGGGTATCTGCCAGACGACCATCCTCCCTTGTACCGCCGCCTAGATGGGGCGAAGGTGGCCACCGCCATGCCTGTCTTTGATGGGTGCAAGCTCGTGCCGCCAGCGCCCTGTGAGGCTCTGGGGGTGGCAGCCCCAGTACTAGTGTCTTCAGGCGATTCCGGCGAGGAGGAGAGGTCCGACTCGGAGGCGACCCAGGAGGGGGAGGGAGAAACTTCTCCTCTCGCGGCGGATCTCCTCCGTGCCCTTCCCGACGATGACAAGGACGGCGACTGTCGGTGTCAAAACCGGCGGATCTCGGGTAGGGGGTCACGGACTGTGCGTCTAAGGTGGATGGTAAAAGGAGGCACGGGACACAATGTTTACCCAGGTTTGGGCCCTCTCTATGGAGGTAATACCCTACTTCCTGCTTGATTGATCTTGATGAATATGAGTATTACAAGAGTTGATCTACGACGAGATCGTAGAGGCTAAACCCTAGAATCTAGCCTATGGTATGATTGTTGTTCTCCTACGGACTAAACCCTCCGGTTTATATAGACACCGGAGGGGGCTAGGGTTACACAGAGTCAGTTACAATAGAAGGAGATCTACATATCTGTATAGCCAAGCTTGCCTTCCACGCCAAGAGAGTCCCATCCGGACACGAGACGAAGTCTTCAATCTTGTATCTTCATATTCCAACAGTCTGGCCAAAGGATATAGTTCGGCTGTCCAGATACCCCCTAATATAGGACTCCCTCAGTAGCCCCTGAACCAGGGTTCAATGACGATGAGTCCGGCGCGCAGATTGTTTCCGGCATTGCAAGGCGGGTTCCTCCTCCGAATACTCCATAGAAGATCTTGAATACAAGGATAGTGTCCGGCTCTGCAAAACAAGTTCCACATACCATCGTAGAGACAATAATATTTCCACAAATCTAATCTGCCAACGTATTATAGTATGACGTCACACCATGGCCCGGTCATTATTTGAACCGTTTTTCACAACCAGCAACCGCACATATCGCGAGGCAGTTTCCTAGGCACGTCTTGTCGAAGCAGAGATCGTGTCCCCTTATCACGGGATTCTCTTCAATACGGACGTGGGTAACCCAACCGTGCCATCAATTGCAGCGCTTGGGGATCAAGCGAGTTTTACTAGGGAAGTGGGGGCGCATAGTTTCGTCCTCCTTTATAAAGGGATAAGGACTTTGCCTTTTTCACCCACGCCTTCTTCCCTCTTGCATATCCATTCCTGTGCACTCGAGCTCCAACGCCCAAGCTTGCACCTTTTCTCCTCAAACCGCTTCAGTCATGTCTGGAGCGGGAGGAAAGTGGATGAAATCCTCTGTCATGGAGGAGGACATAAAGAAGCTGCGGGGTGCCGGATACTTGGCCGCGGATATCGCGCACCGGCTGCCCGATGCGGGGCAGATCGTCCCTACCCCGGAACCTTACGAGAGGGTAGTCTTCCTCACCCACTTCGTCCGCGGACTGGGATTTCCTCTCCACCCATTCGTCCGCGGCCTCATGTTCTACTACGGGCTGGACTTCCATGACCTGGCCCCGAACTTCATCCTCAACATCTCAGCATTTATCGTCGTGTGCGAGGCCTTCCTCCGCATCCAGCCCCACTTCGGCCTGTGGCTGAAGACCTTCAATGTCAAGCCGAAGGTTGTAGGCGGTTAGCAAGCGGAATGCGGCGGCGCCATGGTGGGCAAAATGCCCAATGTCACATGGCTCAAGGGCTCCTATGTGGAGA
Organism: Aegilops bicornis; assembly: GCA_021605145.1. NCBI lineage: Eukaryota > Viridiplantae > Streptophyta > Magnoliopsida > Poales > Poaceae > Aegilops > Aegilops bicornis. The sequence goes on along the minus strand of CM038670.1, from coordinate 155,553,911 downwards.
CCATAAAGGGGTGGCAATCGGGGTGGTTCTACATCACCGAGCCGCGCGCCACCAACTGGGTGGCGGCCCTCGAGTTCCGATCCGGAATCCCCACGCAGCTCACCTCCTGGAAAGAGAAGGGTCTGTCCTGGGGTAACCCGGTAGAGCTGACCGGACTCCAAACCTGCATCAGGAACATGATGAGCAGGAAAATCAAGCTCGTCAATGTGGTCTAGGTCATGCTCTTCCGCCGGATCCTCCCGTGCCAACAACGGGTATTCAATTTGTGGGAGTTCGACCCGGCCGAGCACCAGACGCTGTAGGAGCTTTTCGACATGACGCACAAGGACGTCTGGAAGGTGCTATTCAAAGGCGCCGAGGTACCTCCTCCCCTTACCGAGGACCGCGAACTCAGCGCAAAACGCCGCGCCAATCCGGTAGATGTTTACACATCACATGATGTTTAGTTTCCTCAGTTTAATCATATGCAGGATCTAAGCCCTCATGCCTTTGACAGGACTGGGTGGAGATGACTGAGCGGATTGACTGCCCCGCCCCCTTTCCCGAAGATCCAGTAGACGCTCTCCTGACGGAGATGCTGACTCCGGCACCTTACGAGGTGCTAGCGAAGACGGCCAAGAAGAAGACCACGGGGACCCGACAGGGTGTCCGGCGCAAGGTTGTGTTGGACTCATCGTCCGAACACTCCGAGGCGCACTCCTCCCACGACGACGAAGAGGAAGATGAAAGTTCTCCCCCAGCCGGGGGAGACAAGAAAAGGAAGGCTGCCCCAACCGGGGAGGCCGAAGGGTCCAAGAAAGGAAGGACCCTCCTTCCGGACTGCTCCCCGACCGCCGCCCACAACGACGACGAGTGGTTGCCCAGGGACGAGCCCCTAGCGAAGTCATAAGTATCCGGACACCATAATAATTCTTGATATATTTTATCGCACTGCTTCTCATCACGCCGAACATGATTATGCAGTCCGTCCCGAGCCCATATCGATGTATCTTCGTCGGATGGTTCTTTGGACCCGTCGGATATGAACAATGATTCACTTCCGACCACCTCCACCCCTCGCCCTACGGGCGACGCCAAGGTGTTGTCTCAAAGGGCACCGAGCCGGGGGAAGGTAGTCCTGGAGGCGCCTCAAGGCGACACTTCGGACCCTGGAAGCAAAGGGAGCAAGACTCCCATGGGCTCCGAGTTCGGCATCCAGTTGAGCACCGTGCCGGAACCTTCAGTGGTTCCGGACTCTGTCAGGCGACCCCCTGTGAAGAGGGGAAAGCCGCCCGTGCCGGTGACCTCTGTGCATCCAGAGGCACCGGACAACTTGCTGGAAGCGCTCCAAGGCGCTTCCATCGACGAAGAGCACCGCACTATCATGAGTGCGGTGATGGAGAAGGTTCAGTCCGCCAAAAGTGGACTAACTAAAGCTTGCACCAGCCTCCTAACAGGCTTTGAGGTAAGTAATTAAATTATAGGGGAATATCACCGCATAGAAAGTAGCCCTTGATGCTATGTTTGGCGTTCGTGAAGAAAAGCCAAATAGAGGATCGAATAATAATCGCAGGAGTCTAATTATAGTATGTCTATGTGAATCTGCAGGCTTCCCTCATTACCGCCGACGATCATGGAAGTCGTCGCACTACAGCAGGACCTTGAGCGATCCAAGGAAGAGCTCGGCCTGGCCAAGAGGCAGCTTGAGGAGAACAAAGGTAAGAAATACCTTGTCAATATGAAAAAAAGAAAGATTTGCTTGCCGAATAATAGGATCATCATGAATTTTGCCAGGGGCCACGACCAAAGTGGCGACCCTCAAGAAGGCGCTGTCTGAGGCCGAAAACAAAGCGGCCAAGGATCGCACTGAGCGAGTAAGACACGAAGCCCGGGTAGTTGAGGTGCGGCAAGAGCTCCAGGTGCTCGTCAAGAAGCATGAGTCCCTGGAGCTTGACTCAAGGACGCGAGAGTCCAAGCTTGCCCAGGCCCTCGAAAGTGCAAAAAATGCCAAGGCCGAAGCCCAAAAGGCCCTCCAGGAAGTTGAGGCGGTGAAAAAGATAGCGGCGGGTAAGGCATTCATTATGCAAAGTAGGCATGCGAAAGAAAATTTCCTTTTACTTACCCGAGTTCGGAGCTCTCCAGGAGCGTTCGCAGATCTGCCCGTGGTGTGTCAGCGGCGGAGTTCTACTGGGCGAGGAGGGAGCTCGACGGAGAAGTTGTTACGGTCTCGATATCTGGGACCAAACACCCGATGCCCGTGAGCGACCAGCTGAAGCAACTGGTGGAGCTCCACAAGGCGGCCGAACAGGCCATGAGGGGCCTTATAGTCCGGATGTGGCCTGGTGATTCCCTTCCCAACAGCTACTTCGGCCTGGTGAGGCGGTTTGTAGATGCCTGCCCACGGCTGGAAGTCATCAAGCGGTCCATCTGCATCGAAGGTGCACACAGGGCTCTTGCCCGCGCAAAGGTGCACTGGGCGAAGATGGACACCGAAAAGCTAGTGAAGGAGGGGCCGCCGCAGGTAGGGATGGCAACGGGGCCCCATACCGGCCAAACCCGTGGGGATTTCATCTATTAGGGGGTGGGGATGGGCGAAAAACATCCCCATGGGGATATTTACCAAACTAATTTATTTCCCATAGGGTACAACGGGGATGGGGACGATATCCTATTCCCCAGACCCAATACCCATCGGGGACCCGGTTAGTAACCGTGACACCGCGGTCAACGTTAAAATATTCACAAACAAACTTGCGAAACAAAAAAAGCTCTGAAAAAACCTTAAACCTATCTCACATTCTCACCTCAGCTGCCACCATGACCAAGAAGTCAATACGACCTAGATAGGCATTAGCAGGACAAGGACAACACCATGTATGTATGTTGATCATAGGGTGTCATATTATGTATATGAGTATTTGTTTATGAGGATGGGTACCCTAACGGGGCCCCTTTCCCCAGTGGGGCATGGGTATGGGGAAATTTCATCCCCAATCATGTAAACAGGGATGGGGATGGGATTATAGGGAATAGATGGGGATGGGGATGTTGTAGGTATCCCCATAGGGGATTGTCCCCATTGCCATCCCTAGCCGCAGGGCAAGGAGCATCACCATCCCGAAATGTATTATGAAAATGTCCTGAAGGGTGCCCATCTCGTGGCGGACGAATGTACCAAAGATGTAATCTTTGAATGAACTTGCTCATGTGATCCTTGTGTTTATGAAAACTAGTTCATGTTCGTTATGCAACGCTTTTGTATTTAAAATATTACCTTCTGTGCGGCTGTTTATAAATTTTGAGAGTTGCTAGTCGTCGGCTTCTGCCCCCATGCAACTAGTGCTACGGTGTTCGGGATAAATATGAGCACTCTTTTTCCCATTCTGGGGTCCTTCGAGGGAGGTGTTCAGCGCAACGAACCAGGCAATCAGACTATAATGCTTCATCGCTCTCACTTAGCCATAGAAGTCTACAATTTTAAATTTTGGCGAAGCCCCTAGTCTTCGGAAAGCCGAATTTGGGGCGCTTTACACGCCTAAGCCAGACATAAGGCGGCCTCGCCTCAAGCGGAAAAAATCTTTAGGGACTTGAGACCTCTCGAGCAGCGACCAGCTCTCGCCTCATCATGACAGATCAGTTTTAGCTTTCTCTCGAGGTGCTCGGTTGGAAGAACCGGGGCACAATCGCGATAGTTCTCCAGTGCTACCTTAGCCGATATAGCGGAACGTAAGGTACCAAAACATGGGAGCCGGGCAAACCCAACTATTGACCCAAGACATGATTCGGAGCTGATGCATATAATGCTATAAGTTCGGGGTGCCGCACTGCCGAAAGTGTTCGAACTTCTCACGCCGAATTATGGGGGAGACGGAAGCCCCTGGCGTATTGGCCGTACCACAGTGTACGGGTGATGATTGTCATAGATAAGCATATATATATATAAGAATATAGGATTCAATAATAGACTAGTACTATGCATTGTTTATTTAAGAAATGCATTAAAGCATACTGATACTAGTGGTGCGGTAAGAAAATAATAGGACTATTTGACATGTCCCATCCAAGGGCAAGATGCGGACTGGTATCTTAAAACATGTATTTAACTCGTTATCAGAGACCACCTGTGGATTCTGTTGTACGACATAGCTTCCTGCCTCCTTGGGTGTTGTATCGTGTGTCCGGCTACCGTACTGCCGGACAAGGCTTCCAGAGAATAGAGTCCTGAAAGAGAGATAGTGATGAAGGTAGTGAGCCCCTAGTGCGGTTAAACCGCATTGTGGGACGTGCTGTGATCGTGCCCCCGCCTATACCCATGGTATTTTCAATGCGTAATTATGCACGCGTGGGACGGACTTTGCCGTCGTACGAAGACTAGGGCGGGGGCTGAATTGCTAGGAGAGCTCTGAGCGTGTCAGGCGATCCTGTTGCAGGTTATTCCGGATGCGCTTGATGGTGTCCGGGGGCTTGATCGCCGAACTGGTGGATTGCCTCAAAAGGCTGCTTTGGGCTTCTGCTGCGAGGGCTGCAGTGTGCTCCTCCGTACGAAGCGAGTATTCTGTGTTTCCATTGACTGTGATGACCACCCTAGGTCCTGGCATCTTGAGCTTGAGGTATGCGTAATGCGGTACCGCATAGAATCTTGCAAATGCGGTGCACCCGAGCAGTGCGTGATAGCCACCGCGGAACGGGACGATATCGAAGATTAACTCCTCGCTTCGGAAGTTGCCGGAGATCCGAAGACCACTTCCTGTGTGATTGAGCCCGTACAATGGGCCTCTACACCTGGAATAACGCCTTTAAAGGTCGTTTTGGTGGGTTTGATCCTCGAGGGGTCTATACCCATTTTGCACACTGTATCCTAGTAAAGCAGGTTCAGGCTGCTGCCGCCGTCCATAAAGACTCGATGATTGGGTCTAGGACCAATGCGGCAGATCCGCCATGACAGATACTCATGGGGTGGTCCCTACGATCAAATGTGATCGGACAAGAGGACCATGGGTTGAACTTTGGGGCGACGGGCTCCATCGTGTATACGTCCCTTAGTGCACGCTTCCGTTCCCTTTTGGGGATGTGGGTTGCGTATATCATGTTTACTGTCCTCACTTGTGGGGGAACCTCTTCTGTCCTCCCATGTTCGGCGGCCGGGGCTCCTCCTCGTCATCGCTGTGCAGCCCCTTGTCCTTGTCTTCGGCTTTTATCTTGCCGGCCTCCTTGAACACCCAGCATTCTCTGTTGGTGTGATTGGCTGGCTTATCGGGGGTGCCGTGTATTTGACACGAGCGATCGAGTATGCGGTCCAAACTGGACGGGCCCGGAGTACTTCTTTTGAATGGCTTTTTCCGCTGACCGGATTTAGAGCCTCTGAATTCGCCATTGACTGCCGTGCCCTCAGCGTTATCACCGTTGTTGCGGCGCTTGTGTTTGCTGCGACGTGACCTGCCGTTGCTGTCCTTGGTATCCGAAGTGGCAAGGTTCCCTGATATGTTATTGCTACGAGCCAGCCAGCTATCCTCTCCCGCGCAAAAGCGGGTCATGAGTGTCATGAGGGCTGCCATTGATTTTGGCTTTTCCTGCCCGAGGTGCCGGGCGAGCCACTCGTCACGGATGGTGTGCTTGAATGCCGCTAAGGCTTCTGCATCCAGCCGTCAACAATTTGGTTTTTCTTTGTTAGGAACCGTGTCCAGAATTGCCTGGCCAATTCCCCTAGCTGCTGAATGATGTGGCTCAAGTCATCGGCGTCTGGTGGCCGCACATAAGTGCCCTGGAAATTGTCGAGAAACGCATCTTCCAGATCCTCCCAGCAGCCGACGGAGTCTGCTGGCAGGCTATTCAGCCAATGCCGAGCTGGTCCTTTAAGTTTAAATGTGAGGTACTTGATGGCATGTAGATCATCACCGCGGGCCATGTGGATGTGGAGGAGGAAGTCCTCGATCCATACCGCGGGATCTGTTGTACCATCATATGATTCGATATTTATAAGTTTAAAACCTTCTGGGAATTCATGCTCCATTACTTTGTTGGTGAAGCATAGGGGGTGTGCCGCGCCTCTGTGCTGGGCTATGTTGCGACGCAGCTCGTATGAGTCCTGCCTGCTGTATTCGGCCCGTCCGAAATTGCTTTTACTGTATCCGGCGAGGGGGTCACCGTCCCTTGTAGGGGCACGGCCTCGCGATCCATAGATCGATCTAGCATGTTTTGCCCTGTCTTCCAATACGTCTCGCAGGTCTCGTGTGTTTCCCGTTGCCTTGGTATGTTTGTTTGAATGGCGGCGGGGTGTAGGCTGATTTTCAGGCCGTACTGCCTCTCCATCTCGGCCACGGGGTGGCCGATCAGCCGCATCTAACGCGGGGTGACCTCTGGAAGGGCGTTCGAGTTCGTGCTCCTCAGCCGCAAGGACTTCAGTCCATCTATCTGCTAGCAGATCCTGATCAGCTCGAAGCTGTTGCTGCTTTTTCCTCAGGCTGTTTGCTGTGGCAATAAGCCGGCGCTTAAAGCGCTCCTGCTCGACGGGATCCTCAGGCACGACAAATTCTTCGTCGTCGAGGCTCACTTCGTCTTCGGAGGGAGGCATATAGTTGTCGTCCTCCGTTTCTCCCTCTGCCGCTCTCTTAGGAGGGCTGGCTTGTTCATCCTCCGGCTCTTGATCGTTCTGGAGGGGATTGTCATCATCTTCGGCACTGTCCGGAGTACTGTTATCTCCTATGCCGGTATCACCGCTTTTGCTGTGGCGAGACTTAGAGCGGCGCCGCTGACGTCGGTGCTGGGGTTGCTTCTTGGAGGGATCGTCCTCCATTGTCTTCTCGCAATTGCCTTCTTTGGGTGTGTCCACCATGTATATATCGTATGATGAGGTGGCGGTCCAGTGTCCTGTGGGTAGTGGTTCCTATTCGCCTCCGGCATCGGTGTCCATACCATCTATGTCTTCGGAGTCGAAGTCGAGCATGTCGGTTAAATCGTCGACAGTGGCTACTAAGTGGGTGGTGGGTGGGGATTGAATTTCTTCGTAGTCCGCATCCCACTCTAGCCGGACATAGTTTGGCCAAGGTTCTCCGGACAGGGAGAGAGATTTCAATGAGTTAAGTATCTCGCCAAAGGGCAAGTGCTGAAAGATATCTGCGGAGGTGAACTCCATGATCGGCGCCCAATCGGATTCGATAGGTATGGGCGCGGGTGGTACGGAGTCCGTGGCCGAGGACAAGTCCAACAGTTCGGCGACACGGCTCTCATGAAGGGTAAGGTCAGTATTCGGCTCTATCGCCACTGAGGGCGCGACCTCCGTGGCGGAGTCTATCCTCCCGTCCTCGGATGGCGCGATCTGCTCCAGACTAGAGGCTGGAGTAGTTGCTGGCGTGATCTCCCGAACACCATCCGACAACAGAGCTATATCGTGCTCGTCGTGATCGTGCGGCACACCCGGCACGGGCCCGAATCCATCGAAGATCAAGTCTCCGCGGATATCGGCAGTGTAATTCAAGTTTCCAAACCTGACCTGATGACCAGGGGCGTAGCTCTCAATCTGCTCTAGATGACCAAACGAGTTGGCCCACAGTGCGAAGCCACCGAACACGAAGATCTGTCCGGGAAGGAAAACCTCACCCTGGACCGCATCGTTGTCGATGATCGAAGGGGCCATCGAACCTTGCAGCGACGACACAGTGGAACTCTCACTGAAAGCACCAATGTAGGTGTCAAAACCGGTGGATCTCGAGTAGGGGGTCCCGAACTATGCGTCTAAGGTGGATGGTAACAGGAGGCAAGGGACACGATGTTTACCCAGGTTCCGGCCCTCTCTATGGAGCTAATACCCTACTTCCTGCTTGATTGATCTTGATGAATATGAGTATTACAAGAGTTGATCTACCACGAGATCGTAGAGGCTAAACCCTAGAAGCTAGCCTATGGTATGATTGCTGTTGTCCTACGGACTAAACCCTCCTGTTTATATAGACACCAGAGGGGGATAGGGTTATATAGAGTCGGTTACAATAGAAGGAGATCTACATATCCGTATCGCCAAGCTTGCCTGCCACGCCAAGAGAGTCCCATCCGGACACGAGACGAAATCTTCAATCTTGTATCTTCATAGTCCAACTGTCCGGCCAAAGGATATAGTCCGGCTGTCCGGATACCCCCTAATCCAGGACTCCCTCAGCGACCATCCGGTGAGGGAGTCCCAGGCCCCTGCTGGGGTCACCACGAGGTCCAGGGGCACCCCCTTAAGAAGTCATCGGCTGGGGTCCCGACGAAGAGCAGGTCGGCGTTGGTCTCCCAAGGTGGTGCCCCTGTTCTGACGTCGACCGGTGCTGCCGGAGGGCTGGCTATCGCGGCCTCATCCGCTCCTGGGACTCGCATGGCGGCGCCCCAGGCTACGAAGCCTCCGGGCTCCGTGCTTCTGAAGAGGCCGAGGGACTACGCCGCCGTGGACCAGTAAGCACCTTGCCCTGATTTTGTTCCTGTTCCTGCTTTTGTTGCTGCTTCTTAACGTTCTTCCCTTGCACCGTCAGGCCGACGCTGGCGGCGAAGAAGAAGAGAGAGGGAGTGGCCGCACCCTCGGGGACCCAGGAGCCTATCATGGACGCACCTCCTCCGGCGTGGAAGGGCGGCAATAGCCTCACGGCTCTCCGGCCTGGTCGTCCTCGTGAGGCCCGAAGGACCGACCCCAGGGGGAGGCGACCTCCACAGCCGAGCCGGCTTCGGAGGCGCCCGCTCTCAGCACGTCGGCCGAGGTCCCTCAGGCTCAGGAGCCCCCGGTTTCTTCTTCTGCTGCTACCAACTCGCAGACCTTGGTGATGATGCTGCCTCCTCCTCCTCCTTCTCCTATCACGCCACTGGCTCGTGATCCTTCTCCTTCACTAGACGCTCTGCAGTTTCCGTGCTGACCCAGCTTCGGGACGACCTCCAGGGTGCCGACCGTCACCAGGCGTCAGGGCGCTTGGAGCTGGTCGCAGGGTGGCTGCGATCTGACGCATCTGTGAGCGCGACTTGGGTTCAGGCCGTGGCCGTTCCCGAGGAGGGCAAGCGGGTCATTGACCAGGCTGCGGCTGCTTGTGAGGTGGCGAAGGATGTCGAGGCTGCCAAGGTGCCAGGTGGTGGAGGTCGAGCTAGAGAACCTGCACAAGGAACGCACTGCCGCGGCTCGCCAGCTCGAGGCGCGGGAGGAGAAACTGAAGGCTCGAGAAGAAGGGGTCACCAGCCGCGATGCTGAGCTGGTGCAGCTGGCACAGGCGCAGGCCGTGGAACGCGCCCGCCTGGAGAAACTGGAGAAGAAGGTGGAAGCAGAGAAGGTCCAGCTGGAAATCAAGGCGAAGGTTCTTGCCGAGGATCGCGAGTGTCGGTGTCAAAACCGGCGGATCTCGGGTAGGGGGTCCCGAACTGTGCGTCTAAGGTCAATGGTAACAGGAGACAGGGGACATAATGTTTACCCAGGTTCGGGCCCTCTCTATGGAGGTAATACCCTACTTCCTGCTTGATTGATCTTGATGAATATGAGTATTACAAGAGTTGATCTACCACGAGATCGTAATGGCTAAAACCCTAAAAGTCTAGCCTTTTATGACTATATCCGTTTCCGAACTGAGCCCTCTAGTTTATATAGACACCGGAGGGGACTAGGGTCATACAAAGTCGGTTACAGAGAAAGGAATCTTCGTATTTGGTCGCCAAGCTTGCCTTCCACGCCAAGGAGAATCCTATCCGGACACGGGAGAGAGTCTTCGGTCTTGTATCTTCATAGCCCATTAGTCCAGCCATGTCCAACAGGCCGGACGCCCGAGGACCCCTTAGTCCAAGACTCCCTCGGTAGCCCCTGAACCAGGCTTCAATGACGAGGTGCCCGACGCGCAGATTGTCTTCGGCATTCCAAGGCGGGTTCCCCTTTCTGAATACTCCAAGATAGTCTTCGGACGAATGCGTCCGGATCTGCAACACAAGTAGCACAACCGTAGAGAGTATAATATTTCACGAGTCCCATCCGCCGACAACTTTTTGCAACATGACATCATGTATGCTCGGTCATTATTTCGAACCGTTTTTGTCTGCCGTTCCGCATTTTGAGATGCATTTTCCATTGGCACGTCTTGTCAAAGCAGAGATCGTGTCCCCTTATTGCGCTATTCTCATCAATACGGGTGTGGGTAATCCAACCATGCCGTTTACACAGCCCTTGGGAACAAGCGAGTTTCAAGGCGAGCGGGGAGGCGTTCGATATTCACTGCCTTTATAAGGGGATAAGGATTCCCTTTCTTCACCCACGCCTTCTTTCTTCCTCTGCCCTTCCATTCTTGAGCTCCAGCGCCCAAGTTCTCATCTTCTCCACCTCAAGCAAGCACTCCACCATGTCCGGGACTGGAGGGCAAGGCAGGTGGATGGCCTCCTCCGTTCAGGAGAAGGACATCGTCAAGCTCCGGGAGGCCGGCTATCTGGCGAAGGAAATCGTCGACCGGCTTCCGCCAAGGGGCAAGTCGTCCCTACACCGAAGCCCAACGAGAGGGTGGTGTTCATCCCTCACTTCGTCCGCGGGTTAGGGTTTCCACTCCACCCTTTCATCCACGGACTGATGTTTTATTACAGGTTAGATTTCCATGATCTAGCCCCGAACTCTTTCCTCAACATCTCGGCATTCATTGTCGTGTGTGAGGCCTTCCTCCGCATCCAGCCCCACTTCGTACTGTGGCTCAAGATCTTCAACGTGAAGCCGAATGTGGTGGATGGCCAACACTCAGAGTGCGGAGGATCCATGTGAGCAAGATGCCCAATGTCACATGGCCCAAGGGCATGTCTGTGGAGACCGTCAAAGAGTGGCAGAAGCTGTGGTTCTACATCACAGAGCCCCGCGACTCCAGTTGGGCCGCGGCCTCCGAGTTCAAGTTCGGAGCTCCTATGCGGCTTACCTCTTGAATGGAGAAGGGCCCAAATTGGTCTTCGTCGGATGAGCTGATAGCACTGCAGACGCGCAACCAAAGCATGGTGGACAAAAACATCAAGCTCGTTGACGTGATCCAGGTGATGCTAGTTTGCCAGATCCTCCCCTGCCAAAGCCGAAATTCCCCTTTATGGGAATTCGATCCGGAGAAGCACAAAACCTTGGCGAGGCTCTTCGGAACTACTCACGAAGATGCCTGGAAGTTGCTCTTCAAGGGCAACGAGAAGCCGCCGGCCCTAGACTCGGACCGCGGGCACGATCTTGCCCATCCCGCTAAGGTGGTAAGTCCTTCACATCTAAAGGCATACTCTCTACTTGCTTGTTCATGGAGGGTAACTAAACTTTATTAATTTACTCTTTCAGGTATGGACAGAGAAAGCGGAGTGGATTCACTGTCCGACTCCGCTGCCCGAAGAACCAGTCATCCTGCTCCTGACAAAAATGCTGGTCCCGGCGCCCTATCAGCCGCCGGAGAAGAAGGCCAAGAAGAAGGCAAGGGGGCCAAAAGTGCCCCGCGTCGCAAGGGTGCTTTGGACGGGACGTTCGAAGATGACGAGACCCATTCCTCCGCCACCGAGGATGATGATGATGAGGAGGAGGAAAACAACCCTCCCCTGATGGGGAAAGGAAGAAGAGGGCGGCCTCCACAAATCTGGAGGCGGAGGCGCCCAAGAGGGGGAAGGGCCCCCTCATGGATCACTCTGCGTGGGACGTTGACAGCAGCCCTGAATGACCCCCCAAAGCAATCCCCTGGCCGCATCATAAGTAAAAAAACCTAGATGCATCCATGTATCCGACCTCACTTTTTTATGGTATTAATATGGTTAGTCATGTTATTGCAGTCCGGCCCATGACAGCTGCCAGCAATCCTCATCAAGAGGTTCGTTGGATTCAAAGGCGATGGCCAGCGAGTCACCGCCGGCTGCTTACTCTCCCAAGGCCAGGGGTGACGACGAGGTGCTGTCCCAAAGGACCTTCCCCAGCCAGGGAGAGGTTCAGGAGGCTGTCAGGGTGGCGCCGTAGGCCGAAACCTCGGTCGCTGAACACCTGGGGGAGTGGGTCCCTATGGAGACTGGTGATAGGGGCCGTGTGCAGTTCGGCCCCCAGCCGAACATGGATCCGGAGACCCAAACAGCTCCGGAATGCGGTAAGTAGCCTCCTTCAAGAGAAGGAGGTGTGCATGTCCCGCCGGTGACCTCTGTCCAACCAAAGGCACCGGATAATCTGCTAGAAGCGCTACGTGGCGCTTCCATTGTGTATGAGCACCGTATCCTTATGGGTATGGTGATTGAAAAGGTTCAGTTCGTCAAGAGCGGACAGACCGAAGCCTGCAGCAGTCTGTTGATAGGTTTTGAGGTAAGCGACACAAAAGAGAAAAGTCCCAATATAGACAGTAGCCCCTGAGACACTGTCCAGTGTTCGGAAAGAAAAGTCGGACAAAGGATCAATTAATTTTTGCAGGAAACTAACTAAATGTGTCTTATATGAATAAGCAGGCGTCGTTGCTGGCCGCGAGCTCACACACTGCCGAAGTCTCTGGACTAAAGCAGAGACTGGAGCGGGCCGAGGGAGAGCTCGACCAAGCAAGGAAGCAGCTGGAAGACAAGCAAGTTATGCAATGACTTGCTATATATTCGGAAAGAATAAATGATGTGTATTGACCGTAGTGTCATGATATGTGTAGGAGCGACGACCGAGGTCGAGGACCATAAAAAGGCCCTGGCCGAAGCCGAGGAGAAATCTGCCAAGGAGCAAGCCGCCCGTAAAAAGCTCAAGGCCAGGGTCAACGAGGTCCAACAAGAGCTCTAGGATGCTGTGAAGAAATGCGAAGCCTTGGAGTGCGATGTTTCGGCTCGAATGGCCGAACTCGCCAAGGCTCGCCAAAGCGTGGAAGAAGCCCAGGTTGAGGCCCAGGGCACCCTTCAGGAGAACCAGGAGGCTAAGAAGATCGCGGCGGGTAAGGCATTTAGTATGCAAAGCAAGTATGTGAAGAAGAAGTATGTCTTACTAACCCGGATTCGGAGTTCTCCAGGGGCGTTTGCGGATCTGCCGTGCGGGTGTCAGACGCTGCAGAGTTCTTCCGAGCCAAAGAAGGGAGCTCAACGGAGAAGTTGTTCTGGTCGCAATACCTTGCGCCAGAACATCCAGTGCCCTTTACCGATTAGCTAAAATAGCTGGTCGAGCTGCATAGGATGGCCGAACTGGCCATGAAGGATTTAATAATCCGGCTGTGGCCTGCCGAAGCTATACCCAGTAGCTACTTCGGCCTCATGAAGTGGCTGGTGAACGCCTGTCCTTGGCTGGACGTCATCAAGCGGTCGGTCTGCATCGAGGGCGCGCGCATGGCCTTCGCCTGCGGCAAGTTCTGGTGGGCAAAGATGGACACCGTCTAGCTTGTGACCGAAGGGCCGCCTGAGGGCAAGGAGCACCGCACGCCTGAGCGATATTTTGAAGACGTCCTGGAGGGGTCTCGCATTGTGGCGACGCAATGTGCGCAGGACATCATCTTTGAATGAATACATTCATGTTGTCCTTGTCTTGTATGATGAAACAAAGTTGTTATGTCGTATATTGTTTGTTTGAAATATTTTTACCTCCTGTGCGACCGTGTTGTGTGAAATCTGAGAGTTGGCCAGTCGTCGGCTTCTGCCCCCACGTAGGTATGGGGGTGTTCGGGATGTAATCTAAACACTCTTGATCTAATTATTTAGTCCTTGAAGGAGGTGTTTAGCGCAATGAACCAGGCAATCAGACTTTTCGGCTTGAACACCCTCACTTAGCCATAGGAGTTTGACAATAAAAGTTTAGGCGCAACCCCTGGTATCCGAACCAGGAGACTGTAAAAGCCTGATCGGGCAAGTACCGATCCCTCGCGTAATGCGGAAAAAATCTCTAAGGATTTGAGACCTCCGAAGAGCTGACCGGCTCGCGCCGCATCATGACAGTCAATTTTTGGCTTTCTCTACTGAGGTGCTCCATCGGGTAAACCAGGGCACAATAGCATTAGATCTCCCTTTACTACCTTAGCCGATATAGCGAAATGTAAGGTAGCAAGCACAGGAGCCGGGCAACCCAACTATTGACCAAAGACATGATTCGGAGCCAATGCATATAGTGCTAAATTCGGGGTGCCGAACTATACTGTAAGAAGTGTTTGAACTTTGTTGCCATAGTGCGGGGCGCTATGAAGCCCCTGGAAAATATGAAACGCACCAAAGTGTACGGATGCTATCTGATAAGGTTATCAATAGAAAAAGGAAAACATAAAGGGAGCAAAGGTAATGAGCTGGGGCCCTAAAATTTGGGCTGCAAACTGTTTCCATTATAGTTTGATGAATACGTCAAAGCGCATTGATACAAGTAGTACGATAAGCAACATGATATTTGACATGCCACAACCAAGGGAGGGCTACGTGTGGGTCCTGAAAGCAGGTAGAGTAATCGTTCAAGAAACCACCTAGAAATTCCCCTGTACGTCTGTGCTTCTTGCCATCTTGGTGTATTTATCCTTCAAAAGGACCTACGATCAAGCCATCAGGAAAGGTTCATGGAAAAGAAGCCTAAAAAATAGAAAAGGAACAGTGAAAGTATATGTGTCCGGGAGCGGTCAAGCCGTATTATGGATAATCAGCTAGTTATGCCTCCGTGCGTGCCCATGGTATTTCGAGTGTGTAGTTATGTACGCGCGGTGCGAATGCGGCCACTTCATCGGGACTGGGACGGAGGCAAAATTGCTAGTCGAGGTCTTGACGAATGGAGCTGTCCTGCTGCAGAATAGTCCGGACCTTCTTGATAGTGTCCGGGAGTTCGGCCGCCGAATTAAGGTTCTGCTTGAAAAGGCCGCTCTGTACTTCTACCGCTACGGCAGCGGTATGCTCCTCGGTACGGAGGAAGCGTTCCGTGTTTCCATTAACTGTTATGACGCCGCATGGTCTGGGCATCTTCTGCTTGAGGTAAGCATAATGAGGCACCACATTGAATCGAGCGAATGCGGTTCGTCCGAGAAGTGCGTGATAGCCACTGCAGAAAGGGACGATATCAAAGATTAACTCCTCGCTTGAAAGTTGTCCGGAAATCCGAAGACAACCTCTAGCGTAATTGAGCCCGTACAGCGGGCCTCTATACCTGGTATGACTCCTTTAAAGGTAGTTTTTGTGGGCTTGATCCATGATGGGTTAATGCCCATTTTGCGCACTGTATCCTGATAGAGCAGATTGAGGCTGGTACCACTGTCCATGAGTACTCGCGTCAGGTGGAATCCATCAATGATTGGGTCGAGGAACAGTGCGGCTGAACCGCCGTGACAGATACTGGTCGGATGATCCCGTCGATCAAAAGTGATCGGGCATGACGACCATGGATTGAATTTTGGGGCAACTGGCTCTATCGCATAGACGTCCCTGAGCGCGCGCTTCCGCTCCCTCTTGGGGATGTGTGTAGCATATATCATGTTCACCGTTTTGACCTGAGGGGGAAACTTCTTCTGTCCTCCTGTGTTCGGTTGCCGGGGCTCCTCGTCATCGTCCTCGCTTTGCGATCCCTTTTCCTTGCTCTCGGCGTTTAACTTGCCGGCCTGTTTAAAAACCCAACAATCTCTGTTGGTATGATTGGCTGGTTTGTCTAGGGTGCCATGGATCTGGCACGGACGGCCGAGTATGCAGTCCAAGCTAGATTGCCCCGAGTCATTGCTTTTATATGGCTTCTTCCGCTGACCGGACTTGGAGCCACTGAATCTGGCGTTGACTGTCGTGTCATCGGTGTTGTCACCATTGTTATGGCGTTTATGTCTGTTGCGTCGGAGATTGTCGTTGCTATTTTTGACCTCGGAGGTGCCCATTTCGCTTGCAGTGTTTTTGCTACGGGCCAACCAACTACCCTCACCCGCACAAATGCGGGTCATGAGTGCCGTGAGGGCTGCCATGGACTTTGGCTTTTCCTGGCGAGGTGGCGGGCGAGCCATTCGTCGCGGATGCTATGTTTAAAGGCCGCTAGTGCTTCGGCATCCAGACAATCGATGATCTGGTTCTTTTTAGTTAGGAACCTAGTCCAAAATTTCCTGGCTGACTCTCCAGGCTATTGAACTATGTGACTTAAGTCATCGTCATCTGGTGGCCGGACGTATGTACCTTGGAAGTTGTCAAGGAAGGCTTCTTCCAAGTCCTCCCAGCTGCCAATAGAATTTTCAGGCAGACTGTTTAACCAGTGTCGAGCTGGCCCTTTGAGTTTTAGTGGGAGGTATTTGATGGCATGAAGATCATCTCCGCGGGCCATATGGATGTGGAGAATAAAATCCTCGATCCAAACCGCGGGGCCAGTTGTTCCATCGTATGATCCGTTATTTACGGGTTTGAACCCTTCTGGGAATTCATGATCCATTACCTCGTCGGTGAAGCAAAGAGGGTGTGCGGCGCCTCTATATCGGGCCGCATCACGACGTAGCTCTGATGGAGTCTGTCTGCAGTTTTCGGCCCGGGCGTGACTAGGTTTGTCACGTCCTAATAGATAGCCATCGTCACGTGTTGGGGCATATCCTCATGATCCGTAGATCGATCTGGTGTTTCCTGCTCTACTGTCCAGGTCCTGCCGAAGGTCATATGTATAACCCTGAGCTGCTGTATCTCTGCCTTTACGACAAGGTGGGACGGGCTGGTGTTCGGCTTGAGTTGCCGCTTTATCCCGACCGCGTGGTGGTCGGTCAGCCGCATTGTGTGATGATGGTACGGGCTCTGGTGCCTCATCATCGAACTGAGGTAACAATTTGCGCTTCGGGTAACTTTTGGCTGGGCGCTTAAGGCTGTATTCTTCGGCTGCTAGGACATGAGTCCATCTGTCGTTGAGCAGATCTTGATCAGCTTGAAGCTGCTGCTGCTTCTTTTTCAGGCTCCTTGCGGTGGCTATTAGCTGGCGCTTGAAGCGCTCCTGCTCGAGAGGTTCCTCAGGAAAGATAAAATCCTCGTTACCGAGGCTCACCTCCTCCTCGGAGAGCGGATGATAACTACCTTCCTCCGAGTCTTCGTCTATGGCCTGTTCATCAGGGCTAACTTGCCCATCTTCCCGATTGTCCTGTTCGACAATTTGTTCGTCGGGGTCTTCTGTGTCTTCGGTGCCTTCCGGAGTGTTATCGTCTCCTACGCCGGTATTGCTGTCTTTGCTGCGGCGTGATTTAGAGCGGCGCCGCTGACGCTGGCGCTTTGGTTGTATCTTAGGAGGGTCATCCTCAACTGGTTTTTCCTTATCATCGCCGCCATTATCTTTTGGTGCATCCACCATGTACGTCATATGAGGAAGTGGTCGTCCATCGTCTGGTGAACGGCGGGTTTTGGGCCTCCTCTTCTCCGGCATCATCGTCCATACCGTCGATGTCTTCGGATTCATAGTCAAGCGTGTCGGTTAGGTCTTCGACAGTGGCTATGAAGTGGGCGGTGGGTGGGAAACGAAATTCTCCATCATCAGCCTCCAGCTCAAGCCGGATATACTTCGGCTAAGAGTCCCCCGCTAGGGATAGATTCTTTAATGAGTTCAGCACATCTCCCAAAGGTGAGTGCCGGAAGATGTTTGCGGCGCTGAATTCGGCGATCGATGCCCGATCCTGCTCGACACACGTGGATGCACATGGTCGGAACTTATAGCCAAAAACGAGTCCGAGGTTCCGGTGACACAGACATCACCCGAGGTTAGGTCTATGTGCGGCTCCAACGCCGCAGAATCTACGGCTTCCGTGGCGGGGTTGAGCTTCCCGTCTTCGGATGGCACGATCTGCTCCGGATCTAAGGCCAGAGCGGTTGCAGGTGCAATTTCCTGGGCATGGCCCGATGATAGATTTAAGTCATGTTCATCGTGTCGACAGGGAGCAACTGCCGTGGTCTCAAATCCGTCGAAGATCACGTCTCCGCGGATATCCGTGATGTAGTTCAAGCTCCCGAATCTGACCTGACGGCTAGGGGTGTAGCTATCGATCTGCTCCAGATGGCCAAGCGAGTTGGCCCATAGTGCGAAGCCGCCGAACACGAAGATCTATCCGGGGAGGAAAGTCTCCCCATGGACAGCATCGTTGTTGACGATTGAAGGAGCCACCAATTCCTTTGAGGACGACACAGAGGAACTCTCAATGAAAGCACCAATGTCGGTGTCAAAACCGGCGGATCTCGGGTAGGGGGTCCCAAACTATGCGTCTAAGGTCGATGGTAACAGGAGATGGGGGACACAATGTTTACCCAGGTTCGGGCCCTCTCTATGGAGGTAATACCCTACTTCCTGCTTGATTGATCTTGATGAATATGAGCATTACAAGAGTTTATCTACCATGAGATCGTAATGGCTAAAACCCTAGAAGTCTAGCCTGTATGACTATATCCTTTTCCGGACTAAGCCCTCCGGTTTATATAGACACCGGAGGGGAGGGTTATACAAAGTCGGTTACAGAGAAAGGAATCTTCATATTTGGTCGCCAAGCTTGCCTTCCACGCCAAGGAGAGTTCTATCTAGACACGGGAGAGAGTCTTCGGTCGTGTATCTTCACAGCCACTACAAAAAAAAAAGACACATCCGTGACATTTTGGGCCGAACGAAATTTTTTTCTGTCATACATATGACACTTCTATGACGATAATTGTGACAAAACCCGGTATCATCATGGATGTGGTGGGATCCTACTTCTATGACAAAAAATCATGACAGAAAATGGGATTTTCGTCCTGGGCGGGCCGGAGACACAGCTGCATGACATTATTTGGGCCGTCCATGACGGAAAAAACCGTGGTAGAAGCGAGGGTGAGGAAAATTTTAGGGAGTTGCCGGTTACGGTGGGAGGTCGGGGGCCGAGTGATGCTGCTTTCTCGTGACGACGCTGCGTGTGCGAGGCGTTGGCTCTAATCGAACCCGAGTGAGGCGTTGGGCTCTAATCGAACCCGAAGGACAGCCTGCAGTGCTACGCCATCGAACTCCGAAGCGATCGATCGATGGCTGTTACTGAACCCGATGGAGTGATTCCTTCGGCTGCTGCGCTAATCAAGCCGGTCGATTGGATGAATAGTGAGTGTTGCGGGGGGGTTTGATGAATAGTGAGCGGTGGCGTTGCCTCTGGATGAACAGGACCCGGTGGTGTGGAGGGCTGGATGAACAGTAGATGGTGGAGGGGTGGCCGTGGAGGGGTGGTTGAATAGGACCCTGTGGTGTGGAGGGATGGATGAACAGTAGACGGTGGAGGGGTGCCCGTGGAGGGGTGGTTGAATAGTAGCCGGTGGAGTAGCACGCGGTGGAGGCTGGAAGAACAGGAGCCCGTGGAGGCTGGAGGAGGTCGACGGTAGCCCGTGGAGGCTGGAGGAGGTCTACGGTGGAGATGAACAGTATCCCGTGGAGTCCTGCTTTTGCGTGCACGCCACACCCTCCCGATGAACAGGACCCCGTTTGACTGCTTTTGCGGTACGCCACACCCCTCCCGATCAACAGGACCCCCGTTTCGACCGTAGGAGGTCCGTTTCCTCCGTTTTGCGGTACGCCACACCCCTACCGATCAACAGGACCCCCGTTTCGACCGTAGGAGGTCCGTTTCCTCCGTTTTGCGGTACGCCACACCCCTCCCGATCAACAGGATCCCGTTCTGAATGTAGGAGGTCCGTTTCCTCCGTTCTGTGGTACACCAGGCCTCGTTTCCATCGCCTGTTCCGTCCAAGCCCTCCCGATGAACACGACCACGCATTCCATTCCGACCCAGCCGGTTGGCTCCCACGCGTTTCGTTGCCTCCCGATGAACACGACGCATTCCGTTGCCTCCCCATGAACACGATGACGATGCTGTTTCTCCGTTCCGACCCAACCATGTACACGAGCCCTCGCCGTACGTATGCGCGAGTAGGCGTTCGAGACCCCGCCCGTATGTACACATACATGGCCGTATTTTATTTCTTGCACCCTGGCCGCTGTACGCACGTGTAAATGCTACGTGCGCGCCTCTACTACGACACGTGCACGCCTCTACATCCACCAGTATATATGTACGTACACGTTCGCGACCAGAATGACAACGCTACGTACGCTTCGACCAGGTGGGTCCCGACTATCAGGCACTAGCTTGCCTGCGAAGATGTAGCTGGTGGGTCCCAGCAGTCAGGGGAGCGAATTGGTTTTTTTTTGCCCGGACGCACTTCCTTGCGTGCGAAGATGTAGCTGGTGGGTCCCAGCAGTCAGGGGGGCGAATCGTTTTTTTCGGACGCACTTCCTTGCGTGCGAAGATGTAGCTGGTGGGTCCCAGCAGTCAGGGGGGAAACATTTTTTTTTCACGAAATACGGTGGCCCGTCCTGCTGTCAGGTGGAGGAATAATTATTTTGCACGTAATAAGGAGGCACTTCCTTGCTGCGACCGTGGACCCAGCTGTCAGCCTCTCCATGCACAGTACTCTTTCGATGGAAGTCGGTCGTTGACCACATTGACCACGCCGCACTGAGAGCACCATGGCGGTGGACGGCGAGGCCTAAGAAGCGGACGACACGGAGGCAGGGAAGACTAGGCAGTTGTTTCCCACGCGGAGGGGAGTACGACTGTATGAGGGTTTACTGGTTCTGCCCGCCGTCACGGAGAATAACAACAGTGTGGGTGAGTAGAGGGATGGCTAGGCCAGCGATGGGTATACGGTGGGGTGGTGAGGCCTTGGCGGCAAAGACAGCCACCTGGAGGAGGGAGTAGGTAGTCCACTTGGCGCTTGTTTGAGCGGGCCGAGCAGGAAGAGCAGAGATTGAAGAAGCATGACGGCCGTTGGATGGACATCCAACCGTCGCTTAAAGGCCAACCTTTTTTAGGAAGCCTCAACTCTGTGGAAACAGCATACAACCCATCTGCCATTATTTTTAATATTACAGCCCATTTGCTAATTCCTAAGGTTTTTTTGGAGCCCATATTCTTTTTGTTAGCATTACAGCCCATATTGTGGCCATGGTTAAAAAATTATACGAAAATTTTGCATATTTTGGTGCGGTCTGAACTGTTTTTAATCTCGAAATTTCGAATCACATTCAAACTAATTTTAAAAATAAATGTATATCAATATAAAATCCAACAAATTCTCCACGCATAAAAATTAATGTAATTTAAAATCTTGAAATGAAAAAAAATATATTTGAAACTAATTGCGGGTTTGATGTGTTTTAAAAATGTGGAACCCATTTCTCATTACTGATGGGCCATTTTCTTGGCCAGCCGAATGAAAGCTCTCCTCGTCTTGAAAGATTTGCAGCCCAACAGGCCTGACAAAGCGACTTACTTGGCAAATCACAAAAAAACTGGGATGTGGCCGTGGACCCAGCTGTCAGCCTCTCCACGTACAGTACTCATAGGATGGAAGTCGTTCCTTGACCACGTTGACCACGCCGCGCAGAGAGCACCACGGCGGTGGACGACGACGAGGCCTAGGAAGGGACGACACAGAGCCCAGGAAGACGCGGCAGTGGAAGCCCGCGCGGATAGGAGTACGAGGGTTCACTGGATCGGCTGCGGTGTGAGACTGCCGTCGCTGCAGGGCCTGGCTAGCGGTGGGAATAGTAGGGGGCGGTGAGGCCTCCACGGCAGCACAGCCGGCCACGGGAGGCAGGAGCATGCGACACGACCGGCGCTGCTTTGGGCGGCTGGAGCAAGAAGACCAGAGGTTGAAGAAGCACTACGGCCGTATGGATATCGTACGGTCACTGGAGCTAGAATCGTTCATATTGACTAAGTTGAGAAAGCCCTTCGTCCCCGTCAACTTAGTAGGCCCACAAGACAGCCTCCCACCAAGGTGGGTCCCAGCTAGCCGAGGGAGTATTCATTTTTTTGTGCATAATAAGGAGGCACTTCCGGTGGGTCCGAGCTGACAGCGGGGGGAACGTTTTTTTTGCAAAATACGGTGGCCCGTCCGGTGGGTCCCAGCAGTCAGGGGGAAACGATTTTTTTAACAAAATAGTGTTGGCCCGTCTAGTGGGTCCCCGCTGTCAGGTGGAGGAATAATTATTTTCTGCATAATAAGGAGGTACTTCCTTGCGGCTGCCGTGGACCCGGTATCGTCACCTCTCCACGACTGATTTTTTTCGATGGAAGTCGGTCGTTGACCACATTGACCACGCCGCGCCGAGAGCACCACGGCGGTGGACGACGGCGAGGCCTAGGAAGGGGACGACGCGTAGCCGGGCCACGGGAGGCAGGAGTAGACGACACGACCGGCGGTGCTTTGGGCGGCTGGAGCAAGAAGACCAGAGGTTGAAGAAGCACTATGGCCGTTGGATGGACATCATACGGTCACTGGAGTATTGACTAAGTTGACAAATCCCTCCGTCCCCGTCAACTTAGTAGGCCCACAAGTCAGCCCAACAATATGGTGGGTCCCAGCTAGCAGGGGGTATTCATTTTTTTTGGGCGTAATAAGGAGGCACTTTCTTGGGTGAGAAGATATAGCTGGTGGGTCCGACTGCCGGGGGGAACGTTTTTTTGAAATCTGAGAGGCCCTTCCTGTGGGTCCTAGCTGTCGGTGGAGGAATCATTATTTTGGCGCGTAATAAGGAGGCATTTCGATTAATTCAAGAGCGGCCCCTATTCTTAATGATTGCTTTGAGATTTGTAATAATTTTGGCCATGTTAGTTTTGGAGCATTGTGCGGCGTGATTCGAATCGCGTGGCTCATGAGCTGGCTAGAAGGGCTAGGGTTGATCCTCCGGGTGTGTACGGTGGGGCGGTAAGAGCCTGCTTGGCAAAGACACCTTGGTCATGGGAGGAGGGAGCAGCAGTCTCACTTGGCGCTTGTTTGAGCGGGCCGAGCAGAAGAGCAGAGATTGAAGAAGACGGTGACCGTTGGATGGACATCCAACGATATCTGAGCCATCTGTGGAAAGCCTCAAATCTGTGGAAAACAGCATACAGCCCATCTGCCATTATTTCAAATAGTTTACATCCCATTTGCTAATTCTTACGGGTTTTTTGGAGCCCATATTCTTTTTGTTAGCACTACAGCCCATATTGTGGCCGCGGTTAAAAAATTATACAAAATTTTGCATATGTCGGTGCGGTCTGAACTGTTTTTAATCCCGAAATTTCGAGTCACATTCAGACTGATTTTAAAAATAAATGTATATCAATATAAAATCCAATAAATTGTCCATGCATAAAAATCAATGCAATTTAAAATCTCGAAATGAAAAAAAGATATTTGAAACTAATTGCCGGTTTGATGTGTTTTAAAAATGTACATCCCATTTCTCATTACTGATAGGCCATTTTCTCGGCCAGCCGAATGAAGCTCTCCTCGTCTTGAAAGATTTGCAGCCCAACAGGCCTGATAAAGTGACTTACTTGACAAATCACAATAAAACTAGGCTAGCCATTTTCAAAAAGAAAAAAACTACTGGGCTGGTCTGTGGTAAACATAAAAGAAAAGGCTGTCTAGACAGGCCAGAGTGTCCCGCAGAGCCCAGTTGACACCCTGCTTCCGTCTCAAAAACAAATTAGATAAATGCCACTCCAATTATGGCGATTCATAAAAATGCCACTGCAATTTACAAACTTTGAAAAATGCCACTGCAATTTTTGCAAACTTTAAAAAACGCCACTGCAGTTTGCAAACCTTGAAAAATGCCACTCCAGACTTCAAAAAATGCCAATAGAAATAGCATGAAATGGCATTTTTCAAAGTTTGGAAATTGCAGTGGCATTTCTTGGAGCCATTTATCAATTAACCCAAAACAAAAATAACTGGGCGAAGCTCTTTGGGTCCTCGTGTCACCTGCTTTCGTTGTGCAATTCTCTCGCTTATTGACTACGTTGACAATGGCATGGGACACGGATGTCGAAATCCACTAGGAGGAGCCATTTTTTGTTAGCTTGAAATAAGGAGGCACTTGCTTGCATCTTGCCATGACCTTGGCGGGTCCCCGCATCATCCTCTCCACATACAATCATCTCCACGATTGTGTACGGCGTCAACTTTCTAGGCCAACAAGTCAGCATCTAAACCCATGGAGGACAAATACAACCCATTTAAAAAATAACAGCCCATTCCATACGCTCAAACGGAAAGTTCAACATTGAGAGCAAAGTAATGTGTCTGATCCACATATAGAGTACCGAACTTCCACGTTGACAACCATCATAGCCAAGTTAACTATCTACTCCCACTAGACAAGTACTAACTTACTCTTAGCTAACTAGACGATGCCGGGCGGTACACGCTAAACGCCGCACCGGCGCCCCGCGCCGCCTCGGACTTGCGGAGGTGCGATAGAAGCGCGTTGCTCGCGCGCGTTGGCCCTTTCCATGACGGTGTGGTCCACCGAAGCTTCGGCTTCCAAGCGGGAAACCCACTTGACGAGCTGGTAGTAAAAATCAGCGTCGTGAACGCGTGCGTGCCCGTCAGCCTCCAGGGCTATTTGCCGGGCGCCGGCCCCCACGTAGTCGGCCCAGTTGCGGGTGCTCTGCTCGCGACTCAGAGCGTCGGTCGCGCTTGCTGCTCCATGTCTGGCGGCGCAAATCGGCGATACGCTGCTCCTCCGCCAGGCGGTCGCGCTCCAACAACTCCTGCTCCTCCGCCATGTGGTCGCGCTCCAACAACTCCTCTATCTGCGCATTGCCATCTAAAGATAGATAGAATGCATCCTCCCTCCGTCTTCCTTCCGGTGAAAAACCGAACACTAGTTCCGGCGGTGACCGCATCTGACGTCTCCTACCGCGGACGGGCGGGGGCATGGCGGACGTGGAGAGCGAAGTCGGGCCGGTGGGGGCTTATGAGGATATGGCGAGTTGGGTCACGGTGGCACTGGATAAGGCCGGGAAAAAATACTTATAGGGGGAAGGTAGCGCGACGGTCATCGGAATTCAATGCATAATGGCTTAGCGCGCCAGCTTGCCGTGGAAAACTAGGGAAACTGAAATTATGATCGTGCTGCCCCGTCTCCGTCGGGTCGCACGCCGCATGGCGGTCAAACGAGTGCACTCAAATCATCTCCTCCTTGTCAATAATGATTTCACGGATTTAAAAAGCCCGCAACAATTAAAGCGTATCTTTTTTCGCATCGCTTAGCTGCCTTAATTATGGCTGGCTGCATGCGAGCACTTAGAATCGCCGCAGGCAAAGACGCTGAAGCAAAGATGCAACGAAGTCGCAGCCGAGGCACGCATGCAGCCACTTAAATCGCTGGAATTAATTAGGCTGAAACTTCTGCATGTCGTTAATTATTGCCATGCCTTGGTCTTGCCGCTTTGCTCACGGGACTAATAAACCTGGACGGAGGGAGTACCTTGGTTGGTGAGAGGTTTGAATTAAGCCCTGCAAACCGGAAAGGAGGTACTAGTACGTGCGTGATCTGCTATTTATTCGTGTAGGATCGAGTAGGTCGTTTCTTGAATTGAGCCCTACAAACCGGAAAGGAGGTAGTACGTGCGTGATCCACTATTTATCCGTGTAGGATCGATAGTGTAGCTTGTCAGTTTCTTCAGAGGTAGGCATTTTTATCCATGTAGGATCGATAGTGTAGTTTGTCAGTTTCTTTAGAGGTAGGCATTTTTATTCAAAAAACTGCCACTTCGCATCTGGCGTCGCAAATAAAACTTCCAGGAGCACATTTGTAGCGTAGGTAGTGATCAATCAGTAACTTGTAAACACTGAGCGAACAGAAATAAGTAACTGTAATGCATCTCAATGATTCACAGATCATATACAAATATGTAGCTCCAAAAGCAAAGATCAGCCACTTCGGATCTTGCGTCGCAACTAAAACTAACTAGTACGATTCCCATACATAAGATCAACATGTTAATGCATCTCAATGATTCACAGATCATATAAAAATATGTAGCCCCAAAAGCAAAGATCTAGAAAAAATATCTATTCTTCCTACTAACATGGATGCTTCTCTTGGCCAACATTCAAGATGCATCGAAAGACAAATTTGTTTGTGAAGTCTACAATTCCTCTTGCAAACGTAAGTGGTTTCACCAACAAATTTGGAACCATGAGATTGAACCTCACATGATTGAGGAACATCCACTGCAATATGATTTGGTCTTCTCTCGATCATATCGCGAGACTATTTTTGGAATACAAACTTTAACTTAGGGAAAATGATGCCCATTGTATAACCAGACCAAAGCAATGAAGCACCTAGTGTTGGCCAGTAAATAGTACAATACTACTTTTCTGCAGTCCATGAAGTGACTATCCAATGTTTGTGTCTATTCTCAAATGGCATTGCATGCAGTGACTATACTATTCTCTTGTGCAGTTCAACCAAAATTGCGGACACTTTGTTTGTTTGCCAAATAGCAACGGGCAGACATCTCTGTCTGCACAAATATCAAGCAGTTAGTAAACATATACCACACCATGTTCGCAGTGATGGAAGAGGTGAAATCGATACAACCGAAATTGAGCATCCAATCATTGAATCATGTCCTGCACCTCCAATGTAGGTCCACCCTGCCAATAAATTCACATGCAAACCACTAGTATTACTATCTAATGACAATACAAAAAGAGTAGCAAGATAGTAGAAAACCATGTACCTTCGTAATGAACAGCTCATAGTGCCACCAATTGGATATAAAGGTTTGGAAAAAACATGCTCCTAATGTTGAACCAGTTGGACTTTTGTGCAGCTCCACTAAAATCGAGCATCCCTGTTTGCATAGATATTGAAAGTGTGATTACTATAAAAGTGGCACTAGTTGAAGCATAGACTCACAAATATAAGCATACCAATTTCTTAATGGGAAAAGGTAGCAAGACTATTCCTAACCACCTATTTGAAGGAATAAATAAAGCAATAGCGGCTGATGTCAGGAAGGCATACATAGTTTTCTCTGAAAAACTGAGCCATTCCTAACCTTTCCTCTTCTTCTAAGCAAATTTTGTGCAGTTCTACTAAAATAAAATGCCATCACCGCCTTGACAATTTAGTGACACTGTACAAAAGGAAATGACTTAACATTACATCATGATGTCGGGTATGTAGTAGACATGCATTAGAGACAAACATACAGACCTCCTCCGATAACATAATGAACATTAATTTTAACAAAGGTGTGACTAGCTTTACCAGGATAATTTGAGTGAACTCTACACCCTCTGTTCCTTAATATAAGACGTTTTCGCGGTTCAATTTAAAGTACCCAAACGTCTAGTATTTAGAAAAACAGGTAGTAGTTTTCTTGAGCACATATCTGGGAAAGCTTGACACACTTTATTTATGTCCATACGCTAATGCAACACGATTCGAATACTACAAATATACACTAATCCAGTGGCTAGTGCAGTAGTAGAGTAGTTAGTTTATTACAGGGTACAGTACAATGGTTTTACTGAACAGATTTCAATAAACTCTAGCACCGGAAGGTTTCTATAAGAATTAACAATACAAAATGTAAAGGTAACAAGTTTCAGCATTGGTATACTAGCTGTGCATGAGCATTAAACCAAATACGTAAGTCTGAAGGTAACTAGCATTACTAACTAATAACAAGATAAAAAATTGCAAACCATGTACCTCCAAGGTAAATATCATTTCGAACTCGGGGATGGGGCCTTAAAATTGCTATCCCAATCTTGATAATCGATCAAACATAAAAACTTGATCGAGCGAATCAAAGAGAACAGCCGGAGTAGGAGGTGCCCACTCTTGACCTTTCCTCTTGTCTTCATAATTATGCATGCAGTTTAACCAAAATAAAATGACATCGGCACCTTGGCATTTTGGTGACAATGTACAAAAAATTAACTTATCTCATGAAAGTGAGGTATGTAATCTATAAGCATTAATAAAGGCAAAAATATGAAGGTAGTAACAAGTTTCATCGTTGGTATATCGGGCTGTGCAACAAAGATTAGAATGCCTTAGCTGAAAAATCTTTAATACATCCACAATCAACAGCTAACCCTGAAATGATCCAGTGACATTAAATGGCGCTGCTTAAATTTATCTACGGCATTAGACTGAGAGCGGCATTAGTTAAATGTGGCATCACTTTAGCAGTAGCATTGCTTGACTTGACTACTGGCGTTATACTAAGAGAAAAAAAGTGGCAATAAGAGCATGGGAGGCCCATTCGGACAGTGGGCGCACCAGTACGATGTACCTCCACGGACGTAGAGTGGTGAGGGAGGTATGGTTGCACAGAGCAACAAATATCCAGGCAACATATGTGGATTACGTCCCATTTTTGTTCTCTTTAGCCACCTTTTTCCTATGTGAGGACAACAAACCGATCGACCTATCATTCTCTATTGTGTTGTCATGCCTTTCTACCGTTCTTCAACCAAGAGACACGAGACTCGTCCCTTAGCTACTGATTTTCCCCTTTTCAACCTAGATGCGGGTTCGATGCCTACTCTCTTGGATAGTACAGTCTCCCTTCCTTTCCTTAGTCAACCTGAGACATGCATTAGTCTCGCATGAAGTAGGGTTTCCTTTAATAGTGCAAATTATGGTTTTCGCTCAAGGTACAGCAGAAAGCAGAGGATAACAAATTGGGAAGATGGTGGAGTGGAAAAAGATCCATATGCAATGACATGCCAGATGGGGCAATAGAACAAGGGTATGGTTCGAAAAGAGGTAGCATACCTGAGGGTCGGCGGGAAGTGGCTTCGCTCGTGGTCGTCGTCCTCCGCACACACTACGACAGCGAGCTTGGGGACGAAGGCCATCCAGCTGGCGCTTAGGTCCGAGAGCACGGCCTTGTCGCTGCTATCGTGACCTCGCTCGCCGACGACGAGTGCGTCAACGCTGCACGTCCTTTTCTTCCCCGGCGGATCTGTGACCACCGATGAGGAGGGAGAGAGGGGCCGTCTTTTTTAGATCTGGAGAGAGGGTGGTAGTGTGAGAAGCAAGTGGGCAGCCCTTGGCAAGAAAGCGCTGAAGCTCCAGCCTATATATCTTCTTTATACTACTAGTACTGGAGGTGGAGTAGTGGTAGAGTAGTTTATATTTTCTCTGCGTACAGTACCAGTTAGTCGTGTTTCAAAACTGAACGGCACACCATTAAAAAAATAAAGGTCGATAACTAATGCGGCACCTCGGGCCAACGCGGCCAGATCGCATTTTGCACGAGAAATTACACACCATGTTTCGTTGACATGTGGTCCGTTCCACATATCGGTGAGACGACGGCGAGTAGTAGGAGTATTTCCGAACCGACGTAGGCCGGGCGCCTTCGTGGAACCGTGGCAACCGGCAACCGTCCACCGACTCTTCACCTTTCCCTCTCGATTTGGAACTGCTGTCGCACGCTCTTCCTCTCCCTCCTCCATTTTCCTTCAGCCCTTCACCCTTTCTTCTGCCATTGTTCGATCATCTTCTCCATGGAGGGAACATGACGGAAACGGCCCCGTTAT
Source organism: Aegilops bicornis (assembly GCA_021605145.1). Lineage (NCBI taxonomy): Eukaryota > Viridiplantae > Streptophyta > Magnoliopsida > Poales > Poaceae > Aegilops > Aegilops bicornis. The sequence continues at coordinate 155,524,673 of CM038670.1, read as the reverse complement.
TCTTGCCCCAACCTGAAAGATGACATGGAGGAACTCACTGATCGGTGCGACGTCATCACCTCGGCTAGCAAGGCAGGTTCGTTCAAGCCCATTCTCGACTCAACTAATAACATCATTACAAGGAACCCAAGATTCAAGGAGCGGTTTGATCTCCCCTATCTTCTTCGGCGTGACCACGATGATCGGCGCCACGACGGAGGCCTCGCCTGCAAGTTGACGCCGCTTGATAATGATACGTATGATGTTAAGATGCCATCGCTTGTGGCGAGGCTTGGTCAGCGCAAATGGAGATTGGGTTGTTTACATTGGGTCCAACTGCGAGTGGGAACTTGTGAATGTGTACACTCGTGACCGGGTTGCACTTCCAAAAATCTCAGCAAACTGCCCAGAGGTAGAGCACACTGGTATTGTACGCACGTTCAAATACAATCATGGTGACTGTATTCTACGGAAGATAGCAATTTATCGAGTCCCCAGCCGCTCTTGGAATTACAACAACTATGAAGTTGTTGCTATCTCATTCAAACTTATTTGCCGTCCTCGATGGTTTATTTGGATGGATATTGCTCAAAATCAGTTTCTATACACGGATGAGTACTGTGATGCAATTCAATACGAGGGCCTTGTGTTTGCTGCCACCACTTTCGTGGCAATCGCTTTGTTGCATGGCATCCTCGTTGTTTGATACGTTTGTCTTCCATCGTAATTATAATTGTTTCATCCACATGCATGCGGGTTAGCAAGTTTCCCTTTAGTGCATAGTATCTTAGATTAGTATCATAGGTGGTCTCATTTATTGCCATGCATGACACATAGTAGCATCACATTTATTATGTTACGGTATCTACCTATGTTAAAATAACCATCTCTCTCTTCCTTAATTGCCCGCCACATAAGCATGTTTGCGAGTCCCAAGTGCATGATACTACTTATGTTACCCCCACTATGGCCAGCCTTACTAATTAACCTTCTTCTTGTGTTTCCAAGGTCCTGTGAACATTCCACCACCTATACTTGAAGATTTTTATAACCAAGGGGGAGATGATGATGGTGATGATCACGAGCATGAGGACGAGCAGCCCATATACTATTTGGCGCCTGGCAACTAATTCCGATGGATCACCTCTTCTCGTGTGTATACAGCCCACCAATGATGTTACTGCTAAGGAAGCAGGTGTACTATCCCATGGTCACACTCTCCGGACCTATTCCAGCACCCGTTGCATGGTATTCGGCATGGATACTAGTGTGCTAGCGCCAACTCCTTCTCCCTGGTACAGAATTGATAGTCTTGGAGAAAACTCACTCTTCCTTGGACAAAACTATCCAATGATGGTGAAAGGCGATCCAACTGCTGTTGACACAACATTACTACCATTTATGAGAAGCAACTGTGTCTATACCTCGGACATTTGGGTGGTTCCCTACCCTGGTATCGATATAGTAGGCCGCTTCACTGGATGATCGAGACCTGCGTTGATCTCCAGATCTACAATGGATGGCCCGTCGAGAGAATCACTTGTGGTTCAAAGCAAGCGCTTCCAACGCCGAGGAATGGTTGAGTTGAAGTTCATTTCATTGCTTGTTATTTGTTGTGTGGTGAAAACTTTAGTATTTATAATGTATCCTCGTTGTCGATGTGGGTTGATGACCTGTTGTATGTAATAAAATGATATGCCTGTGATAAACTTACTAAATTTATGAATGGCTTTCGAGTTTCTTCTGTGAGTGAGTGGTGCGACGAGGGAAACAAATATTTTCCGAATACATAATTGTACATGCATTGCAACAGGTTATCGGATGAGGACAATCAACAATAGTAGTACACTATTTGTACTAGCTTCACATGCTTCAAGGCCGTATGCGGGTGTTTTTATCAGTAGCCATATTGTACTACGTAACCAGCACCTCGAATCCTCGATACTAGTAGTACTATATAGTAAGTAGTAGGAGTAGTAGGGTGGCATGGGTCAGAACAAGCATCCACGTCCAGGAGTACGGCACACGCCACCAGCACAACTTCCATCTGACACCATATTTCTTGGATTCCGTGCTAGAGCAATCTCTTCAACCTCATCATTTCTCTAACTCAGCCATCGTGCGACGGGCGAGGTGGGGGTTTGCTGATAGTCGGTTTCCTTAACTACAGTCCCACTTGTAAGGCCAACTGCAACGCACGACCCCAAACGGACCTCCGTTTTGCATGAACTCCAGCGATAATTTTGACTAGAAAAGCAAGACAAAAAAACAAGAACCACAAGAATACATTTTACTACTCCTGTAAGTTGGATTAGTGCCTTCTCGATGCATTCATTGTTGATCTGCGGAGGCTCGATCTTGCGTGCTTCTTTCTTCTTCGAGTGTAAAGAAGTAGACGTTGCTTCCTCGCATCTAATCTCATGTCGAGCCTCTATTCTAGTACTCCCTCCGGTCCGTTTTTCTCTGCGTCTAAGCAGCAACACGCATACCAAGTAGGAGTATCAACAAGTGCACTAATCTCATCTATAGCCTCTGCTAGCTAAAAGTGATAGAACATCTACTAAATTGCGCTTTATCAATATATGGATGTACTCTTCTTCCCAATACAAAAACTTGCATCCATTCTACTCCCTCTGTTGCACAATACATGCCTTCTATTTGTCAAAATATATATGTATCTAGACATGTTTTAGTATATAGGTACATCCATTTTTGGAAAAATGGAAGTCAAGTATTTTGGAATGGAGGGAGTACACAATAAAAAATTTAAGTTAGCACAACTAGTCTAATCCGAGAGCACAACCGAAGATTTGGTCGGGTTCTTCCTCCTTTTGCCGACACGTGGGACATCCAGCATCCATGTCGTGTCATGAAAGAAAATAGAGTGGTAGTTGAAGCGATGAGATGTGCATCTTGGGTTAAAGCGTAGAATAGAATCTTACTACTCCCGAGTAACTCCAAAAGCGGCCACGAAGATCTTTCTTGGATTTGTTTTTCATCACCAAAGACGCCGAGGTAAAAGATGTGCAGGTTGATGGTCCGCTTATGCGTTTTCAACGACATGTGGGACCGCATGTGAGCAAACAGACGATGGGCTCCGCGCGTCCGCTGGCTGGCTGAGAAGAGAGATACAGGAGTGTTGAGCACGGACTGCAGGAAATTTGTTCTACGTACCTCGATATAGGCTCGATATAGTGGGGTGGCATGGGCCATAACTAGCATTCACGTCTAGTAGTACGGCCCACGCCACCCACACGAGTCCCATCCGAACCAATTTTCTTGGAGTCGGTGCTACAGCCATCTCTTCTCCCTCCTGTTTTCTCAGCCATCGCGCGGTGGGTGGGATGGGGGTTTGCCGATAGTTGGTTTGCTCAACTACGGTCCCACTTGTAACACCGCACGCATTCCCGCTTGAGCGGCGTGCCGGACCAACCGTGTGGGGGTGCGACGCGAACATGGCAGGCTTTTCCTTTTGAACTCGTAACTTGTAAAATTTGGTTCTGCTCCATGGCGCGATCGATAGAGTAATGAGAAGTTTGGTTCTGGCGCCGTTCATGCATGGAGTACGTATGAAAATTATGAAGTTGATGCGAAAGGTAAGATAATTACTGTAGTATCATATACTACTACATGGATTTCACGGAAAGATAAAAATACATACGGATCCATCAACGACATCCTCACGCCCTAGTGCGCCGGGTCACCAACCGACGCGTGTGAGGAGCAACGTTGGCGGGCGAGCTCAACGTGCTTATGAACAAAGGTTGCCCAAGGTTGCCCTACGGTCCAAGAAGGCCAGCGTCCTATCGTCCTCCTCTTGCATCTTGGCGTAGACACAGGTGATTATGTCAATGGTGTCTTGCTGCGCCAGGTCATGGGCGAAGCGCGATCTCGAGGTGGACATTCTCCGCACGACGTGGGGCGATCTCGGGGCCACCGGTCGCGTCGAAGAGGTTGTCACCATAGTATTTATTCTGAGAGGAGTAGTACATTTTTGTGACATGCATTACTAGATATTGCTAGTCAAATACTAAAATCCAGATGGACGTGGTAGTACTCCTAAATCCAGACGGTGGTGCTACTAGTACTAGTAGTAGTACTACCAATGTAGTACTCCTAGGAGTACTAGCACTTTGTACTACCGTTGGTCAAATTATTACGTGTTGCTCCTCACGGTGAAGTGACAAGACCTGCTAGGAGATGACATTCGAGTATAGGCGCCGTGTTCGCATACCATAGTCAGCCTCACCGTCTGCAGGCACTATCATCATGGCTGTAGAGCTAGCTCGCTACAACTAGTCACGTATGTAGATGCCAAAGGCATTGCACGGAACACCAAGATTGGGGTGGGCGGCTCGGCAATGACCATCGCGCCAGGTTTTTCCACGGCCTTCTAGATGTGGTGGGGAGGAGATAAGGCTGATTGTGAGAGACAAGGAGTTGTTTGTAAATAGGGAACAAGTGCGGGCATCTTTCTGCAAAAATGGAGAAGCTTGGTTTGTATGCGTCAGATCTAGATCCGACGGCTATTGGTGAAAGATGGGAGGCACAACATCATCACCAACTCGGGACCTGTTTGATTCAAGGGGATTTTGAAAACGCAGGAATAGGACACGGCAATATTACAAGTTTCAAACTGATATTACAAATGTTAGGAGTAATGCTGCACCTAGGAAGAGGGAATTACTAGGAAGTTTACGTAAGAACTTTCGTTACTTTTGGTGGATGCAGCGTTATTGTACAAACTAAAATCCACCGCCCTGACAAGTCACTAATGGGCAAATAAGTTTTCGAGTCTCTGGCCACTTGATGTTTCAAAAACAAATTCAGCTTCTGCGGAGACTTTGTCATTTAGGCTTAGACGCTTGCGGTGATCAACACACCATTCATTGTTGCGCCAGAGAACGCCAAACCTCATTACCTTGAGCACACTTGCCTCCAGAACAAAGAACACAGCCAATTTAATCTCGGATGTGCTTGTCTCGGTAGTCGATCAAATCAATTTACGTAAGATGGAGATCAAGGCATTCGATGAGATTGTTATAGTGCAACAAAATTTTCACTTTCGGTCTTTTTTATCTGCAAAAGAAGAGAACATATTAGAGCAGCTGGCTGCATAAGATTGCCGTGTCATCAAGAGGTACCAATATCATTCGCTCATACGATAGGGTTGGCTGGCTAGTGATATTTTTTCACACTCTCTCTCTCCCTCTCTCTGTCTCTCTCTATCTTTCTGTTTCCTCTCATTAAACTAGGAGCACGTGAAGAGCTTGGGCATTTTTTGCCTTCCACTATGTGGCCGATGCCTTACTTCGCAAAAGTATGCCACATGATACGCATCGATGTCAAATCAAAAGATTTTGGCACCGCTCTCGCGATGTGAGAGAGTTGGCACCGCTGTGCACACAGACCCACATGTATAAACAAATCAATCAAACCAACTACACCAGCCTCTCACTCTCCCAAACACGTGTTTCTTATTGCCTTGGTCCTCTCTCTCTCCCACGCAGTGTTTTTTCATTGCGTGAGTTAATTTGGCACCGGAGCAAAGTAGGTGATCCAGATTGGGGCACCAGGTGAGCAATGGAGGGGCATCGATGCCAAATGCATCATAAGTGAATTTGGCATGTGTTTTGGCCTACATAGCCCACTTTTGTTCTCCCTCCGTCCCAAAATTCTTTTCTTAAATTTGTCTAAATACGGATGTATCTAGTTACATTTTAGTGTTAGATACATCCGTATCTAATCAAATGTAAGACAAGAATTTTGGGACGGAGGAATCTACTAAATATTTAGTATAAAATTTTGACCATAGATTTACCTAAGAAAATGCCAATGCATGTCACTAAAAATTACACCATTTGAAATTATGTTCAAATATGAATCCAACATTATAGTTCTTAGTGACATGCATTAACATTTTGTCAGTTAAATCTATGGCCAAATTTTGATACTAAAAAATTGGAAGAGTAAACCAGGACGGAGGTAGTACTTGCCCTTAGGGTAACCATAGAGTTACTGGAGTAGTCTAAGTTACTTTCCACTATGACTAGCCTAGGCTACTATAGTATTACAACATAAAATTGATACAGGTGATCACGTGAGAAAAAAATACTAAAAACATTTCTTTCGGTGCAGTGCGTAGATGTAGTTTTGAACTCTATACTTGTCATCGTAATTTGGGAAAATTACGAAAAAATTGAGCTACGTTGTGATTACCGTTTACTAATAGGAAAGAAGTTTCACCTTGATGAGTAGCTTCTCCGTGCATGGAAATCATGTAAGGAATCCAACAACTTGATCTAGATTGGGGCCGATAGATTTTAGTGCTAAGATCTTCACTGTGCGCATGGACTGGGTCAAGCTTGTGGGAATCATTTTCTGGAAGACGGTCGTAAATACATCAAGAAGAAATTTAAAAATGTGAATTTCAAGAAGACGAAGAAGAAGATGAGTGATGTACCTAAACGATTACAGATCGAATAAAGAGTTCGGAGAATTTGGCAGACGAGTACACCAACGCTGTCAATTTCGGCGCGTCAATGACCCTGATTTTTGTTGGACCTTCTAGATCCGACACAAGCAATCTCTCAAGGAAAGGCGCATTCTCAATGACCATAACGTGGAACAGCTGGAGTGATCTCTTCCCAATTGATGTCTTGTTGCGGGGCCAGCAAGACACATAAATCCATCGGAGAATCGTCGAGGCGATGTGGAGGCTAATGAACCCGTGGATCTGCTCAAGACGAAGGTACTCGGCGAAGATACAGCGGAGCAGTGCTCCATAGCCTTCTTTGAGATGACAACGTCGAAGAGGTCGAGCTGCTTGAGTTGAGGGAGAAGAAGGGCGGGCGCGGCATTAATCTGGGGAAGATAGAAGGAGCTGAAGCTGGCGCGGCGCAGCGTTGGCGTGAGGCGGAGCGCGGACGGCGGCAGAGAGCGACATTGTCCAGCTTCAAAGCTGAGCTCCTCGAGCTGATCTAGGGCGGGGGATAAGAACCACTCGTCGAACTTGGGTTGGACCTTGCAGTTGGTACTGAACATGCGGATGTCAAGGCGCCTAGCTGGCCCAGGTGCGATGAAAGGATCTTGGAGATTGCGGCCATGTGTTTGTAATCGCTGGCCGCAGAGACAAATTGTCGACGGTGAGGTTGAGGGGACCTTGGCCAGAGGGGCGCCACCGGCCGGGAGAGCAGGGCGGTCCGCACGGCAGATTTGGTGGGGAGGAGGCCGATGATGACGAGCAGCATGTCATCGGGGAGGCTGCTGATGAAGTCCAGGCTCGCCTTATGCGGTTTTGGCTCGAGCCGCCTCCGCTTGTTGGCTGCCTCGCCGTCCATCTCAACCGGAGGCGACGCTGGTGGACACGTGTGCTGGTGTGTGTTGTGTCTTTGGGTGTCTTGTGAGTGCGACCTTACATGCATGCCGCCGCGTAGTGGTGAATTAGCGCGAAAAGTCGCCCTTCGCACGCAAGAAGTTTGCCCTCTAGTTTACTTATGTTCACCCACCGCCACATGGGCCAAAGACACCAAGATCTGAACACGAGCTGACAACGCAGCATGTGGATTGGTTGACCGGTCAACTAAACAATATACAGAGCTATACGCTGACACAGTGAGCGTATAATCCGTCGGTATAGAGAGTTCGAGTGAGAGGGGAGGCCCGTGAGAGATAGCATAGAGAGAGAAAGAGCTACTCCCTCCGTTCGATAATGTAGTTACAACATTTTTTTAAGTCAAACTTTTGAAACTTTGACCAAGTTTATAAAGAAATTACTTATATCTGCAATACCAAAGATAAATGATAGTATGAAGTAAGTACATATTGTGATGAATCTAATGATCGTTCCAGATGTAAATGTTTTTCTCCACATATACCTGGTCAAACTTTTCTGAGGTTTGACTTTTCAAAACATCCATATGCTTATGGACGTGACAGAGTCCCTAACGAGAGAGAGAGAGAGAGAGAGAGAGAGAGAGAGAGAGAAAGAGTGAGTGAGTGAAAAAGTGTGTGTGCGTGTGTGAAAGAGACATGGACAACACAAGATGAAAGTGGAGAAAAGGCGTGCGTGTCTTATGCAAACATATCACGCATGCATCTTCGACAACAGAGGCAAGGTGAGGAGATAGTGTGTGGTTACTTGGAACCGAGAGAGGAAGATCCCTAGCACGTGGCCAAGAGGGGTCTGATAAACAAGGGAGAGAGGTCGAGAGAGACGTACGGAGAAAATGCAGACATGGGGAGGAGAGAGTGTATGTTTGTCATAGAGAGATCCCCTGGAGATCGTGATGTGACTACATGGGTGGGAGATCGAGTGACAAGGTGTGTGCGCGATAGAAGATGCCCCGAGAGATATCGAGATAGACGTATGGATGGAAGGAGACAATACGTGTGTTCCTGATGGCTAGTAAGAGATAATCATACTTAGGAGGGGGGGGGAGTGCTTGCGCCTATGGCCCTGTTTGGATACTCTAACTCAGTTAGAGGTTAGAGTTAGATTCTAACCCTGAACTAACTCTAAGTAAAGAGGTGTTTGGATGGCATGCTTAGATGGAGCGCGGATACGGCGAGGCACCTTCACACGTGGTGCAAGAGGGAGGGAGGGAGAGGACGAGAAGCTTCGAGGAAGTGAGGGGGGATCTGCTGCGGGGAGAGCGAGAGAAAAAAGTGTTTGTTAGTGGTCCCGAGAAGAACTAACCAAATAAGCACCTCTTGGATGGGTTAGTTTTTTTGGATGGGTTAGATGCATCTAACTTAAACTAACCCTCCTGTTTGGATCTTTTTGGGTTAGTTGACTCCAAACTAACCCAAACTAACTCTAACCCATGGATCCAAACAGAGCCGATGATGGAGTGAGGGATTATGGTACTTAGGGGGGTGCGTGTCACATGGAGAGAGAACAAGGACGGAGAGTGTTGGATCGTGAGCGAGACATGTGTATGTGTGAACCAGGGAGATATAAGGCCAGTTTGGCTTGCGGCGTGAGAATCTTTTGCGTGGCCTGGGGTTGTGGCTGGATTTCATGCACGCTTGTTTGGTTGCTACCCTGTGAAAAAGAAAGCCCGCCTGGGCTGGGTTCCCTTGCACTTTAATTAGCCTGGCTGAACTCCAGACATCGCAAGTAGCCTGGCCCAAGCGACCGATTTCAACGCTGGCCATGCTCGGTCGTGGCCCACGAGGCTAACAACAACATGGATGGATATTAGCATTAAATAATTGATGCATGGATTGATTGATGGGACGTTGATGCTTTGCTGGCCTGTGCATGAACCAAACGCTTGACACCACACAAGCCTGGCCAGGAAGAAATATTTTACATCTCACGTCCACACCAGCAAGACCGCCATCAAGGCATGAGGGTCAGGTCATGAACCAAACTGACCAATAATGTTTGAGAGAGATTGAGGAGCCCCGATAAGGCTGAGTGGTGCGTCAGATAGCTAAGAGGGGGAAAGAGATATTCCATCCGCTCGATAATGCAATGCATGTAAATTTTTTAGAAGTCAAACTTTGGAAACTTTGATCAGGTTTACGCAAATGTTATTTATATCTACAATACCAAAGATACATCATACAAAACTACATCTCATGGTGAATCTAGTGGTATATGTGAGCCGTACTAGATGTAATTCTTTTTCTCCACGTACATGGTCAAACTTTGTGATGTTTGACTTTTCAATAGATCTATGTGCTATGGACGGAGGAGAGTGCCTCAGTCGAGACAGATCAAGTGTGTGTGAAGGAGATTGAGTAAGTGTGCAAAAAGAGTATGTGTGTGAAAGAGAAAGTGACAACAAACGATAAATTAGAGAGAGTGTGTGTTTTTTCATTTCTTATGCGAACATATCACGCATGCATCTCCGAGATGGAAAAGCGAGGCGAGGAGATACGAAGATAGCTAGTGTGTGATTGTTTGCAACGAGAGAGACACCCCTGTAGCGCATGTCCAATAGAGGTCCGGCCAACAAGGAAAAAAGGTCGAGAGGGACACATGGATGGCATGGATGCATGGGGAGGGAGAGAGGGTGTGTTTGTGATAGAGCCCCTCGAGATCGTGAGGGGACTATATGGGTGGGAGATCGAGGGAGTGTGTGCGCGATAGAAAGATGCCCCGAGAGATATCGAGATAGACCATGCACATGTTTGTGATGGAGACTAAGATTAGCTAGTCACATACATATAGGGGGGACAGCGTGTGCCTACAATTGAGTGAGAGACCATCATACTTGGCTAGTTGGGCATGAGATTGTGTGTGTGTGTGTGAGTGTGAGATGGAGAGAGAAAGAGGGAGAGAGATATTGGTAAGGTAGACGTGGATGCTCGTTCTCCCAAAATTTGAACGAACCGTTAAACATCCTCTCTGCTTGGTGGAATTCGCCCAAGCAAATAAATGGGAGACGCGAAATTACGGTCCTATGTAGGACACGCATCAATTGGCCCGTTGTACATCGAGGGTAGGTTCGTAACTTCATCCAAGCGCGCCTTCTCCTCGGCCGAAATGACATGTGCCGAATAGTTTATAAACCATGGTCTGCAAAACACGCTCTCCTCGCCCGAAATAGCTTGTGCCCACTATTTCAAAACACGCTCTCCTCGCCCGAAATCGCTCGCACCCACTATAGTTGAAAACACGCCCTCCGCCTCAAATCGCTCCGCCCACTATTTGGGGAGAAGCAAAGTTACTCTACTATCCCCGAGCCTCAAGACATAGACCCAGCCGAGAAGCCTATAGGCAAGGGTAGAATCAGTAACTCCCTCTCACATTTCGCATAAATGCGTCCGTAAGACATGGTTCTGCTCCCTCCCAATTCCCCCGCCCGCGCCCCCATTCATACCTCATCGGCGCCATATCAACTTCTCGCCTCGAAGCTCCCTTCTCCCAAGCCGCGAAACCTCAGCCCCACCTCCATGGCGCCCCCACCGCACCAATTTCACAGCCGCCCTGCTCCCTAATGCCGGAGACGCTGTCCAATTGCCGTCGTGCACTGGGCCATGTGCCTCTTACTCCGTGCTGCTGGTGCTGCCTCGATGACGGCCGCGAGAATCGTACCGGAGCTGATTCAACCCCGCCGTTGTTCACGGCACCGGAGAGGCTCCAACTTCGGATCCGTCCAGAGTCCTAGCGCTGCTTCTGCGTAGCCGTCGACCGTGGCGGCATCACTCTTTCCCTGCCGCCGGTCGCCACCAAAATCGCGCCGGCCTCACCGACTCGGCAGCTGGACCTGCCTACTTCACCATGCCGCCAGATAGGTCGCACCCTCATCTGAAATCACTTTATTTAGGCGTCAGTTGTCTGAATTTTTATTCTGGGTGTCACAGCCCTAGAGTTTGCTTGTAACTTGTGGCATTGCATCTATGCATCATGTTTAAATTTCATGAAACTTGAAATGGGGATTGATCCAAACCCTAGCACCAGATCAAATGAAACTAGGTCCAAATAAAATATTTTCTCAATGACTCGGAATGCCCTTTGGAAATGTTCATGACTTCTGATAAAGGTGAAAACCTCTGCTAAAAATGGTGAACATAATTATAGGTCATTCCTGGATTTCTGAGTTAAATTTGAATTATTTGAATTTGGGCATTTAAACACTAAATAATTTAAATGCTCAAATAATGCTGAAATTAAACGTGGGCCACTAGAATAATCCATAGAGTGTCCACAAATTGTTGCAGCATTTTACAAAGTGCTTTAGCATTTTTTTTAATAAAGCCAAATAGTTACAGAAAATTAGAAAGCAGAAATAAAAGAGATAGAGAGAGAGAAGGACTACCTGGCCCACCTACTCGTAGCCGCCCACTGGCTGGCCCAGCCCACTGGCGCCTCTGCCGTCTTCTCCACGGCCAGAGGACGGGGCGCAGCTCGACGCTGACGACGCTGCCACCTCCTGCTTGCCGACGAGCCCTTGGACGCGTGGATGACTCCCGCGTGCCGTCCCGATCCCGCTGACCGCTTCGCTCACTCTCCCCCACGACCCTCTCTCCTCTGCTCCCTCTCTCTCGCCCGGACCGAACGCGTCCTTTGCCACCGACGAGCACCGCCGTGGCCACAGCCACTGCCTCGCCTCGTCGTTGCGCCCAGAGGCTCCGCCTCAACCCCATCTTCCTCTCCACCGAGCCACGAGGTCCCGGATGCGCTGCAACGCCGCCACCACTGTCGTTTCCCTCGTCGGCCACCGGAGATTGTCGCCGTCGATTCGCCACCTCCTGAGCTTCCCCGAGCCTGCTTTGACGCCTGCTGCAACCGCCGTGAGCTTCTGCTCCTCCTTCCCCTCTCCGTTCTTTCTGTTGCACGCCGTAGCCGCCGCACCACCTATGCCCGAACGCCGGCCGCCGCTGCCGAGCTCATAGCCGTCGCCTCCGGCCACCTAGCGGCCCGACCGTCGTGCTCAGCTCCCTCCCCGCGTTGCGTAGAGCACGTAGGTGCCTCGCACGAGCCTCCCCAGCCACCGTAGCGTCGACCCGGAGCTCGACCGAGCTCCGGCGACCACCAAGGTCGACGCCGGTGACGACTCCGGCCATCTCAGGCCCAGTCGCTGCCACTACTAGACGCGGACGAGCGCCCGTGTCATGTAGACGCCCTCCGCCGGCCATTTGGTCGCCGGAGGAGGAAACCCGCACCTCTCCGCCGTCCCTGGCCTTGCCAGCGACGAGCCCCGGGTCAACACCGGCGAGTTTGACCCGGGTTGACCCAGTTGACTTCCCCTGGGTCCGGACAAGTGGGCCCAGAGCCCTGCTAATTTATTTTAGTGCTAATTAACTTTTAGTTAACCAGCTAAGTCACTGACATGTGGGCCCATGCCCTAATTAACTTAGGTTAGTATTTAACTTAGCACTAATTAACTCCGTTAATTAGCTGTGACACTGACACGCGGACCCCACTGGTCAGATTTGACCTGGCCAAGCCAGTTGACCTGCTGACGTCACACCTATGTCATGCTGACGCAGTAAAGCATTTTCTGGATTTAAGTTTATCCAGGAAATTCCAGAAAATAGTGCGAACTTCTAAAAATCATAGAAAATCAACCGTAACTCCAAATGAAATAAATTATATATGAAAAATTATCAAAAAAATGCAACCTATCCATCTGAATAATTTTCATGCATGTCTAAGAAAGTTAACCTCACTGTTTAAGATGAAACATGATTAGGACAAATTTGATAAGAGTTTTGGAGTTGGAATTTGATCTAGTTTTGAATTCCACTTCAATCAAAATGACTTTTTGTTTCATTAGCTCAAATCATAGCATATTGTCATGCCATGATCATGCATCATATTGTGCATTGCATTGATTGTGTTTCCTTCTGTGTTGCCGGTATTTGTCCCCTCTCGATAGACGTGGTTCCAACGATGAGTTCAATGACAACAATGAAGAACTATAATATCTTCAGAAGTGCCAGGCAAGCAAAACCCCCTTGTTCATTCTGATACAATCCCACTCTCTCGCTCTTGCTCTCTTTTACTGCATTAGGACAACAACGATTCATCTGTTACTTGCTGCGGTAGCTGAACCCCTTTATCCTCTGCATGACCTGTCATTGCCACAGTAAATAGATGAAACCTACTAGCATGAGTAGGAGTTGTTTGAGCCCTGATGTGCCTACTTATTCATGTTTGTTTGTCATGCCTGCTACTGCTTAGAGTTGAGTCAGGTCTGATTCATCGGGGATGAATCGGAGATGTGTGAACATGTCCTACTGTTGAGAGTTAAATGTGTGAACACGATTTGGTAAAGGTATCAGTGAGAGGCCATGTAGGAGTACATGGTGGGTTGTCTCATTGAAGACCTCCTCAGGAACTGAGTTCTGTGTTTGTGATCCATGAAACAGTTACTACCACGCATTGGGCCCGAAACCAATGGACCCTCTCGACTTATTAACTTCCCTTTCCCTCTGTCCAGGAGTTGCAACTAGTTTCTGGTGTTTGTAGGATATGTGTTGGAGGCAGTGCGTAGCGCTGACCCTAGGGGTGGGCTATGATGCGGTAGATACACCATGGCACGGTGTACCGGGCGCCCGTTTGGTGTCTCAGGAACCCTGCACACATCGTTTGGGGCTGTGAGCGAAACGCCGGCCGGATCTCCTCACGGATGGAACCCGAATAGGCGATAAACCTGGACTAGAGACTTGTGTGGTTAGTTAGGTCGTGGCCGACACCCTCTTTGGGCTTCCGCTTGAAGGTTGCCGAGTACATGTCGTGTAAACGGCGGTAAGTGGTGAGAGCGTGTGTGAAGAAGTACACCCCTGCAGGGTTAACATCATCTATTCGAATAGCTGTGTCCGCGGTAAAGGACTTCTGGGTTGCCTATATCAGTTCATAGACAAGTGAAAGTGGATACTCTAAAATGCGCAAGATAAGCGTGAGTGCTATGGATGGCGTTCTCGTAGGTAGACGGGAGCGGATCCATAGTGGTGTATTGATATGGTGAATATGTGGACTCGTGCGCCACCTCAAAAGAGTTACTTGCGCCGCTGCTCAGGATAGCCACCGAGTCAAAGCTGGCTTGCTGCTGTTAAACTCCACCACCCCCTTTGTTGATACCGATGCATATGTAGTTAGTTCTGATGTAAGTCTTGCTGGGTACATTTGTACTCACGTTTGCCTATTTTATGTTTTTGAAGAGAGACGTCAGTCTCGCTAGTAGTTCCGCGTGGACTTCGACGTTTAGCTTGTTACCTCAGCTACAATCTTGTGCCCTCGACAGGATCTGGTAGATAGTCAGGCTTCTCAGCCTTTTTCATTTGTAGATGTACGTACTTTCGAGACATGTTAAGCTTCCGCTTGTGCTTTGACTTGTATGCTCTGAATGTTGGGTCATGAGACCCATGTTTGTAATATCTCGCTCCTCGGAGCCTAATGAATAAATACTTGAGTCGTAGAGTTATGTTGTGACGCCATGTTGTATTTACACATATCGAGCATATTGTGTGTATGATTGAAATGCTTGGTATGTGTGGGATCCGACAATCTAGTTGTTTATCCTTGGCAGCCTCTCTTATGGGGAAATGTAGTGTAGTGCTTCCTTGAGCCATAGTAGTCTGCTGCAGCCAGTTCATCGAGTCCTGCTAGCCTAGCACTACCGCTCGTGACGCTTGGCCGGCATGTGTTTCACTTCGCTCGTGGTTCCGCTTCTTCGGGAAATGTCACGCGGTGACATCTCGAGTCCTCGCTTAGCTCGCTACAGCCCGGGTTCCCGAGTCCTGTTAGCCGGTGCTATAGCCCGGATTCACACGCTGCTAACCGACATGCTCGAAGTTGATTCATGTATGCCTGTCCCCATGGGTTAGTGCCGCTTGGGGTTCACGACTAGCCATGTCGGCCCGGGTTCTCTGTCATACGAATGCTAGCGACACTATCATATACGTGAGACAAAAGGCGCAAATGGTCCCGGGCCATGGTAAGGCGACACCCATGGGAATACCGTGCGTGAGGCCGCAAAGTGATATGAGGTGTTACCGGCTAGATCGATGTGACTTAGAATCGGGGTCCTGACACTGGGCCAATCGATTCCCAATGGGAAGCAGCACCCCTCGAGGCGGCGGAGCTCCTAGGATGCCGGTTGGCTGGTGTCTAACGTAAAGGTGCGGGGCCGCAAGTTCGCCGCGGAAGCAGTGCTTAGATGGCTATCTTTTAGAGTTGCGTGGGTTAAAGGTACTGCCGCCGCCGGATCTAGATGACGGGGAGTCTTTGTGGATTGGCCCGGGGGCGGCGCAACCAAGGCAATGCGGTGGGCGGGAGCGGGTTTTGGATGGGGCCACGGATGGCGAGGCAGGCTGCTCGCCATTGGTCGGGGCTCTTCGGGAAGATTCGAGCGATTGTCAGCCGGGAGGCACAAGACGGCCATCAAGCCATCCAGCGTAGATCGGAAGTACCAAAATAAAATAAAATTGTGTGACCCCAATTTAGTCTTCAGTCAACAGACGTGTGACCACTCTCGTACCTTGCTATTGATCTCTTAGTGTATTTCTTTGGATCAAAGAGATATGTCGTTCTTAACATTATGCGTTATCTGCATCTTCAGACACACCGTCTTCCGACTCACCGCAGCTGCTCCAACAAGGGAAGCATACACGGAAGGGAGCTACGGTCCCCACTCAACAGTTCCTGCATCGAATGTGCGTGCCCGACATGGACAGCCACAACAACTGCAGGGCCATCAACAAGTCAGCACATGATGCTCACTCCTATGGATGGCAGCCAGATAGGTTGTACCCTCATCTTACTTGTGTGCAACATTTATGGCTTTATTATTCATTTAAGCACGAAAAATAGATCATCAGATTTGACTGTATGTTCATGCTGATCTCTTACAGGTTTTGTTCAGGAGTTCACGCTGTTCCATAGTTCAACTAAGATACTTGTTCTTTAGGTAACTCTGTTTTTTTAGTTATCATTAATCAGCCAATGCTATCCCACAGGCTGGTGATTATAGTATTATACCACTTCTAGTATTACCTATGTTGTTCTTTAATACTTTTGTGTGCCATCTAGTTAATCTCGAGTACAAACGATACATATTACGTAGCTTTCATCTGTGTTCTCCCTTTAGTTTATGAGACTCTGTTGCTGCTAGTTAACCCCAGTCCTACTATTTATGTCGTCTCCTATAGGCACTCATTTACATAAATCTAAATACTATTTGTCTTCCATGCATGTCAGATATAATTGCACACACTGATATATCCACAAGAACCTCACGGAGCAATGTAAAGGCCAATAAACTTGATGTCAATGATACCCAATATGATGGAACATGTAAAGGCGGTTCTTGAGAAGACTTGCGTAAAGATGATGAATCCTCTTCACCCCACAAGGTCCTTGCTCTAACTTGGCCTGTGATATGGGTACAACATGCATATAATGTCTGGAGTGTATATAATCTGTTGCAATTTCATGTGCTTAGCATGCTTATCATTCATGTAAATATGTCATGCCTTCTGTTTTTCAGTACCTATTCCATTCATGATAACATGTTTCCAAATTCAAGTACTGTCATTCTACTCTATCACAATGCCATCTGCTTAATTTGGACATCATGCTTCTGAATATCTTATGCATTGTTATTCATCAGTATGTACTTCATCGGTCTGCCATACCATATTTTTTTACATTGAAGTGATGTTCTAGTGCTCTGTTGCAATGCCATCTTATTTTCCCAATCATACACGTGTATGTTGCCTTAGTTATTTCATGCATTATTCCGCTAGAATATAGTTTTACATTCAACTAGTGTTTCTTTTGCTGTGTTGTCCTGTCATATCCCTAGCTCTTACACCATACTCCCTCCGTCCGAAATACATGTTGCTGAAATGGATAAAAAAGGATGTATCTAGGACTGAAATATGCCTAGACCCATCCATTTATTTCCGGATGGAGGGAATACATGTCAATATGTCATGCCTTTCTATTCTTCAGTACCTATTCCATCTCTCTCATTGCCGCATGTTTTATAATTAAAGCACCATTCTTCTATACAAGGCATGCAATGGGAAGACGACTATGTTAGAATCTAAAGGGTTACAAACAAGGCCTTTGCAAAAGATCCGAACACCAGGAGATAATAAACCAACTCCAGTTTTTTATAGATACTGCTCCAGCACAGAGAGACCCAACTCCTACTGATAATAAGCAGATTCCAGTGGCCAAAGAACTAGTCTGCTCCAGTCGAGCAAAAATATGTCAACTCAATTCTAAGAAGCGTGTGCGTATCCTTGCATCATGAAATTTTATAGCATGCGGATCATATTTTCTACATGTTTCTTACCCATCTCTCTTTTAGAAAATAAGCTTAACAGATAGAAGAATTTCTGCAATGGTATCGTTTATGAGGAAAGATTCTTGCAGGAATTCTCTGTGCTCCAATGTAGGTGTAAGTACCTGTTGTATATCACTATATTTTTACATCAGCATGTATTTTGTTAATCGGCGTGAATCCAACCTTTATCTGATCTAAGTTTAGTTGTAGCAAACTGTATGATTAAAGGCCACAATGTTGATTTTTGTAAATAAAACTGCCTGGTAGTTTTGCATCCTGAGCTGCATGAGTGTACTATCTCATATAAGTGGGTTTGAATACTTTGGTTCTCCAGTGGGTTTTTCAAAGGTTTTTTTCCCTGTGTTGTCTGTCGTATCCCTAGCTCTTACATCATACTCCCTCCATCCGGATTAAATGTCGCAGAAATGTATCAAACCGGATGTATCTAGAACTAAACTCCGCCTAGACCCGTCCATTTATTTCGGATGGAGGGAATACATGTCAATATGTCATGCCTTTCTATTCTTCAGTACCTATTCCATCTCTGCTGTAGCATGTTTTATAACTGAATCACCATTCTTCTATATAAGGCATGCAAGGGGAAGACGGCTCTGTTAGAATCTGAAGGGTTACAAACCAGGTCTTTGCAAAAGATCCAAACGACAAGAGATAATAAACCAACTCAATTTTTCATAGAATCTTGCTCCAAAGACAGAGAAACCCAAGTCCCGCGATAATAAGCAGATTCGGTGGCCAAAGAACTAGTCCGCTCGATCCGCAAAGAATGTCAACTCCATTCTAAGAAGCGTGTGCGTATCCTTGCATCATGAAATTTTATAGCATTCGATCATATTTTCTACATGTTTCTTACCCATCTCTCTATTAGAAAATAAGGTTAAACGATAGAAGACTTCCTCCATTGGGATCGTATTTGAGGAAAATATCTTGCGGGAATTCTCTGTGCTACAATGCCGATGTAAGTACCTGTTGTATATCACTATATTTTTACATCAACATGTATTTTGTTAATCGGCATGAATCTAACCTTTATCTGATCTAAAATTAGTTGTAGCAAAATGTTAAAGGCGCCAATGTTGATTTTTGTAAGGAAAACTGCTCGGTAGTTTTGCATACCGAGCTGCATGAATGTATTATCTCATATCACGCACATTCTGAATTGTAGTGCTTCTCTGGTTGCCCATTCATTCATTGTGTCAATGTTGCTTTTCGTACTACCTTACGGCTGATGGTAGCTGTGCCATATTGTGTTAATTTGGTGTAGGCTAGTTGCCCAAACATTCGTTGTGTCAATGTTGCTTTCCTATTATCTGACTTGGCCAATGATAGCAATGCTAGTGTGTTAATTTTGTGCAGGCTTTTGAAGATAAGAAGACAAACTCTAAAAACAGCAAGGCAACCCCATTGTTTCTTTCCAAGAAATCTAGGCCGAGTAATATGGCAATAACTCATGATTAATCTGTTTGGTTCCCGTCCTAATTTATGTTATGATGCAGTGGTCGAGACACTCTCCACTATCAATAATACAAGCCTGCCAAAATCGCCATCTGAATCTGTTCAATATCCTCTATCTCGAATGCAACAGAATAAATGTATGTTTGTGAACCAATTAATGGCTGAAGCAATGATGGAAATGGTGGATGAATCAAAGGTGCAGAGTCGTGCGACACAACAACTGATCAATGTTCTCGAGAGAAAGTGTAGCAAAGCGAAAGAACTTGCCAACATGCTTAGGGGCTTTATCTGGCCGAGGTTGCGATTGTGACGTTGTAGATGGTTAGCTTACGCTCATTAATTTGCACTTGGCATCAATCTTTGATTGCCAGATGGATGTAATTTCTGTAGTATATGCTTTGGATGTGCAACATTATTCCACGTATGTCGTACCTTTGCGTGATCGGTTTTGGTCCTGTATAATTGCTCGTCGTAATGGGCTCAAATTATCTAATTTGGCCTAAAGACATGTAATGAACTTTAGTGGGCCCATTAAGTTAATGGGCCGTTACTAGGCCGAAAGTTAATGGTCGGCCCTCTTACCTCCCGGGTCGTTAACAGGCCGACATCGAAGCGAGCAACAGGTGGCCCCAGTTTATTTCATGGGGCGTTAACAGGCCGTTACAAAGTTTGGGCTACATATGGCCCAACTATACTGTAGTCCTTTAGCAAGCCGAAAGAGACATCGGGCTTGTACTGGACCATGAAGACCACGGGCCGCTAAGAAGCCGAAAGTCAGGTCGTATTGTAAATGGCCCAACTGTGTTGTGGGCCTTTAGCGGGCCGAAAGAGAAACCGGGCTGGTATTGGACCATGAAGGGCATGGGCCGTTAAAAGGCCAAAACTAAGGTCCGACTACAAATGGCCCAACTCATTTATGGTCTTAACAGGCCAAAAGGCACACAGGGCCGGGAATTGGCCCAACACTTAAATGGGTCGCTAAAAGGCCAAAACTCAGGTCCGACTACAAATGGCCCAACCGATTTATGGGCCGTCAACAGGCTGAAAGTGACACCGAGCCAGAAAATTGGCCCAACACTTAAATGGGCCGTTAAAAGGCCGAAACTCAGGTCTGACAACAAATGGCCCATCAGATTTATGGGCCGTCAACAGGCTGAAAGACACACCGGGCCGTAAACTAGCCCAACATTTAAATGGGTCGCTAAAAGGCTGAAAGATGTACATCCTGAAAATTGGCCCATCCATTAAATGGGCCGTTAATAGGCCGAAATCTCCACGGGCCGATATTGAGCCCAAATATATAGCGAGTCGTTAACGGGCTCGAATCGACAATGGGCTGCAATGGTGTCAAATCTTTAACGGGCGTTGGCCGGGTCGAATTGGCACATCTCGTATGGGCCGTGGGCTTAAATGGACCTGACACAAGTAGGCCTTATATGCGCTGGCCTGCTAATTTTTACTGGGCCGGCCTTTTCACAGGAATGGGCCTCTGTTGGGCCATGCCACGTGTCGACGTATCATAGCCGCCTTACGTCCAATGAGTGGATGACATCTGTCCCAACAATGAGCCGACACGTGTTTCCTCCAGCCAATGATGATTTTACACGTGGAAAATCCCCATTGGTCGGGGCTGTTAACGGGTTATCGGATCCAAAACCCGACCCGATAGCTTAATAGCGTTCCGTTATGGTGGATGCCACGTGTCGGTCACCCTTGACGAAAGCACTTCTGTGACGCGCGATTTATCGTCATGGAAGTGGACACTTCCGTGATGATAATTTTGGTAATGTCATGGAACACTTCTACGACAGCACAAGTATGACTATCTTGATTCTGTCATAAATTTGTCATGGATGTACATGCATGACAAAAAAAGCGACCTACTGTGACAAACAAGTATCATCACATAAGTGTATTTTTTTGTAGTTAGCGCATTAGTCCGGCCCATGTCCAACAGGCTAGACGCCCGAGGACCCCTTAGTCCAGAACTCCCTCAGTGAGGCCTTCAAGTCTCTTGAGGAGAGGCCCCGCGAGGCGCTGCAGGAACTTTACGAGAAGGGCTTGGAGAAGCCGTTGGCGACTAATGACGAGGGCCCCGCCTAGCTACTTCCTCAGCTCGTCACGGCACTCGAGGACGTCGTCAACGAGATCGGCCCCATGGTGGAGGGGGAAGCACGCATGCTCTCCTCGTCGGCCTTGATGCGCGTCTTGAGCCACCTTCATCTTCGCGATCCCACTGCCGACCTTGGCGTCCTGCTCGAGCCTGTGAAGGAAATATGCCCTAGAGGCAATCTTAAAGTTGTTATTTATTTTTCCTTATATCATGATAAATGTTTATTATTCATGCTAGAATTGTATTAACCGGAAACTTAGTACATGTGTGAATACATAGACAAACAGCGTGTTACTAGTATGCCTCTACTTGACTAGCTCGTTGAATCAAAGATGGTTAAGTTTCCTAGCCATAGACATGAGTTGTCATTTGATTAACGGGATCACATCATTAGAGAATGATGTGATTGACTTGACCCATTCCGTCAGCTTAGCACTTGATCGTTTAGTATGTCGCTATTGCGTTCTTCATGACTTATACATGTTCCTATGACTATGAGATTATGCAACTCCCGAATATCGGAGGAACACCTTGTGTGCTATCAAACGTCACAACGTAACTGGGTGATTATAAAGATGCTCTACAGGTCTCTCCGAAGGTGTTTATTGGGTTGGCATAGATCGAGATTAGGATTTGTCACTCTGAGTATCGGAGAGGTATCTCTGGGCCCTCTCGGTAATGCAAGCAATGTAACTAATGAGTTAGTTACGGGATGATGCATTGCGGAACGAGTAAAGAGACTTGCCGGTAACGAGATTGAACTAGGTATTGAGATACCGATGGTCGAATTTCGGGCAAGTAACATACCGATGACAAAGGGAACAACGTATGTTGTTATGCGGTTTGACCGATAAAGATCTTCGTAGAATATGTAGGATCCAATATGAGCATCCACGTTCCGCTGTTGGTTATTTACCGGAGATGAGTCTCGGTCATGTCTACATAGTTCTCAAACCCGTAGGATCCGCACGCTTAACACTCGGTGACGATCGGTATTATTAGTTTGTGTGTTTTGATTTACCGAAGGTTGTTCGGAGTCGTGGATGAGATCAGGGACATGACGAGGAGTCTCGAAATGTTTGAGACGTAAAGATCGATATATTGGAAGGCTATATTCGGACATCGGAAAGGTTCTGAGTGGTTCGGGTATTTATCGGATTACCGGAGGGTTACGGGAATTCGCCGGGGAGTATATGGGCCTTACCGGGCTTTAGGGGAGAGAGAGAGAGGGGCTGCCTAGGGGAGGCCGCGCGCCCCCCAAGGCCTAGTCCGAATTGGACTAGGGGAGGCGGCGCCCCTCCTTCCTTCTCTTACATCTTCCCTTCCTTCTCTCCTACTCCTACTACTTGGAAGGGGGGATCCTACTCCCGGTGGGAGTAGGACTCCCCAGGGCGTGCCATAGTAGAGGGCCGGCCCTCCCCCTCCTCCACTCCTTTATATGCGGGGAATGGGAGAACCCCATAGACACACAAGTTGATCATTGATCTCTTAGCCGTGTGCGGTGCCCCCTCCACCATAATCCACCTCGGTCATATCGTCATAGTGCTTAGGCGAAGCCCTGCGCTGGTAGCTTCATCATCACCATCATCACGCCGTCGTGCTGATGAAGCTCTCCTCAGCTCTCTTTGGATCGTGAGTTCGTGGGACGTCACCAAGCTGAACGTGTGCAGATCGCGGAGGTGCCGTACGTTCGGTACTAGGATCGGTCGATCGTGAAGACATACGACTACATCAACCGCGTTGTCATGACGCTTCCGCTTTCGGTCTATGAGGGTACGTGGATAATACTCTCCCCTCTCGTTGCTATGCATCACCATGATCTTGCGTGTGCGTAGGAATTTTTTTAAAATTACTACGTTCCCTAACAGTGGCATCCGAGCCAGGTTTATGCGTAGATGTTATATGCATGAGTAGAACACAAGTGAGTTGCGGGCGATACAAGACATGCTGCTTACTAGCATGTCATACTTTGATTCGGCGGTATTGTTGGATGAAGCGGCCCAGACCGACATTACGCGTACGCTTATGCAAGACTGGTTCTACCAACGTGCTTTGCACACAGGTGGCTGGCGGGTGTCAGTTTCTCCAACTTTAGTTGAATCGTGTGTGGCTACGCCCGGTCCTTGTTGAAGTTTAAAACAACACATACTTGACGAAATATCGTTGTGGTTTTGATGCGTAGGTAAGAACGGTTCTTGCTCAGCCCGTAGCAGCCACGTAAAACTTGCAACAACAAAGTAGAGGACGTCAAACTTGTTTTTGCAGGGCATGTTGTGATGTGATATAGTCAAGACATGATGCTAAATTTTATTGTATGATACAATCATGTTTTGTAACGGAGTTATCGGCAAACTGGTAGGAGCCATATGGTTGTCACCTTATTGTATGAAATGCAATCGCCATGTAATTGCTTTACTTTATCACTAAGTGGTAGCGATAGTCGTAGAAACAATAATTGGTGAGACGACAACGATGCTACGACGGAGATCAAGGTGTCGCGCCGGTGACGATGGTGATCATGACGGTGCTTTGGAGATGGAGATCAAAGGCACAAGATGATGATGGCCATATCATATCACTTATATTGATTGCATGTGATGTTTATCCTTTATGCCTCTTATTTTGCTTAGTTCGACGGTAGCATTATAAGATGATCTCTCACTAAATTTCAAGGTACAAGTGTTCTCCATGAGTATGCACCGTTGCGACATTTCTTCGTGCTGAGACACCACGTGAAGATCGGGCGTGATAAGCTCTATGTTCACATACAATGGGTGCAAGCCAGTTTTGCACACACAGAATACTCGGGTTAAACTTGATGAGCCTAGCATATGCAGATATGGCCTCGGAACACTGGAGACCGAAAGGTCGAGCTTGAATCCTATAGATGATATGATCAACATAGTGATGTTCACCATTGAAAACTACTCCATCTCACGTGATGATTGGACATGGTTTAGTTGATATGGATCACGTGATCACTTAGATGATTAGAGGGATGTCTATCTAAGTGGGAGTTCTTAAGTAATATGATTGTTGAACTTTAATTTATCATGAACTTAGTCCTGGTAGTATTAGCATATCTATGTTGTAGATCAATAGCTCGCGTTTAGCTCCCCTGTTTTATTTTTGATATGTTCCTGGAGAAAACTTAGTTGAATGATGTTAGTAGCAATGATGCGGATTGGATCCGTGATCTGAGGATTATCCTCATTGCTGCACAGAAGAATTATGTCCTTGATGCACCGCTAGGTGACAAACCAATTGCAGGAGAAGATGCAGACGTTATGAGCGTTTGGCAAGCTCGATATGATGACTACTTGATAGTTTAGTGCACCATGCTTTACGGCTCAGAATCGGGGCTTCAAAGACATTTTTGAAACGCCACGGAGCATATGAGATGTTCCAAGAGTTGAAACTAGTATTTCAGACTCAGGCCCATGTCGAAAGTTATGAGACATTTGATAAGTACTTTGCCTACAAGATGGAGGAGAATAGCTCAGCTAGTGAGCATGTGCTCAGAATGTCTGAGTACTACAATCACTTGAATCAAGTGGGAGTTAATCTTCTAGATAAGATAGTGATTGACAGAGTTCTCTAGTCACCATCACCAAGTTACTAGAACTTCGTGATGAATTATAATATGAAAGGATGGATACGACAATTCTCGTGCTCTTCATAATGCTAAAGGCTGCGGAGGTAGAAATCAAGAAGGAGCATCAAGTGTTGATGGTCAACAAGACCACCAGTTTCAAGAAAAGGGTAAAGGGAAGAAGGGGAACTTCAAGAAGAACGGGAAGCAAGTTGCTACTCAAGTGAAGAAGCCCAAGTCTGGACCTAAGCCTGAGACTAAGTGCTTCTACTTCAAAGGGACTGGTCACTGGAAGCGGAACTGCCCCAAGTATTTGGCGGAAAAGAAGGATGGCAAAGTGAAAAAGGTATATTTGATATACTTCTTATTGATGTGTACTTTACTAGTGTTTATAGCAACCCCTCAGTATTTGATACTAGTTCATTTTCTGAGATTAGTAACTCGAAACGGGAGTTGCAGAATGAACATAGACTAGTTAAGGGTAAAGTGACGATGGGTGTTGGAAGTGGTTCCAAGATTGATATGATCATCATCGCACACTCCCTATACTTTCGAGACTAGTGTTGAACCTAAATAAATGTTATTTGGTGTTTGCGTTGAGCATTAATATGATTTGATCATGTTTATTGCAATACGGTTATTCATTTAAGTCAAAGAATAATTGTTATTCAGTTTACGTGAATAAAACCTTCTGTGGTCATACACCCAACGTGCATGGTTTATTGAATCTCGATCGTAGTGATACACATATTCATAATATTTATGCCAAAAGATGCAAACTTAATTATGACAGTGCAACTTATTTGTGGCACTGCCGTTTAGGTCATATTGGTGTAAAGCGCATGAAGAAACTCCATGTTGATGGGCTTTTGGAATCACTTGATGCTTGCGAACCTTGCCTCGTGGGCAAGATGACTAAGACTCCGTTCTCCGGAACAATGGAGCGAGCAACTAACTTATTGGAAATAATACGTACTGATGTATACGGTCCGATGAGTGTTGAGGCTCGCGACGGGTATCGTTATTTTCTGACCTTCACAGATGATTTGAGCAGATATGGGTATATCTACTTGATGAAACATAAGTCTGAAACATTTGAAAAGTACAAAGAATTTCAGAGTGAAGTGGAAAATCATCGTGATAAGAAAATAAAGTTTTTATGTAGCGACCCGACCTCAGATGGTCAAGTCTCTGTGTTCCAGTATCATCCCTGGATCAGTAATGCTGACACACATAGTACTTGAAGGATTTATAAGAGAGTAGCAATCACACACTTACTACATCGAATGTCTCAAAAGAGAACTTATTACAATAATGTGGCTTAAGGCCATCTAATGCGATATCAGCGGAAGGCTTGGAAGATAAAGTGAGTCCATCAACTCCAACAACATAGCTGAGCTGCATGGCAATGACCTAACGAACCTTACTCCTCGTCTGAAAAGTCTGCAACATAATACGTTGCAGCCCGAGAACGGGTCAGCACATGGAATATGCTGGCAATATACACAATAGAGCAAGAACAGAATAATGCTATCACTACATGCATATTTGGCTGGTGGAAAGCTCTATGGTTATAGTTTTGCGAAAAGCCAATTTTTTTCCTACAACAAAGGAATAGTTTTTTAATTTAACTACCATGGTGGTTGAAACATTGAGAAGGTATAGCCCCAAATCAATCCCAATTAAAGTAGTTAACAACCCAAAAATAGTAATTAAGAGTGATGAGATACATGTGATAACTCAAGTACTAGATACTCAAAATTGTCCATAACCGGGGACACGGCTAACCATGATTAGATTGTACACTCTGCAGAGGTTTGGCACTTTTGCCCACAAGACTCGATCACCTCCGTTGATTTCTCGCACTACATGGTGTTTGAGAAACGGATGACCGAGACACAGTTTTTTAGAAACATTAACTATCTACTCCGGGTAGACCATACCAAACCTACAAAACCCACTACCTGCTGATCTACCTCTTCAAGAGCTTCACGTAACTTACTCAACTATGCTAGAGCCCATAGTAGCTTGTGGCTGCACACTGAAGTTTCTAGCATTAATAATCTCAGTTCCCTTTGAGCACTGGTGGCGGTCCATAGGAAGATCACACGGGTACCCGGGATTTCAAAAAATAAAAGCAGACAACACTTTGGGTTCCCCGTGTGCCTCAATCCACCCAGATGTAAATTTTAAGTTGCCACCTTAAGTTGAACCATTAATTAACAATCTCACATCTGTCATGGATACACTCAAACCCAAACCACGTCTACGAGCATAGCATAGTAGTATAAGCAACACGTAGAAGTAACTCCCAAGGGTTTGATAGTAACATGGCAATAGGTTCTACCTCAACTACTACTTCCCAACCCACAAGTTAATGACATCCTAACCATGCAATGTTTGAGGATTGGAACTAATGCATAAAAACTGGGTATGGAAAGAGTATGATCAATGTGTTACTTGCCTTGCTGACGATCCGCGAATCCTAGAGACTCGTAGTAACACGCCTCACACTCTGGGAATTCTATCGCAAGCAAACAATAACATACATAAGCAACAAGCAAAGATGCACAAGCAAAACTCAAATAAACGAGGCTGACCAGCAACTTAAGAACTCCGGCTCGCAAAAAGAATCAAACCAAACGGAGCAACGAAACTCAAACGGCGATAGAAACAAGATCCGTTTACTAATCTGAACTAGGGTCAAATTTTACAGTACCAAAATCTTGTTTAAGTTGATTAAACAGAAAGAGGGTCTCAAGACAAAGATCTGGGCGCTTGAATCGCCTGATTCCGACTAACGAGCGAAAAGATAAACAGAAACTAAGCTCAGATTAGAAATCGCGATCAGAAAAATCACGGAATAAATCCGAGAAAAAGAAAACTGACGAACAGACTAACGAACGAACGTTCATTATCTGGATCTAAACGAAGAACGCGTTCGTTAAAACGAATCTAACGAAATTTAATCAAGACGCTAAATAAATAAACCGGAGAAAAACCGATTTATTTAAAAAACGAAAACTAGGGTTTCTAAAAAACCGAAATGGTTTTTTTTCTCAGAAAACTGGCGACGGCGGGCGGCTACCTCGGCTTGGCTCCGGCGGGGTTCCGGTGCGGCAGCGGGGCTCGGGGGCGGCGACTTGGAGGAGGGGCCAAGGCGCGGCGAAGGCGGAGTCCGGCTCGCACTAAGGTCCGAGTCGGCGGCGGGCCACATGTGATAGGCCAGCCATTGGCTGAGCCTGCTTTCGGCTGGGCCTTAGGCCCGATCAAGCTGGGAAACTTTTTTAATAGTTCCGCCTACTGAAAAAAAAATCCTATAAAATAAAATGAAATCTAAAAAAGCCAAAACAAATTTTCACCATCTAAATGAAATATTTAGAACGAGATGAACATTTTCTTGGCCCTAAAATGCAATTTTTGAAAACATGCAATTTTTCTAATGCAAATAAAATCCAAATAAAAATAAAAAAACCAACAAATGATTTTAACATTTTTCCTCCAATATTTCAATTGTTTTGAAGAAGTCATATTATCTCCCCTCATTCATTTTATTATGAAATATTTTTCAGAGAGAAAAATATTTAAAATAAAAAATCCTCGTTTTCGCTATTTGATAAAAATCAAATATGAAAACCGGAAAAATCCCCAACTCTCTCCGAGGGTCCTTGAGTTGCTTAGGATTTTGAGGATTGCGGAACGAAGATGCAATAAAATAAGATATGCATGGATGACCTATGTATAACATTCCAAATTGAAAATTTGGGATGTTACATTCTATGATCTGATCGCGGAGACGAATATTTGAGTTACGAGTTTGGTCTTCATTTGAAACAATGCAGAATAGTTTCACAAGTCATGCCACCTGGAACACCACAGCGTAATGGTGTGTCCGAACGTCATAACCGTACTTTATTAGATATGGTGCGATCTATGATGTCTCTTACCGATTTACCACTATCGTTTTGGGGTTATGCATTAGGGACAACTGCATTCACGTTAAATAGGGCATCATCTAAATCCGTTGGGATGACACCATATGAACTGTGGTTTGGCAAGAAACCAAGGTTGTCATTTCTTAAAGTTTGGGGATGTGCTGCTTATGTGAAAAAGCTTCAACCTGATAAGCTCGAACCCAAATCGAAGAAATGTGTCTTCATAGGATACCCAAAGGAGATTGTTGGGTACACCTTCTATCACATATCCGAAGGCAAGATATTCGTTACTAAGAATGGATCCTTTCTAGAGAAGGAGTTTCTCTCGAAAGAAGTGAGTGGGAGGAAAGTTGAACTTGATGAGGTAATTGACCTTCTCCCGAATCAGAAAGTAGTTCATCACAGAAATCAGTTCCAATGATTCCTACACCAATTAGTGGGGAAGCTAATGATGATGATCATGAAACCTCTGATCAAGTTACTACCGAACCTCGTAGGTCAACCAGACTAAGATCCGCACCAGAGTAGTACGGTAATCCTGTTCTGGAGGTCATGTTACTTGACCCTGACGAACCTACGAACTATGAGGAAGCGATGATGAGCCCGGATTCCATGAAATGGCTTAAGGCCATGAAATCTAAGAAGGGATCCATGTATGAGAACAAAGTATGGACTTTGATTGACTTGCCCGATGATCAACAAGCCATTGATAATAAATGGATCTTCAAGAGGAAGATGGACAATGATAGTAGTGTTACTATCTAAAAAGCTTGAATTATCGAAAAAAAAGTTCAAGGTGTTGACTATGATAAGATTTTCTCACTCGTAGCGATGCTTAAGTCTGTCCGAATCATGTTAGCAAATTGCCACATTTTATGAAATCCGGCAAATGGATGTCAAAACTACATTCCTTAATGGATTTATTAAAGAAGAGTTGTATATGATGCAACCAGAAGGTTTTGTCGATCCTAAAGGTGCTAACAAAATGTGCAAGCTCCAAATGATCCATCTATGGACTGGTGCAAGCATCTCGGAGTTGGAATATACGCTTTGATGAGTTGACCAAAGCATATAGTTTTATCAGACTTGCGGTGAAGCCTGTATTTACAAGAAAGTGAGTGGGAGCACTACAGCATTTCGATAAATATATGTGAATGACATATTGTTGATCAGAAATAATGTAGAATTTTCTGGAAAGCATAAAGGAGTATTTGAAAGGAGTTTTTCAAAGAAAGACCTCGGTGAAGCTGCTTGCATATTGAGCATCAAGATCTATAGAGATAGATCAAGACACTTTATAAGTTTTTTCAATGAGTACATACCTTGACAAGATTTCGAAGTAGTTCAAAATGGAACAGTCAAAGAAAGAGTTCTTGCCTGTGTTACAAGGTGTGAAATTGAGTAAGACTCAAAGCCCGACCATGGCAGAAGATAGAAAGAGAATGAAAGTCATTCCCTATGCCTCAGCCATAGGTTCTATAAAGTATGCCATGTTGTGTACCAGATCTATTGTATACCCTACACTGAGTTTGTCAAGGGAGTACAATAGTGATCTAGGAGTAGATCACTGAACAGCGGTCAAAATTATCCTTAGTGGAATAAGGATATGTTTCTCGATCATGGAGATGACAAAAGGTTCGCCATAAAGGGCTACGTCGATGCAAGTTTTTACACTGATCTAGATGATTCTAAGTCTCAATCTAGATACATATTGAAAGTGGGAGCAATTAGCTAAAGTATCTCTGTGCAGAGCATTGTAGACATAGAAATTTGCAAAATACATACGGATCTGAATTTGGCAGACCCACTGACTAAACTTCTCTCACAAGCAAAAGTTGATCACACCTTAGTACTCTTTGGGTGTTAATCACATGGCGATGTGAACTAGATTACTGACTCAACTAAACCCTTTGAGTGTTGGCCACATGGCAATGTGAACTATGGATATTAATCACATGGTGATGTGAACTATTGGTGTTAAATCACATGGCGATGTGAACTAGATTATTGACTCTAGTGCTAGTGGGAGACTGAAGGAAATATGCCCTAGAGGCAATAATAAAGTTGCTATTTATATTTCCTTATATCATGATAAATGTTTATTATTCATGCTAGAATTGTATTAACCGGAAACTTAGTACATGTGTGAATACATAGATAAACAGAGTGTCACTAGTATGCCTCTACTTGACTAGCTCGTTGAATCAAAGATGCTTAAGTTCCCTAGCCATAGACATGAGTTGTCATTTGATTAACGGGATCACATCATTAAAGAATGATGTGATTGACTTGACCCATTCTGTTAGCTTAGCACTTGATCGTTTAGTATGTTGCTATTGCTCTCTTCATGACTTATACATCTTCCTATGACTATGAGATTATGCAACTCCCGAATACCGAAGGAACACCTTGTGAGCTATCAAACGTCACAACGTAATTGGGTGATTATAAAGATGCTCTACAGGTGTCACCGAAGGTGTTTGTTGGGTTGGCATAGATCGAGATTAGGATTTGTCACTCCGAGTATCGGAGAGGTATCTCTGGGCCCTCTCGGTAATGCAAGCAATGTAACTAATGAGTTATTTACAGGATGATGCATTACGGAACGAGTAAAGATACTTGGTGGTAACGAGATTGAACTAGGTATTGAGATACCGACGATCGAATCTCGGGCAAGTAACATACCGATGACAAAGGGAACAACGTATGTTGTTATGCGGTTTGACCGATAAAGATCTTCATGGAATATGTAGGATCCAATATGAGCATTCAGGTTCCGCTGTTGGTTATTGACCGGAGATGAGTCTCGGTCATGTCTACGTAGTTCTCAAACCCGTAGGGTCCGCACGCTTAACGTTCGGTGACGATCAATATTATGAGTTTATGTGTTTTGATTTACCGAAGGTTGTTCGGAGTCCCGGATGAGATCAGGGACATGACGAGGAGTCTCGAAATGTTCAAGACGTAAAGATCGATATATTGGAAGGCTATATTCGGACATCAGAAAGGTCCTGAGTGGTTCGGGTATTTATCAGATTACCGGAGAGTTACTGGAATTTGCTAGGGAGTATATGGGCCTTATTGGACTTTAGGGGGAGAGAGAGAGGGGCTGCCTAGGGCAGGCCCCCCCCCTCCCAAGGCCTAGTCCGAATTGGACTAGGGGGAGGGGCGGCGCCCCCTCCTTCCTTCTCTTCTGTCTTCCCCTTCCTTCTCTCCTACTCCTACTACTTGGAAGGGGGGAATCCTACTCCCGGTGGCAGTAGGACTCCCTAGGGCGCGCCATAGTAGAGGGCCGGACCTCCCCCTCCTCCACTCCTTTATATACGGGGGAAGGGGGGCACCCCATAGACACACAAGTTGATCATTGATCTCTTAGCCGTGTGTGGTGCCCCCTCCACCATAATCCACCTCGGTCATATCGTCGTAGTGCTTAGGCGAAGCCCTGCGCCGGCAGCTTCATCATCACCGTCATCATGCCGTCGTGCTGACGAAGCTCTCCCTCGAAGCTCTACTGGATCGTGAGTTCATGGGACGTCACCGAGCTGAATGTGTGCCGATCACGGAGGTGCCGTACATTCGGTACTAGGATCAGTCGATCGTGAAGACGTACGACTGCATCAACTGCGTTGTCATAACGCTTCCGCTTTCGGTCTACGAGGGTACGTGGACAACACTCTCCCCTCTCGTTGCTATGCATCACCATGATCTTGCGTGTGCGTAGGAATTTTTTATAAATTACTACGTTCCCCAACAGTGGCATCCGAGCCAGGTTTATGCGTAGATGTTATATGCACGAGTAGAACACAAGTGAGTTGTGGGCGATACAAGTCATACTGCTTACAAGCATGTCATACTTTGATTCAGCGGTATTGTTGGATGAAGCAGCCCGTACCGACATTACGTGTACGCTTATGCGAGACTGGTCAACCAACGTGCTTCGCACAGAGGTGGCTGGCGGGTGTCAGTTTCTCCAACTTTATTTGAATCGAGTGTGGCTATGGGCGACGGCGATGCCGCCGGCGGGAAAGCGCTCCCTGACGACAGCGCCCAAGGCTGAAGAGGAGGCCTGCTGGTGGACGGTGATACGTCTCCAACGTATCTATAATTTTTGATTGCTCCATGCTACTTTATCTACTGTTTTAGGCTATATTGGGCTTTATTTTCCACTTTTATATTACTTTTGGGACTAACCTATTAACCGGAGGCCCAGCCCAGATTTGTTGTTTTATGCCTATTTCAGTATTTCGAGGAAAAGGAATATCAGACGGAGTCAAACGGAACGAAATCAACTGGAGAAGTTATTTTTGGAAGGAAACCCACGATGGACTTGGACTCCACGTCGGAAGATACGGGAGGTGCTCACGAGGGTGGCGCGCCCACCTGGCGCGCCCCCTGCCTCGTGGGGCCCCTGTAGCTCCACCGACGTACTCCTTTCACCCATATATACCTACGTACCCTAAAAATTCCAGAACAGAAGATAAATCGGGAGTTCTGCCGCCGCAAGCCTCTATAGCCACCAAAACCCAATCGGGACCCAGTTCCGGCACCCTGCCAGAGGGGAATCCCATCTCCGATGGCCATCTTCATCATCCCGGCGCTCTCCATGACGAGGAGGGAGTAGTTCACCCTCGGGGCTGAGGGTATGTACCAGTAGCTATGTGTTTGATCTCTCTCTCTCGTGTTCTTGAGGTGATACGATCTTGATGTATCGCGAGCTTTGCTATTATAGTTGGATCTTATGTTTCTTCTCCCCCTCTTCTCTCTTGTGATGAATTGAGTTTCCCCTTTCAAGTTATCTTATCGGATTGAGTCTTTTATGAACACTTGATGTATGTCTTGCCGTGATTATTTGTGGTGACAATGGGATATCATGTGCCACTTGATGTATGTTTTGGTGACCAACTTGCGGGTTCCGTCCATGAACCTATGCATACGGGTTGGCACACGTTCTTGATTCTCCGGTAGAAACTTTGGGGCACTCTTTGAAGTACTTTTATGTTGGTTGGATAAATCTGAGATTGTGTGATGCATATCGTATAATCATGCCCATGGATACTTGAGGTGACAATGGAGTATCTAGGTGACATTAGGGTTTTGGTTGATTTGTATCTTAAGGTGTTATTCTAGTACGAACTCTAGGGCTGTTTGTGACACTTATAGGAATAGCCCAATGGATAGATTGGAAAGAATAACTTTGAGGTGGTTTTGTAACCTACCATAATCTCTACGTTTGTTCTCCGCTATTAGTGGCTTTGGAGTGACTCTTTGTTGCATGTTGAGGGCTTGTTATATGATCTATCTATGTTATTATTGTTGAGAGAACTTGCACTAGTGAAAGTATGAACCCCAGGCCTTGTTTCCTATCATTGAAATACCGTTTGTGCTGACTTTTATCGCTTGTTACCTTGCTGTTTTTATATTTTCAGTTTACAAAAACCTATATCTACCATCCATATTGCACTTGTATCACCATCTCTTCGCCGAACTAGTGCACCTATACAATTTACCATTGTATTGGGTGTGTTGGGGACACAAGAGACTCTTTGTTATTTGGTTGCAGGGTTGCTTGAGAGAGACCATGTTCATCCTATGCCTCCCACGGATTGATAAACCTTAGGTCATCCACTTGAGGGAAATTTGCTACTGTCCTACAAACCTATGCACTTGCAGGCCCAACAACGTCTACAAGAAGAAGGTTGTGTAGTAGACATCAAGCTCTTTTATGGCGCCGTTCTTGGAGGCTAGGTAAGTGAAGGTATATCTTTAGATCTTGCAATCGAATCTTTTTGTTTCTTGTTTTAGCACTAGTCTAGTTTATAAAAGAAAACTACAAAAAAATGGAATTGAGTTTGTCTCATACGCTTCATCTTTTTAATATCTTTCGTGAGAATGGTGGAAAGGAAAATTGTGCCAAAGTGCTAGAAGAAGAATTACATAGAATGCTTGGCATTAAATATGTGAATGATGAGCATGATTGCAATGTTGTTAGTATGAATTCCTTGAATATCCATGATGCTAATGATATGCAAAGCCACAAGCTTGGGGAAGCTATGTTTGATGAAGATGATATTTTTTGTCTCCCAAGCTTTGATGAGCAAATTTACTATGATGAAAGCATGCCTCCTATCTATGATGATTATTGTGATGACACGTATGCTTTAAAGAATAATGATAACCATGAAACTTGTCATCTTGATCTTAATTTTCAATCTCATGATAGCTATTTTGTTGAGTTTGCTCCCACAATTATTAATGAGAAGAATTTTGCTTATGTGGAGAGTAGTAAATTTTCTATGCTTGTAGATCATGAAAATAATGCTTTAGATGCTGGTTATATTGTTGAATTAATTCATTATGCTACTGAAAATTATTATGAGGGAGGAGTATATGCTTGTAGGAATTGCAATAATATCAACTTTCCTCTCTATGTGCTTAAAGTTTTGAAGTTATGCTTGTTTTACCTTCCTATGCAAGTTGATTCTTGTTCCCACAAGTTGTTTGCTCACAAAACCCCTATGCATAGGAAGTGGGTTAGACTTAAATCTGCTAGTCATATTCTTCATGATGCTCTATTTATGTTTCAATTCTTATCTTTTATGTGAGCATCATTGAAATCATAATGCCTAGCTAGGGGCGTTAAACGATAGCGCTTGTTGGGAGGCAACCCAATTTTATTTTAGTTTCTTGATTTTTGGTTCTTTTTAGTAATAAATCATACATCTAGCCTCTGTTTAGATGTGATTTTGTGTTTTAATTAGTGTTTGTGCCAAGTAGAACCTTTGGGAAGACTTGGGTGAAGTCTTTATGATCATGCTGTAAAAAAACAGAAACTTTGGCGCTCACAAGATTAGCTAGAACTTTTTACTGGAGGGTGATATTTAGTTGATTATTTTTGCATATTATTACTAGACAAATTCCTCAGGTCCAACAATTTATTTTAGAATTTTTGGAGTTCCAGAAGTTTGCGTTAGTTACATATTACTACAGACTGTTCTGTTTTTGACAGATTCTGTTTTCATTGTGTTGTTTGCTTATTTTGATGAATCTATGGCTAGTAAAATAGTTTATAAACCATAGAGAAGTTTGAATACAGTAAGTTTAACACCAATATAAATAAATAATGAGTTCACTACAGTACCTTGAAGTGGTCTTTTTGTTTTCTTTCGCTAGCAGAGCTCACGAGTTTTCTGTTAAGTTTTGTGTTGTGAAGTTTTCAAGTTTTGGGTAAAGATTCAATGGACTACGGAATAAGGAGTGGAAAGAGACTAAGCTTGGGGATGCCCAAGGCACCCCAAGGTAATATTCAAGGACAACCAAGAGCCTAAGCATGGGGATGCCCCGGAAGGCATCCCCTCTTTCGTCTTCGTTCATCGGTAACTTTACTTGGAGCTATATTTTTATTCACCACATGATATGTGTTTTGCTTGGAGTGTCATTTTCTCTTGTTAGTATTTTCTTGCTGTTAGTTATAATAATGTTTTGCATCTTTAGTTTCAATAAAAAAAAGTCAAGGATAGCCTTTGCCATGCTTATTTTGCTACCATACATGTTGCCATTTGAAAACAGAAAGTTTACCGCAGTTGCAAAAATTCCTCAGAAAAGTCAGAGAGTGGTATAATGTTGAATCTTTTTGCATATTGAGCTATGATAAATTTATTACAGTGGTAATTTTAGTTCATAATTTTTTGAGTCAGGGAAGTATTGATACTCTTGCATTCTTTACAGACTGTACTGTTTTGGCAGATTGCTGTTATGTTTGCATTGTTTGCATATGTTTGCTTGTTTAATGATTCTATTTAAGGATAGGAGTATTAAATATGCAGAGGCATTTAGTATGAAATGTTGAATAATAATTCTAGTTATTTGTTACAGTAGCAAATGATAAGGTTTTGCATTGGTTTATACAAACCTATCTCACGAGTTCTTGTTGAGTTTGTTGTGAATGAAGCTTTTGATAAAAAGAGAAACCATGATATGAGAGGAATTAAGGAGACACAAAAGTTCAAGCTTGGGGATGCCCAGGCACCCCAAGATAATATTTCAAGAAGTCTCAAGCATCTAAGCTTGGGGATGCCCCGGTAGGCATCCCACCTTTCTTCTTCAACAACTATCGGTTAGTATCAGTTGAGCCTAAGTTTTTGCTTCTTCACATGAGTTGTGCTATCCTTGCATTGTAGTTTTCTTTATCTTTGCTTGCTGTTTGAATAAAGTACCAAGATCTGAATTCTTTAATGAGAGAGAGCCATACATAAATTGGAATTTGTTAGAATACTCAATGTGCTTCACTTATATCTTTTGAGCTTGATAGTTTTGCTCATTGATCTTCACTTATATCTTTCGGAGTAGTTTGTCATTTGCTCTAGTGCTTCACTTATATCTTTTAGAGCACGGTGGTGGATTTGTTTTAAAGAAACTATTGATCTCTCATGCTTCACTTAGATTATTTTGAGAGTCGTTAATAGCATGGTAATTTGCTTAATGTTAATATACTTAGTGTTCAAGATATGTGAAACTTTCTTTTTGAGTGAATTGAATACTAAGATAAATTTAATGCTTGATAATTGTTTTGAGATATGGAGGTAATAATATCAAAGTCGTGCTAGTTGATAATTGTGAATTTGAGAAATACTTGTGTTGAAGTTTGCAAGTCTCGTAGCATACACGTATGGTTAAAGTTGTGTAACAAATTTGAGACATGAAGTGTACCTGGCTTGTGCATCCTTATGAGTGGCGGTCGGGGACGAGCGATGGTCTTTTCCTACCAATCTATCCCCCTAGGAGCATTGCGCATAGTACTTGATCTTTGATGGCTTCTAAATTTTTGCAATAAGTATATGAGTTCTTTTGACTAATGTTGGGTCCATGGATTATACACACTTTTACCTTTCCGCCTTTGCTAGCCTCTTTGGTACCGTGCATTGCCCTTTCTCACCTTGAGAGTTGGCGCAAACTTCGCCGGTGCATCCAAACCCCGTGATATGATATGCTCTTTCACACATAAACCTCCTTATATCTTCCTCAAAACAGCCACCATACCTACCTATCATGGCATTTCCATAGCCATTCCGAGATATATTGCCATGCAACTTCCATCATCATAATGACATATATTACTTTTGTCATATTGACATTGCATGATCATGTAGTTGACACCGTATTTGTGGCAAAGCCACCATGCATTATTTTCCATACATCTCACTCTTGATTCATTGCACCATCCCGCACATCACGGAGGCATTCATATAGAGTCATATTTTGTTCTAAGTTTCGAGTTGTAATTGTTGAGTTGTAAGAAAAATAAAAGTGTGATGATCATCATTATTAGAGCATTGTCCCAAGTGAGGAAAGGATGGTGGAGACTATGATTCCCCCATAAGTCGGGATGAGACTCCGGACGAAATAAAAAAAAAGAGCAAGGCCAAAAAAAAGAGAAAGGCCCAAAAAAATGAGAGAAGCCACAATGCTACTATCCTTTTACCACACTTGTGCTTCAAAGTAGCACCTTGTTCTTCATGTAGTGAGTCTCATATATTGTGCTTCAAAGTAGCACTAAGATCTTCATGATAGAGAGTCTCTCATTTTATCACTTTCATATACTAGTGGGAATTTTTCATTATAGAACTTGGTTTGTATATTCCAATGATGGGCTTCCTCAAAGTTCCCTAGGTCTTCGTGAGCAAGCAAGTTGGATGCACACCCACTTAGCTTCTTTTGTAGAGCTTTCATATACTTATAGCTCTAGTGCATCCGTTGCATGGCAATCCCTACTCCTCATGTTGACATCATTTGATGGGCATCTCCATAGCCCGTTGATTATCCTCGTCAATATGAGACTTTCTTTATTTTTGTCTTCTCCACACAATCCCATCATCATATTCTATTCCACCCATAGTGCTATACCCATGGCTCGCGCTCATGTATTGCGTGAAGGTTGAAAAAGTTTGAGATTATTTAAGTATGAAACAATTGCTTGGCTTGTCATCGGGGGTATAGAAGTTGCGAACATCTTTGTGTGACGAAAATGAAGCATAGCCTAACTATATGATTTTGTAGGGATGAACTTTCTTTGGCTATGTTATTTTGAGATGACATAATTGCTTTGATTAGTATGCTTGAAGTATTATTATTTTTATGTCAATATGAACTTTTGTCTGGAATCTTTCGGATCTGAATATTCATATCACAATTAAGAAGATTTATATTGAAATTATGCCAAGTAGCACTCCCCATCAAAATTCTTTTTTATCATTTACCTACTCGAGGACGAGCACGAATTAAGCTTGGGGATGCTTGATACGTCTCCAACTTATCTATAATTTTTGATTGCTCCATGCTAATTTATCTACTGTTTTAGGCTATATTGGGCCTTATTTTCCACTTTTATATTACTTTTGGGACTAACCTATTAATCGGAGGCCCAACCCAGATTTGCTGTTTTATGCCTATTTCAATATTTCGAGGAAAAGGAATATCAGACGGAGTCAAAACGGAACGAAATCAACTGGAGAAGTTATTTTTGGAAGGAAACCCACCTGATGGACTTGGACTCCACGTCAGAAGATACGGGAGGTGCTCACGAGGCAGGGGGGCGCGCCCAGGGGGTAGCTCCACCGACGTACTCCTTTCACCCATATATACCTACATACCCTAAAACTTCCAGAACAGAAGATAAATCGGGAGTTGCGCCGCCGCAAGCCTCTGTAGCCACCAAAAACCAATCGGGACCCTGTTCCGGCACCCTACCGGAGGGGGATCCCATCTCCGGTGGCCATCTTCATCATCCCGGCGCTCTCCATGACGAGGAGGGAGTAGTTCACCCTCGGGGCTGAGGGTATGTACCAGTAGCTATGTGTTTGATCACTTTCTCTCGCGTTCTTGAGGTGATACGTTCTTGATGTATCGCGAGCTTTGCTATTATAGTTGGATCTTATGTTTCTTCTCCCCCTCTTCTCTCTTGTGATGAATTGAGTTTCCCCTTTGAAGTTATCTTATCGGATTGAGTCTTTTATGAACACTTGATGTATGTCTTGCCGTGATTATCTGTGTTGACAATGGGATATCATGTGCCACTTGATGTATCTTTTGGTGACCAACTTGCAGGTTCCGCCCATGAACCTATGCATAGGGGTTGGCACACGTTCTTGATTCTCCGGTAGAAACTTTGGGGCACTCTTTGAAGTACTTTTATGTTGGTTGGATAAATCTGAGATTGTGTGATGCATATCATATAATCATGCCCACGGATACTTGAAGTGACAATGGAATATCTAGGTGACATTAGGGTTTTTGTTGATTTGTATCTTAAGGTGTTATTCTAGTACGAACTCTAGGGCTGTTTGTGACACTTATAGGAATAGCCCAATGGATTGATTGGAAAGAATAACTTTGAGGTGGTTTCGTACCATACCATAATCTCTACGTTTGTTCTCCGCTATTAGTGACTCTTTGTTGCCTGTTGAGGGCTTGTTATATGATCTATCTATGTTATTATTGTTGAGAGAACTTGCACTAGTGAAAGTATGAACCCTAGGCCTTGTTTCCTATCATTGCAATACCGTTTACGCTCACTTTTATCGCTTGTTACCTTGCTGTTTTTATATTTTCAGTTTACAAAAACCTGTATCTACCATCCATATTGCACTTGTATCACCATCTCTTCGCCGAACTAGTGCACCTATACAATTTGCCATTGTATTGGGTGTGTTGGGGACACAAGAGACTCTTTGTTATTTGGTTGCAGGGTTGCTTGAGAGAGACCATCTTCATCCTATGCCTCCCACAGATTGATAAACCTTAGGTCATCCACTTGAGGGAAATTTGCTATTGTCCTACAAACCTGTGCACTTGCAGGCCCAAGAACGTCTACAAGAAGAAGGTTGTGTAGTAGACATCAAACGTGGTGCTCCTTCCCATTTTTACTTTCCTGCGAACTTTCCTGCGATATGCAACGTGCCTCGTGGAGGCGTCAAAACTTGTGTTTGGTGTTTAAGGAACAATATGTTTTGTAATATTTATTAAGATTCCTCGATTTCCTTCCCATTTGCTTGATGTTCTACGTTGGCAGGGCCCGACCCCGCGCATACCTCAGCCGTCGTTGGGCCGTCTGGATCAACAGGATGGGACTAAGGGGTGAGGGGCTATGTGGCCAGTTAGGCTCCTTAGTCACGATGCTGAGGAGTCCCCCTTGACGCGCAAACGGCCTACGGGAAGGAGATGCGAAAGTAGGCCTTAGTGTTCTACGTCGGCAGGGCCCGACCCCGCGCATACCTCAGCCGCCGTTGGGCCGTCCGGATCACCAGGATGGGACCAAGGGGTGAGGGCTACGTGGCCAGTTAGGCTCCTAAGTTGCGATGCTTAGTAGTCCCCCTTGACGCTCAAACAGACCTCCATACATGTCCTCGCCGAGGTCCCACACGGGAGGGGCGCGCGACGACCAGGTCCGAGGGACCTGGCAGGGCGGCGTATGCTAGGCGTGACCTAAGCGTAGCCCCCGTGCCCAGCCCCCTCGCACGACTCTCCTGTGGGGAAAGCATTGCGGGGAGGCTGGACACTGAACCGTGTGGCTCCCTGAGGTTGACGCGGCCTTGGGGCTGCCCTCAGTTTTTTTATCATCAGCGCGGAGCATAGAGCTTCCGCACTTGCACGGGCATAGCTGCTCCTCGACCATGTTGACTGCCAGCACGGAGCATGGTGCTTCCACTGGTGCGTGGGTGAGGGCTCCCTCTGAGTGGAGCCCCCGGGGCGTGTACGTCCCCGCCCTGACACGTGGCTTGTACGGCATGGCTAGACGAGGTGTGTCTGGGCACTGTGAGCCAGCGCGGGACTCACGAGGCCCTACCTCAAGGCGGGTTGGGCCTGATCTTGGTTCCTGATAGCTGTGGTGACCCTGCGAGATGGTTAGTAACCTGCGCCGGACGAATCTCCTGAGGTGATCACATGAGATGGCCAAAAACCAACGACCCCAGGAGGTGACGTGAACGGGACTAGCCCGCCAGACAGAGCTCAGCCGTTGGGTTTATTGACGCTGCAGGGACGGACCCGAGCATAGACGCCGTGCCTAGTCTTCTCATGCAAAAGATGCTGAATACGACCGACGCGCAACTCCCGTGGAGGTGAGGGTGGTCGCGGGTGGACTTGCAAGGGCGCATGACGTTCATGGTATCGAAGTACCGGACAGGCAGGTGACAATCATAAGGTAAATCATGCAAGGAGGCACACTAGTTCAGATAGATGCAAGAACGATACATGCCATAGGGATGGACCCATGCGGCCTGGGAAAGATGCAGCCCCAGGGGCGCTCCCAACAGAGTAAGCTAAAGATGCAAAAGGAAGCACGTCGCTGGGATAGGCACGTGCGACTTGGGTATAATGCTGCCCGAGGGGCGCCCCCAAATGAATGAACTGGAAAGAGACACCTGATGCCATTGCTAAAGTGGTGTCGGGGTAGCTGAAGATGCGTGATGAAGAAGTCACTCCTCACGAGTCGCGAGGGTCCTAAGCCTCGGGAGGCTCCGGGGGCTCGGGTGGCTCATGAAGGACCGTCGCCCTCTCTGCCAGAACTGCGTGATGCCTGGCCTCCTGAGCCGCCAGGATACTCCGTAAGTGGCGCAAGGTGGCAGTCGCGTTTGGCAAGCCGAATGGCATGCGAACATAGCTGTGAGGTGGACCCTTGCACCGTCCAACATGTGAAGGCTAGAAACGCCCCTGAGATGCGACCCTGTTGAGCCCTGGAATGTCAATGCAGACACGCAGCCCGCCGTCCTCGCCAGGGTGGGGGGCTGCGCCAGGTGGTGGGCGGCGGTCGCCGCATATGGTCCTTGCTTATTGAAGCTCCTGGGCCGCCTTGGTGATGAACTCCTCAGCACCAGGCGCTCCATGCCTTGTGCCCTCTTGAGGGAAGCGTGTGGTGAAGCACGCCTCCACGTGGTGCCCGAGCGCCTCCCTCGTAACATTGGCTAGGTCCGAGGCCCTCCAGAAGAGAGCCCCCGAGCCCAGCCTGAGGAGGGTGTTGGGCGCGCCTTCCTATGCGAGGGAGGGAAGACCTCCGTGACGAGTGGCTCGCCTGGGACATCGGCCAAGAAAAGCTAAAGTCTATGGCGGCTCTCACCTCCCTCATGACCCGTTTTTGAGGGGGAGAAGATAGCTGGCTAGCTCGTCGAAGCAACAGCGCCAGCGACCCTGGCACCTCCAAAGCCAGAGATGGCAACGGTAAGCCACGACGCAACAGACACGAGCGTCGAAATAACAATGAAGATGCCGAAGACACGTCGGTCAACACCGGATTCAGTGGCTCTAAACCCGGTCAGTGAAAGAAACCATTCAAAGGAAACAAAGACGGTCCATCTAGCCTAGACCGAATACTTGATTGGTTGTGCCAGATTCATGGCACCCCTGACAAGCCTGCCAATCATACCAACTGAAATTGTTGGGTCTCTAAATAGGCTGGCAAGATCAACGCTGAACACAAGGGGAAAGGGCCGCCCAGCGAGGACGACGATGAAGAGCCTCGTCAACCGAACACAGGGGGACAAAAGAAATTTCCTCCCGAGGTCAGAACAGTGAACATGATCTATGTCACTCATATCCCCAAGCAAGAGCGCAAGCGCGCACTAAGGGACATCTATGCCCTAGAGCCAGTTGCACCAAAATTCAACCCATGGACCGCCTATCCGATCACCTTCGGTCCTTCATGGAGGTTCGGCAACTTTGGTCATCGATCCAATAATCGATGGATTCCATCTAACAGGGTCCTTATGGACGGCGGCAGCAGCCTTAACCCGCTTTATCAGGGCACTATCCGCAAAATGGGTATTGATCCATCAAGAATAAAACCCACTAAAACTACCTTTAAAGGAGTGATACCCTGTCAGGGGAAACGACACCTATGGAATCACTGGGATCCCTTCTACGGTTAGCGGGCCCGGGGTTGTGCAAAGAGCGGGTCTGGTAGTCAGCACAAAGATCGTTTTACCCAGGTTCGGGCCGCGAGGATGCGTAATACCCTAGTCCTGCTTTGGTGTATATATCCGGGTGTTCTTGAGCTCTCGAACTAGCTGCGGTGCGTGTCTAGTTCAAAAGATCTGAATCCTTCTCCTGTATGCCTCGGGCCTCCTTTTATAGACAAAAGGGGCTGCTACAGTGGCACACAGGAGGTGGAAAGGTATACAGTGGCCAAG
Source organism: Aegilops bicornis (assembly GCA_021605145.1). NCBI lineage: Eukaryota > Viridiplantae > Streptophyta > Magnoliopsida > Poales > Poaceae > Aegilops > Aegilops bicornis. The sequence goes on along the minus strand of CM038670.1, from coordinate 155,480,649 downwards.
TTTATCCTCTGGCAGCGTCGGACAAACGCAATTAATGCGCTGCCGACGTGCCTGATACGTCTCCAACGTATCTATAATTTTTGATTGTTCCATGCTATTATATTATCTGTTTTGGATGTTTATGGGCTTTATTAAATACTTCTATATTATTTTTGGGACTAACCTATTGACCCGAGCCCAAAGTGCCGCCTCGCTTTTTCCCCTTGTTTCAGTGTTTCGAAGAAAAGGAATATCAAACGGAGTCGAAACGGAATGAAACCTTCTGGAGAAGTTATTTTTGCAAGGAAAGCTACCCGATAGACTTGGAGTGCATGTCAGGAAAGAATCGAGGGAGCCACGAGGTAGGGGCGCGCCCCCACCCCCCTAGGGCGTGCCCTCCACCCTCGTAGGCCCCTCGTGGCTCCCCTGACGTATTTCTTCCGCCTATATATATATATATATATATCCATATACGCTAAAAACTTCGAGGAATAGAATAGATCGGGAGTTCCGCCGCCGCAAGCCTCTGTAGCCACCAAAAACCAATCGGGACCCTGTTCCGGCAACCTTACGGAGGGGGGATCCCTCACCGGTGGCCATCTTCATCATCCCGGTGCTCTCCAGCACGAGGAGGGAGTAGTTCACCCTCGGGGCTGAAGGTATGTGCCAGTAGCTATGTGTTTAATCTCTCTCTCGTGTTCTTGATTTGGCACGATCTTGATGTATCGCGAGCTTTGGTATTATAGTTGGATCTTATGTTGCTTCTCCCCCTCTACTCTCTTGTAATGGATTGAGTTTTCCCTTTGAAGTAATCTTATCAGACCGAGTCTTTAATGATTTGAGAACACTTGATGTATGTCTTGCCGTGCGTATCTATGGTGACAATGGGATATCACGTGATTCACTTGATGTATGTTTTGGTGATCAACTTGCGGGTTCCGCCCATGAACCTATGCATAGGGGTTGGCACACGTTTTCGTCTTGATTCTTCGGTAGAAACTTTGGGGCACTCTTTGAGGTTCTATATGTTGGTTGAATAGATGAATCTGAGATTGTGTGATGCATATCGTATAATCATACCGACGGATACTTGAGGTGACACTGGAGTATCTAGGTGACATTAGGGTTTGGGTTGATTTGTGTCTTAAGGTGTTATTCTAGTACGAACTCTAGGGCTGTTTGTGACACTTACAGGAATAGCCCAACGGATTGATTGGAAAGAATAACTTTGAGGTGGTTTCGTACCCTACCATAGTCTCTTCGTTTGTTCTCCACTATTAGTGACTTTGGAGTGACTCTTTGTTGCATGTTGAGGGATAGTTATATGATCCAATTATGTTATTATTGTTGAGAGAACTTGCACTAGTAAAAGTATGAACCCTAGGCCTTGTTTCCTATCATTTTGCAATACCGTTTGTGCTGACTTTTACCACTTGTTACCTTGCTGTTTTTATATTTTTAGATTACAAAAACCTATATCTATCATCCATATTGCACTTGTATCACCATCTCTTCGCCGAACTAGTGCACCTATACAATTTACCATTGTATTGGGTGTGTTGGGGACACAAGTGACTCTTTGTTATTTGGTTGCAGGTTATTTGAGAGAGACCATCTTCATCCTATGCCTCCCACGGATTGATAAACCTTAGGTCCTCCACTTGAGGGAAATTTGCTACTGTCCTACAAACCTCTGCACTTGGAGGCCCAACAACATCCTCAAGAAGAAGGTTGCGTAGTAGACAGCAAGATCTTTTCTGGCGCCGTTGCCGGGGAGGTGAGTGCTTGAAGCTATATCTTTAGATCTTGCAATCGAATCTTTCTGTTTCTTGTTTTAGCACTAGTTTAGTCTAAAGGACAGACCCAGTGCATAGAAGCTCCCACAAGGTGGGGTTTGGGAGGGATTATAGGAACCTAGTCTTACCCCTGCGACGTGCGATGCAGAGAGGCTGGTTCGAACCCAGGACCTCTTGGCACAAGTGGGGAGGACTTCACCACTGCGCCAAGCCTGCCCTCAGCACTAGTTTAGTCTATAAAAGAAAATTATGAAAAATGGAATTGAGTTTGTCTCATACTCTTCATCTTTTTAATATCTTTCGTGAGTATGATGGAAAGGAAAATTGTGCAAAGTGTTAGAAGAAGAATGCATTAAAATGTTTGGCACTAGATGTTTGTATGATGAGCATGATTGCAATGTTGTTAGTATGAATTCCTTGAATATACATGATGCAAATGATATGCAAATCCACAAGCTTGGGGAAGCTATGTTTGATGAAGATGATAGTTTTTGTCCCCCAAGCTTTGATGAGCAAATTTACTATGATGAAAGCATGCCTCCTATCAATGATGATTATTGTGATGACACGTATGCTATAAAGAATAATGATAACCATGAAACTTGTCATCTTGACCTTAATTTTCAATCATATGATAGTTATTTTGTTGAGTTTTCTCCCACTACTATTCATGAGAAGAAATTTGCTTATGTGGAGACTAATAAAAATTCTATGCTTGTAGATCATGAAAAGAATGCTTTAGGTGCTGGTTATGTTATTGAATTCATTCATGATGCTACTGAAAATTATTATGAGGGAGGAATGTATGCTTGTAGGAATTGCAATAATATCAAGTTTCCTCTCTATGTGCTTAAAGTTTTGAAGTTATGCTTGTTTTACCTTCCTATGAAAGTTGATTCTTGTTCCCATAAGTTGTTTATTCACAAAATCCCTATGCATAGGAAGTGGGTAAGACTTAAATGTGCTAGTCATATTCTTCATGATGCTCTATTTATGTTTCAATTCTTATCTTTTATGTGAGCATCATTGAAATCATCATGCCTAGCTAGGGGCGTTAAACGATAGCGCTTGTTGGGAGGCAACCCAATTTTATTTTAGTTTCTTGCCTTTTGGTTCTGTTTAGTAATAAATAATCCATATAGCTTCTGTTTAGATGTGGTTTTATGTTTTAATTTGTGTTTGTGCCAAGTAGAACCTTTGGGAAGACTTGGGTGAAGTCTTTATGATCATGCTGTAAAAAAACAGAAACTTTAGCGCTCACGAGATTAGCTAAAACTTTTTACTGGAGAGTGCATTTAGATGATTATTATTTAATATGATTACTAGACAAATTCCTCAGGTCCAAAAATTTATTTTAGAATTTTTGGAGTTCCATAAGTATACGTTTGATACAGATTACTACAGACTGTTCTGTTTTTGACAGATTCTGTTTTTCGTGTGTTGTTTGCTTATTTTGATGAATCTATGGCTAGTAAAATAGTTTATAAACCATAGAGAAGTTGGAATACAGTAGGTTTAACACTAATATAAATAAATAATGAGTTCATTACAGTACCATGAAGTGGTGTTTTGTTTTCCTTCGCTAACGGAGCTTACGAATTTTTTGTTAAGTTTTGTGTTGTGAAGTTTTCAAGTTTTGGATGAAGATTCGATTGACTATGGAATAAGGAGTGGCAAGAGCCTAAGCTTGGGGATGTCCAAGGCACCCCAAGGTAATATTCAAGGATAACCAAGCGTTTAAGCTTGGGGATGCCCCGGAAGGCATCCCCTCTTTCGTCTTTGTTCATCGGTAACTTTACTTGGAGCTATATTTTTATTCACCACATGATATGTGTTTTGCTTGGAGCGTCATTTTATTTTCTTTTGTTTTGCTTGATGTTTGAATAAAGTACCAATATCTGAAACTCTTAAATGTTAGAGATTCTTCACATAGTTACATAATTATACGACTACTCATTGATCTTCACTTATATCTTTAGGAGTAGTTTGTTGTTTGCTCTAGTGCTTCACTTATATCTTTTAGAGCACGACGGTAGTTTTATTTTGAAGAAATAGATGAAATCTCATGATTCACTTATGTTATTTTGAGAGTCCTAAACAGCATGGTAATTTGCTTCGGTTATGAATTTAGTCCTAATATGATGGGCATCCAAGAGGGATATAATAAAAACTATCATATAAAGTGCATTGAATAATATGAGAAGTTTGATTCCTTGTGATTGTTTTGAGATGTGAAGATGGTGATATTAGAGTCATGCTAGTTGAGTAGTTGTGAATTTGAGAGATACTTGTGTTAAAGTTTGTGATTCCCGTAGCATGACCGTATGGTGAACCGTTATGTGATGAAGTCGGAGCATGATTTATTTATTGATTGTCTTCCTTATGAGTGGCGGTCGGGGACGAGCGATGGTCTTTTCCTACCAATCTATACCCCTAGAAGCATGCGCGTAGTACTTTGCTTTGATAACTTGTAGATTTTTGCAATAAGTATATGAGTTCTTTATGACTAATGTTGAGTCCATGGATTATATGCACTCTTCTTCTTTCCACCATTGCTAGCCTCTCTAATACCACGCACTTTTCGCTGGTATCATACACCCACCATAAACTTTCCTCAAAACAGCCACCATACCTACCTGTCATGGCATTTCCATAGCCATTCTGAGATATATTGCCATGCAACTTTCCACCGTTTCGTTTATTATGACACGCTCCATCATTGTCATATTGCATTGCATGATCATGTAGTTGACATTGTATTTGTGGCAAAGCCACCATTCATAATTCTTTCATACATGTCACTCTTGATTCATTGAATATCCCGGTACACCGCCGGAGGCATTCATATAGAGTCATACTTTGTTCTAAGTATCGAGTTGTAATTGTTGAGTTGTAATAAAATAAAAGTGTGATGATCATCATTTTTAGAGCATTGTCCCAAGTGAGGAAAGAATGATGGAGACTATGATTCCCCCACAAGTCGGGATGAGACTCCGGACGAAAAAGAAAAAGAAAAAAGAAGCTATAAAAAAATAGAAAGGCCCAAATAAAAAATGAGAGAAAAAGAGAGAAGGGACAATGTTACTATCCTTTTACCACACTTGTGCTTCAAAGTAGCACCATGATCTTCATGATAGAGAGTCTCCTATGTTGTCACTTTCATATACTAGTGGGAATTTTACATTATAAAACTTGGCTTGTATATTCCAATGATGGGCTTCCTCAAAATTCCCTAGGTCTTCGTGAGCAAGCAAGTTGGATGCACACCCACTTAGTTTCTTTTGTTGAGCTTTCATACACTTATAGCTCTAGTGCATCCTTTGCATGGCAATCCCTACTCACTCACATTGATATCTATTGATGGGCATCTCCATAGCCCGTTGATACGCCTAGTTGATGTGATACTATCTTCTCCTTTTTGTCTTCTCCATAACCACCATTCTATTTCACCTATAGTGCTATGTCCATGGCTCACGCTCATGTATTGCGTAAAGATTGAAAAAGTTTGAGAACATCAAAAGTATGAAAACATTGCTTGGCTTGTCATCGGGGTTGTGCATGATTTAAATATTTTGTGTGATGAAGATAGAGCATAGCCAGACTATATGATTTTGTAGGGATAGCTTTCTTTGGCCATGTTATTTTGAGAAGACATAATTGCTTTGTTAGTATACTTGAAGTATTATTTGTTTTATGTCAATATTAAACTTTTGTCTTGAATCTTACGGATCTGAATATTCATACCACAATAAAGAAGAATTACATTGAAATTATGCCAAGTAGCATTCCACATCATAAATTCTGTTTTTATCATTTACCTACTCGAGGACGAGCAGGAATTAAGCTTGGGGATGCCGTCGTCTCCAACGTATCTATAATTTTTGATTGTTCCATGCTATTATATTATCTGTTTTGGATGTTTATGGGCTTTATTAGACACTTCTATATTATTTTTGGGACTAACCTATTGACCTAGAGCCCAGTGCCAGTTCATGTTTTTCCCCTTGTTTCAGTGTTTCGAAGAAAAGGAATATCAAACGGAGTCGAAATGGAATGAAACCTTCTGGAGAAGTTATTTTTGGAATGAAAGCTACCCGATAGACACTACTAGGGAAAACCTTATACAAAGAACTTTAGCAGTAGCGCGGGTCAAAACAGCACGCTGGTGCTAAGTAGCAGTAGCGCGCCTGTGCAAACCGCGCAGCAGATAAATTTCTAGCAGTAGCGCGCCTTGTTCTAAACACGTTACTACTAAAATTCCCACAGCTTAGCCGATAGGCTACACATAGTCATAGCGATCTATGTCGAACCGCGCTACCGCTACTTTCTTTGTAGAAGAGCATTTTAATATAAACTCGCTACTGCTAAAGGATATAAAACTAAATGGAAAGCAAATAGAAAGGTAATTGAGAATGAAAGAAATAGAATAAGGTGAAAGGAAAAAAATAAAATGTGAAGAAAACTAAATGAAAAGGAGGGAAAAGAGAAAGGAGTAGCGATGGCGTGTATCCCATAACGGCGTTGTAGCTAGCAATAGCGATGGCGCGCTTACGGACGCAGCCATCGCTACTTTCTTAACCACGGGGTCCGTCCTTCCCCACGGCCACTTCCCTCAAATCCAACTCTCCACTCTCGCCGCCGCCGTCGCCCGTCGGCCACCGCGCGCTCTCCGCACATCCTCTACGCCGCCCCGACCCCAGATTCAACGCCGCCCCGGACACCGCCCCCGACCCCGACCTCAACGCCGCCATCCGCCGCGCGCCCGAGCCCCGACCCCGACCTCGATGCCGCCTACCCCTCCGTCGTCGCTAGCACCCGAGGTGAGCATGCCTGCTCCTCCCTCTCTCCTACCTCTGCCTAGGGTTTCTTTATATTTTAGTTGCATCAAATTAGTTATGGTTCATGTAAGGGTGGAAACGAATCGGATGCGGATGCGGTTCAAATGAGTTAGGGTTCATGTAAGGGTGGAAACAAATCAAATTTCTAAGATGAATCATAAAACAAGTAAAATTTGACCACTTATTTCACTTTATAGTTGAATAATTGGAATATCCGCTACCACTTTCCACTCCTAGGTTCATCAAATTAGATGGTAATTAGGGCAGTAGTTCCTAGGTACTAATTAGTTAGTAAGAACTAGGTACTAATTAGGTACTAGTTTATTTTTATTTATAGTAAGTTTATTTTTAGTAAGAACTAATTGAATTAATAGAACTAGTTAGTAAGAACTTGTTCCTATTTTTTTAGTTAAAGAAATTTTTTCCGCATCGATGTGGACGATGCCTATCCCGCATCCTCGTCGTCGAGTCGGCGGAGGATGACACCTGCTTGACCAGACGGGCCATGCCCGGGACTGGGCTCCGCCGGGGTGGTACTGGGAGGCGCTACCTACCGGGGGCGCAGGTTGATGAGGAGCCAGCCTGTCGTTGACCCGAACCTTCTTTGGTGGCGGTCGCGTGGGCGATGTGGTCCAGAGGCTCGAGGACCCCGCGGAGGTGGTGCGTCACCATGTCAGTGAGGAGGACGCGCACGTCCGTAGCTACTTGTTTGCATTGGAGCATAGGTTCTCCAATACCTGGCAGGTTCTCCAGGGATCTCACTGGAGCTATGATCTTGTGATGGTTCCTTCTTTGTGGGTGTCCACCGCCCGCGCCGAAACACACGTGTGCTATGGTTTTAGTTGTATTAGTGATGTTATATGTATGACACTAATCGGGATGTATTAGTGATAATATTCGACGATGTACTGTAACGCCCTCGATGCGGCTATATCTCCCACGTGTCGAAGCACGACTTAGAGGCATAACCGCATTGAAAGCAATGTCGCAAGTGAGGTAATCTTCACACAACCCATGTAATACATAAGGGAAAGAGATACATAGTTGGCTTACACGCCACTTCACACAATACATAAATAAACATCCATCATCCAGATTACACTCAAGGTCCGACTACGGAACCAAAATAAAAGAAGACTACCCCAAATGCTACACAGATCCCCGATCGTCCCAACTGGGCTCCACTACTTATCATCAGGAAAAGACACATAGTAACGACCACATTCCTCGTCGAACTCCCACTTGAGCTCGGTTGCGTCATCTGCACTGGCATCGTCGACACCTGCAACTGTTTTGGTAGAATCTGTGAGTCACGGGGACTCAGCAATCTCACACCCGCGAGATCAAGACTATTTAAGCTTATAGGAAGGACAGAGTTGTGAGGTGGAGCTGCAGCAAGCGACTAGCATATATGATGGCTACATTCACAAAAAGAGAGCGAGAAGAGAAGCAAGGCGGTCGTGAAGCTAGTAGCGATCAAGAAGTGATCACAAACGACTTACGCCAAACATAACTCCAACATCGTGTTCACTTCCCGGACTCCGCCGAGAAGAGACCATCACGGTTACACACGCGGTTGATGTATTTTAATTAAGGTCAACTTCGGGTTTTCTACAACCGGACATTAACAAATTCCCATCTGCCTCATAACCGCGGGCACGGCTTTCAAAAGATAATACCCTGCAGGGGTGTCCCAACTTAGCCCATAATAAGATCTCACGGTCAACGAAGGATATTCCTTCTACCGGGAAGACCCGATCAGTCTCGGAATCCTGGACTACAAGACATTTCGACAGCAATAATACAAGACCAGCAAAGCCGCCCGAATGTGCCGACAAATCCCGATAGGAGCTGCACATATCTCGTTCTCAAGGCACACCAGATGGGCAAGACGTCGGGTTGGCATAGACCCTGGATTGCCCAGGGGCGCTGGACATCGCTCAGGTTGGGCCAGCACTTTCGAAGGAGCACTGGTCCGGGGTTAAAATAAAGATGACCCTCGGGCTCGCGAAAACCCGGGGAAAAAGGCTTAGGTGGCAAATGGTAAAACCAAAGTTGGGCCTTCTTTGGAGGAGTCTTATTCAAAGCGAATCGTCAAGGGGGTCCCATAAATCACCCAACCGTGTAAGGAACGCGAAATCAAGGAACATAACACCGGTATGACGGAAACTAGGGCGGCAAGAGTGGAACAAAACACCAGGCATAAGGCCGAGCCTTTCACCCTTTACCAAGTATATAGATGCATTAATTATAGCAGATATATTGTGATATCCCCAACAAGTAAACATGTTCCAACAAGGAACAACATCTCCATGTTCCCCCAAGGAACAAACTTCATCTTCACCTGCAACTAGCAACGCTATAAGAGGGGCTGAGCAAAGCGGTAACATAGCCAAACAACGGTTTGCTAGGAAAGGATGGTTAGAGGTTTGACATGGCAATATGGGTGGCATGATAAGCAAGTGATAGGCATCGTAGCATAGGCATAGCAAAAGAGCGAGCATCTAGCAAGCAAAGATAAGTGATTTCGAGGGTATGGTCATCTTGCCTGCAAAGTTCTCAGAGTTGTCGAAGGCTTGATCCTCGTAAGCGTTCTCAACAGGTTCCTCGTTCCGTACTGCCTCCGGCTCTACCCAAAGCAAGAACACAAACAATGGAACCACAATAAATCACGGTGCAATGCGCAAGCAACATGATGCAATACCTTGCATGATATGTGAGATGTGATATGCAATGCGTATGCGTGCTCCGGAAGGAAAATGATGAACCAGGCATCAACTTGGCAAACCAAGTATGCCGCTGGAAAGGTGAGATGATTTCGGTTGAAATCGATATAAAGATCACCGGAATCTGCCATTAACAGCATGATGCCACTTAGCAAGTAACAAGAAATTAAGCTGCTGCACCCAAACGTTCCATCAAAGCATATGGCAGTGATCTACTCAAGATTATTGACAAAAGATGAACAGTGAGCTACGGCTAAATCACATCATAACAGGTCCAAACAAGCATGGAAAAAGTGCAAAACATATCAGTTTCACAGACTTAGTGAAAATACTGAACATGGCAGAAACAGCATCAGGACGCAATGTTCAGAGCAAGCAAACAGCATGCTACAGGAACTTATAATAGAAAAACAGGGCATGGCATGAATCTACTCAAAACATAGAACAAAAATCCATTACTGAACATGAGCCAAAAAGGATCATAAGATATAATAACACTCATGTCAAAATAGTAAGTTTCGTTAACAGATTCAGCAACAGGGCATGACAAAAACAGATAACAAGTAGGCCTGTTTAAGAGCTCGATGCACTCACTACGGAGCATTTCATGATAAACTAAGCATACATCCATCAAGAAGACATGGCATAGAAGCTACACATGGCAATAACAACATCATAGCATACACGGATCAACTACAACAACCTTGGCAAAATTGAATAACATGTAAACAATCTGCTAGGAAACATTTTATAGCAAAAGTAGAGCTCGATTGACTCAAGCTATGGCACTCCATAATTGCAAACAAGGGCATGGATGGATAGATCATAACCATATGTTCAAAACATCCTTACTGAAGTATCTCAAAATATGCATGGATCTCTCGGTAGCATCAAGTTAACATGGCATAAAAATATCAGCAAAACAGGGGCTGAAATCAGACACATCATGAAGCCTAGTTTGCATGCTTGTGCTAGTCACCACAGAGATCACAAAAATACATGGCATACACCCCTGTAAATATGGCATGGCATATTACAAAATACATGTAGGACTCAAGTTCATAGGATGCACACATCAATCATGGCAAAAATGACAAAAGTGCATGTTCTGATAATAATCTGAAACTAACATCACATAGCCCTCTTCCAACAGCATTTCGGGCATCAAGATGAGCTCAAATGAAAATGATGCAATGGAATGAAATGATCTACTCTTCGAGGCGAGCAATTTGACATATTACATGCACGAAATGGAGCTACGGGTGCTACGGGTGCAAAGTTATGGCATGATGAAAATGCGACAAAATAATCACAGGTAACAGACTTGGACGAAAATCGGGAGGAGGAGAAGTCAACCCTTGCGGCTCTGAGATCCGGGGTGCGCGCGCAACGAGGCGGCTGGCGGTGGCTCGCCGGAGAGGAGAGGAAGGAGGGCTTGACGGGCCGAGGCCGGAGGCGGCGAGGCGGGGCCGGCGGGCGGGTCGGCGCTGGGGCCGAGGCGGCGAGGACGGCGGTGCCGGGGCCGAGGCGGGCGTGGTCGGCGGGCCGGGCCGGCGAGGCGACGACAGCGAGGCGGGCGCGGGCGGGCGGTGGCGATGTCGGGCGCGCCCACGTGGCGGCCCCCGGTTGGCCGGGCGGCGGCGGGCGGACACGTCCGGCCGTCCGGATTTCGTCCGGCGGCGCGGAGAGGAGCGGGGCTAGGGTTTCGTCCGGAATTGATCCGGGATTTCGGGGGAGGGGGTGTTTTTATCGGTAGAAGGAGCTAGGAAGCTCCAAATGGAGTGTGGTTTTCGCCCACACGATCATGATCGAACGACGGAGAGCATGGAAGTGACTTAGATGGGTTATTGGGCTGTTTTGAAGGGGTGTTGGGCTGCAACTTGAAAGAGGCCTTTGCGAGAGTGCAGTTGACCGTTGGAGTACCAAACGAGCTCCAAATGACCCAAAACTTGACAGGTGGTCTACCGGTGGTGTACCAAGGCCACTTGACAAACCTCGGTCCATTCCGAGAAAGTTTAGTACCCGCTCACGGAAAAATGTAAAAGGGAATGCCGGGGGACATAGGAGTGCCGGATTGCAAAACGGACAACGGGGAAAATGCTCGGAATCATGAGACGAACACGGATGCAAATGAGATGCACATGATGACATGATATGAGATGCATGACATGGACAAAATGCAAAACGAAAGACAAAAACCCAACCACGGAGGGAATATCATATCACAATGCCGAAAATGGCAAGAGTTGGAGTTACAAATATGGAAAGTTACATCCGGGTGTTACATATGCAGACGCATGAGATGATTTACTTTTGCTTATTGAATGCATGCTAATTTGAGTCCTATAAGATATTTTGAAATGTATATCTTGTGTTGCTCAAATAGGATATGTGCTTGCCCAAGTGGCGGTCATGTTTGCGGTTACACCTCCGAGTGGCCTATGTTTTGCGGAGTGTTGATTCATTTCCGTTCCGGCAAATTTCAGGCGCCGATATGTCCTATTTTAGCAAAGGTCATGCGGATTTTTCCGTGAATTTTGGCATGACTTGTGCCGAATATGTAGGAAATATCGAAAGTGCCCGGATTTGTTTGTTGGGTATCCCGGTAGTTGTCTTCGATCGATTTTCAATTAATGTTTTAACTATGAACATAGGAAATGTCCGACCTAAAAGGATTTCGGTATTTGCAAATACCGCGAAGACGAGCGGCTCGTATGGTGAAATCTTCCTAGATTATGATAGGCGCTTCAACAACAAGCTGGACGAGAACTTCGAAGTGGATACAGTAAGTCACAACGACAAGTCTTTTTTCATAATTAAGCATGACATTTGCTTCATTTGCTTCAAATTATAATTTTTTTTAATATTCTACTAGCGTATCCCCTACCAAGCAAGAGTTTTTGTATTGGATAAGATAGGTTTCAGTCGTACTATGGAGGTAAAGAAAGTTTACTTGAAGACCGAGCATGGTTATATTTTCAACATAAAATTATACAATTCAGACGACTACACCTATTTTGGATGCAAAACAAGGTGAGCACTATGCAAGACTTATGCATTTGAGCCTGATATGGTTATCACCTTTGATATTCGTCCGGAAGATGATATTGAAGGTAATACCGACATCTGGGTCGATGTCTTGACGCCTTCCAGTTATACCATTATGTAAGTTTCTCAACCATATTTATGTCTTTGATATTGTTTATTCAAAAATAGTTGACAACTAATTTGTATTGTCAGCTTATTTTGGTGCAAGCAAACATGTCCAGCTTGGTAGACAGGGACCATTATCTTGTCTTGGGGCTGAACTCAAGCTGCGAGGAGCTCACCATTATGTTTCATGGCTTACGGATCTTGATCTTGTCAAGACAAATTTTCTTCCTGCATTTAGAAATGTTAGTACTGAAAATGTGCGACCAATAGTGTTCGTAATGAACTACGGTCACATCTATTTAGGAAGGATGGTAAGATTTTTACTATTTGTCCTCAGTGCATCTTTTCCATACATTATTTTTGAAGCTAAACTTCATTGCTAAGTTTGTTACCATACGATGTTCTTCAACAGGGACTCCCGATGAATGTTGTGCCTTATGGGATCGAGACTAAAGGTACCATGAGTATTCTTAGCTTACGGCCAAGATATCCTCTGATTACTTTAGTGCATTCAAGATTAGCGACGGATTCTTAATAGTGCAAGACTGGACCAAATATGTGATGGGGAGCGCAGAGAAGTACTAGGGGGCAGCAAACAGATGCGCTACCCACGATTAGGAGACAGGTTCATCTGCATGCTCCAACTTGATCAAGGAGGAGAGTTATACATGTTTTATTTTATTTTACCTAAGAGAGAGCAGCAGGAGTGATTAGCTAGCTAGAAATGAGTTTGAAGATGATGATGTGCTACACTATTACTATGATGATAAAATAGCTAGTCACTACTAGGGAAAAGCCTAGCAGCAGCGCGGGTTTTGGGCCTATTAGTAGCTGGGGCGGCGCTACTGACTAACGATAGCAAGATGGCGGGTGCCACCAGCGCTACTACTACGCCCTTAGTAGAAGGCGTGGGTAAAACCAGCGCTACTACTACCAGCATGGTTTTTTTAATTTTTTCAAAAAATATTTTGATTTTTTTTCCCTAATTTTCAAATTTCTGAATTATTTTAACCTCAAATCTCTAATCACCCCTCATCGCTGCTCAATTTAATCTCTAATCACCCTCATCATTCCAAATCATCTAACTTCCCGAGACGGTCACCCATCCTCTCACTACTCCAAACTGAGCACGCTTAACTTCCGGGTTCTATTCTCTCTCGTTTCCAAGTCTGCACTTATTGTTTTCCTGACAATAGTAAGATGACAATCCTATTAACCTCAGGAATTTAGCTTGAGCATGAAGTCACACATTTCACTATTTGAGTTTGAAACTATTGTTCTAAAAAGTTAGTAACACTAATATTTCTTGAATAATTAGTTAGACCACAGTTTGGCCATAGTTTGACCAGATTTGACCAAAATTCAAAAAGACTAAAATAATTATTTAGTAACACTAATATTCTAGAATAATTAGTTTGACCATTGTTTGACCACAGTTTGAAATTTTTTCGATTTTTTCCACTCCAGATCTTAAAAGCCCCGTAACTTTTTTTCTGTTTGGTTTTTGAGGATTTTGAAAATGTAACTTTTCGAGTAGATGATTTTTCATATAAAAAACTTTTTCATACGAGTTAGTATGCAAAAGTTATGCCCATTTTTACAAATTCTCGAGAGATTTTGCAAATAAAGTCGAAATTCATATTTGCAAATTTTCCCAACAACTAGACCACATATCACATGGGAAACTTATTTTCTTTTATTTTTTGACATTTTCATCATTTTCTTTTATTTTTTTAAACTGAAAAGGCGATCCATGGGGGGGGGTAGAGTTTGAAAATGGGACCTTTAGTAGTAGCGGTTTTTACCCCTCGCTACTACTATGGCACCACTTAGTAGTAGCGAGGGCTAAAAACCAACGGTATCTGCTATCAAACTTAGTAGTAGCGAGGTTTTAAAACCCGCGCTACTACTATGGCATGTCCCGGGGCACAGTAGAGACCGCTTAGTAGTAGCGAGGGTTAAAACCCGCGCTACTGCTATCAACTTAGTAGTAGCGAGGTTTAAAAACCTGCGCTGCTGGTAAGTAGTAGTAGCGAGGGTTTTTAACACTCGCTACTAGTTACTTTCTGTGTATAGGCTTTTCCCTAGTAGTGAGTGTTGGTGGTAATGGCTATGATGATTATTATTGGCTACTGTTAGTGGTGATTAAATAAATACTATTGGTGGTAATGACTATGATGATTAAATAGCTTGTGTTGGCGGATTAGATTCAAGTGGAGGCAACATGTGGTGCACATCGAAAGTACTACTATTCCAAACTAGATCAAGTTTGGATTAGTAGTATACTTTTGACATGCACCACATATTGCCTCCACTTGAACCTAATCCACCATCATTTGACACACTGTTATGGACATAATGATGTAAACCTCATAACTGGTATTGTACCAATATTTGTATGCGATGGGCGCATAAATACACTAAAAATAAAAAAATAAAAAAAGAATACTAGTAGAGATGGAGAGAAAACACGATGCCACTAGTTACATTAGCAGTAGCATGGGAGTGAATAAACGCTGCAGCTATTTGTCTAGGGTTTTCCCTAGTAGTGAGACTTGGAGTGCACGTCAGGAAAGAAACGAGGGAGCCACGAGGTAGGGGGGCGCGCCCTCCACCCTCGTGGGCCCCTCGTGGCTCCCCTGGCGTATTTTTTCCGCCTATATATATCCACATACCCTAAAAACTTCGAGGAACAGAATAGATCGGGAGTTCCGCTGCCGCAAGCCTCTGCAGCCACCCAAAACCAATCGGGACCCTGTTCCGGCAACCTGCCGGAGGGGGGATCCCTCACCAGTGGCCATCTTCATCATCCTGGCGCTCTCCATGACGAGGAGGTAGTAGTTCACCCTCAGGGCTGAGGGTATGTACCAGTAGCTATGTGTTTGATCTCTCTCTCGTGTTCTTGATTTGGCACGATCTTGATGTATCGTGAGCTTTGCTATTATAGTTGGATCTTATGTTGCTTCTCCCCCTCTACTCTCTGTAATGGATTGAGTTTTCCCTTTGAAGTATTCTTATCGTATTGAGTCTTTAATGATTTAGAACACTTGATGTATGTCTTGCCGTGTGTATCTATGGTGACAATGGGATATCACGTGATTCACTTGATGTATGTTTTGGTGATCAACTTGCGGGTTCCGCCCATGAACCTATGCATAGAGGTTGGCACACGTTTTCGTCTTGAGTCTCCGGTAGAAACTTTGGGGCACTCTTTGAGGTTCTATGTGTTGGTTGAATAGATGAATCTGAGATTGTGTGATGCATATCGTATAATCATACCCACGGATACCTGAGGTGACATTGGAGTATCTAGGTGACATTAGGTTTTTGGTTGATTTGTGTCTTAAGGTGTTATTCTAGTACGAACTCTAGAGCTGTTTGTGAAACTTATAGGAATAGCCCAACAAATTGATTGGAAAGAATAACTTTGAGGTGGTTTCGTACCCTACCATAATCTCTTCGTTTGTTCTCCACTATTAGTGACTTTGGAGTGACTCTTTGTTGCATGTTGAGGGATAGTTATATGATCCAATTATGTTATTATTGTTGAGAGAACTTGCACTAGTGAAAGTATGAACCCTAGGCCTTGTTTCCTAGCCTTGCAATACCGTTTGTGCTCACTTTTACCACTTGTTACCTTGCTGTTTTTATATTTTTAGATTACAAAAACCTATATCTACCATCCATATTGCACTTGTATCACCATCTCTTCGCCGAACTAGTGCACCTATACAATTTACCATTGTATTGGGTGTGTTGGGGACACAAGAAACTCTTTGTTATTTGGTTGCAGGGGAGAGAGACCATCTTCATCCTACGCCTCCCATGGATTGATAAATCTTAGGTCATCCACTTGAGGGAAATTTGCTACTGTCCTACAAACCTATGCACTTGGAGGCCCAACAACGTCTACAAGAAGAAGGTTGCGTAGTAGACATCAGTGCCCTCCTTGCTTTATCGGGGACAGCGAGGAAGCTCGTCCTAGCTGTCGCCGCCTCGCCTGGCTCCAACGCGCGTCCGAGCTGATGAGGTGTAGTAGCGCCACGTTGGCTGGCTACTGGGCTGGTGCGGTGGCCCAGTCTTCACGAAGATCAGCATGACACCACGCAGGTGCTTGCCGAGTTGGCTTGGAGACCGTGTGCCGCCACGCAGGTGCCTGCTCAGCTAGTTGGGCTGGCAGCTATATGGGAACGGCGGTGGTGCCTTGGCAGATGTGGGCCTGGCCGTGGCCTCGCGAGTGTCCTCGGCAAGGGTCTTGCCGGGGCATCGCGGTCGTCCCCAGGAAGGGTCTTACCGGGGTCTCGTGAATTTCCTAGGCTAGGATCCCGCCGAGGATCATCGTCTTCTGGTCCTCATCTGATCTTGTATGTTTATGATCTTCATAAAGATCTGCATGCCACCACGGAGGTGCTTCCCAAGCCTTGGTTCCAATGTGGTTGATGGTGTTGGAGCCCTTGACTCAAGGGTGGCGCGCTCTACTAGCATTGGGCAAGTTGCCCCGGCAAAGATCTTGCCGGAGCCGCGGAGGCCACCCTGGCAAGGCTCTTGCCGGGGGAGTCCACCTCGCCATCTTGCTCTTTGTGTCTCTGTCCTGGCGTTGCTTTGGCCATCTTGTGCCTTTGTTTCCATCCTCTGCCTTGCTTGGTGTGGCCGCGGTCGTGGCTCTGACTGCCCGTGCATAAGTAAAGGGGTAAAAAAGGAGAGCCCCTTCTTTTGTGCACCGACAGGAGCCCCCGGGCCTGGGCCACACATAAGTGCAATGCGTTGTTGGGCCGGGCCCAGAACGGTGCGTGGGCAGGCGGGACAGGATTTTACCATAGTAATTCCTTCGCTCGCTTGCGCTTCCCCACGACCCGCGTTGAATGCGCGTCATGGAGGGTCGTGTGTGACGTGGGGGGCATGTGTGGGGCGGCAACTGCCCTCATGTGTCACATCGTGGTAAAGAGACGGTCCGCGCCTTCCCCATAAAAAGAGGAAAACACAGGGGCGCGGCTCATTTACTGGGTGGACTCGGGTCATGGCCTTTGAGGCGCATGTGCCCCATGATCACGGGGTGGAAAACGGTCGCCTCATTCCTCCCCTTGATTTCTGTTGGCACGCCACGTGTCCTCCATGCCTTGAAGACGGTAGGCGGTGGGCGCGCCTTGAATGACGAGGCGGAAAACCGGGTCGCTGCTGATTGGAGCAGCGGGTCGGCCGAGATTCCCTGCGCTCCTGATGGCCGGATTGGTCGAGTGGGGCGGCCGAGACTCGACCCCGCCTTTATAAGAAGGGGAGGGAGGGGATGGCACCCTTCAATCTTTCACCATCCGCCTCCTTCCACCTCGGCTTCTTTCTTTCTTTTGTTATGGCGAGAGGGCGCGCCGGTGCTTCGACAGTGGCGACGAGGGTCTCTGCTCGACAGCGCGCTCCTCCTTCCCAAGAGGTCGTGGCGGTGGAACCGGCCACGAGGGGAAGGGGGAGGGGCGGGGCCGAGGTCACCGTGGTACTCGGGGAAGAGGAGGATGGGGCGGCGCATCGGCCTCGCCTCCGCCAGCTGCCCCTCCCCCAATGGAGGGCCACATCGGGGACCAGCCTCGTGAGTTCTTCATCAGGCTGCACCGGCCAGCCTGCCGTCGTCTTCGTCTCACTACTCCATTTGCTTGGGAGATGGAGCTCGAACCGCCGCAGACTCTGAGATTGCATATGAGGGGCTGCGGGAATGGTGGCACGCGGGTTGATGTTGATTTTCCCGCCCCTTATATCATGTATCTTCGCCGCGGATGGAAGACCTTCGCTCGTATCCACAGCCTGACGGCGGGGCTTGTTCTCTATTTAAAATTAATGGAACGGCCCGCTCTCCGTCAAGGTCTTTGGAGACTTTGGAACTCGTCTCAAGTGTTGTGTGGAGAGATCCTCCAATGACGAAGACTCTTCCTCAAGCGGGACTAACAAGGAGGACAGCGACAGTGATGACGAGGGTAGCGGGCGAGAGGACGACGGGTTCGACTAGGCATTGGGCACAGCGTTCCTAGGCGACGCTGGCAGCACCATCGCCTGCATCGCCAGCTCCTTGAATTTCTCGGGGTCGTCGCCTCGGGCGGCTGGCGTTGGAGGGACGGGGAAGACGAAGGAGGCGGGTGGCGGGCTGTCAAGTCAGAGTATGCGGGCACCGACGCCTTCATCACGTATTGGCGGGCCTCTGTCTCGTCTTCCAGCTCTTCCTATGGCACCGTCATCACCGGCCTCCTTCCGAACGATCGCCGATATGTTCTCTTGGCGTCTTCTATTGCTCGTACCTCGGCTAGGCACTCCTTTTTCCCTTCTACCATCTTGTTCCATTCCCTGAGGAGTGGTACAAGAAAGGGATTACGGGCATCTTATCTCTTTTTAGTTTCTAGGCCTACAGGCCTTTGTAAGATTTAAATCTCGTACCCCCCCTGCTCATGTATGCTTTCTGTACGAATTCTACTTGTTAGCAACGTATTAATGAGGAGAAGGGTGTTTGCCGGGTTTTGTTTGCGCGTAGGCGAGGGCCACGCCAAGGAGCAAGTCCTTGTTATCTTAAGATAAACACTATCCCCCCGGCAACAGGTCTTGCCGTCTTCCTGCTCTACAGCTCGGCTACACTCACGCCCTTGGCGGAGGTAGGGGCCGAGCAGGATTGGGCCCTTCGCTCGTCCTCTCCCCATCACACTACAACCGCGTTCCAGCCCAAAGTAATTTTCGGGCACGGGACAGAGGGAGCAAGATGGTATGAGAGTGAGCAAAGTCTCGTACGTTCAAGTTTCATACGGGAGCACAGAGTAGGGGGAAAATACTAATCTGATGTCGCAGCCCCAGGCAACCTTGGCTTGCCGTGGCCGAATCCTTTAGACCTGCATCCCCCGGCAACCTTGGCCTGTCGGGGTCAAGGCATCGGCCCGTTCTCCTTCTTCCCAAATAGCTCAGCAGAAAATGTCCACGCGCCCTGCGAACCAAAAAGGACAGAAAGGAACAGAGATATGCTCACTCGACCTCTATGCTAAGGGTTAGTTGCCACCAAGCACTATCAACCCTAACACAGAGAGAGACTCAACCTAGCATGCATGCTAAAACTTAGGGTGCCAGCGCTTCATTTATTTATGCTCAGGGTCTGCATCAGGCTTTGTACAAAGGGTTACAGGCTTTGCCGGCAAGGCTTGCACAAAAGGTGGTTTGCCGGGGAGCCCGGCAACCATGCCTTATGGGTAAAACTTGCGAAGATGTTCGATGTTCCAGGAGTTGCTCACTGGAATACCATCTTCGGTCTCCAGGCGGACTGCGTCGGGCCTGGTGACTCGTATTACCCGATAAGGGCCTTCCCACTTCATCGTCAACTTGTTGGAATTCTTGGCCGACTGAACATGCCAAAGAACAAGGTCGCCTTCCTCAAAGCTTCGGGCATGAACCTTGCGGCCATGGTAGCAGCGCAAAGCTTGCTGGTAGCATGCTGCTCGCACAGTCGCCCGAGGATGATCTTCCTCAAGGAGCATTGCGTCATCATGCCGCAATTGCTCTTGCTCAAGCTCATCATAAGCGAGCACTCGAGGTGACCCGTATGTGAGTTCCGTGGGGAGAACTGCTTCTGCCCCGTATACCAGGGCAAAGGGTGTCTGGCCGGTGGCTCGATTTGGCGTTGTCCTGATAGACCAAAGAGCCACCGGCAATTCAATGATCCAGCGTCTTCCGCACTTGTGTAGCGTGTCAAAAGTTCTTGTCCGGAGGCCTCGCAATACTTCAGCGTTCGCCCTTTCATCTTGGCCGTTGCTTCGTGGGTCTGCAATAGAAGCGAAACAGACCTTGCTGCCGAGGTCTTGGATGTATTGCATGAAGGTGCGGCTTGTGAACTGTGTGCCATTGTCGGTGATAACTCTGTTCGGCACACCAAAACGGCAGACTAGCCCCTTGAAGAACTTGACGGCTGACTGCGATGTCACCTTCCTCACTGCTTCCACCTCCGGCCACTTTGTGAACTTGTCGATTGCAACGTACAAGTACCCAAAGCCCCCAATAGCGCGAGGGAAAGGGCCCAGTATGTCGAGCCCCCAGACCAAAAATGGCCAGGAGAGAGGGATTGTTTGAAGGGCTTGAGCTGGTTGATGAAGCTTCTTCGAATGGAAAGGACACGCTTCACACTTGGTTACTAGTGTCGTTGCATCCTGGAGGGCAGTGGGCCAGAAGAAACCTAGTCGGAATGCTTTGCCGGCATATGCCTCCGTGGGAGCCACATATGCCTCCGTGTATCTCCGCCAACAGCTCCAGTCCTTCCTCCCGGGGGATGCACTTCAATTTCACACCGTTCGGCCTTTTTCTGTACAGGACGTTGTCTACGAAGTGATACATGGCAGACCGCCGAGCTACTTTCTCCGCTTCTCCCTGCTCCTCAGGGAGTTCCCCTGTTTGGAGGAATCGGACGGTATGTTGTGCCCATGCCGGAGCCTGGGGCTTGATGGCAAGGACTAAAGGCATTTCCTCTGCCATGGGAGCGGCTGTCTCGACGGCCAGGGCTTGATGCCCTACCGGAGTCGGTTGCCACATGGCAGGCTCAGTGTCCATGGAAACATCTTTGCCGGCGGTTCCTGGGAGCTCGGCGGGAAAGTACTTGTCGGGCCTGATTTCCTTCGCTTGTTCTGCTCTATTGAGGGTTCAACGGATGGTTGAGTTAACCGAAGCACAAAGGTACCTGGTTCCACAGGTAGTTTGAGGGCAGCGCGCTTCGACAGGTAATCGGTGATGTCGTTCTCTACTCGGGGAATGTGCTGCGCCTATATACCGTCAAAATGCCCCTCCAGCTTCCTCTCCTCGTCTACATAGGCCTCCATCAATGGGCTTTCATAATCTTTGTTGACTTGCCTAATGACAAGCTGCGATCACCCCTGACGATGAGCTTCTTGATCCTGAGGTCTGTCGCGATCCTAAGACCGGCAAGCAACCCCTCGTATTCGTCTGTGTTGTTTGTTGACATCTCCCTGGGAAAGTGCATCTAGATTACATACTTGAGGTGCTCTCCGGTGGGTGCAATAAGCAGCACACCAGCACCGGCGCCTTGCAGCAAGAAAGCCCCGTCAAAGTACATAATCCAGTTGCGACTTGCTTCCTTGCCAGGGAGAGTGGTCTCCTGGATCTCTTCGTCGGGCGTTGGGGTCCATTCTGCAATGAACTCCGCCAAGACTCTGTTCTGGATTGTCGAAGTACTTTCAAACTTCAAACCAAAGCTCGACAGTTCCAACGACCATTCCACAATCCTCCCGGTTGCGTCTGGGTTATGCAGTATCCGTTGCAACGGGAGGCGGGTGAAGACGGTGATTTCGTGTGCTTGGAAGTAATGACGCAGCTTCCTCAAGGCCATAAGGAGGCCGAAGAGCAATTTCTGCACATCGGAGTACCTTGACCTAGCCCCCAGCAAGAGGGAGCTTACAAAGTAAACCGATTGTTGCATCATCTTCTTCTTCTGCACCACTTCATTCGGTTGCGCAGGCCCTGTCCCACCAGCATCAGACTCTGTCGGGAGCCTCGCCTTGCCAGCACCAGGCTCTGCCGGGGGGAGCCCTTGCTCGCCATCCGCCCGTCCTGCCGTTTCCACTGCCTCTCGTCGACCTCCCTCTGCGCCACTAGCACGGCGCTGACCACTTGATTTTTGCCGCTAGATACAGCAGCAACAGCTCTCGTGGTTTAGGCGCAACCAGTATTGGCGTAGAGGAGATGTATTTCTTCAAATCCCACAGTGCTGCTTCGGCCTCTGGGGTCCATTCCATTGGGCCTGCCTTTTTCAAGATTTTGAAAAAGGGGAGGGCACGCTCATTAGACTTGGAGATGAATCTGCTCATGGCGGCAACGCAGCCAGTGAGCCGACGCACATCCTTGATCTGCCTAGGTGCCTCAATCTGCTCAATGGCCTTAATCTTGTCTGGATTTGCCTCGATCACGCATTGTGACACAAAGAACCCGAGAAGTATGCCGGACGCAACGCCGAAGACACACTTCTCAGGGTTCAGCTTGAGATTGATCTTGCGCAAGTTCACAAACGGCTCTTCTAAATCTTGTATGAGTGTTGCCCTATTCTTGGTTTTGACCACTATGTCATCCATATAAGCTTCCATATTTCTATGTAGCTGGGGCTCAAAACCAATTTGGACTGCTCTTGCAAACATTGAGCCAGCACTCTTCAACCCGAAATGCATTCGTAAAAAACAATACATACCACATGGGGTGATGAATGTTGTCTTCTCTTCATTGATACGTCTCCAACGTATCTATAATTTTTTATCATTCCATGCTATATTATATTCTGTTTTGGACATTATTGGGCTTTATTATACACTTTTATATTATTTTTGGGACTAACCTATTAACCGGTGGCCCAGCCTAGAATTGCTGTTTTTTGCCTATTTCAGAGTTTCGCAGAAAAATAATATCAAACGGAGTCCAAACGGAATTAAACCTTCGGGAACGTGATTTTCGGAACGAACGTGATCCAGAGGACTTGGACCCTATGTCAAGACATCAAACAGGAGGCCACAAGGTAGGGGGCGCGCCTACCCCCCCCCCCCCAGGCACGCCCTCCACCCTCTCGGGCCCCCTGTTGCTCCACCGACGTACTCCTACCTCCTATATATACCTATGTACCCCCAAACTACCAAATACGGAGCCAAAAACCTAATTCCACCACCACAACCTTCTGTACCCATGAGATCCCATCTTGGGGCCTGTTCCGGAGCTTCGCCGGAGGGGGCATCGATCACGGAGGGCTTCTACATCAACACCATAGCCTCTCCGATGAAGTGTGAGTAGTTTACCTCAGACCTTCGGGTCCATAGTTATTAGCTAGATGGCTTATTCTCTCTTTTTGTATCTCAATACAATGTTCTCCCCCTCTCTTGTGGAGATCTATTCGATGTAATCTTCTTTCGCGGTGTGTTTGTTGAGACCGATGAATTGTGGGTTTATGATCAAGTTTATCTATGAACAATGTTTGAATCTTCTGAATTCTTTTATGTATGATTGGTTATCTTTGCAAGTCTCTTCGAATTATCAGTTTGGTTTGGCCTACTAGATTGATCTTTCTTGCAATGGGAGAAGTGCTTAGCTTTGGGTTCAATCTTGCGGTGTCCTTTCCCAGTGATAGTAGGGGCAGCAAGGCACGTATAGTATTGTTGCCATCGAGGATAATAAGATGGGGTTTATATCATATTGCATGAGTTTATCCCTCTACATCATGTCATCTTGCTTAAAGCGTTACTCTGTTCTTATGAACATAATACTCTAGATGCATGCTGGATAGCGGTCGATGTGTGGAGTAATAGTAGTAGATGCAGCAGAGTCGGTCTACTTGTCTCGGACGTGATGCCTATATACATGATCATACCTAGATATTCTCATAACTATGCTCAATTATGTCAATTGCTCAACAGTAATTTGTTCACCCACCATAAACACTTATGCTCTTGAGAGAAGCCACTAGTGAAACCTATGCCCCCCGGGTCTATTTTCCATCATATTAATCTTCCAACACTTAGCTATTTTGGCATCATTTTTATTTTACTTTCATTACTTTGCATCTTTATCATAAAAATATCAAAAATATTATCTTATCATATCCATCATATCTCACTCTCGTAAGTGACCGTGTAGGTATTGACAACCCCTTATCGCGTTGGTTGCGAGGATTTATTTGTTTGTGTAGGTGCGAGGGACTCGTGCGTGGCCTCCTACTGGATTGATACCTTGGTTCTCAAAAACTGACGGAAATTGCTGCATCACCATTTCCTCTTCAAGGGAAAACCAACGCAGTGCTCAAGAGGTAGCATTCATCTTCTTTCATCATGAAGATCTGGTAGTATCCCGAGTAAGCGTCGAGGAACGATAACAAGTCACACCCGGCCGTGGAGTCAATAATCTGGTCGATGCGCGGTAACGGGAAAGGGTCCTTTGGACAAGCCTTACTGATATCTGTGTAATCAATACATAGTCTCCACTTCCCATTTACCTTGTGCACCACCACCGAATTGGCTAACCATGTCGGATGGAGTACCCCCCTCACCAAACCTGCAGCTTCCAACTTCCTGATTTCCTCTGTGATGAACTCTTGCTGTTCTAGAGCCTGCTTCCTAACCTTCTGCTTGATAGGTCGTGCATGAGGACAAACAGCAAGATTGTGCTCAATCACCTCCTGGGAACGCCGGGGATGTCGGATGCTTGCCATGCAAACACATCAACATTCGCCCGCAGGAAAGTGATGAGCATGCCTTCCTATTTGCTGTCGAGGGTGGAGCTTATGGTGAAAGCCCCTCCCGTGCCATCCTCCTTGATAGACACCTTCTTGGTCTCTGGTGGTGCAGCTCTGGATTTCTTGCTCTTTCCGATGGAGCTCTCTGGCACGTCCTCGACGGGAGAACTACACTCCGAAGAGGTGCGCTTGCCGGAGTGGGTGCGAGAGGTCTTACCGGTCTTCTTCCTCCCCGGGGCTTCAGCGACAGGAGCAAGTGCCTTGGCGGCGGTTGCTGCGACTGCCTCGCGGTTAAGTTGGTCAGCACAGATTAGCGCATCCTTCTTGTCGGAGGGGACGGTGATGATGGTCATCGGCCCGAGCATCTTCAGCGTGTTGGAGGCGTAATGTGAGGCCGCCATGAACTTGGCTAGCGCTGGGCGGCCGATGATCCCGTTGTACTGCAAGGGGATCTCGGCTACATCAAAAACAATCCTCTCCGTCCTGTAGTTCAGCTCGCCTCCAAACGTCACGGGCAGCATGACCTTACCCTTCGGCTGACTCCTTCCCGGGTTGACCCCTTGAAACGTGCACGTCTCCTCGAGGTCTCCATCAGGAATCTGCAGCCTTTTGATTACAACAGGCAAGATCAAGTTCAGGCCGACCCCGCTGTCAACTAGCATCTTTGTCACCTTGAGGTTGCGTATTGTCGGCGAAACCAACAACGGCAAACACCCAACCGCAGTTGTGCGATCAGGGTTGTCCTCGGTGTCAAAGATGATAGGCGTGCTGGACTACTTCAGTAGCTTTTGAGCATCGACTAATGGTTCCGCTGTTGTGATCTCACAAGCCCATTGCTTGAGCTGGTGGTGAGAGGTGTGCAGCGAAGCGCCACCGTCGACGCACATGGCCTTTGTAGCCTTCTAGAACTCGTGCTTGTCGGATTCGTCGTCCTCGTCATCACCATCGTCTTCTTGCTTCTTGTCGCGGCCTCGAGGGGGCCTCTCTTGCTGGTTATCCTTGCTGCGGCGACCCCCTTGGCCGCCGCAATTCTTGCCGGATCCCTTGGCACCATCCTGACCCTTCTCCTTATCCCGCCTCTCATATTCGGCGTTTTTCTTCTCAGCGAGCAGCTCGACTTGCCGGCAGTTCTGGAGGTCGTGGACCTTGGTGCGGTGGATCTTGCAGTACTGCTTTTCGGATCCCCCTGGCTTGTCGGCAGCCTCCAAGGCCCGGCAAGCGGCGCACTCGGCAATTTCCTTGCCGGGGTCGTCTGCCTTGGCCTTTTTGGCAGCGCCGGTGTCCTCGGATCCCTCGACGGCAAGCACGGTCTTGCCTTTGCGCTTCCTGTTGTGGCGCTGGCCCTTCTTCGTTGGGGCGGCCGTATCTTCGTCTGTGGAGCTAGTTTCCTCACCGGCGTCCTCGCCGGGGTACTTCCTCCCCTCTTCAGGCCGAGCGCATCTGTCGGCCAGAACATAAAGTTCGGCCACATCTTTGACCTTGTTCATCACCAGCTCTTCACGCATCTTACGGTTGCACATATTCTGATGGAATGCGCTGATCACGGCGGCGGGATGAACATCTGGAATGTTGTACTGCACTCGGTTGAACCTCTGTATGTACTTGCGCAGGTTTTCACCTTCCTTCTGGGGGATGATATGCAGATCGCTCGCCTGGCCATGAGCTTGGTGGCCTCCAGTGAAGGCGCCAACAAACTCATGACACAAATCCGGCAGCTTGCATCGCAATGGTGTAGATGCCGAGGAAATCCGACAGGTGGGTCTTGTCGTTGTACTTCGCCGACGTCGGGCTTGAACATGCGGTGGGAGGGCCACTGGAACTGCCGCAGCCCACGGGTAGAGGCTGGGCAACCCACCTTGTAGGGTAGGCCGCCGGAGCCCCCCTGTGCCGGGTGGTCCATAGTGGGTCCCGCCCGCCTATCTGACTGGTGGCGTGCTTCGCGCCGGCACTCGATGGTGGTTCGAGCATCTTCATGGGCTCGCTCCCGAAGAACTTGGCGCTGGTCGCGGTGGGTCCGTGGGTCGGACGACGCTATGGAAATGTTATCACACGCGTCATCATGACGGACCAACGCCCGCGGTGGCCGGTGCGGGGGAGGAGAGTGCACCGTGGCTGCAACACCTCCAGTCCTTCCACCACTGGCATGCAGTGGTTCGACGGAGCGCCGGCCCGAGGGCCCTGCTGGCCGTGGCTCATCTTTGTTGGCTACGCTGACAAGGCTCCGGATGGTGGCTCTCCACTCGTCAAGCTTTTCCGCAGCAAGAGGAAAGTCGAGGAGCAACTGCGCGCGCGCCAAAGCTTCTGCTGGCGTGGGTGGCGGAGAAAGCTGCATGGACCGTGACGCGCTCCGACTTCTAACTACGTTAGAAGGAGCTCTATCACGCCCTGCGGCTACGCGCCGTTTTTGCTAACGCCTCGGCATGCTTGCTGGTCTTCTACGTCCCACGAATAAGGCACTGTACTCTTTCCACGGCGGCGCCCGGGGTCACCAGCATGGCGACGCTGCTCGTCACGCACGACCTGGGAAAAGCGCATCCTGGGCGCCGGCGCCAGTGTCTTGGAGGTCGCCGCACCGCCCATGGGTGGCACGACGCCCCCCTTGGAGGGGCCCGCTGTCGGTGTCAAAACCGGCGAATCTCGGGTAGGGGGTCCCGATTTGTGCTTCAAGGCTGATGGTAACAACAAGTAAGGGACACAGGTGTTTACCCAGGTTCGGGCCCTCTCGATGGAGGTAAAACCCTACTTCCTGCTTGATTAATATTGATGATATGGGTAGTACAATAGTAGATCTACCACGAGATCATAGAGGCTAAACCCTACGAGCTAGCCTACGATGGTATGATTGTAATTGTGATCGGCCTTCTAAGGACCAACATCTCCGGTTTATATAGGCACCAGAGAGGGCTAGGGTTTATATGGAGTCGGTTACAAGGAAGGAAATATAATATCCGGATCGCCAAGCTTGCCTTCCACGATAGGAAAGTCCCATCCGGACACGGGCCGAAGTCTTGAGTCTTGTATCTTCACGCTTCAATAGTCCGGACGTTGTACACAGTCTGGCTATCCGGATACCTCCTAATCCAGGACTCCCTCAGTAGCCCCTGAACCAGGCTTCAATGACGATGAGTCCGTCGCGCAGTATTGTCTTCGGCATTGCAGGGCGGGTTCCTTCTCGGAATACTCCAAAGTGCTTGTTGCGGTGAATAGTGTCCGGCCTCCAATCAATGTTGTGCTCCTCGGCTTCGGTGCCTCAGTAATGACCATCTCCACGTGTCGAGCGACTGCGAGGAGTCGAGGCATTTTTGCATTTGCCACCCTCGATCCTCAGGGCGAACCGCCTATTTGAAGGGACAGGGTTTCTCAGATCCAAACCTCACTCTCCCTCCCAGAGCTAGCATCCAACAGAGCGCTCCGCGAAAAGCCATTCCAACATGGCCAGCCGTCGCAGCTCTTCTGCTTTCCCTTCTCGTTCCAAGTCAGGGGATTGGGGAGAGTGTTTAGTTCCTCATAGTCGTTTGACAAAGTTACAAACCCAAGGGTTTCTCCCATGGCGTTCATGGTCTCCGTCCGAGCTGGAATAGCCTCTTATGACGGAGGAGACCAAGCTGAGGGATCTCCTAACCCATCTCCGAAGGAGCGTATATGTCTGATCCCTCATCTGCTGAGGGGCGTTGGGTTCCCTATCCACCCGTTTCTTCGCGGGCTCCTGGAGTTCTACGGCCTCTAGTTACACGATCTTACCCCTGCCTCTGTTCTGCATATAGCGGGGTATGTTGCCCTGTGCGAGCTGTTTTTGGGCTGCGAACCACACTTCGGCTTATGGCGGAAGCTGTTCTGTCTCGTCCCCTGCACCCAGGGGGAGTCCCTATGTCAAGTGGGCGGGGGCGAAGTATGGCGCATTGCCGGGACCGGATACCTATCCGGCACTCCAAAGAAGGCACCAGAAAACTGGCCTTCAGAGTGGTTTTATATAAACGACGTCCCCCTTCCGGATCTAGTCCGGACAGGTCTCCGCGAGTTCAGCAACGCCCCGCCGAGGGCACGCCTAAGCTGGCGCCCCCGGGGTCCTCAAGAAGAGGACACGAGGGAAATATTCCTCCTGATGGACAGGATAAAGTTACTGGCCAAATCCGGACTGACGATAGTTGAGGTTATGGCGATATGCAAAAGACGGGGAGTGCAACCGCTCCAATATCGGGGGAAGCCCATGTGGCATTTCAACGGGGAAGACGACGCCTCCCATTGCGGCCGTAAAGGTCCGGACTCCGCTGCCGCTCTGGCAAGGATATTGCCCAATCTGTACAAAGGGGAAGAGGAGGAATTCCTTCGCATAAAAACACGGGAAGGATTCTCCATGTACAACCCCCCATCATGGGTAAGTTGCCATTCTTTTTTCTCCTCTTTGCTCTAGCGTTCTTCTGCTAAGATTACTTGCATCAATATTTCTGGGCAGGAATTAAGGAGGGCCGTAGAAGGAATCTTCAGCCCCTCCCCGCAACCAGAGGACCCTGGAAGGGCCCTAGATCCGGGACTTAAAGTGGATCCGGATATCACTGTGGAGCTTGTCAACGGGTATTTTATCGAGGCGAGCTGGGATGGCGCCCTAGTGGCCATTACGGCCGACTACCCTGGACTGCTCCCCTCTTCATGTGTAAGATGAACTAGAAAGCCCTGTTGTCACGCCCAATATGCGACCCTATCCAAAAGGAACTCGAAGGTCCCACCAAGGATAGACCCGCATATTGAAACGCTTTTGCAAGGTGGATATCATTACATCAACATTACATAATACATAGGGATACATACATAAGGCACAAATGTCACAAGATTACATCAACATCATATACAAGAGATCAACATCCAACTACGGATGAAACATAAATGTAAACTCAAACGACATCCACCTGCTAGCCCAGGCTGCCGACACGAACCTATCCCCTGATCGAAGAAGAAGCGTAAGAAGAACTCCAAAACAAGCAAACATCGCTCTCACGTCCATGATCGCCATGAAACCTGTACCTGCAATCGGTGGTGTAGTAAACCGTGAGCCACGAGGACTCAGCAATCCCATTACCATGGGTATCAAGACTAGCAAAGCTTAATGGGAAAGGAAGGGGTAAAGTGGTGAGGTTGCAGCAGCGACTAAGCATATATGGTGGCTATGAGACGCAAAATGAGAGCGAGAAGAGAAACAAAGGAACGGTCGTCAACTAGTAATGATCAAGAAGTGATCACGAACTCCTACTTACGCCGACATAACCCGAAACCGTGTTCTCCTCTCGATCAACCCGAAAAGAGACACTCACGGTTACACACACGGTTGGTGTATTTTAATTAAGATCAACTGGGTTTTCTACAACGGACATTAACAAATTCCCATCTGCCACATAACCGCGGGCACGGCTTTGAAAGTTCAAAACCCTGCAGGGTGTCCCAACTTAGCCCATGATAAGCTCTCGCGATCAACGAAGGAGTAGACCTTCTCCCGGAAGACCCGATCAGTCTGGAATCCTGCCACAAGACATTTCACAGCAATAAAACAAGTCCAGCAAAGCCGCCCGAATGTGCCGACAAATCCTGATAGGAGCTGCACATATCTCGTTCTCAGGGCACACCGGATTGTCCAAACTTCCGGTAGGCGAACCCAGAGTTTCCCCTGGTGGCCACCGGCGGTCGACGGTTTGGACCAGCACTCACGACGTTAATCGGCCCGGGGTAAATAAGAGGACCCTCGAGAGCGCGACTCCCAAGGGAAAAAAAAGGCTAGGTGAGGCAAATGTAAAACCAAGGTTGGGCCTTCTTTGGAAAAGTCTTATTCAAAGCGAATCGTCAAGGGGTCCCATAAATCACCCGACCGCGTTAGGGACGCAAAATCCGGGAACATAATACCGATATGACGGAAACTAGGGCGGCAAGAGTGGAACAAAACACCAGGCATAAGGCCGAGCCTTCCACCCTTTACCAAGTATATAGATGCATTCATTAAATAAGATATATTGTGATATCCCAACAAGTAAACATGTTCCAACAAGGAACAACATCTCCATGTTCCAACAAGGAACAAACTTCATCTTCACCTGCAACTAACAACGCTATAAGAGGGGCTGAGCAAAGCGGTAACATAGCCAAACAACGGTTTGCTAGGAAGGTTGTAAAAGGTTAGAGGTCGACATGGCAATTAGGTAGGCTTGAGCAACGGGTAAATAGGTAGCGCGACATAGCGATAGAACGAAGCAACGAGCATAGCAATGATAGTAGTGAGATCCAGGGTAGCGGTCATCTTGCCTGAAATCCCGCAAGGAAGAAGAACGAGTCCATGAAGAAGATGAACGAGTCCATGAAGAAGACGAACGGAAGAAGCCAACCAAGTGTAGACGAATCGAATCCTCACGATCGCAACGTAAACAGAACTAACAAGAAGAAGCACACAACATAGTAAACACA
This sequence comes from Aegilops bicornis, assembly GCA_021605145.1. Classification (NCBI taxonomy): domain Eukaryota; kingdom Viridiplantae; phylum Streptophyta; class Magnoliopsida; order Poales; family Poaceae; genus Aegilops; species Aegilops bicornis. The sequence goes on along the minus strand of CM038670.1, from coordinate 155,449,487 downwards.
CCACACATGAACAAGACATGATGCACAGCCAAGCATGATGCATGACAACGCTACATGAAGCTACTCATGGCAAGAGATGATGCAAACAAGAACAACACATCAAGGCAAGTTTAAATGAGGCCGGAAACAACATATAACAATTCCGGTAAGTCCTCATATGCAAATTTCGAAATTGGTCCAGATCTGAATAAACCTTATGTTCAAGTGGTTAAACAGCAAGTTAAGATGCACCACGATGATCTACACGAAATCCTAGTCAAGTTACATATAAAGTTCGTTTAATTGAGACTACGGCTTAGAAGATATGAGCAAAACAAGTTAAACATGGCATTGATGCAAAATGCATACAAACATCAAGCAAACACCTCAAAACAAGGATCCAACATGATAATATGAAACTACATGCAAAATCAAGCAAGTTTCATATAGAGCACACTCAAAACGGAGCAACGGTTCAACACATACACCCTATACAAGATATGACAACAAACTGCCCAAAACAGCAACTAGGCATATTGCAAGCATCAAAACAACATGCTACAGCACCTCAATATGAAAACAAAAGGCATGGGCATGATTTACAGGTAAAGCATTACAAAACATGAGAACTGAGCTACCTCCAGAAATGACTAGAACATGCTCAAAATGACATGGCAAGATTGCAACTAATAACAGTTTCGGCATTGGCAGAAATAACAACAGGTTGCAATGTTTAGAGCTATGAAACAACATGTTACAGGAACTAATCATGGAAAACAAAGGCATGGCATGAATCTACTAATTGCATAGAACAAAAGTCCCTTAGTGACCATAAGCCAAAAAGGATCAGAAAATATAGTAACACCCATGTCAATATCGAAAGTTTCGTTAACAGATTCAGCAACATGGCATGTCAAAAACTGATAACAAGTAGGCGTGTTTACAAGCTCAATGCACTCACTACAGAGACTTATATGATAAACTAAGCATACATACGTCAAGAAGACATGGCATAGAAGACATACATGGCAAGAACAATAACATAGCATGCAAGGATCAACCACAACAACCTTGGCAAAATTGGATAACATGTAAACAATCTGCCAGGAAACAGTCGATAGCAAAAGTAGAGCTTGATTGACTCCAGCTATGGCACTCCATAATTGCAAACAAAGGCATGGATGGATAGAGCAAGACATGCTTTACAAAACATCCTTACTGAAGTATCTCAAAATATGCATAGATCTCTCGGTATCATCAAGTTAACATGACATCAAAATATCAGCAAAACAGGGCTGAAATCAGCAACAACAAGACACCTAGTTTGCATGCTTGTGCTAGTCACCACATAGATCACAAAAATACATAGCAAGCACCACTGGAAAGAAGACATGGCATATTGCAAAACACATGTAGGACTCAAGTTCATAGGATGCACACATCAATCATGGCAAAAATGACAAAAGTGCAAGTTCTGATAAAAATCAGGAACTAACATCACATAGCACTCTTGCAACAGCATTTCGGGCACCAAGATGAGCTCAAATGAAAATGATGCAATGAGATGAAATGATCTACTCTTCGGGCGAACATTTTGACATATTACACGCGCAAAACGGAGCTACGATGACAGAGATAAGATGCAACGAAAATGGCACAAAAATATCACATATGATCGGGACTTGGATGAAATTTAGAGAGGGGGGAAAGTCAACCCTGCGTGCACGGTTATCGATGCAGGCCGGATCTCGCCGGAGCTTCACCGGGGAAGAGGCGACGGTGGCCGGACACGAGGCGGCCGAGGGGGCGCTGATCTGGCCTTCCGCCGGATCTCGCCGGATCCGGCCCGGACGCGGAGGGCGACGGGAGGCGCGGTGGTCCGCGACCGCGAGAGGAGGCGACGGAGGGCGGGCGGCGAGGCCCGGGCGAGGGAAGCGGCCGGGCGGCCGGGCGGCGGCGCAAGCGGGCCGGGCGCGGCCGGAGGCGGCGGGCGGCGGGCGGGGCCGGCGGCATGAAGCGGCGAGGGAGGCTGCCGGGCACGCTGGCAGGCGGTCGGCGAAGCTCACGGGAGGCGTGGCGAGGCGCTGGCCGGAGACGGGCTGGCGGGGCGGCGGGGCGGCGCTGACGGGCCGAAAGCGGGCGTGAGACTGGTTGGCGGGCCGGGCCCGCGCGCGCTGGGACGGCGGGCGCTGGGACACGTGGCAGCATGCCATTGGGTGGAGGCGGCGGCGCGGACATGTCCGGGCGGGTCCGGACGTGTCCGGCCAAGGAGTGAGGACGAAGGCTAGGGTTAGGGGTGGATTGGACCGCGAATTTGAGGGAGAGCACCTATTTATAGATAGAGGGAGCTAGGAGAGTCCAAATGAGGTGCGGTTTTCGCCACGCAATCGTGATCGAACGACCGAGAGCATGGAGGGAGTTTGCTGGGTTTTGGGCCACTTTGAAAGGGGTGTTGGGCTGCAACAAAAGAGAGCTGCGGTTACCGGTTAACCGTTGGAGTATCAACGACCTCCAAATGATCCGAAACTTGTCAGGCGCCCTACCGGTGCTATACCAAGGCCGCTTGACAAACCTCGGTCCATTCCGAGACCGTTTAACACCCGCACACGAAAAAAAAGGTAAAAGGGGGCGCCGGGAGACATAGGAGTGCCGGATTGCAAAACGGACAACGGGGAAAATGCTCGGATGCAAGAGACGAACACGTATGCAAAATGAAAAGCACATGTGACATGATATGAAATGCATATGATGACATGGCAAAGTGCAACACGCAAGCACATGACAAGGCAAGGACTGTGAATGACTGAAGGACACCTGGCGCATCGAATCCGGGCGTTACAACACTCCTCCACTAACAAGAGATCTCGGCCCCGAGATCTTAGGACCGAGACGGAAGAGAAAAAGGATGAGGTGAAACCAGAACTCCAGAGAAGAATCAAAGAATCGAGAGCACTCGAGAATAAGAGAGGAACGAGGAGAATGACGAGAATCGAAAGCTGAAGGAACAAGATAGACTCTGAAATGACTCGTTCTAACCGGAGTGGTTAGAATGAGAAAAGAAACGGATAAGACTGAAAGGATTTAAGTAGCACTCCGGCTGAATAAGGAAAGAAAAGAACATGAGCTAGAGAGGATGGAATGATACTTGATAAAGACATGACACAAAACCTCCGGAAGGAATTGATAGTGTTGAATGTAAAGAACGGAGAAGAAAATGACAACTTGTGCCACAAATGAAATAGATAGCAGACTCAGAAGAAAGGATTGAACGGAGTTGTTGAGAAAATCAACAACGAAAGAATAAGCTTGATGTGGACTATGGAAAACATCTCAAAATTATGAGCTGATAACAAGCCGCAAACGGAAAAGATTTAATGGCTGAGAAGAACGAAGAAATGCGAAACTCCGCTTCAAAAGAATACGGAGAATTAATTGCACTTCGAGACGCGAGAAGAAAAGATACTTGAACTGCACCAACAGAATCTTGATGAACACTTGAAGAATGAATTAAATCATGAAGAACCACCATGAAGAACTCCGGTAACAAAAGGATGATGAGATAGAATGAAGGAAGAAAGAATAAGATGAGCATTGCGATGATTTAGATGGAGGTTCCAAAAATGGCTGAGGAAATTTGAACTCCGGAAAGAAAAGATGGGAAACACTTGGAACTGAAATTTATACATTACGAACAAACTCCGAAGGAAAGGATTAATCCCTGATGAAATAAGAATAAGATTTATTGTATGCGTATCTTTCATCAAATTAAATTGATGACAAGCAACGGATTTCGCATCTTACTTATTCTTGATGAAAAGTATTGAGAAGTGACATATCGCAAACTTGAGAAGGACTTCCTAAACCACCGGTACGATTGAAAAGAACGAATGAATTAATAAGATAAACAAGGAAAAAGAATCTTGAACGAGCCACCGTAAGAATTTGGAAATGACTGATGAAAGAGAATGAATCACCGGGAAGAGTTAGAAAGCACAAAGATACTTGAGGAAATTTAGATGCACAAGAACAAAGAGATGACGAGCTGATTACAGAACACTTGAATGAAGCACCGGGAGAATATTGAGACGAACGAAGGGGCACGGATATAGAATAATTGGAGAACGACTCTGAAAACTTATAACGAAGAAATCTTCCGAAAAAGGTGACCTCCGGATGATCGAGAGGGAAAGCAACACCTGAAATACTCCGGATTGATGAAAAGAATTGCACAACTGGAAACAAATTGATAGGATAACATCGAGCTAGCACCATGAACCTCCGGGAGAATGGAAAAGATTTAAGAGAAACTCTACTTCGGTCTTCAAAAGACAACGAGAAACACCGCCAAAAATTACTGGGATACTCCGGGAGAATGAAAAGTGAAGAGGTTGAACCAACAATGAAATGATTTGAAATTGATCTTGGAAAAGGCAAGTGACTGATGATATTCATTCTTACGTCACACTTGAAGAGAAATGAGAATAACTCCGGGGAAATAGAAGAGTCAGGTAAGATCCTGGGAAAAGACCTGTGGGTTAGGGCCCACTAAAAAGAAAACACCGTTGGAAAAGGGATGACGAACAGATAGATGATGCACCGGAAAAATTGAAATATTTGAATGAGGTGACAGCCTCGAATTACTTAGAACACAGACGAATCTCCTGATATGTCTTCCGAACTCCGGAAAGATAAACTAGCGAGAGACGAACGAGCGAATGGAAATATTTGAGCTGAGGGAAAGAATATGATCGACAACGAAGAAAAACTTGAATTGAGTCCACCGGAAAAGAAAGAGATGAAGAATGACGAACAAGACGAGAATTTACCGGTTGAAATAATTGATAGAAGATTGAAGAGGCTCCATACGAATGAAATAGATGGTTGGAAGAAACTCGAACTCCGGGAATAATAGGGTGGGAGGGCGGGAAAAACAAAATCAACTTGGAAGGGGAAATCGACGAATATCTTGAAGAGAAAACACCGGTTGAAAACATTGAAGGAGAGAGAGCAAAACTTCCCACGAGTAGGATGGATACTCGATTACGGACTCCGGTTCCAAGAACAAGAAGGGAGGGCGGGTGGGAAAAACAAGGACAAGGAAAAACAACGACGTCGGAGGAAGAACTGAGGATTGAACTTGGCAAAGATGAAGAGGGTCGAATCACTTTGACGAGATATGCACCGGACAAAAGAGGATGGACACTCGCGACACTAACCACGTGATCCTAAAGAAAAATTTTGAAGGGGAAGAGGAGTAATTCAAAACACCTACGTCACGATTTCTCACCAGAGCGACGAAGGGGCAGAGGAGTAAAAAGAATTCCTACTCTCCGATATAACTAGACTCCAAAATAGTTTTACTTCTAGACTCAACAACGGCCAAACTACACGATCAACCAAGGGGGGTCCTAGGGTCGGTCGAGGCTCTGATACCAACTTGTCACGCCCAATATGCGACCCTATCCAAAAGGAACTCGAAGGTCCCACCAAGGATAGACCCGCATATTGAAACGCTTTTGCAAGGTGGATATCATTACATCAACATTACATAATACATAGGGATACATACATAAGGCACAAATGTCACAAGATTACATCAACATCATATACAAGAGATCAACATCCAACTACGGATGAAACATAAACAGAAACTCAAACGACATCCACCACCTTTAGCCAGGCTGCCGACCTGGAACCTATCCCCTGATCGAAGAAGAAGCAGAAGAAGAACTCCAAAACAAGCAAACATCGCTCTCACGTCATGATCATCGCAAACCTGTACCTGCAACTGGTGGTGTAGTAAACTGTGAGCCACGAGGACTCAGCAATCCCATTACCATGGGTATCAAGACTAGCAAAGCTTAATGGGAAAGGAAGGGGTAAAGTGGTGAGGTTGCAGCAGCGACTAAGCATATATGGTGGCTAACAGACGCAAATGAGAGCGAGAAGAGAAACAAAGGAACGGTCGTCAACTAGTAATGATCAAGAAGTGATCCTGAACTCCTACTTACGTCAGACATAACCCAGAAACCGTATTCTCCTCTCGATCAACCCGAAAAGAGACACTCACGGTTACACACACGGTTGGTGTATTTTAATTAAGATCAACTTCGGGTTTTCTACAACCGGACATTAACAAATTCCCATCTGCCACATAACCGCGGGCACGGCTTTCGAAAGTTCAAAACCCTGCAGGGGTGTCCCAACTTAGCCCATGATAAGCTCTCGCGATCAACGAAGGAGTAGACCTTCTCCCCGGGAAGACCCGATCAGTCTCGGAATCCCGGCTACAAGACATTTCACAGCAATAAAACAAGTCCAGCAAAGCCGCCCGAATGTGCCGACAAATCCTGATAGGAGCTGCACATATCTCGTTCTCAGGGCACACCGGATTGTCCAAACTTCCGGTAGGCGAACCCAGAGTTGCCCCTGGTGGCCACCGGCGGCTGACGGTTTGGACCAGCACTCACGACGAGCACTGGCCCGGGGGGGGGTAAAATAAGATGACCCTCGAGAGCGCGACTCCCAAGGGAAAAAAAGGCTAGGTGAGGCAAATGTAAAACCAAGGTTGGGCCTTGCTGGAAAAGTCTTATTCAAAGCGAACTGTCAAGGGGGTCCCATAAATCACCCGACCGCGTTAGGGACGCAAAATCCGGGAACATAATACCGATATGACGGAAACTAGGGCGGCAAGAGTGGAACAAAACACCAGGCATAAGGCCGAGCCTTCCACCCTTTACCAAGTATATAGATGCATTAATTAAATAAGATATATTGTGATATCCCAACAAGTAAACATGTTCCAACAAGGAACAACATCTCCATGTTCCAACAAGGAACAAACTTCATCTTCACCTGCAACTAACAACGCTATAAGAGGGGCTGAGCAAAGCGGTAACATAGCCAAACAACGGTTTGCTAGGAAGGTTGTAAAAGGTTAGAGGCTGACATGGCAATTAGGTAGGCTTGAGCAACAGGTAAATAGGTAGCGCAGCATAGCGATAGAACGAAGCAACGAGCATAGCAATGATAGTAGTGAGATCCAGGGTAGCGGTCATCTTGCCTGAAATCCCGCAAGGAAGAAGAACGAGTCCATGAAGAAGATGAACGAGTCCATGAAGAAGACGAACGGAAGAAGCCGAACCAAGTGTAGACGAACGAATCCTCACGATCGCAACGAAACAGGAACTAACAAGAAGAAGCACACAACATAGTAAACACACCACACATGAACAAGACATGATGCACAGCCAAGCATGATGCATGACAACGCTACATGAAGCTACTCATGGCAAGAGATGATGCAAACAAGAACAACACATCAAGGCAAGTTTAAATGAGGCCGGAAACAACATATAACAATTCCGGTAAGTCCTCATATGCAAATTTCGAAATTGGTCCAGATCTGAATAAACCTTATGTTCAAGTGGTTAAACAGCAAGTTAAGATGCACCACGATGATCTACACGAAATCCTAGTCAAGTTACATATAAAGTTCGTTTAATTCGGAGCTACGGCTTTGAAGATATGAGCAAAACAAGTTAAACATGGCATTGATGCAAAATGCATACAAACATCAAGCAAACACCTCAAAACAAGGATCCAACATGATAATATGAAACTACATGCAAAATCAAGCAAGTTTCATATAGAGCACACTCAAAAGCGAACAACGGTTCAACACATACACCCTATACAAGATATGACAACAAACTGCCCAAAACAGCAACTAGGCATATTGCAAGCATCAAAACAACATGCTACAGCACCTCAATATGAAAACAAAAGGCATGGGCATGATGTACAGGTAAAGCATTACAAAACATGAGAACTGAGCTACCTCCAGAAATGACTAGAACATGCTCAAAATGACATGGCAAGATTGCAACTAATAACAGTTTCGGCATTGGCAGAAATAACAACAGGTTGCAATGTTTAGAGCTATGAAACAACATGTTACAGGAACTAATCATGGCAAAAAAAGGCACGGAATGAATCTACTAATTGCATAGAACAAAAGTCCCTTAGTGACCATAAGCCAAAAATGATCACAAAATATAGTAACACCCATGTCAATATCGAAAGTTCCGTTAACAGATTCAGCAACATGGCATGTCAAAAACTGATAACAAGTAGGCGTGTTTACAAGCTCAATGCACTCACTACAGAGACTTATATGATAAACTAAGCATACATACGTCAAGAAGACATGGCATAGAAGACATACATGGCAAGAACAATAACATAGCATGCAAGGATCAACCACAACAACCTTGGCAAAATTGAATAACATGTAAACAATCTGCCAGGAAACAGTCGATAACAAAAGTAGAGCTTGATTGACTCCAGCTATGGCACTCCATAATTGCAAAAAAAGGCATGGATGGATAGAGCAAGACATGCTTTACAAAACATCCTTACTGAAGTATCTCAAAATATGCATAGATCTCTCGGTATCATCAAGTTAACATGGCATCAAAATATCAGCAAAACAGGGCTGAAATCAGCAACAACAAGACACCTAGTTTGCATGCTTGTGCTAGTCACCACATAGATCACAAAAATACATAGCAAGCACCACTGGAAAGAAGACATGGCATATTGCAAAACACATGTAGGACTCAAGTTCATAGGATGCACACATCAATCATGGCAAAAATGACAAAAGTGCAAGTTCTGATAAAAATCAGGAACTAACATCACATAGCACTCTTGCAACAGCATTTCGGGCACCAAGATGAGCTCAAATGAAAATGATGCAATGAGATGAAATGATCTACTCTTCGGGACGAACATTTGGACATATTACACGCGCAAAACGGAGCTACGATGACAGAGATAAGATGCAACGAAAATGGCACAAAAATATCACATATGATCGCGACTTAGATGAAATTTAGAGAGGGGGGAAAGTCAACCCTGCGTGCACGGTTATCGATGCAGGCCGGATCTCGCCGCACCGGGGAAGAGGCGACGGTGGCCGGAGACGAGGCGGCCGGCGAGGGGGGCGCCGGATCCGGGGCTCCTCCGGCCGGATCTCGCCGGATCCGGTCCCGGACGCGAGGGCGACGTAGGCGCGCGGTGGTCCGCGACCGGGCGAGGCGACGGCCGAGGGCGGCGGCGAGGCCTGGGCGAGGGAAGCGCCGGGCGGCCGGTCGGGCGAAGGCGCGGCCGGCGCGCCGGGAGGCGATGGGCGGCGGGCGGGGCAGCGAAGCGAGGGAGGCTGCCGGCACGCTGGCGAGGCGGTCGGCGAAGCCACGGGAGGCGTGGCGAGGCGCTGGGCCGGAGACGGGCCGGCGGGGCAAGGGCGGCGGCCAGACGGCCGAAGCGGGCGGAGACCGGGCTCATGGGGCCGGAGCGGGCAAGTGGCGCATGGGACGGCGGCCTTGGGGACACGTGGCAGCATGCCATTGGGCGCGGAGGCGGCGGCGCGGACATGTCCGGCGGGGTCCGGACGTGTCCGGCTGCGGGAGGAGGACGAAGGCTAGGGTTAGGGGTGGATTGGACCGCGAATTTCGGGGGAGAGCACCTATTTATAGATAGAGGGAGCTAGGAGAGTCCAAATGAGGTGCGGTTTTCGGCCACGCAATCGTGATCGAACGACCGAGAGCATGGAGGGAAGTTTGCTGGGTTTTGGGCCACTTTGAAAGGGGTGTTGGGCTGCAACAAAAGAGAGCTTTGCGGTTACCCGGTTAACCGTTGGAGTATCAAACGACCTCCAAATGATCCGAAACTTGACAGGCGCCCTACCGGTGCTATACCAAGGCCGCTTGACAAACCTCGGTCCATTCCGAGACCGTTTAACACCCGCACACGAAAAAAAAGGTAAAAGGGGGCGCCGGGAGACATAGGAGTGCCGGATTGCAAAACGGACAACGGGAAAATGCTCGGATGCAAGAGACGAACACGTATGCAAAATGAAAAGCACATGTGACATGATATGAAATGCATATGATGACATGGCAAAGTGCAACACGCAAGCACATGACAAGGCAAGGACTGCGAATGACTGAAGGACACCTGGCGCATCGAATCCGGGGCGTTACACCTGTCCTTCGAAGAGGACTCCCCCCAGGTGTTATAGTTTACCCTTGAGGCATCGTTCTATTTGCAGAAACGACGGCCGGAGCGAGGGGACGAGCCCCTAGGGACTCGTCAACCACGGGCGTCCAGATCGGGCAGGCTCAAGAGGAAGGCGGTGAGGGTTGACATGCCGCTACATAGTTAAAACAATAACATGTCATGTAATTATAGAATTTAAAATATGACAGCGCCCTTCGTGTCTGGCAGAAAGAAGAATAATCGGACTATATCCAAAGACCCTACCAATCACGCCTCCACTAGCCAGATTGCAGAACCGGCTTCAGGGGCGGAGGCGGACACGGGGCCAGCGCCACATTGCTCTCCGACAGAGAGTGCGGACCTGCTCTCAGCCACGAATTCCGAAGTAGAGAGCGCCATGAATCACACGCGCCGATGGGCCGTACTTCATAACAACATCTTTTCCAAAGAGGCGTTTAATGCCTTCAATTCGGCGGACGCGTACGTCCAAGCTGCTCGGAGCGGGCTTGCCCAAGCGACAAACCAGTATACCAAAGATATGCGAGTGAGGAATTTTGATAAGTATGTATAGCAGTATCCCCTGAGACTTGAAAAGATTGAAACAACAGTTTTAAGGATCAATTTATGTATAGGTCCTTGTAGAGAAGAACGAGCAATTGTTTCGGGAGCTGGAGGACTGCAAGGCCGAACTGAGGGACGCAGTTGCCAAGTTAGAGGAACCCCAAAGGCCCTCATCTGGTAACAATTATCACAACTGTGCGACGATGCACGAGTTGGTAAATGGATAATATGACAAGTCTAACAGAAAATTCTGCAGACAATCCCGGGGTGAATCCGGAAGGCGTAGGAAAGGACGCGTCGCATCTCAAAAAGCAGCTAGAGGCTGGCGAGCGCATTCTTATGCGAGTTAGGCAGGAGAAGAACGATCTTCAAGATGCCAAAGTCCAGCTGGACGTGGAGTTAAAAGATCTCCGCGCTCAGCTGGCGGACTCCATGAAGGAGAACAAGAGGCTTCGACGCGGCATTTACAGTAAGTTCCTAGACGAACTGTTGTACAGTTCGGTGAGGAAGTATATTGAAATAATTTTGCTTGCAGGAATGTTAACGGGGCGCCCTAAGGAGGAGATGCCCTCATCTGCAAATGATTTAATGCAAGACCTTTCGCGACTGCACGAGCGAGCTCGGCAAGTGATGCAGGGTGTTGCTCAGGCTTTGTGGCCATCAAGCCTACTGCCGAATGGCATGGGGGAACTTGCGGACCTGCTTCAAGGAGCCCGTCAGCGCTTCCGTCTATGGAAGATATTAGCATGCTGGCAAGGAGCAAGAGAAGCATGGGCGATGGTGAACACACGCTACACCAAGCTGGACCCGAACCATATGGCGAAGTGGGACTGGCGGGGCCCGATGGGCAAGAAATTCCCGTTAGTCTGGTGTATGACCAGGTAGCGTTAGCCGCTAAGTATTCTCAACAGGATTGTAAGTTACATAGCTTGTTGGACGGTATAGAAGAGGAATGTAATCAGTCCGAATAACTGTGTAATTTAATGGGCATGATTAGCCCCTAGCCAGATTAAAATCATTTGTCATGGCAGACCTTTTCGCTTCAGCCCCCGGATCCTATAGTCCGGGGTGTGTCCGAATACCCGCTCAGCTATACAAAACTGGGGTATGCGTGGAAACAAGGCGTAGGGGTCATAAGTGCTTGAACAGACAAGTACCCAACTAGTTATGTTATATTACATGGATAGTAAGAAACATCTTCCAGAGAGAATAGTTCCGTTATGGGCTCCTTTCCCTGGGTACGCATGCAACTATGCACATGTCCGGACTGCAAACGATGGCGCAGGATACAAGACTTTTGGGAATTTATGTTATGATAAATTAATACATATTTTGTTCACCGACCGAATATTCTCTTAAGGAAGCTAGCTTTCGGCTTCACCCAGTCTGAGGTACACATCCGGCTGAACCGGCAGTAACAATCGCAGAGGTGCTCCCCTTATGCCCTAGCCGAATTAACGGGAACGTAGGGCATAAACACAAGAGCCAGGAAACCCATCTTGGCAACATCTTAAGTCATATCGGTGCATAGAATGGTGAAGAAAAGGCACATATGGAAAAAGAATGCATATGCGACGGGCAGAAAGCCATGTGAGTAATCATTTTTAGCTTCTGTATAGGAAGCCCCCAGGTATTGCTTACACACTTAGTGCGGCCGGAGTGATCCGGAAATCCGCATTGTATTGAATACTTTGTGTGAAGAGAGAAAAAGGTCGAGAAAGGAAAAGGGGATGGGGCATAATTAAAAGGGAGGGGTTAGGAGACGAACACTGTGTTCGGCGCTAGGCGTAGAATCTCCATAGTCTTGCCGGGTTCCATGGGTTCGGCTCGAGCCTGTTATCGGATGCATTACGTAAGCGGTACGCTCCTCCGATGAGAACTTAGTCATAGAACGAGCTCGCCAATATTGTAAGTTTTGGCCCGCACTTCTCTGCTTTGGTATTGTCGAGCCTGCTGCTGATAGAATGCGGAATGGGCTTTTGCCACATCGCGCTCCTCCTCCAAGGCATCAGGATTATCTTGCCGATCTAACTCGGCTTCCTTCTCTTCGTACATGCGTACGCGTGGCGAATCATGTATTATGTCGCAAGGTAATACTGCTTCCGTGGCGTACACCATAAAAAATGGTGTGTATCCGGTGGTGCGATTTGGCATGGTCCGCAGCCCCCAGAGTACGGAGTCGAGCTCCTCCACCCAGTGCGTATCCGACTCTGTCAAGGATCGCACTAGCCTGGGTTTGATGCCGCTCATAATGAGACCATTTGCCCGCTCTACCTGGCCGTTAGTTTGTGGATGGTAGATGGAAGCGTAATCAAGCTTGATGCCCATTTTTGCGTACCAAGTTTTCACTTCGTCGGCTGTAAAATTTGAGCCATTATCAGTGATGATGCTGTCGGGGACACCGTATCGGTGTACGACCCCGGATATGAAGTCTATTACTGGTCCGGATTCAGCCGTTTTGACTGGTTTAGCTTCTATCCATTTGGTGAATTTGTCCACCATGACCAATAAGTATTTCTTCTTATGGCTTCCCCTTTAAGAGGTCCGACCATATCCAGCCCTCGGTACCGCAAAGGGCCAAGTTATGGGGATTGTTTGGAGGCGGTAGGGGCATGTGACTGATTGCCAAAGACACGGCAACCGACGCAATGTTGGACAAGGTCTTGTGCGTCCGCTCGGGCCGTCGGCCAATAGAAGCCTGTACGGAAGGCCTTGATGACTAACGCCCGAGCCGCGGCGTGGTACCCGCCCAGGCCGGCGTGGATTTCAGCCAAGAGCTGCCGCCCTTCCTCTTCGGAGATGCATCTTTGTAGTACTCCGGTAGCGCTTTTCTTGTAGAGTTCCCCTTCGTAGACCTTGTAAGCTTTAGAACACCGAACGATGCGGCGCGCTTCATTTTGGTCTACGAGGAGCTCCTGCCTATTTAGTAGGCCAAGTAGGGCTCGGTCCACGGGGCGATTACAGCCATGACTTCGTGGGCCGAGGACGTTATTTCGGGGGTAGAACCTCCGACTATGTCTGATGGTTCAGAATCTGGGGATGTATTCGGATCCGTGCTAGTATTGCCGGATTCCCCTTCCCATACTACGAAAGCTTGAACAGCCGTTCCAAGAATATATTAGGTGGGACAGGGTCGCGTTTAGCACCGATGCGAGCAAGGACATCCGCCGCTTGATTGTTTTCTCGAGCCACATGGTGGAATTCGAGCTCCTCGAACCGAGCTGACATTTTGAGGACGGCATTACGGTAAGCCGCCATTTTCGGGTGCTTGGAATCAAAATCTCTGTTTATCTGTGATATTGCGAGGTTTGAGTCCCCGCGCACCTCTTGGCGTTGAATGCTCATAGAGACTGCCATCCGAAGGCCGTGCAACAGAGCCTCCTATTCGGTTGCATTGTTGGAGTCTGTGTATAAATATTTGGAGGCGTGTTGGACTGTGTCGCTGGTGGGAGATGTCAGGACTACCCCTGCTCCCAATCCGGCCAGCATTTTAGAGCCGTCGAAGTGCATGATCCAGTTTGAGTATGCGCCGTACTCTTTAGGGAGTTCGGCTTCTGTCCATTCGGCGACGAAGTCAGCCAACACTTGCGACTTGATGGCCCGTCGTGGTTTTTATGTTATGTCGAATGGCAGGAGCTCAATAGCCCACTTGGCAATCCGGCCCGCATCACGGTTATTTATTATGTCACTGAGTGGTACTTCGGAGGCCACCATAATCAAACACTCTTGAAAGTAGTGTTGTAGCTTCCGGGATGCCATGAACACCGCGTATGCTATTTTTTGATAGTGTGGGTATCGGGATTTGCATGGAGTTAGGACCGTGGACACATAGTATACTGGCCTCTGGAGCGGGTATTTGTATCCGTCGGCCTCTCGTTCAATGACGAGCACTGCGCTTACGACTTGATGCGTTGCAGCTATGTACAAATGCATAGGTTCGTCAATATTCGGCGCTGTTAATACTGGATTACTGGCCAATAGGGTCTTTATTTCATCCAGTACGGCCGCGGCTCCATCCGTCCATATGAAGTGTTCGGTGCGCCTAAGAAGACAATAAAGCGGTAGTGCCTTTTCCCCTAACCTGGAGATAAAGCGGCTGAGAATAGCCACGCATCCCGCTAGTTTTTGGACGTGCTTGAGGTCTCTTGGTATAGCCAACTGTGACAGAGCTCGGAACTTTGCCGGATTCGCTTCAATTCCTCTGTTGGAAACGATGAAGCCAAGAAGCTTCCCCGAGGGGACGCCAAAAACGCATTTTTCCGGATTCAGCTTGATGTCGTATGTCCGGAGATTGTCAAATGTAAGCCTCAAGTCGTCTATTAGGGTTTCGACGCGTCTTTTTTTTATGACCACGTCGTCCACGTATGCCTCCACTGTTTTGCCGATTTGCTTTTCCAGGCATGTTTGAATCATCCGTTGGTAGGTTGCATCGGCGTTCTTGAGCCTGAAAGGCATAGTTGTTGAAGCAGAAAGGGCCATATGGCATTATGAAAGCTGTTGCAGCTTGGTCAGACTCTGCCATCTTTATTTGATGGTATCCAGAGTATGCGTCGAGGAAACACAGCGAGTCGTGTCCAGCTGTGGCATCGATGATTTGATCGATGCGAGGGAAGGGAAAAGGATCCTTGGGGCAAGCCTTGTTGAGGGCTTTGAAATTGATGCATAGGGGCCAGGATTTATCATTCTTTGGCACCATCACCAAATATGCCAGCCAATCCGGATGTTTAATGTCTGATAAATCCGGCCTCGAGTAGCTTGGCTAACTCTTCCCCCATTGCCTGTCGTTTGGGCTCTGAGAACCGCCTTGGGGTCTGCTTGACTAGTTTATATCCTTTCAGGATATTAAGGCTGTGTTCGGCTAGTCTGTGTGGGATGTCTGGCATGTCCGATGGGTGCCAGGTGAAAATGTCCCAATTCTCGCGTAGGAAATCTCAAAGTGCGGCGTCAATCGCGGGGCTCAGCTGTGTCCCGATGGAAGCTGTCTTCGTGGGGTCCGTTGGGTGGACCTGGAATTTGACTATCTCGTCTGCAGGTTTGAATGAGGTGGACTTGGGTAGTTTTTTCGAGTATTACATCGTCCCTGTCCACGGTGGCCCGTAGTGTTGTTAATTCCTCGGCTGCTAGGGCTTCGGATAATGCCTCCAAGGCTAGAGCTGCGGTTTTATTTTCGGTGCGAAGCACAACGTCCGGATCACTGGCTAGAGTGATTATTCCATTGGGTCCGGGCATTTTAAGCTTCATGTACCCATAATGGGGTACAGCTTGAAAGCTTGTGAACGCGTCCCGCCCTAGAAGGGCGTGGTATCCGCTGTTAAAAGGAGCCACCTGGAATGTGATTTCCTCGGACCTATAATTCTTCGGGGTACCGAATACCACATCGAGTGTGATTTTTCCTGCACACCGCGCTTCCCGGGTAGGGATTATTCCCATGAAGGTCGTGCCGCTTTGTTCAATGCGGCTTTTATCAATCTCCATCTTGCTGAGCGTTTCTTCATAAATCAGATTTAATCCGCTTCCGCCGTCCATGAGTACTTTGGTGAGCCGAAAGCCATCTACGATCGGACTAAGAACCAGAGCGGCTGGTGCGCGGATAGCCCGGAATCGAGGTTCATCACTGGCATTAAATGTTATAGCAGTGTCATTCCAAGGGTTTATTTTTGCCACACGGTAAATTTCAGCGGAGCTTCGGCGAGCTCGCTTGCGCCTATTGTTTGAGGCGAGAGTCTCAAATACTGGTAGTATCGTATTGTGTTCGCTGGCGGGATGTTGTTCTGCTTTATGGCCCACAAGAAGATCCTCGCCACTTTTTGCCACCTGCCAGAGTATCCAACATGCCTTAAGTCTACGAGTAGGTGTTGTATCCGGAGTAATATGGAGCTTACATGGCCCGTCGAGCCATTCTTCCAATATGGATCTCCGCCCTGGCGTGGGCTTTGGTTTCTTGGGGGTTGGGCCGGACGACTTACGAGAATTCATCCGTTTAGTTCTGACAAAGGTTTTGGCGAGAGCAGTACTATCCCAAAATTCTGTTTGGGTCTTCCAAGCGCTCTCCATCGCACAGTACTTCCGTACTATGGTTGCCAAGTGCGTGAAGCGCACTATGTCGCGGTGGCTTATAGAATTGAGGAGCCCTTCGTCCGTGAAGTTTTTGCAGAAAAGTGAGACCATGTCCTCTTCGCGGCAGTCCCTGACCTTGTTAAGCGCAAGGAGGAATCTGGCCCGATGGCGATGTCACGGTTTCCTGGGCTCTGCACGATGCGGAGAGACAGCTTAGGTTCAGTTTAGGGTCCGGATTTTGATCCGATCTATCGCCCAAGGGCGCGGGCGGTCCCGAGCTAAACAGCTTAGGATCCGGGGTGCCCAATTTCTTCTACCAGATGCCCGACTCTAAGTCCGGGACCTGGGTCAGGTTTTTATTTGAGCAGGTCTTTGGCTCAAGGAGTTCGGTGATCCGAACACAACTTGTCCTCAAAGTTGAGGGGCAATCCGCGTGTGGTTCCTCCAGTATCGCTATCTCATGGGTGGTCGGCAGGGACCTGATGTCCCTTTGGTCGGGTTTAAGCCCAATCCGGTCGTAGTCTGTAGTGACTCCCAGAGCGGTGATGCGATCCAAGAGTTCGTTAAGGGAGGAGAGCTCCATTGGATCCATCTGTTCGGCAAGTTCCAAACTGACGCGAAGGTTATGATTGATGACCCGAGAAGTCATCGTCGGTGCCACCGCCGATGGGGCGTCCATGATAAAGCCGCCGAGCCGGAGCGTCTGGCCTACAGCTAGAGCCCCCTCCAAAGTAATGTCATCCTTGACAATAAGACGAGCCATCGAGCCTGATGGCGACGACACAGAGTAACTCTCAACGAAAGCACCAATGTCGGTGTCAAAACCGGCGGATCTCGGGTAGGGGTCCCGATCTGTGCATCAAGGCTGATGGTAACAAGAAGTAAGGGACACAGGTGTTTACCCAGGTTCAGGCCCTCTCGATGCAGGTAAAACCCTACTTCCTGCTTGATTAATATTGATGATATGGGTAGTACAAGAGTAGATCTACCACGAGATCGTAGAGGCTAAACCCTAAGAGCTAGCCTATGATGGTATGATTGTAATTGTGATCGGCCTTCTAAGGACTAACATCTCCAGTTTATATAGGCACTAGAGAGGGCTAGGGTTTACATGGAGTCGGTTACAAGGAAGCGCCAAGCTTGCCTTCCACGCCAAGGAAAGTCCCATCCGGACACGGGCCGAAGTCTTGAGTCTTGTCTCTTCACGCTTCAATAGTCCGGACGTTGTACACAGTCCGGCTGTCCGGATACCCCCTAATCCAGGACTCCCTCACCCGCGCCGCCTGCGGGGGGCCTGGCTCCGTCTTTGGATTGGGCGGTGTGCGGCCCATCGTCTCACGCACGTTTGACACTGCTCGCCTGGCTTTGACTGCCAGAGCGATGTGGGTGTTCGCAGGCTGCGCCACGGGTTCCGTCCGCGATTGCCCCACCACTCGCCCGCACTGGTACGGGCCGTTCAGCTCCCGATGAACCGATCGTCGTGATCGTCTTCATCTTGGGAGCCATGGTGATGAAGAACTGCTAGGCTAACTACTAGACCGGATTTTCACAACTGCGTGGCCCCTACCTGGCGCGCCAAAGATGTCGGGGGAAATAACACCTATGGAATCACTGGGATCCCTTCTACGGTTGGCGAGCGCGGGGTTGTGCAAAGAGCGGGTCTAGTACTCAGCACAAAGATCGTTTTACCCAGGTTCAGGCCGCGAGGGTGCGTAATACCCGAGTCCTGCTTTGGTGTATATATCCGGGAGTTCTTCGGCTCTCGAACTAGCTACGGTGCGTGTCTAGTTCAAAAGATCCGAATCCTTCTCCTGTACGCCTCGGGCCTCCTTTTATAGAAAAGGCGTTGCTACAGTGGCACGCAGGAGGTGGAAAGGTATACAGTGGCCAAGTTTATCCTCTGGCACCGTCGTACAAACGCATTTAATGTGATGCCAACGTGCCCTCCTTGCTTTATCGGGGACGGTGAGGAAGCTCGTCCCAGCCGTCGCCGCCTCGCCTAGCTCCGACGTGCGTCCGAGCTAATGAGGTGTAGTAGCGCCATGTTGGCTGGCTGTTGGGCGATGCAGTGGCGGAGTCTTCACGAAGATCTGCATGCCACCACGCAGGTGCTTGCCGAGTTGCCTTTGAGACCGTGCGTCGCCACGCAGGTGCCTGCACAGCTGGTTGGGCTGGCAGCTGTATGGGAACGGTGGTGGAGCCTTGGCAGATGTGGGCCTAGCCATGGCCTCGCGAGTGTCCTCGGCAAGGGTCTTGCCGGGGCATCATGGTCGTCCCCGGCAAGGGTCTTGCCAGGGGTCTCCTGGATTTCCTTGGCTAGGATCCCGGCAAGGATCGTTGTCTTCTGGTCCTCATATGATCTTGTATGTTTATGATCTTCACAAAGATCTGCATGCCACCACGGAGGTGCTTCCCGGGCCTTGGTTCCAATGTGGTTGATGGTGTTGGAGCCCTTGGCTCAAGCGTGGCACGCTCTGCTGGCGTTGGGCAAGTTGCCCCGGCAAGGATCTTGCCGGAGCCGCGGAGGCCATCCCGGCAAGGGTCTTGCCGGGGGAGTCCACCTGGCCCTCTTGATCTTTGTGTCTCTATTCTGGCGTTGCTTTGGCCGTCTTGTAACTTTGTTTCCATCCTATGCCCTGCTTGGTGTGGCCGCGGGCATGGCTCTGACTGCCCGTGCATAAGTAAAGGGGTAAAAAAGGAGAGCCCCTACTTTTGTGCACCGACATACCTGGCGTAGGGACCTGTTGCACAGGATCCATAACACTGGAAGTCGTCTTTGGCTTGCGAGACAATTTCCGAATCGAGGACTTGATCTTCGACATCGCCCCCTTTTGCAGCAGCTATCACACACTGCTCGGACGAACTGCTTTCGCTAGTTTCAACGTGGTCCCGCACTATGCCTATTTAAAGCTCAAGATGCCCAGACCGCGGCGTTATAACAGTCAATGGAAACATGGAGCGCTCCCTCCATACTGAGGAGCACACCACGGCCCTCGCGGCCGAAGTACAGGGCGGCCGTATTAGGCCGAATACTGCATCAACAGTTAAGCCCCCGGACACTGTTAAGCGAGTCCGATCTTCCTCGCAGAGTAATAGTCCGGCTCGTCCAGAGCTCAATTAGCAATCTGGCCTCCGTCCAACCCCTAGCCTAGTAGCGGCATACGTACTGCGTGTACATAACTATGCGTTAAAAATACCATGGGCAAAGACAGAGGCATACCAAACATCGGGTCCATGATATGGCTCGACCCCATCCAGACCTGCATATTGACCCACCTTTGTTTTTCTCTTTTCTTTTTTTTCTTTTCATTTTTCTAGATTCTTTACAGCTCACATCAATTTCTAGAGCTAGCAAGGGCACGCTTCTAGGCCCCTTATATATATACTGGATTATCGGTCCTCTCAAAGGATCTTAAGCCAAGGTGAAAAGCGGCGCAGACGTGCACAGAATGCCCACATGATCTTCTGGATCATCTGTTCAACTTTGGGACCTGTATATAGCTTTCCTTTGTTCTCGGCATGTAAACTAGCTGTGATGCTTATTGCATCTTCTGTAATGATGCGTTTGGACGTACTACTCAGATTATAATGGAAACAGTTTTGCTCAGCCTTGTTTGGTATTATCCCTCTTTCTGTTTTCCCATTTTTACGCTTACATTGGCATATACACCTTGGTACGACTTACAGCGCCAGGGGCTTTATTCAAAGCCACATATACATCGTCAAAGTCCGAACACTCTCAGAGTACACTTCGGCGTCCCGAATACTGCATTATATGCATCGGCTCCGAATTACGTCTTTGGTCAATAGTTGGGTTGCCCGGCTCTTGTGCTTGCTACCTTACGTTCCATTTTCGGCTAAGATAGTAAAGGGAGAACTACTGCGATTGTATTTCCGGCTGGCCTAGTCAAGCACCTCAGTAGAGAAAGCCGAAAAGTGACTATCGTCATGCGGCGTGAGCTGGTCAGCAATTCAGGGACTTATTAAATCTATAGCAATTTTCTCCGTATCACCCGAGGGGCTAATCTTTTTCAGTCACGCGTCTAAGGCATCCAAATTCGATAGCCGCATACTCACCAGGGCTATCTTACAACCCCATTGTCAAACTCCTATGGCTAAGTGAAAGTCTTAAAAGCCGTACAGTTTGATTGCCTGGTTCACTACGTCAATCACCTCCTTCACGGACCAAGACGTTGGGTCAAGAGTGATTCATACGTTATTCCGAGCACCCCCGTATTATATGCGTGGAGGCTGAAGCCGACGACTGGCAAACTTTCAGAATAATAAAAACAGCCGCACTGGAGAAAAACAGTTAAAGATTAACAACATAAATATATTACAAGGCCCTGGTTTATAGTACAAGGTCAGGCCAGTTCGTGTACATTTACTCGAATATGGTATCCTTCGAGCACTGGCCCTCTATCAAACAAGCACCCTCCAGGACAGCATCGAAGTAGCGCTACGGCTTGCGGTGAGCCTTGTCGCTAGGCAGACCTTCAACAACGATGCTGGCGGCCTTCATATTGGCTTAGTGCATTTTCACTCGAGCAAAGGCCATCTGCGCACCCTCAATGCATGTCGAGCGCTTCACCGCTTCTATCCGGGGCAAGGCGTCGCTTAACCAGGCCGAAGTAGCTGCTCGGAATGGGCCGGCGGGCCATAACCGGACTATGATGTCCTGCATGGCCAAACCAGACATCCCGTGTGGCTCCGCCAGCCGCATCATCTGATTGTTCAGCAGCCCTGGCTGCTCCGGCGCCAAATACTGCGACCAGAATAGCTTCTCCATCTCGTTCCCGTCTTGGGCCCGGAAATATTGGGCGGCGTCAGCAGCACTCCTCGGGAGATCCGCAAAAGCGTCTGGAGCACTCCACAGTCGGTTTAGCAAAGCATATCTTCGACTGCCGAATATACTCTATAAAAGAAAAGGCTTACCGACTGCTATTCGTCCGGCTTGCTTGATCTCCTCGCGAGCAGCCCGAGATTCGGACCATGCCTCCTTGGTAGCCTGAAGAGCCTTGGTGAGATCGGCCGTTTGGGCCTTGTTCCTCTCCTCCAAGGACTCACATTTGGTGGCGGCCTCCTGGAGTGCTTGCTCTACTTCGGTCACCCTTTCTTCGTACTGAAGGCGGGAGGCCTTTTCAGCCTCCACTTCTTTAGCCGCCTTGTTTGTGGCTGCTTTGCTTACCCTCGCCTCCTCCTTGGCTTCGGCAAGGGCACTCCTGAGGGCCTCGACCTCAGTCGCGTTGCCTACACACGTTCATAGTTACACATGGGCTTAAAACTCTAAGGTTTGCTTTATAATTCAAGCTGAAAAGGGGTCTTTTAAAAAAGCATACCTTGGGCCTCATCGAACCGCTTGTTAATACAGGCGATCTCATCATCGGCCAGCTTCAGTTTCTGCTGGAGTTGGGAAACTTCAGCATCCTTAGCTGAGGATGCTAACAGTGAAGCCTGTTTATCAAAATAGACAAGCATGATTATACCTGCAAATATTTGATCATCTGTCTAGCCCCTTTTTCCGAAGAGTTAAACAGAGTCTCATGGGCTACTATCTATATACAGGCATATTCTTCCAATACGAAAAGTGGCTAAAACATGTTATATCACTTACCTAAAAACCATTTAACAGGCTAGTGAAAGCTTCGTTCACACCACTTTTGGCGGACTGAACTTCCTCAACAACCGTACCCACTAGGGTACGGTGTTCTTGCACGATGGAAGCACGTTGGAGTGCTTCCCTCAACATATCCGACACCTCTGGATTGGTAGAGGTCACCGGTGGAGTCTGAACTCCTCCTTCTCTTGAAGGGGGATGCTTGCTCGACTCTGGAACCGTGTGGGTCTCCGAAGCGATATTCGGTTGAGGGCCGGATTGATCTAGCCCCCCGTCGTCAGTTGCCATGGGGGTAGTATCCCCCATGTCTTCGGCAACTGAGGCTTTACCCTCTGGCGCCGTCTCAGCAGCCTTCCCCGTCTCCCCCTGGCCTGGAGAAGCCCTTTGAGACAACACCTCAGTGTCATCCGGGGCAAGGGGTGGAGAAGTTTGTGGAGGCATTTCGCTCTACATCATCTCCGGCGCCAACGAGTTCCCCGACAAGGATGATTGCTGGGGGGATCATGGACCGGATTGAAATACATAATAAACATGTTACCCTAAAAATTGTAAAAGACCGGATATGTAGATGGTATCTTTAAAACACTTACAATCCGGCCTGGAGCTTTACCCTAGGGCGCTTGTCGGCGTTCTGGGAACGGGGGTACCCAGATTTTCCTGCCTGCGGCCTGCGGCGTGGCTCAAGGGGTGGCCCAGTACGGCCCATCTTCATCAACACAAGCTCAAGACCCTCGCGAGGAGCCAAGCCTCGCGGGGTGGACGACAGGAAGCTTCCTCAGGCACGGCCTCGCCAGGGGCTCGCGAGGAGGTGGAGAGATCAAGGCGGGTACCTCACGAGGTGCCCATGACGCAAGCCATGACGACCAAGGGCGCCAGGCGAGGCGCCGAGCCATATGATGTCCTCATTTCCTCTTTGGTGCAAAGGAGGCAAGCGCAGCGAGCATCAAGCAAAGGCAACCATTTCGTGCAACAAAACCAAGACCAAAGCAGAACGGCAGGAAGGAGGTCATTGTGGAGCCCAAGCCCGGCGTCATCGTCGAGTCTTTGGCGGCGAGGACCGACTTTAGTCAGGATAAGTGTACTAGATGTTCCCCTTTAAAATGGCCAATTGTTGGCGCCCTTCCCGCTCAATATTTGGGAAGAGGCCCAGGGCCTCTGCCTATAAATAGGACTAGCCACCCACAGGGTAGAGGCATCTAGAGGCATCCAGAAGATCCAGAAGATCCAGAAGAGAGACACCGGAAAATAGGCATCTAGAGAGAGAGAGAGAGAAGCGACTGAACTCCCCTTAGCAGTTCATCGCACCGGCCAAGAACAGACCCTCGCGAGGCTGTTCTTCCTTGTATTGTTCATCATCAGCCCCAGAGGCAATCCACCACACCACACAGTGGAGTAGGGTATTACACCACAATGGTGGCATGAACCAGTATAAACCTTGTGTCCCTTGTGTTGCTCTTTGTGTAGTTTAGATCCTTGCGAGGCGACGAGGTGTAGGTAGGTTGGAGGTGAGATCTCCGCGTGCACCTCAGAGTTTGAACCTAGAGGGTCTGTCGGAACCCGAAATCCGACATTTGGCGCGCCAGGTAGGGGTGCACCGGAATCCGCCTTTCGCCGCCCTGCTCTTCGCCACCCCTCGCATCCATGTCAGACGCTCGTCGAGCCCGCGCCGAGCGCTGGGCCACTGTCGCTACTCGCGTCGCCCAGACGGTCCCCGTCGGCGGCCGCCTCCGGCGTTCCCCGTCACCTGCCGTCAACGCCGCCACCGGCCCGGCGGGGAACGAGCAGCAGGCGTCGTCCCAGCATCCATCCGTGAGGCGAGACGGCCGCACCGCTACTCCTTCGCTCGCCCCAGCTGGTTCTTCGTCCCACGCGCTCCGCGCGCCCATGGAGGCTCGAGCTGCACTCATCGCGGCAAACGAGCTCCTGCACTACCGCCCTGTCGATGACGTCTACGAGGACTTGCTCGACCGCGTCGCCGAGCTCATCCGCGCCGCGGGGGGCTCCCCCGCGCCGTCCTTCTCACTGCACCGCGCCCCGCCTTGCGCAGGTGATGAAGCTCCGGGGGTGCCTCAGCCGCCTCCCCCTCAAGAAAGTGCCCTGGCCCCAAGGCGTGTGGCCCCTGGGCGGAACCCACTCCGTCCGGCACAAGCGCAGCAAGAGCAGAGCTGCCAAGAGGTCCCTCGTCCCCAAGAAGCTGCCCGAGTGCTCCCTACACCGGCCCGTCACGACCGCGCTCCTGCTCCAGCATGCCAAGACCCCGTGGTGCTCCCAGCGGCAGCGCACGGGGACCCGCAAGATCAAGCCCTCCGTCACCAAAGGCCTCCCGTGGCCACATGCAGGCTGCCGCGCCTTCACCACCGAGCTACGCAGCGTCGCATGGCCCGGCAAGTTCAAGCCAGACCTGCCTCCTCGCTACGACGGCACCGCCGATCCTGCAGAGTTCCTTCAGCTCTACGAGCTAGGCATCGAAGCCGCCAACAGGGACGAGAAAGTCATGGCGAACTGGTTTCCCATGGCGCTCAAGGACGGTGCCCGCACCTGGCTCCTGAATCTGGCCCCTGGCACGATCTCCTCCTGGGACAAGATGCGCACCCGCTTCATCGCCAACTTCCAAGGCACTCGCGACCGGCCTCCTGCCGTGAGCGACATGCGCCGCATCAAGCAGCAGCCAGGAGAGACCCTGCAGAAGTACATCTAGCGCTTCAACAACGCACGCCTCAAGATTCCCAAGGTGACCGAGGAGGCCATCATCTCAGCCTTCTCCGACGGTGTGCGTGACGTCAAGATGAAGGAGGAGCTGGCAATGCATGAAGACCTGTGCACATCCCTGGAGTTGTTCAACTTGGCGACCAAGTGCGCCAGGGTTGAGGAAGGACGCCTTTCCCTCCTCGAGCTGCCGGCCGCCGACCCAGAAGAGAAGAAGCCCAAGGTCAAGGACGTGAAGCGGAAGGGGGATGCCGTGCTCGCGGCGGAACCAGACACCAAACAAGGCAGGGATCAGCCCGAGTCTTCCAAGGGCAGCCGGTACTGCGTGTACCACGACCTCCACACCCACAACACCAACGAATGCCAAGAGCTCAGAGCCGTGCGAGAAGGGCGAATCGGTCGATGCCCCAACCGCAATGATCGAGGCTACGGCCGAGGAGGAGGAAGAAGCGCAGGACGTTGGAAGACCGTGGCCCTCGCCAAGGGTGGCGTGACGGACCTCGCGAGGACCGCTGGCAGGATCAGCCTCGCGAGGGAGGTTGGAGGGACCCGCCTCGCGAGGGAGGCTGGAGGGATCAGCCTCGCGAGGATCGCCCACAAGGAAACGCAGGCCTCCCTCCTCTGCCACCACAGCCAAGGAGAAATGAAGACCATCATCAGGACAAGGAGGCTGGGGCTTCCAGGAGCCGCGCGCAATCGCTTGCATCCTGGGCGGAGCTCAATCCCCAGCCTCTCAATGCATCTTCAAGCAGTTCGCCCGCGAAGTGAATGCAGTCCTCCCCAAGCTCGAAGCCACGCGCCCTCTCGTGTGGTCGATTAGCGCCATCACGCTCATTTCAGCGGATCAGCTCAAGTTCGCAGCCACGGTACGAGTCCTCCCGATGCTTTGTTCCCCAATCATCGGCAACGTGCAAGTCACCAGGACCCTCATCGATGGCGGAGCAGGGCTCAATGTCCTGTCCGTCGAGACATTCAACAATCTCCAAGTGCCATACAATCAGCTTCAGCCAACCAAGCCTTTCTCCGGAGTCACTGATGGTTCCATGGTTCCGATTGGGCAGGTCCGCCTTCCTGTCACCTTCGGGGCGCGCGAGAACTACCACACCGAGCTGATTGACTTCGACGTCGCTCACATTCGCCTACCGTACAATGCCATCCCCGGGTACCCAGCTCTGGCCAAATTCATGGTCGTGACTCATCACGGCTACAATGTCCTCAAGATGCCAGGAAGCGGTGGAGTCATCACGGTGCCTTGTGAAGAGAGAGACGCGGTGTGTTCTCTGGAGCGTGCTTTCCAAGCCGCATCAATTGCAGACCCAGATCACAGGAGCGGGAGGCTCCCCGAGGCTACTCCTAAGAAGAAGAAGAAGACATCGCCTGGCCCGACCCCTCGGGAGGCAGGCCCCTCAGGGTCCGCGCCTGTTCAGGGGGCACCTCCTTCTGTCGCATAGGAAGGCGTGCCCGGCGCTCTCCTCGAGCAAGGCTCGGGGGCTCTCTCCTGGAGGGCCACCGACTTTGCTAAGATCACGAGGGAGGCGCTCGGGCACCACTTGGAGGCGTGTTTCAAAGCACGTTTCTCTCAGGAAGGAGCAAGGCAAGGAGGGCCAAACCCTCAGGAGTTCATCGCCAAGATCATTCAGAGCTGCAGGAGTCAAGAGTCATGAGTGGCGGTCGACGCTTACCCGCCGTAGCTCCCCATCCAGGCGAGGATGGTGGGCTGCGCGTCTGCATCGACATACCAGGGCTCAACCGAGCCGCCTCTCAGGAGCGCCTCTGGCCCTCACGCGCGGGGCGCTGTGAAGGTCCACCCCACAGCTATGTTCGCATGCCTTACGGCTTGCCGAACACGGCTGCCACGCGCCAGCGCCTCATGAGGAGCATCTTGGAGGCTCAAGCGGCCAGGCGTTCTGCAGTCCTGGCGGAGATGGAGATGGTCCGCAAGGAGCCACCAGCGCCTCCGGAGCCTCCCGAGGCTCCTGGGCCTGGGGGCTCGTGAAGATCGGCTTCCGCAGCGCACGACGTCCGCTACTTCAGCATCCCTTCATCTTCAACATTATCAGGTGACATCCTTCGAGTTTCATTTTCAGCTAGGAGCGCCCCCAAGGGCTGCATCATTCCCAGGCCGCGTGGGTCCGCCCCTGCAGCACGTATCCCTTTTGGTTCATGTTTCTGGTTTACTTTATTGGGGGCGCCCCTTGGGCTGCGTCATCCCCAAGTCGCTCGGGCCCGACCCAGCGATGTCCGCCTTCTCTGCACCTATCTAAATGGACTTACTCCTTCGTGATTAACGTGTTTGACCTAGTCGCCCGTGCGATTGACACCAACTGATGGAGCTGCTCCCTAACGGCACGACGCTTGCGCATGGGTCCGTCCCTGCAACGTCGACAAACCTGAATGGCTGAGCTCTGGCCGCGGCAGCCCCGCATGGCGCCACCTCGCCAAGCCTTCAGTGCCTCGTCACCCCTCCAGAGCAACCAACGGTTGACTGTCAATTGTCATAGCGAACTCTTGTTCTTCTTATGATGAGCCTGCAGGATCTCTTCAAGGAACAGCGTCAGGCGAGGCCTTCACGGCGTCTCCTTCACTCTCGTCCGCGTGAACCGCTTGCACATTAAAGGGGGGGTACCTGAGCATCGCGACTCATAGGCTCCTACTAGCTCTCCAGCCCTCACCCTCTGGCCTTGTCCACGGCATCGCGACCTGGCATACCAGCGATGGCTGAGCTCGCTCGAGGGCCGGGACCCGAGGACGTAGAGCAGAAAGGGGAGTAAAGGTGAGAGGGAAGAGGCACACGGGGACCTCGCCAGGCAACTCCTCATCTGCCGATGCGCGGACCTAACGCTGCACCAAGAAGCGGTTCCTGACTCCCGAGATAAGTCATCCTCCGGAAACACTAGCTATCGCAACACCGAAGTCGCACCTAAAGCAATCCCGTGTTAGCAACGTCGCGCTCCTTTCTCACCGAGCGATGGCTGCTTGAGCGTTAAGGGGGACCTCCTGAGCATCATGCCTCGGGGGCTCTTACTGGACCTCGGGCCGCTCACCTCCTGGCCTTGACCACGGCATCGCGACCTGGCATACCAGCTGACGGTGAAGCCTGCCTTGGGACCGGGACACAGCCGGGCGGAGCATCAAGCCCTCGTGAGGTTCGAAAGGAGGAACTAAGCTAAGATGGGATGAGCATATCGCACCACTTCACGACAAGGATCATATTAACAAACAGAACCGCAGGCACCTTACAAGCCCCCACGGGGCGCGTTTTTTGATTCCTCGCAGGGAACAAAGGGAGCAGATCCTAAAGAACGCTAACTACACGCGCCTCTGCAAAAGACGCCATCATCAACAGTGGGCCGTCAGGCACCGGCGCCAACCCCATCCAGAACAGTGGTGGCGGCGTCCTGACGAGCCCGCGCTGCTCCGAGAGCGACGCAAGCTCGGCGGGCCTTTCCTTTCTCTTCTGAGGAGAACCGGCGGATCGGAGCCATTGCCGCAATGTGGAGCAAGGGCAAGGATGGAGAAGAAGGAGAAGCACGGAGAGATGGACTGGAAGGGCACGCGTCATTCCGTACTTATAGCCGGGGAAGGCCAACCGTCAACCTCCACGATCACAGGTAATCATGACCCGCTTTGCATGTAGGGATTTGTCAATTCGTGCAGTTGCCGAGGCGTCGTGGGGAAGTGGAGACGCCCACGTCCAATCAACCGCCACGCAGCGCCCAAGGCCGCAGGCTGTTAGGGCACGCGGCGCTTCGCACTTGCCCCTTCGCTTTCTTTGCTAAGCCAAGTCTAGGCGCGCCTTGGGCCCAGGGGCTACTGTCGGCGTTCTGGGAACGGGGGTACCCAGACTTGCCTGCCTGCGGCCTGCGGCATGGCTCAAGGGGTGGCC
Source organism: Aegilops bicornis (assembly GCA_021605145.1). NCBI lineage: Eukaryota > Viridiplantae > Streptophyta > Magnoliopsida > Poales > Poaceae > Aegilops > Aegilops bicornis. Next base: position 155,420,619 of record CM038670.1, on the reverse strand, counting down.
CAGTACGGCCCATCTTCATCAACACAAGCTCAAGACCCTCGCGAGGAGCCAAGCATCACGGGGAGGACGACAGGAAGCTTCCTTAGGCACGGCCTCATCAGGCTGGCTCGCGAGGAGGCAGAGAGATCAAGGCGGGGTACCTCACGAGGTGCCCATGACGCAAGCCATGACGATCAAGGGCGCCAGGCGGGCGCCAGCCCAAGACAATGTCCTCATTTCCCCTTTGGTGCAAAGGCGGCAAGCGCAGGCGAGAGCATCAAGCAAAGGCAACCATTTCGGTGCAACAAGACCAAGACCAGCAGAACGGCAGGAAGGAGGTCATCGTGGAGCCCAAGCCGGCGTCATCGTCAGAGTCTTTGGCAGGCGAAGGCAACTCCTCATCTGCCGATGCGCGGACCTAACGCCGCACCAAGAAGCGGTTCCTGACTCCCGAGATAAGTCATCCTCCGGAAATACTAGCTATCGCAACACCGAACTCGCACCTAAAGCAATCCCGTGTTAGCAACGTCGCGCTCCTTTCTCACCGAGCGATGGCTGCTTGAGCGCTAAAGGGGACCTCCTGAGCATCGCGACTCGGGGGCTCTTACTGGACCCCGGGCCGCTCACCTCCTGGCCTTGACCACGGCATCGCGACCTGGCATACCAGCGACGGCTGAAGCCTACCTTGAGACTGGGACCTATCGGCACAGAGCATCAAGCCCTCGTGAGGTTTGAAAGGAGGAACTAAGCTAAGATGGGATGAGCATCTCGCACCACTTCACGACAAGGATCATATTAACAAACAGAACCGCAGGCACCTTACAAGCTCCCACGGGCGTTTTTCGATTCCTCGCAGGGAACGAAGCGAGCAGATCCTAAAGAACGCTAACTACACGCCCGCAAAAAGACGCCATCATCAACAGTGGGCCGTCAGGCACCGGCGCCAACCCCATCCAGATCAGTGGCGGCGGCGGCCTGACGAGCCCGCCCTGCTCCGAGAGCGACGCAAGCTCGGGGGGCCTTTCCTTTCTCTTCTGAGGAGAACCGGCGGATCGGAGCCATTGCCGCAATGTGGATCAAGGGCAAGGATGGAGAAGAAGGAGAAGCACGGAGAGATGGACTGGAAGGGCACGCGTCGTTCCGTACTTAAAGCCGGGGAAGGCCAACCGTCAACCTCCAAGATCACAGGTAATCATGACCCGCTTTGCATGCAGTGATTTGTCAATTCGTGCAGTTGCCGAGGCGTCGTGGGGAAGTGGAGACGCCACGTCCAATCAACCGCCACGCAGCGCACAAGGCTGCGGGCTATTAGGGCCCGCGGCGCTTCGCACTTGCCCCTTCGCTTTCTTTGCTAAGCCAAGTCCAGGCGTGCCTTGGGCCCGGGGGCTACTGTCGGCGTTCTGGGAATGGGGGTACCCATACTTGCCTGCCTGCGGCCTGCGGCGTGGCTCAAGGGGTGGCCCAGTATGGCCCATCTTCATCAACACAAGCTCAAGACCCTCACGAGGAGCCAAGCATCACGGGGCGGACGACAAGAAGCTTCCTCAGGCACGACCTCGTCAGGCTGGCTCGCGAGGAGGCAGAGAGATCAAGGCGGGGTACCTCACGAGGTGCCCATGACGCAAGCCATGACGACCAAGGGCGCCAAAGGGGCGCCAGTCACAAGAAGTTGTCCTCATTTCCTCTTTGGTGCAAAGGAGGCAAGCGCAGGCGAGAGCATCAAGCAAAGGCAACCATTTCGGTGCAACAAAACCAAGACCAGCAGCACAGCAGGAAGGAGGTCATTGTGGAGCCCAAGCCGGCGTCATTGTCAGAGTCTTTGGCAGGCGAGGACCGACTTTAGTCAGGATAAGTGTACTAGATGTTCCCCATCAAAATGGCCAATTGTTGGCGCCCTTCCCGCTCGATATTTGGGAAGAGGCCCAGGGCCTCTGCCTATAAATAGGACTAGCCACCAACAGGGTAGAGGCATCTAGAGGCATCCAGAAGATCCAGAAGATCCAGAAGAGAGACACCGGAAAATAGGCATCTAGAGAGAGAGAGAAGCGACTGAACTCCCCCTAGCAGTTCATCGCACCGGCCAAGAACAGACCCTCGCGAGGCTGTTCTTCCTTGTATTGTTCATCATCAGCCCCAGAGGCAATCCACCACACCACATACCAGAGTAGGGTATTACACCACAATGGTGGCCCGAACCAGTATAAACATTGTGTCCCTTGTGTTGCTCTTTGTGTAGTTTAGATCCTTGCGAGGCGACGAGGTGCAGGTAGGTTGGAGGTGAGATCTCCGCGTGCACCCCAGAGTTCGAACCTAGAGGGTCTGCCGGAACCCGAAATCCGACAGCGCTGCTGGGGGATGACTTCGGTGTCTGAATCCGAGTCATCCGGGAGGGATATCTTCTCCTTTTTGGATGCCTCTGCCTCTAGTTCGACAGAGGCCGCCCTTTTCTTCTTTCCCCTCTTGAGGGGAGAATTGCTTTCCTCCTCGTCTTCTTTGTCTTTGTCTCCCTCATGGGAGGAAAGAGTGTCGGCATCTCCGAACACAGTGTCAGAAGTGCCCTTACGGCGGAGGCCACTTCTGGTCTCCTTGCCCTTCTTCTTGGCCTTCTTCTCCGGCTCCTAGTACGTGATAACCCACAAGTATAGGGTATCGCAACAGTTTTCGAGGGTAGAGTATTCAACCCAAATTTATTGATTTGACAAAAGGGGAGCCAAGGAATATTCTCAAGTATTAGCAGTTGAGTTGTCAATTCAACCACACCTGAAAGACTTAGTATCTGCAGCAAAATATTTAGTAGCAAAGTAGTATGGAAGTAACGGCAACGGTGGCAAAAGTGACAGTAACAGTTTTGTAGTAATTGTAACAGTGGCAACAAAAGAGTAACTAAGCAAAGATCAATTTGTGAAAAGCTCGTAGGCAATGGATCAGTGATGGATAATTATGTCGGATGTGATTCCTCATGCAACAGTTATAACATAGGGTGACACGGAACTAGCTCCAGTTCATCAATGTAATGTAGGCATGTATTCCAAATATAGTCATATGTGCTTTTGGAAAAGAACTTGCATGACATCTTTTGTCCTACCCTCCCGTGGCAGCGGGGTCCTATTGGAAACTAAGGGATATTAAGGCCTCCTTTTAATAGAGTACCGGACCAAAGCATTAAAACTTAGTGAATACATGAACCCCCCAAACTACGATCATCACCGGGAGTGGTCCTGATTATTGTCACTTCGGGGTTACCGGATCATAACACATAGTAGGTGACTATTGACTTGCAAGATAGGATCAAGAACTCACATATATTCATGAAAACATAATAGGTTCAGATCTGAAATCATGGCACTCGGGCCCTAGTGACAAGCATTAAGCATAACAAAGTCATAGCAACATCAATCTCGTAACATAATGTATACTAGGGATCAAACCCTAACAAAACTAACTCGATTACATGGTAAATCTCATCCAACCCATCACCGTCCAGCAAGCCTACGATGGAATTACTCCCGCCCGACGGTGAGCATCATGAAATTGGTGATGGAGGAAGGTTGATGATGACGACGGCGACGGATTCCCCTCTCCAGAGCCCCGAACGGACTCTAGATCAGCCCTCCCGAGAGAGATTAGGGCTTGGCGGCGGCTCCGTATCGTAAAACGCGATGAATCCTTCTCTCTGATTTTTTTTCTCTCCGAACGTGAATATATAGAGTTGGAGTTCATGTCGGTGGAGCCTCAGGGGGCCCACGAGGCAAGGGGCACGCCCTCCACCCTCGTGGACAGGGTGTGAGCCCCTGGTCTTGATTTTTTCGCTAGTATTTTTTATTAATTCCAAAAATATTCTCCGTGAAGTTTCAGGTCATTCCGAGAACTTTTATTTCTGCACAAAAATAACACCATGGCAATTCTCTTGAAACAAATCGGTCCGGTTAGTTCCATTCAAATCATGCAAGTTAGAGTCCAAAACAAGGGCAAAAGTGTTTGGAAAAGTAGATACGTTGGAGACGTATCAACTCCCCCAAGCTTAAACCTTTGCTTGTCCTCAAGCAATTCAGTTGACAAACTGAAAGTGATAAAGAAAAACTTTTACAAACTGTTTGCTCTTGATGTTGTAAATATGTAAAGCCAGCATTCAAGTTTTCAACAAAGATTATGAACTAACCATATTCACAATAACACTTAGGTCTCATGTTTACTCATATCAATGGCATAATCAACTAGCGAGCAATAATAATAAATCTGAGATGACAACACTTTCTCAAAACAATCATAATATGATATAACAAGATGGTATCTCGCTAGTCCATTCCGAGACCGCAAAACATAAGTGCAGAGCACCCCTAAAGATCAAGGACTGACTAAACATTGTAATTCATGGTAAAAGAGATCCAGTCACAATCATACTCAATGTAAACTAATAGTAATGCATGCAAATGACAGCGGTGCTCTCCAGCTGGTGCTTTTTAATAAGAGGGTGATGACTCAACATAAAAGTAAAGATAGGCCCTTCGCGGAGGGAAGCAGGGATTTGTAGAGGTGCCAGAGCTCGAGTTTTGAAACAGAGATAAATAATATTTTGAGTGGTATACTTTCATTGTCAACATAACAACCAAGAGATCTCCATATCTTCCATGCTACACACATTATAGGCGGTTCCCAAACAGAATGGTAAAGTTTATACTCCCCCACCATCAACAAGCATCAATCCATGGCTGGCCCAAAACAACGGGTGCCTCCAACTAACAACAGTCCTGGGGGAGTTTTGTTTGCAATTATTTTGATTTAAGCATGGGACTGGGCATCCTGGTACCAGCCATTTTCTCGTGAATGAGCAGTAGAGTCCACTCCTCATGAGAATAACCCACCTAGCATGGAAGATATAGACAACACTAGTTGATACATGAGCTATTTGAGCATACAATACAGAATTTAATTTGAAGGTTTAGAGTTTTTACACATACAAATTTACTTGGAACGGCAGGTAATTACCGCATATATAGGAAGGTATGGTGGACTCATATGGTATAACTTTGGGGTTTATGGAAGTGGATGCACAAACAGTATTCCCACTAAGTACAAGTGAAGGCTAGAAAGAGACTGGGAAGCGACCAACTAGAGAGCGACAACAGTCATGAACATGCACTAAAATTAATCAACACTGAGTGCAAGCATGAGTAGGATATAGTTCACCATGAACATAAATATCGTGGAGGCTATGTTGATTTTGTTTCAACTACATGCATGAACATGTGCCAAGTCAAGCCGCTCGAATCGTTCAAAGGAGGATACCACCCTATCATACCACATCATAACCATTTTAATAGCATGTTGGCACGCAAGGTAGACCATTATAAAATTAAGCATGGCATGAGCAACTATAATCTCTAATTGTCATTGCAAATATGTTTCATTCATAATAGGATGAATCAGGAACGATGAACTAATCATATTTACAAAACAAGATAGGTCGAGTTCATACCATCTTCTCTCATCTCAATTAGTCCATCATATATCGTCATTATTGCCTTTCACTCGCACGACCGAACGGTGTGGATAATAATAATAGTGCACGTCCATTGGACTAAGCTAGAATCTGTAAGAATTTTATACAAGGGAGAAGACAAGGTAATATGGGCTCTTGGTTAAATCAACAATAATGCATATGAGAGCCACTTCAACATTTTCATCATGGTCTTCTCCTCTCAACCCCCAAAGAAAAGAAATAAAATAAAATTATTTACACGGGAAAGCTCCCAACAAACAAAAGAAGAACGAGAAATATTTTTGGGTTTTCTTTCTAATTATTACTACAGGCATGGAAAGTAAACTAGCTAAAAGCTACAACTAATTTTTTTGATTTTTTCTTAAGGTTTTTCAAACACACAAGAAAAAGACTTAGAAAAGAAAATAAACTAGCATGGATGGTACAATGAAAAAGTATGAACACCGACAACTAGAATGAGTGTGTAAACATGAATGTAATGTCGATGAGAAATACGTACTCCCCCAAGCTTAGGCTTTTGGCCTAAGTTGGTCTATGGCCACGGCTGGCCTGGCGGATATCCAAAGTTGTAGCTGGGATCGTACTGAGATGCAGCAGCTACTGCCTCAAGAGCTGTAGCTTGGAGGCGAGCTGCCTCTGTCCTCCTCTTGTACTCGTTCGCCTCCTCCCTAGTTATAACATATCTCCTTTTTGCCTGAAAGTCAAAGAATGTAGGAGCAGGGAGAGCAATATGGACAGTGCGACGTCTGTCAAAGATTAGTTGGTACTGCAGGAATTGTTCATTCCTCTCAACCAACTGATGGCGAACCATAGCATTATAATCCAGATAAGCAGGAGGCAACCTAATATCATTTTCATGTATGGGTACATCAAGATAATTAGCTACATGAGTTGCATAAATTCCACCAAACAAATCTCCACTTAAACCATTAAGATGCAACCTTCATGCAACAATAGCCCCCAAGCTGTATTGTTTATCACCTAATACCGCACTTTTGAGGACACAAAGATCTGGAACACACATGTGACAGGCCTCATCTTTACCATTAATGCATCTACCTATGTAGAGAGCGAAATAGTGTATGGCAGGGAAATGAATGCTCCCTATGGTAGCTTGTGTGATTTCTCTAGATTACCCCACAGTGATACTAGCAAGAAAATCTTTATATTCAGATTTGTGAGGTTCACTAACATTACCCCACTGCGGAGTTTACAAGCAACATTAAAATTTTCTAGGTCCATGGTATATGATTTATCATATAGATCAAATAAAACAGTGTGAGAATTGCGCGAGGATGTAAGTTTAAACCTTCTCATAAAGGAATTAGTTAGGTAGTGGTATTGCGGGCACTTATCTGACACGAAACCCTCAAGATCAGCATTATGCACATACGCGTCAAATTCTTCCTTGATGCCTACCGGACCATAAACTCCTCTGACGGCCATTCGCAAGGCCGCACTTGAGCTTCCCTCGGTGGTTCATCGTCCGGCTCACGTATCGCGAGACTTGGTCCTTGCTTCATTGAGTAACCACCTTGGTATATTTTCCTAAACATATTTCTTCCTTTGAAAAATTTCTAAATTTTTTAGTGACTCAAAATAAAAGTGAACCAAACCCAACAAGATTGATAGCAACTACTCCCACAAGTGCCTACAGACTATATCATGCATTAAAACTACTTTGGACCATATAAATTTGACATGCAAGCTCAAGAACAGGGTCACCTAAGCAGCAAAAATTTGCAATAAATAAAGCACTAGAACAAAAACTAATTGGACCATTGGAGGAGTCACATACCGAAGAACAATCTCCCCAAATAGTTTTGTGAATGGAGCTTCGAGCAAGGAGATCGAAAATGGCAGCAAGATGAGCTAGAACACGGGTTTGAGCTATGGGAGGATTTTTTTCTGGAGGAAGACGAAGTGAGTGGGTGCTGGAATAAGTGGAGGGGGTCCACGTGGGGCCCACGAGGCAGGGGGCACGCCCAGGGGGGTGGGCGCGCCCTGGACCCTCGTGGCCAGGTGATGGCTCCCCCTGGTGTGTTCTTAGTGCCATATATTCTTAAATATTCTACAAAAAATCATATTTTATTTTCAAGACATTTGGAGAACTTTTATTTTCGGGGTATTTTTTTATTGCAAGGATAATTCAGAAAATAGACAGAAGATATTATTTTTGCTTTAATTAATCTAAACAACAGAAAGTAAAAGGAGGGTACCTAAATTTGTGCTTTCCAACTTCATCCTTCTCATGCCTATCAAAGGGAATCCACTAACAAGGTTGATCAAGTCTTGTTAACAAACTCTTTTCGAATAACATGGAACCAGAGGAATTTCAAATAATACTAGTTTACCTCAACGGGGATATGCACGTCCCCAACAATAAGAATATCATATTTCTTCTTGACAGTAGGAAGAGGAAATTCAAAACCTCCAATAATAATCGTTGAAATTTTTCCAATAGAATTAAATAGAATTAATACTATGGACTTGAGGTTGTTTCCTCGGAAAGTGTACCGTATGCTCATTACCATTAACATGAAAAGTGACATTGCCTTTGTTGCAATCAATAAAAGCTCTTGCAGTATTCAAAAAGGGTCTACCAAGGATAATCGACATACTATCGTCCTCAGGAATATCAAGAATAACAAAGTCTGTTAAAATAGTAATGTTTGCAACCACAACAGGCACATCCTCACAAATACCGACAGGTATAGCAGTTGATTTATCGGCCATTTGCAAAGATATTTCAGTAGGTGTCAACTTATTCAAATCAAGTCTACGATATAAAGAGAGAGGTGTAACACTAACACCGGCTCCAAGATCACATAAAGGAGTTTTAACATAGTTTCTCTTAATGGAGCATGGTATAGTTGGTACTCCGGGATCTCCTAGTTTCTTAGGTATTCCACCTTTAAAAGTATAATTGGCAAGCATGGTCGAAATTTCAGCTTCCGGTATCTTCTTTTATTTGTAACAATATCTTTCATATACTTAGCATAAGGATTCATTTTAAGCATATCAGTCAAACGCATACGCAAAAAGATAGGTCTAATCATTTCAGCAAAGCGCTCAAAATCCCCATCATCCTTTTTCTTGGATGGTTTAGGAGGAAAGGCATGGGTTTCTGAACCCATGGTTCTCTTTCTTTACCGTTCTTCCTAGCAACAAAGTCTCTCTTATCATAACGTTGATTCTTTGATTGTGGGTTATCAAGATCAACAGCAAGTTCAAACTCTACATCATTGTTATTGCTAGGTTGAGCATCAACATGAACATCATCATTAACATTATCACTAGGTTCATGTTCATTACCAGATTGTGTTTCAGCATCAGAAATAGAAATATCATTGGGATTCTCACGTGTGTCAACAACAGGTTCACTAGAAGCACGCAAAGTCCTATCATTTTTCTTTTCTTCTTTTTAGAAGGACTAGGTGCTTCAACATTAGTTCTCTGAGAATCTTGCTCAATTCTCTTAGGGTGGCCCTCAGGATACAAAGGTTCCTGAGTCATTCTACCCCCTCTAGTCATAACTCTAACATCATTACCATTTTTCTTATTATTTAAATCATTGAGCAAATCATCTTATGCTTTAAGCACTTGTTCTACTTGAGTGGTAACCATAGAAGCATGTTTACTAATGAGTTTAAGTTCACCTTTAACTCTAGACATATAATCACTCAAGTGTTCAATCATATAAGCATTTCGTTTCAATTGTCTACCAACATAAGCATTGAAGTTTTCTTGTTTAACAATAAGATTATCAAACTCATCTAAGCATTGGCTAGCAGACTTATTACGAGGAATATCACCTTCATCAAATCTATAGAGAGAATTTACCTTTACTACCTGTGTCGGGTTATCAAGACCATGTATTTCTTCAATAGGTGGTAAATTCTTAACATCTTCAGCTTTAATACCCTTTTCTCTTTCATAGATTCCTTTGCCTCTTGCATATCTTCAGGACTGAGAAATAGAATACCCCTTTTGTTCAGAGTTGGATTAGGAGTTGGTTCAGGGAGTGTCCAATCATTATCATTACTCAGTAAATTATTCAATAGCAATTCAGCTTGATCAATAGTTCTTTCCTTGAAAACACAATGAGCACAACTATCCAGGTGGTCCCTCGAAGCATCGGTTAGTCCATTATAAATGATATCAAGTGTTTCATTTTTCTTGAGAGGATGATCAAGCAAAGCATTAAGTAATCAGAGAAGCCTCCCCCAAGCTTGTGGGAGACTCTCTTCTTCAATTTGCACAAAATTATATATTTCCCTTAAGGCAGCTTGTTTCTTATGAGCGGGGAAGTATTTAGCAGAGAAGTAATAAATCATATCTTGGGGACTACGCACACAACCAGGAGTAAGAGAATTAAACCATGTTTTAGCATCACCCTTTAATGAGAATGGAAATAACTTAAGGATATAGTAGTAACAAATTTTTCCTCATTAGTGAGTAGGGTGGCTATATCAATCAATTTAGTATGATGTGCCAAAACAGTTTCAGATTCATAGCCATAAAAAGGATCAGATTCAACCAAAGTGATTAACTCAGGATCGACAGAGAAATCATAATCCTTATCAGAAATACAAATAGGTGAAGTAGCAAAAGCAGGGTCATATTTCATTCTAGCATTCAAGGACTTTTCTTTCAGCTTAACTAACAGTTTCTTAAGATCATATCTATCTTTGCAAGCAAAAAAGTTTCTAGCAGTTTCTTCATCCATAACATAACCCTCAGGCACATCAGGAAATTCATATCTAGGGGGAGAATCTTCATCATCACTTTCATCAATATTATTAGTTTCAATAATTTCATTCTCTCTAACCCTAGCAAGTTGTTCATCAAGAAATTCACCTAGTGGCACAATATTATCAAGCATAGATGTAGTTTCATCAAAAGCATCATGCATAGCAGAAGTGGCATCATCAATAACATGCGACATATCAGAATCAATAGCAGGTGTAGGTGTCGCAAATTTACTCATAACAGAAGTTGAATCAAGTGCAGAGCTAGATGGCAGTTCCTTACCTCCCCTCGTAGTTGAGGAAAAATCTTGGTTCTTTCATCTTTCAAGTTCCTCATAGTGACCAGCAGATATAAATCCCAAGTGACTCAAATAATAGAGCTATGCTCCCCGGCAACGGCGCCAGAAAGTAGTCTTTATAACCCACAAGTATAGGGGATCGTAACAGTTTTCGAGGGTAGAGTATTCAACCCAAATTTATTGATTCGACACAAGGGGAGCCAAAGAATATTCTCAAGTATTAGCAGTTGAGTTTTCAATTCAACCACACCTGAAAGACTTAGTATCTACAGCAAAATATTTAGTAGCAAAGTAGTATGGAAGTAAAGGTAACGGTGGCAAAAGTAACAGTAGCAGTTTTGTAGTAATTGTAACAGTGGCAACGGAAAAGTAACTAAGCAAAGATTAATATGTCAAAAGATCGTAGGCAATGGATCAATGATGGATAATTATGTCGAATGTGATTCCTCATGCAACAGTTATAACATAGGGTGACACAGAACTAGCTCCAGTTCATCAATGTAATGTAGGCATGTATTCCAAATATAGTCATACGTGCTTATGGAAAAGAACTTGCATGGCATCTTTTGTCCTACCCTCCCGTGGCAGCGGAGTCCTATTGGAAACTAAGGGATATTAAGGCCTCCTTTTAATAGAGTACCGGACCAAAGCATTAACACTTAGTGAATACATGAACTCCTCAAACTACGGTCATCATCCGGAGTGGTCCCGATTATTGTCACTTCGGGGTTACCGAATCATAACACATAGTAGGTGACTATTGACTTGCAAGATAGGATCAAGAACTCACATATATTCATGAAAACATAATAGGTTCATATCTGAAATCATGGCACTCGGGCCCTAGTGACAAGCATTAAGCATAACAATGTCATAGCAACATCAATCTCAGAACATAATGGATACTAGGGATCAAACCCTAACAAAACTAACTCGTTTACATGGTAAATATCATCCAACCCATCACCGTCCAACAAGCCTACGATGGAATTACTCACGCACGGCGGTGAGCATCATGAAATTGGTGATGGAGGAAGGTTGATGATAACGATGGTGATGGATTCCCCTCTTCGGAGCCCCAAACAGACTCCAGATCAGCCCTCCCGGGAGAGACTAGGGCCTGGCGGTGGCTCCGTATCGTAAAATGCGACGAATCCTTCTCTCCGATTTTTTTCTCCCCGAATGTGAATATATAGAGTTGGAGTTGATGTCGGTGGAGCCTCAGGGTCCCACGAGGCAGGGGCGCACCACAGGGGGGTGGGCGCACCCTCTACTCTCGTGGAGAGGGTGTGGGCCCCCTGGTGTTGATTCTTTCGCCAATATTTTTTATTAATTCCAAAAATATTTTCCGTGAAGTTTCAGATCATTCCGAGAACTTTTATTTCTGCACAAAAACAACACCATGGCAATTCTGCTGAAAACAGCGTCAGTCTGGGTTAGTTCCATTCAGATCATGCAAGTTAGAGTCCAAAACAAGGACAAAAGTGTTTGGAAAAGTAGATACATTGGAGATGTATCAGTACGGCGCTGGGTCCAGCATCTTCGTTAGGAGAGGGATGGTTGGGTCTTCGGGCAGTGGAGCCGGACAATGGATCCGCTCCGCCTTCTTTGTCCAACCCTGAAGAAAGAATGGAAGGCTCAGCGTGAACATGGGACGTGCAAGTCGAAATTATGATTTGGAAATCGTAAAAACTTACTGGTGTGGCCGGATGAGCACGGTTGAGCCGAGGTCTTCGGTCGTTTCTGGCCACGACTTTTGGGCCTTGAAAAGCAGCTTCCATATTTCTTCGTGCATCATGCCGAAGAACTGCTGCAAGGTCCGAGGACTCGCCGGTTCGAACTCCCACATATAGAGAGTCCGACACTGGCTGGGGTGAGTCCAGCGAAAAAGCATCACCTGGATCACATCAGCGAGGCTGGTGTCCTTCTCTATTACACCCTTGACGCGCTTTTGTAGCATCATCACCTCGTCAGTTGATGCCCAATCCAGGCCCTTGTTAATCCATGATGCTAGCCGCATTGGAGGACCAGATTTGAACTCAGGGGCAGCAACCCAGGTGGCGTCGCAAGGTTCCGTGATGTAGAACCACTCCTGCTGCTACCCCTTCACTGCCTCTACAAAGGTCCCCTTGGGCCAAGTGATGTTGGGGAGCTTGCTAACAATGGCGTCGCCGCACTCTTCATGTTGGCCGTCACCACTTTTGGCTTCACATTGAAGACCTTGAGCCACAGGCCGAAGTGGGGGGGGGGGGATGCGGAGGAACGCCTCGCATACAATGATGAACGCCGAGATGTAGAGAAAAAATTCGGGGCTTGATCGTGGAAACCTAGCCCGTAATAGAACATGAGCCAGCGGACGAAGGGGTGGAGAGGAAACCCTGGCCTGCGGAGAAAGTGGGGGATGAAAACTACCCTCTCATTAGGCTCCGGGGTGAGAATGATCCTTCTCAGCAGGGAGCCGGTGGATGATTTCTTTGGCCAGGTACCCCGCTTCCCGGAGTTCCTGGATGTTTCCCTCCGTAACAGAGGACGCCATCCACTTGGCTTGCACTCCAGATCCGGATATGGCTGGAATGGTTGGTGGCGAGGGAGAGACTTGGGCGCTGGAGCTCGAGGGCAGATGGGCTGAGGAGGAAGAAGGCGTGAGGTAAAAAGTGGGATCACAGTCTTCTTATAAAGGCAGTGGATATCAAGCATCCCCCCACGAGCCTTAAACCTCGCCTATTCCCTAGGGGTCGTGCGAACGGCATGGTTGGATTACCCAAACTCGTATTGATGAAGATCCCGTAATAAAAGGACACGATCTCTTCTTTGACAAGACGTGTCACTAGAGGTTGCGCCTCGAAACGCGAAACAGGAGGTCAAAAAATGATTCGAAATAATGAAGTGGCTGGACATAACGCCCCCCCAGTAAAGTTGTCAGAAGACAGAACTTATTTTTGTTTAAGTATTTTGCCCTTGTGATTCTGGGTTGTGGCTGTTGTGCAGAGCCGGATATAGTTCTTTTGATCAACTACTTTGGAGTATTCAGAGGAGGAACCCGCCCTGCAATGCCGAAGACAATCTGCGCACCGGACACATCGTCATTGAAGCCTAGTTCAGGGGCTACTGAGGGAGTCCTGGATTAGGGGGTCCCCGGGCGTCCGGGCTATGTGACGTGGGCTGGACTGATGGGTCGTGAAGGTACAAGATAGAAGGCTTTCCCCTGTTTCCGGAGGGGACTCTCCTTGACGTGGAAGACAAGCTTGGCATTCGGATATAAAGATTCCTTTCTCTGTAAACTGACTCTGTACAGCCCTAGCCCCCTCCGATGTCTGTTTAAACCGGAGGGTTTGGTCCATAGAGGCAATCATAATCATACAGGCTAGACATATAGGGTTTAGCCATCACGATCTCGCGGTAGATCAACTCTTGTAACCCCTATACTCGTCAGAGTCAATCAAGCAGGAAGTAGGGTATTACCTCCATTAAGAGGGCCCGAACCTGGGTAGACATCGTGTCCCCTGCTTCCTGTTACCTTCCATCCTTAGACACACAGTTCGGGACCCCCTACCCGAGATCTGCCGATTTTGACACCAACACCCCGTACGTGGGCGCAAGTCCTGAGGTGGTGCCGCTGGAAACGCCACTCTCCTAAGGACCTTAGTGGAGTAGCTTCTTCTTCTTCTTGGGGATGACCTCGGGAGGGTACAGGGCGCCTTCGTTGTCTGGGTCTTCGGCTGTTGCCGCCTGGTAAGCGCGCTCGAGGGAGCACACAACAACCTTTTCCTCACAGGCGGCCGAGATGACGCCGCCGCTCCCTGGCATCTTGAGGATGTTGTAGACGTGATGGGTCACCGCCATAAACTTGGCCAGGGCTGGATACCCAAGGATGGCGTTGTACGGCAAGCGGATGTGGGCGACGTCGAAGTCAATGAGCTCGGTGCGGTAATTGTCGCGCGGGCCGAATGTGACAGGGGGCGGACGTTCCCAACTAGGGTGGTGGAGCCGTCGGTCACCCCTGAGAAGGGCTTGGTAGGCGGTAGCTAATCGTACGAGACTTGGAGGCGGTCGAACGTCTCAACAAACAGAACATTGAGCCCTGTGTCGCCGTCGATGAGGGTCTTGGTGACTTTGACATTGCTGATGATGGGTGAGCAGAGCATCGGGAGGGCGCCCGTAGTTGCCGCGCACTTGAGCCGGTCTGATGAGCTAAAGGTAATGGCACACTTGGACCACCTGAGTGGGCACGTGGCCTCGAGTCTGGGAGGGGCCACGTTCACCTCACGAGCAAACTGCTTGAAGATACGCTGAGAGGTTGGGGCCAGAGCGCCACTTAAGATGCAGGCGATGGCGCGCGGATCCTGTAAGCCCCCAGCCCCCTCGTCCTGATGATGGTCATCGTTCCTTCTTGGTGGTGGTGGCAGCAGAGGGAGGCTAGCGTTTCCCTGAGGGCGGTCCTGCTACCTCTTGAGCACTGCGTTGGATTTCCCCGAAGAGGAGAGGATGATGCAGCAAAGTAGCGTAAGTATTTCCCTCGCTTTTGAGAACCAAGGTATCAATCCAAGAGGGAGGCCACGCACAAGTCCCTCAGACCTGCACAAAACAATAGCTCCTTGCAACCAACGCGATTAGGGGTTGTCAATCCCTTCACGGTCACTTACTTAGAGTGAGATCCGATAGAGATGATAAATAATATTTTTGGTATTTTTGGTATAGAGATGCAAAGTAAAAAGGTAAAAGGCAAAGTAAAAACAAAGCAAGTATTAAAGTGATGGAGATTGATATGATGAGAATAGACCCGGGGGCCATAGGTTTCACTAGTGGCTTCTCTCAAGAGCATAAGTATTCTATGGTGGGTGAACAAATTACTGTTGAGAAATTGACAAAATTAAGCATAGTTATGAGTATATCTAGGTATGATCATGTATATAGGCATCACGTCCAAGACAAGATGACATGAAACGATTCTGCATCTACTACTATTACTCCAGTCATCGACCGCTATCCAGCATGCATCTAGAATATTAAGTTAAAAACAGAGTAACGCCTTAAGCAAGATGACATGATGTAGAGGGATAAATTCATGCAATATGATAAAAACCCCATCTTGTTATCCTCGATGGCAACAATACATTACGTGCCTTGCTGCCCCTTCTACACTGGGAAAGGACACCGCAAGATTGAACCCAAAGCTAAGCACTTCTCCCATTGCAAGAACTACCAATCTAGTTGGCCAAACCAAATGGATAATTCAAGAGACTTGCAAAGATAACCAATCATACATAAAAGAATTCAGAGAAGATTCAAATATTATTCATAGATAAGCTGGATCATAAACCCACAATTCATCGGTCTCAACAAACACACCGCAAAAAGAAGATTACATCGAGTAGATCTCCACGAGAGAGGGGGAGAACATTGTATTGAGATCCAAAAAGAGAGAAGAAGCCATCTAGCTACAAGATATGGACCCGAAGGTTTAAAGTAAACTACTCACACTTCATTGGAGGGGCTATTGTGATGATGTAGAAGCCCTCCGTGGTGGATGCCCCCTCCGGTGGAGCTCCGGAACAGGCCCCAAGATGGGATCTCGTGGATACAGAAAGTTGCGGCGGTGGAATTAGGTTTTTGGCTCCGTATTCGATCCGTCGGGGGTACGTAGGTATATATAGGAGGAAGGAGTACGTCGGTGGAGCAACAGGGGGCTCACGAGGTAGGGGGGCGCGCCCAGGGGGTGGGGCGCACCCCCACCCTCGTGACCGCCTCTTTTGTTCCTTAGAGTAGGGTCCAAGTCTCCTGGATCACGTTCGGTGAGAAAATCACATTCCCGAAGGTTTCATTCCATTTGGACTCCGTTTGATATTCCGCTTTCTTGAAACACCGAAATAGGCAAAAAAACCAGCAATTACGGGCTGGGCCTCCGTTAATAGGTTAGTCCCAAAAATAATATAAAAGTGGAAAATAAAGCCCAATATAGTCCAAAATAGTAGATAAAGTAGCATGGAGCAATCAAAAATTATAGATACGTTAGAGACGTATCGGGCATCCCCTAAGCTTAATTCCTCGTCATTCCTCGAGTAGTTAAATGATAAAAGAGAATTTTTGATGCGGAGTGATACTTTGGCATAATTTCAATGTAAATCTTCTTAATTGTGGTATGAATATTCAGATCCGAAAGATTCAAGACAAAAGTTCTTATTGACATAAAAATAATAATACTTCAAGCATACTAATCAAAGTAATCATGTCTTCTCAAAATAGCATGGCAAAAGAAAGTTCACCCCTACAAAATCATATAGTTAGGCTATGCTTCATTTTCGTCACACAAAGATGTTCCCAATTTCTATACCCCCGATGACAAGCCAAGCAATTGTTTCATAGTTAAATAATCTCAAACTTTTTCAACCTTCAGGCAATACATGAGCGTGAGCCATGGATATAGCACTATGGGTGGAATAGAATATGATGATGGGGATTGTGTGGAGAAGACAAAAAAGGAGAAAGTCTCACATTGACGAGGATAATCAACGGGCTATGGAGATGCACATCAATTGATGTCAACATGAGGAGTAGGGATTGCCATGCAACGGATGCACTAGAGCTATGAATGCTCAACAAAAGAAAACTAGTGGGTGTGTGTCGGTGTCAAAACCGGCGGATCTCGGGTAGGGGGTCCCGAACTGTGCGTCTAGGCGGATGGTAACAGGAGACAAGGGACACGATGTTTTTACCCAGGTTCGGGCCCTCTCGATGGAGGTAATACCCTACTCCTGCTTGATTAATATTGATGATATGGGTAGTACAAGAGTAGATCTACCACGAGATCAAGGAGGCTAAACCCTAGAAGCTAGCCTATGGTATGATTGTTGTTCTGTCCTACAGACTAAAACCCTCCGGTTTATATAGACACCGGATAGGTTAGGGTTACACAGAGTCGGTTACAATGGTAGGAGATCTACATATCTGTATCGCCAAGCTTGCCTTCCACGCCAAGTAAAGTCCCATCCGGACACGGGACGAAGTCTTCATAGTCTTGGAGTCCGGCCGTGATGATAGTTCGGCTATCCGGACACCCCCTAGTCCAAGACTCCCTCAGTAGCCCCTGAACCAGGATTCAATGACGATGAGTCCGGCGCGCATATTGTCTTCGGCATTGCAAGGCGGGTTCCTCCTCCGAATACTTCATAGAAGGTTTTGAACACCAGGATAGTGTCCGGCTCTGCAAAACAAGTTCCACATACCACCATAGAGAGAATAATTTTTTGCACAGATCTGCTGACGTACTCCGCGGCGTGACATCACACCACGGCCAGGCCTTTATATGATTCATTTTTTACTGTTCCACCTCAGCGCGTTTAGCGAGGCGGTTTCCTTGGCACGTCTTATCAAAGCATAGATCGTGCCCCCTTATTCCGGAATTCCCATCAATACGGACGTGGGCAACCCAACCATGCCCGTTGGCACGCCTCCTCTATCAAAGGCGAGTCCTGATCGACCATGGGGTGGGCTCTTGGTATTCAACCTCTTTATAATGAGATCAAGGCCCTCTTCTTTTTACACCCTCCATCGAGTTCGCCTCGCGCTTCGAGTTCTACCACCCAAAGCTTCAGATTTAGGCGCTTCGGACCTTCGACGATGTCCGGCTCCGACCAGCACGGCCGATGGATGTCTTCCTCCATCACAGAAGAAGATGTGTTAAAGCTGCGAGACGCCAGGTATCTAACCGGTGAGATCTCGCATAGGATGCCTGCTCTAGGGCAGGTCATTCCCACTCCCAAGCCCGGCGAGAACGTGGTGTTCGTGTCTCACTTCCTTCGGGGTTTAGGCTTCCCGACGGATCCCTTTGTGCGGGGGCTCATGTTTTATTATGGGCTTGATTTCCATGACTTGAATCCGGAGTCCATCCTCCATATCTCGTCATTCATTGTCATATGTGAGGCCTTCCTCCATTTTACCCCCCACTTTGGATTGTGGATCAAGACCTTCAAGGTGGAGCCAAAGATGATCGAGGGGCAACAAGCAGAAAAGGAGGGGCGGTCATAAGCAAATATGATGATGCTCCGTGGCCCGAGGGCTCTTTTCAAGAGGAGCTTGGTTTGTGGCAACGGGAGTGGTTTTATATCACCGCTCCTGTGGGGCACCAAATGGGTGGCGCTCCCCGCCTTCCGCTCAGGTCCACCACAGCGGCTGGCATCATGGGTCAACAAGGGGCTCGACTGGGGGCCGTCCAAAGACGTTCCTTTGCTGCAGGGCCGTATTCGAGACCTCCAAGAAAGAGAGATCAATCTGGTTGCAGTGGCGCAGGTTATGTTGATCCGGCGCCTACGCCTGCAAACGCCGCCCCTCCGCCTGTGGGAATTTAATCCGGAGGGACCACGAGCTCTCCAAAATTTTATGGGCACGACGCCCGTGGAGATGTCTAAATTGTTCTTCGGATCACAAGAGAAGTGTCCGGACCTGACTGAGGACGCAGGACTAAGCTGCAATCGCCCAGATACTCAAGTAAGTAGTCCTGTAACCGGACAAGCTGTTCATTCATTTATAATATATATATGCCCTTTAAAGGAGCCGTTTCTTGAACAGGAGTGGATAGCCAAGGCAAAGTTAATAAGGTGTCCGGCTCCCCTCCCAGAGACCACGCCGGATCCCATGCTGACCAAGATGTTGAAGGCTGCGCCCTTTGAAGAAGGCGAAGGGGGGAGCGGGGAAGCAACTGCCTCTACGAAGGAGGCTATCAAGGAAGGAGGGATTAAAAGTCCCATCTTTCGAGGAGAGAAGAGGACCGCTTCGGAAGATCCGGAGGTCAAGGCCTCAAAGAGGGGAAAGGAATCTTCGTCAGAGAGTCCGGCGCTGGGAAGTAACCCAGCCGCACTATTTCCCCAAGGGGATCAGCCCTCCAGCGAGCCGTAAGTAAAAAGTAGGGGTCTTGTAGATAAGGAACATCCCTATATTTATTTCTAAAGATAACCGAAATTGTACCTTGTAGTTCGGATCTCAGCCCTTCTCAGCAGAGCTCGTCTTCGGGGGATCTTCTTCCGGAGATGATGGAGAGCGAAACGCCTCCACCTATCGCACCCTCGTGCGAGGCGGACGACCCTGAGGTGTCGTCGCGGAGGGTTTCCCCAAGTCCAGCGGGGCCGGAGGGTCCGGCGCCAACTGGCGTGCGGTCGGAGGATCTGAAGGACCTGCTCGGGCATCGGCTATCTCAGAAGATCACCGTGCTCTAATGGGTACGGTGATTGAAAGGATTGCATCCGCGGAGAGCGGATCGCATGAAGCCGTTAGAAGCTTACTGACGGGGTTCGATGTACGCAAAAATGTTGTACCTTCTGACAGTTATGCATATAGAATGCGCCCTGTATAGATAGTAGCCCCTGAGACTCGGTATGTTGTCAAGATTGACAGCGTGCCGAGGATCAAAATCTCAGTTATAACATATCGTTGCTCCTAAACAGGTGGCGGGGCGTCCGGTGGCTAGCCGGACTGATGAATATGCCGAACTAAAGCGGGAGCTTGACGAGGCGGATGCGGACATCGCGCTGGTCAATAAACGGTTCGACGAGTCACAAGGTATGCGACTTCTACGCGGACACCTGGTAAGGGAGCTTGACGCCCATATCTTACTACTTGTATGCTTAATGCAGATGGTGCCGCTGCTGTGGAGGAGCTTCGGGAGGAACTCGCCCGAGCGAAAGAGCAAGCCAGAAATAGTAATGCGGCCGCTTTAAGGGCGGCCGAAGAGCTAAAAGCCGAATGGGCTGCTCACTGCCGAAGCAGGGAGGAAATGGCCGATATGGCCAGAAAGTTGAAGAATATTACCGACCACTGCGAGGTTCATGAAAAAGAACGTCAAGCGGAGCAAGAGGGCCTGAAAAAGGCCATCGCCGGATCCAAGGATGCCCGTTCCGCTTTGAGAGATGCCAAGGAGGAGCTGAGTCAGGCCGGGGATATTACGGCTGGAAAACCGTTTTTGCTGCGGAGGAAATATACGGATCCAAAGTATGCTCAGTTGGACAAGTTGTGGAGTTCGGAGGATGCTTATCTGGACTTGGCGGCAAGCGTTATGACGCGGTTGAGCACTTCCGGGGCGAAGGCACGAAGGGAAGAGCTATATTGGTCGCAATTCCATAGTCCGGAGCGTCCTCTTCCGCTGACCGATCGGTTGGCGAATGGGCCGAGCTGAATCGATTATCCGGATTTGCCCTGCAGCATGTCTTGTCTCATTTGTGGCCGGGCGGACCCCAGCCGAAGAGTTATTTTGGTTTAGTGCAGCAGTTCCTTGGTGCGGTACCGCGTATTGACGCAATGAAGCGGTCGGCGTGTATTGAGGGAGCGCGGATGGCTCTGGCCCGTGTCAAGACATACTAGGCAGAGATGAAGGCCACCGACGTTGCATCCCAAGATTCGGACAGAAACCGAGTACCTGCCGAGCACTACTTTGAAGAAGTCTGCAGGCGCTTCGTTTAATAGAGACGCAATGCTCAAGGATATTATGTTTAAATGACATGTATGATTTGTGAAAACAATGTTTCAATATAATATAAGAGCTTTTTATACTTGTGCGTTCAACTAGTAAACTACTCCTCGCGTCCGCTTATTTATATGTATATATAACACGAAAGATGGCAGTCCTTGGCTTTCAGCCCCACGCACATAGTGCGGGGGTGTTTGCAAAGAAAGCGCTTTTCACACTTAATCCAACATCTTGGTCCTGTTAAGGAGGTGGTAGCGTAGCAAACTAGGCAACCGGACTATAATGCTTTATCACTTTCACTTAGCCATAGGAGTTCGAGGGTGGGGCTACTATATAGCCCCTCGGGGCACCGCACTCTCCCGAATTCGGGGTGCGTATGTGCACGAAACCGTCCTTCGTTAATGCGGAGGAATCCTAAACATTCCGATGGGTCATCGAGTGGTTGACCCGATCTCGCTATATCATGACAGTCAGTTTTCGGCTTTCTCATCGAGCTGCTTTCGCCCGGCCGAACCGGGCACAATCGCGAGAGTTCTCCGGTGCCGTTAGCCGATAAAACGGAATGTAAGGCAGCAAAACACAGGAGCCGGGCAAACCCAACATTTGACCAAAGACATGATTCGAGCTGATGCATATAAGGCCTAACTCTCGAGACGCCGAATACTCCCTAAGGTATTCGGTCTTTATAAAACGGGCAGAATAATGCCCTAAGCCCCGTGTCCGTGCGTGCAAAATTCTGGTACGGCCAATGCCAAACGCCAGCCTCCTCCTCGGTTATAGTAAGAAACCGGGGATGTATATCAACAAGAGACAGTAAAAAGGTTTACGCAGGTCTTAATCTGAAAAGAATCCTTGAAACGGGTCCCTCATCGCACGCCTGCGTCTGCAGGTGTCCGCCAGTCTTTGTAGCTCGACGCGTGTAGCACGTTGTTCATCTGTAAAAGAGAGGAACTTAGTTTAAAAGAAAAGGATCGTACGAAGATGTACTTTATATTAAATAAATAGAGTACGATTCAAGAAGTGAATAGAATTGAGCTTTATTGTCTCTTGTTATACATGCATGCAGCCCTCGTATGGGGGTATGCCGCTAGTAGGCGCCGGACTCGTCTAGCCGTGTCCGGGTTCGAATTACCTATTCAGGTTCTTTGGTTAGCGGAGCCGGATTGATGTGGGGCTGTCAAGGCAGCCTCGCATTCTTCCGTGCTCGAGTAACACTTAATACTCCCTTTTAATGAGATGATGCCGCGTGGACCGGGCATTTTAAGTGTAAGAGATGCATAGTGTGGTATTGCATTAAAGCGGGCGAAAGCTTCGCGTCCCAATAGTGCTTGATGCCTACTTTTAAATGGGGCAACATGGAAGACTAACTCTTCGCGCCGGAAGTTGTCGGGTGAGCCGAACACAACTTCTAGCAGTAGGGAGCCCGTACAATGGGCATATGGACCAGGCATTACCCCTTTAAAGGAGGTGTTGCTATGGCGAATTTTGGTTGGGTCTATCCCCATCCTGCGGATTGTGTCCTGATATATCAGGTTTATGTCACTGCCACCATCCATGAGGACTTTTGTAAATTGGAATCCGTCGATTATAGGATCCAATATCAAGGCAGTCCATCCTGCGTTCCGAATACTTTCGGAATAGTCCTGATGGTCGAAGGTGATTGGTTTTGACAACCAGTGTTGGTACTCCGCTAGGGTAGTTTGTGCGGCGCGCATTCTAGTGGGCGCCGCTCTGTTTTCCCTTTGATCACGTGAAGTGAGTTTACTGTTTTAACCTCTTGTGGGAAATTCTTTTGTTTTCCGGGGCTCGCTTGTGGTGCTCGTCATCATCTTCACTTGGTGTGTCGAGCCCCTTGTGTTCGGGCGTTGAGTCTGCTTGACTGTTTGAAGACCCAACAATCTCTGTGGGTATGGTTTGCAGGCCTCCCAGGAGTACTATGGATTTGACATATCTTGTCCAAGATTTTGTTTAAGTTGGATAGCTCATCGCTATTGTCCTTAAGGGGCAGTTTTTTATTGTTCTACCGTGAGCTTTTGATTCCGGCGTTGACTGCCGCGCTCTTTGGACCGTTCCCTTTAATCCGGCGCTGGTCCTTGTTGCGCCGTGGTTTCCCGTTTCCATCCCTGACTTCGGATGTACTTGGGTCGCTGGTGCTGCATCTTGCTAGCCAGCTATCCTCTCCTGCGCAAAAGCGGGTCATGAGGCTTGTTAATGCGGCCATTGTTCTTGGCTTTTCTTGGCGAGGTGTCTGGCGAGCCATTCGTCTCGGACGTTGTGTTTGAAGGCTGCTAAGGCTTGGCGTCCTGGACAATCGACTATTTGGTTCTTTTAGTAAGGAACCTGTTCCAGAATTTCGGGCTGACTCTCCGGGCTGTTGAGTTATGTGACTTAAATCGTCTGCATCCGGAGGGCGGACATAGGTCCCCTGAAAATTTGCCAAACGCATCCTCGAGCTCTTCCCAGCTTCCAATGGTATTTTCGAGGAGGCTTTTAAGCCAATGCCGAGCTGGCCCTTTGAGTTTGAGGGGTAAGTATTTTATGGCGTGGAGATCATCTCCTCTAGCCATGTGTATGTGGAGGATGTAATCCTCAATCCGCACTCGTGGTCTGTTGTTCCGTCGTATGCCTCTATGTTTACGGGTTTGAATCCCGCTGGGAATTCATGATCCAGCACCTCATCGGTGAAACATAGGGGATGTGCGGCGCCCCTGTATTTGGGTGTGCCGTGATGTTTGGATTTTTGGCGTGTTGCATTGCTTTGAAGAGCCTGCTTTCTTGGCCCATAGATGGACCTAACTGGGCCATCCTTTTGATGTGAATCCTTGTGCGGATCGCATATCGGCTTGTGTGCGGCGCCATTTGCCGCTCTCTTTTTGCCGTGGGGTCGTCCATCCGACCGGGTGGCCTTTTTACTTTTTGATTGTGGGGGCTCTAAGGCCTCCTCGTCGAATTCGGGCAGTAGCTTTCTTTTTGGGTAGCTCTTTGTTCGGCGACTGTCGCCGTATTTGTCTGCGGTGTTGAATACTTTGCTCCATCTGATCCTGAGTGCATCTTCCGCTGTTTTGAGCTTCCGCTTCTGCTTTTTCAGGCTACGTGCAGTGGCGACGAGCCTTTTCTGGAGGTTATTTTGCTCCAATAGTTTGTCCGGTGTGAGATCGTCCGGACTATTGTCTTTGCCGGGGACGGGTTGTTTATCCAAGTTGTCTTGTTCGGACGATTGCTTGATAGCTTGTTCATCGTCCACCGGTTCGCCCTGCTCTATGGCTGGGTCTCTATTGAGGCGGGACTTGGTTCGGCGTTTACGTTGCCGTTTTGACTGCTTTTTGAGGGTTTTATCCTTCGTAGCGTCCCGTTGTTCCTCGTCTTCATTTCCTTTAGGTGTATCCACCATGTATACATCATGGGATGGGGTGGTTGTCCAGCATCCTATAGGTGTTGGTTCATTGTTGTCTCCTATATCGTCGTCCATACCGTCGATGTCTTCGGAGTCGAAATCGAGCACGTCGTGTAAGCTTTCGACGGTGGCTACGAAGTGGGTGGTGGGTGGGTGTTGAATTTCTTCGTCGTCCGCATCCCAACCTTCCTGACCGTAGTCCGGCCAGGGCTCTCCGGATAAAGAGAGAGACTTTAGTGAATTCACGATGTCGCCAAAGGGCGAGTGCTGAAAGATGTCCGCGGCCGTGAACTCCATGATCGGCGCCCAATCGAATTCGATTGGCAGGGGCGCGGAGGGTTCGGAGTCCGGAGAAGAGTCCGGCATCCTGGAGTCGAGGTCTTCGCAAAGGACAGGGATGGAGTTCGGCTCAATCACCGTAGAGATTGTAGCCCCTGATGCGGTGTCCAACCACTCGTTCTCGATCGGGGAATCCGGCTCCGGATTAATGGTCGGAGCGGATGGTGTTGCGGCCTCCAGGGCACTGTTCGGCTGCAGAGCTAGGTCATGCCCATCGAGACAGTGCGGCACGCTTGGCTGCGGCACGAATCCATCGAAGATCAAGTCTCCGCGGATATCGGCCGTATAGTTCAAACTTCCAAATCTGACCTGATGGCGGGGCGTAGCTTTTCGATCCGCACTCTAGATGGCTGCGAATTGCCCGCAAAGGCAAAGCCGCCGAATCACGAAGATCTGTCCAAGGAGAAAAGTCTCACCACTGGACCGCGTCGTTGTTGATGATCGAAGGAGCCATCGGGCCTATCGGTGGCGACACGGAGGAACTCTCAATGAAAGCACCAATGTCGGTGTCAAAACCGGCGGATCTCGGGTAGGGGTCCCAAAGCTGTGCGTCTAGGCGGATGGTAACAGGAGACAAGGGACATGATGTTTTACCCAGGTTCGGGCCCTCTCGATGGAGGTAATACCCTACTCCTGCTTGATTAATATTGATGATATGGGTAGTACAAGAGTAGATCTACCACGAGATCAAGGAGGCTAAACCCTAGAAGCTAGCCTATGGTATGATTGTTGTTACATCTCTGGACTAAAACCCTCCGGTTTATATAGACACCGGATAGGTTAGGGTTACACAGAGTCGGTTACAATGGTAGGAGATCTACATATCCGTATCGCCAAGCTTGCCTTCCACGCCAAGGAAAGTCCCATCCGGGACACGGGGCCTAAGTCTTCAATCTTGTATCTTCAGAGTCTTGGAGTCCGGCCGTGATGATAGTTCGGCTATCCGGACACCCCCTAGTCCAGGACTCCCTCAGTGTGCATCCAACTTGCTTGCTCATGAAGACCTAGGGCATTTGAGGAAGCCCATTGTAGGAATATACAAGCCAAGTTCTATAATGAAAAATTCCCACTAGTATAAAAAGACAACTTATGAGACTCATTATATGAAAAACATGGTGCTACTTTGAAGCACAATATATAAGACTCACTACATGAAGAACAAGGTGCTACTTTGAAGCACAAGTGTGGAAAAAGAGATAGTAACATTGCCCTTTTATTTATTTTCTTTTTTTGGGCCTTTCTTTTTTTTCTTTTTGGCCTTTCTCTTTTTTTTGGGCAATGCTCTAATAATGATGATCATCACACTTCTATTGATTACAACATAAGGATTACAATTCGAAACTTAGAACAAAAATATGACTCTATATGAATGCCTCCGTGATGTGCAGGATGGTGCAATGAATCAAGAGTGACATGTATGAAAAAATAATGCATGGTGGCTTTGCCACAAATACGATGTCAACTACATGATCATGCAATGGCAATATGAGAAAAGTAAAGTATGTCATGATGATGATGAACGAAACGGTGGAAAGTTGCATGGCAATATATCTCGGAATGGCTATGGAAATGACATAATAGGTAGGTATGGTGGCTTTTTTTAGGAAGATATAATGAGGTTTATGTGTGATAGAGCGTATCATATCACGGGGTTTGGATGCACCGGCGAAGTTTACACCAACTCTCAAGGTGAGAAAGGGCAATGCACGGTACCGAAGAGGCTAGCAAAGGCGGAAAGGTAAAAGTGTGTATAATCCATGGACTCAACATTAGTAAAAAGAACTCATATACTTATTGCAAAAATTTAGAAGTCATCAAAAATCAAGTACTACGCGCATGCTCCTAGGGGGATAGATTGGTAGGAAAAGACCATCGGCGTCCCCGACCGCCACTCATAAGGATGCACAAGCCAGGTACACTTCATGTTTCAAATTTGTTACACAACTTTAACCATACGTGCATGCTACGGGATTTGCAAACTTCAACACAAGCATTTCTCAAATTCACAACTACTCAACTAGTACAACTTTGATATTATCACCTCCATATCTCAAAACAATTATCAAGCATCAAACTTTTCTTAGTATTCAACGCACTCAAAAGAAAGTTTCACATATCTTGAATACCAAGTATATTAATATTAAGCAAATTACCATGCTATTAACGACTCTCAAAATAATCTAAGTGAAGCATGAGAGATCAATAGTTTCTTTAAAACAAATCCACCACCGTGCTCTAAAAGATCTAAGTGAAGAAAATTATCACGCTCAAAAGATATAAGTGAAGCACTATGAGCAAAACTATCAAGCTCAAAAGATATAAGTGAAGCACATAGAGTATTCTATCAAATTCCAACTTATGTATGGCTCTCTCAAAAGGGGTGTACAGCAAGGATGACTGTGGTAGACTAACAAGCAAAGACACAAATAATACAAGACGCTCCAAGCAAAACACATATCATGTGGTGAATAAAAATATAGCTCCAAGTAAATTACCGATGGAAGTAGACGAAGAGGGGATGCCTTCAGGGCATCCCCAAGCTTTGACTTTTTGGTGTCCTTGGATTATCTTGGGGGTGCCATGGGCATCCCCAAGCTTAGGCTCTTGCCACTCCTTTTTCCATAATCCATCAAAAGAATTTACCCAAAACTTGAAAACTTCACAACACAAAACTCAATAGAAATCTCGTGAGCTCCGTTAGAGAAAGAAAACAAAAGACTACTTTAAGGTACTGTAATGAACTCATTCTTTATTTATATTGGTGTTAAACCTACTGTATTCCAACTTCTCTATGGATTATAAACTATTTTACTAGCCATAGATTCATCAAAATAAGCAAACAACACACACAAAACAGAATCTGTCAAAAACAGAACAGTCTGTAGTAATCTGTATCTAACGCAAACTTCTGGCATTCCAAAAAATCTACCAAAATTAGAAGATCTAAAAAAACAATTTTATTGATCAGCAGCAATTGGAATCAGTATTTTATCACGTTCTGGTGATTTTTAATAATTCGGGCACTGAGCGCAAAGTTTCTGGAAATTACAGCAAGATCAAATAACTATCATCCAAGAAGATCCAATAGGTCTAGCTTGGCACAAACACTAATTAAAACATAAAACCACACCTAAACAGAGGATAGATGGATTATTTATTCCTAAACAGAAGAAAAAACAAAAAAAACTAAAAATAAAATTGGGTTGCCTCTCAACAAGCGCTATCGTTTAACGCCCCTAGCTAGGCATAAAAGCAAGGATAGATCTAGGCATTGCCATCTTTGGTACGCAATCCATAAGTGGCTCTCATGATAGATTCATATGGTAATTTTATATTATTTCTAGGAAATTGTTCAATGCCTTTCTTTAATGGAAATTGGAATCTAATATTCCCTTCCTTCATATCAATAATTGCACCAATCGTTCTAAGGAAAGGTCTACCAAGATAATAGGACAAGAAGGATTGCAATCTATATCAAGAATGATAAAATCTATGGGCAAATAATTCCTATTTCCAACAATAATAACATCATTAATTCTTCCCATAGGCTTTTTAGTAGTGGAATCCGCAAGATGCAAGTTTAGAGAGCAATCATCAAAGTCACGGAAATCTAGCAAATCACACAAAGTTTTGGGGATAGTAGAGACACTAGCACCCAAATCACACAAGGCATGAAACTCATAATTTTTAATTTTAATTTTAATAGTAGGTTCCCACTCATCATAGAGTTTTCTAGGCATAGAAACTTTCAACTCAAGTTTTTCTTCATAAGATTGCATCAAGGCATCAACAATGTGTTCGGTAAAGGCCTTATTTTGACTATAAGCATGAGGAGAATTTAGCACGGATTGCAACAAGGAAATACAATCAATTAAAGAGCATTTTTCATAATTAAATTCCTTGAGATCCAATGTAGTGGGTTTAGCAACATCTAGGATTTTATTTCTTTCAATCCCACATTTATCAATTTCATCATCAAGATCTAAAAACTCCGAATTCTTAGAACGCCTTCTAGGTAAAGGAAGATCATATTCAGTTTCATCAAGATTTATATTGCAAAACAAATATTTAATGGGGGACACATCAATAACTTTTAGATCTTCATCTTAATTTTCATAGGAATTCGTTTTAGCGGCCTCTTATTGACTAAGGTAGCTTGCATATCCAAAATTTCAGCGGTCAACTTTTCAAGATGAGCAATTTGGGATCTTATACCATCAAATTTTTTAGACATATCATCGAGCTATTTATTCATATAACTTATAAAACCTTTTTGTTCCTTAAGCTCGTTTCTAAAGTAATTATTATGCTCAAATTGCAGAACCATAAACTTCCTGACATTGGTTTCGATCTCTTCTGACCTTTTAAGGTGAAGATCACCAAATCTAGGTAGATCCATCGCGACAAACAAGCAATCCAACACACGAGCAAACAGAAGGGCAAGCGAAAAGGCAACGGGAAAGAGAGGAGGAGATTGTGAAAGAGAGGGCGAATAAAACGGCAAGGGTGAAGTGGGGGAGAGGAAAACGAGAGGCAAATGGCAAATAATGTAATGCGGGAGATAGGGATTGTGATGGGTACTTGGTATGGCGCTTGACTTGCTCTTGCGTGAGCCTTCCCGGCAACGGGGCCAGAAATTCTTCTTGCTACCTCTTGAGCACTGCGTTGGATTTCCCCGAAGAGGAGAGGATGATGCAGCAAAGTAGCGTAATTATTTCCCTCAGTTTTTGAGAACCAAGGTATCAATCCAGTAGGAGGCCATGCACAAGTCCCTCGTACATGCACAAAACAATAGCTCCTCGCAACCAACGCGATTAGGGGTTGTCAATCCCTTCACAGTCACTTACAAGAGTGAGATCTGATAGAGATGATAAATAATATTTTTGGTACTTTTGGTATAGAGATGCAAAGTAAAAAGGTAAAAGGCAAAGTAAAAACAAAGAAAGTATTAAAGTGATGGAGATTGATATGATGAGAATAGACCCGGGGGCCATAGGTTTCAGTAGTGGCTTCTCTCAAGAGCATAAGTATTCTACGGTGGGTGAACAAATTAATTTGAGCAATTGACAAAATTGAGCATAGTTATGAGTATATCTAGGTATGATCATGTATATAGGCATCACGTCCAAGACAAGTAGACCGAAACGATTCTGCATCTACTACTATTACTCCAGTCATCGACCGCTATCCAGCATGCATCTAGAATATTAAGTTAAAAACGTCGGTGGAGTCATCAATATGATAAAAACCCCATCTTGTTATCCTCGATGGCAACAATACAATACGTGCCTTGCTGCCCCTTCTGTCACTGGGAAAGGACACCGCAAGATTGAACCCAAAGCTAAGCACTTCTCCCATTGCAAGAACTACCAATCTAGTTGGCCAAACCAAGCGGATAATTCGAAGAGACTTGCAAAGATAACCAATCATACATAAAAGAATTCAGAGAAGATTCAAATATTATTCATAGATAAGCTGGATCATAAACCCACAATTCATCGGTCTCAACAAACACACCGCAAAAAGAAGATTACATCAAATAGATCTCCACGAGAGAGTGGGAGAACATTGTATTGAGATCCAAAAAGAGAGAAGAAGCCATCTAGCTACCAGCTATGGACCCGAAGGTCTAAACTAAACTACTCACACTTCATCGGAGGGGCTATGGTGATGATGTAGAAGCCCTCCATGGTGGATGCCCCCTCTGGCGGAGCTCCGCAATAGGCCCCAAGATGGGATCTCGTGGATACAGAAAGTTGCGGCGGTGGAATTAGGTTTTTGGCTCCTGTTCTGATCGTTTTGGGGTACATAGGTATATATAGGAGGAAGGAATACGTCGGTGGAGCAACAGGGGGGCCCACGAGGCAGGGGGGCGCGCCCTAGGGGGGCGCCCCCCACCCTCGTGACCGCCTCTTTTGTTCCTTGGAGTAGGGTCCAAGTCTCCTGGATCACGTTCGGTGAGAAAATCACGTTCCCGAAGGTTTCATTCCGTTTGGACTCCGTTTGATATTCCGTTTATTAGAAACACTGAAATAGGCAAAAAAACAGCAATTCTGGCTGGGCCTCCGGTTAATAGGTTAGTCCCAAAAATAATATAAAAGTGGAAAATAAAGCCCAATATAGTCCAAAACAGTAGATAAAGTAGCATGGAGCAATCAAAAATTATAGATACGTTGGAGACGTATCAGGTCCTCATGAGGCTGGTCTCTCCAGGCGCCGTCACGAGGCTGGTCCTGCCAGCGGTCCTCACGAGGCCGGTTGCACCACTCTTGGCGGGGGCCGCGGTCGTCCCAGCGTCCTCCACTTCGTCCTCCTCCTCGGTCGTTGCGCTCAGGGCATCGACCGAAGCTCCCATCACGGATAGCCCTGAGCTCCTAACAGTCGTTGGTGTTGTGGTTGTGAACGTTGTGGAAGGCGCATAACGAGCAGTTGGCCTTGGATGACTCATGGTGGTCACGGCCGCGCTTTCATCTCCGGCTCTGCCGCGAGCACTGCAGCCCCCTTGCGCTTCACGTCCTTGATCTTGGCCTTCTTGTCCTCCTGGTCGGCAGCTGGGAGCTCGAGGAGAGAAAGGCGCCCTTCCTCAGCTCTCACGCACTTGGTTGCCATGTTGAACATCTCCAGGGCCGTGCATAGGTCTTCATGGATGGCGAGCTCCTCCTTCATCTTGATGTCGCGGACGCCATCGGAGAACGTAGAGATGATGGCCTCATTCGTCGCCTTGGAGATCTTGAGACAGACGATGTTGAAGCGCTGGATGTACTTCTGCAGGGTCTCCCCTGGCTGCTGCTTAACGCGCCGTAGGTCACCTGCGGCCGGCGGGCGATCACGAGTGCCCTGGAAGTTGGCGATGAAACGCTGGCGCATCTCGCCCCAGGAGATGATCGATCCCGCGGGCAGGTTCAGGAGCCACGAGCGCGCGCCATCCTTGAGGGCCATGGGAAACCAGTTCGCCATGACTTTCTCATTGTCGTTGTCCGCCTCGATGCTCAGCTCATAGAGCTCCAGGAACTCAGCAGGGTCGGGGGTGCCGTCGTAGCACGGAGGCAGGTCGGGCTTGAACTTGTCTGGCCAGACGACGCTGCGCGGCTCGGGAGTGAAGGCACGACAGCCTGCTGTGGTCACCGGAGCCCGTCGCGGAGGCGAAGCGTGGTCCTGGTATCCACGCGCCGCCGCCGCAGGCGGTACACGGTCTTGACTCGGTGGTGTTGGGAGTGCATGAGCGTTTTCTGGCGGATGAGGGACTTCTTGGCAGCTTCCTTCTTCGTGTATGGGTGCCCTGCGCGGTTGGTCACGCCGCGGGGCTGCACGTCTTGGTGCGAGGGCAGCGTCTTTACGCGGAGGTGGTGGAGGCGCCCCATGGGCTACGTCGCCCACAGCTGGAGGTGGGCGAGGTAGCGAGAGGGACGGTGCAGGAGAGCCTCCGGCGGCACTGACGAGCTCGGCGATGCGGTCCAGCCAATCTTCGTAGAGGTCGTCGGCCGGGCGGTAACGCAGGAGCTCACGTGCCATGAGCAGCGCAGCCTACGCATCCGTGGGCTTGCGACGAGCGTGGGACGATGAGCCGGCCGAAGTCAGCGACGGGGTGGCGGTGCGTCCGTCCCGCCGCAAAGAGGGGTGCAACGACGAGGCTTACTGCTCGTTTCCGGCCAGGCCGGTGGCAGCGTTGGCAGCAGGTGATGGAGAACGGCGGGGAGGTCCGCCAACGAGCGCCGTCTGAGCGACGTGAGCGACAAGGGCGGCCCGACGCTCAGCACCGGCTCGGCGGGCGTCGGCCATGGATGCGGCAGAGCAGTGGAGCGTGGATCGACAGAGGGAAGGCTTCGGCGCACCCCCTACCTGGCGCGCCAAATGTCGGATCGTGGGTTCCGGCAAACCCTTGAGGTTCGAACACTGGGGTGCACACGAAGAACTCTCTCTCCCTAGCTCGCTCGCACCATGATCTCAAGGCCTACCTTGACGAACCCAAGAACAAGAGACGCGAGGGTTTATACTGGTTTGGGCCACCGTTGTGGTGTAATACCCTACTCCAGTGTGGTGTGGTGGAATGCCTTGTAGGCTAAGGATGAACAAGTACAAGGTAAGAACAGCTTCCTGAGGAGAGGTGTTCTAGAGCTTAGTGAGCTGGTGGGATGGCCTCGATGGAATGGATCCAGTCCAAAATTCGTTCTCTCGTCCCCCCTTTTTCCTCCCCTATGGTGGTGGCTAGTCCTATTTATAGGGGCCTTGGTCCTCTTCCCAAATCTTAGGCGGGAAGGGATTCCACAACGGCCAATTTTAAAGGGAGACAACTAGTACAAGTTATCCTGACAAAAGGTTGTCTTTGCCTGCCAAAGGCTCTGGTGGTGATGTAGCTGTGGGCTCAGCTGTGATCTCCGTCCTGCCGTCCTGCTGGTCTTGGTCTTGTTGCGCCGATATTAAAACTTTTGCCTGACGCCTCAGGACTCCTCGCCTGTGTCTGCCTCTTTAGCACCAAAGAGGAAACTGATACTCTATGCCCGCTGGAGCCCGCTTGCGCTCGCCTGGCCTTGTTCGTCATGACTCACGTCACGTGAACCTCACGAGGTGCCCCCTACATAGATATCTCCGCTCCTCGGGAGCCAGCCTAACGAGGTTGCCCCTGAGGAGGTCTTGGTGTCGTCCGCCTCGCGAGGCTTGGCCCCTCGCGAGGGTCTTGAGTGGATATTGCTGAAGATGGGTCGTACCAGGTCATTGGTCGAGGCGCGTCGTGGGCCGCAGGCAGGCAGGTCTGGGTACCCCCGTTCCCAGGACGCCGACACCTATATTCCTTTACTTTTCAGTACTCATAAATCTACCCCATGACTTGGTGGTTGTCTTCATTTACCTAGAAATTGCTATTGATGTATATCTATGTGACTTATTCTTGTTCATACATGTATGGTTTTGTATATTCTTGGTGCATATGCTATGCTTATATTGATGGTTGCTTGCGGTACATATAAAGGTCTTATTTGCTTTTCATGTGGCTAGATGCTAGAGGAGATCCTTGTGTGTCTAATGATGCTAATTTCTTTGAGAGCAAGTATGTTCCCAGAAGTATCCATGCAGGCTTGGAATCTGACTTTCCTTATGCTTCGACTACCGCTTATTTTCCACCGCTATGTTTGAGGCCTTATTTACACAAATAATGTAAACAGATGACACGCTAGATGTCCCTACTACGGTTGCCTCACATTTTTTTTAAATAACCAAATCTCTTTGGTCATCGTACATGTATATATTAAGCTTTTGATTATGTACTTCGATGTGCTCTGTGTTAACCTCTCAATACATGGAACCAAATGTCGCATACATTTCGAGACCAATTGGGCCTAGACGTAGATGAGTGGGACTGGGTTGTTAAACCTGCTAGGTCCCTCATGTTAGCCATTGGGTGTACATTTTGTAAGATAACTCAAGTAAAGTGCATTTTGTGTATAGTGCCTTGCGTAGACACCTACAGGGTCCAAGATGTTAGCCTCTCAATAGAAGGAAGCACCCTTTCTACATGGAAAAAAAGTATATCAGAGGGCCTGCGGATACAAAGGAGAAAACTTGGTGAACCAACTACACACAAACAACAAAATAAGGTATTAGGAGCTATCCAAAGGCCTTTATAGTATGTTTGTATAACGACAAGGCTAAATATTCTGTTTGGGTTCCACACCCACACGATCGATTTGGCATGTCAGTGGGAAGAAACCACTTCCGCCTCTGTATGGGTGCCGTCTTTGCTCAAAACGCTTGGTGTGCCACAAGAAAGAGTTGCTACTATATGGTGCAACAATTTGGGTACAATATATCTTTCGACCAACCTCGTCTTTCGTGCGAGGAAAAACAGATAGAGGTAAATTTTCACTTTGTACAAGAAAGGGTAGCTTAACTGAAGTTATAAATTGTATTCATGCCATCCTCAAATGAATTGGGTGATTTTTTAACCAAATCTAGCTCTTCAAGTGGAATTCTCACAAACATTGGGCGCAGTGTCCAATAAGGAAATGTTGTGATTGAGAGGGCTATTAGGAATAGAGATTGGGAGATTATGTTTAGTGTGTTGTGATTTAATATATCAGTTGTGGATACAGTTCTGATCGTCTAAACCTTCCTTGTAACCCAAGTTGTGCAAACCCTAGGCTGATTGGCCCCCTATAAATATATATACATGTTGCACCCTATTTGCAGGCTGCTCCTCCCTCCTCTTGTTCTCTGGCGACGGCTAGCTCTCAACGGTGAAACATTGTCGGATTGTCGACCACATACACATTCAATCTGTAGAGAGTTCGTCCTTTGTATCTTCGTTGGAGGGACCGTAAGTGCGAGAAAATTCTAGCCGTTCGAAGGTTGTAATACTAGCCGCAGGAATCTATATCAGAGTTGGTAATGATCCGATTCAGGTTTAAACTTGTATGCATCTTCATAGTGATCCTGGATCTTGATTCGTAGAACGTTTTTTTCTACTACGATTCCCAAAGTTTCCTTATGATTCCGCTACCGCTTTACTCTCCCCTACTATGTTTGAGGCCTTGGGTACATAAATAATGTACAGGAGTCCACGCACTAGATGTGCCCTGATATGGCTGCCCCACATTTGTTATAACTAGATGACTCCTCGCTCATTGCGGTAGGATGTTAGTATGCCAATCAGCTCAATGCGAGGGATGCACATTAAAAAAGAAAAGAGGGGAAAGCGAGAAAATGTTGGGGCGTGGTATCATGTGGCTAAATAGACTTAAAGAATCAACAATGTTATAAAAGAAATGTGGTGCCAGAGGGGTGCAAAATAGCTAATTTGAAATTAGCAAAGACTTAAATAAAGTAATATACTTGATCTACTAAAATCTTGGCAACACATACGTACTTGAAGAAACAATTGACAACCCTCCATATTTGCAAATAGTAACAAAGGTGAAAGCTAAAGAGTGAAATAAAAATGAGTTTTGTTAATCAAGAATGGCCCAAATCTGAAATGGTTGATGTCTATTTGAATGTCCATGCATGTAAAAAAGCAAAATCTAAAACTATATTATCGTATAATAGGAACAATACTGCCGAAGAAGCATCAAAGGGACAACAAAACCACATAGAACTGGAATAATTGTGTAATTCCAAAATAGGAGTGCTAATTCTAAGTTAAGGGAACAAATACAAAGAAAAATAGTGCACCCAATTCAGGTACACTAGTAGAAAAACACTTATTAGTCCCGGTTCGTAAGGGCCTTTAGTCCCGGTTCATGAACCGGGACTAATGGGTCGTTACTAATACCTCCCCCCTTTAGTCCCGGTTCAATCCAGAACCGGGACTAAAGGCCGCGGCCACGTGGAGCCCTAATCAGAACTTTTATGATTATTTTTTTTGATTTTTTTTGATTTTTTTATTTTCAAATTTCTGAATTATTTTAACCTCTAATCTCTAATCAGAACTCCTCATCACTGCTCAATTTATCCTCTAATCTCTAATCAACCTCATCATTCCAAATCATCTAACTTCCCGAACGGTCACCCATCCTCCCACTCCCCCAGCCTGAGCACGCTTAACTTTCGGGTTCTATTCTCCCTCGTTTCCAAGTATGCACTTGTTGTTTTCCTGACAATAGTAAGATGTCAATCCTATTAACCCTCGGGAATTTTGGTTGAGCATGAAGTGACATTTTTCAATGTTTGAGTTTCAAACTATTGAATTAAAAAACAATAATTATTTAGAAAACAATAGTTATTTTGAATAATTGGTTTGACCATAGTTTGACCACTGTTTGACCAGATTTGACCAAAATTCAAAAATAACTGAACAAATTATTTATTAACACTACTATTTTAGAATAATTAGTTTGACCATTGTTTGACCATAGTTTGAATTGTTTTTAATTTTTTTTGCCTCTCCAGATCTTAAAAGCCCCATAACTTTTTTTCTGTTAGGTTTTTGAGGATTTTGAAAATGTTTAAGAGGGTTCCCCCATTAAATTTGGATGTAACTTTTCGAGTAGATGATTTTTCATATAAAAAACTTTTTCATCCGAGTTAGTATGCAAAAGTTATGCCCATTTTTACAAATTCTCGAGAGATTTTGCAAATAAAGTCGAAATTTATATTTGCAAATTTTCCCAACAACTAGACCACATATCACATGAGAAACTTAATTTCTTTTACTTTTTTGACATTTTCATCATTTTCTTTTATTTTTTTTAAAACTAAAAAGGCGATCCGGGGGGGGGGGGGGGTAGAGTTTGAAAATTGGACCTTTAGTACCGGTTCGTGCCATGAACCGTACTAATGCCTCAAACCCCATTAGTACCTATTCGTGCCACCAACCGGGACTAATGGACATCACACCATTTAGTCCCGGTTCGTGGCACCAACCTGGACTAAAAGGTCCAGATGAACCGGGACAAATGGCCCACGTGGCCCTGGCGCCTGAACGGGACTAATGCCCCCATTAGTCCTGGTTCTAGACTGAACCGGGACTAATGGGCTAACCCGGGGTGGACCAAAGCCCTCTTTTCTACTAGTGGTAACCCAATTCAAAAAATGGTTAAATATAAAAAGTTACCATGTAGCGGTCAACTAGTCAAGGGCTTGAGGCATGTATGAAGCTTTGTTTCAGAGTTAGGAAGTAATCATGTTCATCTATGTCACAGTGACTAATACTGAAAATAAGATGGGTGACAGTTTAAAAGGTCATACCTTCAGCATAACCAGATCCGCTAATGTAGTACAATTGTGGCCAATAATCCAGTAATAATGTACTTTTAAATTCGGCCAGGAAAATATTTTAAGTAAACAAATTTAAGCCAATGAGGAACACAATGCGATAAATAACAACTCCTATGAAAATATTGCACGCACACTATGCTAGCTAACTTCATTGCTTGAAGAGCCAACATGTTGTCTCTTATGCAACGTCTAACAATCAATCAACCTGAAAATGAGCTAGCGCATTTAGGCATGCATCTACCACATGGGATGTGTTGTCAAGCAATGTGGTCGATCAAGATCTGCACATGCGGCTTCTATTCAGTCTGAAACTTAAGGCAACATCAAGGATGGAGCAGGAACAAACTAAAAATCCCATAGACCATGATGGAAAACGAAAAATGTAAACACAATAGAAGAATATATTGAAGGATGAAGATGAGGGATGGACAGACGTACCGCTTCACCAATGGAAATAGCGGCAAAACTACAACAGAAAGAGGAACAACGATGCCAAAGTGGCGGCTGGTAGGTTGAGCTCAGTCGCTCCTGCGAGAGGGGGTAAGGGTTTGAGAGCCATAGATGGTGTGGACCGAACAGAGGGAGAAGCACGACTGAGTGGGGGAGGGAAGGAGATCACTACATGATGGAGAGAGACGTGAATAGACGGATGAGACGAGCTGGGGCAGTAAAAAGGAGACAGCGGGGCATCGACCGGGAGCACGGGAAACCATGACTGGAAGTAGTAGGGACGCACCATTGAAGAAGTTTACGGAGAAGGGGAGGCGTCAAGGGGCTCCAAGTCGGCAACCGTGCACGCGTATTCGGTGGCAACGACCAGTGGATGCTTGGCCAGTGGCGGCGCATTATAGTATGTAGAGAGAGAGAGAGAGAGAGAGAGAGAGGAAGACCATAAGAACCGGTGGAGATTTGTTTTGAGGGCATCAGTGGAGATTTATTGTTTCAAGCTTTAAGGAGATGAAAGAAATCTTTGGAAATTAGTTGATCCATAAGACGAAAGGTCAGAAGATGATTCTTTTGTATCGTTCACTGAAAAGACACTCTTTCATTCCACTCGCGAAGATGGC
Source organism: Aegilops bicornis (assembly GCA_021605145.1). Classification (NCBI taxonomy): domain Eukaryota; kingdom Viridiplantae; phylum Streptophyta; class Magnoliopsida; order Poales; family Poaceae; genus Aegilops; species Aegilops bicornis. Next base: position 155,382,126 of record CM038670.1, on the reverse strand, counting down.
TCTCGCGTGCGCTCGCTCTGGCGACGCCCTGGTCGCCTCGGCGGCGCCGCCGCTGCCGCCCTCGCCCCTAGCCTCGCCCGCGGCAGCCCGGGCGCCCGGCGCCTCGCTTCGATTCCCGCCGTCTCCTTCGGCTGTTCCTCCGCACGAGTCCTGGGTGGACCTCGCCGAAGCTGCCGATGTGGCTGCGGGCCGCCCCATCGCCTGCCGCGACCGCATCCCACCCCGCGCTCCGGTCCGGCCGCCTCCATCCGTCCCCGCCGGCGGCCCGACTCCCAGGGGTGGGAGTTCGGCCTCCCGCGGGACCAATCGGCGCCACCGGCGGCCGTCGGGCGCGCTGCCGTCTCACAGGTCGAAAGGGTCTCCGGCGGCGTCGTCTTTGGCGGCTGGCGTCGCCGGCAGCAGACCGCGGTGCTGCGCTCGACTCTGGCGGTCCCCGTCTTTGGCAGCATCCGCCTCTGCTCGGCGGCCGATGGCGGCGGCGGCGCTCGCGCTCTCGGGCATCTTTGTCCGGAGAGCCCCCTTTCGCCCGTTCATTTCCTCCTTCGGGGCTGCTCCCTCCCTGTCTCCGGCCGGCCGGCGTGTCGTGCCCTGGCCGCGCCGCTCCCGTCCTGCCCTAGTGGCGACCTCCGCGGCGGCGCCTGGGGAAACCCTCATGCTCTGGTTGGTTGCCCCGGGCCGGTTGTTTCGGGCTGCACTGCTGCTGGGCCTCCCTAGGGCCCAACCAGTTGGGCCTTCCCCTGGGCTGTCGGCTGCTGGACACCCAGGTGGGATGCGGGCCGCCGACCGCAGCGTGGGCCAGCCGTCCAGCCCGGCCGCGCGTGGTGTGGCCCAGCAGCGCCCCCTGGAGCGGTTTGGCCCGTCCCGACGCTCGATTTGGCCCCCTGTAGGGTTTCCCCGTGCTCCCCGTGCCTCGCCCCTCGCTCCCCATCCCGCCGCCACGCAGGCCGCCTCCATCGTCCCCTCCGGCAGCCGCGCCCCCTCGCCCCCCCCCCTCCCCCGCCGGCCATGCCCCGCGACTGGGGCGATGCCGAACCCCGCCCGAAGCGGCGCATGGATGACCGCCGGGATCCTCCGCGCTCCTCCCGGCGGCCTCCGGTGAGATCTTGACTCTCGAGCCAGCTCACCTCCCGCCCGGCTCGCCGTTCCCCTGCACGCGACTCTCGCGATCCCCGCTGCTCCCCTCCCCGCCAATCCCTCCGCTCCCCGGTGCGGGATGACCGCCGTTCCCACTTGTCAGCCCATCGGGATCCGCCTCGGGAGGACTCTCAGGACCGGGGCAACTCGCCTGCCCGCCGTTCCCCTGCCCGAGGCCGATCACCGACCCGGCGCTCGCCGGCCCGTGACGGCCGTGGCTACCGCCGGCCTTCCCCTCCGCTTCAGGCTCCTCCCGCCTCTGAGTCCTCCGCCCCTGAGAACCGGCCTTACCAGCCCCCGCGCGCCCAAGCCGCTTTTCCGCCATCTAACGGTGGCAACGGGAACCGTGGGCGCCCGGGCGCTAACAAGAAGAAGAAGAAGGGGCCGCCTCGCCCACCACCTGCCGCCTCCTCTGCCGTCGTGGTGACCCCGGCCTCGGGTGCCGTCGCCGCCCCCGAGGGTCCGTCGTGCTTCAACTGCGGCCTGCCCGGCACTTCCAGGTGGCTTGCCCCAACCCACCGACCTTCTACCTCTGCAAGGAAGCCGGGCACCCTGCGGTTCTCTGTCCGGAGCACCCGGTCACGGAGGAGATCATGATGTACGGCCACGGCATCAAGGACATGGGCTTCTTCCACATTGAGGTGCCGGAGCTCCCGCCTCCCTCCCCCTCGCTCCTGGCCCTTGTGACGGTCGTGGGGGAGGGCGTCGCCACTCCGGAGCTGATCGAGGCCGAGCTCAACCACCTCTGCCGATGCAAGTGGGATTGGCAGGTGACCTCCACCGCGCCCAACGCCTTCTCGGTGATCTTCCCCGACGCCCTGAGCATGGGCTTCTGCACCCGTAGCGACAACATCACATTGGCCCTCAACGGGATTGTGGTGAACATCTCCGAGCCAAGATGGGATCCCAAGGCCGTGGCGGTCCTCGACACTGCTTGGCTCCTCATCGCCGGCCTCCCAGACGTGGCCCGGTCTGAGCGGGTCATTCGCAGTATGTCCAAGATCACAGGCAAGGTGGTGGTGGTCGACGAGGCTCTCTGCGCAAGGAGGAGGAGGTCCGGGTCAAGGTGAAATGCCTGGACGCCTCCAAGCTCCACACCATGCTTCGGGTCTTCTTCAACGACGACGGATACGACCTCACCATATGCCCCGAGCCGCCGAACCACATCGGCCGCCCTCGCCTCTTCGCCGACAGCCTCCAGGGGGGCGGGCCCGCGGATGCCGATGGCTCCCACCACCGGCGCCCCCGCCACTCCCGCTTCGACGACAACGAGGAGGACGACGACATCTCTGAGCGCTCCCGCTCCCCGTCTCGTGAGCCCGCCAAACCCCCCTCGGATCGCGACGGCTCCGGGCAGGGCCGCACCCGAGTGTCTGCCGTTGACCTCGCGGTGGCTCCTCAGCTGGCCGCACCCCCAGTGGCGCCCTCTCCCCCTGCCTCAGAGTCGGCCAGTGACATCACCGAGCATGCTGAGATCCGGGCGGCTGCCCGGAACCTCGAGTCAGGTGTGGATTCCGCCCTCCCCAGTTCTTCCTGTTGTTCCTTTTCCGCGCTTGAGGTCGTCCCTCTTGGACACCTTGCCAAGGTGGCCACTGACTCGGCCATCGTTTTCAGGGGGTAAGTGGGTCCCCCTTAGAGCAGATCGCGGCCATTAGGGCTCGCGAGATCCGGGATGGCAAGCTGGCTGAGACTCGGGCTCACCTGCGTAGGACCCCTGAGGACCAGACTGCCCGTACCGCTGTTCAGGCCCCTCCGGTGGTCGACGGGGCTATTCGTGGGCGCACTCGGTCCCGCAGCTGCTCTCCGCGCCCAAAGTGCATCTCGTATCCTGGGGTCAAGCAGCCCCCCGATGGGGGCTTAGATGCGGGCCCTTTTTTGGAACATCCGTGGCTTCGGTCATGATGGCCGGCGCCGCCAACTAGTCGAATACATGCGTGACGAACACATTAACATCATTGCGATCCAGGAAACCTTGCGTACTGAGTTCTCCCTCCATGAGCTTGACTGCCTCAGCTCTCACCTCTTCGCCTGGCATTGCCTCCCTTCTAGTGGGATCACGGGCCACTCCGATGGCATCCTTTTAGGGGTTAAGGATGCCACCTTCGAGGTGGGCGGCATGGACCGAGGCGAATTCTTCGTTAGCATGGAGATTCTTGAGCGAGCTCTAAACTTCAAATGGGAGGTCGTGATTGTCTATGGTCTGGCGGATCACCGCCGTTCCCCGACCTTCCTTGCAGAGCTCCACCAAAAGATCTCTGCCTCCCTCCTCCCAGTAGTTGTGGGCGGAGATTTTAACCTCATCCGTTCTCCGGACGAGAAGAATAATGATAGGATTAACCTCCCCCGGATGCAGTTGTTCAACGACTGGATCGCGGAGCTCGGCCTCCGGGAGATCGAGCGGACGGGGGCGCGATTCACCTGGACTAACCGCCAGGCCGACCCGACGCGATCCGTCTTGGATCGTGTCCTAGTTTCCCCGGAGTGGGAATTGAGGTGCCCCCTGACCTCGCTCCGGGCGATTACCCGGATTGGGTCTGACCACGTCCCTCTCCTCCTATCCTCTGCGGACGAGCGCCCCCCCCCTACCCGCCGCGGTTTAGGTTTGAGTCCTTTTGTCTCAACCAAGCCAGCTTTCGGGATGCAGTCTCTGCTCGTTGGACTCTTGCTCGCGCTTCTCCCCATCGCTCCATGTCCGCCATTGACTCGTGGCACTTCTGTGCCAAGCTTGCCCGCCAATTCATGAAGGGCTGGGGTGCTAATCTTGGTCGTGACCTCCGCGAGCGTAAAAGATCTCTCATGTTGGCTATTCAAGCTCTGGACGGCCGGGCCGACTCCGCCGGGCTCTCCCCAGATGAGTGGATGTTGAGATATGATCTTGAGGATCAACTCTCCTCCATCTACACTGATGAGGAGGCATACTGGAGGTTGCGTGGTACCCAAAGATGGGTGCTCCACGGCGATGCGAACACTGCATATTTCCAGGCGGTTGCGAATGGCCGACGCCGGAGAAACTCCATCCACTGCTTGTGGGAGGATGACGCCCCCCTTGTCCGCCCCGCAGCCATTTGGGCCCATGTAGACGGCTTCTACAAAGCCCTCTTTACCCCCACCCCTCGGGGTGGGGCTAGTCTCGCCCCCAACACTTGGACGGGGGTGGAGTTGGTTTCCGACGAGGCCAACGCGGCCCTTGTTGCCCCCTTCACCGAAGAAGAGATCCTCGCGGCCATTAAAGGAATGAACCCCTCCTCGGCCCCGGGTCCAGATGGCTTTCCCGTTACGTTCTTTAAAACGTTCTGGCAGACAGTCAAACCTGAGGTCATGGCCCTATTCGAGGAGTTCTATTCGGGCTCTATGGACCTTGGACGCCTCAATTATGGGATCATTACCCTCATCCCAAAGGTTCCGGGCGCCTCTGATATTTGCCAATTTCGTCCCATCACCGTGATTAATGTGATATTCCGGATCCTGGCCAAAGGGTACGCCAATAGGGTGACCCTGCTTGCTAACTCGATCACTCACCCGAACCAATCGGCCTTCATCCAAGGCCGGTTTATTTTAGATGGCGTGTTGGTCTTCCATGAAGTCCTTCACGAAGTTCGGGTGAAACAACATCACGCTGTCTTTCTGAAGCTGGATTTTCATAAAGCTTATGATACTATTCACTGGCCTTTCCTTCGGGAAGTGCTGCTGCATAAGGGCTTTGACGACCACTGGGTGACTCGCGTGATGCAATTAGTCTCACAATGGGCGGACGCGATGAACATCAACGGCGAGATTGGGCCATACTTCCCCACTCTACGTGGGTGCGCGCCGGGGACCCGGTCTCGCCGTTCCTGTTCAACATGGTGGTCGATGCTCTGGCCGCCATCCTGGACAAAGACAAGGGTGCCGGCCATATTCACGGCATTGTCCCCCACCTAGTCGGAGGGGGAGGGGTCTCCCTCCTTCAATACGCGGATGACACCATAATAATGGTTGAAGGTTCTACTCAGGACGTGGCTAACCTGAAGTTCCTCCTCCTGTGCTTCCAGCAGATGTCGGGCCTAACGATCAACTTTGATAAGAGCGAAGTGATGGTTCTTGGTTACCCTCCGGTGGAAGCTCAGGCTATTGCTGACCGACTTAACTGTCGGCCGGGTTCTTTCCCCACGACCTACCTGGGGATCCCCATTAGTGATTCGCGCCTCACCGTGGCGGACCTCCGCCCCACGGTGACCCGTATGCAACGTCGCGTCGAGCCTTGGAAAGGGCGCTGGCTATCGAAGGCTGCGCGTGTGATTCTCATCAACTCCTCACTCGCCAGCCTTCTTTGGTACCTCATGAGCTTTTATAGCCTCCATGAAACGCTGCACACGGAAATTGCCCAGTTCCAATCCAGGTTCTACTGGGGTGGCGAGGATGACAGACAGAAGTACCATATGGTTAGTTGGCCGGACATATGTAAACCCAAGGACCAGGGGGTCTGGGGATTTTGTCCTCCCGACGCATAAATATCGCCCTCCTGGCCCAGTGGCTATGGCGTATTGCTAATGGTGATGGAGGGCTTTGGCTCACCATCATCTGGAACAAGTACTTCCGTGGACAGCCTCTGGCTTTCTGTCAGCGTTCGGGCGGATCCCAGTTTTGGCAGGCCGTCATTCAGCTGCTCCCTGTGCTTTGCATTGGCACGTCCATCTCGGTTGGGTCTGGGGCCGCGACCCTGTTCTGGTTTGATCGGTGGATCGGCGACACCCCTCTGGCCGCCCGCTTTCCTGAGCTCTTCGCCATTGCTGTTGACCCTCGGGTTTCTGTTGAGACGGCCCTTATTGACTTAGGGAGCCTCACGTTTCGCCGCCCTTTTGGCCCGCCCGAAGGGCCGCCTGGGATGCCCTCCTCGAGGACATCGCCCTTCTCCCGATGAGCGTCACCGACACCCCGGACGCCATCTCTTGACGCCTAGAATCTTCCGGACGCTTCTCTACTAAGTCCCTATACACGGCCATCGCGCCTTCACCCGCCCCCGAGCCCTTCAGTTTGATCTGGGATATCCGCCTGCCACTGAAGATTAGGATCTTCCTTTGGCAATGGATCCGTGGACACCTCCCCTCCGGAGTCGAAGTCCTCAAGCGTAACGGACCTGGAGATGGGCTTTGCCCCCTGTGCGGCACGACGGAGGACGCTAACCACATCTTCTTCGCGTGCTCCACGGCCCAGTTTCTTTGGTCCAGTTTCCGCGAGACGGTTGGTGGATAATGGTGCAATTCCAATTTCCCCTTCTCGTAGAGATCCATGCCTCCCCCCTCACTACCGACATATCCGTTGGCTCTGCGTAGGGGTCCTCGCCTGGACGCTGTGGACTGTCCGCAATAAGCTTGTCATCCAAAAGGTCACTCTCAGACGTGCTACTGACGCCATTTTTAAAATGTGTGGGTACCTGCAGCTTTGGCGGCCGCTTAGCCGCCCTCAGGATCGGGACGTCATCAACACCCTCCTCTCCAACCTTCGATCGCTCGCCTTCCGCCTGGCGCCACCGCTTCCGCCCCCCCCCCCCCTCGGAGCCCGACTAGATGCAGTCGTTTATTTCTGTTCTAGGGCTTGTTGAGCTGTGCCCTCAGCATTAACCCTTATGGATCCTGTGTTTTGTGTGAACTTGGTGTGTGTGTGTGTGTGTTTGAACCTCTGTGGATTGTTGGCTTGGGCATGTGCTTTATAATATAAAGCGGGGCGAAAGCCTCTTTCGGCAAAGGTCAGAAGATAAAGCCTCGGAAATAATCGTTTTTTTATAGTGGAAAGTTGAATAGATTAATATGGTAAGGTGGAAGGAGTCAAGGTTGTGAACGAAAGCATGTGGTTAGTGGAGAAGTACTAAAGAGGCTTGACTGCTGATGTGGACAGCTTGCATGTCGAGAGAAATAGGAAAGTGGTGATGAACTATTTAGGTATTATAGATAACTAAACTACTTTAGTCGTTGTCATGTATATACCGTGGTTGTGATTATGTACTAAGCTGAATGCATGTCTAGAAGATGTGACTGTGAGCTGGTGCACATGTTGTTTACTCGACTGAATCAGAGCGCCACAATTGTCGTGGGAAGCTTCATCTTCACTGTGATGTGCTGATAACCCACAAGTATAGGGGATCAATTGTAGACTTTTCGATAAGTAAGATGTTGAACCAAACGAGGATCTAAAGGTAAGATTTGTATTCCCTTCGACTTCTATGACCACCGATACAACTCTATGCGCACTTAATGTTCGCTTTACCTAGAACAAGTATGAGACTAGAAGTACTTTGTAGGTGTAAAGGGATAGGTTTGCAAGATAATAAAGAACACGTAAATAAAAGCTAGGGTTTGTTCAGATAAAGAAACAATCAAGTTAGTTTTAGTAGAGAGCTTTTTGTCACAAGAAAGTTATTTGTCCCTAGGCAATCGATAACTAGACCGGTAATCATTATTGTAATTTTATATGAAGGAGAGGCATGAGCTAACATACTTTCTCTACTTGGATCGTATGCACTTATGATCGGAACTCTAGCAAGCATCACAGCTACCAAAGATCATTAAGGTAAAACTTAACCATAGCATTAAGTATCAAGTCCTCTTTACTCCCATACGCAACAACTCACTTAGTCGGGTATGTACTTCTGTCACTCACGCCATCCACCATAAGCGAATCATGAACATATTGCAACACCCTACAACGGGGATCCCTCACGCTTGTGCGACACGGAGAGCACCATAGGGCAACACCAGTAATAAAACACACAACTCAAACCAATCACTACAAAAAAAAGACACATCCGTGACATTTTGGGCCGAACGAAAAAATTTCTGTCATACTTATGACACTTCTATGATGATAATTGTGACAAAACCCGGTATCATCATAGATGTGGTGGGCTCCTACTGCTATGACAAAAAATCATGACACAAAATGAGCTTTTCGTTTTGGGCGGGCCGGAGATGCAGCTGCATGACATTCTTTGGGCTGTCCATGACGGAAAAAACCGTGGTAGAAGCGAGGGCGAGGAAAATATCGGGGTCTTCCCGGTTACGATGGGCGGTCGGGGCCGAGTGATGCGTGTTTCTCTTGTACACGCACGCGCGTGGGTGCGAGGCATTGGGCTCTAAATCAACTAGCGATTACCTTTGCACCGCAGGCTGGCGTTCTGCTATCGAACTCCGAGCGATCGATCGATGGCTGTTAACTGAACCCGATCGAGTGATTCCTTCGCTACTGCTGCTAACTGAAGACGATTGATGCTGCCTCTGGATGAACAGCGAGCATTGCTGGGGGGGTTTGGATGAACAGTTCCTGGTGGGGGTGGATGAACAGGACCCCGTGGTGTTGCCTCTGGATGAACAGGACCCCGTGGAGGGCTGGATGAACAGGACCACCACGTGGAGGGCTGGATGAACAGTAGACGGTGGAGGGCTGGATGAACAGTAGCCCGTGGAGGGGTGGTTGAACAGGAGCCTGTGGAGAGGGCTGGTTGAGCGGTGGTCGATTGGAGTAAGCGGCGTGGTGGAGGCTGGATGAACAGGAGCCTGTGGATGAACATTCGCAGGTGGAGGCTGGAGGAGGTCGACGGTGGATGAACAGTAACCCGTGGAGGCTGGAGGGGGTCGACGGTGGAGATGAACAGTATCCCGTGGAGTCCCGTTTTGCGGTACGCCACACCCCTCACGATGAACAGGACCCCTGTTTCAACGGTAGCGCTCCAACACAAGTATGTTTCCTTCATTTTGCGGTACGCCACACCCCTTCCGATCAACAGGACCCCCGTTTCGACCGTAGGAGGTCTCGTTTCCTCCGTTTTTTGGTACGCCAGACCCCTCCCGATGAACATGATCTTGTTTCGAACATGGCCGGTCAAACACAAGGTCGTTTCCTCCGTTCTGCGGTACGCCAGGCCTCGTTTCCATCGGCTATTCCGTCCAAGCCCTCCCGATGAACACGACGACGCATTTCGTTCCGACCCAGCCGGTTGGCTCCCCATGAACACGATGATGACACAGTTTCTCCGTTCTGACCCAACCATGTACACGAGCCCTGGCCGTACGTACACGCAAGTAGGTGTTCGAGACCCCGCCCATATATGTAATGCACGTGGTCAGATTTACTTTCTTGCACCACGGCGGCATGACGTATGTGTACATGCTACGTGTGCGCCTCTACTACGACACGCGTCGGCGCCTCTACATCGACCAGTATGTACGTACACGTTCGCGACCAGAATGAAAACGCTACGTACGCTTCGACCAGGTGGGTCCCAACTGTCAGGCACTTCCTTGCGTGCGAAGATGTAGCTGGTGGGTCCCAACAGTAAGGGGGCGAATTGTTTTTTTGCCCAGACGCACTTCCTTGCGTGCGAAGATGTAGCTGGTAGGTCCCAGCAGTCAGGGGGACATTTTTTCGTGAAATACAGTTGCCCATCCGGTGGATCCCTCCTGTCAGGTGAAGGAATAATTATTTTACGCGTAATAAGGAGGCACTTCCTTGCGGCCGCCGTGGACCCAGCTGTCAGCCTCTCCATGTACAGTACTCTTCTGATGGAAGTCGTTCCTTGACCACGTTGACCATGCCGCGCTGAGAGTACCAGGGCGGTGGTGACGACGAGGCCTAGGAAGGGGACGACGCGGAGCCGGGGAAGACACGGCAGTGGAAGCCTGCGCGGAGAGGAGTATGAGTGTTCACTGGTTCAACTGTGGTGTGAGGCTGCCGTCGCCGCAGGCCCGGCCAGTGTGGGAATAGTAGGGGCGGTGAGGCCTCCATGACGAACAGCCTGACCATGGGAGGCATGAGCATGTGTGGCGACCGGCTGCTTTGGTAATTTGGAGCAAGAAGACATGAGGTTGAAGAAGCACTACGGCCGTTGGATGGACATCGTACGGTCACTAGAGCTAGAATCGTTCATATTGACTAAGTTGACAAAGCACTCCGTCCCCGACAACTTAGTAGGCCCACAAGTCAGCCTCCCACCAAGGTGGGTCCCAACTAGCAGGGGGAGTATTCATTTTTTTGTGCGTAATAAGGAGGCACTTCCGGTGGGTCCGAGCTCACAGCGGGAGGAATATTTTTTTCTCGAAATACGGTGGCCCGACCGATGGGTCCCAGCAATCAGGGGGAAACGTTTTTTCGCCAAATACGGTGGCCCGTCGGGTGGGTCCCTGCTGTCAGGTGGAGGAATAATTATTTTCTGCGTAATAAGGAGACACTTCTTTGCGGCTGCCGTGGACCCAGCTGTCGGCCTCTCCATGTACAACACTCTTCCGATGGAAGTCGTTCCTTGACCACATTGACCACGCCGCGCCGAGAGCACCAGGGCGGTGGATGATGGCGAGGCCTAGGAAGAGGACGACGCGGAGCCGGGGAAGACGCGGCAGTGGATGCCCATGCGGAGAGGAGTACGAGGGTCCACTAGTTCGGCTGCGGTGTGAGGCTGCCGTCGCCGCAGAATAATAGGGGGTGTGGGTGAGTAGAGGGATGCCCTGGCCAGCGGTGGGAGTAGTAGGGGACGGTGAGGCCTGCACGGGAGGCGGGAGCAGGCGGTCCCGCCGGCGCTGGATTTGGCGGCTAGAGCGAGAAGATCAGAGATTGAAGAAACACGACGGCCGTTGGATTGACATCCAACGGTTACGTCTGCTAGAATCGTTTGTTGACGTATATAATAACTAAAAAAATCTTGCATACGCGTCAACTTAATAGGCCCATAAGTGAGACCATTCCCTATTTTTTAATAATTTATATATTGCTCATTGCGACTTCTTATGCAATTTATCGCAGTCCGTTTTTTGGTTGGCCAGGGCCAATTTCGCATATTTCTGTGGGCTCCAAACTATTTTTAATACCGAAATGTCGAGTCAGATTTAAAGTACTTTGAAGATATATTTAAATTAGGTTAATGCCCAGTGAAATAGGAATCTAAAAATGTGAAAAAATTTAGAAATTATAAAGTAATTTTCAATTTGTCATCTGTTTTTATATTTACAACCCATTTCATATTACTTTCAAGATTTGCAGGCGTCTTGAAAGAGTTGCAGCCCGTCAGGGCGTAGAAAAATAAGTAGGCCTGGATTGGGTATTCGTCAGAAAAAATAAGCTGGGCTCATTTTCACAAAGAAAATATAGCTGGGCTGATCACATGGTGAACATAAAATATAAGCCTGGGCTAGACGGGCCACAGCCCAGTTCAAACCATGCTCCATCTCAACAATAACAAAAAATTACTGCTCGAGCAGCTACGTCCCAGGTGTTAGCCGATCTTGTGCTGTTTTCTTGTCTATTGACTATATACACTCACAATGTCGTGGGTCCCAGATGTCAGGAAAACACTAGGAGGAAGCATTTTATTTTTCCATACGCTGACATGGTGGGCCCCTACTGTCATCCTCTCCACATACTTCTGCCAATTTCTATTGTTTGTTGACCATATTGACAACGCGAGAGGGCGGCGCCGCGGCGAGCGCACCAAAGCGCGCAGAGGACGATGGCGAGGCCTCGAACGTCGGCGTTAACAATTTAGGAGACAGTGGGGCGGCGATGCGTGCGCTGAGGCGTAGCCAGCCGTCAGAGGCGGAAGCAGGCGGCCCCGTCGGCGCTGGTTTGGTTTTGGCGGCTGGAGGAAGAAATGACTGAAGAAACACGACAAACTGTAAAAGCAGCAGGAGTACTTAACAAACTTAACTGAAACTAGCAGGGGCACTTAACAACCATAGCTAAAAGCAGTATGAGTACTTATACAGGTTCAACCGTAATAAGCACGCCTCGAACAGTGCTACTTTGCCTACAGTTAACCAAGAGTGAGGCCGCCAAGCCCCGGGACAAGGCCCAGGCGCCACCCCGCGCATCCACAACCTTCTGAAAGCGGCTTCATCTCGCAATGTGGTCAATAAACAGGATATTCGCTTTAGAGCCATGGAAAAGTAGGAACATAATCTTCTGTCCTATTCTCCAAGATGGACGAGCCTTCATTATTTGAGACCACCCATGAATAAGTATCTTTTCACCTTCAAGGGCAATGCGGTAGGTCGACATAAACATCATGTTGTGACCAAGCGCAAGTCTGACCCGACCATGGTCAGGCATATGTACAGGAACAATAGAACTGGGCAGTTTCTGTTTCAAGAAGATCACAACTGTAAAACTGTGTATAAGCAATAGTTTATGAACAACATATATATAACAGAAAACAGCTCGTACCATAAGTTTCTCGACACAGTTGGACATGTTCAACTTGTCCAGCAGTGGCACACTTATCCCACGTGGCCTTCCACCATTGAAACGCCCCACAAGGACCTCAAGGCGATCAATAAAGTGTAGGAACTTGTGGATGTCGTCCCAGCCAACTTTAGTGCCATCAGTAACAGCCGAGTTGTTACAGAATAACAAACGAGCAGCCTGCTTAACTCTGAAAAAACCTACACATGCCACCAATTATAAGAAAAAATATTAGTTAGAAGTAGCATCTTCGTGAGAGTTTCATTGCTACTTCTAAAGTTAAATTGTGATTAATTAGACAGAATAGGTGGATTAAGAAGTAATCGAGGCAACAAGCAAGAACCAGATACAAAACTAACATGGATGAACAATTGGAACGATGTCGGGGTGGAAGATTGCAGTGAAGATGAGACCAGGTTCTGCTATTTCCATCAACATTCGTGCGCCAACTTTCAGTCTGTAACACTTGAGAAAGTTTATCCAAGTTCGGCCATAAAAAAAAGCAGCAATCTTCTTGGTTCATGAACCCAACTCGAAACTTATATCCATGGCTTGTCTTCACTGTGACCATTAAACTGGTGTATTCAGTTATGGCAAGGCCGAGTATCTTGAGTACATGTGTTCTGGCAGAGCAAATAATGCAGTATAGGAAAAATAATATGAGAACACAATGTATTCCCTATCCAAATCTAGAAATAAATTCCTCCTTCACGTCAGTGTTGATCATCGTACTAGTAGTACCTTTTATCCAAATATAGCAATCCAAATTTCCAAATTAATCGACATCATGTTAAAAAAAACCCACCCTCCCGGATAGAAAAGAGGATTCTAGGAACATGATGTGAGTGTTTTAAAATCCTGTGTTAGGATGAGAAGGAATAAGTGTGGCGTCTCGTCGAGGGCGCAGAAACCTGTAGGGTCCTTGCACTTTGGGTACTGCAAATGAAACACAGTAGATTCAGTAGGAAGAAAAATGCATCAACGGCGGAGGCTGCCATCCTAGGATTACCCGTGACCAAGGGACTTGGATTTATCGGGGATGGATGAAGAATTCATACCTAGTTCTCCATGAGAAAACCCTATGCAATTGCCGAGAGAAGGTTTTCTTTGAACAAGAAGACGAGGGAGAAGGGGATTCGGGCCCAGTGAAATATTGCCGCTTCATCCGTCCAACTTACTGCTAAAGCTGGAAAGGGGGGTTGTGATTTGACGGCTCATTGGGCATTACTGCGGCGCTACGACCGGGGTGTGTCTACCGTGCAGTTTTGCACTCTAATTTGCGCATATGGCACGTGGACCCCGTTGCCGGATGCCCCACATATCAGCAAAAGGAAGTAGAAAGACAGGATTAACTAGTTACACAAAAATATATTTTGACAGAGAGATACTCCCTCTGTAAAGAAATATACAAATCTTTTATATCACAACTTTATACATAAGAAAAATCAAGGGGAATATATAAACATATATAATTATAAAAAACAGAGTTGTTTTTAACACAGTATAGATGAGTTGGTGATGATGGTGTGCCTGCCATCCTGCAATATAGGCACCGATTTATATCGGCGGATAGGAAGGAAACTATGTCAATTTTGCAAAAAGGTACCCACACACCTCTCTACATTTGCAAATAAGGCCTTCCCTCGTTCATCCTTTTCTCTCACAAGATAAAATACTCATACAAATGCATCTTGATGTTACGTGCAACGCACGGGTATTATGGGGGTTCAGCTGAGAATATAATACTCAGACAGGCTCACGGTTCTGGACTTTGGGCATGAGCCCACCCTGCATGTTTGGGGGCCCATGTGTTCTACCTCAGCGCTTTTCATATTGCAAGCGATCGGTACGGCGCTGGTTTTAGATGTTGTCGCAAGGCGAATACACAAAATTGAATACAACACGGCAGCTGTTGGAATGAAATCGAACGACAGTTCCTAACCAGCATAGGGGAGGCCGAACCGGAGCTCACCGTTTCGGCCACTAATGAAATATTCAATTTAAGAAATCAAGACTGGAGGAAACCCATCATTGATTATTTGTGTGATCCTAGTAGAAGGGTGGACATAGCTGTTCGGCGTATGGCTTTCAAATACACAATGAGAGATGGTGGTGTTTTTCGCCGAACGATTGATGATGTTCTTTTAAAGTGCTTGGACGAGGACCAAGCAAGAGTTGCTATGGGGGAGGTTCATGAAGGTATTTGCGGCACTCATCAGTCGGCTCCCAAGATGAAATGGTTGCTACGACGTGCTGGGTTTTATTGGCCGACTATGATTAATGATTACTTCAGATATTACAAAGGGTGTGAAGCTTGTCAAAAATTTGGTGATATTCAGTTGGCTCTGCTGCTATGTTACATCCCATTATCAAGCCGTGGCCTTTCAGAGGTTGGGGTTTAGACTTTATTGGACAAATTCATCCGTCTTCCTCAAAGGGGCATCGGTTCGTATTGCTGGCAACCGATTATTTCACTAAATGGTCTGAAGCAGTACCTCTCAAGAACATGACACATACGAAGGTAATTAAATTCATAACCGAGCACATTATTTATAGATTCGGCATTCCTCAAACGTTGACTACGGATCAAGGCTCATCTTTCATGTCACACCAAGTTGGAGAATTTGCCGAATCTTATAACATAAAGTTGCTCAATTCCTCTCCATATTGTGCCCAAGCTAATTGACAAGCTGAGTCTAGCAATAAAATTTTAATCAAGCTCATCAAGAAGAAGATTGAGGATAATCCAAGGAGATGGAACGAGTTGTTGTCTGAAGCTTTGTGGGCACATAGTATTTCAAGGCATGGTGCTACGAAGGTGACTCCATATGAGCTAGTATATGGTCAAGAGGTTGTTTTACCGGTGGAAGTAAATTTGAATGCTTTGAGAATAGCCAAACAAAATGATTTATCGGCAGTAGAATTTTATAACTTGATGATGGACAATATTGATGAGGTTGCCAATAAATGTTTGGCTGCTTTGAAGGCCATAGAGAGGGACAAGTTGAGGGTAGCAAGAGCTTACAATAAGAAAGTTAAGTTGAAGAATTTTCAAGTTGGTGATCTCATCTGGAAAGTAATTCTGCTGATTGGAGACAGAAAATTCGGGAAGTGGTCTCCAAGTTGGGAAGGTCCTTTTAGGATTACATGAATAGTTTCCGAAAACTCTTATTTGGTGGAATCCATACAAGGGGCACTGCTACCTCGGGCTTTCAATGGCAAGTACTTGAAGAAATACCACCCGAGTGTGTGGCAAGAAGCCTAAGTAGGCAATGACCGATATATGATTATCGCTCTTAGCACAAACATGGCTGATACCTGATTATCGTCCTGAAAAAATAAATGGTTGATGGAGTGTTGACATCATCCTTAGAACAAGCTATGTGCAAGTTATTTTTCAGCACACAAACTTTGCTGAAAAACAGGGGGGCATGTGTTGACGCCAGATTTTGGCATGGTCAAAAACACAATTAAAATGGCCTCAAATAAAAAGTTTTCAAAGTGAGAAAGTTCTGTATCTTCAAAAGGAGAAACTTTGATATTTGGGCCATAGCCATCCGATCTTATCTCTAAGGCCGAAGTTGTGTTTAAACTACTGAGATTTTGTATTCCGAATACTATTCGGCTGATTACGGCCCCAAGACGGCCTCATGTGGAAAAATAGTCTACACGAATTGTCTTCGTCTTGTCGAAACGATCGATTTTGATATAAAAATTGTCCCAATCCAAGTTCGTATGCAAAAGTTAGAGGCAACACTTCGCGGGTCGGTCCTGAGTGAAAAAATGACGCGAGGGACCAGACACCCACCTAGGTGGTGTCTGATGGGTTGCGTGAGTTATTTGGCCTTTGCCGGCTGAATGAAAACCTTGCCGGGTTAGAAGCTTGTCGGGGTAGAAACCTTGCCGGGGTGAAAACCTTGCTGGGGTAAAACCTTGCCGGTGTGAAAGCTTGCCGGGGTAGAAAAGTGTTCTACATGGAAGTTGTGCGTATCGTCGAAACGGTCAACTTTGCTTTTGGAGTCATCATCATCTGAGATAGTATACAGCCTGCAGAGTTGCTGCAAGACTCGGACAACCAAGAAAACTGCATGACCAAATCCGACTGGAAGTTAAAGATGACCTCGTAAAGTATTGAAGATGACCTTATTTGGAAAAATGATCAACAGGAGGGTTGTTCGTCTCGTCGAGGCGCACAAATTTGGTATTTTGATCTTCTCAATCGGAGGTCATATGCAAATTCCGCGGCCTGTGCAAGGAACAAGACAGAAGTTTGGGCCAGATTCGGGCTAATCCGAGTTGGATTGGAATTAAAGTTGTAGGACGTGAATTGATGTAATTTTCTTGTAAGGAAAGCGTAGATGAATCATTTACTTGTACGGGAAGTCCAGCCGCCTCTTATATATGTTGAGGGTGACGGACGATTGAACAATACACAACCGAATCTACGTTTTATCTCTCCACCGTTTTTCTCTCTCGTTCTTCGCTGTTATTCGTGTTTGAGAGCTGCGAATCTCGAGGCTCTAGGGGCGAGCGAATCGACCTAGGGCAACCCATAGCCGCCGCACTCCCTGACGGGGTCCCTCCCGGGGGTGTTGGGTTTTCGGGTCTGCAAAAGCGCCTGTCGACTGTCTTGCGTAACGCGCTATCGGTCAGGTCTCCTTCGACGTGAGCTGTGGTGCATCACCCCCGGCGTCGAGGGTACACGTGACGTGTTCGTGTGTCAACAATTACAACGGGGAGAAGAGGTGTTACACCGCTGTATAGAGGGGGAGAAAGTTGGTGATGACGGTGGCGAAGTTGTTGGTGTAGATCGCCATCACGATGATGTCCCCGGAGGCATTCCAGCGCCACCGGGAGAGAGGGGGGGGGGAGATCCCCCCCTTCTGCTTCTTCTTCTTCTTTGGCCTCCCCCCTAGATGGCTCTGGTCCATGGCCTCCACGGCGGCGGAGGCGCGGGAGCCCCTCCGAGATTGGATCTCTCTCTCTGTTTCCTTCTGTTTCTGCATTCTGTTTTTTGGGCTTTCACCAGTTCTAAAATTCCCAGAGATCCGTAACTTCGATTGGGCTGAAATTTTGAGACGCTTTTATGTCAGATATTATCTTTCTTGCGGTGAAAGAAGGGCACCAACCGCCTTACAGGGGCCCCACAAGCTTGCCAGCCGTGCGCTGGGTAGGGCGCGCCTCTTGAGCTTGTGGGGCCCTCGGGTATCATCTCGCGTTGATTCCGCTTTCCAAAATCACATATATTCCAAAATAATTCTCCGTGAATTTTTATCGTGTTTGGACTTCATTTGATATGGGTATTCTGTGAAACATAAAACATGCAACAAAAAGGAACTGGCTATGGGCACTGGATTAATATGTTAGTCCAATAAATCATATAAATTATTGCCAGAAGTATGTGAAAATTGTGGAATATTGGCATAAAATAATAAAAAAATATAGATGCGACGGAGATCTATCATGTGCGTGTGAACTTCTAATTACATGGAATCAAATGTCGTATATATTTCAATATCGCTGGGATCTAGATGTAGATGAGTGGTACCAGTCTGTTAAACCTACTAGGTCCCCTTATTAGCCGTTGGGTGTACACTTTTTTAGGATAGCTCAGGTAAATTATCTACGTTGATAGTGCCTTGTGTAGCCTCCTAGGGGGTCTCTGATGTTTGCACTCTTTCTACATGGTAGAAAATTATATCGGAGGGCCCATATTAACAAAGGCGAAAACTTGGTGAACCTACTGCCCACAACAAACTAAACAAGTTATTGGGGGCTATCTAAAGTCCTTTATAGTATGTTGGTTTAATGATTATATTGGGGGCTATCCAAAGTTCTTTGTAGTATGTTGGGGCAAATATTCCGTTTGTGTTCCACACCCACACAATTGGTTCGGCATGTGAGCAGGAAAAAACCACTACTCCCTCTGTATGGGTGCAATATTAGCTCAAAGAGCTTGGTGTGCCGTAAGAAAGAGTTCCTTGTTTATGGTGCGACAAATTGGGAGCAATATATCATTCAGCCAACCTTGTCTTTCGTGCGAGGAAAAAAAGATTGAGATATGTTTTCACTTTGTATAAGAAAGGGTAGCTCAACTGAAGCTATAAATTGTATTCAAACCATCCTAGGTCAGTTGGCTAATGGTTGTTACCAAATCTAGCTCTTCAAGTTGGATTTTTCAAATACTTTGGGAACAATGTAAAATAAGGAAAATTTGTCATTGAGGAGGCCTGTTAGAGATAGGAAGGTTATGTTTGGCATGTTGTGATTTAATCCGTTGGTTGTGGATAAAGTTCCGTGTTTAGACCTTCCTTGTAACCAAAGTTGTGCAAACCATAGGCTGATTGCTCGCTATCAATATATATACATGCTGCATCCTATGGATTGTAGACACATGTGTGAATTATTCAATAGAAAATGTATTATGTAATAAGCACTTATGTGTTGTTCATTCAACATTGTATTATGAGCGCAAGAAGGTTAACAACATGGTGATTGGCATTTGTCCTCAAGATGAGAGAAGGAAAAAAAAATCAAACTCAATGGGACATGTCCTTACACATGGCTTCAACCTGCGTCCTAGACTGGCACAGGTTGTGGAGTCTGACCTCGAGGAAATAAAGTATAATAGAAGATATAACCCTAACAAATGAGAAAGACATCATATTTACGGCATTGGGAATCTCGAAAATTTAACGCCAACACGTTGTAGAGAATGCTTTCACCAAACTCTGCCATTGATCCTTATGCCAAAGCCATATGGGGGGTGTACTTTTCATCCCTTACTGGTAGATTTGACCTAGGAGTTAATGACCTAATTTTCTCAGGCATTTGCTACTCAAACAATAAATGAAATCATATTGGCCAATCAGGCAAATTATCAACATGTAATAATTAGTTATAAATGGTTATCCAGGCAATGATGAACCAGCACATTCAACTTGTTCCAGGACACACTTACAACTTCACAATGTTCATACCGAAAAAATGGAAAATTCTGGTCATGAGAAAAGGAAGGCCTAGCTAGCAGTATTTTCCAACACAAGATCAAAGCGCTTTTAGGTTCTTTTATTCATTGATAGCAGCTGCCGCAGTGTCTAAATTCTTATAGCAGAAGTATTTTGCATTTGTTCGAATAAGTCCTTACGCACGAAGTCAGTTTCCTTTCTCGCGCACGCCATCGCACGCCGTCAGCCAGCCTCGCCGCACGCCGCTGCTTCGCTCTTTTTCATGGTTTTCAGCATCACTGATCGATCCCACGTCACATTTTTCAATACTTTGCATCACTTTTTGAACTGTCTGAGATCAGTCTCAATGTTGAAATTTGATACATGCGACATTAATTTCGGGACGGAGGGAGTACATGTTTTGTCAGCAGGCATAGCTATGTGTATACTTACAGAACTGTGTGTATACAACACTACTAGCCTTGATAGTTACTCCCTCCGTCCCGAAATTAATGTCGCACGCTCAATTCATTGGTAAATTTGCAAACAAAACCTCGTCATCTCAAAATTTTCTCAATGCACTCTCCGCCTGCCTTTCTTCTTCGCCGTCGTCGAGAGGGGCTTCTAGTCAAGGTCCCTCCACCTGGTTCCTAGGGGGCGCCTCCGCCGATCCCTCCCGCCGCCAGACTTGCTTTACACCAACTGCTTCTCCCGCCGCCAAGATCCGCGCTTTCCTCCCAGAATCCAGGCTGCTGCCTGTAATCGCTCTCCCGCCCTCGAGCTCCCGCTGTTGCTTTCTCCTTGAGCTCCGTTGCTGCTTCTTCCCGAGCTCCCATCGCCGCTCCTCGAGCCTCGCCGGTGGAGCTCTGCTGTCTCCGTGATTCTCCCCTGTCACCGCTTCTCACGTGCCTGTTGTTGTTGCTGCTCCTCCTGACTCTGAAATTCAATCAAATTCACTGTTAATTTGGGAGCAGATCAAATCGACAAGATTTTCTTCTTAATCATCGATAATTTTCTAGGAATGCACTTGATAATTTTGGAGTTGATGTCCTGCTAGTTGCAGTTCAAAAAGATCCAATGGCTTCAAACTTCACTCGAGATTATTCAAAGGTCCTTGGCAGCACATGATTGCTGGATGTTTGTTCACTCCAGCCTTCGAAAGTTAAGGGAGCTTCTTGCTCAATCTCATCCGCCAAGCGTAGTTGCTCCAGCCTCATAGACATCAACATTTCTACAGCTTTTAAGCTACCTTTAACTCTATTAATCGAAGGAAGTGTTTATCTTTAACGGACAAAACTGGATGCTATTTTTCTGCTATTAAATGGAATAGTAATGGAACTAAAGGTAGGTGATTGCATTGATCTCAAGTTTGGGACAACCAAATAACCAACTGCAGGCCCTCAAATGTGCATCTAAATGATAATTGCGTTCAATTTAAAATTCAATAGCATAAGCATAACCTCTACAGACGTTGAGAAAAAAAATTGATGTGTAGGAAATAAATTCAGACAAACACCACGGTGTTTCCGGCTTGTGTTTTTACCTCCAGTGTTCTTTTTGCTAAACTATGCTTTGATGCATCTTCAAATTCTTTGATATTGATGTTGTTTTATCGTCCAAATGCCTAGATGCTGTTGATTGACATTGATGTTGCCATTTTTGCCACGTATGGTGGTTCTCTCTTGGACTTGCAAGGTTCTCTTTGACTACTTTTGAGGAGGTCACCTTTAATTCATTTGGATCAGGATCACCCAGCTAGCTAACTTCATGTGGGTGATGGGTTGATTCTCATCAGAAAAAACAATTGCAAAGTTTAACCTACCAAAAAAATGAGGCATCCATGTAAAAAGATTGACCAAGGAACATACATCCATGTGGCGCTAGATGAGTGGCCAGTGTAAAGTTCCAACAGAGCAACAAGGTTGAAAAGAACAAGGTTCAGAACTTAAATGATGTCTCCACTCTCCAGTTTAAATTCAGTAACAAGGGAGAGCAAAAACCTTTTTCTGTTGAGGAGAACGGAGAAGGGCGGTTGCTTGATTGCAGAACGTGAGCACACTCATGACGCATGCGTTGTCTCATTAGCAGTTCGTCGGACCGGCGACTAAGGGTGCACATCATATGCCCGTGAAGATCAGCAAGCAAGTGGTGTGGTGAAACGTAATGGTGATGAAGTAGGGGATACATGCGCATGATGATGCAACATTTTCTGATTAAATGCAGTCTAGACTGACTTTAGACTGATTTTCCATCAAAATTGAAAATAGCTACACTAAGTTTCAAAATAGAAAATACACTTCTCAGTTTTAGAAACTGAAAATTACTGTATGATAGTACAAAACTTGCTTGCAATAAAATCCCAACGCTCTAAAACTGAAACTTTAACTGACATTTAGACTGAATTTTTACTCCAGGATTTTTTATATTCAGATCACTTTAACTGAATTTTAGATTGAATTTTAAACTTTCTTGCAATAAGCTTGTAGTACACTTTATATAAAGATCGGGATCTAAGCTCTAAAATTGAATTTTTAACTGAGTTTTAAAGTGAATTTTTACGACTGCACCAGTTTCAGAAAGTTTATATTCAGATCAGGAGACTGACTTTTAAACTAACTTTATATTCAGTTTCAGGTAAGGACATCGGAAATCTACAGCACTGAGGCCAATTCTGCATCATCTGTGACAGAGATTCTACGGCAGTGTGGCCAATTCTACAACATCTGTTTCAGAGAATCTACAGCAGTGAGGCCAATTCTATTGTGTGGCAATTCTGTTGTAGCAGCCCAATCAATTCTACTCAAGCAAAGAATCTGTAGTACTCAAGCAAATTTGTAAGCAAGCAATGAATCAGTATGCAGGCAAACGTGTACTCAAGAAAATATGTAGTCCTGAGGCCAATCAGTAGGAAAGCATCTGTGTAAGCAAGCAAAGAATCTACAATACCGACGAGGAACAGACCTTGAGGTTGGTGTGCTTGGCGGTGGAGTCCTAGAGCGGATGCAGGAACATGTCGGAGCTCGCCGCCACCATCCCGTTGCCGCTGCTGCGTGGCCGTAGCCACGTCGTAGTCAGACCTGTGTTGATGCTGGATGAGCATGACGAAGGCGGCCAGGTAGCCGCGGCTGCAGGAGATGAGCTCCTCACCTGACGACCAAAGAAGCAGCTCCCTGCAAAGCGATCGCGTGGTAGCTCACACGCCAGACAGAAGTTTCCGCCGCAGACTGAGCACGACCGCTGCAGATCGAAGAGCCGGAGGGGGAAAATCGGATTTTTACCGATGCGGAGGGACATGCGAGAGGAAGAGAGTGTCGGTAACGCGCGCAAGGGAGAGGGCGCCGGCG
Source organism: Aegilops bicornis (assembly GCA_021605145.1). Lineage (NCBI taxonomy): Eukaryota > Viridiplantae > Streptophyta > Magnoliopsida > Poales > Poaceae > Aegilops > Aegilops bicornis. The sequence goes on along the minus strand of CM038670.1, from coordinate 155,359,499 downwards.
CTTGGGAGGGAGAGGAACTGCGGGGGAGGGGAAGGAGGCGCAGGCAGCGTGGAGCTGCGCGGAGGGGAACGGCGTCGGTGGTGCCGGCCGGTCGGAGAGGAAGGAGGAAGAGAGCGACCATGCAGAGGGACTTCGGGTTCGGTCGGGAAAAGACTGAGGACTAAATTGCAAAATGACAGCTGCGACATGAATTTCGGGACGGAGGGAGTATATAGACACAGAGGCGGTGCAAAGTACGAGTTACGAAACATGTACTCTCTTTTCGCCCGCAAAAAAAAAGTACGAGTTAGGAACCTATGATCAAATAAACATCAGATATCAAACAAACAGATCATGACAGAAAAAAAAATCCAGTATAACAATTTCAACGACTAGAATAAAAATGCCTTCGCTCAAAGAGCACGACCGAGACTGAATGTCTCAACTTATTAACGACCATTCCTGCATCTTAACCATGCAAAGACTAAGTAAAATGAGACGACACGCATGACCATGCACTGCATGTGAGGATCGATCCTCTACTCGAAGAAGATGCTCCCCACGATCGCGCTCACTGCAACCCGGATCCCATATTGTTGAAGAACTGCATCAGATCATCCATGGGGAAGCCGGCGCTAGAGCTAGTACCGGCGCCGTCGTGGCCACCAGTACCGTTATTAGCATTGTAGAGCAAGGCACCGCCCCCCTCGGACCTCTGGAAGGTTGGTGGCTGCCAGTCGTGCTGCTGCAGCGGCACATGATACATCTGCGGAGGCCCCATGTCGACGTTGCCGGTGACGTATGGCGCCTGGGGCCGAAAGACCTGTGGCTGCCAGCCTTGTTGCTGCTGAGGCGGCACCTGATTTTTTCAACAAGAAGAATATATTAATATCGCGAAGATACCAATTACATCCGGTCTCTGTATCAACAAGATGTCTAAAGGTGGCACCTGATATGTCGGCAGATAGCCCATGTCGACGTTGCTCGTGACCTGTGGTGCCTGGGCCTGCTGGAAGACCTCTGGCTGCCAGCCCTCCTGCTGCGGCGGCCCCTGGTCCGTCGACGGAGGCCCCATGTCGACACCGCCGGTGACGTATGGCGCTTGGGGCTGGAAGACCGGCGTCTGCCCGCTGGTATTTGCGATGCGCTCGGCGAGGCTCTTGCGGATCTCCTGCAACTTACAGCCAACCCTGGCGACCTCCTCAGCATTCAGGTTGCCGCCGAGCATGGCCTTGTGCAGAAGGATCTTGGTATCGCGGTCCTCACGCTCGCGCCGGAGCTTGTCGGCCTCATGCTGGAGCTTGGCGACTTGCTTGGTGAGGAACTCCTCCTGGGTCACCACCGTCTTGAACCGTGCAATGTCCGGCATGTTCTTGTACCTATTCAGGATAGCCACCGCCTCCGTGTGGGACGGGTAAACGTCCGGCGCCGCGGCGCCCTCATCATACACCAGCATGCAGATCTTGGTGTTGCACAGGATGCCCAACTCGCCCGCCTTCTTCACCAGGTTGTTGCGGCGCGTCACATAAGTACGGCGCCGTGTTGAGTTGCCAATGTACCGGAGGGGCACCTTCTTGCGGGCCATTGCCGGACGATGGGTAAAACCAGCAGAAGGTCGAAAGGGAGAACGAGGGTAATACCAGCAGAAGGTCGAAAGGGAGGACGATGGGTAATACCAGTAGAAGGTCGAAAGGGAAGGGAAGTCGCTGGTTTTGGCGAGTTGAAAGCAAGGGAGGAGGCGTGGATTTATAGGGGAGGATCGGCGAGGATGAGGGCAGCCTTCCGGCCCACCGCCCACAGGCATTGTGCTCATCTCTAACTTTGGCGTCCATTTACAGCTTTTACTCTACGCTCATATGATAATTGTACTCATTTAATGCGTCATAACACCACAGATTTTCTCTATAATTAACCCAAAATTGCTAAGAATCGATCCAGATAAAAACGGTGAAAAAACATTTATGTAATGGTACGTACAGTCATATACTGAATAAGCTATGGAAAATTTCTCTCAAAGACCCATGCATGCATATCTATTAACAAGATATGTTCTTTAGCTAGATACATATTGCAAAATTAATTTTGCATTTAATTTTCTCTAAAGTTGGTGTCGTGGTTTTGGGTTGGTTGGGTCGGTATTCAAACATGGACATCGTCTCATCACCATGTTAAGAAAATATCAATAAATAGCAAGCATACTTCAGTGGTAAGCAAAAATTACAAATCTACAAAGATATATAAGCAATTAAACCCGCATTTATCATGCACATTGTGCGAGTAAAGTTCTGCCGTTTGTTCCAACATATGAATTGAATGTTATTCCAAATATACAGGTTGGACTACCCACAACAGGAAAATCACGCATTGTTGTGTATCTATGTGTAAGCCGAGTGTAAAAACTCCTATTCAAGAATTCGTCCAATTAACCAGTTAACTTACCAATTAATCCCTACTTGTAGGGTCATCGAGTAGTCGATAAATTGATAAATCATCTGATTAATTAATTAACATGTTGATTATCCTATTACCCCCTACTCGACAGCTAACCAGGTATTTACCAATTAGCGATATCCTCAACAAGACTAAAAACATGGGTGCTCGGCTTACAATGGTATAAGTCGAACAATAAAAGTACACACGGTTAAAAAAAGAAGAGGACTCGGATTACGTATCAGTAACGTATCAGTAGGCGAGAGGTCGTAGAAAAAGATCTCGACTTACACAAAATTCTTAGCATAAAAATAAAAAGTACTCGGGTTACAACGGGCTCTTGATGACATTTGTTGTCGCAGAGTCTGGCCAGCGCCGCTTAATGGCTAGCGCGACGGTAGTCGGTATAAGCCGAGTACTCTCCTGCCGCTCTCGGCTTATGTTTGTTGTTTTTTAAAAGGGAAAACCTTCACCTCCGTTTTAAGACATCTGTGTATTTACACTCGGCTTACATTTGGGTTATAAGTTGTCGCCGCCACGCGCCCGACCCTTTGGTCACCAAATCATGGCCGCTTTCGCACACGATCGAGCACGCCGCCACCGACGGTGCCCTCTTCGCCTCCCACCACGCCAATGCTCCTTCTCGTCCCTTATGCCGCCGCCGTTGCTCGTCGCCGTCATCCCGTCGTCGGCCGACCTACATACCAAGGTAATTAAGCAAGAACATCATTTGTTCTCGATCCCATATCTATAGGGTTTTTTTCTTCTCTTTTTTCTATATAACGTTGGCATGCATATGTGTGGATCTAGATATATATGTTTGTTTTAATAATAGTTATATTCGTTTTAGTATCGATGGTTGATATAGAAGACTTTTTTATATTTATGGACATATCGTCAATTGCATATGCACGTGTGTGCACGTTGATGCAAAATATTGGATCGATTATCGATATAGTATACATACATTGAAATTTGATATGGATGTGATGGATTATATGTATGCAAGATCATTTATAGCATGTTCATATATGTGGATGATGAAATCGACATGGAAATGCTCGTGATTATAACCGAACTATATAATTAATGAAGATAAGTCTTTTTGAGGAATTCAGGAAGATAATTCGACATATGGCTATTACTTAGTTGCTCTATCTATAGGCCTCCCCACCTCCATATATGTCGCGCCGCCAACGGTATGTGTTTCCCACCAACCGACGTTGGCTACACACACCGTTGTGACACTCCTGATCACGTCGAGTTCAAGGTGGAACCAAGGGAGAGGGGGGAGACGAGAGGAGATTGAGACAGAGGATGGGACCCTTGGAGCACGACAACAACCCGCTAGAACAAATCTCAAGGGCAGAGAAGATAGTTGAACTCCAACGCAAAAGGACGTGGGAGGGCGAGCAAGGGTAGATCCCGCTCGCGCCATGCTTGGCTCAGATTCGTTGTCCCAAGGAGCACGAGTCCAGGATGGAGTTCATCGGTAATGAGAAATTGGCACTGGCAGTGGTCTCTTGGACTATGCGCAAGGAGATGCAGCAATTGTGCTCACATAGCCGACTTCTCTTGGCCAAGGAGGTACTAAGTTGGGCGACGGCGAAGGTGAGAGATCGGAGAAACCAGAGCAATGGGGGGATAGATGGATTTCTGTCACGGTCGGGCACCTTGATCTCTATGACTTCCTTCTAATTTAAATAGTCAATCAACTTTATTATTATAGTATGATATTAGAATCTTAACTTGATGGTCCAACTTGTGGATTCCCTTCGTATAATGAACTGTTTTTCATTGTAAGACTATTGTTATATGTATCGATGCAATGCTAACTTGTTCGCATGAGATGTACTCTACTATCCAAGCGGCGCGCCGACCATCTGGCAAGTCACCATGATCTACCATAACACAAACCATGAGGAATTCACCATAGTCTACCCCCTGTCATTGCCGGTCAATGCCCTAGATTGCATGGGCCCCGCGGATGGCCACATCATCAAAAAGCGCACGAGGGAGGGCGGAAAACCAACTCCACCTGAATGTGAACCAAATATATGTATGATAAGGTGGTGTGATATTTAAATACCCAACCGTCAGCATCCTGGGAACGGGGGTCCCCAGACTTGCTCGCTCATGCCCACAGCGTGGCTCCACCAAACCTCACGGCCCATCTTCACCAAAGAACACTCAAGACCCTCGTGGAGGGGCCAAGCCTCGAGGCGGACGACACAAGACCTCCTCGGGGCTGCCTCACCAGTTGGCTCATGAAGGGCGGAGAGATCAAGGCAAGGGACACCTCGCGAGGTTCCCGTGGACGCAAGCCATGACGATCGGGGCCAAAGGGCGCCAACATGGCCAAGCAAAGGTCCCCGCTTCCTCTTTGGTGCTAAAGGTGCAAGCGCGGGCAAGGAGTCCCGAGGCATCATACAAAGGTTTCCATATCGGTGCAACGAGACCAAGACCAGCAAGACGACAGGATGGAGGTCACAGTGGAGCCCAAGACGGCGTCACCACCCGAGCCTTTGGTAGGCGAAGACCACCTTTAGTCAGGATAACTTGTACTAGTTGTCCCCCTTCGAATTTGGCGGTTGTTGGATCCCTTCCCGCCCAATATTTGGGGAGAGGGCCAGGGCCTCTATAAATAGGACTAGCCACCACAGTAGGAGGAGACTGGAACTGATCCAGATCACCGCCAACCACACAAGTTCACGAAGGACAAGAGCACCTCTCCTGAGGAGGTTGTTCTTCCCTTGTAACTGTTCATCCTCAGCCCAAGAGGCAATCCACCACACCACACTGGAGTAGGGTATTACACCACATCGATGGTCTTAACCAAGATAAACTCTTGTGTCTCTCTTTCTGCGGGTTCATCGAGCTAGGCTTTGAGATCATGGCGAGGGTGAGGGCGTGATTAGGTAGGGAGAGATCTTCTTGCGCACCCCAGTGTTCAAACCTTAAGGGTTTTGCCGGAACCCGTAATACGACATTTGGCGCGCCAAGTAGGGGTGTGCTGAAGCTTTCTTTCCGTCGATCCGCGCCCCGTTGCTTCATCGCATAATTGCGGACGCTCATCGAGCTCGCGCTAAGCGTTGGGCCGCCCTCGCCGCCCGCGTCGCTCAGACCGCTCCTGTCAGCGGGCCTCCCCGTTGTTCCCCGTCACCCGCCGCCAACGCCGCCACCGGCCCAGCGGGAAACGAGCAGCAAGCGTCCTCGCTGCACCCCTCGGTGCGGCGGGACGACCGCACCGCCACTCCGTCGCTGACCCCGGCCGGCTCATCGTCTCACGCTCGTCGCGCTCCCACGGACGCGCAGGCCGTGCTGCTCATGGCACGTGAGCTCCTACGCTACCGCCCAGTCGACGACCTCTATGAGGACTGGCTGGACCGCATCACCGAGCTTGTCAGCGCCGCAGGGGGCTCCCCTGCGCCATCTCTCTCGCTGCCTCGCGCTCCGCCAACTGCGGGCTACGTGGCTCACGGAGCGCCTCCACCACCTCTGCACCAAGACGGTGTCCTGGCGCCAAGGCGCGCGACCCTCCGGCGCGACCCACCGCATCGGGCGCCCGCGCGAGAAGAAGGAAGCTGCCAAGAAGTTCCCCGGCCACAAGAGAACGCGCCCGCGCTCCTCGCACCACTGCGACAAGACCGCGTGCCACCTATGGCGGTGGCGCGCGGGCACCAGGGGTAGGCTCCGCTTCAGCAAAGGGCCCCGGTGGCCACCGCAGGCTGCCGCGCCTTCACCCCCGAGCTGCGTAGCGTCGCCTGGCCGGGCAAGTTCAAGCCAGACCTGCCTCGCCACGACGGCACCCCGACCCCGCTGGAGTTCCTACAGCTCTATGAGCTGAGCATCGAGGCGGCTAACGGCGATGAAAAAGTCATGGCGAACTGGTTCCCATGGCTCTCGGCGATGGCGCCGCCGTGGCTCCTGAACCTGCTCCGGGGCTCGATCTCCTCCTGGAACAAGATGTGCGACCGCTTCGTCGCCAACTTCCAGGGCACTCGCGACCGCCCCCCGGCCACGGGCGACCTGCGCCACATCAAGCAGCAGCCAGGAGAGACCCTGCAGAAATACATCCAGCGCTTCAACAATGTGCGCCTCAAGATCCCCAAGGTGATGGACGAGGCCATCATCTCCGTGTTTTCCGATGGCGTCCGCGATGTCAAGATGAAGGAGGAGCTTGCCATCCACGAGGAGCTGTGCACGACCTTGGAGCTGTTCAACCTGGCGACAAAGTGCGCAAGAGCTGAGGAAGGGCGCCTTTCCCTCCTCGAGCTCCCGGCTGCTGACCCCGAGGAGAAGAAGGCCAAGGCCAAGGACGTGAAGCGCAAGGGAGTAGCCATGCTCGCGGCGGAGTCAGACACGAAGCGCGGGCGGGACCTTACCGAGTCGTCCAAGAGCAGCCGACCATTCTGCGCCTTCCACAACGTACACAGCCACAACACCAATGACTATCAAGAGCTCAGGTCCATTCGCGATGGACGCCTTGGTCTACGCCTCAAGCGCAACGACCGGGGCTACGACCGAGGAGGAGGACGAGGCGGAGGATGCTTGGACGACCGCGGCCCTCGCCAGGAGTGGCGCGACCAGCCCCGTGAGGACCGCTGGCAGGACCAGCCTCGTGAGGGCGCATGGAGGGACCAACCTCGCGAGGATCGCCCTCAGGGCAATGTTGGCCTTCCTCCGCTGCCGCCACCACCAAGAAGGAACGACGACCACCATCAAACAAGGGGGCTGGGGGCTTCCAGGAACCGCGTGCCATCGCCTGCATCCTGGGCGGAGCTCAAGCCTCAACCTCTCAGCACATCTTCAAGCAGTTTGCTCGCGAGGCGAATGCAGCCCTTCCCAGGCTCGAGGCCGCGCGCCCGCTTAGGTGGTCCAAGTGCGCCATCACTTTCAGCTCAGCAGACCAGCTCAAGTGCGCGGCCACCGCTGGCACCCTCCCGATGCTCTGCTCACCCGTCATCAGCAACGTGCAAGTCACCAAGACCCTCATCGACGGCGGCGCAGGGCTTAACGTCATGTCCGTTGAGACATTCGACAGCCTCCAAGTGCCATACGATCAGCTTCAGCTAACCAAGCCCTTCTCAGGAGTGACCGACGGCACCACCACCCCGATAGGGCAGGTCTGCCTCCCAGTCACCTTCGGACAACGCGACAACTACCGCACCGAGCTCATTGACTTTGACGTTTCTCACATCCGTCTGCCATACAATGCCATCCTCGGGTATCCGGCCCTGGCCAAGTTCATGGCAGTAACACACCAAGGCTACAACGTCCTCAAGATGCCGGGAAGCGGCGAGATCATCACCGTCCCATGCGAAGAAAGTGATGCAGTGTGCTCCCTCGAGCGCGCCTTCCAAGCTGCATCAATCGAAGACCCCGACGACAATGCAGCGCAGTACCCTCCCGAGGTTGTCCCCAAGAAGAAGCAGCTACTCCGCGCAGGGCCTCAGGGGAGCGGCAACTCTGGCAGTGCAACATCAGGATCGGCGCCCGCACCTGGGGCGCCTCCCTCACTCGCATAGGAAGGCGCGCCCGGCAACCTCCTCGGGCAGGGCTCGGGGCTCTCTTCTGGAGGGCCTCAGACCTAGCTAACATCACGAGGGAGGCGCTTGGGCACCACATGGAGGCGTGCTTTGCGGCACGTTTCCCTCATGAGGATATCGGGCGAGGAGCGCCCAGCGCTAAGGAGTTCATCACCGAGGTCACTCAGGAGCTGCAGGACGCAAGAGCTATGCGCGGCGACCGCCGTCCACCTAGCGCAGCTCCCTATCCGGGCGAGGATGGCGGGCTGCGCGTCTGCATCGACATTCCAGGGCTCAACAGGGCTGCATCTCAGGAGCTCTTCTGGCCTTCGCGCGTGGGACGCTGCGAGGGCCCACCTCACAGCTATGTTCGCATGCCATTTGGCCTGCCAAGCATGGCAGCCACTTTCCAGCGCAACCTGCAGAGCATCCTGGCGGCTCAGGAGGCCAGGCATCACATAGTCCTGACGGAGATGGAGACGGTCCTCAAGGAACTTCCCAGGCCCCTAGAGCCTCCCGAGGCTCAGGGCCCTGGTGGCTCGTGAGGAGCAACCCCTTCGCCACGTATCTTCAGCTGCCCCAACATCCCTTCGACAACGGAACCAGGTGACATTTTCCAAGTTTATTTAGGTGGGAGCGCCCCCTGGGCTGCATCATTCCCAGGCCGCGTGGGTCTGTCCCTGCGGCATGTATCCTTTACGCCTTTAGCTTACTCATTGGGGTGCCCTCGGGCTGCATCATCCCCAAGCCGCTCGGGTCCGACTCAGTGGCATGTATCGTTCTTACATTTACCTGAGCTAGTTTGCTTTTCATGCATAGTCTATCCATGGTTATCACCTACTTGATTGTCACCCACCATGGGAACTGTGCGCCGATCGTCTTTCTTCAGGATCCTTCCTGTGAGAAGGCTAGGCACGGCGTCTGAGCTCGGACCCGTCCCTGCAGCGTCGATAAATCCAACGGCTGAGCTCTGTCTGGCGGGCCGGCCCCATTCACGTCACCTCCTGGGGTTGTTGGTGCTTGGCCTTCTCGTACGATAACCTCAGGGAATTCATTCGGTGCAGGTTGCCTAACCACCTCGCAGGACCACCACAGCCATCAAGAGCCAAGACCAGACGCAACCCGCCTTGAGGTAGGGCCTCGTGAGTCCCGCTACTGCTCACGAAAGTGCCTGTGACACACCTCGTCTAGCCCTGTCGTGCAAGCCACGTGTCGCAGCAGGGCTGTACATCGCCGGGGCTCTCCATGCGATGGAGTCCCTCCCACGCATTTCGATACAAGCACCATGCTCCGTGCTAGCCGTCGACACTGCCAAGGAGCGGCTATGCCCGTGCAAGTGCGGAAGCGCTATGCTCCGCGCTGGTGATAAACAACTAAGGGCGGCCCCATGGCCGTATCAACCTCAGGGAGCCCCTGAGCTCAGTGTCTTGCCTCGTCGCAACACCTCCCCTCAGGAGAGTCGCGTGAGGGGGCTGGGCACGGGGGCTGCGCTCGGGTCACGCCCAAGCATATGCAACCCTGCCAGGTCCCCGGACCTGGTCATCGCGCGCCCCTCCCGAGCTGAGCCTCGGCGAGGGCAAAGGTATGAAGGTCGTTTGAGCGTCAAGGAGGACTACTGAGCATCGCGACTCAGGAGCCTAACTGGCCACGTAGCCCCTCACTCCTTGGTCTCATCCTGGTGATCCGGACGACCCAGTGGCGGTTGAGGTATGCGCGGGGCCGGGCCCTGCCGACATAGAACACTAGACCTATCCCTGCATTTCCTTCCCATAAGTTGTTTGCGCGTCAAGGGGGACTCCTGAGCACCGCGACTCAGGAGCCTAACTGGCCACGTAGCCCCTCACTCCTTGGTCTCGTCCTGGTGATCCGGATGATCCAACGGCGGCTGAGGTATGCGCGGGGTCGGGCTCTGCCGACATAGAACATAAAGCAAATGAGAAGGAAATCGCAAAATCTCAAGCAAATATTACAAGACATATTGTTCTCCAATATCAAACACAAGTTTAAACGCCTCCACGAGGCACGGTACATGTTGCAGGAGTTAAGCAGGAAAGGAGCCGCCAGCAAGTCACCCCTTCATCCCTAGACACCGCCGTCGCCTGCGAGGGACGCTTCTTCTCCAAGGGTGTTGCCTTCACCTGTGCCACCAGCTGGAGCTGAAGGGTCAGTAGCACCGCCGGTTGAGGGCGCGGGAGCGAAGGCGCGGAACTTCTACAGCAGGGCCTCCACCTGACCCTTCACGGTTGCGGCAGCGGCCGCGCAACGCTCGTCGTCCACTGGCTCCGGAAGCTCGTCAAGGGAGGCAGTGGGATCGCAAAGATGGAGGTGGCTGAAGACGCGTGTCAACGCGGCTAAGGAAAGAACACGGGATTCTCCCTCTGCCATGGGGCCGATACCGCTCACGACATCCTCAAGCACATCAACCAGATAAGGAAGCAGCTGGGCGGGGCCCTCGTTGCTGGCGGTCAGCGGCTCCTCCAAGCTCTTCTCATAGAGCGACCGCAGCACCGTCCGAGACCTCACCTCGAGTAGCTTGAAGGCCTCGTGGTCCTCAGCCAGGACCTTCGCCTTGGCTTCAAGCTCGGCCTTCTCCACCTTCAGCTTCTACTCCAGCTCCTCCAACCGGCCGTGCTCCATGGCCTGCGCCTTCGCCGACTGCTCCAGCTTGGCGTCACGATCCCTGACGGCGTCCTCTCGGGCCTTCATCTTCACCTCCCCTGCCTTGCGGCCTTGGGCCTCTTTCGCGCGCTCCCTCTACTCGGTCTCCAGCCCGGCCTCCAGCGACCGGCAGCGGTCCCTGGCGGCCTCGGCATCCGCCAGGCGCCACCTGCGGGCGTACCACGGCTCAGCCCACGGCCTTCCTATCCTTCTCGGAGTCCGCAGTAGCCTGGCTCAGCGTCACCCGGACGGACACATCGGAATGAAGCCAGCCAGAGACCAGCTCCAGGCGCCCGGCCGCCAAGCGACGTTCAGCGCCTTGAAGACCTTCTCGCAGCAGGGTCATCGCAGAAAGAGCGCGATCCAGAACATCAGGGGAGGCCGAAGGACCCAGAGGAAGCAGTGCGGCAGAAGGGGGAGGAGGCGACGTTGTCACCATAGCCTGGGAAACTGGGGGCTCCCGAGCTTTGGGGACCCCAGCAGCCGAGCCGGACACCGGCGCCACTAGAGCCAGCGGGGCCACGGGGGCTGACTCCTCCCGAGGATGCTCCCCCAGGCCTCGCAAGGACGATCAAGCCGGAGAGGCGTGAGCGCCAACACTGCCCCTCTCCACGGAGGGAGACGCAGCCGCAGCAGGCAGGTTGGTCCCAAGCAGCACCACCGCTTCCTCCCTCCTCTTCTTCGCTGCAGGCGTCGGCCTAATTGCACAGCGGAGCGGCGTCAAGAATAAGTAGCATAAGCGAGAACGATACAGAGCAAGAACACTTACTGGTCCACCGCGGTGTAGTCCCTCCGCTTGTTAAGCTTGAAGCCTGAGAACCTCGCAGAGCTCGAGGCGCTGGGCGCGAGCCCAGGGAGCGTATGAGGGGCAGCAGATGGGCCAGAAGCAGCCCCAGGCAGCGTCAGAGCAGAAGCGTCATCTCGGGAGATCAGCGCCGACTCGTCGGAACCAGGGACGGCTACTTCCTCTTCGAGAGGACATCGGCCTCGTCGTCGTCATCAGGCAAGGTGCGAAGGATGTCAGCCTTGCGCAAGAGGGAGGTCTCCCCCATCCCCTCGGGGGTCGCCTCCGAGTCACGCTCCGCATCCTCCTCCTCTTCCTCCTCCTTGCGGGAGTCGCCAGAAGACACGTCCACGGGCGCCGTCACCTCCGGGACCACAAGGGGCGCCGGCGGCACCAGGCCGCACTCGTCAAAGTGGGCATGGCGGCCACAACCTGCGCCTTGTCCTTGCGAAGGAACAGGGGAACGATGGCACTCGGCGGATACTCTTGGTCGTCCCCGGCCAGTAGGCGGAGAGCCACAACCAGCTCCTCATCAGACAAGGCCCCCGGACTCAGGCGAAGCTTGTCTTCTTCGCCCCCAAGCGTCCACAAGGGGCGCGAGCGCGCCTGGAGCGGAGCCACCCGCAGCATCAGGAACTCCCTCAGGAGCATGGCCCCCGTCAGCTTCGCCGCCTTCGCGTTGCCCGGCTTCAGGTCGGCGGTCATCTTCTCCAGCATTGACATCGCCCGGTCATCAGTAAGCTTCACGCGGGACCACCCCTCGTTAGACTACGGCATCTCTATCGGCAGCCTCAACCGGGGGTGGACACACTTGGCATCCAACATGACCCACTTGCTCCTGAAGCCATCGGCCTTCTTCCCAGCCTTCGAGATCATGTTGGCCTTGCCGGCCGTGACGAAGTTGGCGCACCATGAGGTGTGGCTGTCGTTGATTCGGAGGAAGAAGAAGTGGCGCAGCAGTGCCACGGATGGCATCACCCCGACATACGCCTCACAGTAGAAGGCGAAGATCGACAAGATAAGAACGGAGTTGGGATGGAGATGGAGAGCTTGCAACCTGTAGTGATGGAGGACGGCATAGAACAAGTCGGAGAAGGGGGGAACCAGGCCCACAACAACGCTGCTCATAAAGAAGGGGTAGAAGGTGCTATTCGAAGCCTCCGGCTCAGCGGAGCCGGCCCGAAGCTCGGTCTGCCCCTTCTCGTTGCTCTCCCCCGCTGCAGCAGGCGCGTGGCGGCGAGGTTCTTCTCCGAGACATTGGGCGCGTCCAGAGCCGGCTCGTACCAGGCGGGCGATGAAGAAGCCTTGGCCTTTCGGGGCGCCATTGGTCGAAAGCTCGAAAAGGGATTGAAGCGGATCTGGGGATTTCGGAAGCAAGAAGCGAGAAAGGGGATCTGGAGCAAGGCGAAGGAAAGCAATGAAGGCAAGCGTTGCCCACGCCAGCCTTTTGTCAGACGGGCAGTTGCTGAGGCGGCGTGGGAAAGCGGAGACGCCCACGTCCAATCAGTCGCCACGCGGCAAGTGGGGTCGCGGGCTGTTGGGGCTCATGGGCGCTCAGATTTGCCCTTTGGCTTCGCCGGCCAAGTCCGAAGCGCACCTTGGGCCCGGGCTACTGCCGGCCCCGGGAACAGGGGTCCCCAGACTTGCATGCCTGCAGCCCACGGCGTGGCTCCACCAGCGGCCCTGTACGGCTTATCTTCACCAGCAAACACTCAAGACCCTCGCGAGGGGCCAAGCCTCGCGAGGCGGACGACACAAGACCTCCATGGGGGCTGCCTCACCAGGCTGGCTCGCGAGGGGCGGAGAGATCAAGGCAAGGGACACCTCGCGAGGTTCCCGTGATGCAAGCCATGACGACTGGAGCCAGGCGGGCGCCAGGCAGGCTGATAACCCACAAGTATAGGGGATCGCAACAGTTTTCGAGGGTAGAGTATTCAACCCAAATGTATTGATTCGACACAAGGGGAGCCAAAGAATATTCTCAAGTATTAGCAGTTGAGTTGTCAATTCAACCACACCTGGATAACTTAGTATCTGCGGCAAAGTGTTTAGTAGCAAAGTAGTATGGAAGTAACGGTAACGGTAGCAAAGGTAATATTTTAGGGTTTTGTAGTGATTGTAACAGTAGCAACGGAAAAGTAAATAAGCGAAGAAAAATATGTGAAAAGCTCGTAGGCATTGGCTCGGTGATGGAGAATTATGTCGGATGCGGTTCATCATGTAACAATCATAACATAGGGTGACATAGAACTAGCTCCAATTCATCAATGTAATGTAGGCATGTATTCCGAATATAGTCATCGTGCTTATGGAAAAGAACTTGCATGACCATCTTTTGTCCTACTCTCCCATGGCAGCGGGGTCCTATTGGAAACTAAGGGATATTAAGGCCTCCTTTTAATAGAGTACCGGACCAAAGCATTAACACATAGTGAATACATGAACTCCTCAAACTACGGTCATCACCGGGAGTGGTCCCGATTATTGTAACTTCGGGTTGCCGGATCATAACACATAGTAGGTGACTATAGACTTGCAAGATAGGATCAAGAACTCACATATATTCATGAAAACATAATAGGTTCAGATCTGAAATCATGGCACTCGGGCCCTAGTGACAAGCGTTAAGCATAGCAAAGTCATAGCAACATCAATCTCCGAACATAGTGGATACTAGGGATCAAACCCTAACAAAACTAACTCGATTACATGATAAATCTCATCCAAACCATCACCGTCCAGCAAGCCTACGATGGAATTACTCACGCACGGCGGTGAGCATCATGAAATTGGTGATGGAGGATGGTTGATGATGACGATGGCGATGGATTCCCCTCTCCGGAGCCCCGAACGGACTCCAGATCAGCCCTCCCGAGAGAGATTAGGGCTTGGCGGCAGCTCCGTATCGTAAAACACGATGAATCTTTCTCTCTGATTTTTTTCTCCCCGAACACGAATATATGGAGTTGGAGTTGAGGTCGGTGGAGCTCCAGGGGGCCCACGAGGCAGGGGGCGCGCCCAAGGGGGCATGCACGGCCCCCACCCTTGTGGAAAGGGTGTGGGCCCCCTGACCTTGATTCTTTCACCAATATTTTTTATATTTTCCAAAAATAATCTCCGTTGATTTTCAGGTCATTCCGAGAACTTTTGTTTCTGCACAAAAATAACACCATGGCAATTCTGCTGAAAACAGCGTCAGTCCGGGTTAGTTCCATTCAAATCATGCAAGTTAGAGTCCAAAACAAGGGCAAAAGTGTTTGGAAAAGTAGATACGACGGATACGTATCACGGGCGCTAGCGCGCGTAGTGTCCCCACTTCCTCTTTGGTGCTAAAGGTGCAAGCGCAGGTGACGAGTCCCGAGGCATCAGGCAAAGGTCTCCATATCGGTGCAATGAGACCAAGACCAGCAAGACGACTACATGGAGGTCACAGTGGAGCCCAAGACGGCGTCACCACCCGAGCCTTTGGCAGGCGAAGACTACCTTTAGTCAGGATAATTTGTACTAGTTGTCCCCCTTCAAATTTGGCCGTTGTTGGATCCCTTCCCGCTCAATATTTGGGGAGAAGACCAGGGCCTCTATAAATAGGACTAGACACCACAGTAGGAGGAGACTGGAACTGATCCAGATCACCGCCAACCACACGTGTTCACCAAGCACAAGAGCACCTCTCCTGAGGAGGATGTTCTTACCTTGTAACTGTTCATCCTTAGCCCAAGAGGCAATCCACCACACCACACTGGAGTAGGGTATTACACCACATCGGTGGCCCGAACCAGTATAAACTCTTGTGTCTCTCTTTCTGCGGGTTCGTCGAGCTAGGCTTTGAGACATGGCGAGGGAGAGGGTGTGATTAGGTAGGGAGAGATCTTCGTGCGCACCCTAGTGTTCGAACCTCAAGGGTTTTGCTGGAACCCGTAATCTGACACCAACACATAACTTTGATGTGGCACCTGCCTCACAAATATGACAGCCCGACAGGAAGTTTCAAGACTTAGAGTGCTCGTCCCCCACTTCGAGCTGACAGGAGGAAATCTTCTGAATGCATGTGCTCAAACTTGGGTTGGCATGTAACCGTCACCTAACGTAATAAAAACTAGCGGAATCCTATACTGGGGGTCCCTAACGCCCAGGAGCCCAGCCTCGTCAACCACAAGGGGGGCCAAATAGGCCCAGGACACAATGCGAACCCTAGGAAGCAAGACGACCTTCTTGACGCCCAAGACTAGTGGGAGGCAGCACCCCAGATCGCATCTGCCATGTAAACCCTAGACCTCTCCTTTCTATATAAAGGGAGGTCTAGGGTTCTCATTCATCATCTATCCTCAGATAGGAGAAGTCTCTGTAGCAATTCAATACACCATTGTAACCCCTCCCACGAGGTATCCGTCCATTATCAATCATCAAAACCAGCAGGACGTATGGTATTACTCTCCGGAGGCCGAACCTGGATAAACCCCTCGTGTGCCTCTGATCCATGCCTTCCAGCTATGCTTGGACCCATACCAAGGGATCTGATGGGAATTTTCTCCATCAGTTGGCAATCCAGGCACGGGGAGCACTGGCTCGAGACCGGTCATGGATCGGATCTTCTTCTATTTCTGACAGCCTACCACCGGGGGAAAGCCTGACCTTTGGCTCCCTGACATTTACCACCGACGAGGCGGGCCGAGATCTACGTCAACCCATCGGCTCCTCCCTCGCGTACCATCTACATCGGCAACGTCACATTTGTCACCAACACCCATGGCGACCTACGATTGTGCCAACCACATGTCCGATGCAGAACACGCGGTGAGGTCCTGGTCCCGACGACCTCGGCTCCCGGCCTTACCAACGGCTTCTCATTCAGATTAAAGAATGCAGGGGCTGTATACCAACACAGGCCGCACCAACAAATTCAGAAGAACGTGCACCTCGTGGCCATGGTGTGTGACAACTGTCACACTGACCATGCACCCAAAGATTGTTTCCTTGATGAAATGATTCCAGATTGCAGCTTTGACATGGCAGACCTACTGTCGTTCTCCGACCACAAGGACGCAAACAGCGAACCGGCCTCACCAAAAGAGGACGAGACCGGCGATGCCACGACCCCACCAACCAAGACCGGATCCTCGGGACGTGAAGAACGCGGCGAAGAAT
This sequence comes from Aegilops bicornis, assembly GCA_021605145.1. NCBI lineage: Eukaryota > Viridiplantae > Streptophyta > Magnoliopsida > Poales > Poaceae > Aegilops > Aegilops bicornis. The sequence continues at coordinate 155,342,975 of CM038670.1, read as the reverse complement.
AGATTCCCAAGGTCACGGAACCCGCAAGTTGATCACCAAAACAGACATCAAGTGAATCAATAGAATACCCCATTGTCACCACGGGTATCCCACGCAAGACATACATCAAGTGTTCTCAAATCCTTAAAGACTCAATCCAATAAGATAACTTCAAAGGGAAAACTCAATCCATTACAAGAGAGTAGAGGGGAAGAAAAATCGTAAGATCCAACTACAGTAGCAAAGCTCGTGATACATCAAGATCGTGCCAAATCAAGAACACGAGAGAGAGAGAGAGAGAGAGAGAGAGAGAGAGATCAAACACATAGCTACTGGTACATACCCTCAGCCCCGAGGGTGAACTACTCCCTCCTGTTCATGGAGAGCGCCGGGATGATGAAGATGGCCACCGGTAAGGGATCCCCTCCTCCGGCAGGGTGCCGGAACAGGGTCCCGATTGGTTTTTGGTGGCTACATAGGCTTGCGGCGGCGGAACTCCCGATCTAGGTTATGTTCTGGAAGTTTGGGTATATATAAGAGGTGTTGGCGTCGCGAACAAGTCAGGGGGGTCTCTGAGGCGGCCACGAGGTAGGGGGCGCGCCTAGGGGGGTAGGGCGCGCCCCCCACCCTCGTGGGTGCATCGGGACTCTTCTGGCACATCTCTGATACTCCGTGGGCTTCTTATGGTCCAAAAATAATCTCCATGAAATTTCAGGTCAATTGGACTCTGTTTGGTTTTCCTTTTCTGCGATACTCAAAAACAAGGAAAAAACAGAAACTGGCATTGGGCTCTAGGTTAACAGGTTAGTCCTAAAAATCATATAAAATAGCATATAAATGCATACAAAACATCCTAGATGGATAATATAATAGCATGGAACAATCAAAAATTATAGCTACGTTGGAGACGTATCAAGCATCCCCAAGCTTAATTCCTGCTCGTCCTCGAGTAGGTAAATGATAAAGAACAGAATTTTTGATGTGGAATGATACCTAACATAATTTTCAATGTAATTCTCTTTATTGTGGCATGAGTGTTTAGATCCAAAAGATTCTAGACAAAGGTTTAATATTGACATAAAAGTAGTAATACTTCAAGCATGCTAACCAAGCAATTACGTCTTATCAAAATAACATAGCCAAAGAAAGCTTATCCCTAAAAAATCATATAGTTTGGTCATGCTTCATTTTCGTCACACAAAATGCTCCCATCATGCACAACCCCGAGGACAAGACGAGCAATTGGTTCATACTTTTTAACGCGCTTCAGCCTTTTCAACCCTAACGCAATACATGAGCGCAAGCCATGGATATAGCACTATAGGTGGAATAGCATATGATGATGGGGGTTATGTGAGAAGACAAAAAAAGAGAAAGTATCACATTGACGCGGCTAATCAACGGGATATGGAGATACCATCAATTGATGTCAATGCGAGGAGTAGGGATTGCCATGCAACGGATGCACTAGAGCTATAAATATATGAAAACTCATCAAAAGAAACTAAGTGGGTGTGCATCCAACTTGCTTGCTCACGAAGACCTAGGGCATTTTGAGGAAGCCCATCATTGGTATATACAAGCCAAGTTCTATAATGAAAAATTCCCACTAGTACATGAAAGTGACAAAATAAGAGACTCTCTATCATCAAGATCATGGTGCTACTTTGAAGCACAAGTGTGGAAAAAGGATAGTAACATTGCCCCTTCTCTCTTTTTCTCTCATTTTTTTTGTTTGGGCTTCTTTGGCCTCTTTTTTTTGGCTTCTTTGGCCTCTTTTCTCTTCTTTTTTTCATAGTCTCCATCATCCTTTCCTCACATGGGACAATGCTCTAATAATGATGATCATCACACTTTTATTTACTCATAACTCAATATTACAACTCGATACTAGAACAAAAATATGACTCTATGTGAATGCCTCCGGCGGTAGGGCTGGGCGTTCGGTTCCCCCGAACCGATCGGTGCGGTTCCTCGGTCTTTGTAAAATTTCGGTTCTGACAAATCAGTGACCGATCGGTCAACAAAAAATCATCGAACCGAGGTTCAGGTGCACCGAGTAATCGGTTCGGTCATCGGTTCTGACTGAACACTAGCGAAAATTTATACTCTACTAGTAGGAATCTCCATATGCGTTTCAAGATATCGACTAATGTCAAGACTTCAGTACCTAGTCTAGTCTCAGGGATCAAGCACTATATTGTAGGCTGTAGGATCAAGCATCAGAGGCTATAGCTGCGTGCTAGTCTAGTCTCCTCGGCCAACTCATATACTAGTACTGTAGGATCCCATCTCAGAATTTGAGATAGAGAAAATAAATCATGAATACAAGGATCGAGACAGGGGACTTGCACTTGCAGCAGCGTCATGCGGGCATGCTGTTCAACAGGATGGTGGCGCGACGACCAACCCCCGTCAGCGAGACTGCCTCGCTAGGTGTGCATCCATGCGTGGGTCAGGTTCACGATGCAGTCACGGGATCAGTACTAGCGCAATTAGTGGTTGGGAGCTAGGGACAGAGAGGAAATCCAGAAACAGTAGTTCGGTCAGGCATATGGGTCGGGACTCTTTTTTATCGGTGTTCGGTTGCCCGAGGGTTAAAGCCAAATTCACCGAACCAATTCCGGTTTTCCAAACATGCAGACCGATCTTACGACCGAAGTTTTCGGTTTCAGTGTGTTCGGCTTTGGTGTTGGTTATTTCGGTTCGGGAAATCGGTTTTCGGGTTATATGCCCACCCCTATCCGGCGGTGTACCGGGATATGCGACGAATCAAGAGCGACATGTATGAAAGAATTATGAAAGTGGCTTTGCCACAAATACGATGTCAACTACATGATCATGCAAAGCAATATGAAAATGATCAAGTGTGTCATAATAAGTGGAACGGTGGAAAGTTGCATGGCAATATACTCGGAATGGCTATGGAAATGCCATAATAGGTAGGTATGGTGGTTGTTTTGAAGAAGATATAAGGAGGCTTATGTGTGATAGAGCGCATCGTATCACGGGGTTTGGATGCACCGGCGAAGTTTGCACCAACTCTCGAGGTGAGAAAGGGCAATGCATGGTATCGTAGAGGCTAGCAAATTGCGAAAAGGTAAGAGTGCGTATAATCCATGGACTCACATTAGTCAAAAAGAACTCATATACTTATTGCAAAAGTCTATTAGCCCTCGAAGCAAAGTACTACTACGCATGCCCCTAGAGGGATAGATTAGTAGGAAAAGACCATCGCTCGTCCCCGACCGCCACTCATAAGGAAAGCAATAAAAGAACACCCCGTGCTTCAAATTTGTCATACAACGTTTACCATACGTGCATGCTAGGGGACTTGCAATCCTCAACACAAGTATTTCTCAATTCCACAATTACCCAACTAGCATGACTCTAACATTAACACCTTTATATCTCAAAACAACTATCAAGTATCATAGTATTTAATGCACTCTATATGAAAGTTTTTATTATACCCATCTTGGGTGTCCATCATATTAGGAATAAATTCATAACCAAAGCAAATTACCATGCTGTTTAAGACTCTCAAAATAATATAAGTGAAGCATGAGAGTTCATCTATTTCTTCAAAACAAAACCGCCGCCGTGTTCTAAAAAGATGTAAGTGAAGCACTAGAGCAGATGACAAACTACTCCGAAAGATATAAGTGAAGATCAATGAGTAGTCGAATAATTATCTAACTATGTGAAGACTCTCTAACATTTAAAAATTTCAGACCTTGGGATATTATTCAAACAGCAAGAAAAACAAAATAAAATAAAATGGCACTCCAAGCAAAACACATATCATGGGTGAATAAAAATACAGCTCCAAGTAAAGTTACCGATGAACGAAGATGAAAGAGGGGATGCCTTCCGGGGCATCCCCAAGCTTAGGCTCTTGGTTGTCCTTGAATATTACCTTGGGGTGCCTTGGACATCCCCAAGCTTAGGCTCTTGCCACTCCTTATTCCATAGTCCATCGAATCTTTACCCAAAACTTGAAAACTTCACAACACAAAACTTAACAGAAAACTCGTAAGCTCCGTTAATATAAGAAAATAAATCACCACTTAGGTAATGTTGTGAACTCATTCCAAATTCATATTGGTGTAATATGTACTGTATTCCAACTTCTGTATGGTTCATACCCTCCGATACTACTCATAGATTCATCAAAATAAGCAAACAACACATAGAAAACAGAATCTATCAAAAACAGAACAGTCTGTAGTAATCTGTAACTCTCGAATACTTTCATAACTCCAAAAATCCTACCAAATTAGGAAAGCCTGAGCAATTTGTGTACCAATCCAGAGCAAAAAGAATAAGATCAGAAGCACGTTTCTGTGAATTATCAAAACTAATTTACTGGGCACAGAAGTTTCTGATTTTCAGCAGGATCAACACAACTATCACCGTAAGATATCCTAAAGGTCTTACTTGGCACTTTATTGAAACAAAATCTATAAAACATGATTACTACAGTAGCATAATCATGGGAACACAAAAAAACAGTAAGGGGAAATATTGGGTTGTCTCCCAACAAGCGCTTTTCTTTAATGCCTTTTCAGCTAGGCATGATGATTTCAATGATGCTCACATGAAAGATAAGAATTGAAACATAACGGGAGCATCATGAAGAATATGACTAACACATTTAAGCCTAACCCACTTCCTATGCATAGGTATTTTGTGAGCAAAAAATTTATGGGAACAAGAATCAACTAGTATAAGAAAGCAAAACAAGCATAACTTCAAGATTTTAAGCACATAGAGAGGAAACTTGATATTATTACAATTCCTACAAGCATATATTCCTCCCTCATAATAATCTTCAGTAGCATCATGAATGAATTCAACAATATAACCATCACATAAAGCATTCTTTTCATGATCTACAAGCATAGAATTTTTATTACTCTCCACATAAGCAAATTTCTTCTCATGAATAGTAGTGGGAGCAAACTCAACAAAATAACTATCATGTGAGGCATAATTCAATTGAAAATTAAAATCATGCTAACAAGTTTCATGGTTATCATTATTCTTTATATCATACATGTCATCACAATAATCATCATAGATAGCAGCTTTGTTCTCATAATTAATTGGAACCTCTTCCGAAATAGTGGATTCATCACTAAATAAATTCATGACCTCTCCAAATCCACATTCATAATTATCACAATAAGATTCAACACCCTCCAAAATAGTGGGATCATTACTTCTTAAAGTTGACACTCTTCCAAACCCACTTTCATCAATATAATCATCATAAATAGGAGGCATGCTATCATCATAATAAATTTGCTCATCAAAACTTGGGGGACAGAAAATATCATCTTCGTCCAACATAGTGTTGGAAATATGCCCTAGAGGCAATAATAAAAGGATTTTTATTATATTTCCTTGTTCGTGATAATTGTCTTTTATTCATGCTATAATTGTATTATCTCGAAATCGTAATACACGTGTGAATACATAGACCACAACATGTCCCTAGTGAGCCTCTAGTTGACTAGCTCGTTGATCAACAGAGATAGTCATGGTTTCTCGACTATGGACATTGGATGTCGTTGATAACGGGATCACATCATTAGGAGAATGATGTGATGGACAAGACCCAATCCTAAGCATAGCACAAGATCGTGTAGTTCGTTTTGCTAGAGCTTTTCCAATGTCAAGTATCTTTTCCTTAGACCATGAGATCGTGTAACTCCCGGATACCGTAAGAGTGCTTTGGGTGTACCAAAGCGTCACAACGAATCGGGTGACTATAAAGGTGCACTACAGGTATCTCCGAAAGTGTACATTGGGTTGACACGGATCGAGATCGGATTTGTCACTCCGTATGACGGAGAGGTATCTCTGGGCCCACTCGGTAATGCATCATCATAATGAGCTCAAAGTGACCAAGTGATTGGTTACAGGATCATGCATTACAAGATGAGTAAAGTGACTTGCGGTAACGAGACTGAACGAGGTATTGGGATACCGACGATCGAGTCTCGGGCAAGTAACGCATCGATTGACAAAGGGAATTGAATACGGATTAATTGAATCCTCGACATCGTGGTTCATCCGATGAGATCATCGAGGAGTATGTGGGAGACAACATGGGTATCCAGATCCGCTGTTGGTTATTGACCGGAGAGCCGTTTTGGTCATGTTCGCATGTCTCCCGAACCCGTAGGGTCTACACACTTAAGGTTCGGTGACGCTAGGGTTGTATGAATATGAGTATGCAGCAAACCGAATGTTGTTCGGAGTCCGGGATGAGATCCCGGACGTCACGAGGAGTTCCGGAATGGTCCGGAGGTAAAGAATTATATATAGGAAGTGCTATTTCGGCCATCGGGAGAATTTTGGGGGTTACCGGTATTGTACCGACCACGGAAGGGTCCTGGGGGTCCACCGGGTGGGGCCACCTATCTCGGAGGGCCCCGTGGGCTGAAGTGGGAGGGAACCATCCCCTGGTGGGCTGGTGCGCCCCCCACTTGCCCCCCCCTGCGCCTAGCGTTGGAAACCCTAGGGTGGGGGGCGCCCCACTTGCCTTGGGGGGCAAGCCTCCCCCCTTGGCCGCCGCCCCCCTTGGGAGATCAGATCTCCAAGGGTCGGACCCCCAGGGGGCCTATATAAAGGGGGGAGGGAGGGGGCAGCCGCACCCTTGAATCTTGGCGCCTCCCTCTCCCCTGCTACACCTCTCCTCCTCCGTCACGTGCTTGGCGAAGCCCTGCCGGAGTGCTGCTTCTCCACCAACACCACGCCATCGTGCTGCTGCTGGAGCCATCTTCCTCAACCTCTCTTTTCCCCCTTGCTGGATCAAGAAGGAGGAGATGTCATCCGCTCCGTACGTGTGTTGAACGCGGAGGTGCCGTCCGTTCGGCACTCGGTCGTCGGTGATTTGGATTACGGCGAGTACGACTCCATCATCCACGTTCTAGTGAACGCTTCCGCACGCGATCTACAAGTGGTATGTAGATGTAATCTCTCTCCCATGACTCGTTGCTTAGATGAACTCATAGATGGATCTTGGTGAAACCGTAGGAAAAATTTTAATTTTCTGCAACGTTACCCAACAGTGGCATCATGAGCTAGGTCTATGCGTAGTTCTCTATTGCACGAGTAGAACACAATTTTGTTGTGGGCGTAGATCTTGTCAACTTTCTTGTCACTACTAGTCTTTTCTTGCTTCAGCGGTATTGTGGGACGAAGCGGCCCGGACCGACCTTACACGTACGCTTACGTGGAGATGATTCCACCGAATCGACATGCACTAGTTGCATAAGGTGGCTAGCGGGTGTCTGTCTCTCCTACTTTAGTTGGAGCGGATTAGATGAAAAGGGTCCTTATGAAGGGTAAATAGAAGTTGACAAAATCAATCACGTTGTGGTTATTCGTAGGTAAGAAAACGTTCTTGCTAGAACCCAATTGCAGCCACGTAAAAGATGCAACAACAATTAGAGGACGTCTAACTTGTTTTTGCAGCAATTGTCATGTGATGTGATATGGCCAGAAGTTGTGATGAATGATGAATGATATATTGTGATTTATGAGATCATGTTCTTGTAATAGGAATCACGACTTGCATGTCGTTGAGTATGACAACCGGCAGGAGCCATAGGAGTTGTCTTAATTATTGTATGACCTGCGAGTCATTGATTCAACGCCATGTAAATTACTTTACTTTATTGCTAAACGTGTTAGCCATAGTAGTAGAAGTAATAGTTGGCGAGCAACTTCATGGAGACACGATGATGGAGATCATGATGATGGAGATTATGGTGTCATGCCGGTGACAAGATATTGGTCATATCATGTCACTACTTTATATAATTGCATGTGATGTTTATTATTTTTATGCATCTTGTTTACTTAGAACGACGGTAGTAAATAAGATGATCCCTTATAATAATTTCAAGAAAGTGTTCCCCCTAACTGTGCACCGTTGCTAAAGTTCATCGTTTCGAAGCACCACGTGATGATCGGGTGTGATAGATCCTTACGTTCACATACAACGAGTGTAAGACAGTTTTACACATGCATAAACACTTAGGGTTAACTTGACGAGCCTAGCATGTACAGACATGGCCTCGAACACAAGAGACCGAAAGGTCGAACATGAGTCGTATGGAAGATACGATCAACATGGAGATGTTCACCGACGATGACTAGTCCGTCTCACATGATGATCGGACACGGCCTAGTCGACTCGGATCATGTAACACTTAGATGACTAGAGGGATGTCAAATCTGAGTGGGAGTTCATTAAATAATTTGTTTAGATGAACTTAATTATCATGAACACTAGTCTAAAATCTTTGCAAAATGTCTTGTAGATCAAATGGCCAACGCTCATGTCACCATGAACTTCAACGCGTTCCTAGAGAAAACCAAGCTGAAAGACGATGGCAGCAACTATTCGGACTGGGTCCGGAACCTGAGGATCATCCTCATAGCAGCCGAAAAACAATATGTCCTAGAAGCACCGCTAGGTGATGCACCCATCCGAAGAACCAAGACATTATGAATGCTTGGCAGTCTCGCGTCTTGATGATTACTCCCTCGTTCAAGGCGGCATGCTTTACAGCTTAGAACCGGGCTCCAAAAGCGTTTTGAGCAACACGGAGCATATGAGATGTTCGAGGAGCTAAAAATGGTTTTCCAAGCACATGCCCGGGTCGAGAGATATGAAGTCTCCGACAAGTTCTATAGTTGTAAGATGGAGGAAAACAGTTATGTCAGTGAGCACATACTCAAAATGAAGGTTGCACAACCACCGTCCCAGCTAGACATTAACCTCCTGGACGAGGCGGTCATTGACAGAATCCTTGATCGCTCCCACCAAGCTACAAGAGCTTTGTGATGAACTACAATATGCGGGGATGGTGAAGACCATTCGAAGTATTCTCAATGCTTTGAAGTCAGCAGAGGTTGAAATCAAGAAAGAACATCAAGTGTTGATGGTCAATAAAACCACTAAGTTCAAAAAGGGCAAGAGTAAGAAGAACTTCAAGAAGGACGGCAAGGATGTTGCTGCCGCTAAGCAAGTTGCCGGGAAGAAGTCAAAGAATGGACCCAAACCTGAGACAGAGTGCTTTTTATTACAAAGGGAAGGGCCATCGAAGCGGAACCGCCCCAAATACTTAGCGGACAAGAAGGCCGGCAACACTAAAGGTATATTTGATATACATGTAATTGATGTGTACCTTACCAAGACTCGTAGTAACTCCCCGGGTATTTGATACCGTGTCGCGTTGCTCATATTTCTAACTCACAGCAGAGCTGCGGAATAAACGGAGATCGAAGGGCGACGAGGTGACGATGCGCGTCGGGAATGGTTCCAAGATCGATGTGATCGCCGTCGGCACGCTACCTCTACATTTACCTACAGGATTAGTTTTAAACCTCAATAATTGTTATTTACTGCCAAGTTTGAGCATGAACATTGTATCAGGATCTCGTTTAATGCGAGATGGCTACTCATTTAAATCCGAGAATAATGGTTTTTCTATTTATATGAGAGATATGTTTTATGGTCATGCTCCGATGGTCAATGGTTTATTCTTAATGAATCTCGAACGTAATATTACACATATTCATAGTGTGAATACCAAAAGATGTAAAGTCGATAACGATAGTCCCACATACTTGTGGCAATCGCCGCCTTTGGTCACATTGGTGTCAAGCGCATGAAGAAGCTCCATTCGATGGACTTTTAGAGTCTCTCGATTATGAATCATTTGACACATGCGAACCATGCCTTATGGGCAAAATGACCAAGACTCCATTCTCCGGAACAATGGAGCGAGCAACCAACTTATTGGAAATCATACATACCGATGTGTGCGGTCCAATGAGCGTCAAGGCTCGCGGAGGATATCGTTATGTTCTCACTCTCACTGATGACTTGAGTAGATATGGGTATGTCTACTTGATGAAACACAAGTCTGAGACCTTTGAAAAGTTCAAGGAATTTCAGAATGAGGTAGAGAATCAACGTGACCGAAAAATAAAGTTCTTACGATCAGATCGTGGAGGAGAATATTTAAGTCACGAATTTGGTACACACTTAAGGAAATGTGGAATCGTTTCACAACTCACGCCACCGGAACACCTCAGCGTAATGGTGTGTCCGAACGTCGTAATCGCACTCTATTGGATATGGTGCGATCTATGATGTCTCTTACAGATTTACCGCTATCATTTTGGGGATACGCTCTAGAGACAGCTACATTCACTTTAAGTAGGGCACCGTCTAAATCCGTTGAGACGACACCGTATGAATTATGGTTTGGGAAGAAACCTAAGCTGTGTTTCTAAAAGTTTGGGGATGCGATGCTTATGTCAAGAAACTTCAACCTGAAAAGCTCGAACCCAAGTCGGAAAATGCGTCTTCATAGGATACACTAAGGAAACCATTGGGTATACCTTCTACCTTAGATCCGAAGGCAAGATCTTTGTTGCCAAGAACGGATCCTTTCTTGAAAAAGAGTTTCTCTCGAAAGGAGTAAGTGGGAGGAAAGTAGAACTTCGATGAAGTACTACCTCTTGAACCGGAAAGTAGTGCAGCTCAGGGAAAATGTTCTGTGGTGCCTACACCTCTTGGAGAGGAAATTAATGATGATGATCAAGGTACTTCGGATCAAGTTGCTCTCGAACTTCAGAGGGTCCACAAGGACACGCCCGCACTGCAGTGGTATGGCAACCCTGTCCCGGAAATCATGTTGTTAGACAACGGTGAACCTTGAACTATGAAGAAGCGATGGCGGGCCCGGATTCCAACAAATGGCTTGAAGCCATGCAATCCGAGATAGGATCCATGTATGAAAACAAAGTATGGACTTTGACAGACTTGCCCGATGATCGGCAGTGATAGAAAACAAATGGATCTTTAAGAAGAAGACGGACGCGGATGGTAATGTCACCATCTATAAAGCTCGACTTGTCGCTAAGGGTTATCGGCAAGTTCAAGGGATTGACTACGATGAGACTTTCTCTCCGTAGCAAAGCTTAAGTCCGTCTGAATCATGTTAGCAATTGCCGCATACTATGATTATGAGATATGGCAGATGGACGTCAAAACGGCATTCCTTAACGGTTATCTTAAGGAAGAGCTGTATATGATGCAGCCGGAAGGTTTTGTCGACCCTAAGAATGCTAACAAGGTATGCAAGCTCCAAATGATCCATTTATGGGCTGGTGCAAGCATCTCGGAGTTGGAACATTCGCTTTGATGAGATGATCAAAGCGTTTGGGTTTGTGCAGACTTATGGAGAAGCCTGCGTTTACAAGAAAGTGAGTGGGAGCTCTGTAGCATTTCTCATATTATATGTAGATGACATACTTTTGATGGGAAATGATATAGAACTCTTGGACAGCATTAAGGCCTACTTGAATAAAAGTTTTTCAATTAAGGACCTTGGAGAAGTTGTTTATATATTAGGCATCAAGATCTATAGAGATAGATCGAGACGCCTCATAGGTCTTTCACAAAGCACATACCTTGATAAGATTTTGAAGAAGTTCAAAATGGATCAGTCCAAGAAAGGGTTATTGCACATCTTTGCAAGGTGTGAGATTGAGCTCGGCTCAATGCCCGACCACGGCAAAAGATAAAGAAGAGATGAGCGTCATCCCCTATGCCTCGGCCATAGGTTCTATTATGTATGCCATGCTGTGTACCAGACCTGATGTAAACCTTGTCGTATGTTTGGTAGGAAGGTACCAAAGTAATCCCGGCAAGAACACTGGACAGCGGTCAAGAATATCCTGAAGTACCTAAAAAGGACAAAGGACATGTTTCTCGTTTATGGAGGTGACGAAAAGCTCGTCGTAAAGGGTTACGTCGACGCTAGCTTCGACACAGATCTGGATGACTCTAAGTCACAAACCGGATACGTGTATATGTTGAATGGTGGAGCAATAAGCTGGTGCAGCTGCAAGCAGAGCGTCGTGGCGGGATCTACATGTGAAGCGGAGCACATGGCAGCCTCGGAGGCAGCGCATGAAGCAATTTGGGTGAAGGAGTTCATCACCGACCTAGGAGTCATACCCAATGCGTCGGGGCCGGTCAAACTCTTCTGTGACAACACTGGAGCTATTGCACTTGCCAAGGAGCCCAGGTTTCACAAGAAGACCAGGCACATCAAGCATCGCTTCAACTCCATTCGTCAAAATGTTCAAGATGGAGACATAGAAATTTGCAAAGTGCATACGGATCCGAATGTCGCAGATCCGCTGACTAAACCTCTTCCATGGGCAAAACATGATCAACACCGTAACTCTATGGGTGTTCGATTCATCACAATGTAACTAGATTATTGACTCTAGTGCAAGTGGGAGACTGTTGGAAATATGCCCTAGAGGCAATAATAAAAGGATTGTTATTATATTTCCTTGTTCGTGATAATTGTCTTTTATTCATGCTATAATTGTATTATCCGGAAATCGTAATACACGTGTGAATAAATAGACCACAACATGTCCCTAGTGAGCCTCTAGTTGACTAGCTCGTTGATCAACAGATAGTCATGGTTTCGACTATGGACATTGGATGTCGTTGATAACGGGATCACATCATTAGGAGAATGATGTGATGGACAAGACCCAATCCTAAGCATAGCACAAGATCGTGTAGTTCGTTTTTGCTAGAGCTTTTCCAATGTCAAGTATCTTCTCCTTAGACCATGAGATCGTGTAACTCCCGGATACCGTAAGAGTGCTTTGGGTGTACCAAACGTCACAACGTAACTGGGTGACTATAAAGGTGCACTACAGGTATCTCCGAAAGTGTCTGTTGGGTTGACACGGATCGAGATTGGATTTGTCACTCCGCATGACGGAGAGGTATCTCTGGGCCCGCTCGGTAATGCATCATCATAATGAGCTCAAAGTGACCAAGTGATTGGTTACAGGATCATGCATTACTGATGCGAGTAAAGTGACTTGCCGGTAACGAGACTGAACGAGGTATTGGGATACCGACGATCGAGTCTCGGGCAAGTAATGTACCGATTGACAAAGGGAATTGAATACGGGATTAATTGAATCCTCGACATCGTGGTTCATTCGATGAGATCATCGAGGAGTATGTGGGAGCCAACATGGGTATCCAGATCCCGCTGTTGGTTATTGACCGGAGAGCCGTCTCGGTCATGTCTGCATGTCTCACGAACCCGTAGGGTCTACACACTTAAGGTTCGGTGACGCTAGGGTTGTATGAATATGAGTATGCAGCAAACCAAATGTTGTTCGGAGTCCCGGATGATATCCCGGACGTCACGAGGAGTTCGGAATGGTCCGGAGGTAAAGAATTATATATAGGAAGTGCTATTTCGCCATCGGGAGAATTTCGGGGTTACGGTATTGTACCGGGACCACCGGAAGGGTCCTGGGGTCCACCGGTGGGGCCACCTATCCCGGAGGGCCCCGTGGGCTGAAGTGGGAGGAACCAGCCTGGTGGGCTGGTGCGCCCACTTGGGCCCCTCGCGCCTAGGGTTGGAAACCCTAGGGTGAAGCGCCCACTGCCTTGGGGGCAAGCCTCCCCCCTTGGCCGCCGCCCCCCTTGGGAGATCAGATCACCAAGGGCCGGCGCCCCCCCCCCCCAGGGGGCCTATATAAAGGGGGAGCGAGGGGCAGCTGCACCCTTGCATCTTGGCGCCTCCCTCTCCCTTGCTACACCTCTCCTCCTTCGTCACGTGCTTGGCGAAGCCCTGCCGGAGTGCTGCTTCTCCACCAACACCACGCCATCGTGCTGCTGCTGGAGCCATCTTCCTCAACCTCTCTTTTCCCCCTTGCTGGATCAAGAAGGAGGAGACGTCATCCGCTCCGTACGTGTGTTGAACGCGGAGGTGCCATCCGTTCGGCACTCGGTCATCGGTGATTTGGATCACGGCGAGTACGACTCCATCATCCATGTTCTAGTGAACGCTTCCGCACGCGATCTACAAGTGGTATGTAGATGCAATCTCTCTCCCATGACTCGTTGCTTAGATGAACTCATAGATGGATCTTGGTGAAACCGTAGGAAAAATTTTAATTTTCTGCAACGTTACCCAACACATAGCATCCCCAAGCTTGTGGCTTTGCATATCATTAGCATCATGAATATTCAAGGAATTCATACTAACAACATTGCAATCATGCTCATCATTCAAATATTTAGTGCCAAACATTTTAATGCATTCTTCTTCTAACACTTGAGCACAATTTACCTTTCATCATTTTCACGAAAGATATTAAAAAGAAGAAGCATATGAGGCACCCTCAATTCCATTCTTTTGTAGTTTTCTTTTATAAACTAAACTAGTGATAAAACAAAAAACTAAAAGATTTGATTGCAAGATCTAAAGATATACCTTCAAGCACTAACCTCCCCGGCAACGGCGCCAGAAACTGCTTGATGTATACTACACACCTTCTTCTTGTAGACGTTGTTGGGCCTACAAGTGCAGAGGTTTGTAGGACAGTAGCAAATTTCCCTCAAATGGATGACCTAAGGTTTATCAATCTGTGGGGGCGTAGGATGAAGATGGTCTCTCTCAAACAACCCTGCAACCAAATAACAAAGAGTCTCTTGTGTCCCCAACACACCCAATACAATGGTAAGTTGTATAGGTGCACTAGTTCGGCGAAGAGATGGTGATACAAGTGCAATATGGATGGTAGATATAGGTTTTTGTAATCTAGAAATATAAAAACAGCAAGGTAACTAATGATAAAAGTGAGCGTAAACGGTATTGCAATGCTAGGAAACAAGGCCTAGAGTTCATACTTTCACTAGTGCAAGTTCTCTCAACAATAATAACATAATTGGATCATATAACTATCCCTCAACATGCAACAAAGAGTCACTCCAAAGTCACTAATAGCGGAGAACATACGAAGAGGTTATTGTAGGGTACTAAACCACCTCAAAGTTATTCTTTCTGATCGATCTATTCAAGAGTCCGTAGTAAAATAACACGAAGCTATTCTTTCCATTCAATCTATCCTAGAGTTCGTACTAGAATAACACCTTAAGACACAATCAAACCAAACCCTAATGTCACCTAGATACTCCAATGTCACCACAAGTATCCGCGGGTATGATTATACGATATTTATCACACAATCTTAGATTCATCTATTCAAACCAACACAAAGTACTTCAAAGAGTGCCCCAAAGTTTCTACCGAAGAGTCAAGGCAAACGCAGCCAACCCCTATGCATAGATTCCCAAGGTCACGGAACCCGCAAGTTGATCACCAAAACATACATCAAGTGAATCAATAGAATACCCCATTGTGACCACGGGTATCCCATGCAAGACATACGTCAAGTGTTCTCAAATCCTTAAAGACTCAATCCGATAAAATAACTTCAAAGGGAAAACTCAATCCATTACAAGAGAGTAGAGGGGGAGAAACATCATAAGATCCAACTATAGTAGCAAAGCTCGTGATACATCAAGATCGTGCCAAATCAAGAACACGAGAGAGAGAGAGAGAGAGAGAGAGAGAGAGATCAAACACATAGCTACTGGTACATACCCTCAGCCCCGAGGGTGAACTACTCCCTCCCGTCATGGAGAGCGCCGGATGATGAAGATGACCACGGTGAGGATCCCTCCTCCGGCAGTCTTAACAGAGGTCTCAATTGGTTTTTTGTGGCTACAGAGGCTTGCGGGCGGCGGAACTCCCGGTCTAGGTTATGTTCTGGAAGTTTGGGTATATATATAAGAGGTGTTGGCGTCGGGAACAAGTCAGGGGGGTCTCCGAGGCGGCCACGAGGTAGGGGGCGCGGCCCCCACCCTCGTGGGTGCCTAGGGACTCCTCTGGCCCATCTCCGATACTCCGTGGGCTTCTTCTGGTCCAAAAGTAATCTCCGGGAAATTTCAGGTCAACTGGACTCCGTTTGGTTTTCCTTTTATGCGATACTCAAAAACAAGGAAAAAACAAAAGCTCGCACTGGGCTCTAGGTTAATAGGTTAATCTCAAAAATCATATAAAATAGCATATAAATGCATATAAAACATCCTAGATGGATAATATAATAGCATGGAACAATGAAAAATTATAGATATGTTGGAGAGGTATCAGTAGCCGTGCGAAGAATGTCGTGGTCGGTGTCGAGTTGGGGTTCGTCGGTGTCGAGGTAGTCGCCGAGGAGCCGTGGAACAAGAACAGCGGCAGCGGCGGCCTAAGAAGATGACGACGGCGGCTAGAGAAGGAGCACGGCGGCGATGCTCGAAGTAGGCGATAATGAACCCGACAGCGTGACAAAGACCGGCGCAGATGGTGACGTTCCCGCGCCAAGGGAGGCTGCGCGGCGCATATCACGTGGAAGTCAACAAGATCTCGGAGTTGATTCATAGAAAGGAAACAAGATCTTGGAGTGGCTTACGACGTGTTTCCTTAGGATAGAGATGCTTTATCACGGACCTTGGGTCAATAGACTAAGCACTTGGATTGTCATGTTCAAGCTTAGCAGCTTATATGTTCTACCCATGGATTTTTAGGGGTAGACATACATATGAGTTTGGGGATTGTAGACATATATGATTTTGTTAGACCCCCTCTCGAGAGTCATGAGGATATGGATAACATGAGTGATGATTGGAGTTGACCTATCTGAGATGATTCTTTTGGTAATATGATGTGAAGACTAGGTAGAACTATTGGCATCTCGTAAGCTGCGCTTAAGGATGAGACGATAAGCGTTCACCCGCACACTAGAACCTTTGAAACTCTTAAGCCCCCCCAAGCTACAACATGGTCGGATCCTGACCTTGGGCTTTGGCTCTAGATCAATAAGACCTTGTCCAATGCTCAACCGTGACCATCACCAATGCCTCAACCCACTTTACGTACCCCATAGACTTCATGGAGTGCTTGGACAAGTTAGTTGTCATCTTTCTTTGATGACATACTTGTCTACCCGAAGACGGAAGAAGAATCGTTGAGCTGGTCAAGGAACATCTGAAGATCGTCATGCCTAGGAGGAAGAACTACGCCAACCACCATCTTCAAGAAGTATACCTCCGCATCAAAGACCAGGCATATCTGCAAACCACTTCTCTCGAAGGAACCAAGCATTTCCATGTCAAAGGGAAGCTCACACCAAGATTTATCAACCCCCAGCCCAATCTAACCTACCGCTAGCTACCCATTAGCAACCTGGATCAAGAAGAGCGTCATACACGAAGCCGCACCATCAAGTACTTCAAGCTCAATGGAGCACCACACGGAAGAAGAAGCTGTATAAGGACGTGAAGACTACCCCAGATCCAAGCTTCCATACTCCTTTCCGTGCCTAGTCTGGGAATCTCGGGGACGAGATTCTTGTAAGGAGGGTAGGTGCATCACACCCTGATTTTCATGGCACAACACTTAAAGTCATTAAATCATGCTAAAATGTGGTTTGACAAAAACTTTTGAGTGTTTTGTCTTTGCTTTGATTGAATGTTTATTTGTTGTTTGAAAGTGCTCTAAAAATCAAATAAATCCTCCAACTCTTATACTCCTTCTCCTTGATCCAAAAACCTTTCCCAATGATCATGCCATGTGTATAGGACATATAAAGAATTTCTTACAAATATAATTTGGCCAAATGGTATTTTCAAAAATTAGTTTTTCAAAAACCCCTGAATTGAGGTTTGCACTGCAAGTACTTAATTAAGGGCAGTAAAAATCTTTCCAAAAATATATTTGACTCCTATTAGATATAGGATACCCAGAAACCACAAAAATATAATTTTAAAAGTTATTTTTCTATTTTATTTAAAGGCTTTTTCTTAAGGCCAGAAAGGGTCTTTAATAGGTCAAAATTATTTTAAAGCTTTAAAAATATTTGATAAAAAATTAGGGAGACTCAATGGACATATATTTTCCATATATATGAGTTTAAACACATGGTCATGATCAAAATATTGGACAAAACCTCCTAAAACCATTTCTGCTCATTTCAAGGATTTGAAATATATCTACAGGAAATATTTTCATAAAAATCCAAGAAAATTCTAACAATTCACATATGACATTTTTGATGATCTTGCCAAGTACCATGTCATGGAGAACAGTATAACCCCATGAAACCCTCCCAAAACCACTTATGTCCTTTTTCAAGTTTGAACAACTTTGCACTGCCAAACATGTCCAAATGTTCTCAAACCTTGTGAACATGCTCAAATGGTCTAATAATGCATCTAGACCAAGTGGAACAAGTTGGAGAACAAGTTAACTTGATCAAAGTGCCCCAAAACCCTTCCTGTCCAGAACCAAATTTGAACAACTCTACATTGGCAACTTTCTCCTCTTGATCTCAACTTTTGTGGACATGTTCAGAACCTCAAATGATGACACTACACCAAGTGGTGCATCCAGGAGAATAGATTTGCATGACTAAATCTTGGCAAAGCCATTTCTGCTGATTTCTAGGATTTACCAAAGTTACATTGGCTACTTTGCCCAAATGAGCTCAAACTTGGTGGAACACCCTACTTCTATGTGCCATTCCATCCTGTTAATTCTCATGGCAAGTGGAATTAATTTTCTTGCCCAGACCAACAACAAACACCTTCTGCCATTTCTCCAAAATCATCATTTTGACCACTTCCACTCTTCTCCATGACCCTATCTTTTTACCACAGCCCCTCCTAGTCCCCTTGCACCTCCAAAGAGCAATGGAAAATCCATAGCTCAATTATTGGAGGGTAACACCCCAATTACCTCCTGGACAGCCCCTCTCTCCTCTTCTTCTTCTACCTCTCTCCTCTCCCACTGGCTCACCAGGGCATCCAAGGCCACCACCCCTTTGTTTACTCCTCCCTGCACCCCTAGACACTAGTGGCCACGCCTGGGCGCCAGAAAGATGCCAATGCCAGCCATATGTCGTGCTCTGAGGCGCTTAGAGTGCGCCCTAGCACTGTAGCCGCTCTCTGCCCGAGCCACCGGACCACCTAGGGCCTCCCCCTCGTGTCCCCGAGGTCGCCTCGACGTCCAGTACACGGCACGTTGTCGGCCCCCTTCTTCCTCTCTCTCTCCTGCCCCTGCTCGCACGCGCACCATGGCCACCCGAGCGCTCCAATGGGCTGCGCCACACGCGCGTGTCCCTGATCCCTCCCCGCACCCTCTATCCTTTCCCCTCGGCCTAGGCCACGCCCAGGAAGACCCCCGACTCGAAGCCAGGCACTCCCGTGGCCTCCAGCGATGGCTACGACCTCGCCGGCGCACGGCCCCGCTGTGCACCTCGCCCCCTCCTATTTGAGGCTGCCCCGAGCCCCCCTCTGCCTCCTTTGGCTCTCTCTCCTCCCGCGCATCCCCTGGACCAACCCACTCCCCTCCTCGAGCCCTCCATCGCTCCCCATGGCCGGAGCCGAGCCGCCGGACTCCGCCTAAATTCATGCCCACCTCTCCTCCTCCTTCCCTCTGGACCGCACTAGAGAATCACCACCATCACCTTGAGCCCCTCCCGTGCTTCTCCCTCTCCTCCCGGTGGCTGTAGCGTCGTAACCACCGCCACCGCCGACCTCCTCCGCCGCGGCCAACACCGTGCTCGACCCTGAGCTCCTCGGCGGTTGTGTCACCCATGGATGGGCGCGACATCACCTCCTGAGTGCGTCGGTGGTCGGAGCGTCGCCGGGGACGCCTCCCAGCAATCCCGTGAGGGTCACCCCTACCTCTGCTCTGCTCGAGCGGGAGGAGGGAGGCGACCTGCGGTGGATCCCAGAGGTCGGTGACCAGCGGGCCCCGCCTCGTTTAAGTGGAGACGGTCTCTGCCAACTGTCGCCTTCGCCGAGGGAAGACGTATTCCCGCGAATACGCTTCCTGCGTCGACAGCCTGCGCGTGGCCGTGCAGTTGAGCCGGCCCGCTGCTTATCTCTCGCCTTGCATGCATGATAAGGGTAAGCCCCCTTTTTCCTTTTTCTTTTTTTCAGCAAGATTCAAACTTTTCCAGAGACCTCACTTCAAGTCCAAATCTGATGGTTCAAATTTTCAGTAACTCCATAAATCATGATCTATTTAATGAGGCATAGTGAACATTTTTATTGTTCTTGGTTTTCACTGGGTACATTAAATAGGTCATTTATCCACATAAGTCCACTTCAAAAATCCATATTATATTCATTTCAACTCCAAATCCAGTGAAACCAATTTCTAAATGTTTCTAAAATCATGCCTGAATTAATGGGTACTTTTACTCATTTTTATAAAATGGCATTCTGTGTACAACTTGTGGATCCATCAAATCCATTGATTCCATCATATTGAAATGTTTAGAAATATCCATTGATCCACTTCCAATGAAATCACCTTGGCCATTCCTCATATGACCAGAGGTATCCTAGAAAAGTCCAAGTCACATTTTTAGAGCACTTTTATTTTCTACCTTGTTGTGTTGCTTATTGTGATTGTTTCGACGTTAGTTGACGAAGTAGACGGAGTACTTGGCGAAGGACCAGAAGATCTCAAGACTCTGATGAACCAGGCAAGCAGCCCTTTGACCATGTCTATGAAACCTTTTTATGCATGTCATATAGTACCTTATCATTGTTGCAACGGAATCATGATGGGGTGATAACCACTTCGATGGTTGCCACCGTACTTCCTCGTTGATACTTGCATTGTGCACGACCCTACCTTCTTATGAGGGTTATGCCGGTGGGAGTAGATAGGATACTAAAGTAGTGCTACGCAAAAAGGGACGGGAATATGCATGGTGATGGAGACAAAGTATTTTCAAAGGACTTTTCGAAAACCCCATCGGGTGCCACTTATGCCCGAGGGAGATGATGGGTTGGGTAGCCACTTGATGACGAAGTGGTGTACCGAGGCAAGTGTGTGTGTTGTTTTCAAAAACGGATTGGTTCAAGTTGCGACCGTTATTCCAACCTTACATGCGCAACCACTCTACCCTTATATGGGAAAGGGCATTATTGATTACCTAGGCCGATACTAGCTTGGAGTCCGCATTACTAGTGACGGGGGAGAGTTGGTGCTCTCTCTCGGGACGGGGTCGTGCCAAGTAGGGCGGCCATGACTGTTTTCACAGGGCACCGGATACACTGTTGTGTCCCCTCTCGGATGTTACGATCTTGAGCGAGTCTCGTATGATGTACATCGTGAGGATACGGAACAACAAGTGGACTCCTTGTTAGTGTCGTCTAGGGAAAGATAGTGATCGGGTGCTTACCCCGGGTACTTGAGGTACATGGTCGTGGATGACACGGAAGTTCCCCGGATCTTGTGGGTAAAGTGTGCAACCTCTGCAGAGTGTCAAACTATTCGAATAGCCGTGTCCACGGTCAAGGACAGTTGGGTAACCGCTCTTGGGCTACGTCCACATGTTTACAAACCGTGTGTGTGTGTTGATAAAACTACTTGGGTCAAGTCAAAGGACTTGACACGATTGAGTTGGGTTGGTGCCCACTCTATTTATGTTGATATCAGTAACCTGTCCTCATGGTTACTTGAAATTCTCTTGATGCATGTCTTACAAGTTGTCGAACATGTCATTGCACTCAAAACTAGCTTTCCGCAAAAATTTACCTATATCAAGCATTGTTGTATCTTGAACCAAAACATGGGTTGCTTGCGAGTACATTCAAAGTACTCATTGGCTTGCCACTGTTTATTTTATTGGCCAGGCATGAATGAACATGATATGATGAAGAATACTTGATGACGAACATGCGAGCTAGGACGCTTCCCAAATGTAATGCCTGTAGGGTTAAGGCAGATGGCATGGTTCCAAGTTATCGACGAAGATTTCCGCTGCGATGTTATACTCAAGACTCGACCATAATGGTCCTACTTGTGTAATACGGTATGTATGGATGTAAGACTCTTGTTATTCAGCTGCTGTGTGTTCAGTGAGCATTGATCTCTGGGATCGCTGTACACGTGCATTCGATGATCTCGACTTATGAGTCGGGGTCCCCACAGAGCTGGTATCAGAGCCATCCTGACTGTAGGAAGCCTTAGTTAGCATGGTCGTTAGTTAGGGCAAAGCTATTTCCAAAACTATTACTAGTTTTCAAAACCATCTATACTTCTCTTCCCTTCACAGATTTTCGAAAACTAAGGTATACTTTCCTTATTGATCTCTTCCCCTTCCAAACCTTTGGTCGCTAGAACCCTTATGCCCCTAACCACTAGATTCCTTGTAAACCTCGAGGATAATCCAGAAGGAAGATGCATTGCCAGACATTCACCCACATCTCTCGAACACAAGATCGGCGACACCACAACAAGACGATACCAACAGAAGATACATCCTCGAAGAATGAGGATATGAACACCCAGGAGATGGTGACACCCTTGACACAGCCCCAAGATGACGCAACCCTAGCCTATGATGATCAGGGCATAGGATATGCAAGATAATAATATACATCGCTAATAGAGTAACCCTGTCACTACCGTTGCTATGTCGGCAACCACGGTGGATGAGAACCTAGCCATTTGGTCCGCCTCACTATAGTGAGCAGGAAAATGGTTCTCTTCGCCCCCGCTCTTGGTGTCGATGTTGTCATCAACGAATCGATAGGTTGGACCTCTATTATGCCTTGTTAATGTCATTGCATAAATGATTGCTTACCCGAAACCCTTGACGCCTTAAAAGGCAAAAGGGATCGTCATGATTAAGAAGACAACAGAAGGCCGAGTCAATGCCAGCTACGAGGAGCCACCTTCACCCCATCACTTCAACAGGCGAGAAGTTGTTGAAGACTCTTCAAGCTCAACCGGGATCGTTTCGTCGAACAACTACAAGAGACGTAGCAACACCTGAGGAAAACCTGGAAGACTGCATGAGGCACAAGGCACGACTACTGAGTCCGAGAACCCCTAGGGTAGGATGAGTCGTGTACCCCCTATCTTAATCGAGTCCGTATGATGGTTGAATAGAACCATGATTGTGTGTTGCTTGTTTTTATTTGTTTGTGTTTTGATATCGATCGCCCTTTTGCCGAGAGGCAACTAGTACTGTGACTATATCACCTGCCTTATTTATTGTTTGTGTTTGGCCCTTTCAGCACTTGTTTGTTTGCACTTGCACTATAGAACCCCCTTTAGGCATTCCCCTCCTCTATGCTACTTTTCCCTCTCATCTCTCTCCTCAAGCGAAGACAAGCAAGACAAGATGCACCAAGGGTTCTACTCCGCGACCAACTAGCATCAAGACTTTTCTTTGTCGCCTCTTCGACCAAGTACAACCCGTAGAGTTATGCTTATCCCTCATGATGGAACCCCATCCCTAGACCCTTCGAGACTTCATGAGATAACCCATCTCGAATCCGTAACCATGTGCTTAACTCTCGGACTTGCAAAGAGAATCAGTTAAGCCTCCGTAACCTCGCTCAACATTGGGTTCAGTATGGAACTAGTGGACGTAGGGAATGAGCACCTTATCATCCTAATATAGCACCAGAACTGATGATGCCATAGGGAAGACCAATTTGAGGATATAGGAACAGAGGACAAATGAATTGGTGAGTTTATATCAATGACTTTGAGAAATTATATGAGACTATTTGGTGGATTATGAGGCTTTCATGTTGGTAGATGAACTTGGTGGATCATTAATATAGAGTAGCATAGCTTTCGTTACCCCTGGATAAATTGGATTTAGTGGGACAATTAAGATCGCAAGTTGAATTCTTGGAAGTATGAGGATTTGACTTAGCCAGGGGATATTGATAGGAAATAGTTGACATTATGATAATGACTTTGGGGAAGCATGTAGGAATTCTCGTTGGACATGAGATTTGGATTTAAATAGGTGATCCTAGTTGAGTATAGATGGTGAGTAAGTCTACATGGTTCGGAGTAAATTGGATTTAGACTGATGATCTCGATCATGATACCATGTTTCTTGGAGGACAATAAACTAGGAGATTGGATTAATTGTCGGAATTGATATAAGCTTGACCTTGTAGTTTACTTGACCATGATAATGGAAATTGGTGGAATTACTATAGTAGAGACAGCCCTTTCAAGTATTTGGGGACTAAAGGACTTTAGAAGATCATGTGGAACACCATGAACATTGGATTTGTAGAATTAATGGATTGTGTAGTGATTAATGAAAGTTAATGGGCTATTGGAGTTGATTCATAGGAAGGAAACAAGATCTTGGAGTGGCTTACGACGTGTTTCCTTAGGATAGAGATGCTTTATCACGGACCTTGGGTCAATAGACTAAGCACTTGGATTGTCACGTTCAA
This sequence comes from Aegilops bicornis, assembly GCA_021605145.1. Lineage (NCBI taxonomy): Eukaryota > Viridiplantae > Streptophyta > Magnoliopsida > Poales > Poaceae > Aegilops > Aegilops bicornis. The sequence goes on along the minus strand of CM038670.1, from coordinate 155,318,788 downwards.
GCTTAGCAGCTTATATGTTCTACCCATGGATTTTTAGGGGTAGACATACATATGAGTTTGGGGATTGTAGACATATATGATTTTGTTAGACCCCCTCTCGAGAGTCATGAGGATATGGATAACATGAGTGATGATTGGAGTTGACCTATCTGAGATGATTCTTTTGGTAATATGATGTGAAGACTAGGTAGAACTATTGGCATCTCAGAAACTGCGCTTAAGGATGAGACGATAAGCGTTCACCCGCACACTAGAACCTTTGAAACTCTTAAGCCCCCCCAAGCTACAACATGGTCGGATCCTGACCTTGGGCTTTGGCTCTAGATCGATAAGACCTTGTCTAATGCTCAACCGTGACCATCACCAATGCCTCAACCCACTTTACGTACCCCATAGACTTCATGGAGTGCTTGGACAAGTTAGTTGTCATCTTTCTTTGATGACATACTTGTCTACCCGAAGACGGAAGAAGAATCGTTGAGCTGGTCAAGGAACATCTGAAGATCGTCATGCCTAGGAGGAAGAACTACGCCAACCACCATCTTCAAGAAGTATACCTCCGCATCAAAGACCAGGCATATCTGCAAACCACTTCTCTCGAAGGAACCAAGCATTTCCATGTCAAAGGGAAGCTCACACCAAGATTTATCGACCCCCAGCCCAATCTAACCTACCGCGAGCTACCCATTAGCAACCTGGATCAAGAAGAGCGTCATACACGAAGCCGCACCATCAAGTACTTCAAGCTCAATGGAGCACCACACGGAAGAAGAAGCTGTATAAGGACGTGAAGACTACCCCAGATCCAAGCTTCCATACTCCTTTCCGTGCCTAGTCTGGGAATCTCGGGGACGAGATTCTTGTAAGGAGGGTAGGTATGTCACACCCTGATTTTCATGGCACAACACTTAAAGTCATTAAATCATGCTAAAATGTGGTTTGACAAAAACTTTTGAGTGTTTTTGTCTTTGCTTTGATTGAATGTTTGACTGTTGTTTGAAAGTGCTCTAAAAATCAAATAAATCCTCCAACTCTTATACTCCTTCTCCTTGATCCAAAAACCTTTCCCAATGATCATTCCATGTGTATAGGACATATAAAGAATTTCTTACAAATATAATTTGGCCAAATGGTATTTTCAAAAATTAGTTTTTCAAAAACCCCTGAATTGAGGTTTGCACTGCAAGTACTTAATTAAGGGCAGTAAAAATCTTTCCAAAAATATATTTGACTCCTATTAGATATAGGATACCCAGAAACCACAAAAATATAATTTTAAAAGTTATTTTCTATTTTATTTAAAGGCTTTTTCTTAAGGCCAGAAAGGGTCTTTAATAGGTCAAAATTATTTTAAAGCTTTAAAAATATTTGATAAAAAATTAGGGAGACTCAATGGACATTTAGTTTTCATATATATGAGTTTAAACACATGGTCATGATCAAAATATTGGACAAAACTTCCTAAAACCATTTCTGCTCATTTCAAGGATTTGAAATATATCTACAGGAAATATTTTCATAAAAATCCAAGAAAATTCTAACAATTCACATATGACATTTTTGATGATCTTGCCAAGTACCATGTCATGGAGAACAGTATAACCCCATGAAACCCTCCCAAAACCACTTCTGTCCTTTTTCAAGTTTGAACAACTTTGCACTGCCAAACATGTCCAAATGTTCTCAAACCTTGTGAACATGCTCAAATGGTCTAATAATGCATCTAGACCAAGTGGAACAAGTTGGAGAACAAGTTAACTTGATCAAAGTGCCCCAAAACCCTTCCTGTCCAGAACCAAATTTGAACAACTCTACATTGGCAACTTTCTCCTCTTGATCTCAACTTTTGTGGACATGTTCAGAACCTCAAATGATGACACTACACCAAGTGGTGCATCCAGGAGAATAGATTTGCATGACTAAATCTTGGCAAAGCCATTTCTGCTGATTTCTAGGATTTACCAAAGTTACATTGGCTACTTTGCCCAAATGAGCTCAAACTTGGTGGAACACCCTACTTCTATGTGCCATTCCATCCTGTTAATTCTCATGGCAAGTGGAATTAATTTTCTTGTCCAGACCAACAACAAACACCTTCTGCCATTTCTCCAAAATCATCATTTTGACCACTTCCACTCTTCTCCATGACCCTATCTTTTTACCACAGCCCCTCCTAGTCCCCTTGCACCTCCAGTAGCAATGGAAAATCCATAGCTCAATTATTGGAGGGGTAAAACCCCAATTTACCTCCCTGGACAGCCCCTCTCTCCCTCTTCTTCTACCTCTCTCCTCTCCTACTGGCTCACCAGGGCATCCAAGGCCACCACCCCTTTGTTTACTCCTCCCCAGACCCCCTAGACACTAGTGGCCACGCCCTGGGCGCCAGAAAGATGCCAATGCCAGCCATATGCGTGCTCTGGAGAGCGCTACAGTGCGCCCTAGCACTGTAGCCGCTCTCTGCCCGAGCCACCGGACCACCTAGGGCCTCCCCCTCGTGTCCCCCGAGGTCGCCACGACGTCCAGTACACGGCACGCTGTCGGCCCCCTTCTTCCTCTCTCTCTCCTGCCCCTGCTCGCACCCGCACCATGGCCACCCGAGCGCTCCAATGGGCTGCGCCACACGCGCGTGTCCTTGATCCCTCCCCGCACCCTCTATCCTTTCCCCTCGGCCTAGGCCACGCCCAGGAAGACCCCCGACTCGAAGCCAGGCACTCCCGTGGCCTCCAGCGATGGCTACGACCTCGCCTGGCCAAGACGGCCCCACTGCACCTCGCCTCCTATTTGAGGCCGCCCGAGCCCCCTCTCTGCTCCTTTGGCTCTCTCTCCCTCCAGCGCATCCCTGGACCAACCCACTCCCCTCCTCGAGCCCTCCATCGCTCCCCATGGCCGGAGCCGAGCCGCCGGACTCCGCCTAAATTCATGCCCACCTCTCCTCCTCCTTCCCTCTGGACCGCACTAGAGAATCACCACCATCACCGCGAGCCCCTCCCGTGCTTCTCCCTCTCCTCCCGGTGGCTGTAGCGTCGTAACCACCGCCACCGCCGACCTCCTCCGCCGCGGCCAACACCGTGCTCGACCCTGAGCTCCTCGGCGGTTGTGTCACCCATGGATGGGCGCGACATCACCTCCTGAGTGCGCCGGTGGTCGGAGCGTCGCCGGGGACGCCCTGTAACCCCGGCAATCCCCGGCGGGGGTCACCCCTACCTCTGCTCTGTTCGAGCGGGAGGAGGGAGACGACCCTGCGGGTGGATCCTGCAGTCGGTGACCACGCCAGTGGGCCCCGCCTCGTTTAAGTGGAGACGGTCTCCATGGCTATCGCCTTCGTCGAGGAAGGCGTATTCCAGCGAGAATCGCTTCCTGCGTCGACAACTGACTAGGCGTGGCCCGTGCAGTTGGGCCGGCCCGCTGCTTATCTCTCGCCTTGCATGCATGATAAGGGTAAGCCCCCTTTTTCCTTTTTCTTTTTTTCAGCAAGATTCAAACTTTTCCAGAGACCTCACTTCAAGTCCAAATCTGATGGTTCAAATTTTCAATAACTCCATAAATCATGATCTATTTAATGAGGCATAGTGAACATTTTTATTGTTCTTGGTTTTCACTGGGTACATTAATAGGTCATTTATCCACATAAGTCCAATTCAAAAATCCATATTATTTTCATTTCAACTCCAAATCCAGTGAAACCAATTTCTAAATGTTTCTAAAATCATGCCTGAATTAATGGGTACTTTTACTCATTTTTATAAAATGGCATTACGTGTACAACTTGTGGATCCATCAAATCCATTGATTCCATCATATTGAAATGTTTAGAAATATCCATTGATCCACTTCCAATGAAATCACCTTGGTCATTCCTCATATGACCAGAGGTATCCTAGAAAAGTCCAAGTCACATTTTTAGAGCACTTTTATTTTCTACCTTGTTGTGTTGCTTATTGTGATTGTTTCGACGTTAGTTGACGAAGTAGACGGAGTACTTGGCGAAGGACCAGAAGATCTCAAGACTCTGATGAACTAGGCAAGCAGCCCTTTGACCATGTCTATGAAACCTTTTTATGCATGTCATATAGTACCTTATCGTTGTTGCAACAGAATCATGATGGGGTGATAACCACTTCGATGGTTGCCACCGTACTTCCTCGTTGATACTTGCATTGTGCATGACCCTACCTTCTTATGAGGGTTATGCCGGTGGGAGTAGATAGGATACTAAAGTAGTGCTACGCAAAAGGGACGGTTATATGCATGGTGTTGGAGACAAAGTATTTTCAAAGGACTTTTCGAAAACCCCATCGGGTGCCACTTATGCCCGAGGGAGATGATGGGTTGGGTAGCCACTTGATGACGAAGTGGTGTACCGAGGCAAGTGTGTGTGTTGTTTTCAAAAACGGATTGGTTCAAGTTGCGACCGTTATTCCAACCTTACATGCGCAACCACTCTACCCTTATATGGGAAAGGGCATTATTGATTACCTAGGCCGATACTAGCTTGGAGCCCGCATTACTAGTGACGGGGGAGAGTTGGTGCTCTCTCTCGGGACGAGGTCGTGCCAGGTAGGGCGGCCATGACTGTTTTCACAGGGCATCGGATACACCGTTGTGTCCCCTCTCGAATGTTACGGTCTTGAGCGAGTCTCGTATGATGTACATCGTGAGGATACGGAACAACAAGTGGACTCCTTGTTAGTGTCGTCTAGGGAAAGATAGTGATCGGGTGCTTACCCCGGGTACTTGAGGTACCGCGGGTCGTGGATGACACGGAAGTTCCCCGGATCTTGTGGGTAAAGTGTGCAACCTCTGCAGAGTGTCAAACTATTCGAATAACCGTGTCCACGGTCAAGGACAGTTGGGTAACCGCTCTTGGGCTACGTCCACATGTTTACAAACCGTGTGTGTGTGTTGATAAAACTACTTGCGTCAAGTCAAAGTACTTGACACGATTGAGTTGGGTTGGTGCCCACTCTATTTATGTTGATATCAGTAACCTGTCCTCATGGTTACTTGAAATTCTCTTGATGCATGTCTTACAAGTTGTCGAACATGTCATTGCACTCAAAACTAGCTTTCTGCAAAAATTTACCTATATCAAGCATTGTTGTATCTTGAACCAAAACATGGGTTGCTTAAGTAGTACATTCAAAGTACTCATTGGCTTGCCACTGGTTATTTTATTGGCCGGGCATGAAAGAACATGATATGATGAAGAATACTTGGTGTGAACATGCGAGCTAGGGCGCTTCGGTCAGAATGCCCTGTAGGGTTAAGGCAGATGGCATGGGTCCAAGTTATCGACGAAGATTTCATTGCGATGTTATACTCAAGACTCGACCATAATGGTCCTACTTGTGTAATACGGTATGTATGGATGTAAGACTCTTGTTATTCAAATGCTTTGTGTGTTCGGTGAGCATTGATCTACGGGATCATTGTACACGTGCATTCGATGATCTCGACTTATGAGTCGGGGTCCCCACAGAGCTGGTATCAGAGCCATCCTGACTGTAGGAAGCCTTAGTTAGCATGGTCGTTAGTTAGGGCAAAGCTATTTCCAAAACTATTACTAGTTTTCAAAACCATCTATACTTCTCTTCCCTTCTCAGATTTTCGAAAACTAAGGTATACTTTCCTTATTGATCTCTTCCCCTTCCAAACCTTTGGTCGCTAGAACCCTTATGCCCCTAACCACTGGATTCCTTGTAAACCTCGAGGATAATCCAGAAGGAAGATGCATTGCCAGACATTCACCCACATCTCCCGAACACAAGATTGGCGACACCACAACAAGACGATACCAACAGAAGATACATCCTCGAAGAATGAGGATATGAACACCAGGAGATGGTGACACCCTTGACACAGCCCCAAGATGACGCAACCCTAGCCTATGATGATCAGGGCATAGGATATGCAAGATAATAATATACATCGCTAATAGAGTAACCCTGTCACTACCGTTGCTATGTCGGCAACCACCGGTGGATGAGAACCTAGCCATTTGGTCCGCCTCACTATAGTGAGCAGGAAAATGGTTCTCTTCATCCCCCGCTCTTGGTGTCGATGTTGTCATCAACGTAACTGATAGGTTGGACCTCTATTATGCCTTGTTAATGTCATTGCATAAATGATTGCTTACCCAAAACCCTTGACGCCTTAAAAGGCAAAAGGGATCGTCATGATTAAGAAGACAATGAAGGCCGAGTTAATGCCACCTACGAGGAGCCACCTTCACCCCATCACTTCAACAAAGTAGAAGTTGTTGAAGACTCTTCAAGCTCAACCGGGATCGTTTAGTCGAACAACTACAAGAGACGTAGCAACACCGAGGAAAACACGGAAGATCGCATGAGGCACAAGGCACGACTCATCGAGTCCGAGAACCCCTAGGGTAGGATGAGTCGTGTACCCCTATCTTGTGATGAAGTCCGTATGATGGTTCGAATAGAACCATGATTGTGTGTTGCTTGTTTTTATTTGTTTGTGTTTTGATATCAGTCGCCCTTTTGCCCGAGGCAACTAGTACGCGGCTATATCACCTGCCTTATTTATTGTTTGTGTTTGGCCCTTTCAGCATTTGTTTGTTTGCACTTGCACTATAGAACCCCCTTTAGGCATTCCCCTCCTCTATGCTACTTTTCCCTCTCATCTCTCTCCTCATCCGAAGACAAGCAAGACAAGATGCACCAAGGGTTCTACTCCGGCGACCAACTAGCACTGAAGACTTTTGCTGTCGCCTCTTCGACCAAGTACAACCCCGTAGAGTTATGCTTATCCCTCATGACTGGAACCCCATCCCTAGACCCTTTGAGACTTCATGAGATAACCCATCTCGAATCCGTAACCATGTGCTTAACTCTCAGACTTGCAAAGAGAACCAGTTAAGCCTCCGTAACCTCGCTCAACATTGGGTTCAGTATGGAACTAGTGGACGTAGGGAATGAGCACCTTATCATCCTAATATAGCACCAGAACTGATGATGCCATAGGGAAGACCAATTTGAGGATATAGGAACAGAGGACAAATGACTTGGTGAGTTTATATCAATGACTTTGAGAAATTATATGAGACTATTTGGTGGATTATGAGGCTTTCATGTTGGTAGATGAACTTGGTGGGATCATTAATATAGAGTAGCATAGCTTTCGTTACCCCTGGATAAATTGGATTTAGTGGGACAATTAAGATCGCAAGTTGAATTCTTGGAAGTATGAGGATTTGACTTAGCCAGGGGATATTGATAGGAGATAGTTGACATTATGATAATGACTTTGGGGAAGCATGTAGGAATTCTCGTTGGACATGAGATTTGGATTTAAATAGGTGATCCTAGTTGAGTATAGATGGTGAGTAAGTCTACATGGTTCGGAGTAAATTGGATTTAGACTGATGATCTCGATCATGATACCATGTTTCTTGGAGGACAATAAACTAGGAGATTGGATTAATTGTCGGAGTTGATATAAGCTTGACCTTGTAGTTTACTTGACCATGATAATGGAAATTGGTGGAATTACTATAGTAGAGACAGCCCTTTCAAGTATTTGGGGACTAAAGGACTTTAGAAGATCATGTGGAACACCATGAACATTGTATTTGTAGAATTAATGGATTGTGTAGTGATTAATGAAAGTTAATGGGCTATTGGAGTTGATTCATAGGAAGGAAACAAGATCTTGGAGTGGCTTCTGACGTGTTTCCTTAGGATAGAGATGCTTTATCACGGACCTTGGGTCAATAGACTAAGCACTTGGATTGTCACGTTCAAGCTTAGCGACTTATATGTTCTACCCATGGATTTTTAGGGGTAGACATACATATGAGTTTGGGGATTGTAGACATATATGATTTTGTTAGACCCCCTCTCGAGAGTCATGAGGATATGGATAACATGAGTGATGATTGGAGTTGACCTATACGAGATGATTCTTTTGGTAATATGATGTGAAGACTAGGTAGAACTATTGGCATCTCAGAAACTGCGCTTAAGGATGAGACGATAAGCGTTCACCCGCACACTAGAACCTTTGAAACTCTTAAGCCCCCCCAAGCTACAACATGGTCGGATCCTGACCTTGGGCTTTGGCTCTAGATCGATAAGACCTTGTCTAATGCTCAACCGTGACCATCACCAATGCCTCAACCCACTTTACGCATTCTATAGACTTCATGGAGTGCTTGGACAAGTTAGTTGTCATCTTTCTTTGATGACATACTTGTCTACCGAAGACGGAAGAAGAATCGTTGAGCTGGTCAAGGAACATCTCAAGATCGTCATGCCGAGGAGGAAGAACTACGCCAACCACCATCTTCAAGAAGTATACCTCCGCATCAAAGACCAGGCATATCTGCAAACCACTTCTCTCGAAGGAACCAAGCATTTCCATGTCAAAGGGAAGCTCACACCAAGATTTATCAACCCCTAGCCCAATCAAACCTACCGCAAGCTACCCATTAGCAACCTGGATCAAGAAGAGCGTCATACACGAAGCCGCACCATCAAGTACTTCAAGCTCAATGGAGCACCACACGGAAGAAGAAGCTGTATGAGGACGTGAAGACTACCCCAGATCCAAGCTTCCATACTCCTTTCCGCGCCTAGTCTGGGAATCTCGGGGACGAGATTCTTGTAAGGGGGGGTAGGTCTGTCACACCCTGATTTTCATGGCACAACACTTAAAGTCATTAAATCATGCTAAAATGTGGTTTGACAAAAACTTTTGAGTGTTTTTGTCTTTGCTTTGATTGAATGTTTGACTGTTGTTTGAAAGTGCTCTAAAAATCAAATAAATCCTCCAACTCTTATACTCCTTCTCCTTGATCCAAAAACCTTTCCCAATGATCATGCCATGTGTATAGGACATATAAAGAATTTCTTACAAATATAATTTGGCCAAATGGTATTTTCAAAAATTAGTTTTTCGAAAACCCCTGAATTGAGGTTTGCACTGCAAGTACTTAATTAAGGGCAGTAAAAATCTTTCCAAAAATATATTTGACTCCTAGTAGATATAGGATACCCAGAAACCACAAAAATATAATTTTAAAAGTTATTTTTTTATTTTATTTAAAGGCTTTTTCTTAAGGCCAGAAAGGGTCTTTAATAGGTCAAAATTATTTTAAAGCTTTAAAAATATTTGATAAAAAATTAGGGAGACTCAATGGACATATATTTTCCATATATATGAGTTTAAACACATGGTCATGATCAAAATATTGGACAAAACCTCCTAAAACCATTTCTGCTCATTTCAAGGATTTGAAATATATCTACAGAAATATTTTCATAAAAATCCAAGAAAATTCTAACAATTCACATATGACATTTTTGATGATCTTGCCAAGTACCATGTCATGGAGAACAGTATAACCCCATGAAACCCTCCCAAAACCACTTATGTCCTTTTTCAAGTTTGAACAACTTTGCCTTTGCCAAACATGTCCAAATGTTCTCAAACCTTGTGAACATGCTCAAATGGTCTAATAATGCATCTAGACCAAGTGGAACAAGTTGGAGAACAAGTTAACTTGATCAAAGTGCCCCAAAACCCTTCCTGTCCAGAACCAAATTTGAACAACTCTACATTGGCAACTTTCTCCTCTTGATCTCAACTTTTGTGGACATGTTCAGAACCTCAAATGATGATACTACACCAAGTGGTGCATCTAGGAGAATAGATTTGCATGACTAAATCTTGGCAAAGCCATTTCTACTGATTTCTAGGATTTACCAAAGTTACATTGGCTACTTTGCCCAAATGAGCTCAAACTTGGTGGAACACCCTACTTCTATGTGCCATTCCATCCTGTTAATTCTCATGGCAAGTGGAATTAATTTTCTTGCCCAGACCAACAACAAACACCTTCTGCCATTTCTCCAAAATCATCATTTTGACCACTTCCACTCTTCTCCATGACCCTATCTTTTTACCACAGACCCTCCTAGTCCCCTTGCACCTCCAGTAGCAATGGAAAATCCATAGCTCAATTATTGGAGGGGTAAAACCCCAATTTACCTCCCTGGACAGCCCCTCTCTCCCTCTTCTTCTACCTCTCTCCTCTCCCTCTTGGCTCACCAGGGCATCCAAGGCCACCACCCCTTTGTTTACTCCTCCCGGACCCCTAGACACTAGTGGCCACGCATGCAGGTGCCGAAAGATGCCAATGCCAGCCATATGCGTGCCTGAGCGCTACAGATCCCTAGCACTGTAGCCGCTCTCTGCCCGAGCCACCGGACCACCTAGGGCCTCCCCCTCGTGTCCCTCGAGGTCGCCTCGACGTCCAGTACACGGCACGCTGTCGGCCCCCTTCTTCCTCTCTCTCTCTCTCTCTCGCCTGCCAAGACGCACACCATGGCCACCCGAAGGCCCAATGGGCTGCGCCACATGCGCGCGTCCCTGACCCCTCCCCGCACCCTCTATCCTTTCCCCTCGGCCTAGGCCACGCCCAGGAAGACCCCCGACCCGAAGCCAGGCACTCCCGTGGCCTCCAGTGATGGCTACGACCTCGCCGGCGCACGGCCCCGCTGTGCACCTCGCCCCCTCCTATTTGAGGCTGCCTGAGCCCCCTCTGCTCCTTTGGCTCTCTCTCCTCCCGCGCATCCCTGGACCAACCCACTCCCTCCTCGAGCCCTCCATCGCTCCCCATGGCCGGAACCGAGCCATGGGACTCGGCCTAAATTCGTGCCCACCTCTCCTCCTCCTTCCCTCTGGACCGCACTAGAGAATCACCACCATCACCGCGCCTCCCGTGCTTCTCCCTCTCCTCCCGGTGGCCGTGAAGGCCCGTAACCACCGCCGCCGACCTCCTCCGCGCGGCCAACACCGTGCTCGACCACAGGCTCCTCGGCGGTCGTGTCACCCATGGATGGGTGCGGCATCACCTCCTGAGTGCGCCGGTGGGCGGAGCGTCGCCGGGGACGCCCTGTAACCCCGGAAATCCCCGGCGGGGGTCACCCCTACCTCTGCTCTGTTCGAGCGGGAGGAGGAAGACGACCTCGGTGGATCCTGCAGTCGGTGACTCGCCAGTGGGCCCCGCCTCGTTTAAGTGGAGACGGTCTCCTAACTGCCGCTTTCGCCGAGGGAAGACATATTCCCGCGAATACGCCTCTTGCGTCGACAGCCTGCGCGCGGCCGTGCAGTTGGGCCGGCCCGCTGCTTATCTCTCGCCTTGCATGCATGATAAGGGTAAGCCCCCTGTTTCCTTTTTCTTTTTCAAAGAAGATTCAAACGTTTCCAGAGACCTCACTTCAAGTCCAAATCTGATGGTTCAAATTTTCAATAACTCCATAAATCATGATCTATTTAATGAGGCATAGTGAACATTTTTATTGTGCTTGGTTTTCACTGGGTACATTAAATAGGTCATTTATCCACATAAGTCCACTTCAAAAATCCATATTATATTCATTTCAACTCCAAATCCAGTGAAACCAATTTCTAAATGTTTCTAAAATCATGCCTGAATTAATGGGTACTTTTACTCATTTTTTATAAAATGGCAATCTGTGTACAACTTGTGGATCCATCAAATCCATTGATTCCATCATATTGAAATATTTAGAAATATCCATTGATCCACTTCCAATGAAATCACCTTGGTCATTCCTCATATGACCAGAGGTATCCTAGAAAAGTCCAAGTCACATTTTTTGAGCACTTTTATTTTCTACCTTGTTGTGTTGCTTATTGTGATTGTTTCGACGTTAGTTGACGAAGTAGACGGAGTACTTGGAGAAGGACCAGAAGATCTCAAGACTCTGATGAACCAGGCAAGCAGCCCTTTGACCATGTCTATGAAACCTTTTTATGCATGTCATATAGTACCTTATCGTTGTTGCAACGGAATCATGATGGGGTGATAACCACTTCAATGGTTGCCACCGTACTTCCTCGTTGATACTTGCATTGTGCATGACCCTACCTTCTTATGAGGGTTATGCCGGTGGGAGTAGATAGGATACTAAAGTAGTGCTACGCAAAAAGGGACGGGAATATGCATGGTGATGGAGACAAAGTATTTTCAAAGGACTTTTCAAAACCCCATCGGGTGCCACTTATGCCCGAGGGAGATGATGGGTTGGGTAGCCACTTGATGACGAAGTGGTGTACCGAGGCAAGTGTGTGTTGTTTTCAAAACGGATTGGTTTAAGTTGCCACCGTTATTCCAACCTTACATGCGCAACCACTCTACCCTTATATGGGAAAGGGCATTATTGATTACCTAGGCCGATACTAGCTTGGAGCCCGCATTACTAGTGACGGGGGAGAGTTGGTGCTCTCTCTCGGGACAGGGTCGTGCCAGGTAGGGCGGCCATGACTGTTTTCACAGGGCACCGGATACACCGTTGTGTACCCTCTCGGATGTTACGATCTTGAGCGAGTCTCGTATGATGTACATCGTGAGGATACGGAACAACGAGTGGACTCCTTGTTAGTGTCGTCTAGGGAAAGATAGTGATCGGTGCTTACCCGGTACTTGAGGTACCGCTGGTCGTGGATGACACGGAAGTTCCCCGGATCTTTTGGGTAAAGTGTGCAACCTCTGCAGAGTGTCAAACTATTCGAATAGCCGTGTCCACGGTCAAGGACAGTTGGGTAACCGCTCTTGGGCTATGTCCACATGTTTACAAACCGTGTGTGTGTGTTGATAAAACTACTTGGGTCAAGTCAAAGGAATTGACACGATTGAGTTGGGTTGGTGCCCACTCTATTTATGTTGATATCTGTAACCTGTCCTCATGGTTACTTGAAATTCTCTGATGCATGTCTTACAAGTTGTCGAACATGTCATTGCACTCAAAACTAGCTCTCTGCAAAAATTTACCTATATCAAGCATTGTTGTATCTTGAACCAAAACATGGGTTGCTTGCGAGTACATTCAAAGTACTCATTGGCTTGCCACTGGTTATTTTATTGGCCAGGCATGAAAGAACAGGATATGATGAAGAATACTTCGGTGACGAACATGCGAGCTAGGACGCTTCCCAGTCAGAATGCCTGTAGGGTTAAGGCAGATGGCATGGGTCCAAGTTATCGACGAAGATTTCCGCTGCGATGTTATACTCAAGACTCGACCATAATGGTCCTACTTGTGTAATACGGTATGTATGGATGTAAGACTCTTGTTATTCAGCTGCTGTGTGTTCAGTGAGCATTGATCTCTGGAATCGCTGTACACGTGCATTCGGTGATCTCGACTTATGGGTCGGGGTCCCCACATGACCTCTGACACACACTACAAGTTGTGAAGATAAGGAACCAAGAAGGGTTCGCTCGCGACTGCATTGATTTCCGCCCGGACCTTCGCGATCACCTGCGAGCCCAGGCCATGGAGCGGTACGGGCCAGAATACGAAGCCCTAATACCTCGGCTGATGTTTGGCACCGCGCCTGCATGCTTCCCCTACGAGGTCATCACGCACCAATTCTCTGGGCCATTCATTGTGCGCGGGGTCAAAAAATACACAGGTGATACAAAACCTGACCTCTGGCTCAGCGACTACCTGACATGTGGCGAAGGGGCACACGGTGACATCGGCAATGCCCTTCGCCACGTTACGCTATGCCTATGAGGATCGGTGCAGTCATGGCTAAACGGGCTCCCTCAGAACTCCATCCACAGTTGGGCGGATTTTGAGCACGAGTTCCCCAGTAACTTCGAAGGGACGTACCAACGGCCAGGAAGCCTGGTAGATTTCTACAATATAACACAAGGAGAAGAGGAGCCACTATGTGACTTCATCGCTTGTTGGCTCAGGAAGAAAAATACAATGCAAAACATTTCCAAAGGAATAGCCATCAAAGCATTCGTTAGCGGAGCACTAGACCCCGTGGTGAGGCACAAGATCGGAAGAAAGGCGGCACAAGGACAACTTTCCGACATGTTAGCCCTCATGAAGATTACAAACGTCTTCGCCACCAGTGAGGAAACTGCTCGCGCTGGTCGCCACCACAAGAAACCAAAGGGATCGACTAGCGCGCAAGGCAAAGGAGGTCGCACCATGCATGGTAACTGTTAGGAGTAAACCACGGGTCGATATGATGACTGGTGTGTCAGTTGGCGCAGCATCGTTGTGCTCGCCGAGACTCCACGCATGTAGTTGGGCAGCCGGACGTGCAGCAATTTTGGGGCGTGTAGAGGCCCGGTCTTGCGGCCGTTGAGAGGCTGCGCAGGTCTTGAGGAGCCATGCATGTAACCAGCGGTAGTTTGTTAGTGCATGCGCGTGTGCATGCATAGTTAGTTAGTGGCCCGTGTGGCATTCTAGTTAGTTAGTGCGTGGGTGGCCTTGATGTGTGGCCGTGTGCTATTTAAGCAGCTAGTAGTCGCCGTGAAGGTGGCGTGGAGCCGGTGTTGTAGCGATATAGCCTGTGTGCTGAATATAAAGGAGGCGTTTGGGCGCCGGAGCGTTCGTCGCCGGCGCGTTCGTCGCCGGAAAAAAGTGTGCTCCTTCTTCCACCTCCGTCCGGCGTGAGAGAGAGAGAGAGAGCGGCAACAACACTTGGTATCATGAGCTTGGTGTCTTGGTCGTGCTTGCCGTGCCGGAGGCGTGGCAGCGATGGCGGCGCTCGCCGGCAGCTGCACGACGGAGCTCCGGGCCGTGTGTCGGCCCATGGAGGTGGGCGGCGTTGTGGCTGTCATGGCGCGTGGCGGAGGCGGCGGGCGGTGACGTCGTACGTGCGGCGACCGCGGAGGCCGCCGAGGCGCTGCGTGGTGGCGCGGCGGCGCAGCACGGCGTGGCGGCGTGGAGGCACCGCATGGCGGCATGGAGGCCGCGGCGGCGAGCCGGGCGCGACCGGTGCGTGTTATGGGTGCACACTGGCGCGTCGGGACCGCGGGCGCGCGTACGAGCGTGCGGTTGACGTTGGGAGGAGGCGTATGTCGCCGTTGTGCTCGAGTCAGTGCTCGAGTTCGGCTACATCCTTCCGGCGTTTGTCGCTGGCGGCTGCCATAAGGCGGGGCGGCGCCGATGGCGGCTGGTGTGGTCCGGGCTCGTCCGGGCACGTCGGATGCGCGCAGGGCAGGCGGGGCGCCTGGTGTGGTCGGACTCGGCAGGCGTCAGTGCGCAGCGGGACGTCGCAGGACATCTGAAGCGGTCCGGGAGTGTCCGAGTGCTTGGCAGGGGCGTCGCGGCGCCGACGGATGTCAGGCGTGTGTCGCCGGCGGAGGAGGAGCTCGGCGTGTGTCGCCGGGGTCGCGACTGAGCACGGTGCAACTGGCGTCAGTGCGCTAGGTCGGGTCCGTGGCAGTGCTACCGGCGTCGATGCGCTGGGTTGGGTCCGCGGGCTGGGTCACAGCCGTGACGACGACGACGAGAGCAGCAACAACTCCGGCGACAGCAATGATAAACCAAGTCGTGGTTTAGGGGGAGTATGTTAGGAGTAAACCACGGGTCGATATGATGACTGGTGTGTCAGTTGGCGCAGCATCATTGTGCTCGCCGAGACTCCACGCATGTAGTTGGGCAGCCGGACGTGCAGCAATCTTTGGGGCGTGTAGAGGCCCGGTCTTGCGGCCGTTGAGAGGCTGCGCAGGTCTTGAGGAGCCATGCATGTAACCAGCGGTAGTTTGTTAGTGCATGCGCGTGTGCATGCATAGTTGGTTAGTGGCCCGTGTGGCATTCTAGTTAGTTAGTGCGTGGGGGCCTTGATGTGTGGCCGTGTGCTATTTAAGCAGCTAGTAGTCGCCGTGAAGGTGGCGTGGAGCCGGTGTTGTAGCCTGTGTACTGAATATAAAGGAGCCGTGAGGGCTGAGGGAAACATGTAGTCACGGTGTGCCACCAGGGAAGTGTCTTTGGCAAAGCCATTGTGATCTTTCTTCCTTGGTGAAGTGTGTACGTGTGTGTGTGTTCCCTTAGTATGTGTGAGAGTTGTGAGGAAGAAGAAGAAGGGCGCTGCGGCGAGGAAGCGGCGCCAACAGTAACGACCACGGTCACAAACGGAAGGAACAGCCACTGGCGGCAGCAACCAGACAGGAGACCGGTCAACCGAGCAGCAAAAGAACCAAGCACGACCGCACACCAAGGCACGCGTCTCGCACATACGAGACGATCATGAGCGGCCCCTGCAGATACAACAGCCATGGATCCTACAAAGCGTTGCACTCAACACGGGAGTGCCACCTCAACGAGCAAATCACCCAAGAGAAGAACGCAAGGGACAGAGACGTTTTAGACAGCGAGGATGGTCGCCACGTACACGCGACCTCCCAAAGGACTCAAAGAGGAGGCCGAAAGGAAAAATCCGATACACACACTAAACATGACCGCCTGAAATACCATAGTGTGATGGTGTGTCCGAACGTCATAATTGCACTCTATTGGATATGGTGCATACCATGATGTCTCTTATCGAATTACCACTATCGTTTATGGATTAGGCATTAGAGACAACCGCATTCACTCCAAATAGGGCACCACGTAATTCCGTTAAGATAACAGCGTATGAATTATGGTTTAGAGAAACCTAAACTGTCATTTCTTAAAAGTTTGGGGCTGCGAAGCTTATGTGGAAAAGTTTTAGCCTGATAAGCTCAAACCCAAAGGGAATAAATGCATCTTCATAGGACACCCAAAACAGTTGGGTATACCTCCTATTTCAGATCCGGAAGCAAAAGTGATTGTTTCTAGAAACGGATCCTTTCTCGAGGAAAAATTTCTCTTGAAAGAATTTAGTGGGAGGATGGTGGAGACTTGATGAGGTTATTGAACTATCACTTCAACCAATCTGTAGCAGGGCACAGGAAGTTGTTCCTATGGCGCCTACACCAGTTGAAGTGGAAGCTGATGATAGTGATCATGAAACTTTGGATCAAGTCACTACCAAACCTCGTAGGTCGACAAGGACGCGTACTGTTTCGGAGTGGTACGGTAATCTTGTCTTGGAGGTCATGTTGTTAGACAACAATGAACCTACGAGCTGTGGAGAAGCGATGGTGGGCCCGGATTCCGACAAATGGCTCGAGGCTATAAAATCCGAGAGAGGATCCATGTATAAAACAAAGTGTAGACTTTGGAAGAACTACTTGATGGTCGTAAGGCTGTTGTGTACAGATGGATTTTAAAAGGGAAGACGGACAATGATGGTAAGTGTTACCATTAAGGAAGCTCGACTTGTCGCTAAGATGTTTTCCGAAAAGTTCAAGGAGTTGACTACGATGAGGCTTTCTCACTCGTAGCGATGCTAAGAGTCTGTTGAAATTATATTAGCAGTTCCTGCATTATTTATGAAATCTTGCAGATAGGATGTCAAAACATTGTTTCCTCAATGATTTTCTTAAGGAAAGGTTGTATGTGATACAACTAGAAGGTTTTGTCAATCCTAAAAGATGCTAACAAGTATGCAAAGCTTCAGCAATCCTTTAAGGACTAGAGTAAGCATCTCGGAGTTGGAATATACGCTTTGATGAGATGATCAAAGATTTTGGGTTTATACAAAGTCTATGAGAAACTTGTATTTCCAAAGAAGTGAGTGGGAGCACTATAGCATTTCTGATGAGTATATGTTGTTGACATATTGTTGATCGGAAATGATGTAGAATTTCTGGAAAGCATATAGGGTTATTTGAAAGATGTTTTTCAATGGAAAATCTGGATTAAGCTACTTGAACATTGAGCATCAAGATCTATAAGGATAGATCAAAAACGCTTAATAGTACTTTCAAATGAATACATACCGTGACAAGATTTTGAAGGAGTTCAAATAGATCAGCATAGAAGGAGTTCTTGGCTGTGTTATAAGGTGTGAGCATTGAGTAAGACTCAAGATCTGACCACGGTAGAAGAGAGAGAAAGGACGAAGGTCGTCTCCTATGCTTTAGACGTAGGCTCTACAGTATGCTATGCTATGTACCGCACCTGAAGTGTGCCTTGTCATGAGTCAGTCAAGGGGTACAAGTGTGATCCAGGAACGGATCACATGACAATGGTAAAGGTTATTCTTAGTAACTAGTGGGCTAAGGAATTTTCTCGATTATGCAGGTGGTAAAAGAGTTCGTCGTAAAGGGTTACGCCGATGCAAACTTTGACATTAATCTGGATGACTCTGAGTAGTAGACCGGATTCGTATAGTAGAGCAGTTATTTGGAATAGTTTCAAATAGCGCGTGGTAGCTGCATCTAGGAGATGACATAGAGATTTGTAAAGCACACACGGATCTGAAAGATTCGGACCGTCGACTAATAACTTCTCTCACAAGCGAGATATGATCAAACCCAATGGGTGTTGGATTCATTACAATCACATAGTGATGTGAACTAGATTATTGACTCTAGTGCAAGTGGGAGACTGTTGGAAATATGCCCTAGAGGCAATAATAAAATGGTTATTATTATATTTCCTTGTTCATGATAACTGTCTATTGTTCATGATATAATTGTATTAACTGGAAACAGTAATACATGTGTGAATATATAGACCACAACATGTCCCTAGTGAGCCTCTAGTTGACTAGCTCGTTGATCAATAATGGTCATGATTTCCTGACCATGGAGATTAGATGTCATTGATAGCGGGATCACATCATTAGGAGAATGATGTGATGGACAAGGCCCAATCCTAAGCGTAGCACAAAGATCGTGTAGTTCGTTTGCTAAAGCTTTTCTAATGTCAAGTATCATTTCCTTAGACCATGAGATTGTGCAACTCCCGGATACCGTAGGAATGCTTTGGGTGTACCAAATGTCACAACGTAACTGGGTGGCTATAAAGGTACACTACATGCATCTCCGAAAGTGTCTGTTGGGTTGTACGCAATTGAGGCTGGATTTGTCACTCCGTATGATGGAGAGGTATCTCTGGGCCCACTCGGTAATGCATCATCATAATGAGCTCAATATGACTAAGTAGTTAGTCACGGGATCATGCATTACGGAACGAGTGAAGTGACTTGCCGGTAACGAGATTGAACGAGGTATTGAGATACCGACGATCGAATCTCGGGCAAGTAACGTACCGATTGACAAAGGAAATTGTATACGGGATTGCTTGAATCCTTGACATTGTGGTTCATCCGATGAGATCATCGTGAAACATGTAGGAGCCAACATGGGTATCCAGATCCCGCTGTTGGTTATTGGCCGGAGAGATGTCTCGGTCATGTCTGCATGGTTTCCGAACCCGTAGGGTCTACACACTTAAGGTTCGGTGACGCTAGAGTTGTTATGAAAAATAGTATGTGGTTACCGAAGGTAGTTCGGAGTCCCGGATGAGATCCTGGACATCACAAGGAGTTCCGGAATGGTCCGGCGGTGAAGATTGATATATTGGACGAAGGATATTGAAGTCCGAAAGTGTTCTGGGATACCAAGCTATGACCAGCATGACCGAAAGATGTTTCGGGAGCCCGGCAAATGTTGAAGGGCCTCATGGGCCAAAGGGAAAGGGACAAACCAGCCCACTAAGGAGATGCGTTGACGGCCGGAGAGGTGGCCGAGGCGGCAGTGGCAAGGGAGGACAGCGGGCCGAGGTCGTCAGCCATGCGTGGCGTCTGATACCAAAATCCTCAACCGTGTGTGGTTGGACACAGGCAATCCATCCGGGTCAGGTGGACCGTGGACGTGCAAGATCAATGCGGCGATCTTGCCGACAGTGTGCAGAGACAAAACATGGTTGTGAATGTTTGTCCCGCACTACTTTATGTAGCTTGATAAAATGCATCTTGCGCCGTGGGGATGTAGCTCAGATGGTAGAGCGCTCGCTTAGCATGCGAGAGGTACGGGGATCGATACCCCGCATCTCCAAATAATTTTTGTTCCCTTTTTTTGCATTTTCTTCCACTCCTCTTCCTCTTGCATGGTTTTGAACGAGGCTTGGCTTGAACTCGCGACGTGCGTACGCAATCATGTACCTTTCCCATGTCCATGTATCGAACCAACCGTGTCTTTTGAGAGGACAGCTCGGTTTTTAAAATTAGAGCTCTCTGAACAAAGTCTCCATGATACCGGCTTTTAGTGCACCCCTCTACTCTATTCCTTCAAGAAAACTTTCAGCACGCGGTTGCATAAGGTACATACATACGACTGCTGAATCCTTGCAATTTTACACTGCCCCGTTGCAACATTTGACGCCTCTTCCGTGACTTTTGAGGCAACCCCTTCCCTTTCCCCTTATTCTTTCATAACCTTTCTGTTCATACCACAGTAGTAGTAATTTACTGTTTGTTCTTCAAAGAGCCTTCTTTTTCCGAGAGTATGACAAAGAGCCTTCTGAAACATGAGGACAACACACAAGTGCACTACAAATCTACAACCGCCTAACTGAAGCATGCATACATCCATCCGTCAGTTGGTCATAGGCATAAGGGCCATACACATAACAACCAATACTTGCATAATAAGGAACACATCCACAATCAAGATCCTAACCACGAATCCCCCAAAATAAAAATAAAAATCTGTGTAACCATGGCTTCTCTTGGCACAACACAAGAGGAGATCTCCACCACAAACACCTTATTTGAGACAGCAAAATAGAAGGACACTGACGACGACAACCAGCAGTCTCCAAGCCATAACAACAACAGCTAAGCCCTTTCAATTCATATTCTTTTCTTCCTATCCTCATCTGTACATCCGTCTACACAGCAGCTTAATACAACAACTCCATCATCAATCCACGTGGCACAGGGGGGAGGGAGGGGGTACAAGCAAGCACTAGTAGCTACTACAGCAGTAGTCATAAGCATCAAGCAACAACCTTCTTTTTATCTTCTTACCTCTTACACAAAGACTGTCGGCTTCTCTTCCGTTTCGGTTGGTCGCAAGCCATCGTCCTCCTCCAGCCACCTCAAACAGTCGTCGTCCACGCACACAGACACCAGCGAGAGATTGGCGGTGGCTTCGCCATCAGTCATCTCCTAGGGTTGAATTGATGCAACAATAATAATGCTTGTTTTCCGTCTCAGGCTTTCGGGATCGACCGGGAAGAAACTCCGTGCAAGAGCTTTATGAACCCGAGGAAGCTGAGCTTCCCGTCGGCGTGCCTGATCCAGTCCTGGAGGACGACGTGGAGGGGCACCGACGGGCCGAGGCCGAGTTCCTGATGGACCAAAGACACGACAGTGATCAGTGAAAATGTCAAGTGATCATGCATAAATTAACTGTTCAGACTACAGTTCAGACTCGTACCGAGGCAAGTTCTTCGATCACGATAGGCCGGTTGCCCTCCTTGTCGAACAGCTCGTACGCGCGCCGAGCATGCTGTTCCCAGGTCTCCAGAGCTTCCATCTGATATACGCTGATGGCGGAAGCCGCAAACTCTTCGAAATCCAATTTTCTGTACTGAAGGGTGCATACCTGGTATACACCATAATTTTGGCAGGTAAGTCGGCGCAGTCCAATACATCATACAACTGAAGATACTATGAAGAAGGCTTACCGTGTTAACAAAGTCAATAACCCTGGAATCCTTCATTGCATCCGTAGAATTCTTCACCAGAGCCTGCAAGTTCCATTTGCCCTTTTCAGCAACTGCATGCTGTAAACTAGACTAACTGAGCGAATATAGGATTACTAACCGATTTCAAATTTTGCAACGAGATAAAACCACTCTTGTTTGGACCCAACAATTCAAACTGCTCTTTTAGATAAAAGAGTTGATTTGCTGTCAATGTCTTAGCTAGGGCCTGCAA
Source organism: Aegilops bicornis (assembly GCA_021605145.1). Taxonomy (NCBI): domain Eukaryota; kingdom Viridiplantae; phylum Streptophyta; class Magnoliopsida; order Poales; family Poaceae; genus Aegilops; species Aegilops bicornis. The sequence continues at coordinate 155,297,164 of CM038670.1, read as the reverse complement.
AATGTATGGACATCCATAAGAAATGGCTCATTGGTAATGCAATTAAATTCAGGACATAATGCTATGAACCTACTTAACTGTGCAAACTTGTTCTATATAACAGCGAAAGGAACATTCAACATGTAGCAATTTCAACAAGAATATGGATATCTCAAGTACCCAATGCAATAAAAAATCAAAACAAATTAACACTTGCTGGTAAAGAAAATAAACTGTGGATTGCATAATGAAGACCAAATTGCAATAGGTTTTTTTTTTTGGTAAGTCTGTTTAAGTGCATAGTGTATACCCTCAAAGCAGACTTCCGCAATGAAGATGAACTGATATAAGCTCGGATAAGCTTGTAGATTATCATATCTAAAGGAATTTTGACTTGTTGTGCATCACGGATCCATGGGTGACCTGCAGGTACCAGTGCACAAGTAAACAATTAAGCATCATTCTGCTGCAGGATAGTCTTCCTAAGGAGGACATTACTGTACGGCACTGCCAAACAAATATAGTTCTTACTGAGAGCTTGTGAGGCAGTCATCCTCTTGCGGTAATCCTTATTAAGCAACCTTTTTACAAAGTCTTTGGCTTCAGCAGAGAGAGTAGGCCATGGGGCCTCATCAAAACTTGGTTCCGCCTTAAGGACAGCTCGGAATATTCCTGATTCTGTGCGTGCCCAGAAAGGTCGGCTCCCACAAAGCAAAATGTAGGCAATTACTCCAATGCTCCACATATCTCCCTCCGTGCCATAAGATCGATGAAGCACCTCGGGAGCAACATAATACGCACTTCCAACAATGTCATTGAGTCTTTCATCTGAAGATGTAACAATTGTGTGGTGTCACAATACAGTCACATTTAAATGTAGTAAAACAAAAGCGTTAAACAAAAATCTGAATGGACCATGTTAGACTAACCTGGCTTTACAAAGTCAGACAAGCCAAAGTCTATGACCTTCAAGGGTGAGTTTTCCTCCTTTGATGAGAATAGAAAATTCTGGGAAAAGGAAACACAAATGTATTTCGTCATTGCAAAATCTTTGTATTGCATCTGCTGACTGAACAGAAGTGCTTTGGATAAATATAAAGAACCAACAATCGAAGAAAATATGGTATGGCATTAAGAAACTCCCAGGTTGATAATAGTAACTAAAAGATAGTACGATGAATTAATATTAGCTGCTAACTGTGCGAAAACAAACTAACCTCTGGTTTCAGATCCCGATGAACAACACCTTGAAGATGGCAAAATGATACTACACTCAAAATTTGCAGCATAACAACCTTTGCATCCTCTTCAGAATACTTTCCACCTCTGCAAAACAAGAGATTAGATATCGTTAGAACCCCAGCAGATAATCATAAGAATTGTTCCAATTTGCGAACACTGGTAAGATTGTACCTTGCCAATATCTTATCAAGTAGTTCGCCTCCTTTACACAATCTGAAAAGAAACAAACATGATAAGTGATGTTAGTTACAGTAAGCGCCATTTGATATGCATGGTCAGTTTTGATAGGAATTGATCATAATTTGACTAATTATAATTTAAACCTTCTACTATAGAGAAGAACAAGAATCTCATGCATTGCAACAACAAATGAAGACAGAACTGAAAAGGACCTACTCTACGAGAGAAATGCACACTTACTCCATAACTATATACACGTTGTCTTCATCTTCAAAAGCATCATAGAACTGCACTAGGTTGCTGTGGCCTGTCAGAGAGCTCAGTATCCTCACTTCTCTTCTGACATCTTCAATTGCTATGGCTGTTGTCATCTGCCCACACACGTCATTTGGTGAGACTAGAAAACAGCTTTAACTTAAATATAATGTGTACTCTAAATAGCTAGCACGCGTCACTTGGTGAGACTAGAAAACAGCTTGAATTTCAATATCAATTTGTATGGTTTTGGAATAAATAACTAACAAATAAATGACTGACACAAGCAAACAGAGACATAACAAACAAAGCCGATATGATGAACTTAGTATATTACTGGTAAGATCGTGCAACTAAAACAGTGACAAGCACAAAGTCAACCAAAAATAGCTCCTTCGTCCTACTTACACTTAGGCGGGCAACGTACGTAGATCTCGAAACACAAATTATGACACCTTTGTCTTTGTGGCCTATCCAACAACCAGCTACTGTTGAGCCCAATGTTGTCCAGCAGTGCACTGGACAAGCAATAAGTGGTCAATTATAGGCACCAAGGAATAAAATGCCTCTTGCTGGCATCAGCGCAACCGCAACCCATTTACAATGAAACAATCCATGCCCAAACGGCAGTTGAAATCCTAAAGTTAAAAAAACAGTAATCAAACAACTTCGCTTGTTTCCTAACCATGCCAGTGAGCTCATCTTCTCTAGAAAGAATTGATCAAGAAAAGAAAAAGAAAAAACAGCATTGCTACGATTGGCAGAGCACAAGCACATGCACATGGAATGTGAGTAGCTGTGGCCGGCCAGCCGGCCATGCATGTACAACAGGAAGATTGCCAGCTCTGGTTATAAAAGCACTGGGCAGGCTGAGGCTCTACAGGGGCCAAATTAAATGGCGCCTCATACAATTGCAGGGAGGCGCATAATGAGCGAAGCTCTTTAAACAGAATTGAAGTATCACTTTTGGCCTGCAGATCTAGCCGAGAGAGAAGGATCATGCGCTGCCATGAGCATGCCAGGCTAGGTGAGGAAAGAAGATAAGAAGAGCAGAGGACGTTGACGTCGGGAGCTCGGTGACCATCTGCACTCGCCACCACCAATCCACCATGACCATGATGTTAAGCCAATGAATGCACAGGGGCTTGTCCACGTCTGGATAGATGAGCTCCACCAGGCTCCATCGCCATGAATGCCTGCCGCGAGGCGGCGAGCTTTGCCCTACCGGCAAGGGCGAGGTCGTTCTCCCTCCCACCAACAGTCACGAGCGCCCCGGGAGATATGGGTTGCTTTTCGCCAAGCCATGGTTGAACCAAGCGACGCTCTAACGAATACGGAGTAGTTGATAGGACTAGCACATATGCAACACGAGCTCGACGGATCCGATTTTCCAAAATCCCAGGCAGAAAAAAATGCTTAATCGACGAAATGCAAGTCTTAGTCAACACCTGGAGAAGTCGAGATTGAATCTAACGTGGTAGCAAAAGACGGATCTTGACGACAACATGAGCAGAGACAGCATCATTCAGACGGACATGCTGATGCCCAATCACGCGTAGAAAAAGAAGTGGTAAAATGCAGAGTATGCAGCTGAACATGGACAACGAGAGACTGAATGGCAGAGACATTTCTGCAAGCAGCTCGAGAACGAGGGCGTGGCAATGGCGAGGGGAGGGGAGGAGGGGCGGCGTGAGTGAGTGAGTAAATATCGGACCTTGGCCTTGGGGATGACCTTGACGGCGACGTCCTGGCCCTTGTGCTCGCCCTTCTTGGCCTTGGCGGCGCAGGTGTAGCCGAAGTGGCCGCGGCCGACCTCCTCGCCGAGCTCGTACTTGGCGAAGAAGTGCTTGGAGAAGCCGAAGCTCTTGTCGAGGCCCAGCTCCGGCTCGCCGCCCTCGGGGATGGACGCCTCGTTGGGCTTGACGGAGCCGTGCCGCCGCGCCAGGAGCGCGCGGATGTGCTTGGCCGGCGACGGCGGCGGGAAGGGCCGCTTGAAGCCGCCGCGCGCCGGCGTGGACGCCACGCTCGAGTTGGCCGGCGAGCCCTTGTAGCTGGACGCCGGGAGCGGGCTCGGCAGGTAGAAGGGGAACTTGGGCTGCTTTGGCGTGCCCGGCTTCGCCGCGGCCGCCGCCTGCGCCGGCGAGGCGGCACCGCCACCGGCGGCATCGCCGGTCCCGGAGGCTACACGCGGCTCCTCCTCCGCCTTGGGCTCCGGGATTCGCGAGGGCTTTCCGTGACAGAGACCCATGGAGCCCGCGGATCAAGAACCGAGCTCAACGGCCCCGAATCGACGCAAATTCCGCAGAAACCGCCCAGAATTTCCCCGGAAACGGCGCAGGGGCGGGTCGTCAGAGAGTCTCCCCGCCTTCAAGAACCCGAGAAATCATCCCAAATTCCTGCCTCGCCAAGAAAGGGAACCCTGCTCCACACCACGGCGAACCCGCCCCCAAAATTGGATCCCAATCACAGCCAAAACCAGGCCGCCGGAATCCTTTCCTTGCAGAGAACCCAAATGCCGACGGAGAAAGAAAGAGAGAGAGAGCGCGACAGGGGCCTGGGCTGGCCTGGCTTGGCTCGAAGGAGGGATGGATGGACGGATCAGAGCAGGGGCGGCGGCAGGAGCAAGAACATATTCCGAGATTCTTGAAGTGACCAAACAATCGGCAAAAGCCGGGGGCTTTGAGCGAAAGGCTTGGATCAGAGCGAGGAAATGGGCACCACCACTGGCTGCCTCTGGCTGCTAGGAAGGAAAGGAAGAAAAGAAACACCCAGCTGGGGAGTGAATCCTGTGATGAATTGGGAGGGGAGAAAAGGGCGGAGGGAGGGGAGGGGGAGAGGAGCACTGCCTTTTCCTTTTCAGCTCCTTCTTTTTTCCCCTTTTCTTTTGTAGCTGTAGCTGTAGCCCCCCTCCAACGCCTCCACACACACCATCGCCATGTATGTGCTGTGCTTTGGTGAGGGAGGGCAATGGGGACCTGGGGTGGGGGTGGGGTGGGGGGTGGCGCAAGACAACATGGGTGGCTGGCCAGGCCAACAATTTCTTTCTTTCTTTCTTTTTCTCCCCTGTTTCTGTTGCCGTCTACTCCTTGTTTGCTGGTCACCACCACTCACCAGGGCAAGGGAACAACTGTACTGACAAAACTTCCACGGGATACATGCAACTTATTCAGCAGCATCATCTACTTGGAGCCTCAAGGGATCTATCTATCCCAGAATGATCCTGCTCTCAAATACCTAGAAAATTTCCAACATTCAAACTTCAAACGCGCAAACTCGGCGGTTCTATACGGCCAATGGTATTGCAGCTATATACTACTCCCTCTGCTCACAGATACAAGGTGTTCTAATGTTTTTAGTTCATTATTTAAGCAAAATACAGCTTTTGTCTATACCATTGTGAACAAATGGATTGTTCATCGTTGCTGACCCACTATTTGTTTGTTTTAGTTTCCAAAATTTTACTGAAAGGAAGAATCATATCTGTCTCACTCTGAATCTGAACTTCTCAAGTCACCCTTCTCTCCAATCCAAAAAAGGCCACGCCGCACGCACAGCACAGGCTGTCCTTGCGAGCCGAGCTGAGCTCCTCCAGTCCAACCTCAACCTCCCAAGGTATTAAACTGGGGAGTAAATGGAGGCATCAATGCTGCTTGCTTGCTACTACTCCCCTCTCCTTTTCCCTCCTCTCCTCTCCTCTCATTCATATCCCATTACCTAAGCAATGTTGACTTGAGCAGGCTGCCTCTGGATTGTATACTTCATTTGCTCTTCAGATCTCAACAAGGCTTCCTGTCACTGTCTCACTGTAATCTTGCATCACTTCATGATTTTTTACCGGGATTAATAGTGTAAATTTATGTCGACCTCACATGCTTTTCTGGCTATTAAATATTTTGCATAAAAGGCATAGATTAATCAGAAAAACTTTCAGTGGTTCAGCTATTAGTTTACACGTAAGGTCACTTTCACTCATGCACCTTTCGGTCCCCATACCCTACCCTATGTGTGTCAAACTTGTGAACCCTCCTCCTCCAACGTCCAGGTCCCGTTTGAAACGCGGAAATTATTTTAGGTTCCGGCGGAAAAACGAGCCGGTTCTTCGAAAATTCTCATGAAACCAGATAATTAACGCGTTCCGAACAGGACCTTAGAGATTGTGTGCGAGAAAATTAAAGCGTGCCGGATTCGAATGCAATGTTTTATGTGTGACCAGTTGGTCAGGGCTTTGGACTCCCTGTGGTGGTGGAGTCTAGAAATGTTGATTTCCGGGGATTAGAGGAACTTTCTGATAGAAATTTGAGAGATTATGATGGGTAAGAAATGTGTGAGCATCTGATGAGGCACTCCACGGGAAGCAACCCATTACTCATGCAGTTGGTTTTCTGTAAAGGGAGTAAGATCCAGTGGACAGATGTCTTTAATCAATCATTTTCTCCTAATGGGAAATGGCGGAAAAGCGTCCATTAAGGATCTGAAAAATGCGGTGAGCAGAATTCTTCCCACACGTGAAGCTCTAGATTAAAATAAGTCCTGGGCTTTGGTAGATTCTTTGTAGAAAAGATTACATGGTCTTTTCTTCTTTTGTGAGGAAAAGTTTACAAACCCTAAAGCGATGTATACTGTTTCGGAAAAATTCCAGAATATTTTGATCTAGAACAAAGCAAAGAAGCCAATATTATGTGATACTCCCTCCGTTCACAAATATAAGATGTTCTAACTTTTTTACGAATCGGATGTATATAAACACGTTTCAATGTGTATGTTCACTTACTTTAGTCTCTATGTAGTCCATATTGAAATATCCAAAACATCTTATATTTGTGAACAGAAGGCGTACTAGATAGTCTATATCAAACCTGAAAAACACTACTGTTGCACTGAAACTGATTTCAGACATCTGTGTATGTACTCTGACCTCTAGTTGAATTTATCATTTATGTTGGCATAAAGATTTTCCCTCACCTAATACTAGTAGTACTAACTACTTTCCTTGGAAATTCCTGAACCTTTTTAGAGGAATCCATGGAATAATTCCTTTGTTTGTACAGACCACATATTATTTGCAGATACAAGCCCTGCTCTTCATTCTTGATTGGAGCAGTGCCTCCACATTGGGATGATTGATGCTGCCTCACCTCACCTCCAAACAAAAAGAAGGAACAGGCAGCTTCAATGAAACTGTCTAATTCTGTTGTCCTCTCCCCTGCACCCCTCACATAAAAGAAAGAGGTTGGAACCAGTATTCTAAGCATGTTGGGACTAGGGCTGTCACCTGCCTAATTTTCAGGGTTGGCCCACCGTCCAGCATCATTAGTCCTGATCCTGATTAATTATTGGAACACTCATGCTAGATGCATGGCATTCTCCTGAAGTTTCCTCCTCTGCTGCTTAACAGGCAGGAGCAGTGTACTACTTATGATTTACAGTACATAGTAGTACTGCTGCTGCACTCTGATCAACAAGCACAAGGAATCAAGGAGGTTCTCATGGGTAACTGGAATGGTGAAAAGTTTGTGGGTGTTGCCTAGTAGTGGTGGTACATGTATGTATGTGCATTGTGGCCATGGCATGGGGCACTGTGACCTTCACCCTCACCAAATCCCAGATGAGCCAAGCAAACAGGACCATCCCCTTCCTTTTAAAAAAAATCAGTGGGGGAATAATTAGTAGGAGGGATAGATAGATAATGACATTGCTTTCACCACCCCACTATCTGCCTAAGCAAATTTCTTCCCCATTTTGTCTACCCTTTCTGGAGGTCCACTAGGGGGAAAAGGGGCAGCTAATGGGGACAATTCAGCTGAGGAATAAAGACAGCAAAGTACTAATCACACGCATGCTTATACTTGCTCTCTTTGATGTATTTCGTTTGGAGTCATATTTGTGGAGTATATTCCACAGATACATGGAGCTAACAATGTTTTGTTAGACTAACAAATTTAAACAGATTTTACAAATTTACATATTGAATCAGGCAAATTGTGAGATTCATTTTGTTGCGAAATGTGGTTCAATATGGCGGCAGTTTTAAATCTGTCAAAAAAAACTTCTTACAAATAAATGTTTCGCGGCCGAAAATGCTGGTTCTTCTACTACAGTACACTGCACAATGAGTCTTGGGCTAAGTAATTAAACCCTAATCGACTTGTTAATTCTGCACAGTCCAAGATCAGAGCCAACAGCTCAGATACCCTAGAGCTAAAATAACCCCAGCCTTGGGGTTCACCAGGTGCGAGCCCTAATTCCAAGTCCTATGCATGCTAAGCAAGCAGGCCCAGAGCTCATCATTCCTAAGCCCTAATGCGTCGATCAATCATCCCGCCCCCAAAAGATGAACACCTGCACCCACACTCCCATGTTTTTGCGTCCCAGGAAATAATCAAGCAGGCGCATTGCTCCTGAGGCCTTTTGGAGACCTTGTAATGTAATCATCTCTCCATATCCCCGGCGTATCCCAGTGACTGCAACGCACCGCTGATGCTTGTCGCAAAATTGGTTGCTCTGCGTATCAATGGAAGAGCTTGCAGGAGAAGCAAGCGCCCAGGGAGGGAAACCACAAGCAGGGTGGTTGGGCAAGGATATGATAAAGATGGAGGAACATGGGGGTAACATGGACGCAATGGGGTGCTTTCATGCCATTGCAAGAAACCGCCACCCTTCTTTGCGGTTGAGCCATGCAATGCATCCATGCAATCCTTGTGGGTTACAACTTACATGAGCTCCTTCCTGCTGCCTCTGATTGCAACCGTCTCAGCGTGTGTCATCACCTGTGTGGAAGCCTCTATATTTTTTCGTTTGTAAATACTTTTCTGGGGAGTTGTTGGGTAGTCCAGCCAGGAAGCAAGCTGCATGCCGCACTTGCTGCACATCTGATCTCACTCTGTTTACTAGTAGTGCTTGACTACACCTGGTAAACTGCAACATCTTTGTCACCACACCAGGTAAAATGGACTTGTTCTTCTTGCACGGAGCATGCATGTGGCATCATGGGATGAGAAAATTAATTAACCATGTCACTGTCAGTAAACCGTTTTTCTATGACCATGGATTGGAAGGGGAGAACTAGGCCACAGTTTTGCTTGTCTGGCTCCTTGTTCTCTGGTGATTTGGCTGTGTCGATCTTGAGGCGGTTTCTGTCCTGCATCTGGAATTTCTTCCTTTTGGTTTTCAAAGGAACCGCGCTGCCGACCTCGACAATTTGTATTCCAAATGATACGCGGACAGCAAATACAACAGAACCACCTTTTGTTAGGTTTTGGGGTTGTGGGGCGTGACTTCGTCCACTAGCTAGGGTTCGTTGCTCACGTTTGAACGTGTGGGGTTGGGCGTCTGCGGGAGCTTTGTGGATTTGTGGTTTGTTCCATGTCTCCTCTATTTGTAATTGTAGGCGTGTGTTAAGAAGTCACAATCGTGTTGGTGTGTATGTGTGGTTGGATGTACACACGTGTGCCTCTTCTTTGTTAACAACAGCAGCAAAAATCTCTGTTTCAAAAGGAAATCAAAACAATGTTCGCAAAATTCTACATGGTGTTTTTTTAGGGGAAATTCTACATGTTGTTGAAAGGAGGAATTGATGGCTTAAAATAGATATTTGGACATGTGGCACTCTTATAAGAAAAGAATAAATACGCATGCATCTCTCATTATAGTAGAGCATCTCAAGCAAGAACTCACTATACGCATACATTTCTCATTATACTAAAGCCTCCGAAAAAGGAAGGCCCTCAAATCCCTGGTCCTAGGGGATCTAGACGACATTGCTAGGGCAGATAGTTCACCACGACCTACATTGTATTGTCTCCTTTTGTGGAGTTATTTACCTAAAACCACCATACTTAAGGCTAGGGTAACAATTTGGTACCATATTTGTGCCGGGTATAAAAAACCATCAACTCTGCGCCTAACCAGTAACGCGGAGCACTCACACTCGAATTTGGTCGCGAAAACAACCAAACCGACAGGTAGGGACCGCATGTCGGGCTGACGTGGCGTGATTACGTGGACAATATGCTGAGTTGGACGAGGGCCCCACCTGTCAATGACTCCACTATTTATTTATTTTTACTTTTTCTTTACATTTCTTCCTCTTTTCCTCCATGGGAATTTCATTGAACAGGTCGTGTGCGCACTTTACTTCTTCCCTGTCTTTGGTCGAACTCTGTCGTGGTTGATTCTTCTTCGTGGCCGACCATGTGTGCGCTGCCGAGCGACACATACACGCGGTGGTCGGTGTCGTACTGTCGTGGGAGTCGAAGTGGCCGCCTTCCTAGGCGTCGCGCCAGGATACCAGGTCGCGTCCCCGAGCCGCGTCGTAGACGTGGCCACCACCCTCGGCGTCGTGCAGGGCGTGGCCAAGCAGCCCCTGCAGCACGACGACGTGCACAAGCTCGGGCGGTGCCCATGGTGTTCTTCTGCGGACCCGTTCCCGAGCAGCCAGCCAACGCGCCGTTCTTCCTCAGCTCCTCCTCGGGCCATCGTTGAGAGCAGCACACTCCTCCCCGCGCGACCAGGTGCGGTGCAGGAAGGAAGGCCCCGACGTCCACGGCAAAACGCACGTTGGTGGCGCTGCATAGGAAGGTTGTGCACAACGGCTGGCGACGCTGCGACACGCTGGAACTGCTATGCATGGTGGCTGCCGCCGCCACAGTGGTGCGCAATTAGCCCCTGGCCTCGTTGTGCTAGCTGCGCCTGTGCTGGAGGGCATGTCCGGCCGCCCGACGAGCCGTCCTCGCCAGCAGCCTGACACCCAACGAGCCGCTGGCTTCGCGTCTGCGCGACCTCTCATGGGGTCACTGCACTCCGCCCCCTGCTCCGGCCGCGTCAAGCCCATCACCCCGACTGCAAGAAAGAGCTCCCTGACGGCTGCCCAGAAGTTGTTTGATGAAATTCCCAATACAAATGGAGATGTGAAGAAGATGACCGTTTACTCATTGACATGTGGGGTCCGCATCTTATTTGCCACATCAGTCGGTCAAACTTTTTGTTCATCGCCACGTTAGCCCGACAAGTGGCGCCTACCTGCCGGGTTCGTTGTTTTCTCGAGTAAACTGGACAATTAGGCTAGTCATAGTGAGAGTAACTTACCTAGTAACATAGCGCATTTCGAGAAAAATCTGCTTATGTGGCAAGTAATTAATGAGAGGTGGTAACATAATATGTTATTGTAACATAGCGCTTTTCAAGACAAGATGAGTCTACAAGCTAATAAATGAAGTCGTATATGATACTACTATTATGTTACTTTGCGTTATGAAGGTAGTAACTTAGACTAGTATCATATGCATGACACTAGTCTAAGTTACTCCTCACTATGACCAGCCTTAGTGCTTCACGAAACTGGTTAGGCGCAGAGTTGGTGGTTTTTGTGCCCTGGCACAAATGTGGTACCAAGTTATTACCCTAGCCCCAAGTGTGGTGGTTTTGGGTAAATAACTCCCTTTCGTGTGGTTGTGCCATCGTGGTTGCTCTCTAATTCGCCCCCTCTTTCCCTCTCGGAGCTCGCCTTGCCGCTGTTGGAGCCCCAAGCTAATGCAAATCGTGGCGCGGGAGACCTGCGTGACACATCCTCGGCCCATTATACCCCTGTGTGAGCCCCCTGCCTTCGTCTTTCTCTCTCTCTCATGTTCGCAACCATGTGCATGTTCGCATACGAACACGTTGTAAGGGAATATTTATCCCTTAGTAGTTTTGGTGATTGTCGGTGTCAAAACCGGCGGATCTCGGGTAGGGGGTCCCGAACTGTGCGTCTAGGCGGATGGTAACAGGAGACAAGGGACACGATGTTTTTACCCAGGTTCGGGCCCTCTCGATGGAGGTAATACCCTACTCCTGCTTGATTAATATTGATGATATGGGTAGTACAAGAGTAGATCTACCACGAGGTCGTAGAGGCTAAACCCTAGAAGCTAGCCTATGGTATGATTGTTTTTTGTCCTATGCACTAAAACCCTCCGGTTTATATAGACACCGGATAGGTTAGGGTTACACAGAGTCGGTTACAATGGTAGGAGATCTACATATCCGTATCGCCAAGCTTGCCTTCCACGCCAAGGAAAGTCCCATCCGGACACGGACGAAGTCTTCAATCTTGTATCTTCATAGTCTTGGAGTCGGCCGTGATGATAGTTCGACTATCCGGACACCCCTAGTCCAGACTACCTCAAGAGCCCTCGAACCAGTGCTTCAATGACGACGAGTCCGGGCGCAAGATATTGTCTTCGGCATTGCAAGGCGGGTTCCTCCTCCGAGTACTTCATAGAAGGTTTTGAACACCAGGATAGTGTCCGCTCGCAAAACAAGTTCCACATACCACCGTAGAGAGAATAACTTTTGCACAGATCTGGCTGACGTATTCCGCGGCGTGACATCACACCATGGCTGTGCCTTTATATGAATCGTTTTTACCATTCCACCTTAGCGGCGTTTAGCGAGGCGGTTTCCACAGCACGTCTTATCAAAGCATAGATCGTTCCCCTTATTCCGGGATTCTCATCAATACGGACGTGGGTAACCCATCCGCGCCATTGATTACGGCGCTTGGGAGATAAGCGAGTTTTACCAGGCTGGTGGGGGACGCATAGCTTCGTCCGTTCATATAAGGGGATAAGGATCCACCTTTTCACCTATGCCTTCTTCCTCCTTTGCTCATCCATTCTCGCGCACTCGAGCTCCAGCGCCCAAGTCCGCACATCCCGCCTCAACCTTCTCCAACCATGTCAGGAGCGGGAGGCAGGTGGATGGCCTCCTCCGTCACGGAAGGGCACATCACAAGGCTAGGGAGGCCGGATATTTGTCCGGCGACATCGCGCAAAGCTTCTGACGAGGGGAAGCTCATTCCAACCCCCTGTGCCCCATGAGAGGGTAGTGTTTCTCCCCCACTTCCTCCGCGGACTAGGTTTTCCACTTCACCCATTTGTCCAGGGGCTCATGTTCTACTACGGCCTGGACTTCCACGACCTGGCCCCGAATTTCATCCTCAACATCTCGGCGTTCATCGTCGTGTGCGAGGCCTTCCTCTGCATCCAGCCCCACTTCGGCTTATGGCTGAAGATCTTCAACGTCAGGCCGAAGGTTGTGGGCGGCCGTCAAGCGGAGTGCGGAGGCGCCATGGTTGGCAAGATAACCAAAGTCCTATGGCTCGAGGGCTCCTTTGTGGAGACAATAAAGGGGTGGCAATCGGGGTGGTTCTACATCACCGAGCCACGCGACCCCAAATGGGTGGCGGCCCCCGAATTCAGATCTGGCTTCCCCACACGGCTCTCGTCATGGAAAGAGACGGGCCGGACTTGGGGGAATTCGGACGAAACATCCGGACTCCAAACATGCATCCGAAACCTGGTGGACAAGAATCTCAGGCTTGTCAACGTAATCCAGGTGATGCTCATCCACCGGATCCTCCCATGCCAACAACGGGCCTTCAAATTATGGGAGTTCGATCCGGCACAAAGACTCGACTCTAAAAAGGCTCTTCGACACTACGTACGAAGACGCCTGGAAGGGGCTGTTCAAGGGCGTCGAGGCTCCCTCATCCGCTACTGAAGATCGCGGGTACAGCTCGCAACGTCAAGCCGGCGAGGTAAGTTATTTTGCCCTTTACGGGACTCCTTTTTTCATAGATTGACTCTACGTGGGATCTAAAACTCCCTAATCTTTGACAGGACTGACTGAAGACGTCCGGACAGATTAACTGTCCGGCTCCTTTGCCGGAAGACCCAGCGGACGCCCGATTGGGGCTGCTTGGCTCCGGCACCATGTGGTCTTGGGAGAAGAAGGCCAAGAAGGAGGCCATGGGAACTCGAAGGAGCTCCTGACGCCAGGTGCTGTCAGATTCAGAAGCAGAATCTTCTCCTGAGGACGAGGAGGAGGAAAAAGAAGCTTCTCCCCCAACGGGGGAGGAGAGGAAAAGGAAGGCCGCCTAACCGGGAGGCCGGAGGGTTCAAGAAAGGAAGAACCCTTCCTCCGGACTTCTCCACCAAGGTCGACAGCGACGAGGAGGATTGGCCAACAAGGACCAAGCCCCTGGCGAGATCGTAAGTGTCCGGATGCCCATGGTTTTTTCATTATTGCATAGTGTTCTCTAATGTCGAACAATCATGCAGCCCGCCCAAGAGCGATCTAGCCGCTTCGACGAGCGGGTCCCTGGGTTCGTCGGAAATGGAGAGTAATTCGCTTCCGACCGCCTCCTCGCCTCACGCTGCGGACGATGCCGAGGTGGTGCCCCAAGGGGGCCTGGTCAAGAGGAAGTGGCGCAGGAGGCGCCACAAGGCGACCTCCCGGACTCCAGGCGTGGGGGCAAGACCCCGGGGCTCTAAGCCCGACCCTTGTCCGGACTCCATGCGGAACCTTTAGTGGTTCCGAGTCCGCAAGCGGTCCTTCGTAAGAAGGTAAGACGCCGGTGTCCTCCGTCCCAACCGGAGGCACCGGATAGCTCTTGGAGGTGCTTAACAGGCGCCTCCATCGAGGAGGAGCACCGCCTTTGTTATGAGTGCGGTGATCCGGACGATTCGATCCGCCAAGAGCGGGCTGAAAGCCTCGTACCAGCCTTCTAACAGGCTTTGAGGTAAGTTTAGAATATGTAAAAAATATTACCGCATAGACAGTAGCCCTTGATGCTTAGTTCGGTGTTCGGAAAGAAAAGCCGGACTAAGGATCTAAAAAGATATACGCAGGAGTCTAACATAAGGATGTCAATATGGGAATGCAGGCTGCGCTGACCTCTGCCGCCTTGTGACTGCGGAGGTGAATGCACTGAAGCAGAACCTCAAGCGGTCCGAGAACGAGCTCGGACAAGCCAAGAAGCAGCTCGAGGACAAGGAAGGTAAATAATACCTTATTAAGAAAAATACCTTATAGAAAAGGTTTTGGTTGCCAAAAATTAACAGGAATAACATGGGTACTGCAGGGGCCATGAACGAGGTGGCGACCCTGAAGGAAGCGGTGTCCGTGGCCGAAAACAAAGCGGCTACGGAATGCACCGAGCGAGAGAAGGGGGAGGCGCAGCTGGCCAAGGTACGGCAAGAGCTCCAAGATCTCGTGGAAAAACATGAGAGTTTGGAGCGTGACTCGAAGACTCGAGAGTCCGAGCTCGCCTCGGATCTTGAGAGTGCCAAAGCTGCTAAGGCCGAGGCCCAAAAAGCCCTCCAAGAAATTGACTCCGTAAAGAAGATAGCGGCGGGTAAGGCGTTCTTTATGCAAAGCAGGCATGTGAAAGTGAATTACCTATTACTTACGCACGCCCGAAATGTACTATGAGGGCCTCCTGAAGGGTGCCCGCCGAATAGCGGATGAGTGCTCCAAAGATGTAATTTTTGAATAGACTCGCATTTGTTATCCTGTACGCTGAAAACTTGTTCATATGCGCTAAGCAACGCTTGTTAATTTAAAATATTACCTTTCTGTGCGGCCGTTTATCAAATTTGAGAGATGGCAAGTCGTTGGCTTCAGCCCCCATGCCACGAGTCTTTGGGGTGTTCGGGATAAACTTGAGCACTCTTGTTCCCATTCTTGGGTCCATCTAGGGAGGCGCTCAACGCAACGAACAAGGCAACCGGACTTATAATGCTTGAACACTCTCACTTAGCCATAGAATTCTATAATTTTAAATTTCGGCGAAGACCCTAGTATTCGGAAGACCGAGTTCGGGGCGCTATCCACGCCTTGGCCAGACAACTCCGGTTCCTCGCTCTAAGCGACATAAGTCTTTAGGGACCCGAAAAAACCTCTCGAACAGCGATCGGCTCTCGCCCTATCATGACGGTCAGTTTTAGCTTTCTCCACTGAGGTGCTCGACCCAGCTCAACTGGGGCACAATCATGGTTCTCCGGTGCTACCTTAGCCGATATAACGGAACGTAAGGTACCAAAACACGGGAGCCGGGCAAACCCAACTATTGACCCAAGAAATGATTCGGAGCCGATTCATATAATGCTATGAGTTCGGGGTGCCGCACTTGTGAAAGTGTTCGGACTTATCACACCATAATTGTGGGGTACTTAAGCCCTCGGTGTATTGGCCGTACCAAAGTGTACGGTGCAACATGTCATGATATGAACATATATATAGATAAAAAGAGTGCAATAATAGGCAAAAGCTATGCATTGTTTATTCAAAAGGTACTACGATGAAAGCGAGCGATACAAATAGTGCGATAAGCAAGGGATGGGACTATCTAACATGTCCCCCTCCAGGGTAAGTCATGGGATGGTATGTAAAACAGGTATAATGCTGCGTAATAGAGACCACACGAACACTCGGCGTAGCTTTACGCTTCGGGCTGTTGCATCGTGAGTTCGGCGATTCTAGTCTTTGGGCGGGACTTACGGAAAACGGAGTCCTGGAAAAAAAGGAAAGAAAGAAGAAAAAGAATGAAACAATTGGGATCCCCTGGTGCGGTCGAGCCGCATTCTTGGCGTGCCGTGGTCGTGCCCCTCCCCTTATGCCCATGGTATCTCCAGAGTGTAGTTATGTACGCGTAGCACTGTCTTCGCAACTTCGCGAGGGCTGGGGTTGGGGCGGATTGCTATCGTGCTTGAATCGTGCAGCGGTCTTGTTGTAGGTTACTCCGGCGCGCTTGGCGGTGTCCGGACGCTTAGTGGCCGGACTCGAGAATTGCCGTGAGAGGCTGCTTTGCACCTCCGCGCGAGGACGCCGTGTGCTCCTCCGTTCGGAGAGCGTTCGTGTTTCCATTGACCGTGATTACTCCTCGAGGGCCTGGCATCTTGAGCTTGAGGTATGCGTGGTGCGGCACCGCATTGAACTTTGCAAATGCGGTTCGTCCAAGCGATGCATGATAGCCGCCATGAACGGGACTATGTCGAAGATTAACTCTTCGCCGGAAGTTATCCGGGTATCCGAAGACCACTTCGAGTGTAACTGAGCCTGTACAATTGGCCTCTACACCCGGTATGACGCCTTTAAAGGTCGTCTTTGTAGGTTTAATCCTTGAGGGGTCTATGCCCATTTTGCGCACTGTATCCTGATAAAGCAGGTTTAGGCTGCTGCCGCTGTCCATCAGGACTCTGATGAGGTGAAATCCGTCGATAATTGGGTCAAGAACCAATGCGGCAAAACCGCCGTGACGGATGGTAGTAGGGTGGTCCCTTCGATCGAAGGTGATCGGGCAGGAAGACCATGGGTTGAACTTCGGGCGAGGCTCCATCGCATATACGTCCCTTAGTGCACGCTTCCGCTCCCTTTTGGGTATATGGGTTGCCTATATCATGTTCACCGTCCGCACTTGTGTGGGAAAACCCTTCTGTCCTCTATTGTTTGGCGGCCGGGGCTCTTCCTCGTCATCGCTATGCAGCCCCTTGTCATTGAGTTCGGCACTTAACTTGCCTGCTTGCTTGAACACCCAACAATCCGTGTTGGTGTGATTGGCTGGTTTTTCGGGGGTGCCATGTATCTGGCACAAGCGGTCGAGTATTCGGTCCAAGTTGGACGGGCCCTGGGTATTTCTTTTGAATGGCTTCTTCCGCTGACCGGGTTTAGAGCCTCTGAATCTGGCATTGACGGCTGTATCTTCAGTGTTATCGCCGTTAATGCGGCGCTTATTCTTGTTGCGACGTGACCTGCCATTGCTGTCCTTGGTATCCGAACTATCAGGGTGTTTGGCCAAGTTGTTGTTTCTAGCTAGCCAGTTGTCCTCTCCCGCACAAAAGCGAGTCATGAGGGTTGTGAGGGCTGCCATAGATTTCGGCTTTTCCTGTCCTAGGTGCCGGGCAAGCCACTCATCGCGGATGTTATGTTTGAAGGCTGCAAGGGCCTCGCATCCCAACGATCAACGATTTGATTTTTCTTTGTTAGGAACCGTGTCCGTAATTGTTCCGCCGATTCTTGGCTGCTGAATTATGTGGCTAAGGTCATCGGCGTCTGGTGGTCGCACATATGTGCCTGGAAGTTATCAAGGATCGCGGCTTCCAGGTCCTCCCAACAACCAATTGATTCTGCTGGCAAGCTGTTGAGCCAATGCCGAGCTGGTCCTTTAAGCTTGATGGGGAGGTATTTGATGGCGTTTAGATCATCTCCGCGGGCCATGTGGATATGGAGGAGATAGTCCTCGATCCAGACCGCAGGATCTGTGGTACCATCGTATGATTCGATGTTTACGGGTTAAAGCCCTCAAGGATTTGATGATCCATTACTTCATCTGTGAAGCATAGTGGGTGTGCGGCGCCTCTGTATTGGGCTATATCACGACGCAGCTCAAATGAGCTTTGTCTATTGTGTTCGTGAAGGAAATATGCCCTAGAGGCAATAATAAAGTTATTATTTATTTCCTTATATCATGATAAATGTTTATTATTCATGCTAGAATTGTATTAATCGGAAACATAATACATGTGTGAATACATAGACAAACAGAGTGTCACTAGTATGCCTCTACTTGACTAGCTCGTTAATCGAAGATGGTTATGTTTCCTAACCATAGACATGAGTTGTCATTTGATTAACGGGATCACATCATTAGAAGAATGATCTGATTGACATGACCCATTCCGTTAGCCTAGCACTTGATCGTATAGTTTGTTGCTAGTACTTTTCTTCATGACTTATACATGTTCCTATGACTATGAGATTATGCAACTCCCGTTTGCCTGAGGAACACTTTGGGTGCTACCAAACGTCACAACGTAACTGGGTGATTATAAAGGTACATTACAGGTGTCTCCGAAGGTACATGTTGGGTTGGCATATTTCGAGATTAGGATTTGTCACTCCGATTGCTCGGAGAGGTATCTCTGGGCCCTCTCGGTAATGCACATCACATAAGCCTTGCAAGCATTGCAACTAATGTGTTAGTTGTGAGATGATGTATTCTGAAACGAGTAAAGAGACTTACTGCAACGAGATTGAACTAGGTATTGGATACCGACGATCGAATCTCGGGCAAGTAACATACCGATGACAAAGGGAACAACGTATGTTGTTATGCGGTCTGACCGATAAAGATCTTCGTAGAATATGTAGGAGCCAATATGGGCATCCAGGTCCCGCTTATTGGTTATTGACGGAGAGGTGTCTCGGTCATGTCTACATAGTTCTCGAACCCGTAGGGTCCGCACGCTTAACGTTTCGATGGCGGTTACTATGAGTTTTATGATGTTTCTGTACGAAGGTTGTTCGAGTCCGGATGAGATCACGGACGTGACGAGGAGTCTCGAAATGGTCGAGACATAAAGATTCATATATTGGAAGTCTATGTTTGGACATCGGAAGTGTTCCGGGTAAAATTGGGAATTTTACCAAGTACCGGGAGGTTACCGGAACCCCCCGGAATGCTAATGGGCCAACATGGGCCTTAGTGGAAAGGAGAAAAGGGGGCCCAAGTGCTGGCCGCACCTTCCCCCTTCCCTAGTCCTATTAGGACTAGGAGAAGGGGGCGCCCCCCTCTCTCTCCCTTCCCACTTGGGGAAACCTAGTTGGACTAGGATTTGGGGGGGGAATCCTACTCCTAGTAGGAGTAGGACACCCCTGGCGCCTCTCCCTTGGCCGGCCAGCCCCTCCCCTTCCCTCCTTTATATACAGGGGCAGGGGCACCCCATGACACACAAGTTGATCATTGAGATCGTTCCTTAGCCGTGTGCGGTGCCCCTTCCACCATATTACACCTCGAGAATACCGTGGCGGAGCTTAGGCGAAGCCTGCGCCCGGTGGAACATCATCATCGTCACCACGCCGTCGTCTTGTGAAACTCTCCCTCAACACTCGGCTGGATCGGAGTTCGAGGGACGTCATCGAGCTGAGCGTGTGCAGAACTCGGAGGTGCCGTGACGTTCGGTACTTGGATCGGTTGGATCGTGAAGAAGTACGACTACTTCCTCTACGTTGCGTCAACGCTTCCGTTCTTGGTCTCACGAGTGCGTAGACAACACTCTCATCTCGTTGCTATGCATCACCATGATCTTGCGTGATCGTAGGAAAATTTTTGAAATTACTACGTTCCCCAACAGTGGTATCAGAGCCTAGGTTTTTATGGTTTGATGATATGCACGAGTAGAACACAAGTGAGTTGTGGACGATACAAGTCATACTGCCTACCAGCATGTCATACTTTGGTTCAGCGGTATTGTTGGACAGACGATCCAGACCAACCTTACGCGTACTCTTACGCGAGACCGGTTCCCTCGACGTGCTTCGCACATAGATGGCTTGTGGAAGACTGTCTCTCCAACTTTATTTTAACCGAGTGTGGCTACGCCCGGTCCTTGAGAAGGTTAAACGGAGTCTATTTGTGAAGTATCGTTGTGGTTTTGATGCGTGGGTGAGATTGGTTCTTGCTTAAGCCCGTAGCAGCCACGTAAAATTTGCAACAACAAAGTAGAGGACGTCTAACTTGTTTTTGCGGGGCATGTTGTGATGTGATATGGTCTAGACATGATGCTGAATTTTATTGTATGAGATGATCATGTTTTGTAACCGAGTTATCGGCAACTGGCGAGAGCCATATGGTTGTCGCTTTATTGTATGCAATGCAATCGCCTGTAATGCTTTACTTTATCACTAAGCGGTAGCGATAGTCGAGAAGCATAAGTTTGGCGAGACGACAACGATGCTACGATGGAGATCAAGGTGTCGCGCCCGGTGGCGATGGTGATCATGACGGTGCTTGGAGATGGAGATCACAAGCACAAGATGATGATGGCCATATCATATCACTTATATTGATTGCATGTGATGTTAATCCTTTATGCATCTTATCTTGCTTTGATTGACGGTAGCATTATAAGATGATCCCTTACTAAATTATCAAGAAGTGTTCTCCCCGAGTATGCACCGCTATGAAAGTTCTTCGTCTTTGAGACACCACGTGATGATCGGGTGTGATAGGCTCTACGTTCAAATACAACGGGTGCAAAACAGTTGCACACGCAGAATACTCAGGTTATACTTGACGAGCTATGCATATAAGATATGACCTCGGAACACGGAGACCGAAAGGTCGAGCGTGAATCATATAGTAGATATGATCAACATATTGATGTTCACCATTGAAACTACTCCATCACACGTGATGATCGGTCATGGTGTAGTTGATATGGATCACGCAATCACTTAGAGAATTGGAGGGATATTTTTCTAAGTGGGAGTTCTCAAGTAATATGATTAATTGAACTTTAATTTATCATGAACTTAGTCCTGGTAGTATTTTGCAAATTATGTTGTAAGTCAATAGCTCGCGTTGTTGCTTCCCTATGTTTTTATATGTGTTCCTAGAGAAAATTGTATTGAATAATGTTAGTAGCAATGATGCGGATTGGATCCGTGATCTGAGGTTTATCCTCATTGCTGCACAGAAGAATTATGTCCTTGATGCACCGCTAGGTGACGGACCTATTACAGAGCGTATGGGGCGTTATGAACGTTTGGCTAGCTCAATATGATGACTACTTGATAGTTTAGTGCACCATGCTTAACGGCTTAGAATCGGGACTTCAAAGACGTTTTGAACGTCATGGACCATATGAGATGTTCCAGGAGTTGAAGTTAATATTTCCGGCAAATACCGAGTTGAGAGATATGAAGTCTCCAACAAAAGTTCTAAAGCTAAAAGATGGAGGAGAATCGCTCAACTAGTGAGCATGTGCTCAGATTATGCAGGTACTTCAATCGCTTGAATCAAGCGGGAGTTAATCTTCCAGATAAGATAGTGATTGACAGAATTCTCTAGTCACCATCACTAAGTTAGTAGAACTTCGTGATGAACTATAGTATGCAAGGGATGACGAAAGCGATTCCCGAGCTCTTCGTGATGTTGAAATCGACGAGGGTAGAAATCAAGAAAGAGCAGCAAGTGTGGATGATTGACAAAACCACTAGTCTCAAGGAAAAGGGCAAAGGGAAGAAGGGAACTTCAAGAAGAGCGGCAAGAAAGTTGCTGCTCGAGTGAAGAAGCCCAAGTCTGGACCTAAGCACGAGACTAAGTGCTTTTGCTGCAATGGAACTGGTCATGGAAGCGGAACTACCCCAAGTATTTGGCGGATAAGAAGGATGGCAAAGTGAACAAGAGTATATTTGATATACTGAGTTATTGATGTGTGCTTTACTAGTGTTTATAGTAGCCCACAGTATTTGATACTTGTTCGGTTGCTAAGATTAGTAACTCGAAACAGGAGTTACAGAATAAACAGAAACTAGTTGAAGAGGAAGTAACGATGAGTGTTGGAAGTAGTTCCAAGATTGATATGATCATCATCGCACACTCCCTATACTTTCGAGATTAGTGTGGAACCTAAATAAGTGTTATTTGGTGTTGAGCATAAATATGATTTGATCATGTTTATTGCAATACGGTTATTCATTTAAGTAAGAGAATAAATTGTTGTTCTGTTTACATGAATAAAACCTTATATGGTTACACACCCAATGAAAATGGTTCATTGGATCTCGATCATAGTGATACACATATTCATAATATTGAAACCAAAAGATGCAAAGTTAATAATGATAGTGCAACTTATTTGTGGCACTGCCGTTTAGGTCATATTGGTGTAAAGCGCATGAAGAAAACTCCATGCTGATGGACTTTTGGAATCACTTGATTATAAATCATTTGATGCTTGCGAACCGTGCCTTTTGGGCAAGATGACTAAAACTCCGTTCTCCGGAACAATGGAACAAGCTAATGACTTATTGGAAATAATACATACCAATGTATACAATTCAATGAGTGTTGATGCTCGTGGCAAGTATCATTATTTTCCGACCTTCACAGATGAATAGAGCAGATAAGCGTATATCTTCTTGATGAAACATCAGTCTGAAATAGTTGACAAGTTCAAAGACTTTCAGAGTGAAGTGGAAAATCATCGTAACAAGAAAAATAAAGTTTCGCGATCTGATCAGAGAGATGAATATTTGAGTTACGAGTTTGGTCTTCAATTAAAACAAAATGGAATAGTTTCACAGCTCACGCCACCGGAACACCACAACGTTATGGTGTGTCCGAACGTCGTAATCAGTACTTTATTTTGATATGGTACGATCAATGATGTCTCTTACCGATTTACCAATATCGCTTTTGGGGTTATGCATTAGAGACACTGCATTCACGTTTAATGGGGCACCATCTAAATCCGTTGAGACGACACCATATGAACTATGGTTTAACGATGAAACCTAAGCTGTCGTTTCTTAAAAGTTTGGAGTTTTGATACTTATGTGAAAAAGTTTTCACCTAATAAGCTCGAACCCAAATCGGAGAAGTGCGTCTTCATAGAATACCCAAAGGTAACTATTGGGTACACCTTCTATCACAGATCCGAAGGCAAGTTTTTCGTTGCTAAGATGGATCCTTTCTAGAGAAGAAGTTTCTCTCGAAAGAAGTGAGTGGGAGGAAAGTAGAACTTGATGAGGTAATTGTACCTTCTCCCTTATTGGAAAGTAGTTCATCACGTAAATCAGTTCGATGATTCCTACACCAATAAGTGAGGAAGTTAATGATGATGATCATGAAACTTCAGATCAAGTTGCTACCAAACCTCGTGAGGTCTTCCGTAACAAAATCCGCACTGCAGTGGTATGGTTATCGTGTTCGGAAGTCATGTTACTAGACCATGATGAACCTACGGACTATGAGGAAGCGATGATGAGCCCAGATTCATGAAATGGCTTGAGGCCATGAAATCTGAGATAGGATCCATGTATGAGAAACAAAGTATGGACTTTGATTGACTTGCTCTATGATCGCAAGCCATGTTAAATAAATGGATCTTCAAGAGGAAGACGGACACCGATAGTAGTGTTACTATCTACAAAGCTCGACTTGTTGCAAAAGGTTTTCGACAAGTTCAAGGGGTTGACTACGATGAGACTTTCTCACCCGTAGCGATGCTTAAGTCTGTCCGAATCATGTTAGCAATTGCCACATTTTATGAAATCTGGTAAATGGATGTCAAAAACAAACATTCTTTAATGGATTTATTAAAGAAGAGTTGTATATGATGCAACCAGAAGGTTTTGTCAATCCTAAAGGAGCTAACAAAACTGGTGCAAGCATCTCGGAGTTGGAATAAAACGCTTTGATAGTGTGATCAAAGCATATGGTTTTATACAGACTTTTGGAGAAGCCTGTATTTACAAGAAAGTGAGTGGGAGCACTACAACATTTACGATAAGTATATGTGAATGACATATTGTTGATCGGAAATAATGTAGAATTATTCGCAAAGCATAAAGGAGTATTTGAAAGGAGTTTTTCAAAGAAAGACCTCGGTGAAGCTGCTTACATATAGAGCATCAAGATCTATAGAGATAGATCAAGACGCTTGATAACTTTTTCAATGAATACATACCTTGACAAGAAATTAAAGTAGTACAAAATGGAACAAATAAAGAAAGAGTTCTTGCCTGTGTTACAAGGTGTGAGATTGAGTAAGACTCAAAACCCGACCACGGCAGAAGATAGAAAGAGAATGAAAGTCATTCCCTATGCATTAGTCATAGGTTCTATAAAGTATGTCATGCTGTGTACCAAAATCTATTGCATACCCTACCACTATGCTTGGCAAGGGAGTGCAATAGTGATCTAGGAGTAGATCAATGGACAGCGGTCAAAATTATCCTTGGTAGAATAAGGATATGTTTCTCGATTATGGAAGTGACAAAAGGTTCGCCGTAAAGCGATTACGCCGATGCAAGTTTTGACACCGATCTGGATGACTCTAAGTCACGATCTAGATACATATTGAAAGTGGGAGCAATTAGCTAGAGTAGCTCCGTGCGAGCATTGTAGACATAGAGATTTGCAAAATACTTACGGCTCTGAATGTAATGAGACCCGTTGACTAAAATTATCTCACAAGCAAAACATGATCACACCTTAGTACTCTTTGGGTGTTAATCACATAACGATGTGAACTAGATTATCGACTCTAGTAAACCCTTTGGGTGTTGGTCACATGTCGATGTGAACTATGGGTGTTAACCACATATAGATGTGAACTATTGATGTTAAATCACATGGCGATGTGAACTAGATTATTGACTCTAGTGCAAGTGGGAGACTGAAGGAAATATGCCCTAGAGGCAATAATAAAGTTATTATTTATTTCCTTATATCATGATAAATGTTTATTATTCATGCTAGAATTGTATTAATCGGAAACATAATACATGTGTGAATACATAGACAAACAGAGTGTCACTAGTATGCCTCTACTTGACTAGCTCGTTAATCGAAGATGGTTATGTTTCCTAACCATAGACATGAGTTGTCATTTGATTAACGGGATCACATCATTAGAAGAATGATCTGATTGACATGACCCATTCCGTTAGCCTAGCACTTGATCGTATAGTTTGTTGCTAGTACTTTTCTTCATGACTTATACATGTTCCTATGACTATGAGATTATGCAACTCCCGTTTGCCTGAGGAACACTTTGGGTGCTACCAAACGTCACAACGTGAATCGGGTGATTATAAAGGTACATTACAGGTGTCTCCGAAGGTACATGTTGGGTTGGCATATTTCGAGATTAGGATTTGTCACTCCGATTGTCGGAGAGGTATCTCTGGGCCCTCTCGGTAATGCACATCACATAAGCCTTGCAAGCATTGCAACTAATGTGTTAGTTGTGAGATGATGTATTACGAAACGAGTAAAGAGACTTACTGCAACGAGATTGAACTAGGTATTGGATACCGACGATCGAATCTCGGGCAAGTAACATACCGATGACAAAGGGAACAACGTTATGTTGTTATGCGGTCTCGACCGATAAAGATCTTCGTAGAATATGTAGGAGCCAATATGGGCATCCAGGTCCCGCTATTGGTTATTGACCGGAGAGGTGTCTCGGTCATGTCTACATAGTTCTCGAACCCGTAGGGTCCGCACGCTTAACGTTTCGGCGATGGCAGTTACTATGAGTTTTATGATGTTTCTGTACGAAGGTTGTTCGAGTCCCGGATGAGATCACGGACGTGACGAGGAGTCTCGAAATGGTCGAGACATAAAGATTCATATGTTGGAAGTCTATGTTTGGACATCGGAGTGTTCCGGTAAAATTGGGAATTTTACCAAGCACCGGAGGTTACCGGAACCCCGGAATGCTAATGGGCCAACATGGGCCTTAGTGGAAAGGAGAAAAGGGGCCCAAGTGCTGGTCACCTTCCCCCTTCCCTAGTCCTATTAGGACTAGGAGAAGGGGCCCTCTCTCTCCTTCCCACTTGGGGAAACCTAGTTGGACTAGGATTTGGGGGAATCCTACTCCTAGTAGGAGTAGGACACCTGGCGCCTCTCCTTGGCCGCCAGCCCCTCCCTTCCCTCCTTTATATCTGAGGCAGGGGGCACCCCATGACACACAAGTTGATCATTGAGATCGTTCCTTAGCCGTGTGCGGTGCCCCTTCCACCATATTACACCTCGAGAATACCGTGGCGGAGCTTAGGCGAAGCCTGCGCGGTGGAACATCATCATCGCCACCACGCCGTCAGGTCGATTTAAACTCTCCTCAACACTCGGCTGGATCGGAGTTCGAGGGACGTCATCGAGCTGAACGTGTGCAGAACTCGGAGGTGCCGGTCGTTCGGTACTTGGATCGGTTGGATCGTGAAGAAGTACGACTACTTCGTCTGCGTGGCGTCAACGCTTCCGTTGCTGGTCTACGAGGGTACGTAGACAACACTCTCATCTCGTTGCTATGCATCACCATGATCTTGCGTGATCGTAGGAAAATTTTTGAAATTACTACGTTCCCCAACAGTTCGGGCCTGCCGGAGTTTCTGTATCCGGCGTGACGGTGATCATCCCGCGTCGTTGGGCGCCCACGCGATCCGTAGATCGATCTTGTATGTTTTGCCTTATCCTCCAATATATCTCGCAAGTCCAGCGCGTTTTCCCGTGCCCTGGTACTTTTGAACGGCGTCGGGGTACGGCTTGAACGGAGGGTCTAGAGGCCTCTCTATCGCGGCCACGAGGTGGCCGGTCTGCCATGTTGTACGCTGGTGACTTGGGTGCTTCCTCTGATCGAGGCAATGGCCTGCGTTTGGGGTAGCTTTTGGAGGGGCGTTCGAGTTCATACTCTTGACTGCGAGGACTTGATCCATCTGTCGCTAGCAGGTCTTGATCAGCTCTAAGTTGTTGCTGCTTTTTCTTGAGGCTGCTTGCCGTGGCTATAAGCCTGCGTTTGAAACGCCTCCTGTTCGGGCGGGATCCTCGTGAACGACAAATTCATCGCCGTCGAGGCTTGCCTCATCTTCGGAGGGAGGCGCATAATTATCGCCCTCGACCTCTCTTTACTGCCGACCGTCGTGCAGACTTGCTTCTCCTCCTCTGCCGCCGAGTCCTGCTGGGCGAGGTTTTCTTCGCACTGTCCGGGTGTTATTATCTCCGTCTTTGGAATCACCGTTTTTTTGTGGCGGGATTTAGAGCGGCGCCACGACGCCGGGCGCTTCGGGTTGCTTCTTGGAGGGTGCGTCCTCCGTTGTTCCATCGCCGTTCCCATCTTTTGGGATGTCCACCATGTATATGTCGTATGACGAGGTGGCCTTCCAAAGGTGCCACAGGCGCTGGGTCTTGGTCGTCTCCGGCATCGTCGTCCATACCGTCGATGTCTTCGGAGTCGAAGTCGATCATGTCGGTTAAATCATCGACAGTGGCTACAAAGTGGGTGGTGGGTGGGCGTTGAATTTCTTCGTCGTCCGCATCCCAACCTTCCTGACCGTAACCCGGCCAGGGCTCTCCGGATAAGGAGAGAGACTTTAGTGAATTTAGGATGTCGCCAAAGGGCGAGTCTTTGAAAGATGTCCGCGGTGAACTCCATGACCGCCCAATCGGATTCGATTGGTAGGGGCGCGGAGGGTTCAGAGTCCGGAGAGGAGTCCGACACCTTGGAGTCACGGTCTTCGCAGGGGACAGGGATAGAGTTTGGCTCAATCGCCGTAGTGATCATAGCCCCCGAGGCGATGTCCAACCACTCGTCCTCGATCGGGGAATCTGGCTCCGGATTGAGGGTCGGAGCGGGTGCTGGTGCGGCTTCCAGGGCACTGTTCGGCTGCAGAGCTAGATCATGCCCATCGAGACAAAGGCGGCACGCTTATTGCGGCTCGAATCCGTCGAAGATCAAGTCTCCGCGATATCGGCCGTATAGTTCAAACTTCCAAATCTGACCTGATGGCCAGGGCGTAGCTTCGATCTGGTCCGGATGGACAAGTTTAATTGGCCCGCAGTGCAAAGCCGCCGAATACGAAGATCTGTCCGGGGAGAAAGGTCTCACCCTGGACTACGTCGTTGTTGATGATCGAAGGAGCCATTGGGCCTATCGGTGATGACACAGAGGAACTCTCAATGAAAGCACCAATGTCGGTGTCAAAACCGGCGGATCTGCGGTAGGGGGTCCCGAACTGCGCGTCTAGGCGGATGGTAACAGGAGACAAGGGACACGATGTTTTTACCCAGGTTCGGGCCCTCTCGATGGAGGTAATACCCTACTCCTGCTTGATTAATATTGATGATATGGGTAGTACAAGAGTAGATCTACCACGAGATCGTAGAGGCTAAACCCTAGAAGCTAGCCTATGGTATGATTGTTTTTCGTCCTATGGACTAAAACCCTCCGGTTTATATAGACACCGGATAGGTTAGGGTTACACAGAGTCGGTTGCAACGGTAGGAGATCTACATATCCATATCGCCAAGCTTGCCTTCCACGCCAAGGAAAGTCCCATCCGGACACGGGACGTAGTCTTCAATCTTGTATCTTCATAGTCTTGGAGTCCGGCCGTGATGATAGTTCGGCTATCCGGACACCCCCTAGTCCAGGACTCCCTCAGTGATTGATGACAATGCTTTTGCGGACTAATCGTGTGCATTGAGCTTTTCAGATATATCATGTCAGAGCACAAGATGATTTGTTGCCCCTCGAAGACTTTGAAGACGGCGTTTCTCTACGTTTCTTTTCGGTGGATTTGAGTCGTAGGAAAGCCTTACTACTAAGAGGGGGTCCGCGTTGAAAAGGTTTGGATGGAATCTCACGTACACATGTTCCTTTTGCACACCCTTTCCTTTGGCTCTTTGGAGCTTCCTCCGTCTCACTGTGTCTCTGCAGAATGAAGGTTTCCTAGTGTTGTTGTTCAAAGGCTGGCGGTAGTACTGCTCCCCAGAGCAGTACTACCGCAGGCCCTTGCGGTAGTACCGGGCCCCGGCACGGTAGTACCGCAGGCGCCCACGGTAGTACCGCTCCTCCTGAGCGGTAGTACCGTGAGCTCAACCAGCGCTGCTAAAAGCGGTAGTAGGGCGGATGTAATTTTTACATCGGCGCCTACGCTGTAGTACTGCGTGCTCAGTAGCGGTAGTACTGCGTGCTCAACGGTAGTACTGCGTGCTCAGGTAGTACCGCGTGAATCTTGGCCAGGCACAGCGGCATGAACGGAAGTAGGGGCGGATGTAATTTTTTACATCCGCGCCCTCCACGGTAGTACTGCACATGGTTTTCAGTAGTACCGCGTCGGACTTTTGCATGGATATATTCTCGGCGGAGGTAGTCACGGATGTAATTTTTTATATCTGTGCCTACCGTGCCTGGACTATGCCTGCCTTGCGGAAGTACCGCGCCAGCGGTTCTACCGTCCCCTATCGGTGCTCATCAGAACGAGTCCAGGCCCTGCCGTGCCCACGGTAGTACCGCGAGCCTTCGCGGTAGTACGTCACAGCTCCTCCTCGGGCCATCGTTGAGAGCAGCACACTCCTCCCCGCGCGACCAGGTGCGGTGCAGGAAGGAAGGCCCCGACGTCCACGGCAAAACGCACGTTGGTGGCGCTGCATAGGAAGGTTGTACTGGCAACGGTCGGCGACGCCGCGACATCGCCGAACTGCTATGCATGGTGGCTGCCGCCGCCACGGTGCGCGTAATTAGCCCTCGGCCTCGTTGTGCTAGCTGCGCTTTGTCTTTGGAGGGCATGTCCGCCGCCCGACGAGCCGCCCTCGCCAAAGAGCTCGACACCCAACGAGTCAGCTTCAGCGTCAAGCGACCTCTCATGGGGTCACCTTGCACTCGCCGCCCGCCGCGTCAAGCCCATCACCACGACTGCAAGAAAAGAGCTCCCAGACGGCTGCCCAGAAGTTGTTTGATGAAATTCCCAATACAAATGGAGATGTGAAGAAGATGACCGTTTACTCATTGACATGTGGGGTCCGCATCTTATTTGCCACATCAATCGGTCAAACTTTTTGGTCATCGCCATGTCAGCCCGACAAGTGGGGCCTACCTGCCGGGTTCGTTGTTTTCTCGAGTAAACTCGACAATTAGTGCTTCGCGAAACTGGTTAGGCGCAGAGTTGGTGGTTTTTGTGCCCTGGCACAAATGTGGTACCAAGTTATTACCCTAGCCCCAAGTGTGGTGGTTTTGGGTAAATAACTCCCTTTCGTGTGGTTGTGCCATCGTGGTTGCTCTCTAATTCGCTCCCTCTTTCCCTCTCGGAGCTCGCCTTGCCACTGTTGGAGCCCCAAGCTAATGCAAATCGTGGCGCGGGAGACCTGCGTGACACATCCTCGACCCATTATACCCTTGTGTGAGCCCCCTGCCTTCTTCTCTCTCTCTCTCTCATGTTTGCAACCATGTGCATGTTCGCATACGAACACGTTGTAAGGGCATATTTATCACTTAGTAGTTTTGGTGATTGATGACAATGCTTTTGCGGACTAATCGTGTGCATTGAGCTTTTCAGATATATCATGTTGGAGCACAAGATGATTTGGTGCCCCTCAAAGACTTTGAAGACGGCGTTTCTCTACGTTTCTTTTCGGTGGATTTGAGTCATAGGAAAGTCGTACTATTAAGAGGGGGTCCGCGTTGAAAAGGTTTGGGTGGAATCTCACGTACACATGTTCCTTTTGCACACCCTTTCCTTTGGCTCTTTGGAGCTTCCTCCGTCTCACCGTGTCTCTGCAGAATGAAGGTTTCCTAGTGTTGTTGTTCAAAGGCTGGCGGTAGTACTGCTCCCCAGAGCGGTACTACCGCAGTTCTTCCATAGTACCGGCCCCGCACGGTAGCACCTGAGCACACCACGGTAGTACCGCCTCCTCTGAGCGGTAGTACCGTGAGCTCTGCCAGCGCTGCTGCGCAAGCGTAGTAGGGCGGATGTAATTTTTCACATCCGCGCCCTCTACGGTAGTACCGTGCTCGGTAGCGGTAGTACCGTGGAAGCCCGCCAGCACGCCGCATGAGCGGAAGTAGGGGCGGATGTAATTTTTTACATCCACGCCCTCCACGGTAGTACCACACATGGTTTGCGGTAGTACCGCGTCGGACTTTTGCATACATATATTCTCAGTTGAGGTAGTCACGGATGTAATTTTTTATATCCGTGCCTACCGTGCCTGGACTATGCCTGCCTTGCGGAAGTACCGCATGGGGTCGCGGTAGTACCGCGCCAGCGGTTCTACCGTCCCCTATCGGTGCTCATCAGTACGAGTCCAGGCCCTGTCATGCCCACGGTAGTACCACGAGCCTCCGCGGTAGTACGACAGGCCCGTGCGGTAGTACCGCTCCTACTGTGCGGTAGTACCGCGGGTCGCGGGCTGAGTTGGTGGGTAACGGTTGGAATTATCCCGTGACTATAAAAGGGGTATATTCTTCCTCTAGTTGACCACCTCTTCCATCCCTAAGCTCCATTGTTCCTCCAAGCTCCATTTTCGCCCGATCTCTCTCCCTAGCCAATCAAACTTGTTGATTTTCTAGGGATTGGTTGAGAAGGCCCCGATCTACACTTCCACCAAGAGAAATTTGATTCCCCCCACTAATCCCTTGCGGATCTTGTTACTCTTGGGTGTATGAGCACCCTAGACGGTTGAGGTCACCTCAGAGCCATAGTCCATTGTGGTGAAGTTTCGTGGTGTCGTTGGGAGCGTCCAATTTAGTTGTGGATATTGCCCCAACCTTGTTTGTAAAGGTTCGGTCGCCGCCTCCAAGGGCACCAATAGTGGAATCACGACATCTCGCATTGTGTGAGGGCATGAGGAGAATATGGTGGCCCTAGTGGCTTCTTGGGGAGCATTGTGCCTCCACACCGCCCTAACGGAGACGTACTTCCCCTCAAAAGGAAGGAACTTCAATAACACATCCTCGTCTCCATCGGTTCCTCTTTTGGTTATCTCTCACCTTTACTTGTGCAATCTATATTGTATGATTTCCGTTGCTTGCTTGTGTGCTCATTGTTGTTGCATCATTTAGGTTGCTCACCTAGTTGCATATCTAGACAACCTACTTTGATGCAAAGTTTAGTTTGATAAAGAAAAGCTAAAAATTGTTAGTTGCCTATTCACCCCCCTCTAGTCAACTATATCGATCCTTTCAATTGGTATCGAGCCTCGTCTCTTTATTAAGGATTTTGCCGTCCAAGAGTATGGTTGACACCAGAGACGGTGAGGAGGAGCACCCGGTGTGAATCCATCCTCGCTTCACGGCCGATGAGGGAACCTCGGTCTCACGTGAGGAATTCAATGTGGCTTTGGACACATTGAAAACCTCCATGACGTCTGAGGTCAAAGGCATGCTTAAAAACTTTCTTGATGGTCTCAAGTTATCCATCGCGCTATTGGAAGTGGTTGATCCCACTACCAAGGTGGCAGATGCCAACTCCGACAAGAGGGAAGCTTCTAGTGGAAGAGTTCCTTTATCTAGTGGTAGAACTGGAAATGGCATGTTTGCCCATGTGGAACCTCCTCTTACATATGGAGGACCGATTCCCTCTACTAATTTAAATCATGCCGGCCCTCCTCCTAAGATTGTGAAAAATGAAGATTTTGATGCTTGGGTCTTTAAGCGTCATTTAAAACATGTTAACACTAATATTTGGAGAATCATTGAAGAAGGTTTCTATCCGCATGACCCAAGCAACTTCACCCCAAGAGAAGCCGCGGATAATCAATTCAATGAGAATGCTCTCTTCATCCTTCAAGATGCAATTCCACCCGAAGACATTGCACATCTCCGACCATTCACCGTGGCCAAGGAAGCATGGCACCATGTTGTTTCCCTCTACAAGGGAAGCGCTAGCATTCAACACTCCAACTATGAAGTGGTGCAAGATGAAGCTGATGAGTTTGCAATGAATGAAGATGAAGAACCTCGTGTGCTTTACCGGAGATTAACCACTCTCGCGTTCTCACTCCGAGATCATGGGAGTAAGGATACGGATGACAATTGGATCAAGCGCAAGTTCCTCAAGGCCATGATGCCCTACCACAAGGCCATATCCTCTGTCATCCGTCAAAGGCCGGACTTCCACACCTTGTCCTCAAATGAAGTGTTGGATGAATTTGTGGCAATGAGGATCTTGGATAAGACTGCCGACAATGCGGTGTTGCGTTCTCAAAGATCAAAGAAGCCCAACCTTGCCTTGAATGCCAAGGTTAGTGTGGAAGAAGAGGAAGAAGAGGAAGATGAGGAGAGCAACCCCGAAGATACGAAATATGATTATCATGAGCACATGGCTCTTGCTTCAAGGCAATTTTGGAGAAAGAAGAACACAAGGCCCAACTTCAACAAGAACAACTCAAGTGGCTTCAAGGGCAAGCAACGTGTGAGAACATGTTACAATTGTGGCAATGTGAGCCACTTTGTTGTGGATTGCCCTTACGAGAAGCGGGAAGACAATGGTGGCAAGCTCATCCAAAAAGACAAAGCCAAGTCCTTCCCCAACAAGAACAACTTCACCAAGAAGACTTCTACCAAAGGGTTGGTGGCACAAGAAGAATACAATAAGGATGATGATGATGATGAAGATAGTGAAGTCATGGACATGGCCTCCGTTGCCATTGCCACCACTCCACGGGTGTCTCTCTTCGATTCACCCAACGATAACATCACCGCCAAATGCCTCATGGCCAAAGCCACCAACAAGGTAACCCCCAACATCAGAACTACCATCATTACTAATCCCTCCTTGACAGATTGCATTGATGAAAATGAGGGGTCTAATGAAGAGATAAATGAATTTGAGTCTTTTATGAGTAAGCTCAAGGACAAATCCAAGAAGCACTTCGTTGCTCTCTTGGAACAACTTGGTGAAGCAGACATGATCGAGGCTCATGAAGAAACCATCTCTAAGACGGAAGGTCATAGTCGTGACTATGCGGATGAGATATCGGATCTCTCTAATGCTCTTGAGGAAGAGCGTGGGCATCATTTGGCTCTTGAGGAGTCACACAACGATGACCATGCTAAATTAAAGAAATATCTTGATCATGCTCTTGTTGTTTCTCGTGTGCTAAACTCCGAGAAGGCTAAACTTGGGGTTGATCTTGCTAGACTCAAAGAGGAGATTGATTTACTTGACAAGGCTCACAAGGCCTTGAAGGGTGCTCATGCTAGCCGCAAGGAGTCTCATGATCAACTCCAAGTGAAGCTAACCAAGGAGAAAGCCACCTTTCCTCATATGGTCTTAATTGATAACGCAAATGCTACTAACCCGTGTTGTGAGCATGTGCATCTTGTGGAGGAGAATGCCAAGTTGAAGGAGCAACTTAAGAAAGGCCTTGTGTCGTGTATACAAGGTGAGAAGAATACCAATGACCTTTTGAGCAATCAAAAGGAAGTTGTGGCCAAGGAGGGAGTTGGGTTCGCACCCAAGTCCAATAACAAGAAGAAGAATGACAAGACCAAACGACCTCCCCCTCTCAAGCAAACCTTTGTGAAGGAGGGAGAGTGTGCTTCTAAGGAGAAGAAGAACAATGTAAAGGGTGGCAACGTCAAAAAGGGCAATGCCATCCCTTCCAACAAAGCCAGCGACTTTAACCCTTCTTATGTGTTGCGCCGTGCTAGTG
Source organism: Aegilops bicornis (assembly GCA_021605145.1). NCBI lineage: Eukaryota > Viridiplantae > Streptophyta > Magnoliopsida > Poales > Poaceae > Aegilops > Aegilops bicornis. Next base: position 155,262,741 of record CM038670.1, on the reverse strand, counting down.
ACGGGCATGTTTATGCTAAATTTGTTGGTTCTCCTTATGAGTACATTGAATGGTCTATCTGGGTTCCTAAGACCCTTGTTACTAACATCAAAGGACCCATTACTCAATGGGTACCTAAAACCAAGCATTGATCTCTTGTAGGTGTTTGCTTCCGGTGGGGGATCATGGTTGCTCGATAGTGGAGCCACAAATCATATGACCGAAAGCAAGGACTTGGTGGTGGACGTGCAAAAGATTCCATCTATGCCCACTAATGTAGAGTGGGGTGATGCCTCGTTCTCCAAGGTATTGGGTCTTGGCAAGGTTGTCATTTCTCATGATCTCACGATCGAAAAAGTCATGCTTGTTGAGTCCCTTGCATACAATTTACTTTCCGTTCGTCAACTTGCACTCATGGGTTTTGCCACTTTCTTTGATATTGATACCGTGGCCCTCATGTGGAGCAAGACTCTTAAAGTAGCCTTTGTTGGGCATGTCGAAAACGGTCTTTATGTGATTAACGTTTCGGAGCGACCCACTAAGACCGCGACATGCCTAATGGATAAAGTTGATGCGAGATGGCTTTGGCATCACCATTTAGCGCATGTCAATATGAGATCTTTGCAAAGTTTTCTCAAGGGGGACCATGTCCGTGGACTAACATATGTTAGTTTTGCCAAAGATCGTGCTTGCAGTGCTTGTATCGAAGGAAATCTACATGAGAAGGCTCACCCTCCCACGACTATCATCTACTCGAAGAGACCCTTGGAACTCCTTCACATGGATCTCTTTGGGCCTCCATCCTTTGATAGTCTTAGGGGTAGAAATTATTGCTTGGTGACTGTGGATGATTATTCAAGATATACTTGGGTATATTTCTTCAAGAGGAAGAGTGAGACTCAACAAACCATCATCGACTTTGCAAATGAAGCTCAACGTCAACATGATGCGAAGATCTTGACAATAAGGAGTGACAACATCACTGAGTTCAAGAACTACACCTTGGATGAGTTTCTTAGTGATGAGGGGATCAAGCATCAATATGCTGCACCATACACCCCTCAACAAAATGGTGTCGCGGAGAGGAAGAACCGGATGTTGATGGATGCGGCAAGGACCATGATGGCGGAGTTCAAGTCTCCTTACAACTTTTGGGCCAAAGCCATTAACACAGCATGTCATGCATCCAATCGGCTCTATCTCCGCAAGGGCTTGAACAAGACTCCCTATGAAATACTCACCGATAAGAAGCCCAACCTCAAGTACTTCCGGGTGTTTGGGTGTAAGTGTTTCATTCTCAAGAAAGGCGTTCGTTTGTCTAAATTTGAGGCTAGAGCTCATGAGGGCATATTTGTTGGTTATGCTACAAACTGGCATGCTTACCGTGTCCTCAACAAGTCCACCGGACTCATTGAGGAGACGTGTAACGTGGAGTTTGACGAGAATAACGGCTCCCAAGTGGAGCAAAGTGGTACTTGTGATGTAGGTGATGAAATTCCTCCCCAAGCCATAAGAAGAATGGGTGTTGGTCATATCCTACCCATTGAGGAACCCCTTGTGGTCGAAGGAGAAGGACAATGCTCCACTCAAGTGGAGCCATCACCAACCCAAGACCCACACGCTTCCGAAGAACAAAGTGAAGGCCCTCAACCTTGTGAACAAGATCAAGGGCAAGATCAACCTCGAGATTTTGGTGGACCACCAAGTGATGCCCAAGGTGAAGTTCTCCCTTTTGAGCAAGTTCAAGATCAAGAGCAAGCTCAAGATCAAGAACAAGCTCAAGACGACGCTCAAGATGACCAAGTTACCCCTCCTCTTTTCACATCCGAGGAGGAATTAGAGCATCGTGCCGCAAAGATTGCTTCCAAGCTCTCTACCAACGGTCATCTCATGGAGAATGTCATTGGAAGCCTAAGAAAGGGGATAAGCACTCGTAGACAATTATCAAACTATTGTGAACATCATGCGTCTGTTTCTTGTGTCCAACCCCAAAAGGTCTATGAGGCGCTCGAGGATCCTGATTGGCTTAATGCCATGCATGAAGAACTCAACAACTTCGAGCACAACCAAGTGTGGAAATTAGTGCCAAGGCCATCCAGGAATCATAATGTCATTGGAACCAAGTGGATATTCAAGAACAAGCAAGATGCTCATGGAATCGTTGTTCGCAACAAGGCTCGTTTGGTGGCACAAGGCTACTCCCAAGTCAAGGGTATCCACTACGGTGAAACCTTTGCTCCCGTTGCTCGCCTTGAATCTATTCGTTTGTTGATTGCTTATGCTTCTCATCATAATTTCAAGTTGCAACAAATGGATGTGAAGAGTGCTTTTCTTAATGGTCCCATTAATGAGTTGGTGTATGTCAAACAACCCCCGGGGTTCGAGGATCCCTATTTCCGCGATCATGTGTACGGACTTAACAAGGCGCTCTATGGCCTTAAACAAGCCCCACGTGTGTGGTATGAGCATCTTACTGAGTTGTTACAAGATCGTGGGTTCGAAATTGGGAAAATCGACCCCACTCTTTTTACTAAGAAGGTCAAAGGGGAGTTGTTTGCATGCCAACTATATGTTGATGATATTACCTTTGGTTCCCCTAACAAAGCTTTCAATGATGAATTTGCCACTCTCATGACCTCAAAGTTCAAGATGTTAATGATGGGAGAGTTGAAGTTCTTTCTCGGGTTTGAAATCAAGAAAAGAAGAGAAGGAACCTTCATCAATCAAGCCAAATACACCCAAGACATGCTCAAGAGATTCAAGCTAAGTGATGTCAAGCCGACCTCCACTCCAATGCCCGTCAAATGCCAACTTGACATTGATCCCAATGGTAAAGTGGTGGATCAAAAGGTATATCACTCTATGATTGGATCCTTGCTTTACCTTTGTGCATCTAGTCCGGATATCATGTTGAGTGTGGGTATTTGTGCACGGTTTCAAGCCGCACCTAAGGAAAGCCACCTTGTGGCAGTCAAGCGAATCTTTCGATATTTGGCTCATACCCCAAACTTTGGCTTATGGTACCCAAGAGGAGCCAACGTTGATCCTTTGGGCTATACATACTCAGATTGGGCGGGAGACAAAGTGGATAGGAAGTCCACCTCCGGAGGGTGCCAATTGCTTGGTTACTCTTTAGTGAGTTGGTCTTCTAAGAAGCAAAGTTGTGTGTCTCTCTCGTCCATCGAAGCGGAGTATGTGGCTGCCGGTAGTTGTTGTGCTCAACTTCTTTGGATGAGACAAACTTTGAAGGATTATGGTGTCACTTGTGACGAAGTGCCTCTTTGGTGTGACATGAAAGTGCCATCAAGATCTCTCTCAACCCGGTGCAACACTTGAAGAGAAGCATATTGAGATTCAGTATTACTTCATCCGCTATCACATTAGGGAAGGGGAGATCAAGCTCAAGTATGTCAACACTCATGATAATCTTGCGGATATTTTCATGAAGCCCTTGGATGAAGCAAGATTTCGCGAGTTAAGGCATGAGCTAAATATCATTGATTCAAGCAATGTGGTTTGAACTCTTGCACACCCCACCATACTTATCATGCTATCTTGTTTAGGTGTAGGCATGGACATAGAGGGAGTGTTGTTCTTTCAATGAACTTTCCCTCCCCCCACTATGCATAAATTGATCAACTCTTTCACATTAGCCATTTTTTATGGTAGTTGTGCTTCAAAGATGAGTCTCGGTCATGGGCCCAAGGATAATTCTTCGCGGTGAGATACCAAGTGACTCATACATAGGTGGCTCCGACCACTGCCCTCTCCTCCTGAGAGTTGTGGTCAGTGTTTTGGTCTTTGGTGTATTTTACCTTTCCTCTGTGCCGTGTTTGTGTGTTGTTGGTGCTTGCCTATTGGTTGTTCGGTGTCTTGAAGGTTGATTTGCAAATACCGTTTCCCTCTCTTGTGCGAAACTTGCATTTTCTTGGGGGTACGGTACTACCGTGGCAAGCCACGGTACTACAGCAGGGGTTGTTTGCTCTGTGCGTGCACAGTTGCATTGTAGGGGCACGGTACTACCGCTTCCATCGCGGTAGTAATTTGTTACTGCCGCTGGAAGAGCGGTACTACCGCCCAACGAGTCGTACTTCCGCCCGAGCGGTACTACCGCGCCCACGTGAGCGGGTGGGGGTTAAGAGCGGGGCAGGGGGAGTTCTAACTCCCCGTACCCATTCATCTCTTTTCCCCACCCCGTCTCTTTCTCTCTCCTGCCCAAGAACGGCGCCGGAGGCCCTCGCCAGATCTCTATCTCCGGCCGCTCTCCTCGGATTCCGACCGGTGGGATCGTTCCCCACCTCGCCCCTTTTCCATGGACCAAGGTTTTCCCCCAAGTTCCTCTTCTTTTCTTCCGTTCTTGTGCTTCTAGGTCTTGGGGAGATGCATGTGTTTTTCATGAGATTTTTGGCTAAATCTGCGCAAGAGGGATTTGTAGGAGAGTGGTAGTGCAGTAGGCATGCATTTTGGATTGACACATTAGTTCAGTTTGACCAACGGTAGTACCGATCTAGTTTTGCGGATGTTTTAGATCCAGATCCGCGGTTACTGTGGCGTCTTCGATCCGTGCGGTACTGTTGCTACCCTTGGTGCGGTACTACCGCTCCTTGGTGTGGTACTACCACTCGGAGCGCGGAAGTAAAAAATTACTTCCGCTCCAGGCGTGGTACTACCATGCCACCCCGACATGGTACTACCGCGGCTGGTGTCGTGGTTCTAATTCTGACAGTAGAATGGGGGGTAGGAATGGAGAGGCAAGATCCTAGCTATGGAGTAGTTGTATACGCAAGGGATTTACAAGTTCAGGCCCTTCTCGGAGGAAGTAACAGCCCTACGTCTCGGAGCCCGGAGGCGGTCGACTGGATTATATGCGTATGTGTTACAGGGGTGCGAACCCTTCTACCTGTGGAGGGGTGTGGCTTATATAGAGTGCGCCAGGACCCCAGCCAGCCCACGTAACGGAGGGTTTAAGGTATATTAAGGTTGGGCGTTACTGGTAACGCCTTACATAAAGTGTCATCATGACCATAAAGACTACTTAACTACAGATCGTTTAGACGCCGAGTGGCTCTTGAACTCCTAGTGGTCGAGTGGGTGTTCATGGTCGAGTGTCTTTGAATCTGTCGGGTGGAAGCCTACCAGGTCGACTGGAAGGCAGCTTCTTTCACGAGTGTCCTTGGGGAGGGTACCTTTGGGCAGTCCTATGACCCTACCCTAGGTACATGACTTCATCATTAGCCCCCGAATGGATCGAGGTTTGAGTGAGGAAGGAGTTGATAATCTTTCCGACCTGTTCTTTGTGTTGCGAGTGTGTCTTACTCTGGATCAACGACCTTTTAGTGATGGCGTCAACTTCTCTTTCATCGCCTTTGATCCATTCTTCACATTTGTCGAGTGAACTTTGTGAACTTGAAGATTTCGGCGACGGATCGGAGGAAATCTATTGTCGACAAAGTTGCTCCAGTTAGCGGATTTCATGATCTGAATTTTGGGAAGCGCGCGAAGCGGAGAAAACTGCGGCACTCGGATGGGATAAGGCGATGACGCCTCGATCTTCGCGCCACCTTTTTCGCCACATATCGCGTGCGCGCCTGTTGCAGGATTTGACAGAATTGCCTGGGCCTACCAGTCAGCCACTCGGAAGCGGCCTCATATAAGGCATCGGACGGGGTTTTTTTGAACAGTGCTACCCCAATCTTCCCCTCCCTCCGCCTCCAAATCCTTCTGATGCACCCTTAGCCTGCTCGGCCAAGAACTCAAGACTGCTTCATGGCGACCATGGTGAAGGAGAAGACCGCAGCCTTGGAGAGGGTGAAGAAGCAGCGGCGAAGGCGAAGGGGGGAGCGCCCAGTCGGTGTAGATCTTCTTCGCGGTCCAAACTTCCGCAGGGTTGGGTCCAAGGAGATTGGATCCGCTCGACCATCACCGAGAAGGACCTCAACAATCTGGCAAACGAGGGACTGATCCCCATGGAGTCGGCGAGGCTTCCGGGAACGGAGTGGCAGCCAAGCACTGAAGAGGGTGAGTGCGTTCTCCTAGCCACTCACGTAGATCGGGGATTTTCTCTGCCGCCGAATCCTTTCTTCTGGGGGTTTTTGAACTTTTTTGGAGCGCAACTCCATCATTTCACTCTCAACTCCATTGTCTATCTTGCTGCTTTCGTTTCGTTGTGCGAAAACTTCTTGGGTTGTTGGCCGCACTGGGGCCTCTTCAAGCATATATTCACTTGTCGCTCTCAGACGGTGAAGAAAGCGAACCCGAATGACGAGAAAACCCAAGTAATCCAGATGTGCGGGGGACTCGGGGTCCAGATGAGGGGGAAGAGCGCTTTTCCGGCTATGACTCTCCCCGACTCGGTTAGAGGGTGGCGATCGACCGTTCTCTTGCCAAGACCAGCCGATGCCGGGCGATCATTGGACTCCCTCCTTTCTCCATGAGTCGAGTGAACAAACTATCTTCCCTGAAGGTGCTACCAGAGGACAAGGCCCAAGTAAAATTGTTGATGGAACGCGTAGTCCAGCTCATTCGCGACGGGGTGACCGGCATGGATCTTCTGGAAGTTTTCCTCCGACGGCGTATTCAGCCACTCCAGTACTGAGGCCATCCGATGTGGATGTACTCCGTTTCGGATGATACCACTCGGGTCCATCCAGAGGAGGTCAATGACGCCACGCTGGAGAAATGGATGACTGCCATCACAGGAAACAAAGATAATCCTCGCGGAGCTAGGAGGATTCCCCCACTCGACCATTCTTACGATCCAGACAAGGTATAACCACTTATCTCCGACCGTGATTCTGCTGCATTCATTCTGTTTTGATGCAAATTCGTCAACTGACTTTTGCCTTGTTTTGTTGTCTTCTAGGTCACCACTGAGATGTACTCGATGCCCAACGGGGCGCGGGAACCAGTGGAAGAAGGAGAAGTAAGCGGAGATGAAAGCCAGGAGGAATGGGAGTCCAACGGCGAGGAGGATGAGGGGGACGACAACTCTGGTGAAGAGGAGGAGGAGGTGGAAGACGTCGAGCCTCCCCGCTCGGAGATAAGGTCCAAGTTGACGCATGAATCGGCGGCCGAGCGCGGTAAAGCTGTTGCGCCCATTGGGCAGTCGACGAAGCGACCTCGGACAACTTCCCCTGCGCCGACTGAGAAACCGCCGAAGCAACCTCGAGCAACATCGTCGAAGCCGGCGAAGGCCCTGCCCAAGATGCGGATGGTCATTCCCACCATCTCCGGGTAATCAGCGATGCTTGTATTTCTCTATTCAACATGAGTGTACTTTTGGTCGACTCGATGACTGATCAGCCGATTCTTGAAAGCTGCAGTGCTGCTACCTCCGAGACCTCAGCCAAGCACGAAGATCAGGAAATGGAAGATGCCACCACCTCCAACCTTGGTATGATCTCTGCAGTTTCGCTTTTAGTCGATTGGATTTCCATGTTTACTTTTTGAATCTTTCTTGTAGTTCCGCCTCATGTCATTGATCTCCCCGATGATGACGAGGAAACGCCGTTGAGGAAGAGGAAGAACAAGAGGGTGCTTAGCATAAGGCTGCTCCAGTTGTGGACGATACACGAGACGCTGGTTTCGATGGAGGCAACACCGCTCGGACCTTTGTGTCTTTTCTGTATCAATGACAAGTGCCCGACCCACTTCGTCATTGCTGAACCACCATCCCTTTTGCTACACACCACGTCCGGAAGACCAAGTGAGTCTTTGCTAAGGAGGCTATACGCCAGCAGGGATCATGATGGAGCAAGTGAAGGCGGTCCGAGAGGCTGTGCGGTGACCTATGACGCTAGTTCAGCTCTCCAGAGCAATGTCCAAGTAAATCGATAGTTGCTTGCTCTGTTAGGATATGCTACCTGAAACTGCTTGCTCTGTTAGGACATGCTACCTGAAACTACTTCTTTCTGAAGATTTCCATATCTGTACACCCATTGGGTGGGTGTGTCGATTGAGTTTTTGTGGGGGCACGCTGAGTGCACCCACTGGGTGTAGTCCCCGAGACTATGGTGGATTGCGTGCAGTCGACTATAGTCTTTACACTTTGAACTTCTTCACTCGACCTGGTCGGACCAAGTCGAATGGAACCGTAAAACCGGTGGGGGCATGCTGAGTGCACCTACTGGGTGTAGTCCCCGAGACTATGGTGGTGCTGAGCGATCGGCTATAGTCTAAAGAACTGTTTTTTTACCACGGCTGACCGCTGACAATTAGACATGGTTTTAGAATCATAACCTTTTTGCCTCTTTTGGTCAACTGGTAGAACCAAATTGGTAAAACCAGTGGGGGCATGCTGAGTGCACCCGCTGGGTGTAGTCCCCGAGACTACTGTCGAATGTTTTGATTCGGCTGTAGTCTTAGAAATTCTATGATTTTTCCTTAGTCACTCGGAAGTGATCTGTCTTTGATGTCTTTTGTCGATTGACTCTTTGTAGAAATCTTGCGAGCTTGTGGCTCGCTATACTGAGTTAGAGAACAAATAGATCCAGCTCAACCTCGACCTGAAGCTTGCTCAGGAGAATTTGCAGAAGGCGAAGGATGAAGCAAAAGGTATGGCTGGTGAGAACTTGACGACTGTCTTTGTTTTTCTGTTCATTCTCAACTCTGTTCTCATTGTTGCTTTGCAGATAAACTGGAGGAGACTCTGAAGAAGAAGGACCTTGACCTTGTAGAGGCATAGAAGGCGGCTTTGGAGAAAAAAAAGCTCGCTAAAGAGAAACTTGCCTCAGTCGACAAACTTGAAGATGAAAATGCCAAGCTGAAAGCCGCTCTTGACGCGACCAACAAGGAAGTTAGTCGACTGAAGAACGACAAGATCGCTCTGTCTGACAAGGCTGGCCAACTGGCGGGGAAGCGAAATGACCTGGAGATTTATCTTGGAGGGCTCACCAAGAAGTTGTTCCTCATGCTTGAAGGTAATCTCTTTTATCCGACTGTCTTGCTATCACCGGCTCATCGCATGATTGTTGTTTTGAATCTGAGCTGTGTTTTCAGAATTCTGTCAAAACTTCGAAGAAGAAACCAGTCGAGTGGAAACCAGCCTGGACCCCATCAACTCTCATGTGAAGGACGAGGCTGCTATGAACGTGCTCAGACTGGAGTCTCGCGTTGCTAGCGTGGTGGATTATCTTGCTCGACTGAAAACTGCGGTGTCGCGGATCGACTCAACTCTCTGGCCAGAGCAGACGCTTCGGAATGACCTTGAATCCTTAATGACTCATTGAATGAGATTCCAAGTCGAGTGCAAGAATGGAAAAGTCTTCGCGGTGTGGTGCTGATGTTGCTCTGTCTGCGTTCGTGTCCACCGCAAGGAAGCGCAGAGGACAAGTTGGCATCCCTCAAAGTTGCCAACACCAGGAAGTACGACTTCCGATCTTTCATGGAGACCTTCATCGCTGCTGCTACCCGCATTGCCGACGGAATCGACCTCGACCAATTTGTTGCACCTTCCAGTCCTCCACTGGAGGAGTAAAAAACTTCTAAGTCCCACCTTAAATTTTCCTCGAAATGCCGAGTGGTTTTTGTAACCGACAAACTTTAACAGGCTTAACGCCTGAGCACTTTCGGATCCGTAGGACGTTTATCCGAACTTGATCTATCCTTGAACACACTTTATTTGCCTTCGAGAGAACTTTGCTTTTCATTCGGAATATATCTCGTTGTTGTAAGTAGTATCCTTGAGGCAAACTCCAGTCGACTTGTACTTCATCTATCTTGCAGGTAGAGACGGAGCACAGAATGCGACTGACCTCGTCGTTCTTGCGGATCGGGATGGACCGCACGTTGTACTTGTGGCGAAGCTCCGTAGGAGAAGGTAGCAGTCAACCTGCACCTCGTCGTCCTTGCGGATTGGGATGGACCGCACGTTGTACTTGTGGCGAAGCTCCGAAGGAGAAGGTAACAGTCGACCTATACCTCGTCGTCCTTGCGGATTGGGATGAATTCCTTACTTAGGCGAGTACTGGACTGCAGCTAAGCCTCCGAGTGGGAGGTTTGCTCTCCACTTGGTAGGATTTTTATCACTTAGGCGAGCACTGGGCTGCAGCTAATCCCCCGAGTGGGATGTTTTCTCTCCACTCGGTAGGATTTTGAATACTTAGGCGAGCACGGGGCTGCAACTAAGCCCCCGAGTGGGAGGTTTGCTCTCCACTCGGTAGGATTTCTATCACTTAGGCGAGCAATGGGCTGCAGCTAAGCCCCCGAGTGGGAGGTTTGCTCTCCACTCGGTAGGATTTTGAATACTTAGGCGAGCACTGGGCTGCAGCTAAGCCCCCGAGTGGGAGGTTTGCTCTCCACTCGGTAGGATTTCTATCACTTAGGCGAGCACTGGGCTGCAGCTAAGGCCCCGAGTGGGAGGTTTGCTCTCCACTCGGTAGGATTTTGAATACTTAGGCGAGCACCGGGCTGCGGCTAAGCCCCCGAGTGGGAGGTTTGCTCTCCACTCGGTAGGATTTCTATTACTTAGGCGAGCACTGGGCTGCAGCTAAGCCCCCGAGTGGGAGGTTTGCTCTCCACTCGGTAGGATTTTTATGGTGTAGCTCTGAAGGAGAATGTAGCAGCCGACCTGCACCTCGTCGTCCTTGCGAAGCGTTCATTATATTGAATATTTAGGAGAATCCTTGGGCTGTTGCTAAGCCCCCGAGTGAGAGGCAGACTCTCCACTCGGTAGGATTTAAATACTTAGGCAAGTACTTGGACTGCAGCTAAGCCCCTGAGTGGGAGGCTGACTCTCCACTCGGTAGGATTTTGAATACTTAGGCGAGTACTTGGACTGCAGCTAAGCCCCCGAGTGGGAGGCTGGCTCTCCACTCGGTAGGATTTTGAATACTTAGGTGAGTACTTGGACTGCAGCTAAGCCCCCGAGTGGGAGGCTGGCTCACCACTCGGTAGGATTTTGAATACTTAGGCGAGTACTTGGACTGCAGCTAAGCCCCCGAGTGGGAGGCTGGCTCTCCACTCGGTAGGATTTTGGATACTTAGGCGAGTACTTGGACTGCAGCTAAGCCCCCGAGTGGGAGGCTGGCTCTCCACTCGGTAGGATTTTGAATACTTAGGCGAGTACTTGGACTGCAGCTAAGCCCCCGAGTGGGAGGCTGGCTCTCCACTCGGTAGGATTTTGAATACTTAGGTGAAGCGGATTCGCAGCTAAGCCCCCGAGTGGGAGGCCCGGCTGCGCCACTCGGAAATGATTTTTTTACAAACTTAGGCGAACCGGATCCAGCTAAGCCACCCACTGGGGGAAATTTCAACAAAAAGTAATAACAATCACTGGGAAAATTATAACATTCTTGTCTTAGATAGACAAACTACAAAAGTACTTTTATTACATCTCAACCGAGTGAGTATTTAAGTATAAAAGGCGGAGCAGCTCCGCATTCCAAGCTCGAGGCTCGTCGATCTGGCGATCAACGTTGTAGAGATGATACGCTCCGTTGTGGAGAACTCTTGTGACGATGAAGGGACCTTCCCAAGTGGGAGCAAGCTTGTGTGGTTTCTGTTGATCCACTCGTAGGACCAAATCTCCCTCTTGGAAGGCTCGGCTCTTCACATTTCTGGCATGGAATCGACGCAAGTCTTGCTGATAGATAGTCGAGCGGATCAGGGCCATCTCCCTCTCCTCTTCCAAGAGGTCGACTGCATCTTGCCGGGCTTGTTCCACTTCTTCTTCAGAGTATAGTTCGACTCGAGGCGCATTGTGAAGCAGGTCACTCGGCAGAACTACTTCAGCTCCATAGACTAGGAAGAATGGAGTTCTCCCAGTCGACCGATTAGGAGTGGTCCTCAATCCCCAAAGAACTGATGGAAGTTCGTCGATCCAAGCTCCAGCTGCGTGCTTGAGATCACGCATCAGCCGTGGTTTCAGCCCTTTGAGAATGAGGCCATTTGCACGCTTTGCTTGTCCATTCGACTGAGGATGAGCAACTGAAGCATAGTTGACCCGCGTGCCCTGAGAGGCGCAGAAGGCTTTGAACTTGTCATTATCGAAGTTTGACCCATTGTCGGTGATGATGCTATGCGGAACTCCATATCTGAATACCAACTCTCTGATGAAACTGATAGCAGTGCATGCATCGAGGTTCTTGATGGGCTTGGCTTCGATCCACTTGGTGAACTTGTCGATTGCTACTAGCAAATGAGTGAAGCCGCTTACGCCGTTCTCGCCGTCCAATCATGTCTAATCCCCAAACAGCGAAGGGCAGACGAGCGGAATGGTCTTCAAGGCTGAGGCGGGCTTGTGTGACATGTTGGAACAGAATCGACACCCTTCACACTTGTCGACTATTTCTTTTGCCATTTCATTTGCTTTTCGCCAATAAAATCCCGCTCGGTATGCTTTAGCTACAATGGTCCGAGAGGACGATGATGGCCACAGTCCCCGAGTGGATATCCTCAAGAATTATCGACCTTCTGGCGTGATACACTTCTGGCCGACTCCAGTCGCGCTTTCTCTGTACAACCGTCCCTTGATCACTGTAAAGGCCTTGGATCAACGGATGATCTGTCGAGCCTCTTCTTCGTTCTCTGGGAGCTCTTTCCTTAGGATATATGCGATGTACGTTCTTTGTCGGTCGGGAGTGATGACCACAACTTCCATAATCAGGTCGACCACGGCTGGGACCTCAACTTCAGTCGGATCATTGGCACTCTTTTGCTGCAGGGCTTCTTCTATGAAAGGATCCTCCTGCACTGATGGTGCATGAATGTGCTCCAAAAATACATTACTGGGAATAGCTTCCCTCTTGGACCCTAGCTTCGCCAAATCATCAGCAGCTTGATTTTTCAGTTGGGGTATATGGTGAAGCTCTAACCCCTCGAATTTCTTCTCCAGCTTTCTCATTTGACATTCTGAACTTTGTCATAGCTGGGCTTCTGACGTCCCACTCCTTCATCACTTGATTAACAACCAGATCCGAGTCGCCGTAGACCATAAGGTGACGGACGCCGAGTGAAATGGCCATACGCAACCCATACAGGAGTGCTTCATATTCTGCTTCGTTGTTGGAAGAATCAAAGTGAATCAAGAAGAACATATTTGAGCTTATCTCCTCGGGAAATCAACACAACCCCGCACTGTAACCGCTCAAAGCATCTTGGAACCATCGAAAAACATAGTCCAAAGGTTCAAAGTGAACTTGAGTCGGAAGCTGCTGTTCAGTCCACTCGGCGAGGAAATCTGCTATTGCGTGGGACTTGATGACCTTCTTTGCCTCGAATTTGATATCAAGGGGAAGGAGTTCAATCACCCATTTAGCCACTCGACCAGTTGCATCTCTGTTATGAAGAATTTTCGATAATGGGGCATCGCTGACGACTGTAATGGAATGATCAGAGAAATAATGAGCAACCCTCTTTGTGGTCATATAAATCCCATAAACAAGCTTCTGATAGTGAGGGTATCTTTGCTTTGATGGGGTCAGCACTTCGTAAAGATAATAAAGCGGGCATTGAACTTTGAAGGCTTTTCCTTCTTCTTCCCGCCGACCGTAAGTAATGCAGATCGACGACTTGTCCAGTGGCTGCAATGTAAAGCAACAAAGGCTCTTTGTTGATAGGAGCAGCAAGCACCGGCTGGGTGGAGAGCAGAGCTTTTAGCTCTGCAAACGCTGCATCAGCTTCTGGAGTCCACTCGAACTTGTCTGACTTCTTCATCAGTCGGTAAAGAGGAAAATTTTGCTATTTTATCGGTCCAAATCTCTTGCTTACTTGTTTCTTTTGGCCTTGGTCTTGGTATTTGCATTGATCCTTCTTGTTTTTCATGTGTGTTCTTGTGTTTTGTGTCTAGGTGGTGGCTCCAGTTCCCATGTTCGTCGCTCGAATCCCAGCCATGACACAGGGTCAAAGAGGTGCACAACTGTGATGAAGCTCGGAGGGCTCCAATGCCTCCCAACGCAGAACCAAGCACACCGCCACCAAGCAGAAGGAGCCCACCATGGGCATGGATGTGATGCCTCTGGCCAAGTTCATTGTTCGAAGGAAGATCAACCCCTATGTGAACCCCCGTGCCAACTTCAGAGGGAATGATCTGTTCTGGACCAAGCAGCAGAACCTTATCTATCTGGATGTGATCAAGGCCAAGCAGAACCTTAAGTGGAAGTCCACTGGATTGACATGCTGAGGCCGCGGCTGCCACAATGGATGTGGATGAGGATGAGATCGAGGAGGAGGAAGCTGATGAGGACAATTCTGATGGATACACCCCTCCCTCTTCTGAGCCATCTTGGGCGAAGAAGCTGAAGTCAAAGATGAAGAAGTTTTTCTGCATGCAGACTGATAAGTCTCCATCGTATCTACTTTTCCAAACACTTTTGCCCTTGTTTTGGACACTAACTTGCATGATTTGAATGAAACTAACCCGGATTGACGTTGTTTTCAGCAGAACTGCCATGGTGTTATTTCTGTGCGGAAATAAAAGTTTTCGAAATGACCTGATACTCCACGGAAGTTATTTTTGGAATTAATAAGAAATACTGGCAAAAGAATCAAGGCCAGGGGCCCCACATCCTGTCCACGAGGGTGGGGGCGCCCCCCCCCCTAGGGTGCGCCCCCTGCCTCGTGGGCCCCTTGGAGCTCCACCGACCTCAACTCCAACTCCGTATATTCACGTTCGGGGATAAAAAAATAGGAGAGAAGGATTCATCACATTTTACGATACGGAGCCGCCGCCAAGCCCTAAACTCTCTGGGGAGGGCTGATCTGGAGTCCGTTCGGGGCTCGGGAGAGGGGAATCCGTCGTCGTCGTCATCATCAGCCATCCTCCATCACCAATTTCATGATGCTCACCGCCGTGCGTGAGTAATTCTATCATAGGCTTGCTGGACGGTGATGGATTGGATGAGATGTACCATGTAATCGAGTTAGTTTTGTTAGGGTTTGATCCCTAGTATCCACTATGTTCTGAGATTGATGTTGCTATGACTTTGCTATGCTTAATGCTTGTCACTAGGGCCCGAGTGCCATGATTTCAGATCTGAACCTATTATGTTTTCATGAATATATGTGAGTTCTTGATCCTATATTACATGTCTATAGTCACCTATTATGTGTTATGATCCGTTAACCCCGAAGTGACAATAATTGTGATACTTACCGGTGATGACCGTAGTTTGAGGAGTTCATGTATTCACTAAGTGTTAATGCTTTGGTTCGGTACTCTATTAAACGGAGGCCTTAATATCCCTTAGTTTCCAATAGGACACCGCTGCCACGGGAGGGTAGGACAAAAGATGTCATGCAAGTTCTTTTCCATAAGCACGTATGACTATATTTAGAATACATGCCTACATTACATTGATGAATTGGAGCTAGTTCTATGTCACCCTATGTTATAACTATTACATGAGGAATCGCATCCGACATAATTATCCATCACTGATCCACTGCCTACAAGATTTTCACATATTGATCTTTGCTTAGATACTTTACCGTTGCCACTATTACAATTACTACAAAACTGCTATTGTTACTTTTTCCATTGTTACCGTTACTTCCATACTACTTTGCTACTAAATACTTTGCTATAGATATTAAGTTATCCATGTGTGGTTGAATTGACAACTCAACTGCTAATACTTGAGAATATTCTTTGGCTCCCCTTGTGTCGAATCAATAAACTTGGGTTGAATATCTACCCTCGAAAACTGTTGCGATCCCCTATACTTGTGGGTTATCAAGACTATTTTCTGGCACTGTTGCCGGGGAGCATAGCTCTATTCTTTGAGTCACTTGGGATTTATATACGCTGATCACTATGAGGAACTTGAAATACGAAAGTACTAAGATTTTTCCCTCAACTACGAGGGGAGGTAAGGAACTGCCATCTAGCTCTCCACTTGATTTTCCTTCTGTTTTAAGTAAGCTTGCGACACCTAAACCTATACGCTATTAATTCTGATATGTCGCATGTTATTGATGATGCCACTTCTGCTATGCATGATACTTATGATGAAACTACTTCTATGCTCGATATTACTGTGCCATTAGGTGAATCTCTTGATGAACAACTTGCTAGGGCTAGATAGAATGAAATTATTGAAATTGATAATATTGATGAAAGTGGTGATGAAGGTTCTCCCCCTAAATATGAATTGCCTGTTGTGCCTGAGGGTTATTGAAAGTGCTAGTATTCGACTAGAGGGGGGGTGAATAGGCGATTTTTACGAAAATCTTCAAAAACAGGGATGTTTCGAAGACAAACAATAGAAATGAACCTATTGATATGGAGCAGAAGGTATACTACACTAGACAAGCTATAGTCAAGTAAGCAATGAAGTGAAAGCACGAAGACTATAAGCAGCTAGGTAGATTGGATCAGGATGGAAGATAGTATGAAGCAAACAGACAATTGTCTTCACTCAGTGAAGTCAAACAGCTAAGGCAAGTAGGCAAAGACTTCACGAAGACAAACTGTAAGTAAAGCAAGAGAGGTAGGATAGAACCAGTTGCTCGGAGAGGACAAGGGATTTGTTCGACCAGTTCGATTCTTTGTGGACAACTATGCGTCTAGTTAGGGAGGCTGAGATTTAACTCAGAAGACTGCGTCTTCACCTTTTTCCCCTTGAGCTAAGAACACTTAGTCCTCGCCCAATCACTCTGGTAAGTCTTCAAGGGAGACTTCCAAACCTTCACAGACTTTGTTCACCGGCAATCCACAATGACTCTTGGATGCTCAGAACGCGATGCCTAACCGGCTAGAGGATTCACAGTCCTCAAGTGTAATAAGTCTTCAGATCACGCGGACAGAAAGACTTCAGTGATGCCTAACACTCTTTGGCTCTGGGTGTTTTGGGCTTTGCCCTCGCAAGGATTCTCTCTCTCAAAGGGTTCGGAGGTGGGTTGCTCTCAAACAACAAAAGTCATGCATTAACTCTGAGCAGCCACCAATTTATGGTGTAGGGGGTGGGCTATTTATAGCCAGAAGGCAACCCGACCTGATTTGTCCAAAATGACCCTAGGTCACTGAGGAACTGACACGTGTCCAACGGTCAGATTTCAAACACACGCGGCAGCTTGACTTGGGCTACAAGTAAAGCTGACTCATACATCTCTGGATAAGATTTGCTCTCATTGTCTTCGCTCGGAGACATAGGATTTGGTTGAGCATCACATCAGTCACTCTAACTTTGTTCACTTGGACCCCACTTAACAGTACGGTTGTTCCTATGACTCAACAAAGAAGAAAAGGAAACTACAAAACAACTATGTCTTCGCACTCCGTAGTCTTCACGCGATGTCTTCTTATGTCATAGTCTTCAATGTGAATGTCTTCACAGACCACCATTGTCTTCAATGTCTTCACACATTTTTAGGGGTCATCTCTGGTAGGTAAACCGAATCAATATGGGACTACTACCTGTGTTATCCTGCAATTCTCACAAACACATTAGTCCCTCAACCAAGTTTGTCGTCAAAACTCCAAAACCAACTAGGGGTGGCACTAGGTGCACTTACAATCTCCCCCTTTTGGTGATTGATGATAAACTGGTTGAAGTTTTCAACGGGGATAAAAGTATGTGAAAGTTTAGTGTTGTGAGTATTGTCTTCATACATAAGACGAGGCTCCCCTGAAGATGTGCATATAAATGATTTGCGTTTGAATGCAAATGCACATGGCAAGTTTTGCTTTGTGGAGGCTATCATCAAAGTGTGAAGACAATGCATTATGCATATAAGAAGTAATGAAGATAATGATATGCATAATGACAAATGGACGTCTGCAGAATGACTTCATGCGGGATTTATCATCGCATCACAGGATCACAATATAAAGTAGTAGACGACCATCAAGTTTAAGTGTTACAACTCAGGAACCAAATGTATCAAAAGACGAGAGTTGTAAGACTTGGCAAAAATAATGCAGCAAAATAATGCAACCACCCATAAGGACCCGCTTGAAGACTATCAACTCATATATGCTTCTCCCCGTTTTGTCAGTAATGACCAACAAGGTTTGAAGACATAGAGCTTCTACTCGTTCCCAGAAGGAGCAGGGTTGATGTTGGAGTTTGGTGGTGCAGACGGGCCTGGTGCAGTGTCGATATGCGCTGAAGCGGTTGTTGGTGATGTAGCATCGTCTTCATCATTGATGACTCTGGCATTGACAGTTGCTGCCGAAGAGGAGTACTCAGAATCTTCGAGTGAAGGAGTCCGACCTAAGACAACATTCCTGGGAGGAGTGGAATCAAACTTGAATCTCTCTGTGAAGCCATCTTGCTGAAGATCATCTTCAGTACTAAGGAGTGTCAAACTCTTCCACAAAACGCCGACAGGTTTCATGAGTGACAAACGCATTCTTGGTGGCGAGATTGCGAATGCGATTAACATCCATTAAGAGAATCTACATCTAACACTTCAGCCAGTAATGATGCTTATCGTGTTTCTGATGCAAGGCCACGAGAAGCTCTCGGTCATCGAGCGCATGAGATCTCTTTCGTGGCCTTGGAGCAATAGTGCTTTCAGTGGCTTCAGTACGGGCACGACGAGGTGCACGGGTATTTCCAGCCAAAGGATAAACACGAGTGGCAGCATGAACTCCTTCAACATGTTGAGAGAAACTTTGACGATCAACATTGTGAAGATAAATTGCCTCCTTGGCAGGCTCTGGGTATATGGCTTCGACAGACATATCAACCTATGGCAAGAATATGAGATGGTTGCGCGCAGAGGGCTGATAGTTAACAGCAGAGTGAAGCTTGATAAGACACATTACTCATGGAGCAAAGAATTTCAGACCAAATATATCTGAGCCACATGCAGCGAATTAGCGAATGAAGAAATTCCAAGCATTGAAGTTGGTGCCATTGAGAATATAGAAGAACAATGTCTTCATTGAGACTTCAAGCTTTGCCGAAGAAGAACGTCCTTTGATGGGCCATAGGGTTCGCCTGATAATGTGATAGATGGTGCGGGGCAGATAATCTAGGTCATCAACAAAGAATTCCTTAGGATATTCAGCATCTTTGGCAGATGCTTCATCATACTCAGCATTTGGCTCATGTTGGGCTCAAGCTTATGGAATATGCTTTCCAAGGCATAGCGGTGAAGCTGACAACCAGGTTCATATAGTTCACCTAGAGTGGTCAAGCCAGCAAGCTCAATGAGATCAAGAGCTTTGGCTTCATGGTGCACATTGCCTGTCATCCACTCAAGGACCCAAGTTTTGATGTCCTTGTTGTAGCCGCGGATGTGAAGTGTAGCATAGAATTGTAACAGAAGCTCTTCATTCCAATTTTCCTTGTCGGTCACAAACTGCAGAAGGCCAGCATCTCCGAAGCAGTCTAGGGCTTCTTCCAAACATGGCAGTCTAGCAATGGCTTCGCAGTCAAGACGCATATGAGGAAAAATGCGCCCTTGATTGTATAAGATACAGGAATAATAACTGCGCTGCTGATAGCTCCAGAACCGATCAGATGAAATTCTGGGCTTTGAATATGGGTTCTTGGCTCTATCAAAGAAAGTGTTGTGTTCAATGAAGCCATTTGCGTTGAATGATCCTAGCGCAGATGCAATACCTAGAAACCTTGGCAGCCTTGGTTTTGGCTTCTGAACCTGAGGCATGTGCTCCACATGATAATCAAATTGAGGTCCGGGAGCAGGCGGAGGAACCAGAATGGGCCATCTGACAGTGAAAAGCTCACCTTGATAAAATGCTTGCTCAATGGTGTGTGGCCTTGGAGGCGGTACAGGAGCAGTGGCATTGACAAGGGCTTCAGGCTGCACATTGGTGGCAGGTGTGTCATTGGCTTCAGACACCGTGTTCACTATAGGCGCCACATTAGCTTCATCCATGACAACATCATTGGCTTCAGTAGTGTTGTTGGTGGCCGCCTCAGTATTTTCAACCTCCACTTGAGTAGTTGGAGGGTCGGGCACAAACACGTTCTCCTCGAGAACATTTTCTTGATTGGTGGGGTGTGTGACAACACGCTCTTCTTCTTTACGGGGTTCTTGATTTTCATCGGCTGATGCAGCCGGTATGTCTTCAGCAGCTTGGGCTTCAGACTCAAAGACATTCACAGTAGGTGTGGCTTCAGGAGACACTTGTCGTGCTACTGAGTTGGGTTGCACTTCTCCTGCTGGATCGATCGACACAACAACTTGTGGCCTTGGTCCTTTGCGAAGCCTATGGAATGCAGGCGTCGCTCTTGGAGTGGGAGTTGGATGGACCACATAGTCTCCATCAGCAAGTACCGGATTGGTGACTTGAGGTGGGGGAGTACTTGGTGAGCTTCGACTTGGAGTTTCTGGTTGGGGGCGATCAGCCCATGATGCATCCTGAGCAATTGGCGTCAAGGGACGACCAATGCTGATGATTTTGCTGTTCATGAGAACAGGCAATGATTCCATATGGTGCTCGACCTGAGGAAGAACTTCATCATCTACTACATTGTCTTGGGGACCAATGTCTTCAGCTGCGATGGGGTCAACAGCTGGAACTTCTTCAGCTTTAGGAGCCTCTATGGAAGCAGGCTCGTGAACAACTAACTGACGCTCTTGGTGGGGGGGGGGTGCAGGACGAGCAACTGATAGGGGCTCGACAAGAAGGGGCTCTGAAGGAGCAGCCCGATTCTTCTTCGAAGACTTTGTCTTCCGCTTCTTGGTCAGTGGAGCATCATCAGAAGCATTCTTGTTCTTGCGTTTTCTGGCTTCGGCCTCGGCTGCCCTTGTCTTCTTCAGTTCTGCAGCCACTGTGGGGACCTTAGGCTTCGAGCCTGTCATGCTGGCAGGGAAGACAATGCGAGGTGCTTCTTGTCTTGATGCCTCAGCTTGAGTCACAGTAGGCTTCTTCCTTTTGGCAACCATCTTGGGATCGATGCCTGGACGCCCAAGGGCCTTGCGCTTTTCAGCTTCCTTGTGAGCCTGAACACACTTGGCAGCAAGGTGTTTCATCCACTCTCTTGAACCTTTTGCTTCTTCACGTTTCTTGTGAAACACTTCCTTGAGATCATGCAGCAGCTTCTTGAAGTTCTGAACATCAGTGACATTGAGCTTGGCCATGTGCTTCTTGAACTGAGCCTTTTCATAGTCAATTTTGTTCTTGAGCTCGACTATCTTCTGAGCCAGAGCTAGCTCATTTGCAATGGCGCTGTGGAAAGCGAAACTGATGCCAATGGGAAGTTGAAGATCATCAATGCTGAGATCCGGATTGGCAAACCATTCATCAATGAAGTTGTTGAGGATGTCCACATCAAAGAGGGGCAAATCGTTGAAGATTCCCGCCTCTTGTTTGCTCTTTATCAGCAGCTCAAGGGCATCTTCACCAAGATCATCGTCACTTGACAGATCAATGGCTTCATTCGCGTTCCTCAGAACGGCAGCTGGTCGATGCTTGACCGGAACTCGTGGATGGGCTTCTTCTTTTGCATAGACTTCTCGGCCTTCTTGGAGACGCGAGAGAGGTCTTCAGATTGCATACTTGATGCAGGAGGGGTAGTTGCCAATGGCTTCACACGTGAAGCTTTTGGTGCAGCAGAGGGTTTTGAAACCTTGGTTTTCTTCTGCTTCTGTGGCTTAGGAGGAGCTGGCGCTTCATCAGAATCTGCGTCATCAGCTGAGTGATCCACATTAGCACCTTGGACTGCAATGTGAGTGATGAGGCCTTCGAGGTTGTAGAAGGGTCCGATTTTGTTTTCATTGGCTTCACGGGTGCCATCATCCTGAGGAGCAGATGGACCGGGGTTGAAGTCAAGTCCAAATGCCTTCTTGTTCTTTACAGCAAAATCCTTGGCAAACATGAAGTTGCGCTTGAACCGATTGTCTTCTCGACAGCATCGCAGAGAAGATGGGTCAGCATTCTCTGGCTGTGGTCCGTGAACCATGCACAGATAGAAACCTTGATCAACAGCTTCAGACAGGGACTGGGGTTGAATATTTTTGTATAATATATCTCCCCAGGGCTGCTTGATGGCATTCTTCTTAGCATACTCAGCCATGACAAATCTGTATTTGTACCACTCTTCAGCCCAATATCTCGAATCCATTGGATTCGAGTTTTGCGTTCACCATAAGTTTCTTCAGGGTCTATCTTGTACATTTCATGCAGATCTGGTGGCAAATCCTTGGTTGTATTCCCACGGTGCTGTCTGCTGCCCTTTCTAGCTGATTTTTCAGTTTCCATGAAGCTTAAACTGAATGGCTTCAGAACTTGCAAAGGCTTCCGACGGCTGGTCAGACAAGAACTGGCTTCAGGAGAATTTATGTGACTCTGTAAGAATTCTGCAAATGAATGCAGACTATGAGAACCAAAGGATTCTCCCACGGACATGTACATGTGACATCATTTGAGGTGCGAGGGAAGGGGAAGAGGTCATATGCATTCTCAGAAGATTTTGAAGATAAATCAGTTTGAAGACATTGACCTCATAACGCGAAGACATTCACTTATTTGTTGTGAGTCGGTTCTAGATTTGTAATCCGAGAATAGGTACAAGTGAGGAATCTAACTTGTAGTGAAGCATAAGTGAATAGACTAGGCAAAATATGAGATGCAGAATAGGGTAGATTCCACTTTGGAAGCATAGAAACCACTTTTGGTAGAGAAGGATGAATCTATCAGACAGTAAAAAGTAAGTTTTAATTACCACACGAAGAACTGCTAGACAGAACGAAGTTGGAGGCCGAGCAGTTCAATCTCCCGTGCCCTAACTTGGCGACGGAAGACACCTATGGCAGCGGCGGAGAAGACGAGGTCCACGGCGAGCGTGAGGACAGCGTTGGTGAGGTCGCGGCAGCTAAGCGCTTCGTCGCCAGCGTCGTCTCGAGCTAGTGGAGGCGCTAGGGTTTTGAGCGAGGTGCGTAGGTGGAAGAAGGATTTTGACCGCGACGTGATGTGTATTTATAAGGAAAGGGACAACACAACACAATTACTCAGGTTCCCCTAGCGGTTCACATCTAATGTACACATGGCAAACATGCAACGCATTGGAAGTTGTTCCATGTTCCCACGCACGCCTGAATTGTCGGATGGTCGTTCCCGCTTCTCCGGTTTTCAGGCAATAAGGATGCAGCATTAAAAAACAGATTAAATGTTTCCAGATTGACTTCAGCTGACAAGGTCTCAGTGCAGACAATCGACATGTTTTAATAGAATGCATATGATTTGGACAGATAGAGTTGAGGTAGAAGCATAGACATATTAGGGTCCGATCACATTCACTTAGCTCAAAAGATTCAACAGTGAAGACATAGCTATAAGTGAATGTTGTAGAGGACAGAACACTAATATATATGTATATGTATATGAACCAAATCAACATTGTGAAGATAAATCATGAAGATAGTTTAATGTTGAAGGCAATCCAAATTTGAAGACTTTGCAATTTTAACGCCAAGAGAAACACTTCAACAAGAATTTTGGTGGTGGCGTTACCCACCGTATAGGAAGTATTAGACCCAGACATGGCGCACAATTATCGTGGCGCTCTGAAGTCAAATTCCACATTAATGTATTCACACTCAGAAGGTAAGTCTTCATTAATTGAAGAAACACGTTACTTCGTGTGTTGCACATCTAAGTCATCAACATGCATAAGCGTTAGGATGTGTGTCCATTCACAGGACATTCAAGGATTCTAGGATATTTAGCTCACACCACAACTTGCAAACTATTTTCTCATCCAAGGGCTTAGTGAAGATATCAGCCAATTGCTCTTCAGTGTTGACGTGAATGATATCAATGTCTTCCTTGTTGACATGATCTCTGAGAAAGTGATGACGGATCTGAATGTGCTTTGTCCTCGAGTGCTGAACTGGATTCTTGGAAAGCTTGATGGCGCTTTCATTGTCACAGAAGAGTGGCACTTTCTTCGTGTTGATGCCATAATCCTTAAGAGTTTGCTTCATCCATAGAAGCTGAGCACAACATGATCCAGCAGCAATGTATTCAGATTCAGCAGTGGAGAGTGACACACAGTTCTGCTTCTTTGAAGACCAACAGACAAGTGATTAACCAAGAAAATGACATGTTCCAGAGGTGGACTTGTGATCAACCTTGTCACCGGCATAATCAGCATTAGAATACCCAATCAGATCAAATTTTGAGCCCTTTGGATACCATAATCCTATCGTTGGGGTGTAAGCCAAATATCGAAGAATTCATTTCACCGCAAGGTGATGTGACTCCTTTGGTGCCGCTTGGAATCGGGCACACATGCAAACGCTAAGCTTTATATCTGGCCTAAATGCACATAAGTAAAGTAAGGAACCAATCATGGAGCGATATACCTTTGGATCAAACTCTTTACCATTGTCGTCAGGACCTAGATGACTTTTGGTTGGCATTGGCGTCGTGTAACCTTTGCGGTCTTGCATTCCAAACTTCTTTAGGCATTCTTTGAGGTATTTCTCTTGTGATATGAAGATGTCGTTTCTCTGCTAATGGATTTGAAGACCAAGAAAGAACTTCAGCTCACCCATCATGGACATCTGATATTGTTCTTGCATCATGTGTCCAAACTCATCGCTGTATCTCTTGTCAGTGCAGCCGAAGATAATGTCATCCACATAGATTTGGCACACAAATAGTTCACCGTCGTATGAATTCGTGAAGAGTGTTGGATCTAGTGAACCAGGTTTGAAGCATTTGCTCTTCAAGAAGTCTTTGAGTGTGCCATACCAAGTGTGAGGAGCTTGTTTGAGGCCATATAGTGCCTTGTTGAGCATGTACACCATATCAGGATGTTTTGGATCTTCAAAGCCAGGTGGTTGTGCAACATACACTTCTTCTTCAATCTTGCCATTGAGAAAGGCACTCTTCACATCCATTTGATACAGAAGGATATTGTGATGGTTGGCATATGCAAGCAGTATGCGAATGGCTTCAAGTCTTGCCACAGGAGCAAATGTTTCATCGAAGTCAATCCCTTCAACTTGAGTGTAGCCTTGAGCAACCAGACGAGCCTTGTTTCTGACAACTTTCCCATGTTCATCTTGTTTGTTGCGATAGATCCATTTGGTGCCAATGATATTATGTTTGCGAGGATCAGGACACTTGACTAGTTCCTAGACATTTTTTAGCTCGAACTGATGAAGCTCTTCTTGCATGGCTTGAATCCATTCAGGTTCCATGAAAGCTTCATCAACTTTCTTGGGTTCAGATATTGAGACAAATGCAAAGTGCCCACAGAAATTTGTCAGTTGTGTTACTCTTGAACGAGTGAGTGGACCATGTGCATTGATGCTGTCAATGGTCTTCTCAATCTGTACTTCATTGCAACACGAGGATGTACTGGACGAAGATTTTGCCCTTGCAGATCATTGTCTTCAGCTTCAGCATTAACTTCAGGCTGAGCATTGTCGTCAGGTTGACTTGGTGCGATGATGAGTTCATCATCAGCCTGAGTTTCGGATGGTATGATCTCTCTAGTACCCATGAGCTTGATAGATTCACTAGGAGGAATTTCATCTAGTACATTTGGCAGGTGCTCTCTTTGCGAGCCGTTAGTCTCATCAAACCGCACATCCACAGTTTCAACCACTTTATAGTGAAAGAGGTTGAAGACTCTGTAGGAGTGCGAGTCCTTTCCGTAACTAAGCATAAAACCTTCATGTGCTTTCGGTGCAAATTTTGAAGTGTGATGTGGATCCTTGATCCAGCACCTAGCACCAAATACTCTAAAGTAACTGACGTTTGGCTTCTTACCAGTTAGCAGCTCATATGATGTTTTCTTCAGAAGCTTGTGAAGATAAACTCGGTTGATGATGTGGCATGAAGTGTCAATGGCTTCAGGCCAGAACTTTCTTGGAGTCTTGTACTCATTTATCATCGTCCGAGCCATCTCGATGAGGGTTCTGTTTTTGCGCTCCACGATGCCATTCTGCTGAGGTGTATAGGGAGCAGAAAACTCATGAGTGATGCCAAGTGTATCAAGGTAAGTGTCGAGGCCGGTGTTCTTGAATTCTATGCCGTTATCACTTCTGATGTTCTTGATCTTGACACCGTAGTTCGTCATGGCATGATTGGTGAAGCGTCTGAAGACATCCTGCACTTCATTCTTATAGAGTATTATATGCACCCAAGTATATCTTGAGTAATCATCAACAATGACTAAACCATAGAGACAAGCAGTGGTAGTAAGAGTAGAGTAATGAGTAGGGCCGAATAAGTCCATATGAAGCAGCTCGAAGGGTTGAGATGTTGTCATGATTGTCTTCGAGGGATGCTTGGCCCTAGTCATCTTCCCAGCTTCACACGCACCACACAGATGGTCTTTCTTGAACTTGACACCTTCGATGCCCACGACATGCTTCTTCTTCGAGAGAGTGTACAAGTTCCTCATGCCCGCATGTGCTAGCCTCTGATGCCAAAGCCAGCACTCTGAAGCTTTTGCTAGAAGACATGTGGCAAGTTGTGGTCCTGCTGAGAAATCTACCATATATAGATCATCTTTTTGATACCCTTCAAAGACTAGAGATTTGTCAGATTCCATAAGGTCAAAGCAACAATATTTTCCAAATATCACAATCATATTCAAATCACAGAGCATTGATACAGACATTAAGTTGAAACCAAGGGATTCAACAAGCATTACTTTATCCATGTGCTGATCCTTTGAGATTGCAACTCTACCAAGACCCAATACCTTAATTTTACCAGTGTCAGCAAATGTTATATGACTCTTATCTGACGGTCGAAGAGTTGAATCCATCAGAAGACTTCGATCACCAGTCATGTGGTTGTTGCAGCCACTATCCATAATCCATTCTGAAGCTTGAGGTGTCATAGCCTATAGTAAAGTTTGGGGGATAGGCTTCACCAAGAGAGTTGTGAAGTAGAAACATTTGACGAACAAGCGGAACATAGAAGTTCAGATCTTGGTTAGGATAGATAGGATGAGTGTCAAGGAATCCCGGGACGAAATACATAGTAAGACCATTTGGACATTTTATCTTGCGTCCCACAAGATGTTTAAGGTCCCAGCATAAGCATCAGACGCCTTTGACTTCCGGCTGGAGACCTTTCCCTGCAAGAGAGAGTTAAGTTTTCTTAACCACTCACATTTTCAGGGGTGGCTTAGAATCAATGAGTCTAAGTGCAGCATCTGAGAACTTCAGCTTTGAAGCCCTAGCAAATAGCCTAGCAGGAGGAGAATAATACTCATAAGAATATGTAGAAAAGTTCTTAGATTTGTGAACATAGCAGTTTGATGAAACACGCTCATATTCAAAGGTCTGAGTATGATTTCCCTACAAGACATTGGCGTTAGGGTGACTCAGGTGAGTCCTCTGTCTGTATGAAGCCTTTGGACCCTATGGAGCTTTTGGTATGGGGTTTGTCTTCTTCCCAGGTGGTGTCATAACGACTTTCACGGGAAGAATCTCAAGACACCTTTTGGGCACCCAGATCTTTTTCAGAGGCGGTCCATTCCTGCGGTTAGTACCAATATACCTGGCAAACACTTCACCATTCTGATTCCTGAACAGTTTATAGTTTGCATCAAAGGATTCATCAATGATAATTGGGTTAGCACTAGTGAAGTCAGATAAGGTAGATGGATCAACTGAAGGTCCCTTAGCAGCAACCCATGTGGTTTTGGGGTACTACTCAGGCATCCAGTAAGAACCATCAACATTCATTTTCCTTTTGAACCCAACACCCTCTTTCCTAGGGTGTCGGTTTAGAATCTGCTTTTTAAGGAAATCACATAGTGTCTGACGCCCTTTGAGAATTTTGTACATTCCTGTCTCAAGTAATGACTTCAACTTGGCATTCTCATCAGCAATAGTAGTGGTATGCTCAGATGAGGGGTTAGTTACCACATCAGCAGTTGAAGATATTGCAATAGGAGTAGCAGTTGAACATTCAGCAACAGAGATAGCATTATCTCGCTCAATACATTTTTGACATGGTGGTTCAAATTCTTCCTGAGTGGCACTGATCTGTTGAGCGCGGAGTGACTCATTTTCCTTTTGAAGATCTTCATGAGCCGTTCTCAATTTCTCAAGTTCCTGCTTCCTTTCAAGATAATCATAGGAAAGCTTTTCATGAGAAGTTGAGAGCGATTCATGACGACTTTCAAGTTCCTCATACTTAACATGAAGATTTTTTTATGTCTTCAATTAAGGACCGACATCGGGTCATTTCCGCGTCAAACAGGTCATCGCTTTTGTCTAACAGTTTTTGAATATGTTCCATGGCATTTTGTTGTTCAGTTGCAATTTTAGCAAGTGTTTTGTAGCTTGGTTTAGATTCACATTCAAAGTCATCTTCACTTGATGTTTGAAGTAAGCATCGCGTGAGTTTACCTTGGCACCACGTGCCATGAAGCAGTAGGTGGGGTCAGAGTCATCCTCACCCTTGGCATCAGTGTTGGTGATGAGGCCATTGTCTTCAGTGTTGAAGATGGACTTGGCGACGTATGCAGAAGCTAGAGCCAGGCTTGCCACTCCAGAATCAGATTCCTCCTCGGACTCCACCTATGCCTCCTTAGATGCAGACTCCTCCTCTGGATCCATTTCCTTGCCAACAAAAGCACGAGCCTTGCCAAATGAGCTCTTCTTGTGTGAAGAAGACTTTGACGAAGACTTTGAGGATTTCTTCTTCTTCTTGTCATCAGAATCATAGTCCTTGCTCTTCTTCTTCTTCTTCTTTGTCTCGTTGTCCCACTGTGGAGAATCAGAGATGTAGTGACCAGGTTTCTTGCACTTGTGATAGGTTCTCTTCTTTTGATCACGAGAGGAAGCTTCATCATTCCTTGAGCTGGATCTTGAAGACTTTCTGAAGTCTTTCTTCTTGGTAAACTTCTGGAACTTCTTCACAAGCATAGCAAGTTCCTTTCCAATGTCTTCAGGATCACCAGAACTGCAGTCAGATTCTTCTTCAGATGAGGAGACGACTGTCGGTGTCAAAACCGGCAGATCTCGGGTAGGGGATCCCGGCTAATGGTAACAGGAGACTGGGGACACGATGTTTACCCAGGTTCGGGCCCTCTCGATGGAGGTAATACCCTACTTCCTGCTTGATTGATCTTGATGATATGAGTATTACAAGAGTTGATCTACCACGAGATCAGAGAGGCTAAACCCTAGAAGCTAGCCTATGGTATGATTGTTGATGATAATGATGATTGGTCCTACGGACTAAACCCTCCGGTTTATATAGACACCGGAGGGGGCTAGGGTTACACAGAGTCGGTTTATAGAGGAGGATATCTACATCCGGATCGCCAAGCTTTCCTCCCACGCCAAGGAGAGTCCGATCCGGACACAGGACGAAGTCTTCTATCTTGTATCTTCATAGTCCAACAGTCCGGCCAAAGTACATAGTCCGGCTGTCCGGATACCCCCTTATCCAGGACTCCCTCAAGAGTCTCGAACCAGGCTTCAATGACGATGATTCGGCCACAGATTGTCTTCGGCATTGCGAGGCGGGTTCCATCTCCCAATACTCCAAGATAAATTCCGAACACAAGGACCGTGTCCGGCTCTGCAAGATAACACTCCATATATCACCGTAGAGAGAATAATAATCATTCACGAATCCAATCTGCTGACAATTCTTCGAAGAGTGACATCACGCCACGGTCCGGTTTTTATTCGAACCGTTCTCACAACTTGCTACCGCACACACCACGAGACGGTTTCTTTGGCACGTCCTGTCATAGCAGAGATCGTGTTCCCCTTATTGCGGGATTCTCATCAATACGGGTATGGGTAACCCAACCAGCGCCATTAATCGAGGTGCCTGAAAAAATAAGAGTTTTGGAGAGGCAAGTGGGGAGGCGCACATTCACATCGCCTTTATAAAGGGGCAGAAATCTCCCATTTTCACCCTGCCTTCTTCTTCCTTCGCTCATCCATTCTCGCATCCTCGAGCTCCAGCGCCCAAGTTCTCACCTTCTCCGTAAGACCGCAACATGTCCGGAGCGGGAGGCAAGTGGATGGCCTCATCTGTTACAGAGGAGAACATCACCAAGCTTCGGGAAGCCGGATACCTGGCCGCTAACATCGCGCACAGGCTTCCAACAGAGGGACAGATTACCCCTACGCCGAAGTCTCGGGAGAGAGTGGTGTTTCTCCCTCACTTCGTCCATGGACTAGGGTTCCCACTCCACCCTTTCGTCCGTGGGCTCATGTACTACTACAGGCTAGATTTTCACGATCTGGCCCCGAATTTCGTCCTCAACATCTCGGTGTTCATCGTCGTGTGCGAGGCCTTCCTCCGCATCAAGCCTCACTTCGGCCTGTGGCTGAAAACCCTCTGGGTGAAGCCGAAGATTGTGAGCGGCCAACAGGCAGAGTGCGGAGGTGCCATGGTGGGCAAAATGCCCAATATTATATGGCTCGAGGGCTCCTTTGTGGAGTCCATCAAGGGGTGGCAATCAGGGTGGTTTTACATCACCGAGCTGCGCGACGCCAACTGGGTGGCGGTGATACGTCTCCAATGTATCTACTTTTCCAAGCACTTTTGCCCTTGTTTTGGACTCTAATTTGCATGATTTGAATGAAACTAACCCGGACTGACGCTGTTTTCAGCAGAACTGCCATGATGTTGTTTTATGTGTAGAAAATAAAAGTTTTCGGAATGTCCTGGAAATCCACGGAGGCACTTTTTGGAGTTAATAAGAATTTTTGGAAAAAGAATTAATGCCAGGGGGCCCACAGCTTGTCCACGAGACAGGGGGCGCGCCCCTGCCTATGGCGCGACCTCCTATCTCGTGGGCCCCCTGGACCTCCACCGACCTCAACTCCAACTCCATATATTCCGTCTCGGGGAGAAAAAAATCAGAGAGAAAGTTTCATCGCGTTTTACGACACGGAGCCGCCGCCAAGCCGCAATCTCTCTCGGGAGGGCTGATCTGGAGTCCGTTTGGGGCTCCGGAGAGGGGGATTCGTCTCCGTCGTCATCATCAACCATCCTCCATCACCAATTTCATGATGCTCACCGCCATGCGTGAGTAATTCCATCATAGGCTTGCTGGACGGTGATGGGTTGGATGAGATTTACCATGTAATCAAGTTAGTTTTGTTAGGGTTTGATCCCTAGTATCCACTATTTTCTGAGATTGATGTTGCTATGACTTTGCTATGCTTAATGCTTGTCACTAGGGCCCGAGTGCCATGATTTCAGATCTGAACCTATTATGTTTTCATGAATATATGTGTGTTCTTTATCCTATCTTGCAAGTCTATAGTCACCTATTATGTGTTATGATCCGACAACCTCAAGTGACAATAATCGGGATACTTCGGTGATGACCGTAGTTTGAGGAGTTCAGGTATTCACTATGTGTTAATGCTTTGGTCCGGTTCTCTATTAAAAGGAGGCCTTAATATCCCTTAGTTTCCACTAGGACCCCGCTTCCACGGGAGGGTAGGACAAAAGATGCCATGCAAGTTCTTTTCCATAAGCACGTATGACTATTTACGGAATACATGCCTACATTACATTGATGAATTGGAGCTAGTTCTATATCACCCTATGTTATAACTATTGCATGAGGAATCGCATCCGGCATAATTATCCATCACTGATCCATTGCCTACGAGCTTTTCGCATATTGTTCTTCGCTTATTTCTTTTCCGTTGCTACTGTTACAACTACTACAAAAACCCAAAAACATTTATCTTTATTGTTTCTACCGTTACCTTTATTATCATACCGCTTTTGCTACTAAATACTTTGCTACAGATACTAAGTTATCCAGGTGTGGTTGAATTGACAACTCAACTGCTAATACTCAAGAATATTCTTTGGCTCCCCTTGTGTCGAATCAATAAATTTGGGTTGTTCTTCACCTCGAAGTCGCTGCGATCCCCT
This sequence comes from Aegilops bicornis, assembly GCA_021605145.1. Lineage (NCBI taxonomy): Eukaryota > Viridiplantae > Streptophyta > Magnoliopsida > Poales > Poaceae > Aegilops > Aegilops bicornis. The sequence goes on along the minus strand of CM038670.1, from coordinate 155,231,006 downwards.
ACACTTGTGGGTTATCAAGACTAATATCAGGCGCCGTTGCCGGGGAGCATAGCTCTATTCTCTGAGTCACTTTGGATTTATATCTGTTGATCACTATGAAGAACTTGAAAGACGCTAAGACCAAGATTTTTCCCTCAACTACGAGGGGAGGTAAGGAACTGCCATCTAGCTCTGCACTAGATTCTCCTTCCGTTATTAGCAGGCTCGCGACACCTAAACCTGCATCGCTATGAATTCGATATGCCGCATGTTATTGATGATGCCACTTCGCTATGAAAGATGAAACTACTTCTGTGCGTGATACTACTTTGCCATTAGGTGAATTTCTAGATGAACAACTTGCTAGAGTTAGGGTGAATGAAAATATTGAAGAACCTATTATTGATGATAGTGATGATGAACGTTCCCCCAATGAGTATGTATTACTGTTGTTCTTAAGGGTTATGTTATGAATGAAGCAGCTGCTATGGAAATTCTTGCTTGCAATGATAGAAATGATCTTAAGAAATTATTAGCTAAACGGAAGCAACAGTCTCTTAATGCTAGAATGAAACCCGATCCTGCTTTTTTCTACTTCACCTATCTGTATTCTTGATAAGGATTATGAATTCTCTGTTGATCCTGATATTATTACTTTAGTTGAATCTGATCCTTTTTATGGCCTTGAACCTGAAACTGTTGTGGCACATCTTACCAAGTTGAATGATATAGCCACCCTGTTCACTCATGATGAGAAGTCTCGCTATTTATACATCCTTAAGATATTTCCATTCTCATTAAAGGGTGATGCTAAGACTTGGTATAATTCTCTTGCTCCTGGTTGTGTGCGTAGTCCCTGTGATATGATTTATTACATCTACGCTAAATATTTCCCTGCTCATAAGAAACAAGCTGCCTTAAGGGGAAAAATATAATTTTGTGCAAATCAAAGAAGAGAGTCTCCCACAAGCTTGGGGAGGCTTATCCGATTACTTAATTCTTTGCCCGATCATCCTCTTAAGAAAAATGAAATACTTGATATCTTTTATAATGGACTAACCGATGCTTCCAAGGACTACTTGGATAGTTGTGCCGGTTGTGTTTTCGTGTAAAGAACAATGATTTAAGCTGAAATATTATTGAATAATATGTTGACTAATGAAAATAATTGGACTCTTCCCGAGCCAGTTCCTAAAGTAATTCATGAACCAATTGAGCCAACTCCTGAGCCTATTCCTAAACCCACTCCGAAGAAGAGAGGTGTTTTATTTCTCAGTCCTGAAGATATGCAAGAGGCAAAGAAGTCAATGAAAGAAAAAGGTATTAAACCTGAAGATGTTAAGAATTTACCACCTATTGAATAAATACATGGTCTTAATTTACCGCCTGAAGAACCACATTGTCTTGATAATCCGACACAGGTAGTAAAGGTAAATTCTCTCTATAGATATGATAAAGTTGAAATACCCTCTACTAAATTTCATAGCCCATGCTTAGATGAATTTGATGACTTTATGGATAGACAAGAAAGTTTTAATGCTTATGTTGATAGAGTGTTAAAGAATAATGCTTTCTAGATAGGACGCGTAGGTGATAATCTGGCTAGAGTTAAAGATGAACTTTACTACGTTAGTAAATATGCTTATATGGTTGCTACTCAAGCCGAGCAAGTACTCAAAGCTCAAATGATTTGCTTGATGAATTGAATAATAAAAATGACTTTGCCGTTAGAGTGGCTACTAGAACTGGTAGAATGACTCAGGAACCTTTGTATCCTGAAGGCCACCCTAAGAGAATCGAGCAAGATTCTCAGAGAAATAATTTAGAGGCACCTAGTTCTTCTAAAAAGAAGAAGAAGAAAAACGATAGAACGTTGCATGCTTCTAGTGAACCTACTGTAGACACACCTGAGAATCCCAACGATATTTCTATCTCTGATGCTGAAACACAATCAGGTGATGAACATGAACCTAATGATAATGTTAACGATAATATTCATGTTGATGCTCAACCTAGCAAAAACAATGATGTAGAGATTGAACCTGCTGTTGACTTGATAACCCACAATCAAAGAATCAACGTTATGATAAGAGAGATTTTGTTGCTAGGAAGCACGGTAAAGAAAGAGAACCATGGGTTCGTAAACCCATGCCCTTTCCTCCTAAACCATCCAAGTCAAAGGATGATGAGGATTTTAAGCGCTTTGCGGAAATGATTAGACCTATTTTCTTACGTATGCGCTTAATCGATATGCTTAAAGTAAATCCTTATGCTAAGTATATGAAGGATATCATCACAAATAAAAGAAAGATACTGGAAGCTGAAATTTCCACCATGGTTGCTAATTACACTTTTAAGGGTGGAATACCAAAGAAACTTGGAGATCCGGGTGTTCCAACTATACCATGCTCCATTAAAAGAAATTATGTCGAATCGCTTTATGTGATCTTGGAGCCGGTGTTAGTGTTATGCCTCTCTCTTTATATCGTAGACTTGAATTGAATAAGTTGACACCTACTGAAATATCTTTGCAAATGGCTGATAAATCAACTGCTATACCTGTCGGTATTTGTGAGGATGTGCCTCTTGTGGTTGCAAATGTCACTATCTTAACGGACTTTGTTATTCTTGATATTCCTGAGGACGATAGTATGTCTATTATCCTTGGTAGACCTTTTCTTAATATCGCAGGGGCTGTTATTGATTGCAACAAAGGCAATGTCACTTTTCATGTTAATGGTAATGAGCATACGGTACACTTTCCGAGGAAACAATCTCAAGTTCATAGCATCAATTTGTTGGGGAACGTTGCAGAAAATAAAAAATTTCCTACGGTTTCACCAAGATCAATCTATGAGTTCATCTAGCAACGAGAGAGAGGATTGCACCTACATACCCTTGTAGATCAATCGGAAGTGTTCAAGAGAACGGGGTTGAGGGAGTCGTACTCGTCGTGATCCAAATCACCGGAGATCCTAGCGCCGAACGGACGACACCTCCGCGTTCAACACACATACGGTTGGCAAAACGTCTCCTCCTTCTTGATCCAGCAAGGGGGGAGGAGAGGTTGATGAAGATCCAGCAGCACGACGGCGTGGTGGTGGATGCAATGAAGCTCGGCAGGCTTCGCCAAGCTTCTACGAGAGGGAGAGGTGTAGCAAGGGGAGAGGGAGGTGCCAAGAGCATGGGTGCGGCTGCCCTCCCTCCCACCTCTTTATATAGGGCCCCTAGGGGGGCGCCGGACCTAGGAGATGGGATCTCCAAGGGGGGCGGCGGCCAAAGGGGGTGGCTTGCCCTCCAAGGCAAGTGGAGGCGCCCCCACCCCTAGGGTTTCCAACCCTAGGCTAGGGGCCCAAGGGGGCGCACCAGCCCACCAGGGGCTGGTTCCCCTCCCACTTCAGCCCATGGGGCCCTCCGGGATAGGTGGCCCCACCCGGTGGACCCCCGGGACCCTTCCGGTGGTCCTGGTACAATACCGGTGACCCCCGAAACATTCCCGATGGCCGAAACCTGACTTCCTATATATAATTATTTACCTCTGGACCATTCCGGAACTCCTCGTGACGTCCGGGATCTCATCCGGGACTCTGAAAAACTTTCGGGTTACTGCATACTCATATCTCTACAACCCTAGCGTCACCGAACCTTAAGTGTGTAGACCCTACGGGTTTGGGAGACATGCAGACATGACCGAGACACCTCTCTGGTCAATAACCAACAGCGGGATCTGGATACCCATGTTGGCTCCCACATGCTCCTCGATGATCTCATCGGATGAACCACAATGTCGAGGATTCAATCAATCACGTATACAATTTCGTTTGTCAATCGGTATGTTACTTGCGCGAGACTCGATAGTCGGTATCCCAATACCTCGTTTAATATCGTTACCGGCAAGTCACTTTACTCGTACCGTAATGCATGATCCCGTGATCAGACACTTGGTAACATTGAGCTCATTATGATGATGCATTACCGAGTGGGCCCAGATATACCTCTCCTTCATACGGAGTGACAAATCCCAGTCTCGATTCATGCCAACCCAACAGACACTTTCGGAGATACCCGTAGTGTACCTTTATAGTCACCCAGTTACCTTGTGATGTTTGGCACACCCAAAGCACTCCTACGGTATCCGGGAGTTGCACAATCTCATGGTCTAAGGAAATGATACTTGACATTTGGAAAAGCTCTAGCTAAACGAACTACACGATCTTTGAGCTATGCTTAGGATTGGGTCTTGTCCATCACATCATTCTCCTAATGATGTGATCCCGTTATCAATGACATCCAATGTCCATAGTCGTGAAACCATGACTATGTGTTGATCAACGAGCTAGTCTACTAGAGGCTCTCTAGGGAGATGTTGTGGTATATTTATTCACACGTGTATTACGTTTTCCGGATAACACAATTATAGCTTGAATAATGCATAATTATCATGAACAAAGAAATATAATAATAACCATTTTACTATTGCCTCTAGGGCATATTTCCAACAGTCTCCCACTTGCACTAGAGTTCAATAATCTAGTTACATTGTGATGAATCAAACACCCATGGAATTCTGGTGTTGATCATGTTTTGCCCTAGGGAGAGGTTTAGTCAACGGATCTGCCACATTCAGGACCGTATGTACTTTACAAATATCTATGTCTCCATCTTGAACATTTTCACGAATGGAGTTGAAGCGACGCTTGATGTGCTCGGTCTTCTTGTGAAACCTGGGCTCCTTGGCAAGTGCAATAGCTCCAGTGTTGTCACAGAAGAGTTTGATCGGCCCCGACGCATTGGGTATGACTCCTAGGTCGGTGATGAACTCCTTCACCCAGATTGCTTCATGCGCTGCCTCCGAGGCTGCCATGTACTCCACTTCACATGTAGATCCTGCCACGACGCTTTGCTTGCAACTGCACCAGCTTACCGCCCCACCATTCAAAATATACACGTATCCGGTTTGTGACTTCGAGTCATCCAGATCTGTGTCGAAGCTAGCGTCGACGCAACCCTTTACGACGAGCTCTTCGTTACCTCCAAAAACGAGAAACATATCCTTAGTCCTCTTCAGGTGCTTCAGGATATTCTTGACCGCTGTCCAGTGTTCCTTGCCGGGATTACTTTGGTACTTTCCTACCAAACTTACGGCAAGGCTTACATCAGGTTTGGTACACAGCATGGCATACATAATAGACCCTATGGCTGAGGCATAGGGGATGACACTCATCTCTTCTATATCTTCTGTCGTGGTCGGGCATTGAGCCGGGCTCAATCTCACACCTTGCAATACAAGCAAGAACCCTTTCTTGGATTGATCCATGTTGAACTTCTTCAATATCTTATCAAGGTATGTGCTTTGTGAAAGACCTATGAGGCGTCTCGATCTATCCCTATAGATCTTGATGCCTAATATGTAAGCAGCTTCTCCAATGTCCTTCATTGAAAACACTTATTCAAGTAGGCCTTAATGCTTGTCCAAAAGTTCTATATCATTTCCCATCAAAAGTATGTCATCTACATATAATATGAGAAATGCTACAGAGCTCCCACTCACTTTCTTGTAAACGCAGGCTTCTCCATAAGTCTCGCATAAACCCAAACGCTTTGATCATCTCATCAAAGTGAATGTTCCAACTCCGAGATGCTTGCACCAGCCCATAAATGGATCATTGGAGCTTGCATACCTTGTTAGCATTCTTAGGATCGACAAAACCTTCCGCTGCATCATATACAGTTCTTCCTTAAGATAGCCGTTAAGGAATGCCGCTTTTGACGTCCCATCCGCCATATCTCATAATCATAGTATGCATAATTGCTAACATGATTCAGACGGACTTCAGCTTTGCTACGGAGAGAAAGTCTCATCGTAGTCAACCCCTTGAACTTGCCGATAACCCTTAGCGACAAGTCGAGCTTTATAGATGGTAACATTACCATCTGCGTCAAATCTTCTTCTTAAAGATCCATTTGTTTTCTATCGCCGCCGATCATCGGGCAAGTCTCACAAAGTCCACACTTTGTTTTCATACATGGATTCTATCTCGGATTGCATGGCTTCAAGCCATTTGTTGGAATCTGGGCCCGCCATCGCTTCTTCATAGTTCAAGGTTCACCGTTGTCTAACAACATGATTTCCGTGACAGGGGTTGCCATACCACTCTGGTGTGGAACGTGTCCTTGTGGACCTACAAAGTTCAGTAGCAACTTGATCCGAAGTACCTTGATTGTCATCATTAATTTCCTCTCCAGTCGGTGTAGGCACTACAGGAACATCTTCCTGAGCTGCGCCACTTACCGGTTCAAGAGGTAGTACTTCATCAAGTTCCACTTTCCTCCCACTTACTTCTCTCGAGAGAAACTCTTTCTCCAGAAAGGACCCATTCTTGGCAACAAAGATCTTGCCTTCGGATCTAAGGTAGAAGGTATACCCAATGGTTTCCTTAGGGTATCCTATGAAGACGCATTTTTCCGACTTGGGTTCGAGCTTTTCAGGTTGAAGTTTCTTGACATAAGCATCGCATCCCCAAACTTTTAGAAACGACAGCTTAGGTTTCTTCCCAAACCATAATTCATACGGTGTCGTCTCAACGGATTTAGACGGTGCCCTATTTAAAGTGAATGTAGTTGTCTCTAGAGCGTATCCCCAAAAAGATAGCGGTAAATCGGTAAGAGACATCATAGATCGCACCATACCCAATAAAGTTCGATTACGACGTTCGGACACACCGTTACGCTGAGGTGTTCCAGGCGGCGTGAGTTGTGAAACGATTCCACATTTCCTTAAGTGCGTACCAAATTCATGACTTAAATATTCTCCTCCACGATTTCATCGTAAGAACTTTATCTTTTGGTCACGTTGATTCTCTACCTCATGCTGAAATTCCTTGAACTTTTCAAAGGTCTCAGACTTGTGTTTCATCAGGTAGACATACCCATATCTACTTAAGTCATCAGTGAGAGTGAGCACATAACGATATCCTCCGCGAGCCTCAACGCTCATTGGACCGCACACATCAGTATGTATGATTTCCAATAAGTTGGTTGCTCGCTCCATTGTTCCGGAGAACGGAGTCTTGGTCATTTTGCCCATGAGGCATGGTTCACATGTGTCAAATGATTCATAATCGAGAGACTCTAAAAGTCCATCAGCATGGAGCTTCTTCATGCGCTTGACACCAATGTGACCAAGGCGGTAGTACCACAAGTATGTGGGACTATCGGTACCAACTTTACATCTTTTGGTATTCACACTATGAATGTGTGTAACATCACATTAGAGATTCATTAAGAATAAACCATTGACCATCGGGGCATGACCATAAAACATATCTCTCATATAAATAGAACAACCATTATTCTCGGATTTAAATGAGTAGTCATCTCGTATTAAACGAGATCCAGATACAATGTTCATGCTCAAAGCTGGCACTAAATAACAATTATTGAGGTTTAAAACTAATCCCATAGGTAAATTTAGAGGTAGCGTGCCGACGGCGATCACATCGACTCTGGAACCATTCCCGACGCGCATCGTCACCTCATCCTTCGCCAGTCTCCGCTTATTCCGCTGCTCCTGCTTTGAGTTACAAATATGAGCAACGGCACCGGTATCAAATACCCAGGAGCTACTACAAGCACTGGTAAGTTACACATCAATTACATGTATAACACATATACCTTTAGCATTGCTGGCCTTCTTGTCCGCTAAATATTTGGGGCAGTTCCGCTTCTAGTGACCCTTCCCTTTGCAATAAAAGCACTCAGTCTCAGGCTTGGTTCCATTCTTTGACTTATTCCCGGCAGCTGGCTTACCGGGCGCGGCAACTTCCTTGCCGTCCTTCTTGAAGTTCTTCTTACCCTTGCCTTTCTTGAACTTAGTGGTTTTATTCACCATCAACACTTGATGTTCCTTTTTTATCTCTACCTCTACTGATTTCAGCATTGAATACACTTCAGGAATGGTCTTTTCCATCCCCTGCATATTGAAGTTCATCACAAAGCTCTTGTAGCTCGGTGGAAGTGATCAAGGATTACATCAATAATCAAGGCCATCCGGAGATTAACTCCCAAATGAGTCAAGCGGTTGTGCAACCTGCATTTTGAGTATGTGCTCACCGACGTAACTATTTTCCTCCATCTTACAATCAAGAACTTGTCGGAGACTTCATATCTCTCGACCCGGGCATGAGCTTGAAAAAACATTTTCAGCTCTTCGAACATCTCATATGCTCCGTGTTGCTCAAAACGCTTTTGGAGCCCCGGTTCTAAGCTGTAAAGCATGCCGCACTGAACGAGGGAGTAATCATCAGCATGAGACTGCCAAGCGTTCATAACGTCTTGGTTCTATGGAATGGGAGCTTCACCTAGCGGTGCTTCTAAGACAAAATCTTTCTTTGCATCTATGAGGATGATCCTCAGGTTCCGGACCCAGTCCATATAGTTGCTGCCATCATCTTTCAGCTTGGTTTTCCCTAGGAACGCATTGAAGTTGAGGTGGACATGAGCGTTGGCCATTTGATCTACAAGACATATTTGCAAAGGTTTTTAGACTAAGTTCATGATAATTAAGTTCATCTAATCAAATTATTTAATGAACTCCCACTCAGATTAGACATCCCTCTAGTCATCTAAGTGATACATGATCCGAGTCGACTAGGATGTGTCCGATCATCACGTGAGACGGACTAGTCATCATCGGTGAACATCTCCATGTTGATCGTATCTTCCATACGACTCATGTTCGACCTTTCGGTGTCTTGTGTTACGAGGCCATGTCTGTGCATGCTAGGCTCGTCAAGTTAACCTAAGTGTTTTGCATGTGTAAATCTGTCTTACACCCATTGTATGTGAACGTTAGAATCTATCACACCCGATCATCACGTGGTGCTTCGAAACGACGAACTTCCGCAACAAATACGCTTAGGGGAACACTTTCTTGAAATTATTATGAGGGATCATCTTATTTACTACCGTCGTTCTAAGTAAACAAGATGCATAAACATAATAAACATCACATGCAATTAAACAGTTTCATGATATGGCCAATATCATATAGGTCCTTTGATCTCCATCTTCGGGGCTCCATGATCATCTTCATCACCGGCATGACACCATGATCTCCATCATCATGATCTCCATCATCGTGTCTCCATGAAGTTGCTCGCCAACTATTACTTCTACTACTATGGCTAACGGCTTAGCAATAAAGTAAAGTAATTACATGGCGTTAAATCATTGACTCGCAGGTCATACAATAATTAAGACAACTCCTATGGCTCCTGCCGATTGTCATACTCATCGACATGCAAGTTGTGATTCCTATTACAAGAACATGATCTCATACATCACATATATATCATTCATCATTCATCACAACTTTTTGCCATATCACATCACAAAACATATGCTGCAAAAACAAGTTAGACGTCCTCTAATTGTTGTTGCATGTTTTACGTGGCTGCAATAGGGTTCTAGCAAGAACGCTTTTCTTACCTACGTAAAAGCCACAACGTGATTTGTCAACTTCTATTTACCCTTCATAAGGACCCTTTTCATCGAATCCGCTCCAACTAAAGTGGGAGACAGACACCCGCTAGCCACCTTATGCAACTAGTGAATGTCACCGGTGGAACCTGTCTCACGTAAGCGTACGTGTAAGGTCGGTCCGGGCCGCTTCATCCCACAATACCGCTGGAGCAAAATAAGACTAGTAGTGGCAAGAAAGTTGACAACATCTACGCCCACAACAAATTTGTGTTCCACTCGTGCAAAGAGAACTACGCATAGACCTAGCTCATGATGCCACTGTTGGGGAACGTTGTAGAAAATAAAAAAAATTCCTACGGTTTCACCAAGATCAACCTATTAGTTCATCTAGCAACGAGAGAGAGGATTGCATCTACATACCCTTGTAGATCGAGTGGAAGCGTTCAAGAGAACGGGGTTGAGGGAGTCGTACTCGTCGTGATCCAAATCACCGGAGATCCTAGCGTCGAACGGATGGCACCACCGCGTTCAACACACGTATGGTTGGGAAGACGTCTCCTCCTTATTGATCCAACAAGGGGGGAGGAGAGGTTGATGACGATCCAGCAGCACGACAACGTGGTGGTGGATGCAGCAGCGATCTCGGCAGGGCTTCGCCAAGCTTCTACGAGAGGGAGAGGTGTAGCAAGGGGAGAGGGAGGTGCCAAGAGCATGGGTGCGGCTGCCCCCCCTCCCCCCTCTTTATATAGGGCCCCTCGGGGGGCGCGGGCCCTAGGATATGGGATCTCCAAGGGGGGGGGGGCGGCCAAGGGGGTGGCTTGCCCCCCAAGGCAAGTGGAGGCGCCCCCCACCCCTAGAATTTCCAACCCTAGGCGCAGGGGGGCCCAAGGGGGGCGCACCAGCCCACCAGGGGCTGGTTCCCCTCCCACTTCAGCCCATGGGGCCCTCCGGATAGGTGGCCCCACCGGTGGACCTCAGGACCCTTCCGGTGGTCCCGATACAATACCGGTGACCCCAAACTTTCCCGATGGTCAAAACCTGACTTCCTATATATAATTCTTTACCTCCGGACCATTCCTAACTCCTCTTGACGTCCGGATCTCATCCGGACTCAACAACTTTCGGGTTACTGCATACTCATATCTCTACAACCCTAGCGCCACCGAACCTTATGTGTAGACCCTACGGGTTCGGGAGACATGCAGACATGACCGAGACACCTCTCCGGTCAATAACCAACAGAGGGATCTGGATACCCATGTTGGCTCCCACATGCTCCTCGATGATCTCATCGGATGAACCACGATGTCGAGGATTCAATCAATCCCGATACAATTCCCTTTGTCAATCGGTATGTTACTTGCCCGAGACTCGATCGTCGGTATCCCAATACCTCGTTTAATCTCGTTACCGGCAAGTCACTTTACTCGTACCGTAATGCATGATCCCATGACCAGACACTTGGTCACATTGAGCTCATTATGATGATGCATTACCGAGTGGGCCCAGAGATACCTCTCCGTCATACGGAGTGACAAATCCCAGTCTCGATTCGTGCCAACCCAACAGACACTTTCGGAGATGCCCGTAGTGCACCTTTATAGTCACCCAGTTACGTTGTGACGTTTGGCACACCCAAAGCACTCCTACGGTATCCGGGAGTTGCACAATCTCATGGTCTACAGAAATGATACTTGACATTTGGAAAAGCTCTAGCTAAACGAACTACACGATCTTTGAGCTATGCTTAGGATTGGGTCTTGTCCATCACATCATTCTCCTAATGATGTGATCCCGTTATCAATGACATCCAATGTCCATAGTCAGGAAACAATGACTATCTGTTGATCAACGAGCTAGTCAACTAGAGGCTCACTAGGGACATGTTGTGGTCTATGTATTCACACATGTATTACGATTTCCGGATAATACAATTATAGCATGAATAACAGACAATTATCACGAACAAAGAAATATAATAATAACCATTTTATTATTGCCTCTAGGGCATATTTCCAACACAATTCTATTGAAAAAGTTCCTACTATCATTTTTGGAGGTTTTGAATTTCCTCTCCCTACTGTCAAGAAAAAGTATGATATTCTTATTGTTGGGGATTTTCATATCCCCGTTGAGGTAACTTAGTGTTATTCAAAATTTCTCCGGTTCCGTGTTATTCAAAATGATTTTGATGATCACGAGATGGATGAAACTAGAAGGCGCAACCTTCTGTACCCTCTTTTTACTTTCTGTTATTTAGAATAAATAAAGCAAAAATAGTATTATCCGTCTGTTTTCTGAATTATCCGTGCATTAAAAAATAGTCCGAAAATAAAAGTGCTCCAAATGCCCTGCAAATTTAGTATGATTTTTTCTGGAATATTTGAGGATTTTAGGCACTGAAAACATTGCAGGAGGGGCAAGCACCAGGCCACGAGAGAGGAAGGCGCCCCCCCTATAGGGCCCGTCCCCTGTCTCGTGGGCCCCTGATGGCTCCCCTCCACTTATGCCAGCACCCACACATTTCACCTTCTACCCAAAAAAATCCCCATCCAGCTCAAGCACGAGTTCTAGCTCGTTTTGCTGCGATTTTTTATCTCCTAGCTCAAAGCTCCATTCACAAAACTGCTTTGGGAGATTGTTGCTTGGTATGTGACTCCTCCATTGGTCCAATTATCTTTTGTTCTAGTGCTCTATTCATTGCAAATTTTTGCTGCTTAGGTGACCATGTTCTTGAGCTTGCATGTTAAATTTTTGAGGTCCCAAGCAATTCCAATGCATGATATGGGCTCTAGGCACTTGTAGGAGTAGTTGCTATCAATCTTGTTTAGTTTTATCCACTTTTATTTTGAAGTTACTAAAATTTCAGAAATTCATAAAATGTTGATGAAACTTTTGAGGGGCTCTTCTAGCCCAAGCTCCCAGGAAAAACAAGCCAAAGAGAAGGAAAAAGCCAAGTATAATCTTCCTCGCTTAGCGGAAGTACGGTCGTGTGAATGGCCATGCGTGGATTTCTTGAAAGAGGCTGGAATTCATGAAGACTTTTATGCTTTAATCGAGACTACAGGCCTCACCGGTTTCATCAATGACCGAATCGATCAGTATATCTTACTTACCAATACTTCCGTACAAAACTTTTATTATTATCCTAAGAAATCACTGCCTGCAGTATCATTTCATTTATATGATGAATTGAAAGAAATGGCTTTACGTCATTTTTGCGCGGTATGTAGGATACCTTATGAGGGAGAATTAGATGAACCCCCTCGTGAAGATGTGGGTGGCTTTGTTAATACTATTCATGTAGAGGAGCCAAAGAAGGGCTCTGAGGCGAAGGTCTCTAGCATACACTTTCCTGTTTTACGCTACTTTGCCATATTTGCTAGTAGATGCTTGATTGGTCGTGGAAATAGTGGAAATTTGAGCGTTCCAGATATTATTATTCTTCAACATGCTTTGCTGGGAGACAATACTTTTAATATGGGTGCCGTCGCTGCTAAACGATTAGCCCTGAATCGTACAAAAGGCCCCATATTTGGAGGTATCTATGCTGCACGTCTTGCTAGACATTTTCAGATACCCATTAGGCACCATGAGGAAAAGGAGAAAATATTGCCTCCTCACATTTTAGATTACAAGATCATGGTAGCACACAAGTTTATTGTTGACAACAAAGATAGGATGCTCTTGTATAAACTTAGATTCAATAAGAAACACTTTGAGATTATTATTTTGCCTGCGCCTTTGTTGTTTGATTTACTTGCAGAAAATTTTCTTGTCACACCGGAGGTGGTGAACAATCATCGAGCTCAAGCTTTTACTCCAGAACCGGAACCTGAGCTGGACCCTTATCGTGCATCATCTGTCCAGTGGGATCCGGAGATGACCAGCCAGTGGTATCCTAATTACACCTCCCAGTACACCAGGGAGAGTAGCGGCGGTCCTTGGTATTAAACCAACTTAGGCCAAAATCCTAAGCTTGTGGGAGTATGTATTTCCCACCGACTTTACATTCATGTTCACACACTAGTCGTCGGTGCTCATACTCTTTCATTGTACTATCCATGCTAGTTTAAATTTCTTTTTCTAGTTTTCTTCTTGTGTGTTTGATAAACCTTAAGAAAAAACCAAAAAAAATTAGTTAGTTTAATTCCCTTGCCTGTAGTAGAATTAAAATGAAAACCCAAAAGGATTTCTCGTTCTTCTTTTACTTGTTGGGAGCTTTCCCGTGTAAATAGTTTTATTTTCTTTTCTTTCCTTTGGGGGTCGAGAAGACCATATTGAAAATTCTTAGTGGATCTTATATGCATGATTGTTTATTTAATTTAGGGCCCATATTACTTGTCTTCTCTCTTGAGTTGAATGCTTGCAGATTCCAGCTTAGTCCAATGCACGTGCACTCTTATTATTATACACATCGTTCGGTAGTGCAAGTGAAAGGCAATAATGACGATATATGATGGACTTATTGGGATGAGAAATGCTGGTATGAACTCGACCTCTCTTGTTTTTGTAAATATGATGAGTTCATCGTTCCTGAGTCAGCTATTATGAAGTAAACATATTTGCAATGACATTTAGAGATTATAGTTACTTGTGCCATGCTTGATTAGCTATGAGTTATAATGGTTTACCTTTGCGTGCCAACATGCTATTAGAATGATTATGATGTGATATGATGGGATGGTATCCTCCTTTGAATGAATTGAGTGACTCGACTTGGCACATGTTCACGCATGTAGTTGAATCAAATCAACATAGCCTTCACGATATTTATGTTCATGGTGGATTATATCCTACTCATGCTTGTACTCGGTGTGAATTAATTTTAATGCATGCTTACGACTGTTGTCGCTCTCTCAATTGGTCGCTTCCCAGTCTTTTGCTAGCCTTCACCTTTACTAAGCGGGAATACTGCTTGTGCATCCAAACTCCTTAAACCCCAAAGTTGTTCCATACGAGTCCACTATACCTACCTATATGCGGTATCTACCTGTCGTTCCAAGTAAATTTGTATGTTCCAAACTCCAAACCTTCAAATGAAATTCTGTTTTGTATGCTCGAGAAGCTCATGTTACAACTAGGGCTGCCTATATATTCCATGCTAGGTGGGTTATTCTCAAGAGGAGTGGACTCCGCTCCTCATTCACGAGAAAGGGGCCGGTAACCGGGATGCCCAGTCCCATGATCCAAAAAGATCAAAGCAAATCAAAATAATTAAACAAAACTCCCTGTGGCTGTTGTATGTTGGAGGCACTCGTTGTTTCGAGCAAGCCATGGATTGATGCTTGTTGGTGGTCGGGGGAGTATAAACCTTTACCATTCTATTTGGAAACTGCCTATAATGCATGTAGTATGGAACATACAGCCATCTCATAGTTGTTGCGTTGACAGCAAAAGTATACCGCTCAAAATGTTATTCAATCTCTATTTTAAAATCGAGCTTTGGCACCTCTACAAATCCCTGCTTCCCTCTGCGAAGGGCCTATCTATTTACTTTTATGTTGAGTCATCATCCTTCTTATTAAAAGCACCCACTGGAGAGCACACTGTCATTTGCATTCATTATTACTGGTTTATATTGGGTATGACTTGACTGGATCTCTTTTACGATGAATTACAATGTTTAGTCAGTCCTTGATCTTTAAAGGTGATCTGCATTTATGTTTTGTGGTCTCAGAAAGGGCTAGCGAGATACCATTTTGTTATATCATGTTATGATTATTTTGAGAAAGTGTTGTCATCCGAGTTTTATTATTATGGCTCGCTAGCTGATTATGCTATTGATATGAGTAATTGTGAGAGCTAAGTGTTATTGTGAATACGGTTAGTTCATAATATTTGCTGAAACTTGAATGCTGGCTTTTCATGTTTACAACAACAAGAGAAAACAGAGTTTGTAAAAAATTTTCTTTATCACTTTCAGTTTATCAACTGAATTGCTTGAGGACAAGCAAAGGTTTAAGCTTGGGGGAGTTGATATGTCTCCTACGTATCTACTTTTCCAAACACTTTTGCCCTTGTTTTGGATTCTAACTTGCATGATTTGAATGAAACTAACCCGGACTGACGCTGTTTTCAGCAGAACTGCCATGATGTTGTTTTATGTGTAGAAAAGAAAAGTTCTCGAGAATGTCACGGACATCCGTGGAGGCACTTTTGGAACTAATAAGAATTTTTGGCAAAAGAATTAATGCCGGGGGCCCTGACACTGTCCACGAGACAGGCGCCTCTAGGGCGCTGACCTCCTATCTCGTGGGCCCCCTGGACCTCCACCGACCTCAACTCCAACTCCATATATTACGTCTCGGGGAGAAAAAAATCAAAGAGAAAGTTTCATCGCGTTTTACGACACGGAGCCGCCGCCAAGCCCTAATCTCTCTTGGCAGGGCTGATCTGGAGTCCGTTCGGGGCTCCGGAGAGGGGGATTCGTCGTCGTCATCATCATCAACCATCCTCCATCACCAATTTCATGATGCTCACCGCCATGCGTGAGTAATTCCATCGTAGGCTTGCTGGACGATGATGGGTTGGATGAGATTTACCATGTAATCAAGTTAGTTTTGTTAGGGTTTGATCCCTAGTATCCACTATGTTACGAGATTGATGTTGCTATGACTTTGCTATGCTTAATGCTTGTCACTAGGGCCCGAGTGCCATGATTTCAGATCTGAACCTATTATGTTTTCATGAATATATGTGTGTTCTTGATCCTATCTTGCAAGTCTATAGTCACCTATTATGTGTTATGATCCGACAACCCCAAGTGACAATAATCGGGATACTTCTCGGTGATGACCGTAGTTTGAGGAGTTCATGTATTCACTATGTGTTAATGCTTTGATCCGGTTCTCTATTAAAGGACCCGCTTCCACGGGGGTAGGACAAAAGATGTCATGCAAGTTCTTTTCCATAAGCACGTATGACTATTTACGGAATACATGCCTACATTACATTGATGAATTGGAGCTAGTTCTATATCACCCTATGTTATAACTATTGCATGAGGAATCGCATCCGGCATAATTATCCATCCCTGACCATTGCCTACGAGCTTTTCGCATATTGTTCTTCGCTTATTTACTTTCCTGTTGCTACTGTTACAACTACTACAAAAACCCAAAAACATTTATCTTTATTGTTGCTACCGTTACCTTTATTATCATACCACTTTTGCTACTAAATACTTTGTTGCAGATACTAAGTTATCCAAGTGTGGTTGAATTGACAACTCAACTGCTAATACTCAAGAATATTCTTTGGCTCCCCTTGTGTCGAATCAATAAATTTGGGTTGTACTTCACCCTCGAAAGCTATTGCGATCCCCTACACTTGTGGGTTATCAGGCGGCCCCCAAATTTAGATCCGGAATCCCCATGCGGCTCACCTCTTGGGAGAAGAAGGGCCTGGCCTGGGGCGAACCCATGGAGCTGACCGGACTCGAGACCTGCCTCAGGAGTCTGAGGGACAAGAAGATCAAGCTTGTCAACGTGGTCCAGGTCATGCTCATCCGCCGGATTCTCCCATGTCAAAGACGGGTGTTTCATATGTGGGAGTTTGACCTGGCCGAACACCAGATGCTGCTAGAGCCCTTCGGCACAACGCACAAAGAAATCTGGAAGGTTCTGTTCAAGACCGGCGAAGTCCCTCATCCCCTTTCCGAGGACCGGGGGATCAGAGCAACACGCATTGCCAGTTCGGTAAGTCCCTTGAATATTTACGAGACGTTCCCTTAGTACATTCGGGGGAGGATTTTTAAGTCACCTTGCTGACTGAACAGGAGTGGGTGGAGACGGCGGATCAGATCGAATGTCCGGCTCCATTGCCCGAAGACCCAGTAAGCGCACTCCTGGCGGAGATGCTGGTTCCGGCGCCTTACAAGGTGCCGGAGAAAAAGGCCGAAAAGAAGGCCACAGGGACCCGAAAGGGTCTTCGGCAAGAGGCCGCACCCGACGCCTCGCCAGAAGAGGACGAGGCGCACTCCTCCAACGAAGGGGAGGAGAGGAAGAGGAAGAAGGCCGCCTCAACTAAAGGGGCCGAAGAGTCCAAGAAGGCGGCCACGGGGACCAGAAAAGGTCACTGGCGCAGGGCCGTGATAGAGTCGTCATCTGAAGACGACGAGGAAGATTCTCCCACCGAAGACGGGGGAGAACATGCAGAAATGCCTCCTCCCCGTGATAGGGAGGAGAAGAAAAGGAAGGCCGCCCCATCGGGGGAGGCTGGGACGCCAAAGAAGGGCAAGGCGTCCCTTCCGGATCAATCCACTACCGCCGCTTTTAGTGACGAGGAGTGGCTGCCCACGGGCAAACCCCGGACGAGGTCATAAGTATCCGCATTCATAATATTTTTCGTACGACTTTTGACTCATGGTTTGTAATGACGCCGAACATATTTATGCAGTCCGGCCGGGGCCGATCTCGAGGAGTCCTCTTCGGAGGAGTCCCTGAATGAGTCGGAGATGAATTCGCTTCCGACGGCGACTTCTCCACGACCCGCGTACGACACCGAGGTGTTGTCCCGGAGGTTGCCCGAGCAGGGGGCGATGGTTCCAGAGACGCCCCAAGGCAAAATCTCAGGCGCCGGACACATGGGGGATGAGAACCCCATGGATTATGCTGACGGGAGCCACAGTAAGTCTGGCTCTCGGCCGATTACTGCACCGGAGCCTACAAAGGTTCCGGATTCCGGTAAGCAGTCCCTCGGGAAGGAGGGCGAAGCCGTCAGGCCGATGAGCTCCGCCCAGCCGGAGGCATCGGATAATTTGCTGGAAGTGCTTCGAGGCGCTTCCATCGAGGATGAACACCATACACTCATGGGTACGGTGATTGAGAAGGTGCGGTCCGCCAAGAGCGGATTGACCGAAGCCTGCACCAGCCTGCTAACAGGCTTTGAGGTAAAGAAAGTGTGAGGAAACATCACCCGATAGATAGTAGCCCCTGATGCTCTGGTTGGTGTTCGGAAAGAAAAGCCAAACAGAGGGTCAACTAAAAAACCGCAGGAAGCTATAGTATGAATCAAACAGGCACTGCTACTGACCACCGCTGCGTGCACGGCCGAGGTTGCCGGACTCAAGCGCGAACTGGGGCAGGCCGAAGAAGAGCTCGACCTCGTGAAGAAGCAACTCGAGGCGAACAGAGGTGAGAAAAACCCCGTCCATATGTTGTATAGAGGATAAAAAAGTTGGTGATGCTAAGAAAAAGCATCATGGCTTTTGATAGGGACCGCGACCGAAGTGGCGACCCTGAAGGAAGCGATGTCCGCGGCCGAAGCCAAGGCGGATATTGAGCGCACCGAGCAAGAGAAGCAAGATGCTCGGGTGGGAGAGGTACAACAGGAGCTCCAGGAGCTCGGTCAGAAGTTCGGCTCCCTGGAGCATGACTACAAGGCGGAAGCATCTGAGCTTGCAAAGGCCCTTCAGAGCGCGGCCGACGCCAAGGCCGAAGCCAAAAAGGCCCTCCAGGAAATCCAGGCGGCCAAGAAGATAGCGGAGGGTAAGGCATTCTTTATGCAAAGCAAACATGTGGATGAGTCATTTCTTTTACTTACACGAATCCGGAGCTCTCCAGGGGCATTCGCAGATCTGCCACGTAGCATTTCGGATGTCATGGAGTTCTATCACGTCAAGAGGGGAGTTTACGAGAAGCTGTTCTGGTCCCAATATACTGGGGCCGAACACCCGATGCCTCTGAGTGACAAACTGAAGCAGCTGGTCGAACTCCACAATGCGGCCGAACAGGCCATGGGGGACCTCATAGTCCGGATGTGGCCTGGTGAGCCCTTGCCCGGCAGCTACTTTGGCGTGGTGAAGCGGATGGTGCATGCATGTCCACGGCTAGAAGTTATCAAGCAGTCCGCATGTATTGAGGGTGCCCGACGGGCCTTTGCCCGCGAGAAGGTGCATTGGGGCAAGCTGGATGCTGAGAAGCTCGTGAAGGATGGACCCCCGGAGGGCAAGGAGCATCGCTGCCCCGGGAAATATTATGATGGTGTTATGAAAGGCGCTCGTCTTGTGGCAAATGAATGTCCTAAGAACATAATTTTTGAGTGAATGTACTTATGTCGTCCATGTAATATGAGAACGGGTTTATTTGTGCTATGCAACACTTTGTTTGATTTAAAATATTACCTTCTCTGCGGTCGTTTATCAAAATCTGAAAGTAGGCCAGTCGTCGGCTTCCGCCCCCTTGTAACTAGTACTGGGGTGTTCGTGGAAACCCAAACACTCTTTATCCAAAGTTTTGGTCCTTTAAGGAGGTGTTTGGAGCAGCGAACAAGGCAATCGGACTATTTGGCTTTATAACTCTCACTTGACCATAGAAGTCTACAATTTTAAATTTCGGTGAAGCCCCTAGTATTCGGAAAGCCGAACTGGGGCGCTATACACGCCTAAATCGGACGAAGCCGATTCCTCTCCTTAAGCGGAAAAAATCTTTAGGGATTTTGGTACCTCGCGAACAGCGACCAGCTCTCGCCGCATCATGACGGTCAGTTTTCGGCTTTCTCTATTGAGGTGCTCGTCCGGCAGAACTGGGACACAATCACAGTAGTTCTCCCTGCGCTACCTTAGCCGATATAACGGAACGTAAGGTACCAAAACGAGAGAGCCGGGCTAACCCAACTATTGACCCAAGACATGATTCAGAGCTGATGCATATAGTGCTATAAGTACGGGGTGCCGCACTGTTGAAAGTGTTCGTACTTTCCTTGCCATAGTATGGGGCTCGATAAGAAGCCCCTGGCAAAATTACCGTACCAAAACGTATGGATGCAATATTGAATAAAGATTCAACAAAAAATATCAGGATAGTAATAAGGAGCTGACGCTGCATACTACTTCCAATTTATTTGGACAATATGACAAGACGTAGGTGTACGATTATTGCATTAAGCGGAAAAATAGGACTATTTGACATATCCTATCCAAGGGCAGGCTACATGCGGGTATGTAAGAACAGGTATAGCGATCAGTGAAGAAGACCACCTGAGTATTCCCTTGTGTGCAAAAGCCTCTTGCCTCCTTGGTGCCCCCTCCATAATGAGTCCGGTTATCCGATCTCTTCTGAAGGGGCTGCCTGAAAGTGGGGTCCTGAAAAAGGAAAAAAAGTATGCGAGCCTCCTGGCGGCTGAACCGCACTCTGGCCGCATTGTCATCTCGCCTCCACCTATGCCCATGGTATTTTGAGCACGTAATTGTGCCGTGGTACGAACGCCGCTTGAATGGGGCTGGGGTGGAGGCCAGATTGCTAAGCGAGCTCCTGGCATGCCTGACTGTCCTGTTGCGGGGTACTCCGGACTCGCTTGACGGTGTTCGGAGATGTCTTTGCCGGATTGGCTGTTTGTCGGAGGAGGCTGCTTTGTACTTCTGCCGCGAGGGATGCAGTATGTTCTTCCGTATGGAGGGAGCGGTCTGTATTTCCATTAACTGTTATGACCCCGCGAGGTCCTGGCATCTTGAGCTTGAGGTATGCATAGTGCGGTACCGCGTTGAAACGAGCGAACGCAATTCGTCCAAGTAGTGCGTGATAGCCACTACGGAAAGGGACGATATCGAAGATTAACTCCTCGCTTCGGAAGTTATCCGGAGATCCGAAGACCACTTCCAGTGTTATTGAGCCCGTGCATCGGGCCTCTACTCCTGGAATTACACCTTTAAAGGTGGTGTTGGTGGGTTTGATCCGTGACGGATCGATGCCCATTTTGCGCACTGTATCCTGGTAAAGTAGGTTCAGGCTGCTGCCACCGTCCATGAGGACTCGCGTGAGGTGGAATCCTTCGATGATTGGGTCAAGGACCAATGCGACTGAGCCGCCATGACGGATGCTGGTGGGATGGTCCCTACGATCAAAGGTGATCGGGCAGGATGACCATGGGTTGAATTTTGGGGCGACGGGCTCCATCGCATAGACGTCCCTGAGTGCACGCTTTTGCTCCCGTTTAGGGATGTGAGTGGCATAGATCATGTTCACCGTTTTTACCTGGGGGGGGGGGGATTTCTTTTGCCCTCTAGTGTTCGGACGCCGGGGTTCCTCGTCGTCATCGCTATGCAGCCCCTTGTCCTTGTTCTCGGCGTTTATCTTGCCGGCCTGTTTGAACACCCAGCAATCTCTGTTAGTGTGATTGGCTGGTTTATCGAGGGTGCCATGAATCTGGCACGAGCGGTCGAGTATGCGGTCCAGACTGAACGATCCCGGATTATTTCTTTTGAACGACTTCTTCCGCTGACCGGATTTGGAGTTGTTGAATCCGGCATTGACTGCCGTATCCTCCGCATTGTCGCCATTATTTCGACGCTTGTGTCTGTTGCGCCATGGCTTTCCGTTACTATCACGGATGTCTGATGTTCCGGGGTTACCAGGCGCGGTGTTGCTGCGAGCCAGCTGTCAGTGTCAAAACCGGCGGATCTCGGGTAGGGGGTCCCGAATCGTATGCCTAGGCGGATGGTAACAGGAGACAAGGGACACGATGTTTTTACCCAGGTTCGGGCCCTCTCGATGGAGGTAAAACCCTACTCCTGCTTGATTAATATTAATGATATGGCTAGTACAAGAGTGGATCTACCACGAGATCATAGAGGCTAAACCCTAGAAGCTAGCCTATGGTATGATTGTTGTTCGTCCTACGGACTAAAACCCTCCGGTTTATATAGACACCGGATAGGGTTAGGGTTACACAGAGTCGGTTACAATGGTAGGAGATCTACATGTCCGTATCGCCAAGCTTGCCTTCCATGCCAAGGAAAGTCCCATCCGGACACGGGACAAAGTCTTCAATCTTGTATCTTCATAGTCCAGGAGTCCGGCCAACGGTGATAGTTCGGCTATCCGGACACCCCCTAATCCAGGACTCCCTCAGTAGCCCCTGAACTAGGCTTCAATGACGACGAGTCCGGCGCGCATATTGTCTTCGGCATTGCAAGGCGGGTTCCTCCTTCGAATACTTCATAGAAGATTTTGAACACAAGGATAGTGTCCGGTTTTGCAAAAAAAGTTCCACATACTACCGTAGAGAGAATAACCTTTGCACAGATCTGCTGACGTATTCCGCGGCGTGACGTCACACCACGGCCAGGCCTTTATACGAATCGTTTTTACTGTTGCACCTCAACGCATTTAGCGAGGCGGTTTCCTTGGCACGTCTTATCAAAGCGGAGATCGGGCCCCCTTATTTCGGGATCCTCATCAATACGGGCGTGGGTAACCCAGTCGTGCCTGTTGGCACGCCTCCTCCATAGAAGGCGAGTCCCGAACGGTCACGGGGAGGGCTCTTGGTATTCAACCTCTTTATAACGAGACCAAGGCCCGCTCCTTTCTTTCAATCTCAATCGAATCCGCCTCGCTTCGAGTTCCAACACCCAAAGCTCCAGATTTAGGCGCGACCTTCAACGATGTCCGCTCCGACCTGCACGGCCGGTGGATGTCTTCCTCCATCACGGAAGAAGATGTGCTAAAGCGAGAGACGCCAGTGTCTCACCGTGAAATTTCTATAGGCTGCCCGCCCAAGGGCAGGTTATTCCACTCCGAGCCCGGTGAGAGCGTGGTATCCGTGTCTCACTTCCTTCGGGTTTAGGCTTCCGACGGACCCCTTTGTGAGGGGGCTCATGTTTTATTATGGGCTGGAATTCCATGACTTGGATCCGAGTCCATCCTCCACATCTCGTCGTTCATTGTCGTATGTGAAGCCTTCCTCCGCATTACCCCTCACTTGGATTGTGGCTCAAGACCTTCAAAGTGGAGCCAAGATGATCAAGGGGCATCAGCAGAGTGCGAGGGGCTGTTATAAGCAAGAATGCGGACGCTCCATGGCCCGAGGGATCTTTTCAAGAGGAGCTCAATTTATGGCAACAGAGTGGTTTTATATCACCGCCCTGTGGGCACCAAATGGGCGGCGCCACCTGCCTTCCGCCGGGTCCTCCACTGCGGCAGCGTCATGGGTCAATAAAGGGCTCGACTAGGGACCGCCCAAGGACGCACCTACATTGCAGGTGGCCGTATTCGAGACCTCCGAGAGAGAGAGAGATCAATCTGGTCGTAGTAGCGCAGGTTATGCTGATTCGTCGCACCTTGCCCTACAAACGTCGCCCCCTCCGCCTGTGGGAGTTTAATCCGGAGGGACCACGAGCTCTCCAACATTTTATGGGCGTAATGCCCGTGGAGATGTACCAACTGTTCTTAGGATCACAAGCAATGTGTCCGGACTTAACCAAGGACGCAGGTCTGAGCTGCAATCGCCTTGGGATACTCAAGTAAGTAGTCTGTGCATCGGACATGCTATCCGCATATTTATCATACACTTGCCCTTAAAAGAGCCGCCCTTAAACAGGAGTGGATAGCAAAAGCAAAACTGATCAGTGTCCGCCCCCTCCCCGAGACCACGCCGGATCCTCAGATAACTAAGATGCTAGAGTTTGTGCCTTTTGAAGAAGGCGAAGGGGGAACAAGGAACTACTACCTCCATGAAGGAGGCTATCAAGGAAGGGGGGATCGAGAATCCCTCCCTCCAAGGGGAGAAGAGGACCGCTTCTGAAGATCCGGAGGCCAAAGCCTCGAAGCGGGGGAAGAAAACTTCACCAGAGGGTCCTGCGGCGGGAGATGCCCCGTCCGCACTATTTCCCCAAGGACCTTGTGTCGAATTGATAAATTTGGGTTGATACTCTACCCTCGAAAACTATTGCGATCCCCTATACTTGTGGGTTATCACAGACCCAGGGGAAGTATAGGGCCCATGTTGCTCAGAAGTAGAGTCGTTGTCATGACAAGAGGATCTTGAGGAAGCTTGGCGAGGAGGTGTCTAGCGGATCCGAGAAGCACATCACCCCCGAGGCAGACTGGATGGCCAAGCAGGGCTTCATGTGGACTGAGTCTGAGGAGGAGAATGAGGAGCCCATTCCTGCTGCTGAGTCCGACGAGGAGTCGTTTTCAGCCTGAGCTACCACCTATGTCGTAGGTGTCCTCTCTGCCTTTTTGGTGTCTCGCTGCCAAAGGGGGAGAGAGTGTAGGATTTGTGTGTCGTGTGTTTTAGCTCTGTTGCTTTGCTTTCCGTCTGTTGAACCTCGTTTGCTTTTGTTTAGTTTGTTTGGTTTGTGCTTGTGAGACTAAGTTATCTATCATATGGTGTAAGACATATGCACTCTATCATATCATCTATCGTTGTTACTTATTCATATTCATCATCTTGCCTACTTGCTTAGTGTTGATTATACTGCTGCAAGAGATGCCTTGTCTATAAAATATAGGGGGAGTGTTGATCCTAGTATGTGTGCCGTGCAGTCCAAAGCACATCTCTAGAGTGCACACATCTAGGGGGAGCCCGTCTATATTTTATAGATTGTGGGTTTGCCGTTGCCTCACTGTATATCCCTATGTGCAAATCCCGTATTGTCATCAATCCACCAAAAAGGGGGAGATTGTAAGGGCATATTTATCACTTAGTAGTTTCGTGATCGATGACAATGCTTTTGCAGACTAATCGTGTGCATTGAGCTTTTCAGATATATCATGTCGGAGCACAAGATGATTTGGTGCCTCTCGAAGACTTTTGAAGATGGTGTTTCTCTACGTTTCTTTTTGGTGGATTTGAGTTGTAGGGAAGCCGTACTATTAAGAGGGGGTTCGCGTTGGAAAGGTTTGGATGGAATCTCACGTACACATGTTCCTTTTACTACCGCAGGCCCTTCCGGTAGTACCGGGCCCCGGCACGGTAGTACCGCAGGCGCCCACGGTAGTACCGCTCCTCCTGAGACGTAGTACCATGAGCTCTGGTCAGGCGTTGCTGCGCAAGCGGTAGTAGAGGCAGATGTAATTTTTTACATCCGCGCCCTACGCGATAGTACCGTGCTCCGGCGCGGTAGTACCGTGAAGCCTGGCCAGGCACAGCGGCATGAGCGGAAGTAGGGGCGGATGTAATTTTTTACATCCGCGCCCTCCACGGTAGTACCGCACATGGTTTGCGATAGTACCGCGTCGGACTTTTGCATAGATATATTCTCAGTAGAGGTAGTCACGGATGTAATTTTTTATATCTGTGCCTACCGTGCGTGGACTATGCCTGCCTTGTGGAAGTACCGCATGGGGTCGTGGTAGTACCGCGGCAGCGGTTCTACCCGTCCCCTGTCGGTGCTCGTCAGAACGAGTCCATGCCCTACCGTGCCCACAGTAGTACCGCAGGCCCGTGCGGTAGTACCACTCCTGCTGTGCGGTAGTACTGCGGGTCGCGGGCTGAGTTGGTGGGTAACGGTTGGAATTGTCCCGTGACTATAAAAGGCGTGTCTTCTTCCTCTAGTTGACCACCTCTTCCATCCCTAAGCTCCATTGTTGCTCCAAGCTCCATTTTCGCCCGATCTCTCTCCCTAGCCAATCAAACTTGTTGATTTTCTAGGGATTGGTTGAGAAGGCCCCGATCTACACTTCCACCAAGAGAAATTTGATTCCCCCCACTAATCCCTTGCGGATCTTGTTACTCTTGGGTGTTTGAGCACCCTAGACGGTTGAAGTCACCTCAGAGCCATAGTCCATTATGGTGAAGCTTCGTGGTGTCGTTGGGAGCCTCCAATTAAGTTGTGGAGATTGCCCCAACCTTGTTTGTAAAGGTTCGGTCGCCGCCTCCAAGGTCACCAATAGTGGAATCACGGCATCTCGCATTGTGTGAGGACGTGAGGAGAATACGGTGGCCCTAGTGGCTTCTTGGGGAGCATTGTGCCTTCACAACGCTCTAACAGAGACGTACTTCCCCTCAAAAGGAAGAAACTTCGGTAACACATCCTCGTCTCCATCGGTTCCACTTTTGGTTATCTCTCACCTTTACTTGTGCAAGCTATATTGTATTATTTCTGTTGCTTGCTTGTGTGCTTATTGTTGTTGCATCATTTAGGTTGCGTTGATTCTCTACCTCATTCTGAAATTCCTTGAACTTCTCAAAGGTCTCAGACTTGTGTTTCATCAAGTAGACATACCCATATCTACTTAAGTCATCAGTGAAGGGGAGAACATAACGATAGCCACCGCGAGCCTCAACGCTCATTGGACCACACACATCAGTATGTATAATTTCCAATAAGTTGGTTGCTCGATCCATTGTTCGGAGAACGGAGTCTTGGTCATTTCGCCCATTAGGCATGGTTCGCACGTGTCAAATGATTCGTAATCAAGAGACTCCAAAAGTCCATCTGGATGGAGCTTCTTCATGTGTTTGACACTAATGTGACCATGGCGGCAGTGCCACAGGTATGTGGTACTATCATTATCAATCTTACATCTCTTGGTATTTACACTATGAATATGTGTAACATCACGTTCGAGATTCATTAAGAATAAACCATTGACCAGCGGGGCATGACCATAAAACATATCTCTCGTATAAATAGAACAACCATTATTCTCGGATTTAAATGAGTAGCCATCTCAGACAAACGAGATCCAGATACAATGTTCATGCTCAAAGCTGGCACTAAATAACAATTATTGAGGTTTAAAACTAATCCCGTAGGTAAATGTAGAGGTAGCGTACAAGCGGCGATCACATCGACCTTGGAACCATTCCTCGCGCCAAGATCGTCACCTCGTCATTCGCCAGTCTCCGCTTATTCCGAAGCTCCTGTTTTGAGTTACAAATATGAGCAACCGCACCGGTATCAAATACCCAGGAGCTACTACGAGTACTGGTAAGGTACACATCAATAACATGTATATCACATATACCTTTGGTGTTGCCGTCTTCTTGTCCGCTAAGTACTTGGGGCAGTTCCGCTTCCAGTGACTGTTTCCCTTGCAATAAAAGCACTCAGTCTCAGGTTTGGGTCCGTGCTTTGGCTTCTTCCTGGCAACTGGCTTACCGGGCGCGGCAACTCCCTTGCCGTCCTTCTTGAAGTTCTTCTTACCCTTGCCTTTCTTGAAACTAGTGGTTTTATTGACCATCAACACTTGATGTTCCTTTTTCATCTCCACCTCCGCTGATTTTAGCATTGAAAATACCTCAGGAATGGTTTTCACCATCCCCTGCATATTGTAGTTCATCACAAAGCTCTTGTAGCTAGGTGGGAGCGACTGAAGGATTCTGTCAATGACCGCGTCATCTGGAAGGTTAACTCCTAGCTGAGACAAGCGGTTGTGCAACCCAGACATTTTGAGTATGTGCTCACTGACAGAACTATTCTCCTCCATCTTACAACTGTAGAACTTGCCAGAGACTTCATATTTCTCGACCCGGGCATGAGCTTGGAAACCATTTTCAGTTCTTGGAACATCTCATATGCTCTGTGCTACTCAAAACGCTTTTGGACCCCCGGTTCTAAGCTGTAAAGCATGCCACAGAACTGGGAGTAATCATCACTACGCCGATCGCCAGCGTTCATAACGTCTTGAGTTGCTGGGAAAACGGGTGCTTCACCTAGCGGTGCATCTAGGACATATGCTCTTTTTGCAGCTATGAGGATGATCCTCAAGTTTCGGACCCATTCCGTATAGTTGCTACCATCGTCTTTCAACTTGGTTTTCTCTAGGAACACATTGAAGTTGAGGGCAACATTAGCGTGGGCCATTTGATCTACAAGAAATATTGCAAAAGTTTTAGACTAAGTTCATGATAATTAAGTTCATCTAATCAAACTATTTAATGAACTCCCACTCAGATAGACATCCCTCTAGTCATCTAAGTGATACATGATCCGAGTCAACTAGGCCGTGTCCGATCATCACGTGAGACGGACTAGTCATCATCGGTGAACATCTTCATGTTGTTCGTATCTTCTATACGACTCATGTTCGACCTTTCGGTCTCTTGTGTTCCAAGGCCATGTCTGTACATGCTAGGCTTGTCAAGTCAACCTAAGTGTTTTGCATGTGTAAATCTGGCTTACACCCGTTGTATGCGAACGTTAGAATCTATCACACCCGATCATCACGTGGTGCTTCGAAACAACGAAATTTCGCAATGGCGCACAGTTAGGGGGAACACTTTCTTGAAATTATTATGAGGGATCATCTTATTTATGCTACCGTCGTTCTAAGCAAATAAGATGCAAAAACATGATAAACATCACATGCAATCAAATAGTGACATGATATGGCCAATATCATTTTGCTCCTATTGATCTCCATCTTCGGGGCGCCATGATCATCATCGTCACCGTCATGACACCATGATCTCCATCATCATGATCTCCATCATCGTGTCTCCATGAAGTTGTCTCGCCAACTATTACTTCTACTACTATGGCTAACGGTTTAGCAATAAAGTAAAGTAATTACATGGCGTTATTCAATGACACGCAGGTCATACAATAAATAAAGACAACTCCTATGGCTCCTGCCGGTTGTCATTCTCATCGACATGCAAGTCGTGATTCCTATTACAAGAACATGATCAATCTCATACATCACTATATTTCATTCATCACATCCTTTTTTTCCATATCACATCACACGGCATATGCTGCAAAAACAAGTTAGACGTCCTCTAATTGTTGTTGCAAGTTTTTTTTACCTGGCTACTATAGGTTTCTAGCAAGAATGTTTCTTACCTACGCCAAAACCACAACGTGATATGCCAATTGCTATTTACCCTTCATAAGGACCATTTCCATCGAATCCGATCCGACTAAAGTGGGAGATACAGACACCCGCTAGCCACCTTATGCAACTAGTGCATGTCAGTCGGTGGAACCTGTCTCACGTAAGCGTACGTGTAAGGTCGGTCCGGGCCGCTTCATCCCACGATGCCGCTGAAACAAGATAATACTAGTAGTGGCAAGTAAATTGACAAAATCGACGCCCACAAAAAACTTGTGTTCTACTCGTGCATAGAAACTACGCATAAACCTGGCTCTGATACCACTGTTGGGGATCGTTGCAGAAATTAAAAAAATTCTACGCATCACCAAGATCAATCTATGGAGTAACTAGCAACGAGAGAGAGGGGAGTGCATCTTCATACCCTTGCAGATCGCGAGACGAAAGCGTTGCAAGAACGCGGATGAAGGAGTCGTACTCGAAGCGATTCAGATGGCGGTGGATTCCGATCTTAGCGCCGAACAACGGCACCTCCGTGTTCAACACACGTGCAGCCTGGTGATGTCTCCCGCGCCTTGATCCAGCAAGGAGGAGGGAGAGGTTGAGGAAGATGGCTCCAACAGCAGCACGACGGCGTGGTGGTGATGGAGTGGCAAGATTCTCGGCAGGCTTCGCCAAGCTGCAAGTGAGGAGGAGAGGTGTTGGGGGGGGGGGGGGCTGCGCCTTGGATGTGGTGCTGCAGCCCTCCCCTCACCCCTCTATTTATAGGGAGAAGGGGAAAGGGGGGCGGCCCCTCTAGATGAGATCTAGAGGGGGGGCGGCGGCCAAGGGGGAGGGGGCTTGCCCCCCAAGCAAGGGGGGCGGCCCCCTTAGGGTCCCCCACAACCCTAGGCGCATGGGCCCTAGGGGGGTTGGTGCCCAGCCCACTTAGGGGCTAGTTACCTTCCACCTACAGCCCATAAGGCCCTCCAGGATAGGTGGACCCTCGGAACCCCTCTGGTGGTCCCGGTACAATACCGGTATACCCCCGAATATTTCCGGTGACTGTATGATGACTTCCAATATATAAATCTTCACCTCCGAACCATTCCGAAACTCCTCATGACGTCCGGGATCTCATCCGGGACTCTGAACAACATTCGGTAATCACATACAAATCTTCCTTATAACCGTAGCGTCATCGAACCTTAAGTGTGTAGACCCTACGGGTTCGGGAATCATGCAGACATGACCGAGACAGCTCTCCGGCCAATAACCAACAGCGGGATCTGGATACCCATGCTGGCTCCCACATGTTCCACGATGATCTCATCGGATGAACCACGCTGTCGAGGATTCAAGTAACCCCGTATACAATTCCCTTTGTCAATCAGTACGTTACTTGCCCGAGATTCGATCGTCGGTATCCCAATACCTCGTTCAATCTCATTACCGGCAAGTCACTTTACTCGTTCTGTAATGCATGATCCCGTGACTAACCACTTAGTCATTGAGCTCATTATGATGATGCATTACCGAGTGGGCCCAGAGATACCTCTCCGTCATACGGAGTGACAAATCCCAGTCTCGATTCGTGCCAACCCAACAGATACTTTCGGAGATGCCTGTAGTGCACCTTTATACTCACCCAGTTACGTTGTGACATTTGGTACACCCAAAGCACTCCTACGGTATCCGGGAGTTACACAATCTCATGGTCTAAGGAACTGATACTTGACATTAGAAAAGCTCTAGCAAACGAACTACACGATCTTGTGCTATGCTTAGGATTGGGTCTTGTCCATCACATCATTCTCCTAATGATGTGATCTCGTTATCAATGACATCCAATGTCCATAGTCAGGAAACCATGACCATATGTTGATCAACGAGCTAGTCAACTAGAGGCTCACTAGGGACATGTTGTGGTCTATGTATTCACACATGTATTACCGATCAATACAATTACAGCATGAATAGTAGGCAATTATCATGAACAAGGAAATATAATAATGATCATTTTATTGTTGCCTCTAGGGCATATTTCCAACAATGCCTACATTATATTGATGAATTGGAGCTAGTTCTATGTCACCCTATGTTATAACTATTACATGAGGAATCGCATCCGACATAATTATCCATCATTGATCCAATGCCTACGAGCTTTTCACATATTGATCTTTGCTTAGTTACTTTACCGTTGCCACTATTACAATTACTACAAAACTGCTATTGTTACTTTTGCCATTGTTACTGTTACTTCCATACTACTTTGCTACTAAATACTTTGCTGCAGATATTAAGTTATCCAGGTGTGGTTGAATTGACAACTCAACTGCTAATACTTGAGAATATGCTTTGGCTCCCCTTGTGTCGAATCAATAAATTTGGGTTAAATACTCTACCCTCGAAAACTATTGCGATCCCCTATACTTGTGGGTTATCACAGACCTAGGGGAAGTATAGGGCCCATGTTGCTCAGAAGCAGAGTCACTGTCATGACAAGAGGATCTTGACGAAGCTTGGCGAGGAGGTGTCTAGCGGATCCGAGAAGCACATCATCCCCGAGGCAGACTGGATGGCCAAGCAGGGCTTCATGTGGACTGAGTCTGAGGAGGAGAAGGAGGAGCCCATTCCTGCTGCTGAGTCCGACGAGGAGTCGTTTTCAGCCTGAGCTACCACCTATGTCGTAGGTGTCCTCTCTGCCTTTTTGGTGTCTCGCTGCCAAAGGGGGAGAGAGTGTAGGATTTGCGTGTCGTGTGTTTTAGCTCTGTTGCTTTGCTTTCCGTCTGTTGAACCCCGTTTGCTTTGGTTTAGTTTGTTTGGTTTGTGCTTGTGAGACTAAGTTATCTATCATATGGTGTAAGACATATGCACTCTATCATATCATCTATCGTTGTTACTTAGTCATATTCATCATCTTGCCTACTTGCTTAGTGTTGATTATACTGCTGCAAGAGATGCCTTGTCTATAAAATATAGGGGGAGTGTTGATCCTAGTATGTGTGACGTGCAGTCCAAAGCACATCTCTAGAGTGCACACATCTAGGGGGAGCCCGTCTAAATTTTATAGATTGTGGGTTTGTCATTGCCTCACTGTATATCCCTATGTGCAAATCCCGTATTGTCATCAATCCACCAAAAAGGGGGAGATTGTAAGGGCATATTTATCCCTTAGTAGTTTCGGTGACTGATGACAATGCTTTTGCAGACTAATCGTGTGCATTGAGCTTTTCAGATATATCATGTCGGAGCACAAGATGATTTGGTGCCCCTCGAAGACTTTTGAAGACGGTGTTTCTCTACGTTTCTTTTTGGTGGATTTGAGTTGTAGGGAAGCCGTACTATTAAGAGGGGGTTCGCGTTGGAAATGTTTGGGTGGAATCTCACGTACACATGTTCCATTTGCACACCCTTTCCTTTGGCTCTTTGGAGCTTCCTCCGTCTCACCGTGTCTCTGCAGAATGAAGGTTTCCTGGTGTTGCTGTTCAAAGGCTGGCGGTACTACCGCAGGCCCTTGCGGTAGTACCGGGCCCCGGCACGGTAGTATCGCAGGCGCCCACGGTAGTACCGCTCCTCCTGAGCGGTAGTACCATGAGCTCTGGTCAGCGTTGCCGCATAGCGTAGTAGAGGCAGATGTAATTTTTTACATCCGCGCCCTACGCGATAGTACCGTGCTCCGGCGCGGTAGTACCGTGAAGCCTGGCCAGGCACAGCGGCATGAGCGGAAGTAGGGGCGGATGTAATTTTTTACATCCGCGTCCTCCACGGTAGTACCGCACATGGTTTGTGATAGTACCGCGTCGGACTTTTACATAGATATATTCTCAGTAGAGGTAGTCACGGATGTAATTTTTTATATATGTGCCTACCGTGCCTGGACTATGCATGCCTTGTGGAAGTACCGCATGGGGTCGCGGTAGTACCGCGGCAGCGGTTCTACCCATCCCCTGTCGGTGCTCATTAGAACGAGTCCATGCCCTACCGTGCCCACGGTAATACCAAGAGGTCTGCAAGGCGGTAGTACCACTCTGCTTGTCGCGGTCAATCTTTGGGTCGCGGGCTGAGTTGGTGAGTAACGGTTGGAATTGTCCCGTGACTATAAAAGGCGTGTCTTCTTCCTCTAGTTGACCACCTCTTCCATCCCTAAGCTCAATTGTTGCTCCAAGCTCCATTTTCGCCCGATCTCTCTCCCTAGCCAATCAAACTTGTTGATTTCCTAGGGATTGATTGAGAAGGCCCCGATCTACACTTCCACCAAGAGAAATTTGATTCCCCCCACTAATCCCTTGCGGATCATGTTACTCTTGGGTGTTTGAGCACCCTAGACGGTTGAAGTCACCTCAGAGCCATAGTCCATTGTGGTGAAGCTTCGTGGTGTCGTTGGGAGCCTCCAATCAAGTTGTGGAGATTGCCCCAACCTTGTTTGTTCGGTCGCCGCCTCCAAGGGCACCAATAGTGGAATCACGGCATCTCGCATTGTGTGAGGGCGTGAAGAGAATATGGTGGCCCTAGTGGCTTCTTGGGGAGCATTGTGCCTTCACACCGCTCTAACGAAGACGTACTTCCCCTCAAAAGGAAGAAACTTCGGTAACACATCCTCGTCTCCATCGGTTCCACTTTTGGTTATCTCTCACCTTTACTTGTGCAAGCTATATTGTATTATTTCTGTTGCTTGCTTGTGTGCTTATTGTTGCTGCATCATTTAGGTTGTTCACCTAGTTGCATATCTAGACAACCTACTTTGATGCAAAGTTTAATTTGATAAATAGAAGCTAAAAATTTTTAGTTGCCTATTCACCCCCCCCCCCCCCCTCTAGTCAACTATATCGATCCTTTCACACATCACCCATGACGTCGAGCATGATACGCATGACACGTCGCCGGAGGAGCCTCGTCGGGAGCGCGATACATAAGACATGTCGGCGAGAACTTTTGAAGACCAAAAACCCCACACTCCCGAGAGAGGCCTCGTTAGGGCACGCGACGGCTATGGGATGCCCTAGGTCAGCATGACCACCCCTAGGGCCTCATGGAACGTTGTTGTAGAACACGAAGAAAAAGGAAGACGAAAACATGGGAGGGAGATAAATAAAACATAAAAAGTGGTAGATGCATTTGCCTCATATATAAATGGCAGATGATCTATATATGACTTCGGATTGAGATGATCCAAAAAGCAAAGTTATTCGTTTCGACGAGAAGAATTTTTATTGTTCAACATTTCCGGAAGCCAATCTATGTTACGCTTTTATATCGGACATGCATCACCCATGTCTAGGACGAGGCGACTGTATTTTAACATTAGAGGTTGCATATTAACCCGGACGGAGATGACACCAAAAAAACGTTGGTTGTTTCGACGAGATAAAGAACTTTTGTGTAGAACGTTTCTTTTATTTGAGTCCATATTGAGGGCGAAATACCCCATGCCTCACCCTAGATCACTATGTGTCTGGGTCGGGCAACCGAATTTTGGTTCGGAAAAATATTAGGATGCACTATTTTGGCTATAGAAGCTGCATACAGCCTTGGATTAAGATGATCCAAAGGAAAAATCGATCGCCTAAATGAGACAAAGAGTTTCCATTTTAATCGCTTTTCAACACATGCCTTATGTCTTTTTTTGGCAAAGCTAGCGTGTAAAAAAAAAGGTTGCACCAAGTTTGTCTAAGGACAATGTCAAACACTCCATAGTCCATTTTATGTGCTTAGGGCGGTAAGTCTACGTTTTTTGTGTGGGTGGATAAGTCTACATCATCCATGTTTATGCTTAAGATGATTAATCATATATTGGTCATTGCTTGTTTGGGCTCCTTGATGCAAACTTGGATGAAATTTCTTCAATTTCTTGTTTGTTTTTTCAAGCATTTGAAAAGAATACCATCAACAATCCTGCAATAAAGATCATTATGTACTCTAGTTGTAAGCCCTCAAATATTTCTCCTACCTTACAGGAGGAAATGCAGACGGTTGAAAATATTATTTTTTTCAAGAAAACAGCAGGAGCTCTGCCTTTGCATTAAGAAGAAGAGAATTGACCAATTTATAAGGAAAATTGGCCGAAAACCGATACATCGACACACACCAGCCCCGAGGCTACGTACCTAACGAGCCGACTCCCCTGTTGCCCAAACAACCAGAGTTGCCACTCCACCACACGACCGGAGCCGCCACTCCGCCATAAACCACAAAACTCACACACGCCGCCCCGAGGTCAAGACTCCGAGCGAAGTCGACGACTCTGGCCCACACGACCAGAACCGACACTCCACAAAGCACATGGGTGCTCTCCGAGCCGCCGCCCGACTTCCCCGCCGCCCGAGGCGCGCTCCACTGGTGATGACGATGCCGCCCACGCGACCAGATCAAACACTCCACGACAATGCTCTTCGGAGCCGCCGCTCCGACTTCCTCACCGGCCCCGAGGCCGCGCACACGCCTGGCCGACGAAGAACCCACAAAGCCACCCGAGCCACCGCGAGTTGACGAGGACCAGACCTCCAAGGCGTCGCCCCCAAGAGGAAAGCGACAAGAATGCCGCCGACGCCCGTTCCGACCAAGGTCAAAACTTGGGTTTTCACCCGAAGAGCCTGAGACCGAGGCGACAATGGTGGTGAAGGGGCCCCACGACGACGCCTCCAAGGAGGGAACGACGTCCGAGGACGTCGTCGACGCCGGCAATGACCGAGGTCGAGCTAGGCTTTCGCCCGGAGCTCACCAAAACCATCCTCACCGCAGCTCGCCCAAGAAACCGTCTCGGCATCATGCCGACCGCCCTCGCCGACCACATGACCGAAAGCGCATAAGCAAAGACGTCGCCGCCAACCACCACCGGCCGCAGAAACCACTACAGCCCACCTCCTTCCGCAACGGCGCTTGCCGAGACCGCGGCCGCCAAAGACGCAGGCAGCAAGACCGCTGCCGACCCCACGCACCTCCGCCACCCCGGTGGACCGGAGGCAAGGCCTCTGCTGGACCGCCGCCACAGCCGACGGCCCGCTTCACCACCAGATCCGGGTGCAAGGGCCCCGAATCCACCGCCTCGCAGTGCCGCCACGGACAACCTCCGTGAGGGAGGTGCACGACGACACCACCACGCCTGGGCCGCCGCCCGGCGCTCCATCGCCGGGCGTAGCAAGGCGAGCCAAGACAGTAAGCCAGATCCGGCGGATCCGTTTCAAAGCGAAGCAGCGGCCGACATCCGCCACCAGCGCCTACAAAGCCGCAAAGCCGCCCACCAGAGCCCCAGACGCCGCCAACCGCCGTCCTCCGCCATCCGCCGCCACCCGCCCGCCAGGCCGCCAGAGATCCTCGCTGTGAGGCGCCGCCCGTCATGAAAGAATTAGGCCCGCCGCCGCCGCTTCCACGCGAGCTTTGCCCCCGGGAGGCGCCGGCGACGGCGAGGGAGTGGATGGGGTGGGGCGGCCGGAGGCCTTGGCTGCTTGGTCGCCGCCCGTGTCGCCCCTGGGGTTGAAAATATTTTAGTGTCGGGTACTAGATTTCCAACAAATCCCTTTCGCATGTACTACTTGTACTTGAAGATGAATCCTCGTTAGCCATTCCTTTCAAAACGATTATACATGGACATGCACGACCAATTATGTACGGAGTCATCCATGAGCTGGTCGAGTCCAAAAAACAAAAAACAGAGAAGTTTGACTAATCAAAGTTATTGGAACTGAATCAACTGATCTACTAGTCTACTAGATATACTTGGACCCAATCAAAGTACTTGTCATTATACACTACTGATGCGTATACATATATGTACAAAAAACGCGTTAGACAGACAGCTACAACTACAACTACCTGGATTCTACCAGTACTTCACATCGTATTTGTATGCATATAAACACTATACTATTACTAACCAGTAGTGCTCTGCTGGAAAATAAAGATTAATTGCTCATATCATTGCATGGTTAATTGAATATTAAATCCCAGTCCAAACCTAACAACGACCTAGACAAATGCCTGCGGCTGCGGTTGCAACCAATTAGATCGTGGAGATCTTCATCGCACACACGGTAGCTGCATCGTCACAGCTCACGTGAGCTTGCATTGCATTGGAGATGCACATCAACCTCTTAATTTCATGATCAGTTCCTTCAACTGCTAGCCTACTGCTCCCCATCCTCCACCGAACAGCAGCAACTCGTTGTCATGAGCCCATAAACGCCATTGACCTTGCTTGTTGTTTACACCTGACAGGTAATCATGCTTTGCTTGAAGTTGAACTGATCAACACCGCCAAGCATGAGGCTAACTAAGCATATATAGGATGGTCAAATGAGCATAGGCTCATCCTGTCATCCATAGTTAGTTGCCCCATCATCCGTGGTTAGCTTTCGTCGTGTTTGTTTAGGCTGCAACTTTCGCAGAAAAACGCGGCTTGCGGTGGGTTGCTTCGCGAGGCAGCGTGCCGCGCCCCAGTGTGTACATTGGAATGTCTCTAATCAAATGACGAGGCCAATTAATCAACTTGTGCCCTAATTAAGAGCAAGAACACTTTTGAGGTGGTGCTTGCCAATGAGCATCCACTCGTCGGCAATGTGTGTGAGGTCATGGTTTCATCACCACCACTGCATCCATGTCATGCCATGCGTGTGACCAACAACTCCATCAGCTTATGCCTTGAGCACATACGCTTTCCAGATTCCCATGGCATCATCTTCCCCTTCCCTGACATTATTTATACCAATCCATCAGCAGAAGAAAACAAGCAGGCTTCTGAATTAACCTTTTGTCATGACTGATCTGTAAACACTATCTCAAGACTGTCATACACCTACCGGCCGGCCGGGGCGGCTGGTCGTCGCCGGCGGTGGTCTAGACCGTGACGGCGGCCGGTAGCCTAGACGTCACCGGCCGTCCCCGGCCAGATGAGATATCCTTGAAGGCCAAGTTGGCAACCTGTAGAAGTCGTGTGCATGTATATGTATATGTGTGCATCCATCCTGGTGGCTGGACCATGCTGGTGCTAACTGACAGGGATGTTGCCACCGGCCCTTGCTATTAACACAAGCAAACAGACAGCAAGACAGAAGCAACATCTTGTATTTATCAGTTGGGTTTCTGGTCATGCTGCGTCGAGTTTGGCACTCACTGCTGCTGCTACATGTATAGCACTAGTACAAGGATGTGTATGTTCAATTGGTGGCCAAGGATCCTCTGCGCCCATGCGTGTGTGGCCGTTGTGACAAGAGACGACATTTCTACTTGGAAAACTTAGGGCTCCTTTGGTTCAAAGGAATTCTATAGGATTTTTGGAGGATTGCAATCCTTAGGATATTTTCCAACATTTCATAAGAATTTTAACATCCACTCCAACCCTTTTTTACAATTTCTTTGTTTTTCCCGTGGCATCATATACTCCTTGCTAATCTTGCCACTCCAATTCTATACTTTTCTATTCCCGCATTTTCAGAATCATGTGAATCAAAGAGGCCCTTAACGGTTTTCCTCAAGCAGCTGGTCAAGCTGGGTGGCAGACATATAGCAGCTCATTATACAAACAGACAGGAGTACGAGCAAATTAGGCAAGCATGTGCATGCAGTTGTATTATGTAACGGTGGTGGAAAAAATTATCCTCTCATGTGGAGTAGTAGTACTGGATTATGCAATGTAGCCCAATCATTGGGCAGCCAATCAACCTTCTCTTCTTCTATGTGTTCATGTTCATCCTGTGTTTCATTTCATGGAGGAGGAATCTCTGCAAAACACACCCCCATATACACATGCAAGCATATAGCAGTAGTATCTTCCAAAAAACAACAACATATAGTAGTAGTAGTAGGCAACAGTGTGCCTGCAAAAAAGCAAGTAAAAGAAGAGGTGAAACCATGCGGCAATGCTGCCAACGGTGAAGAGAGAGGCCGCTCTCCTTTTTCCTTTTCCCCACTTTTACTTTACCCTCAGTGCCCAGTAAATTGCTCTTCTTTTCGTACGCCCTTTCAGGTGCTTGGATTGGGCGTCGCTCCTTTCCTGGCCCCCAATTTGACCTGACTGAGTGAGTGACTAACACCTGCATGCCTCAACCTCGAGCATCGGATGCGGCGGCTGTGGAAAAGCCAGGAAAGAAAGAAAGAAACCAATCAAGTCTTGATGCCTTTCTCGTCTGATGATGGGGCTGCAAGATACTACTCCTACTAGTAGCTGAAATCCAATCATGGCCAGTGAATGAGAGGCGTTGGTTAATCTACGGGTACGGGGCACATTGCCATTGCGACGAAGTTGACTGATGCCGGTGGTGATTCATAAGAGATCGCTAGCTAGGGTACGGTATCCAAAGCGTGATGCCGATTTTCATGGCCCAACTCTTGTTGGTTAGGGCCTGTTTGGTTTGAATAAGTCACCTGACTTATGAGTTAAGGTGGCTTCAACAACTCTGGTTGTTAACCATCTACTCTTTGCTGATGATAGCCTGCTGCTTTTCAAGTCAAGTGTTGAGGGAGCAACGATGGTGTCAAACCTTTTGGAGGCATACTGTAACGCGTCGGGTCAGAGAATCAACCATGAAAAATCTTCTATTCACTTCAGCAAAGGTTGTCCTCAGAATCTGAGAGATAGCATAAAGAACAATCTTCAGGTCTTTAATGAAAGCCTAAGTGACAAATACTTAGGACTGCCTACTGATGTTGGACAGTCAAAGATGGGAACTTTCAAATACCTCAGGGATAGAGTATGGGAAAAAATGAGAGGATGGATGGAGAAACTCCTTTCTGTTGCAGGGAAGGAAGTACTTATTAAGGCAGTTGCTCAGGCTATACCCGTGTACTCGATGGCATGCTTCAGATTACCACGAGGCCTATGTGAGAACATAATGTCTATCATCCGGCAATTTTGGTGGGGGAGCAAGCGAGGTAGAAGGAAGCCAGCATGGGTGTCCTGGGACGTCATGACAAAATCAAAGTATCTTGGTGGCATGGGGTTCAGAGATATGGAGGTCTTTAATCTCGCCTTGCTTGCGCGGCAGGCATGGAGGCTGCTGGTTGAACCCAACTCTCTTAGTGCAAGGATTCTGAAGGCAGTTTATTTTCCTAATAACAGTTTTCTTGAGGCAGAACTTGGTAGCCATCCATCGCAAATATGGAGAGCCATCATTGATGGGAGGGAGGTGATGAAACAAGGTATAATCAGGAGTATTGGCAGTGGTCAGCAAACAAACATTTGGACTATGAATTGGCTGCCTAGGGCGGGTCCTTTGCGCCCAATAACAACTCTAAGTGCTAATCCACCAACCATGGTTGCGGAGCTGATTGATAACACATCGGTAACATGGAACGAACAACTAATCAGATCCACATTCATACCTTTTGATGCTGATACTATCATGTCTTTACCACTTTGCACCCGGGTGACTGAAGATTTCTGGGCATGGTCTGCGGAGAGGAATGGAAAATTCAGTGTCAGATCAGCTTATAGAATGGTGATGAACACAAGGGAGCACCGGGTGAATTGGTTGGAGGAAATTTCAGGGGCTTCTTCGATGGAAGCTAGCAGTAAGGCGTGGTCTGATCTTTGGCATATTAAAGTACCATCGAAGCTCAGGGTTTTCCTATGGCGCTTGGCACGGCAGTCGATCCCCTCGATGGATCTCCTTCATCACAGAAATATGTCGACAACAAAGGTATGTACCTTATGTGGGAGGGACGATTCTTGGAGACACGCACTCCTAGATTGTACCATGTCAAGATGCATATGGGCTTTGTCTGATGAGGGTCTAGTGGAGCAGATGAGCATTAACAATGATCCAAATGCAAGGAACTGGCTTTTTGCGCTGCATGATAAGCTTTGACAACAGGATTTTGTGCTAATGGTGGTCACCTTGTGGGCGGTTTGGAGAGTTAGACGGAAAGCGATCTATGAAGATGTCTTCTAGAGTCCACAAGCAACTAATCACTTCATTCAATCTTACCTAGCAGACCTGAAAGTCCTCGAAGAACCAGCAAGGGAAGATCCGGGGCGACCTGTCCATCGCCCGCGCCAATGGATCAAGCCTCCGGATATGTCTTTCAAGATAAACGTTGACGCAGCAGTGTCGTAGAATAGAGCACGAGGAGTAGCGGACGCTTTATGTCGGGATCACAATGGCGTTTTTCAGGGAGCTTCGGCCATTGTTATCAAGGGAGTACACAACCCTCTCACTCTTGAAGCTTTATCGATCCGTGAAGCTCTGGCCCTTGCTGAAGACCTAAACTTGCAGAGACTACATGTGACATCGGACTGTCAGGTTGTAGTGGATGACATCAAGAATAGAAGCCCAACAAGTTATGGAGCAATTCTACATGAAATAATAGAGCATAGTTCTACTTTTGAAGCTTGTAGTTTTGTGCATGAATATAGGAGCTCGAATTTCGAGGCTCACAGGCTAGCGAGGCATGTTTTAAAGTTGGGGGTTGGCCGCCATGTTTGGTTAGGCAACCCTGGTAATCTTTCGTTTGTGGATGTAAACATTGATCTCAATTAATAAAAAGCCTCGCAGACTGTCTCAAAAAACAACTAACTTATAAGTTAGGTGACTTAAAACCAGTGACTTATAAGTCACGCCTGTTTGGTTGTCACCTGACACACCTTCCCACACCAATCCACATCATGCGGATGGTGGGACCCGCACAAAAGAGGATGACTTATAAGTTTTAAGTTGGGGTGAAGCAACTTATGACTTATAAGTTGGGGTGATTTATAAGTTGGGTCTGTTTGGCAAAATAAGTCATTTTTTTTACTTTTCGACTTATAAGTTGGTGACTTATTTGAAACCAAACAGGCCCTTAATAAACCCAGACGTTGATCTTGCTCGCCTAAGTTATGACGCTAAGCAAGATGGGCGTCCAAATGGAGCTTTAATCGTGTTGGTTGCAACATAGTGGTTGCAGGGTTCTTGGACTCCATCCATGGCGCTATGCCACTGCTCTTTTCATCTGCTGCATGGGACCATTTCCAACCTCCAATCGCCAACCTGTCCTCACCAGTAAACCACTACTAAAATCAGTAGTACAAGGAATTGCTCATGCCCTCCTTGTACACCACTAAAATCAGTAGCAAGCAAGCTGCCGAAAACCCAATTCGGTGCCCAGGCTCATCCACACTTGGTCAGGAAAAAATTCAAAATAAAAACTTAAAAAATTCAAAAAATCCATTTTTTGTGTGATAGATAATTTTATGCGTGAGGTTAACTCGAAATTTCAACTTATTTGGACATCTGAGAAGCTCGCAGCAAAAAAAAATCAGGTCAGAATAAACATTCTTATAGACCCTGAATTTGCCTTTTTTGCTGAGAGTTGCTCAGATGTACAAATGAGTTGAAACTTAAAGCACACCTCACGCATAAACTTATCTACCACACAAATTTTTTGGAATTTTTTTAGTATTTGTTTTGATTTTTTTTCGTCGGGGCGGGTGCAGATGAACTCGGGAGCAGAAACGCCGCACCCGCAAGCTGCCTACAATTTAACAACTTTTAGAGCAAGAAAGCTTAGATAAGCTATGTTTCAAAAAAAAAAACTTAGAGAAGTGGAAGTGTTGTTGTGTGGCCAAGATGGCTGGGGGTCTGTGGGGCCAGGGATCCTTCATCGTCAATGGTCTTCATACAGACACTATTCGTGTACGTGCTTGCATCTCCCTGTAATCGAAAACGAACCAACGTTTTCTACTGTTTCAGAAGCAGACCGGGTACAGTGCGGTTCATCCCGGTTACGGATTATAGCGGAAGGCAGGTCCAGTGCAACGCATCAGCGTTAGCAACAGGATCCGGCACAGTTTCGTGACCTCTCCTCTTCTTGGCAGCATCAGCGCTAGCGATGGCTCCAAATCTTGGGCTGCTTCCCAGCTAGGAAGAAATAAGAAAAGCAAAGCCGCCGACGACGCGTCGGTTTGCCTCCGTGACAAGCTCTGCTCTGCTCTGCTGACCAGGGCAGGCCTTGACGAGTTGTCGCGACGAGATTCGCTACGTGGCAAGGGCGAGGAACAGGCTAAAGAACAACCAAGAATTTTGGATCCACATCGCATGCATCAGCA
The DNA here is from genome assembly GCA_021605145.1 of Aegilops bicornis. Classification (NCBI taxonomy): domain Eukaryota; kingdom Viridiplantae; phylum Streptophyta; class Magnoliopsida; order Poales; family Poaceae; genus Aegilops; species Aegilops bicornis. The sequence continues at coordinate 155,188,040 of CM038670.1, read as the reverse complement.
ACTTGGCATGGGAGCATTGCGAGACAATGCAGGATCGATTCATTCAGTGTGGGTTTTGGTGCTTTACCTAGGTGGCGCCAAGCACGAGCCCATGGCGATCCAGAGCATCTTCAGGCCCTGCAAGCAAGCACCTCTCAAGTAGTCAAGTTCATATGATGCAACTGCTTCTGGCAGCTCTTTCTTGATTGAATCCTCTCGATCAAGGACTTTCATCAGTGCCTGGTCATCTCATTGGTACTTGATAGATGGTCTAGGAAAAAAGCTGTGACGGATCGTGACCCGAATTGCTTCTTGATTTAGCGAAAAGGGCCACGACTGGCGAGTCATTTAAAAGTTGTGCTGAATCAATCAGTGCCATATCAGGACTGATGCTAGTGTTGTACTACTGTTTTCTCCCATGGAGTGGAGAGATGCAAACTAGAGACCACATCATGTTCAGGGCCAGCTCAGCAGATCATGCAGGCGGTAACATTGGATTTCCTGATAGGAGGCTCCACATCTTGTTCCTGTCTGATGGAATTTGTCACCCAAGCATTCCATCGGAGGCGTCATTTGAGGGTGATGTCGAATATGACGCCTTCGAGATCTGTGATGGTTGTTCTTGTCCCGTCCACTTCCTTGACAAGCATTCCACGTTTTTCAGCTTCCTTCAGTACTAGTGCATCCATGCTGGTCATATCGAGAAGAGAAGTGCCTTGGTTAAGAGAATACATATCATCATTTTAAAAAGATGCATTAATTCTGGAATCGGTCAGAATACAACAAAAGAAGAAAGTAAGTTGGACAACCAAATAGGAGAGTTAAATCTGAAGCAAACAGAAGTGGCTAACAAAGTGTTGGAATCGCTCTAAGACCTCACTTGTATGAGTTATGATGACGTCGCGAAAATATTTACAGAAGTGTGAAGGACAACGAGATAACCGGACATAATATCTCAGGAAAAAATAGGCCATTTATTGTTAGCAGTTGTTCTTGTATTGCAAGCTTTAGAACAGGACATTCTGACCATACCAAGTACATGTCAGTATGCTACCAATTGCAGCTGTCAGTAAAAGATAATCTAAACTACTCCGAGCCAGCCTGTATATTCTATATGCTCAGGAACGCATTTGGAAAATCATTTTTGCACAAGGAAAATGAACTAGCAGGTGCAGTGTATCTCCAGCAAGCAACAAACTGATGAAAGAGTGGGCAACATGACACTCTGCATGTCTGTAAATCGGCAGAGGTTCTGTAGCTCTACATAAATAGTACATGTCACTCCGAATTTAGAATTTTCAGCAAATCTCTTATCTTTATGTACAAGTGAATCACAGTGTGCGCAATTTTGACTCAAGGGATCAACGCTCATTAGCATATGCAACGTTTTGATTGTTTGGAGCCATTGTAAGTGCTTCTTAGGAAGTTCTAATCTGACTAATAATGTATCTTTAGGCAGTTTTATCCATGAGTGCCTCAGCTACCTTTTAAGCAAAGATATTCAAAATGGCATATCATATACTTATATTGGCAGACGGAGACCCAAACTATACAGATTAGTCAACGCAACATGATCCAAGAACTGGGCGAGTAGTTATTCTTAACGAATAAAGCAAGGAGAAATAAAATGCGAATATAATGTAATAATCAACTATAATGTCAGCAATTCCTTAGTGCAATTGGCACATCATAATGGACAGCATTTATCTGCACCTTTTTTCTAGAAAGCATTCAGAACTCTACTCATATATGTCTTGGACGGGAAGATAATGAGTTTAAAAAAAAATACATAGATAATGAGTTGAAAAAGTACATACACTTTGGTTCGTGATACATAAGCCAGTATAAATCTACATTTATGGGCCTGCATACGAAGAAGCTTCACTACAGTATCAAAGAGACATGGAATGCTAGCTTGCTGGAAGCTTTCTGCGAGTCAAGGTCCACGAAATGCAGCAATTGATATATGCATAAGGAATAGAGAAAAAAGGGATCAGAACTGAAAATAACCACAGGGGCATAGAAAAGTTAGAAGGATATAGATATCGGCTCCAAGAATGAGATCAAATCCAACAGGATGTTTTTCAATGATATTGCTTAGATGATCATGATTTCCCCATTCTAGCTTCTCAGCAGTCAACACTGCAACAAAAGTATCAGTTCAGATTCAATTTCTGGATAGTTTTATTTCAACGAATGTCAGAGCAATGAAACATAGTAATAAGCTGGAAATTACAAAGTGGTAACCTGCATCCGCATTGCCAGAACATGACTGCATCTCTATATTTTTCTTTATAATCTGCGAAATAGATGTAAGGCTTATGTCCAAGGAAAGATCCAAGTGTGGCATGTGCAAAGGCATGCATCATTCACGATCAATGAAGTCGATTTCTAGTTCTAGCATTTGAAGATATAGCAGTACATTGGATGATTGTTGCCGGACAGACTGAAAATTTTAATGCGGTGCAATGCCTGCATCATTTATGATCAATGAATTTGATTTCTAGGTCTAGCATTTGAAGATATAGCAGTACACTGGATGATTGCTGATACATAGACTGGAAAATGTTGATGTCTATAAACCCAATGTATATCACATACACAAATTGCTATAACAAGTAATTCAATATCTTAAAAACATGTGGAAGTCTCAAAATCATTCTATAAAATGTCAAACTGGAAGATTCTGAAGGTTTAAATCTTGCCTCTAGAACTTCATCATTGTGATCAGTCAATACCACCTGTTTGCAGAAACGGCTGCACAATATTCCGGTAATGCCTAGCAAGTCATGACAGTGTCAGTGCTTGTAAGATCAAAATTTGAAGTAAATGCGATAGAGAATTCTCTCACGGTCTCACCGATCCCAGATCCCAACTCAATTAATGAACACCCCTTCACAGTCTCAGGGTGTTCAGATATGTACGTGTTCATCAGAACAGCACCTGGCCATACTAACTGTCCAGTAAGATCATAATCAGCTGCACCAAACATTTGATTGTTTGTTAGTGGTGGCGACATGCTAAGAAAATAATAAATATCTGGCACTCTTTACTATGGGTGCCATTTAGCCTGTACCAAAATCCAAGCAGACAAGTTAGTGTATTAACCACGAGACTTAATTAAATAAGACCCTCCACATATCTCGCTGCAAGGCAGCAACAGAACTTGGGTGTAGCATGGTCAGGTCTAAAAAATTTCAACTGACGGACACTGGATAGCACTGTGACCACTTAAATGAGAGTTACTTTGTTAAGAAAATCTGCGTACATTCCGATGGCTGTAAAAGTAGATACAAAGTGAGTCGCCTTGCCTAGTGACAACCAATATGACTGTGACCCTTCATTAGTTTGATCATGTGATACGTGGGCCTTTTGACATCCTCATGCACTAGAATGGAACTGTCTCAGTGGAAGGATTCACAAACAAGACAAGGTAAAAAGTGGCCCTAGAGCCACATGACTGTGTAATGAACATCCGTTTTTTTTGCTACATATGCAGACAACAAGAAGACAATGCCCAAATCACATGTCACGGACATATTTCCATGCTCGAAACATTTAACGTTTTACCTAAGCTGTAACTGCACAACCAGAAACAAGCCATCTACAATTGATATGGCTGTTCTTACGGTATTAAACTTGTGATCAGCACCTCATCGAGTAAACAAGTAGAACAAACTGCCAGTGCCTGAAGCATACGCGCAGCAATTCATTGACCCAAATGAAACAACATGTGGTAGAGCTTAACACTGAGCATTATTTAGGGCTACTACATGAACGGTGCTGGATTGAACATTTGTCGACACAAAAACATTGGCAACTAACTTGAGCAGCACAATGTGCTGCTCAAGTTCAACCAACCATCCCCTCTTCTGCTCTAAACTAGGGAACCTCCACGCTTGTCCCTGCTCCTAGTAGATTTTTACACAGAACGAGCTAGTGGCAAGACCCCCCGTTGCCAATTCACCATCCCAACAGGCTTATCGAACTGCCCGCTTAGCTAGCGATGAGTAATTTGCAACATTGGCAAGGAAGAAGCTAAGGGTAGGGGCACTAACTGCAGGCGGAGCTGAGGCAGAGGAGCTGGAGCTCCTGGGAGCCGTAGGTGAAGGTCTTCATCTCGTAGCTGCCCAAATCCAGCAACGAAATTAGCACAACAGCTTTCGACTCAGCTCACCGGGAAAGGCTGCAGCCGAGAGGGCGAAGAGCAAACCCCTACTTGCGATTCATGAAGAAGGACGGATCCAGGCAGACGAAGTCGTCCTCCTCTTCCTCCTCCCGCTCCCTCGTGCCGCCGGCGTCCGCCATCGCTCAGCTCCTTCCTGCTCCTCGTCCTCGCCGCCGGCGACTGCAACTGGGGGTTAGAAATTGGAGGTGGAGTTCGCGGCGGCGCGTTGGATTGGACCCTCCGCCGCCTTGTGGGCTCCAGCCTACGATAACGGGCCTTAACTGGGCCGTAGTAAGCACCAAGCAACTGGATCTAGCCCACGAGCAGGAACATTCTAGGGCTGGCAGGGGCAGGACGGTCATTCAACCGCGCCCGCAACCGCGCCTCCCCTCATAAAACCCTAAACCCCACCATCCCCGGGAGGCGAAAAGCGAAGAGTGTGGAAGCGTCTCGTTCTCTTGCTTGTTTCCCAAGAAGAAGGAGAAGAGCGGCGTCTGATCTCGTCGGCGGCGGCGATGGCGGCGATTAGGCGTCTGATCCCGTCCTTCAACCGGGTGCTTGTGGAGAAGGTGGTGCAGCCCAAGAAGAGCGCCGGCGGCATCCTACTCCCGGAGACCTCCAAGCAGGTACCACGCGCCCTTCTCGCCTCCCCTTTGATGCTGCCGCTGCTGCTAGATGTTGCTTCTTGCTCCTGTGCGTGGATCCCGTGTGGGGGCTGCTTAGATCTTGGGCGGGCGATGGTCGTTTAGGTTGCAAATTGTTCTTATTGTGTTGTTCGTTCAGTTGGGGGGTGTGACTAGGCCGGCCGCCTCAGATTTGCTTTGTGTGGGTAGATTCTAAGCTAGAATGATCTAATTTAAGCAATTGGGATTCGATTAGTCAAGTTGACATCCATCTGCGCTGCTTCCACAAAGAATCAATCTTTACCAATGGTGTACTTCTCGAATTTGGCATGCTGCTAGCCTGCTAGCTGTACTTGTACAATAGTTCTGTGCCGTAGTGCTATTAATTGTGAACTTTAATGATCCCACAGTATGTCATTATCTTTGAGAACAGGGTTCATCAATAGTTCATACGGAGTACTATGTGAACAGGAGGGGGTGTCTGTTCCTGTGGAGATTGCCTATGTTTCTGATGTCGTTACTACTTGTTGGGAAGAGAGATACACACTTGTGGTTTGCAAGTTGTTTCCTTGTGGAATTCGTTCAGATGGGGGTGTGGCTAGACTTGCTGATTCAGATTCGCATTGTGTATTGCGGGTTGTTAGCTATTATCTGGTTTAAGCAACTGTAGTTTAATTGGTGAAGATGCCGGCAGTTCTGCTTCCTCAGAATTTATTTTTACCACAAATGTTGCATTTTCACATTTGTCATGCTACTAGATTTGCTAGTTTTACTGTAGTTCTGTCTCGTAGTCCTATCAGTCCACTTAAACTGGTCAGTTCATGTCAAATCACTCCTATTAGTAGTGCAGTTAAACTGAGCGGTTCTTGACTGATTACTCTTATTAGTAGTGCACTTAACTGATTCCACATTATCTTTGAGAAAAGTTTCCGTCATTCTTTCAGAGTTGTCTTTGATAATTTGACTGTCGAATCAGTTTATGACTCTAGAATGTTCTTGTGGATCCAGCTGAACTCTGGTAAGGTGATAGCTGTTGGCCCTGGCAGCCGTGACAAGGAAGGGAAGCTGATCCCTGTTGCTCTCAAGGAAGGCGACCATGTGCTCCTGCCTGAGTATGGTGGTCTTGAAGTCAAGCTTGCTCCTGAGAAAGAGTATGTTACTTATTTCACCATCGTATTACTTCAGTTGTTGGTGTTGTGATGTTTTTCTTGATGCGTGTGATGCAAAACAATGTGCAACATCATAATTCAGCAGCGTAGTGCACATTTCCATACTTGTAGAAACAATTGTTTTCATACCTTGTCAGCATTTGATTATTCCATCCATGAACTTAGGATAATGAATTCTATTGGGACACAAGTTGTAATATGTGAGTGATTTTTGAAGTGCAAATAGCAGTATATCACTAACTGTACCACCTGATATGATTCATCATTCAAATGCTGCCACAGCCACTGTAGTTGGTACTAAAATCTTTCACACGTTCTGTGTTGCCCATTTTACCCACCTGGCATTCTGGGGACAATGGTTTTTGAAACTTTATTAGAAGACACATACCATTGCTCCTACCTCCCATGTTCTCAGTTTTATCTGCCTTTTCTAATGCACCTGAAACTTTTCAGGTACCTCCTCTACAGAGACGACGACATTCTGGGCACCCTCCACGAGTGATTCAGATGCTTCGGAAGTCATCAGCTGCTTTAATGCAGGCGGAGAGGATGTTAAGAGTTTCCATGTTATCGGATAAACCTTAAAGTAGAACTGTCTTTTATGGTGTGATGATAGATTTTTACCTCGAACATCATGAACTTTATATGATTCTTGCCAGACTTTCTGTCGTGATGCAATTAGGTAAACTTGCAGCTGAAGTGCTGCCCTTGATTTTCGTCAAATTACTTCCCTGGCTGCTAAGCCTTGCGTTATTTGGATTATTAATGGTGGGTGCACTGATGCCCTGTTTTACTCAAGCGTAGACTGTGCGTATGTGCAAATCTGTACACGCTTTGCTGATTGGTTCAGCTTCCTCTTTGTTCATTTTGTTGAGGTGCATCTAGTATTGTTGGATGTGTGAAACAGTTGGGATATACCCCCTCCGTTCCTAAGGCTATTACTCATAGTTGGGAGTAACTCATAGTTGGGAGTAACATATACTAGTATCTTGCATATGATACTACCTCCATAGTGTATAGTATCATAAAGTAGTACTCCCTTCGTCTAGGTGTGTAAGTCATCTTACAAAACCAAATATTCCCAAAATACTTAGGTAATATTCCCAAAACACTTAGGTGCGGTACATTAACTCTCATCTCGTTTCTTGTTTTGTTACATATCAACCAATAGAGATGTAAGCCATGAATGCTTTAAATGACTTGAGACATCAAACACGACATGCAGTGGTCAGTTCATTGCATGCAATGTTATTAATTAGCAAAAAAACATTAATTTATCTTGTTTTCCTCTCCACCTTGGTCGCGGTGCGCAGTCTAAGATGACTTAGGCTGGTCATAGTGGAGAGTAACTTAGACTAGTAACATACATACGTTACTAGTCTATGTTACTACCTTCATAGTGGGTAGTATCATATATGTGGTAACATAGATGTCTTTATTTATTACTTTGTAGACTCATTTTGCATTGAGAAGCGCTATGTGATGGTAACATATTATGTTACTCTATTTGCCTCTCTCCTCATTAACTACTTGCCACCTCATCATTTTTGCTTATGTGGCATCTAAGTTACTACCTATGTTACTCCCACTATGACCAGCCTTACACACCTAGACGGAGGGAGTATTATAGATGGCCATATTTATTGCCATGCATGACATAAAGTAGCATAGCATTTAACGTGATACGATATTTACCTATGTTACTCTAACCATCTCTTATTTAATTGTGTGTCACATAAGCATGTTTGCTAGTCCCAAGTGCATGTTATTGGTTATGTTACCCCTACTATGACGAGTCTAAGAAAGGCTTTCGACCGGTGGATCTTTCTGTGCTCGTCGATCACCTTCGTGGCCGTTGATCTGTCTTTAAACAAGATGTCTCCATAGCCCAGATTTGCAACTGAGGTGTTATGCAATCTTCTTTGAGCGCAGCCACTAGATTTAGGATACCGTGATCGGCATCGCAATTGGACAAACAAGTAGAAATGGCCAAAAAAGGAATTTTTCTAGTGCATGGTCTGACAGGAAAATATACGGTAGATATTCACAAAGATAAGTGTGGGAGTTGGCAGTTGAGAGGAATTCCTTGCAGGCATGCAATTTCTTGCTTCAAGTCTGAGAGGATCAATCGAGAGGATAAGGTGTGTCTTTCATATAGCATCTATGAAAGATAAGGTGTGTCTTTCATCTCTGCATATGGCCAGATTATTATGCCTTGCGGAGATGAAAGATCATGGCAAAAGGTCAATGGAATTGAAGTGAAACCACCTCAATATGAAAAACATGTTGGTAGGCCATCTAAGAAGAGAAGATGTTGAGATGAAAGAAGGGGCAAAGATGAGCAGGCATGGCACTATATTCCATTGCAATGTGTGCAATTCAACAAAGCACAACAAAAGAAAGTGCCGAAATAAAGGTCAACAAGGGCAATCACTCAGTGTTGATAAGAGACCACAAACACAAGGAGGACAGAAGAGGAAGCTACAAGTGAAGAGAAACATTCTTACACAGGTACAACAACATTTTGTTTCTCTATTTAGTAGTTAGCTCATTTCGTTCTTGCAACTATTGCTCATACTCTATTTATAGGAATCTGGTACAAAGTGTTGGACATAGGAAGCAACGCACTCAAACTACCGTGCTTGAAACACTCCTTCAAGTATGTTATTCTTTCTTAACATCTTATTTCCCTGAAATGTGTTGCATTGATGTTTGATGCTTCTTTGGTTGTAAGCAGGCTCAAGCATCGCAGCAATCACATGTGTCACCAGGCCCTATTCCAAAATCTGCCTTCATTGCTCGCAACAGAGATGCTTTGCAGCCCACTACAACTACCACATCCACTGTTGGCTTAAAGAAGCAAAAGAAGAGGGTTACAAAGGCCAGTATCACTGAATATAAGTGAACATGTTCGCTCTTTGGACAGACAACAGCTCTATTTTGGTAGTATTTAGATGATGCCAGCTAGGTGTTGAAGTAAACCTCATGCATGTATTGCTGTGGGTTTATCTGGACCTTCATATGTGCATTTTGAGGTTCTCGTGTAATAGAAACCTAAATTACTAGCATTTATTTTGAGCGTCATGTAATTCACTCTTACTTATATGTACCCAATGCACTTCGTATTACTGTTGTGAATGTGGCCAATGCTATCAGTTGTGTCAATGTTTCAGATGATATTGTGTTACAGCTTCCATGTGTGTTGTAGTTGAGTTGAGACATATTGGTTCAAGCACAACAATTTATTGCATGGTTGAAGCGAGGTACCAGGGTTGGTCCTCACCATGGTTGAAGTGAATGAAGCGTGTGAGCTTGCAGCCATGGCAGAGGAGAAAATGAGGAAAAGGAAGTGAAGTGAAGAAAGGAGCAGCCTTTCTGTGTTGTTATAAATGCAAGCCCACCAACCGTTTATGGCCGGAGTTTTTGTTTAAAGTAAAACTGAGAATAGATGATTGAATCAGCTGTCTTCTGGATTTCATTGATGTGAGAGTATATATACAAGCCGAATGGGTGCCTCGAACAGGCGTCTGTTACATACTGAGAGAGAGAGGAAAGACACGTCCGTACGGACACAGGCGTCCATACGAGACGATGATTCGGGGTTGGACACACCCCTTCATCTAATGACGTTTGACTAATTATCATGTACTAATTAACTATCTGCACGTGCTAATTCTATTCCTAACACTCCCCCTTGTACAACACCGCTTCTTGAAAAAATCTGTTACTAAAGCTTCCTTGCATATTTGGTCTTCATCTTGAGAAATCCTTTACATAGTCTTGAGAGTCTCCTCCGAAAACCCTGTGGGAAAAAGTATGAGGAGAATTGTATAGATATGTTGCTAAAACTCCTTTAAACCAGGTGGGAAAATAATAAGGAGAAAATGATGCAACATATAATGATTATTATCTCCTTGATAACAAACGAGAAAAACCTTTGAAGAAGGAGAAAATTCATTGTTGAGTTTAGAAACAACAAGTATGTCTTGAGTACTTCCTTAAAAAAACCCAGTGGGGAAAATAGAAAGTATGACATATGATCTTTGAGAAGATACTGCCTCATTAAACCCTTATGAGAAACTTTCAGAGAAAAACTCATAAGGAAAAGAGTGCGATTTGTTATGCCATTGAAAACTCCTTTAAAAACCCAGTGGGAAAAATATAAGGAGAAAAATGATATGGCATATATGAAGACTTGTGTTTATATTGTCTCGTTAAAAACCTTTTATGAGAAACCATTAGGAAAAACTCAGGAAGGGAAAAAGAGTACAATATTTGCAATCTAATGATTGTTAACAGGTTATAGTTTGAGAGATTACTCCCCCTGAACTTTTGCAAATCTGGAAGATGTGTCATACCAATTCCGTTGACATGATCATGACATTTGAATAATCTGTTGGATTTTCACATTATATTGTTTGCAATTTGTTTCCTCACTTTTCTGTAGTCCTTAAGGATAAGTAATTCGAGCAATGTGCCTTAAGGCATTGCTCATGATATAACCTGTAGGTATTGAGTAACACAAGTTATGTGATATGGCATATATGTGATTCCACATGATTTCGAGTGTGGTCAATCATTCTGTTGAGCCATGCATATTTTGGAATCCTTTCAGGTAAAGCAATTATGTTAGAATGGTAAGTGTAAATAGTTGTTAATGTCTATTTAGACTACTTCCATAAGAAGGCTATTCTAGGAAATTCAGTCATTGATATGGCATTGTTGGGATCAAATAAAGAGCCAGTATCATTATATCATACTATGGTCATATCTTGGTTTTCCTGATGGGATTGTCTAAGATTTTTTTGTGATCTTTAGATATAAGCTATTATTTCTTATATCGGCCATATACCTTTTGTTGATATGATATATCCACATTGAGCTTCTCATATATGTTTTGGATATATGTAGACTGATATGTATTCTTGAGAGAATGCTCAGGTTGTAAACTTGAGCTAAATTTGGCTGAATCCAAATTTTCCGTCTTGAGATGATTTTGTGCATGTTTAGGTCTTGTATAGACATTGATGATGAGGTCATCGATATACATTGAGGTCATGAAAGGAAATCAAATTGATTCATTTATTAAACATGTAATTAATCATCATTATTCGAGTAATCCTTTTGAAGAAGGAACTCATTTAGTCGGTATTACCATATGATTTCCGACTAATTCAAGTCATAGAGTGACTTATGAAGCATTACACACAACTTGTTGCGATTTTCTTTTGGATTCAGAAGTATAAGCCCTTCGGGGACTTCAATAGAGATTTCCGTAATGAGCGACTCATATGAGTATGTAGTCACTGCATCCATTAACTGCATGTATATTATTATTATTATTATTATTATTATTATTATTATTATATTGCCAATGATATTCAGTATTGAAACATAATTCCACTCATACCAAGAGGGTATGTTACATCATAATCGATGTCGGGTCTCTGCGTGAACCCTTTCGCTACAAGCCTCGCTTTCTCACCACCTCATTGACTTTTTCTATGAATGAGAAGTTTTTAGTATTCCATATGGAAGATACTTATGAGGAGTGGGTATTACTACGGTAAATACCACTCGTTTGCAGAGTGACTGATATTCTTCATTACTTGCTTCCTTTTATGTGAACCAATACGAATGCAAGAGGCACTCTACCATGGATTTTGGTTTAGGGCCCAAAAGGTTTTTAGCAATTTTGCGAAGAAATATATGTCGACAAATGTAGTCTTTAGTTTATATGATTCTGATGGAATTTGAAGTTTGTGGATAATATATTTATTCCTTTTTAACTCCTTGTGATTTTCTACAACAAGAAAGTCACAGTGTTTCGATGTCCCGGCATCAAAACTCTTGTGCACAATTATGTCGGGCTATGGATGATGAGCATCCAGTGAGGTGTCTTTCAACTTGATGTTGAATTACATTTACTAGTTGAGGATTTGATTTCCCCTGTTTCCGCGGAAGCATGTGAGAAGTTATATCTCATCTTGTCAGATTTTCTCCCCCTCTTGCTCTCATTTGGGGAGAAGAGTGGTTTATCAGGTACCTCCACTCTTTCTGACACTTTACTGCAGGAATATAGAATTTAGTAACACCTTGTCATCAGTAAATGTATGCGGCACATTTGCAATGTGTTGCAAATATATGATTCTCTAAACTTCTAGTTCAGATTCTTTGAGTACGTGGATATAAGGATTGAATGTCAATAACATTTCTAATTTATTTTTCGGCATTCTTTGTGGTACTTATCTCCCCCTAATGCCAGAAAATATCCTTATTGCTGATGCAATCGGCATACGGGCTATGAATAATTTTGATTGACGGATAAATTGTTATTCCTCACATAGATCCCTAATTTTCTATGAGTGCCCATTGATGTACGCTGGAGTGGTGATATCGGTATCTAACCAAATTATCGCAGATGGGAAATACTTTGTTGATTTCCACGTAGTTACTACAAGGGGAAAGTAGTATGATATGCAGTTGGTATGATTTAGATCATGCTTACGGTGTGTAAGACCGTATGTGTCCAGCAAGAGACTGGTAAATTTACAATTCTTTAAAAGTGGTCATGTAATTTATTTGACTATATTTGATAAGAAATTTAGTTAAAACATTATGGGTATGTACATAGGGTGCTGAATGCAATCAAAAAATTCTCGTGAAATGAGTTCAACGACATTGTCCATTCAAATGGGTTTATCCTTTGTTCAGGAGAATTTGCTCCTACTTAGATAAGTTAAGCAATTTATTGGGTAAGATCATCGTTGTGTGTGATAAGAGACACACTTAAAAACATTTTATGAATGTGTATACGAGTACCATGAAGTATCTAAATTACCCGAGATAATGCTTCAACATTCCACATATATCTTTTGAATGTGTTCAAGGAAGAATAAGTGGCTCATTTTGAATTTTAAGGTGAGAGTTCCTTAAAACAGATTTCCCCTATGGCACATGTGGTGCACATATAGTCCGATGATATGGGGAATATTTTGTAACTTGTTAAGTTGTGACCAACAGAATTGTAAATAATTTCTAATCACCCCCAAACCACGATAGCTAAGGCTATCAAGCCTAATATTTAATTTATTAATACTTAGAAAATCATTGTCTACGCAACAATATTGAGTATGAATTGAAACATACATTCAAATTTATCAAATATTATATCCAAAGGATATGATATTGGACATTTTACTACATGTAGTAGTACATGTATAGGCTAATAATATGTTGGGTAATTAGGAGATTACCTAAGGTCTCCGATATTATTGAGTGCAAATGAGTTCATCCTCCATTTTCTGCACTAGGTTTTGGTCCTCCTTCTGATGAAGATCCTGAGAACAATCCTTTACCAGAATCTGGTTGTTATTTGCAAATTTCCAAATTTATCCCATTGAACTTATTGGCCTTTTAATAATTTTGTGGTGTGGTTCGACCATATGTTTGAGGGTTTGGTAATCCTAGGTACAATATTTATATAACCACACATTTTACAAACTTGAGAGTTGTCTTTTGATCATTTGAAAATGACTGACTCCTATTAAGAGATAATTATGTCTTTGGTTGTCTATTAGCCTCCACTTTACTTTGAATTCCTCATGGTTCATTTTTGTGACCACTGACTTGCACAGTATTCTCAGTATTTCAAATAATGGTATAGCACTCGTTGGGTGAATCTAATGTTTTTAAGAAATTATAAACTTATTTACCATGGAAATGGTAGTACCATCATAAGAGGATGTAAAGTGTATTAACAACTTTTCAAGTGGATCTGTATATAGAAAAATAATTTGGGACAATTAAGAAATTCCATGTTTCTCCATCATGGAAAAATGATAATACCGTCATATGAGGATGTAAAAGGGTATTAAGGGCTTTTCAGCCGGAATACATATGAAAATATTTGATCATGGGATCTCAACTTCAAGTTGATTAAATGACATAATTGTGAGCTGCGATAGACTTGAGATCTCGAAAAACAAATGGGTGATCATTCGCCATGTGCTCATGGCAGCATGTTTCTCTTAAGTGAAATATTCGAGATGAATAAGTATTCATCCATTATGTACTTAGTTTGAGAACTAAGTGAATTTGGTGACTCATAAAATACATATGAGCGTTGCAACTTTAGAGTCACCGCCAAAAACATAGACGTTGCATGTTTAACATTAATTTAGTCACTATGAGAGTATAGACATTGCGGAAATGTTGAGACACTCAATCGGTACCACAAATTATGTGATCCATCTTGATGGATGGATGACACTATAATTATAAATAGTGACATACGCTCCATTGCCATGTATTTTACTTATGTAATAGAAGGTAATCACTGGTATATGCAAATATTTGGATAGTTTTCCATCACATATTCAAGCATAGTGAGGCTTGAATAGTTTATGTTAGAACAAACAAAGTGAAGAATGTCCTGATCCAGTTTTCCTATTTTACAGACGCATGTCCATCGATTCCTGCCGTGGACGGGAATATGGCTAATCAATTCGGCAGCGACATGCATTCTTCTCTTCTCCGGTGGCAATTTCTCAGCGGAGAGCAAGAGTGCGTGATAACGTGTTTAAAGTAAAACTGAGAATAGATGATTGAATCAACTGTCTTCTGGATTTCATTGATGCGAGAATATATATACAAGCCGAATGAGTGCCTCGAACAGGCGTCTGTTACATACTCAGAGAACAGGCGTCCATACGAGATGACGACTCGGGGTTGGACACACCCCTTCATCTAATGACGGTTGACTAATTATCATGTGCTAATTAACTATCTGCACGTGCTAATTCTATTCCTAATAGTTTTGCCGCCAAAACAGAGTTATCTGACGTGGCAAAGGTCAAAGTGCCACGGGTGCAGGTCAGGCTTGGTCTGGCGAATTTAGGAACGGCGGTGGCACACTTTAAAGAAGTAGGACCAGATATGCGTTTTCATAGTTTTAGGACTAAAGTGACACCTAGAATACTTTTAGGACCAGTGGTGGATTTTACTGGATTTTACTCTCTCCGTTCCTAAATATTTGTCTTTCTAGAGATTTCAACAAGTGACTAAATACAGACCAAAATGAATGAATTTACACTCTAAAATATGTCTATATACATCCCTATGTGGTGTCCATTTGAAATCTCTGAAAAGACAAATATTTAGGAACGGAGGGAGTACTATTTAATCGTAGTATGTAGAAAACCGTATCTGCTATAGGGGCCTATAGCAAATTGAACTGAAAACTGGCATCACCGACACTATCTACGCATTTACGCTTATGAATTACCTCAAGACCGAAAACTGGCATCACCGACAATGATTACAACGACAGTTATGAATTACCCAAAGACAACCCACGTAAATCATTACGAATCGCATGAGAATCGAGTTAGACAACAACATAAATAGCACGAATTATCTACTACAATCGCATATATATTCAAGTTACATAGCCTAGAAATAACACGAATTATGGATTAGAATTGCACAAAGAGGTTTTCTAAAGCATTAAGCAGCGATATTTTAGATAGAGAAGAGAACTACCAAATATGTTAGGGATGCAACTAACAGGACCACATCATATACGTAGAAGATGCAAACTTTGGTCCAGCTACTGCAGATGGACGTGCGCGCCAGGCCCACCAGGCCCGCCCTCCCCGCCCAGCCTGCCAGGCCCTCCGAGAACGCCCAGCTCTCCGAGTTCACCGAGGGCGCCATCACCGCCAGCGCCGGCGCCACCGGATCCTCCAGAACCACCAGATGCGCTGAAGCCTCCGTCTCCCAGATCCGCCTGGCCCCCGCCAAACAAACCTTCCCCGCCTTTCCCGCCTTCCCCGCCGGTTGCGAGGAAGCCACCTTGCCCGCCTTTCCCGCCGGCACCGCCGTGGCGTCCTTTCCCACCTTTCCCGCCTTTCCCGCCGGGCGCGAGGAAGCCGCCTTTCCCGCCGGAGCCGCCCGCGCCGCCGTAGCGGCCTTTCCCACCTTTCCCACCTTTCCCACCTGGTGCGAGGAAGCCGCCGTCGCCGCCGCGGCCGCCGGTACCACCGCGGCGGCCTCGCCCTCCTCTCCCACCTACCCCGCCGGGCACGCCGAAGGAGCCACTCCCGCCGTCGCCGCCGTCGCCACCACGGCGGGATCCGTAGCCACCCGCCCCTCCATTACCGGGGCGTCCGCCGTAGCGGTCGGCAGCGCCACCGCGCCCGCCTCGGCCGCCGATCCCTCCCGGTAGGCCGGGCCCGCCTGCTCCGCCTGAGGGGGCCGGTGGCGGCTTAACAAACAATGGACCGAAGGGGTTGTTGCCGGCCATGGTCCTGCAGCTGGAGTTGGCGGAAGAAGTTTGACGGTGGCGGCCGAAGATGGGTGATGGGAGATCGGGATGTGGAGAGGCAAACTCTTCCTAAACTAAGGACGGGAAATAAGAAGGTGAGCATATCTTCTAAATTAATAATACTCAACTCAGCCCTTCCTAGAATGGGGTATTATCTGTCCTGATAAATAGATAATTCCAGGAGTAATAAATAGGAGTAAATTAAATAAAGTATTGATATAATTGGAATTGCGGAAGCAAATACCAATTTACTAAAAAAAGAAAAAAGTATCTAATCGAAATCGAAAGAATTTTT